>OX421464.1:15383069-16633069 GCA_949126895.1 Eilema caniola | reverse complement strand
CATTTATTTCTAATTATACGTAGGTATACGAAATATCGTGCTGCTTACTTTAAAAATAACGGACTTCCATACAAACTTTCATCCCCTATTTTACTCCATAAGCAGTAAAATTGCCAAAAAATATTTTTAGTTTTATAAATATTGAATTTGGGCAACTACATTTTTCAGTGGAACCTCTTTAACATCGGCAGAAAATGGAACTTAGCAACGCGGCCAGGAGTAGAAGGATCTAAAGTCGTAATTGGCTTCAAGTATTCACCGACTCCTCGCTTCCAATCACATATTTTAGGGGGCAGTTGATTTCAAAGCAACTTCTATACTTGAGCGAATACTCTATAAGCATGATATTTCGCTGAAACTTTGGTAAAAGGGACGGAAGAAAGATCCAGTTTGGACTTGGTAAAAGTAAAGGTATTTATTAATCTCAGACTGCGTATCGGATGCTGGGTATATTCGAATAATCATATTTTCTTAAAAAGAAAAAACAATGGAACATGTATGTGGTCAAGCCGAGTTGATTTTATCGCAAATTATAAGCTTTGGTACAGTAATAATGTCTAGACATAATTTATAGGTATATATATTTATCTACATTAAATTTATATATATTTATATAAACTTAATGTAGATAAATAAGAAAAAATTGAAAAAGTGGACCTTTCCTCCCTCCCGCATAGCTGGCTCGTGTCCCACATTCGGGGACTTTTAGTACCAATGTTCTTCTAAGCACCTTAAAGACTAACTGTACCCATTTTCAAAGCTACATGAATTATTTGGTCTGTTCTTCAATTTTCGCAATAATTTAAACGGACTAAATGACCAACAAATGAGTTTTAACGACCAAATCAAAGCTGACAATAAATCATAACACAACTAAAGCTAAACAGGTTGAAAATAAAAATTAAACTTTTATTTTCCCTAAGTTAATCGATATAATACGTAGATTACGGTTTACGATTAGAATAGGTACGGTATATACGTAGTTTTTTTTAATAAGTACATATTGTACACAGCGCTATGAAATTTGAATAAAACAGCGGATACCAAGTCCGTGAAGGAGGAACGTATACGTTAATGTATTCTTATTTTTAGTATTTACCAAATGTGGGTCACTTGTTCTTGCTGTATAAATGGATGTTCCGTTTTATAAATTTGACATTTGCCTTTATTGTGTACATGTATTGTGTTACATTTTTCTATGAATTGCTCTCCAAGGGAAACTCGAATATTTAATAATAAAGTTAAGTTTGGGAATATTTACCTGACAGAGCGTTAAGAAAAAAATTATGTGAGGGATGATTTTGTTACTCCCTGTTGATAGTTTGTTTTATTTTTAATACTTTTTCTCGTCATTAGGGATTGTGGAATCGACAATCATTCCGCGCCGCTCAGACCGATCTATCACCACGATATCTGGTTTGTTGGCAACAACAGTCCTGTCCGTGATGATAGACCGGTCCCAGAAAGTATAATGTGATATGACCAATTTCGTGAACTGGTTAAGCAATATACGGCACCTCAGCTTCGACAAGTTGGTATAACAGAATAAGCTGCTGATGATCCTGGCTACTTGGTTTTGTCTGTCCAAGTACTCGCTGTTAGCAAAACGAGAACAACCGGAAATAATATGCCACCGGGTTGGTCCCACGCGCGACATAAATCGACCGTACTGTCGCTCAGGATATATTTACGGCAGTTCTTAGTCATGATAACCTCATCAGCAATTGCACAGACGAATACTTCGATTTCTCCGAAGAGATCACCGAAATGCAGCCAGGCCACGGGGGCTATTAGCGTATGACCCATGAAAAGCGTGAACTCTGCCATACCTCCTGTCGATCACTGATGCTCAGTACCACAGGTTTTACCAGTATTCTTTAGCCAACTTGAGCGGTGTGAGAGTGACGCCACGACCGCAACAATATCACGATGTGTATCCTTATTCACTCGGAGAAAATATTCTCTAAGGTTTTTTTCATTGTTTGTTTCATGTAAGTCTCATTGATGGCCAACGCCTCGCTTTACATGCGTGACTGCATATTTATCCACACCAAACTCCATTTTGAAGGATTCACTAAAGCTTTTGGTTATATTTATTTTTATGCCCTTTATTCATTTAACAAACATTTAGATTACATTTTTAAATATATCCTAAAAAATACGAAAAATTAATTAAAAAATTAAAGTAGTACCCTACTGGCATCGAGTTCATGGACCAAGTTATCGGTGGTCAAGGCTCCAGAGAGAACTTCCTCACTATGCACGCCGTGTCGAGGAGTACTGCCTTCTGTATCAAGCCTTTGATCCAGCTGCCCAACGCGTGCCTCTTTATGTTGGTCGAGGATGCAACGATTGTCTGTAGTGTGAAGCAACGATGGTCTGTCATTCAGTGATGAATGAAATTGAATGATGTCGGTGGGGTTCATTGTTAGCATTTCTGCTGCGAACATTCTGTCCCTCTCCATTTCAAACTATCGCTGAGCGTATTTACTTCAACGTTATATCGTTATAAAAGTAACATATGGAAAAAAAATACGCAATAAAATTAAAACAAATTACAAAACGCCCGCATATTAATACTAGAGTTTACGTCGATCGATATAAATGCGTGTAAACTAATATATTAACCTACTTCCAACGATTAGAACAATGAAGAGCTCAAAACCTCACAGTTTATTGCTTTGTCGAATAAAGAGATCAAAGAGTAACAACAAAGTAAAAAAAGGGGTCATAAAATGTCTTATGATGAAGTGTATTATATGCTTATAAATACCTGAACGTACATAGTTAAGTGAATAGATTCGCGCGAGTCGAAATAAAGCGAGCCAATCAATATTAACACGCCACAAACAGCGTAAATTGTTGCCTAATGCCATACACGCACACAAACATACCGGGCCGTCCGTGAACTAGCGCTACATTAGATAGGGTGTTCCATTTCATAACGTTCACATAATATTTTCTTCAGCATTTCTGAAATGCTGATTTACTTATGTGGGTCGTTAGATTCTGTTCATTGATGTCCGAGAAAACTTTAGTTTTATGAGTAGTAAATAAAAGCAGAATCACGTGTTAGTTGTTCAATAACAAATGAAGATATATGAAACAATAGTAACGTGGTGAGCGAATAGGAACACAGGTGCATTGCATCACCCTGTATGCATTGCGTAGGTATTACATTTACACAAGAAGCACACGCAAACAGGCACTGTGCCCCGTGCCTGTACACACGCAGGCACGCACACAACACACTTCGGCCGGCCTGTAATAACTCGGAACCACAATAAATCAATGTGATTAATGTCATTAAGCACTGTGTGCCGGCCTCTCTATATTCCGTCAATATGCACTGTTTTACGACATGCCACGCCACGATAATTAGTCAGCTTTGTTAGGACCGTTGACGAATGTTATGTCCGATACGAAAGGTACGTAGAGAAATTAGAGCAATAAAAATATTATGTATACGAGCAGCGTCTGCAGTTCCAATATACGAGGAGAACTTCGTTAAGACATGAATGTGACATGTTAGATGAGATCAAAGAGAATTTATAACGGAGCGTTCATAAACACGTCACTCGAGCAAAAAATGATCTCTGCTATTTCTCAAACTGCGAACACAGTCGGCATGAGGAGATTGATAACTATTACCATTACTTGGTCAGATTCCCGAGACGCATGTTTATCATACGTCCGTTTGATGGATAGGCCGTAATTATTACGATTAGAACGGCATCGCAAATCATGGGAACGGCGAGGACAGGCTGCACTAGTTGACATCGTTATCACCGCTTCAGATCTCGATTGTTGGCTCTGGGACTATACAGTTGTGCTCGCTTCGTTCTGAACGGGCGTCCATTTTCATACTTTATTTCATCGCTTGCTCACGGCGAATAACCGAACTCGATGCGTGGTTATGCTGTTACAAATGTATCTAGTATTGATTCTGGCCCATTTAGATCTTGGATACCGTAATTTTCTGACAAACACGACTCGTGCGTCGCTTGCTCCTGAGTTGAAGGTAGAAATGTCTTCAGTTTTAACGAGACCGTCCAACTGATTGTCCTAAATTGTTTGTTTATCGAGATATGTTCAGGTAGGCTTTAAATTTGATTGTTAAGAACGTACTTTTGTCTGTGAATTGAATTCTTCAAATGCATATTACCTGCATACATATTATTATCCTAATGTTAGATAGGTTAGATTTTAACATTTGACAGTTACATCATACATTTATTTAAGGCAAACGAGCAAAGAAGAAAGAACTATTACATCATGCTACTTACCATTACATTATTCGATCGTTCATTGGTTTTTAATCCATAAATGACTACACAGAACTATAAATAAACGACTGTTTGATCACTACTGGTTCATACACCTTAACACTTTTGAATTGAGAATCTTATGTTCTGATCAATGTATCGCTATTAGCAGAAGATGACAAAAATAGATACTAGTTCGTAACATTGTGTTGTAGTGAGGTGGCGGTGCTATTGTGGTGCGACCAGGATGCCGATGACCATTCCGGTTGCACGCTTGTGCTGCAAAGTTCGCAATCAAATAAATATTTCGGCACAATTAAGAAAACGCCGACGAGGGTAGCACTCGTGACAATCGACTAACAGATCGCTGTGGAGACGCCATATGCTCTCTATTTATTTGATTGGAACAACATATTTTAGTCAAATCAATCGTCAATCGAGTTAAGCTCACGTTTAAGTCTTTATTAAAGGGTATTCAAATAATACTCGAATTATTTCACATGGTGTATGCAATTTTTGATCACTTTGATTTTCTTACGGGCAAAATTAAAGTAATGTTCATTGGATACCTTTGCAAACATATTCTAAATTATTTGTTTATAGCTATGTCTAGTTAAGACGTTTGATAGGATGCGCTATCGACTCTATAGACTTCGGAGTGCGTGCTCTTCGCTCTGCCCACATTCGCTGAAGTATTTTGTTTATTGCTAATGCGATTTTATTTTTTATTGCTTTTTATTTATCTTTATTCAGCGATTGCGGTTTATTGTATTAAAATAAATAAGAATTCTTGACTTTTTAATTTTATTCGAGCCGAAGTACACGACAGTGCCGCGAGGAGAGAGAGAAATAAATTTTAATAAGCGTTTCTTTTTTAAGGCGTGATTCTTCAGTTAAAAGCGATTTATTTTTTATATAAACTTGAAGATAAACCGTATTCATTAGAGATCGACTGGAAAGGGCCTCAAATAAAAATAAACGTAGTCAAGATGGTGTTGTCCCCGAGTTATTGTCGTTAATCAGCCCCTCTCTCGGAGGCACGTTGATTGGGCTCCAGCGTCCTGCGAGCTCGGCGCACAAGGATGAGCGGCATTGTTCTCTATATTAACATTTGGCTTAATTGTACCGATCATCACGTATATTGTTTACACTTACTTCCATGCATGCGCCTCGTATTTTTACGCTCATTGTGTGCGATATTGGATTCTATAACACTCGTTGCACGGTTTAGAATCGTTATAAATTGGCCTTTTCTCTAAACGTTATTGCGGGTAACCTACGACTAAAAGCTTAACCTTGTAATGTGATTTTATTTTTAAGTGCTATTCATTTATTTTCCTTTTTATTATGTAAGTAAGTACTTATCGATTTGGATCGAATCATAAGCTACCTGTGTATTTTATTCTAATTCAAATAAACACTAGTGAGTAACTAATAAAATGTACGTTTAATTCATTATATATTCAGCAAAATAAAAAGGTAAAGCTCATCGCTATAACGTAGGTATTATTGTTGACGTATTCGAGTTCGTATTTCTACGAATTTGTTCACGTCCATAGCTCCAATCGTGTGTTACCCAACGGAAGTACATAAATAATGTTTATCGATCGATCATCAGCGAGGTGTCGTGACGCACTCGTTAGATTTATACCTTCATTGTCAGCGCCGTAAACTAGATCTCCATAAAAAGGGACATTTCCTATTTATAATTTATATTAAAAGACAATGGTATACAAAAAGTGGGCGCCTCCTCGCGAAGCGGCAAGGCTGCTCGTGCGCACCACGGCGCCAACTGCCAAATCTCTATCGGACGCGCGTAAATTACGCCTTTTTACCTGGATTCCTGTTTTGACATATTTAAGGCATTAGTAATAATTATGAGTGCTCCGTCCGGCCCCGTAATGCCTGTGTGCGTGCCAGTGAGTTTTGACACTATCTTAATGACGAACGTCGGGTGACAATAAATATTGAATCGTTATCGCTTACCTATCCAACGCTGCGTCACTTGCCTTTAAATCCTAAAATAGACCTCCCAGATTGTTCATTGCGTACTTTTTTTTCAGTTTTCACTATTGTCTACAAGCTACCAATAAACGAAAACTGTGTGATAGCTATACATACCTAATTTAAAATATTGGGGTGGGTGGTTAGGTAGTTAGGGGTCGTACATCTGTTGTATCTGTTGTCCTCCCACACGTTGGTCCGAAGTTAACAAACACCATCAAATAGTTTTAATTGCATCCCAATATCTGTACTTTTATGTCGTTTCAAACATTACGGACATTACATTCGGGTAATTTTCCTTCCAGTACTTTACCTGACTTGGTATAAGTATTAACTTATACCAAGTCAGGTAAATCTTCCAGTGGAATAAGATTGATAGGTCAGAATCAGGTCAGATTGAATGGCATATCAGACAAGTTGTCAAGCCTGCCAATCACTTTAAAGCAAAATTTTTCGAACGTGCGAAAAATCTGAGCTTACAAAAAATCAACACTAAAAAACTGTATATCGGAAAAACCGATCATGTGTTTCGGGTGGTATGAATAAATCAGATACAGCGAGGCGACTGACGTAGGCGCCTGCTTGGAGCGGGTAGATCTCCCTGCCGAGTTATAAAACCTCTCAAAAGGTGAACTGAAAGAATACTGCGTAAATATTAAGGGTTTACGATGGCTCATTCAGTCATTAGAGTTCGTCTTTTGTTTATAACCGCGTTGTAGTCTTGTCGCTATACCAAGATAAGATCTGTCTCGCCGGGTCGTCATTATTTATGTGAATTTTGACAGAACAGCACTCTACGGGCTCACACTAAAATGCTATTATTTATGGCAAGTGTAACCTGCACATAGTCATAAATTACTCGTCATCGAATTAAGACAAAAGCTAGTGTCGATAAGGCGGGCGGTTGGGGCTTGGGGCACTCCTCATTGTTCAGACAAATGCACTACTGATATATTATACCCATATTTTTCCACTTTTACGACTTCTATATACGAGATTGCTTCGACTTCGATATAAGTAGCAATTTGTGTTTATGAAATGTGAAAAAAAGTTTGGGTTTCTATATCATCGTGTATAAATAAAATTACGATAAGTAAACATCGGAAAGCTCGGAACATGGCAGCAGATATAAAATTTATAACCCTTAATAGGCTATGGAGAGAAGGGTGGATGAAATACGGTTAATGATAAATCCACAAATGAGATTTGCCGGACGTCTGGCCACTCAAAACTGGCGCTCTATTGTCACTGGACACTCTCACCTTGTATTACACAGATCAACTAAATACGGCGTGTTCATTCGAATATACAGGATGATTGACCTTTTTTTGTGGCATATCAGGTTTTGTATCTTAGTTTAATGTGTGTTAATATTTTTATATGATATTATTACTATTGAATTAAATAAGGCCGTAGTAGTTATGAGGTATGTGGTAGGTTATAAGGAGGTTCTTAATTCGACCGAAATTTTTTATTCATACTTAAGTATATTTCAAATGATGAATATTCAGACATAAATCGACGCTAGGTACGTCGATTTATGAATGGCTGTGGACGTTATAAGTACACAAATATAACAAAAGACACAGGTTTGGAACACATAATTTATAATTATTAAATTAGGTCACACTCACGGGAAAGAGTTTGTTATTGGCCCAAAAAAAAAAACAATCACAGTATTAGCACGGTCCAACACTAGATATGATTGATCGACCGTGGCTTAATAAGGTAACACCTACTTTGTTAGACTCGCAATTACAAGATTGCGAGTTCGATTCCCACCCAGTATACTACCAACATGAATTCACACCCACAAACAACTTAGTAGAGTTCTCACGTTTGACTCAATGAAATTCATTGAATTGAAATATGGTTACGCAGTTTAGTTCGCCTTGATCTCGATTCTTCTCGATTCTCGACAGGTAACGAGGATATAATATGTAATGTATAACAGCTCTTTCATTACCGGTACATTTCTTTGTATAACCTGTATTCGCAATTAAATAATGATTACGCTTATGAATACAAACATACTCTGATGACTGTTGGTATTAGTCTCAAGGGCAATGACAGTCTTTCAAAAATATAGTCAGTCAGACTTAACCTGTACCACAGAACAAATAATAGTATCTATCTGTACCTACCACAAATGATACAAGATTTAATTGATTTGGTCATTGCTGTAGTCAGTTATGGAAATACGAGCTTTAGAAATCTTTCTAAGTGCTCTAATTGTAAATTACTTACACTATAATTATAAGCTTTATTTTCAGCTTTTTATCGTCATCAAGTCTACGTTTGTATGTTAGTCGGGTTTCTTCTATATACTCTGTGTCTATCCAAATCACATTACTTTAAATCTAAACTATTCGTAAACATAGGTATTTGATTTTTGGAATTGTTTTTACTGTTTTAGGTGATAGCAAGCTTCATATTTCGATCATCCTGTATCAATGATATCGGTGTAGGTGGTGATGATCCAGATGGACCCGGGTCAGCAGCTGCGCGGTAATTAAGAGGTGGCATGGAAGTGGCATGCGCCGGCGCACAATGCCGTTCAATTGAATGAGAATAATCTTTGCACCCACGCGTCTTTTGTGTGCGTGGGTGGACCGATGACCAGTGCTTACACGTTCGCTAAGTTGCTCTATCGAAATATTTTCATAAGTTTGCCTAGCTATTTATCAAATTATTATTTTAACATTGTATCATCATCATCATCAGTTACATTTAGACGTTATCCTGATTGTATCCGAGGCCCTCGGAGATCAGGGTCCGCATTCCGGCTATTTACATTGTATATTTAAATGTAATATGTGACAATAATATCGTGCTGGGATAACTTGTTTTATAAATGTGCTACACTTTACTAAATTTAAATTTAATCGTTATCATCTTCGGTTAGGTATATTTTCCAGTACATAATAAATGTCTGAATTTCACTTAAATCGTCACTTAACTCAAGCAGCAAATCGATAACAGAGGCAGAATACCGGTATTAAATGCCATATTAAACGTCATTCGTATTTTATACTTTAGTTAGGTTAAGTGCCGAAGTAGTCAATGATCGTAGTCTCATTCACATTTAAATTTAGATGGTAGTGGTAATAAGCTATAAGCATTCTACATAAAATGTTGAACATACATGTTATATCGTTTTGATGATATTTACGGGTGCCTTGGCGCTCGCGTGATATGTCAAAATTGTTCTGCTAAATACTAGCTATAGCTTGCTGCTCCACCGACCTTGTACTTTGTACGGAAGTATACGGAAGTATATCTGATTATTTACATATTTTTTTCAATACTACAAAATTATGAAAACACTTTGCATAGGTATTCTATGGGTCTCATAATAATAAAATAAATAATTAGTAAAAGGGTTATTGCATTCTATTTTTTACTATATTTAGTTAAGAAGACGACTAAGTTTCACACCAAATTTTATACGATTTATTACAATCAGCTTCTGTTGGTGAAACCTTGTTTGCCACTTCATATGTATTTCATTAAAATATGTCAACCAATTGTAGAAAAATATACCCTACACAATCAATTTATAACATTTTATCGCATACGGCAAGTAGAGCACATTCCACACCGTATTGCACACAAAGTAAACAATTATTGCAAAAATTGCTTTAATGATAAATTGGTGACCATTTCTAATGGCCACGGGGCAATGAGTGATTCGACCCGGAATCGAACCCGAGCAGTCATAACGTCCTCGACACACAATGACGCTCACTTGATGATTTATATCTTAATTGTGTTCAATACGAACATTCCGTTGAAGGCGGTTTTTATATTATAGTCATAATTCTTTGAAGCTTTTATTCCGGTATACCGATAATTCAATTATGTTAGATGTCAATTCATCGAGTCGTCGTCTTATTAGTATATGGCTGTCATGTCCGAGTACCAGTATTTTATAACAGGCCTTGTTCTTCACACAATCTTCGTATATCATTATAATCTTTTGTATATATGTGGTTTATGGGGGCCCTGGGTATGGGAGCGTATGCGTATGCCACAGCCTACTTAGTTCTAAGGAGCCCAAGACAACCTCATCTGCCACCAGCACCTGGACACCTGGGTATTGACGGACAAGGCTCAGATACAGGCTTAGCGTTGGGAATTGAGACGGCAGTAGCTCCCAATGAGCCCAACGTACTAATCAAAACAATAAACGGCTCTTGGGCCGCGATATGTAGGTAAACTTTGGACGCAACTGAGAAGTCGTTATGAAGATGATGATGAAACTAAAGTTCAAGTTGTACAGGAAAGAAAACCAGTTAATGAAAGTGGGTCAATATGTCCCAATCGGTTGCTGAAGTCACTTTTCCCTCATTGCAGCAACTTACTATTTCTTTTGAATAGGTCGATACTGTACTAAGTGCAATTGCAAAGGCTGAATATATTAAAAAGGGAGGTCGACGAGGCCTTGGTATAGTTTATCAGCTGTGACCTATAAATAATCGATATCTGTTTTTCTGACCAAACTGGAATCGTCAGAACTGTTAGGTTGGGGTGCATTCATGATTGAACTGTTTGTAAACAATGCTTGTTATAAATTACTATGTAACCAAAATCTTATTGGTCAATAAAGAGTGTAGATCACAAACACCTGAGCCTACAGGGTTTCTGTGAGATAATTGATGACACAAGATGAAGCTCGTAAAGTGTGCAAGGACAGAAGTATACCTAAGTAAGTAGTTAAAAACCCAACATAACCGGCTATTAAGTCCAGGACACGAACCTATGGCTATTTTAACCCTTCGCGCTATTAATGCATGAACCCATTCCACATATACGCAGAAACGACAAATACGATCAATATAATATAAAAATACAATACTATCAATAAATCCAATAACTAACAAACTTCATTTGGTTATGACGGCGTATGAAACATTTCATAAGATGTTTACAGTATTTAAATTGGACAAGTGAACCAAAGAATCATGTCTTGTATGAAAAACTGCAAATAGATATTAGACGGCATTGTCAATAAAAGTTGTAAAGAAAACTAATAGTGGCGCTCTTTGGCTCCGTTACGACTATTTTACTGTTTTTACGTCAAATCAGGGCTCACAAACTGTTGGACTACACCGAGTTTTTATTACCTGTGGCTTTACTTCCGCGATTACTTTTTCAATGATTTCTTGTTTGCCGTTTAAGATCTAGAATTGCTCCATTTCAGTATCTTGTAGTAGTTATAAACTTTGTTGTACTTTTTTTTATGAATATACTTTGGCATGTACGAGATATTTTACTGGTCGGTATGGAGTTTTTGCATGAATGTAGGTATGAAAATAATATTTAACTATTAATAGGCGTGTGTATATTATTGTATGTATGTATGTGTAGATGTATATCTAAGTAAATGTATCCATCATAAATATTCATAGTTGTTAACATTTCATTGTTGACAACATTTCTACTTCATGTGAATGATGTGAATGTTATTTTTTGTACGTACTATCTAACTACCTACTCTAACATTTCTACTATCTATGCCATACCGTAATACACATTGTCGAGAGTTCTGAGTTACAAAATTCTAAAATGTTGGGCACTCCCGCTCTAGCCGGAGGCGCGTGGGGTTCCTTCATACTATCGATATCAATATGGGGGAGTAACTCTAATATTAAGGTTATTTATTGTAAATCGTTTCCTTTGCTTTCCTGCGATAAAACAAATTTCTGCATTTCCGTTTCCCTTATAGACACACTGTTATTATATGTAGCTTTTTTGTGATCTAGTACTAGTAGATACGTTTACCTATTTAAAACATCATCTACGTTCAAGATCATCATGCTTCTCATAGCGATTTCCCAGTTGCGTCCAAAGTTTGCACTTTGAAGCCCAAGGTCTGCTCTCCTACTCCACTTTTCTTTATGGATTACTTTATCTTTACGGGACCGACTGCCGTTTACCAACTACTGAGTTGCGAGTTGCTAAAGTTTTGGGGTCGTCCAGGGGTCTACAAATATCTTCGGGGCGCAAGCCATCCTCACCTGCAAGCCGGTACAGCAGCTGATTTTGGCAGACAAAGTTCTGGTGCAGGCTTCCTCTGGGGGTCAGACGAAAGTCGATCCCATAAACGCCAAGAAAACTAAGTTTAGGGTGAATATGAGAATAGACCTTGGGCTATTAAAAAAAATTATTAAAATTCATTTTTTTCAGACCATTGATCCATAATGTTAGTAACAATTTAACTTAAGAACTATTATTTTATTTTTTTAAATAATCTTAACTTAGGTACCTACTTTGTAATTGATCGACAACTTCTTTAGTCTCTAGATTTAACAATGTGTTCTGCTGTTTTGAGCATTGTACATTGAATACGAGTACAAACCATAATCAAGTACTTACCTACGTTAGTGTAGTGACAAATTAATAGTGATTTCACACACTTATATAACAAATGTTATACTCTACACTGGAGCACAGAAAAAGGTAGATATACATATTCAATTCAATTCATTTCAAAAAAAATTATTTGAAGAGAATCTGAGCATTTTGCGCGCAAGATTAAGAATAGGTAAAATGTATGAGGAAAAGGAATGTAAAAGGCTAAATTAATTAAAGAACAAATTATGAAGGAATTTCTACCACTGAGCGATCACTAGTAACATTAAAATAGACATTAAACCTAGAGCAGGAAATCTTAGAAATCGAGATGTAGGTTAGGTAGGTTAATTTCTACCGCGGCCTATGAGATTCTAATAATGTAATAGTCATGCCAATATAATAATAACTAATTTATTCGTACAACGATGTCCAAACACACTAACTGCATTATTGCTATCTCGCAGTAATGTGCGATATCAATAATATAGTTTATTACAGTATCACTGTAGCGACAGTGAGCAGACGGTCGTAGCGGTGACAATGCAAACGCGAGGGGTGCGTATTTGCGCGCCGCGGTATGAATAAAGATATTCCCGTTATTTGTACTACAGATGTCATGTAATTTCATTGTGTCGTACAATATTTTGTGTAAACACGGGGAGACTCCGACTAGATAACATCTCATAGATCCGGTGCACGTCCCGTTACAAAACACATTTTTATGCCACAGAAAAAATATTTTTACTTTGCTAATAAGGGATTTATTTGCGATTATTTGTGATGATATAAAGGAGATTAGGCCCCGTTATCATAAATACGTTAAAATTTGGGTCACATACACAATACTTTGTGGAATAATTTTGACAACATTGCTTTATGGGGTTTATTTTTTCGTGTTTTTATTGCCATCTTTTAACCATTGTTTCCTTGACTGGATGTAGAAATTTTATTTTATTTTATAGGATACACTGATTGTTATTGTCCACACAAACCATAGCTACAGTTGCAGCATCTTAATCCTAATAAGGTGTTAATATTACAAAAAGAGAAAGTATGGGCAGATGTCAAGATGTTTGTTACTCAATTCTGCCTAAAAGTGTTGAACGATTTTGCTGAAATATGTTACAAAGTTAGACATGCTCTCGAATAACATAACAGGCTATTTTAATTAAATGAAATATTTTATGATAGTAGACTTCTACAATATTTACTTTAATACTAACCCTAAAGTTTGCGTGGTAAATAAATGTGTTCATTATTATTTGTCACTGTTACCCTGTCAATTGAGGAGGCAAGACAAGTAACAAAGGGTTTCTACATTAGCGAAAACAAATGTCAAACAATTATAAATACTTGATTGTGATTTAAATTTTACTCATGTGCCATGCGATAGAAAGCCTCTATACGCTGAATATTTTATCATCTGTCTATCTAACTCGTAAATTGAAGTAATATCTGAATCTCATTTAATGGGCATTAATACTTTCTGAAATAAAACCTTCTGAATTATTAACGCTGTGTTCCTGGCGGTGTGAAATTTTGCAACCCAACCCGAAACATCGATATGGTGTTAATAAAATCATGTCAGTCATAGGCAATCGCGACAAGCAAACATGAGCCCTCCATTAAATGATAATCCTACCAATTTATCGGCATGGCAAAAAAATACAGTATTGTGTTGTGACTTGTCGAACATGAAAATAATTTTATATAAATACATTTAGTATTCCGCCGCTCCCCGACCTCGCTCACCGCTCGCAGATTACTTCGATCTTCCCCACTCGTCATCTGCTGACATATTTTTTAAAATGGGGTGACGGGTAATGGAATAATAATAAACTGGAATTTACTTTTTGGTCATCGCAGTGAATCAAAAACTGAAAGGGGTGTGAACATATTGCTCGCTGTAGATTGTTTTCATTCATCGTTCAACGGACCAATACTGTGTAATCAACGGTTGGACAAAATGAAATGGAATTCAGCTGAGCTATTTGTCGCATGTTTGACAGCAATAACAGGGTTCGCTGCGCATTAAAGTCACCATATGTCGGTCATATCAAATTTATTTCTATTATTTTATTGGTTTGGTCGCCGATGATTGCCTTCATTACCTTTATTGGATGTCACTGAGTGAATTTGAATTTATGGTCAGCGATATGGGTGATAGGTGAATGACTAGAACAAAGTGAACGAAGTAATAATGGTAATAAATTGGTTTCACAAGGCTATTATTTAGTCTCATGCCGCTAAGTAGGTATATATAGAGGAGTTCTGCCTGTACATAGTAAAATGTTCTCTCTACAACATTACAACTTTCAATTTGTTACAATCCTGGCATTCGTGATTATATTAGTTAGTTATTTATCTAGTATATTCTTAGGTAATTTGAGTATACATTTGATGACATGATTTGATGTCGTCAAAAGACTTGCCGTGAGCTGCATCAATGTATAACGATATTAAAGACGAGCACAATGGCTCCCTCAACTGTATGAGCTTAAAATCATCTATTTAAATAACGTTTTTAAATAAATACTGCGTAGATAATAGGAACAATGCAATATTTTGTCAACTGCCAAGTCCGGGCCGAGAGAGTGCACCACTGCGTGAAGCGGAAAATCCTCGGGACATTCGAGGACATTTTTTGTGGGATAATATCCGCACGACATTGTCAACCGGCTATTTAATACATCAAGTAACACAATACTTTAAATACGGCTAGATTTGTGCAAAATTTGAAATTGTTACGCACACTGATTTTGTATTAGACGATTGGATTAATTTGTCTCTGTATCAGACGAATGCTAGGAATTATCGTAAGCCCCCATGTGCATTCAGTGGGAACATGTCATTATTATAAAAAAATACCTGCTTAAGTGACTTAAAAGCAAAAGGTTGAGCTATCTTGAAATATGGTGCTTATTTATTGAGTGAATACATATTTTTATCTGTCATTACCATTAACGTGCCAGATATAAAAGGTTATGTCACAATAAATTGATAGTATCGATGATAAACATATGAATTTCCATTTTTTGTTCGTTGTTCTCTGTAATATGTTTCCACCCCCATACATTTAGTAAATTGAAAGGCTCCAGTGAATCCCGATTGCAGTAATTCTCTATTGAGACGCAATAAAACAAGATATGACAAAAATATCCGATTTCATAAAGCTTTAGTTTCGTGACGCGTAATATTATATTATTTAAGGGACATTATTCCGCCTTTTGTTTGTGAGTCCTTTCCATGTTTTATGTCACCAAATGAGTCGGTTCTCACTACGTGAAATTTTGCTGCGTTTCAAAATTATATACCAAATAATTTTCTCTTAAAGTTTGATCTCTCGTTCTTTTAAATAAATCTGCTGTAATCCAAGAGTTGCTTGGCTGCATGAAAATAGCGTGAAAGAATTAGCAAACTGCTTAAGGAAATGCTGATTTGATAAGGTGTGAATTTTGTCTGCGCTTGGAAGTCCCAAAAGTTAATAACATTTAATGTTTTGCATGATCAGAATTGCACAAGTTTTCTAAATATTCGGCTATAGTTAGTTTAAGTTGTCATTTGTGCAAACTCAGTGTGAAAAAAAGAATAAGATTTGATTCCGGGAAGCTTAACAATAATTATATGAATTTTTTAATTAAATCTTTGGTCTATCACTAAAACTTATCAGTCCAAGAATAAGAAAGTACAAGGATAGTACATAATTTGTTATAAAAAAAAAGTTTATATTTTTACAAAACGGACAATAGTCATGCTGTGTGTAACGTGTTTGTTTGTAAGCAGGTACTTGTACGTAATATGACAAGAGAAATTATTGGTAAGGAGGGCTGGACTCAATGAAAAGGAAATATCACGACAATTATGAAGCATTAGTGCGGTTGACAATGGTGACATAGTTTTTGTGAAGCTTTCATGTGAGCCTTTCAAACAAACGAACAATACATCCTTCGTTCAATGTCGGGACGTTTAATTAATTATAAAATGTACAATAGCATCGTTTAATCTTTTGA
The DNA here is from genome assembly GCA_949126895.1 of Eilema caniola. Classification (NCBI taxonomy): domain Eukaryota; kingdom Metazoa; phylum Arthropoda; class Insecta; order Lepidoptera; family Erebidae; genus Eilema; species Eilema caniola. The sequence goes on along the minus strand of OX421464.1, from coordinate 16,616,433 downwards.
AGCCAGATTAATCAATAGTTATATACTAAGGTACCTAAGCACTTATCGTATAAATATACTTAATAGGATTCTAACGATGGACGAGAAATCTAACAATTTTGAGAGTAATAAATGAGTAATATATGCATTCAGGTCTGTCTGTCTGGACCAAGGGACTGTCTGAGTAAGATGTTCCATTCCGATTATCATTTCATTTCACATAAGTAGCTTTGGCGTAAATGTTTCTACTGTACAGTCAGCGTCAGAAATATCTTGACTACAAATACTCAAAACGATCTTAAAACCAAGGTATTAAGAGCAAATCAAACTGTTTTATTGATTTAAATCGTATTATTGTACATACTAAGGGTGTGTATCAAATATCAGAACAATCACGTAGTCAATAGGAAGGGGGAAAACCAAGGCACTAAGATCATTTTAAGTACTTTGCTTGAGTACAAGTAACAGAAACTATCGCAGTTTTCGAGCGTTCAATGCACAATAATCGTGAAAGTAGATGGGAAGACTTCGATTGTATGGACTAGGATCATACTGAAATCAAGGAAATAAACGGTCTGTTTATCAAAGAAGACGGATTGTTCTACAGTGTAAAAATTTGTAGACACTACGTGGAAATTTTAGTTAGTTGTCCATTGTAAACCTAATGCGAATATAACGTGTTCGAAATTAATGCAAATGTTATGAGCCATTATTGTTACATTAACATTTTATTAGGTTTTAAAAATTATAATCAGTATATACTAAAAGAAGAAAATAATTCATAGATGTAGATATGATAGGAGATACATGTAAAGATAAGTGGAATCTATCGTTAGCTTCATTTTAATTGGAAGTGAATTTTTAATCATTTTGGAAACAAACTTTATTTTCGTTGAAAATATCTTTGGATTATAGAGTGGATGTGTTGTAATTAAATTTGATTATAATGTATGTGCTTTTATCATTACATTTTGAAGTAAAACTAAGTTATATAAATCACAAAGTGATAATTATTAAAACTTTGTTAATAGGTCTTCGAATATTACAGTCTAAATATGGATTTTGCCTGCGTGCGATAAGTAGTCGAGGTGCGAAGTGGTGAGTATGTAGGCATGAAAATTCTCGCATGCCGCGATCGCTAATGGTATAGGTGGAGATATAGCGCCTACTTGTTAGTTTGACTCTTACAACTTGTTATAAAAGCGGTGTAAACACGCGTGACGGGCCGATATCACGTCATCGCGCACGCGAACGCGCGATGGATTCACTCTCCTCATCCCTATAATACAATTATAAATGCGAAACTTTGTATTTGTTTATTTGTCAGTAAATCACGTGAAAGAATCCGATTTTACAAGTAACTTGTACCGTGTGATTAGTTTTTGGTCAGCCACGATCAATTCTATCATGTGACGGGGTCAGTGATGCATATAAGTATCAGCCATGTGAGCACGGGACTTCTCTAATTTCGATTAGGATATTCATATAGTCTACCTCACTGGTAGTCTACATCATATTAAGTCTACCCGTCTAACCTACCAGGTCATGGTGCGGATTGTCAGATTCCACAAACGTCAACTGGAAGACTTATTAATTAATATTAAAACATCCGTTAAAAACTATATTCGGAAGGAACTAGATATTTGCTATCTAAATGAGTATTTAAATTATATAGAGTTATGTAGATAATATCGAAAAATATGCGCACATTATTTTCTTTGTAACTAAAATAAAATACAATTTTATTTTAAGTATTTCAGTTAAGTAGCACTTATTTGGTTAAATTGTTACGTTTTCAACAATGATAAGTAAGTGGAAGCAAGAAATAAAAAAATAAATACAAGCATGAGTCCTTCATTTAAAGTATTTTATTTACATATCTTCGCAACATTGAATAAAATATTAAATAGAATTGTAAGCATTTACATTGTTAATTGGAATGATTAATCAGTTATGGTTACAGCTGATTAATTTAATGCTAACCAGAAGCTTGCGCAGAAATGGTTCTTTGCATGTGTTCTGCAGAATACTAAAAATGATGAAAAAATCGATATTTATGTAGGTGAGGTACTTAGTTGCGTGCAGAGGCTGCGTGCGGCGGCCACATTCGACTTCGTGCATCACATCGCCACCCTAATTAATATAAGATCTCAATTAAATTGCGACACATAACGAGGAGCAGAATTTTTACACACTCGCTCAATATATGGCAGACATTTTGTCTCAGAATAAGGCAATATCTACTCAGAATCTGAGAACTCGTTTGTCTGTGTCCAACATGCAAGTAAGTACAAATAGAATAAAATGTAATTTAAAATTTTATGATCTTACGATAAAGCTGTGAAAGTACTATCTCGTTTTAATCAAGATTAATTAATGCCATCTTTAAGTTTTTATTTTAAAAATAATGGGTGTACATATATAAATACAGGTCTTGACATGAGTTAGAAGAGTTATTAGATATGTGGATACTATGAGAATGATGACATCTCATTAAAGTTGAGTCATTGACAGGCTGAGGTGTTTCTTGGTTATCGACATTTAGCCATTACTGAGACTTGTTAGTGATATACAAGTAGGTACAGCTCACATATTTTCTACTAAACTTGCGTCTCATAGGCTATAACTTAATAATTAACTAAAAGAGACCGCACATTAATTTCCAACAGGGCTTAATTGACATCGTTTTTATTATGACTGAACAACTAAAATATTCTGGGTCTGAGTTATAAATGTTGACTTTTCCCTTTAATAGTACCCACTGTTAGTTTATTCGAGACCGGTGGAACTCGACGTTCGAGGCAAAGCAAGGTCCTGACCAAGTTTTGAATCGTAATAATTTGGGCTCAGATTACCAGTGCTGATAGCGCGTCATCTCACCTCTTAACAGGGATGAATTCCATTTGTTTTAAAAGTTTATTATAGAGTTCTGAATGAATTTAACAGATGTGAATGAACGTACTAGAATGAGATTAAATAAAATTATATAAAGCTTCAATTAATTGAGATAGATTTTGATGTTTTTAGGACGAGGTACTAAAATATAGATAGTATTACTTATAACTACCCCAAATAAACGAAATAGGTACTTATGTTTACTAATTGATTTTGACAAATAATTTTGATCAGCAGCATTGCGACACAGACATCTCTTCCTCACGGTGTTGGTCACGTGACACCCTTTTTCAGTGATGTCATTGGTGGAAGAGATAATACTATCTATGTTGCTATGCTGAGGCTCCATGTAACCTAGAGTCACCGTAACGACTGCGTTTGAGTAGATGATACTGTTTCTGACCAGAGCTCACTGAAGAATTTCTGTGCTGTCGGTGGGAAGATCAAAGGCTTGTCCTTCCTTGTCTTCTATACTGACGACACAAAAACTCTCTATGCTTACAGGGTCAGCCGTATGAGCGTGACTCTCCTGGTGTTGCACAAGTCCATAGGCCACGGTAATCACTTTCTATCAGGTGGGCCGTATGCTTGTAGTCGTAATAAAAAAAAAGAATATTCACCTGGTTAGCGTAGTTTTGGTAAATGCCCAATTTGTAATTTGATAAAATATGTACATTTTTAGTTAGATGTAGACAGCCAAGTCCACACCTGTACTGGCAATGGTAGAAGGCCACACGCGGTCGGTGTGCGGGGCGGGCGGGTCAGCACGGGGGGCAGGCGGTCGGGGAGGGGGGTGCGGTTTCATTCATGTTGTTAGATCGGACCGCTCATAACTTAACTTTTAATTTATTCATCTCCATTTACAATCCAGTTTCGGTGCAGCCTTCCTCGTATCGAATTCATTTCACTTCTAATATTTAGTAAAAATATTTTTTCACTAATCAAACACTTCCCTAAGTTTTTTTCTGCGAGTTTGTTACTTAATAATTATATATTTTACTTATATTATTTACATCGTGAATGAAATGAACGTCGTTTTTAACATTACAAGTAGATACAATTTTTAGTTAATTTTGTTTCTATTCTTATATCTACTATCTTAACCTTTAAAGTAATTGTAATTTTATTTATATGATTGATCGAAGACAGTTCAACAGCTTGTATTTTAAAAAGCAAATTTCAAAGTTGTTCCGAGAGCAGCAGAATTATCGTTGTTTTGTAGTGCATTTTCCTAAATTTTCAAACAAAACCTATTTATGAGGGTATATCCTATTTTTATTCTTTTCATTGCATAAAAACATAAAGGGCAAGAAGTGAAGTAATGAATACTTAGTAGACTAATATTATTACTTTATAAACTGCTTCAACTTTAGGTACTGAATACACACACAATCCACTACAGAGGCCAAAGAATTAACTATCATGGAACCTCAGCATCATTATGCATATTTTACGCATTGATACAATTATATTCGCTACTTGATAGATATCAGATAAGATATTGTTAGTCCTGCATCGATATAGAGAGCTATAAGGCGCTAACAAGAGGTACCTATAATTTTATGTCTGTACATAGTACATAAAATAGTGTAAAGGCCCTTAGTATAAATAACAACGCTTGTCCAACTATCCATTCATAAAATAATCTTATAAAAGATAAATATTCACTTTGTAACGTAACAATGAAACTACGGCCGATGGAAAATATCAGATTTCTTTCCAATCGTCAAAAGAGCTCGTTGAGTCGTCGTCGTTCGTTGTACCGCTCCAAGTTTGATTCAAAGGTTTTTTCTTTGATATTTATGTTTGTCTTTAATTTTTACTCCTTCGCCGCTGTCCATTTAATATCGGACGGGACAGTGTTAACGATCACTATATAAAATTTTATTTGTACGCATCTCGCCTTGCTTTTTGTGTACTCAACACGTCGTTGGTTTTACTTTTTATTAATCACTTGTATGTAAAGTCTGTTTACTTGATCTATATGCATATAAATTTTTTTATTACGAATATGATTTATATACCTATAAGGTTTATTTCAATCATTTTATGCAATTCCAGTAGCAGTGAATCTATTGTAGGTTTAAGGGTTCATATTTGGGTAACAGATTAAACATTTTTCAATACACTTGCCTATAAACTGGCTCTAATTTCGCCGCAATTAGGCACATAATGGCACCTTTTATCAAACTGTGGCTTTTTGATTGTTATTATTCACAAGGGAGTTACAGATTATTTTTTAAAAATCTAATCGGTTCAGTTGCAGTGTGGGTTTGTGTGTGTGCTTAAGAGTATGTGTGTGTGTACAAACGTTATAGGTAGGTTTTATTCTTAATAACTTTTCGGTGTTCGCATAATCTAGTTTCTGTAGCCAAGGAGTTAGGAGTTTTTTTTTGCATTTAGTCTTTGTCAAAGAAAGTTTATACTACCTGGAAACTGTAAGCGTAAATATCTATTTTAGTATTATTTTATTCACAAGAGTGTTTAAAAAACATTGCATGATACACGTATTGATGATTACCGTCCTCGGCTCTCTTAAGAACCTCACCTAACGGCTCGGGTCTCAATGGCGCCTCAGCGGTAATCACCAACTTCACATACTTGTACCATAGTGTACTAATATCTTTGAGTAACAAGCCATAAAGGACATAAAGGTATTTTTATATGGATTCAGTTAATAAAGTTGATTTTGGCACAATTTATTAGTAAACAGGTCCTAATGTTTTTTTGCAATGTATGAAATTATTTAAGAACACTAACTAATATAGAGAAATTGGTTTTACCAATAAATGTGCTGCTATGAATTTTTTAAGACAAAGTCAGGGCGGTTTAGCCCCCATTAACGGTAGGTACTTTATTTCAAGAGTATTTAGAAAAAAAACAGGAACATGGTGGATTAAGATAATAAGAAAATGTATTAGATCATAATATTCCCCTAAAATGTTTACAGAACAGTAATAATATAAATTAATTTAATTTAAAAGCTTGGCATGTTTCTGAAACAGATAAACAATTATTCTGCAATTATACAATCGATCGTATTTAATACTGCGTTCATTTAAACTGGATCCGCCGCCTACACCAATAAACAATTTCCAATTTAATTAATGAAATAGTTGCTTGCTTCCATATTCATATAAATTGTCTTAATGTCTTAAATTAATATTGTGCCCTGAGTAAACATTCTGACGCGTGGGCCGTCAAACTCTTACGAGAATCAGGCATGTTTAAGTATAAAGTAGATTAACTTTTCTTAATAATGAGAACGGTATTTGATCCAAATACTTTATAATACATTGTACACAGTCATTTTATGACGGAGGTCTATTACTTTACACAATCAAAGTTCATGTGAGAGCAATAAATCATTATACAGACAGATAAAAGTAGCTGCAACAAAGGTCGCGAAGATTTGTGCAAGCTATCTCCGAGGAGCGCGCATTTGTGTAGGCTGATACGCGCGCCGGACACCGACCGCTCGCCCGCGCGGCTGCCCTGCCGCGTCGCCGCCGCACCGCGAGCTCGCGACGACGTCTACCCACATTAAATATATTCATTTAATGATTACAATTTCTCGTTATAATTTATTTAGGACGAAGCATAACAAGTTTTCGAATCAAATATGTCGCCCATAAAGATGCAGACTCGAGGGTTGGACCCTGAAACTTGTTAATTCTACAATGATCTTTTGTCCGATCCGACTCACCGATGAAATGGTCTCTCGTATCATGGATGTAAGAATTAAAACCAGTCGTTACATCTCAGACTAGAATGATCGTTTTGAAACGACTCGACTGCGGCTCGCCGGGAGTTAAAGGGTTTCATGAGCGTGTGCCGACGATAAATGAAATATTTCTTCTTAGGAATAAATTAAAGTCCATAATCCAATTCCAAGTTGGTCGCCGTAAGAGTCGTTCTTATGAAGTTCTTAGAGGGGAACGGATAGATCGAGATCAGCCGGAGAGTGTGAATGAGAGCATTACGATCAAAAGGGAGGCGGAGGGTGAGGAGAGTGAAGAGGTTGTAGGATAATTCTTTATTCTTTATGAATATGTGAGCTCGTTATCTGTGGGCTGACGTGGCTCGAAACATTTGCGGCGGGTGTGTGCGTAGCTCTGTGCGGCGTGGTGCAGTGCACATCGGCTCTGTGCGTGTACCGAGGGCGCGGGCCTAGTGCTGCCACTAAATAATACATAGGTATCGACAGCGCTGTCTGCGAAGAGCGGGTACACGACCGGATCAACATACGGCATCGACGCCAGATTGAACGATAGTTCCCGAGGAACTGGTTATCGTTATGGGGCGACTGGCGGATGAAATTTATTGGCAGCGCGTTGGAGAAATGTAGCGAGCGGAAGGGGCTTGCGATTTTAATTAGGTAATGAATGTCGATGCAGATCTGCATATCGATTTAACGGCTAGATTTATCCCTTCGCTTCATGTCCGTGTTTGAAATGCCAACTAAATCCCCAATTTGACTATTTGTACGCATAGACACATTAATTTCTCTTTCAGTGCAATTAAGCCATTGAATGTCATTTATTATTTAGGACTAACCTCTAACCATTGTATAATGACCTACCGTCCGTATACTCTAAGTAGTCTGACGGCAAGAGATTACCATTGTGTATATATCGTGTCTATGTCTAAATTGTAACAATCGAGATATCATCAATGCGTTTTCGACTCAACTTACTTTATCGACTACATTTAGCAACAGGAACACAACACTATGCATGTACTAGCAGTGAGTAAGTTCCAGATTTGGAAGAAAATACTCAGAAGAGAGTCACAGGTAGCATGGCTTCCTATACTTATCATCCAGGCAAAGTACATTAATGGCAGCGTTATAACATCGAAAACGTACCAAGATGAAGATGAACTGCTCTAACAGAATGGTAACAGAAGACTTTCAAAAACCTTTTTAACCTGAAGTGACAAACAAGCTTGTTGGTGTATGAATGTATGCAAGCTCTGGAAGGTGTTATAAGTACACGCAATATCTCAAAGATATCACTCACTCATTGCTGATCATACACAACACATTCAGAACTTCTGACAACCCTAATAACTAGAAAGTAGACAATTCTAAGGAACTGCTAAAACTGATCTGACTAACGTTTACATACATACATATATACATATAATCACACCTTTATCCCCGGAGTAATAATCAATCAAACATAATCAATATATCCCCGTTGTATCCAGTGCAGGGAGCGACTGTCGTCTAAACTCGCAACCCTGAGAGGAAACAGCCAGAGACTCGCTCGGTGTTTATCAAGCGCACCTACTTACAGGTGTCGTTGGCTTGGGCGTTAATGTTGGCAGGGTCCTTTAGACCCAATAATATTAATGAACATTTTAAAAATTATTAGGTTTTTATTTTTTGTATATACATATGAAAATAGTATCAAAATGGAATACGTTTAAAAATAACCGTTAAAATTTTGTTATGCTACATATATTCTTTGCAATTTGTTTCTCTTGTGGGTTCAAATGATAAAAATAAATGGAACAAAAGTATGAAAGGGGATCTTTTGGACGGCACATTTCTCTTCGAAATTGACGTTTTTCAGAAGCGGTCGGTTTTTAACGTTTTAATTAGGGGCGCACATTACGGCACGCCATCACGTTCGCCCCTCGCTCTTTGCCTCACATTTTTGTATATTTCCGTCTATTTAGGGAAAATTTTATTTTTCGACCACTGTCGGTTATTTTTGTCACGCGTGCAGCCGGCGTGCGGTCTTGTTAAATCTCTGTGGGAAACTTGTACTACACTGCTACCAATCTTCGGCTAAAGACTTGATACTCTTACAAAATATGGTTATCACCCCTAAATATATTTTAATTTTAAATGGATCTCACTGCACCTGCATTTTTTTGTTGCAAGATCACCGATGAAGTGAATCATTTACCACACTCCTAACACGAGTAAATTTGGTGACAAGGTTATCGGTTATTATAGTGATTATTCTTTTATAAAAAAATACTAAACTAGGGTGAAAAAAATCGTACCTCATTCAAACAATCAATTAGCCCACCGTAGTCCACAGCTGGACATAGGCCTCTCCCAATGTACGCCATTTCGTCCAATCCTCCGCCTTCCGCATTCAGTCTGTCTCAGCCACCTTTTTCAGGTCATGAATTACGTACCTACTGAGGTCGTATACAAAGTGGGGTACAAGAAGATATATTAAGTGACTTTGTGAAGACAGGCTACGCCAAATTATATTAGGCTTGAAAAGGGAATTAACACAGGAACAAATAGACAAATGATAATTTTTATTTTTATTTTGGTATGAGCACCATATATTCATACTCGTACCTATAATATGAACTTATTAAAAAGCTGTTATTTTAACACTACAAACAGACCCTTCAATTGTTTTATTTATATAGGTACTCACTGAGATTATTTATTAAGAAACTATTAAATTAAACGATAAGTTCAACGATGATTTATCAAGTTTCAAAACAAATTTATATGGTCGTAACAAACAGGAAACGGATCCGTGATGGATCGTGGCGACGAGTGACGCTTTCCTTGTGTTTTGTAAAAAATAAGTCCAATTCTTTCAAAACGTGCACTTGAGATCTCTTGTCAGTCGTCACCTAAACCATAAAACAAGCTGTCTCGGTTTCATTAAATCGGTTTTCCTTTGGTAGCATCGTTTCTAATGTTTCTATGCTTATGGATAAACTGTGTGGAGCCTACCCTTTCGTGAAGCCCTCTGGGAATTCTGAAATAGAAAAACTCGTATGATTTTCTATTATTTTTGCACCCGTGAAGGGGAATAGTAATGGTTGAATGCTACCACATCTTTCAATTTTATAGACACAGTATCAAATGCTGTGACTATTTACATAAATTAGTATAGACTTGGCTTAGATAAAGTCTGTGGCAAGAGAAAACAAAAAAAAAATGGTGAACGCAGGTAAAAATTTTATTTATCGAAGTAATTGTCAAGAACTTAGTTGACGTTTGTAGATTTTTTATGACAACCACAAAGCTAGTTTTAAGCTTCTTTTTTCGCTCAGTGAGCATATTCGGTCCCTGTTTCGCTCAGTGGCGCGATCATAGAATGTAGCCGCGGGCATCATCTCGAACAATGCGTTCCGGCCAAATCTTTCCTGATGCTGATATTTTCTACACTGCTTGTATTGATGATTGATACTTAAAGCTCCAAACACTCAATAATATTTAACCGAATATACAATTTCCATACGCGACATATGTGTAAAGCTATGTCGATATTGAGAGTTGTGTCACGTCACTCACGTCACGTCATTTGTCGTCGTTAGCGATGACGCATGGCGGCGCTGACCCCGGCGTTGACCCGCTCCATCACTCTTCTATCAACACTGTGATGACGTCATCTCTGACTTGTTACATCTACAACGTATGCCTCACCATCATGAAATTAGAATTTATTTTTAAATATCGTTTTCTGTTTATAAAGAACTATATTTATACATCAAAATAGGTCAAAGTCTTCTTAGTGTCGAGGTCACAATCATTGTCACCACCTATTTATTAATTGAACATTACGAATTGCTTTTCCTTTAGTCCACGTTTGGTTTTTTTTGGGATTTAAAGCAGCTGCACATTTTTTTTAATTTACAGTATACTTATCTCACATATATATATTTATACAAACAGCAACCAATTGCTCATTAAAAATAAATATGTCACTTTTTTCACACAATTTGAAGCAGGTGGCAAAATAAATAAACTAATGTTCCTGTTACAAGCACAACTTTCTTTTCGCAGAAACGTTTACTCAGTTTGAAATTTTGCAAAGCTTCTATACCTCCCACAGCGGTGCGTGCACAAATGCCAAAAATCTATATTTGTATAATGACCCTGTATTGAGTAACGACGTCTGCCATTCACTGAATATTTTCTAAAACTGATTTATGGCGATATGCAACCGAACAATCGTGCTATTTCGACTTACCATGTCACGGAGTGAGGTTTTACAGCTACCCTTTCAGTACTACTAGAGACAAACCCTTTCAAAAACGGGGTAATAAAATTTTATTATTATATTTGCGAAACCCAACGAAACGATTGTGTCCTGCACCCCGTTGTTACGAGCTATAGCAGAGACCAATTAGTCAAGATGACAAAAACTTAAATTTATTCAAAATTACAAGCAAAAAATTACACTGCTACAAAATTTATGACTAGGTTGTCGGTCATAAGATTTTTTTGGCTATTGTTTAAATGTTAATAAAATTTTTACACTTAGTAGAAACATTTTTATTATCAGAAATTCTGCGGAAAGATAGACAGTCTGCTTAAAAAATGTGCGTTGAATCCAGGTAAGATTATTTTTTTATCCAAGTAATTGTCAAAAACTTGTTGACGTTACATTGAAATAAAATAAGACAAGTCGGAAGACATGCGTTTATGTCAGTGACAGACGGTGTATGTATTGTCAGTTCTCTCGTTTTAAGACATTTGATGTAACTTTATGCTATTCCTGTAGCCGCGGTCGTGCGCCCGTGTCCCTTGCGGGATGCAGTGTGATGCACCCGGGTGCATGCAAATGGTGCGTGGAGATGTGTAACGTAGATTCAGTGCTTCTGTTACCCTTGTTACCACGTAGCTCTAACTACCTTCAACAAAGACATCTGTAGAGTCGCAATAGACAATAAATCAACAATTTCTAATTAGTAATATCATTTCGTTTACTTATTAAAAATAGGCACTAGTGTCGTGATTTTTAAAAACTTGTACCTACCTTTGAAAAAGTCTCACATATTTGTAGTTTATACTCACATTCCATCATCACCTGTAACAATCTTCCATGGTGTTGAATACTTTACATTTAACACACAGTTTGCTGTACAAGTGTTTGCCTAATAAGATATCACGCACGACACAACTGAACATAATGAGACGGTCAATATAGCGTCTCCACCGACTTGTTTTTCTGTGCTTTGGCAGAACCAAAAATTTATTTAATTTGCCGCATTATGCAAACTGAGACATGCCTTTCATTATTTCGATTCCATATCCGAGACAAATAAGTTTTTATGTCAAACCGATACGCCTCAGAGGCTTGCGTGTCACATTGTTCCCGGGAGCCTGCGGTTTCTAACAAATTCTATGTCGGCTCACACAAGCTAAATACTTTTTAACAATAATAGCAAACATTTATTTTGCTATAGATCTCACAATAAGTGAAAGTGATGTCGTGTGCGGACCAAACGCTCTGTCATTCTAAATCACCGTCTTTGTTATGCTAATACGCGTCGATTTTACAGCTTTTCGGAAAAGGGCTGCAAGTGAACTCATTGTTACTACTTCACTTCGGTCAGTTTGATATGCTAAACGTTCTCAGAATTTGGAACACTTTTGTTTTCATTGGCAAAAAGTGATCTGGTGTTTATGCAGATGAATTTTTATTATCATTATTCTTTGTATTATGATAGTGCACCCTGCGTGTCGGCGAGCTGGAGAAGCCGGGCGGGCGGCAGGTCTCCGGTAGCCTTGCCATCCCCGCATCCCGTCTAATGAGCAAGCATGTTCGCCTCAATTGCACATAGCACTCTTATTCACTGGGAATTTATTTCATTTTTGCCTCTGATCGCGCCTTATTGAGCGTCTTTTTATCTTGTTGCCTTCGTGGGTCTATAATACGCATCCTGTTACTTGCAAATGAGACACACACTGAACATGTTAGTGTTGGCTTGGTCATGATGTAGCCAACGAATAATTAAAATTTCTCATTGCATTTTTTATTTTCTGTAAATTTACTTCAGGAGATGCCATTGAAATACTTTTTTTGCCATTGAAACTTACTATTTCGTTGTTAGTACCTGTGAAGGTGAAGTTATTATACTTTCAAATAAAAATAGATATCTCGCGAATACTTGCAAGTAATAAAATCCATTTGATATTCAGCAAAATGTGACTTTAATGTTTTGACGAGTTATGGATATGAAGATATTTGCCATTCCATAGTGTTATGAGTAAAAGAGTCATTACGATATTAACAATCTCTGAATCGTTGCCAAATACTTGTCGGATACGATGAGATCGGGAGTGGGATGCTCCCACGAATATTTGCACCGAAAATATAAACAGTAAATTTTTGTTAAGATTGTTTTAAGCGTAAATCATATATTTTTAACGGGTTGTCTTTTTTATACAAAGAAATACTTGATGGAAAATATGTCTGTTTATTTTTTGCTATTTATGAAAAAAATATAATCTTTTTAAATCATTAAATTTTAATATTGCGTAAGTTAAAGATGTACCAATTTGAGATTTTTAATAGTAATTAATAATATTATAAGCAATTTGAATGATATTTAATATGATGATATTCAAATTACCTAAGAAATGTTTTTATTAGGCAATTTGAATACATATTTAACATGCAAAATGCTTTAAAATTTCATTAAATTGTTTGAGCGGAGTAGTCAAAAATCAATGTTTAAAAGTGATTGAAAAATCATACATTGGTTCCGATAGTTCGTTAGAATATCGATAGACGCGCTCCACTGTCGCCTCAAAGACAGATAGACATAAGAGGTGAAATTTGCATTGGTTCGGGTGAGGTCTCGGGTGAGGTAAGTGATCAAAGCATTGCCCCCTGTAAGGCTAAGATTGCGGGTTCAAATCGCGCCTAGACCGATTCAAACTCTTCATATTCCAAATCATTAATATAAGCAATTGATGTAGATTATCTGGTCAATTCTATTGTGTTCTTGTATAAATTGATACTAGTGAATGTCTCTTGACATCAAGTACCAATCGGAGGTAAACTAAAGTGGTTAGCAGAGTTCCAACCTTCTAAGGTACGAAGTTCTGTTTATTTTAATTTATGTACTTGTTTAATTTGAAATAAGTATTATGCAATTCTGACAATATTCCATATCTAATATATTTATCGTGTTTCAAAAATCAATAGAAGATGTAAAACACACAATGAACCTATGTAAGTTTTACTTGTTTTTGTAACATTTTATTGTATTTGGAACACTGGGGTAGAATCGTAAATTAAATGAAAGATCCGTCAGTTCGGGAAGGAGTAAATCAAGACGGACGGATTGCCCCTAATAAAAATTATAAGAGGCACAATGGCTCGAATGTGAGCCGAGACCGTCAGGAGCTGTAAAATCTTGCTATGTTTGTTTATAGTGCACTAAAATATGTTATAAACTAGATAAGTATAATCTTAATAAACTAACGTATAATTAGTATCATGATATTTGTGTTAAGTTCTGTAGTTCGGCGCTCCGGGGATGTTTTATTACGAAAACTTTATTAGTTCTTCTTTCTCATACATATATTTGAGTGCAGCTTTCGTTATAAAACTCTGCTATAGGTATTATTATTATTGGATTTTGAAGACGAGAACAATTAACAACAAAAGAAGTATTTTAATAGCAAATATGGCGTGGAGCAGAACAAATAAACGCTTGGTAATATTTCTTTGTTCGCCCAACCAATGGTGCGCGGCTGACGTTGACATGTCTTGGTGAGCTTTTTGTTATGCTCTTATTATATTTTTTGGAGGAACTTTTTGGAAGATCTTATTTGTTGGTCCAATAGCTGGTCGTAAATCAGAGAATGAATATGCAGGTGTGCCAACCCTTTTGCTTAACCCACGTACTTACCTACTTTGTGCTTATATGTATTTTATTTTATAATGGTTTCTGCGTTTCACAATAGTCCGCAACTAACCTATAAATTGTAATAAAGACATAATAATTATGTCACCCGATATATTATAAGTCATTATTGTTCTATTCTATAGACATGACTATAATTACATTACAGAAATATGTGTGGAACGCGGATTCGCTATATATTTCCTTGTAGACAGTTTCTAACCATAGATAGTTCGAAGGTATTTCAAAAATAGAATATTTTCGTCAGTTTACTTTTGTATTTAGAAGATGCCCCATTTATTACATTCACAAATGTAAATGAACGCTTTCGAGGTACTCGTTTACGTGAGAATATTTGTATTTATTTTATTTATGGCGAGCTGAGCGCGAGGGCGATGTGTTTAAATATCTGTAGATTTTAAATACGACTTCACTTGGAGTAGCTCAGGAATCCATTAGGTTAATATTGGTTATCGTTTGTATAGATTAGTCTTTGAATTCGTTATTGAATTAAATTAATTTATCGTATTTATAACATTGTAGTGCGGCTCACTTTAACCATATTTAATTGGGAAAGACTATAAAGGAACAACATATTTATATTCCCTCAGGATAATTGATTAAGCGTTTATTGGCGGCAACTCGCAGGCTAAAGCAGAGTTAGTATTTTTTAAAAAGAAAGTAGCTAAGGCACTTTTAGAATGGGTATGCATAGTTTTCGAATCAAAGTCAAAGCCAAAGATTTCTATTCAATTTAGAACAACATGGTTGTTTCTTATTGACGTCCATAATAATTCTACTTAAGCTAAGTTTACCAAGAATATTCTTATGTGTATGGTTGTGAATATATACTTACCTGTAACAACATCAAATATATCATTTCATCTTGTGTGGTTGAACAGCACCCATTAAAATCGGTGACAACAACTTATTGTGTTCTATTTCACAATATCTTTGCCTCAACAGTTCATATTATGTTATGTTCACATTTGTTCACATATGTTATTCCACATTCAATTCCGAAGGGTGAATTGAATGTGGAATAACATATATGAACAAAATATTCCTATCAGCTGGGTGCTGCCAGTACCTACACTTTGTTTTGGTATTTTCAGTTGTACAATAATAATGTATAAAATAATACATTTTTGAAATATAACACTAAATTCGATGACTGGTAGTCAGTGATCAGCCCCTCTAGACAAGTGGCAATTCGTTGGCCGGCGTTTGATGAAATAGAATGAATCCCATACATTCGTCATTCTATTCCATCAAACGTCGGCCAACGAACTTTGTCTGCCACTTGTCTAGAGGGGCACTTTAACGTATAAAAATGAAGTAGATAAAAAATTAACAAATGAAAAAGAACGTTCGTAAAGAACCATGGTAGGAAAGGGTTAAGAAAAAAATGCGCAAACTTTTCAATTTCAACCCGCAGTTCTACTCACTAGGGTATGCAATGCGTGATACTAAAATAATGTAATTTCATTACTAAGAATCTCTTCATTAGTCCGTGGCTCTTACTTTTAATGCGACTATTACTTACTAAGAAGTAATGTTTTCAAATATGCTGCCGATTAAAGATTCCTTTTTGTTGTGTTCATTATTGTCAAAAAAAAAAAAGGTTTGCAAGATCGAAAATTTAAAAAAAATCACATGTGAACACGGCAACCGAGAAACACCGGTGGCGAACCGCTGATCTAATAATATAAAAAATGTTTTCATTATTGCAATTTGTGTTTTATACGTTTTTGCAAGATGCGCAGCTTTACGCGATTCTAATCAGCATTTCAATAAAATCCATATTTATATTTTTTTTAATTTAGTGTTACTTTTTCAGCTGCTAGTATTTTTAGTTACATACACATTATACAAAATACTTACTTCCTTTCATTCAGTCGATGTCTCCTAAAATTCACAAAATTTTAGTCGCCCAATACTAAACTCGAACACGGCCACAGCATTGTCCGTTGTCCTACATAGTTTTGTCTCCTATGGAAGAAACTTTAATAATATTATTTACACTTCCATTGCTATATTGCCATAACACTCTAAGGATTATTAGATAAGTACTTATACTGAAAAGCAATTCAAATAAGTTGCCTTAAAATCACAGAAATGTGTAGCCATAGCGCATGTATAAGCTTACTGTACAAGTCGGAATAAGACGATGACTCATTAGAATGTGCTTGAATTATCGCTTTATAAGATGTTCTTTCTGATGTCAACTTTAAAATTTACTGGTGTAAATTATTGTCCGTTGTATATTTCTGACGATTACACACGTGCTAACGAATTTATGTCCTACTTGTCTTTGCGTACTTCAAAAACATTATTATCGTCCGAAATCAGTATTTTAACATGTTTATTAAATCTCAAAAGAATTATGAAGGAGAGTTTAGTAGTTGCTGTAAATTAGTAACAAACAGTAAGAAACATGCTAAATTGCTAATAACTGTAACTCTAACTTTTAGACATTAGGTACGACTACGAAGCAAATCTTCTATTCATGCGAAGGAAAAAGTATTTTCATAAGTATAGGTCCATCTAGTCACGCGCCAATAGGTAGCTACAATACGTAAAGTATAAAGTATTATACACTAAACATCTGCACATTTGTATGTAAATTCTAATAAATCAGTTTACAGTGTGTTAATATCTTCACTAGAAATGAAAAGGAACCGATGGGTTTATTTATTAAGTGTTGTGTGTGGGTGCCGGTATGAATCCAGCATTAATACCTGTTAATATCTTCCATACATACTGATTCTGACGCGTATACATCAACAGCATAGGAGCGGTATTCCACTTCGTAAAACATAAATATTATCGTGGAGAAGGCCATTCCCGATCGAACTTATTTTTCCGTCTGCCGACAGTTATTTCATATAAATTAATGGCGCGAGTCGTCACGGCACAGACGCTGAGCTCTATTTATAAACTGACGAATGAGACGCGCCGAGCGCACGCGCACGCTTCTCGTCATATTCCAATTACAAATAGCTGTCATCGTCTTTACATGCCCAACATGTTCTGTTTCTCGTATTCCCAGTAACTATATCTTTGAATTTCACATTTTAGAATAAAATTATAACTGGTAAACGCGGTGCTTTTTCCCCTTGTGGGTGAAACGCGGAGCGAGAATGAAACGGAAAATTTTAGTACGTATTTAAGATGCTGGTATATTTCGACGTCGGTCGTAAAAAATAAAATTATGAATTATGATATTTTGAGCATCGAGTATCTCTGTTCGTCTCACGGAGCTTACCAAGGCGCGAATGAGACGCAGGGAAGCGCACCGCGGCGCGCCGTCGTCGGAAGGGTTATTATATATGAATTATGATGACGCCGCGGCTCCGTCGGCGGTAATATCGTTATGAATATGCTGAGCTCTGCTCGCCCATTGGTTTACAGCACATCCGCCTTGACTGCGCGGGAACGCCTCCGGTGGCCTTTTTTATTCCTATATTGACATTCAGTTATGCACATTGCGAGTGACGATGCACAAACTGTAATATTTTGCTTGGTTTGGTACACTGATAAGTTGAGCGAACGAGCGGTCGCTCCGAACATTTGGGATGCAAATACATCTGACTGTCGTATGTAAACGAACTTATGCTACTCATGCGGCTATAGGCCGCCGCTATGAGGCCCACTCAGACGTTTCCTGCATTATATCAATTTGCATTTCAGCTGCAATACCTACATGGCTTGAATATGTACACATAGCGTGTATTTACATCAGTTTCATTCACTGCACTGACATCATCGTCACAATATTTATTCAGATACATTCCTAAACTTACGCAAACAGCTACTAGGTATAAGGATCATGAAGTTCCGATTTCGAAAAACAACACCTTTAACGTTCCAGCTTTGGATGCGACTGGAAAATAGCTTTGATGATTACATTATGAATTTGGGAGAAGGCCATAATTATGTCAGTCACTGTGAAATAAATAAATAAATAAAAATAAAATAGTGCCGGTGTTTCAGATGCGTATTATTTGCGTAGGCACAAGGAGTATGGTATGGAATAAAAAAAGTAACCTATAGGTATGATTAGATAGTGAGCACCGGGGATTTGTAAACAGTAGGTACAATAAACACAATAATTCGAGAGAAAATAAGAGGATTTAGATTTACTGAGAAATCATTTCGTGAGTTTGCGCAAAGCACACAATAACCATTTTACAATACTAATTATCTTTAAACGAGAGTACTTTCAATAGAAAATAGTAACAATAAATGTGTAAGGTATACATTTTTCATGACTATTGTGATTATACAAACAAACCAAACCGAAATAACATTTTCTTTTACTCCCTCAATGTCACTGTCGATTGAAGCGTGTAAGATTCGCATACAAAATGTATAGAAACTTGTTTTAAAATCTTTGTAGGTAGTCATAATAATATCTATCGTAGTGTTAATAAAAAGAAAATTATACTGTAATAGCAATAATTTGCGCTGAATTCGTTGATATGGCAGAATATTCAACAAATATTTAATATAAAGAACACTATAGCATCATCATTATTATCTAGAAGGTCAGGATAGACAAATATACCTATATTCATTCCATCTCCCGATCTGTCTTATAAAATATGTCAAACTTGACATTTGTTTCAACGTTATTCAGTGAAATATTATAATGTTAGGAGATTGTTTTAAGAAGATAGCTCTCGCCGAGACGATTGCTACTAGGTGCTTTTTTCTTGATCCCGAACATACTTAATTTGGAATTATCACTATACATTTAAAACAAATTCTACGATATGTGCTAAATCGAATTCATTTTATATATATATATATTCCATTACATGATTGCTTACGCTTCAATATATCTGAAGATAAGGACTTTGACCGTTACCCTGTCAGCACTGGCCTATGTAGTATGTACGGACTCCCCGTAGTTAAAAGTGGATAAAAATAAGTTTCATATTTTGTGCTTTTCAAGCGTTATTTTTATTTCATTCATGTGTGTATAGTTCTGATAAAAGTCCTGTAATTTTTTTTGTAGCAAATGAGTGCCACCATTGTTAACAAGGTACGTGTTTGTAATGGTGACCCTCTTTCCTAAGGCTTTGCCTTCACCTTACCATTTGGCGAGATTAAGTCAAACTGACGTGTCCTATAAAAAAGCAACTTGTCGCTGTACCCCAACATGATTAACAGTAGGTACTTCATTTATTATAAATCAATAAGAAAAGAACAATTTCAGAGGTGTTGAGGCGGATGTTGAGTTGCTCAAGTTGTACACGCACCGTGTTTCCATATATTTCGTCGCTATCGATATCGTAACGTTATCGTACTGTGAAAATACTTGCAACAGCTCTAAAATGTCTTCGACAAGTGTTTGTTGCGGACAACAGCGCTAAGATGCCACGATGGCATAGTATGACTAGATAAGCGGACATTATGGTATCGAGGCCAGGATATATTTCCGTGTGTTGGGTAAAGTGGGTTGGACGACCCGATGCGCGGATCGTGGCATTCACCTTGTTGGCATGGAGCCAATCAGCCCCGCGCGGCTGATCGCCACCCGTGTCGCACTGTCGCTGCTACCGGTGCTCCTCTGTGTTCAGCCAGCTACACACTAGAATTAAGAAGCATGTTCAGCGAATTGCTGTATACTTGTTCATTTCTAATACATTAGTCACAGTGCGGGTGGCCTAATTTTGTTTCTAATAAATCACCGATTGTTTAGAACATGCTTTTGTGAAATTGTAAATGTTGCGTTCATGATTTATATTTTAGTGGATGGGAATTCTTATTAGCTTGTTATTGCGATGTTGAAAACTTTCATATTTATGTGATTTTGAAATAGTAAAAGTGCTTATAAATTCACATTCTTATTGGATAACTGTAATAGTTGCTATTAGAATGGGGTTAACTGGTAATGGATTTTTACAACACTTATAGTATAATTGTAGTTAAATATTCTATGTTTTAATAATGTTCATCTCTGCGGCAGCTATCAAGCCTAGAGCGCTACTTACTCATTATTATTTCAGTAATGTTACTGGTATTTGCTTGACATGCAAATCAAATGCAACTTTCATACATAAATGTTTATAACTATTTAGTCAATGGATACTTTACAATTCAGTTAGAAACTTAAACTGGGTGCTGTCTCACAGGAAAATTTCTGTTCCTCTATAAAAGATGGCAGGTGAATAATATTGTGATACTTTCCCCATAGAATCTTTTAAAGAGGAGCTATTCTGTTATCAGCGGATCTTAGCCCCTTCCGCTTTCTGTACCTTTTTAAGGTTCGAGCAAAATTATATTTTCAACGCTTGAGTGATACACCTGCGGCTTCAAGCATCTATACATTACTTACCTACCATCCATTTTGCGATACGTTTGTCAATAGGCATTATGTTTTACAAAATAAATGGGACCAGATCAGAAAAGATCAGGCAAGGGCGAGTTACAAAATAAATGTGGTCGGTAGTTAGATGTGTAATTAATTAGTAACTACCAGCACATCGTAAACTAACTAGAACAGGCACATTAGAATACATTACAAGAGCACATAAAGACTGTATATATAATGTAAGTATTATGAAGCAAGAACACAAGTGAATAATTCCACCAATCTCAGTGGTTACAGGCACTCACCGACCGTGACCGACAAATTACATGCCACGTAACTAATTTTTAATTTGATAAACACTATCTTTATTAACTACGCGCAGTTAACTTTCTAATTTACAAGAAAAAACTTGAACAATTCATTACGTATAATATATATGTAAGAGGCGGAGTGAACATTACGAGTAGATTTCTTATTGTCTTATTAGAATAACAACTGAGATTCTCAGTGACCAACTTCTTGGGAAAGCTGTGATTTTTTTATAAATTAAAATACAAAAGATCATTGAGAGTTGTGTAAATAAAAGCATCGTGGTTGAAATAATTAGCCATTGTTGGTGAGGTATATACGTGGTGGGGCTGGGCCGGCGCGGCGGGTGAGCGCGCTGCTTGGTTTGGCAACCTATTAATTAACCGAGTAGTTGTAATCTTTCGTTGAAATATTTGCATTATCTTATCTGTACTTTTAAAAATGAATATCAGTGTATCGATAAACTTCGACACCTCTTAAAATTTCAATCCGTTTAGTTATGGAAAATGTTTTCCACTGTTCGCTTTCATAAAACTTGCCAACTTGACAATTTCTGTACCCGTAAAGTAGTCAATTGTACCATACTTTTGATCCATTTCATGAAAGATGTTATAATAAGGGATCGATAAATCAAATCACTAGGTACCTAATTCCCTTGATGGTTGCCAATCTGGATAAGTAATTTAAATCACGATAAAAATCTTCTTCCTCATTCGAACGCCAATGCCGTTTGCATGTCAGCACTTTGTCTCTTACTTACAATTTAGACTCTTGATCCGCTAACTTTGAGAGAAAAGCCTGCGCCACCAGCAGGCATCTCAACTGTCCTAGGACGTGTGCAGATGAAGTTCATCTACCCAGAACGGCTCCAGGTAGGTCAATTGCTCAGAGTATTCCTCTTCTCTTTCTAGAGACTGTCTCGGGTTCAAAACTCGTCCTAGACTTTAATTTTTCAGATAACATTTTATAGGAAAAGTTTGCATAATTGTTTCAAAGTTTCATTTCATGTCTTATGAAAAGGTGCAAACCGATGTGATTATTACAAATAAATGCGGCAGCGCATTGCGATTATCTAATCTACATGTGTGGTGTTTTGTATTTGTTGGTTCATTGCAGACTGTAATTAATGTTTTGATGTGATAGACGGCTAAATTTACGGATTGCAATGAATTTCGGCGGAAACATCGGTTATATTATTAGGTTATCTACCTACATATCTATACATGTATTATAAGATTGCAACGATTACGGTACCCATATATAAGTGGATACTAGACCAAACTAATAATTAAAATGTTTAAGTTTTAAATTTATTTTGGTATTTTTGTGTCATGGACTCCGATTATTTTAATTTGACTATCGAAACTATCATATTCAATGAAACGAGACAATTACGTTCGTTAACTGAATTAATGTAACAGCTGAAGAATGTTTCGTTTGTAGAATACTACGTCGACGTTTACTGAGAGCTACATGTTACTGGAAATATCTTAGTTTATTTGTTCGAGCATTGCAGAAAAACTACTGTACGGATTATGGTGAATGTGTTTGTCTTTCAAAGCGTATGGAGTTAAAAATCATAATATTTCATCTCAATCGCGCTCGCACTTTGGAGCTCAGGGTCCACTCTCCCGCTATTGTTAGCGTTTGCTAACAATACCAGGAATAGCGTGGGCAACTATCTATAAATAAATAAAATAAATAAATAATAAAATAAACGACACTTAATAAAATGATTAAATCAAATATAAAAAAAGAAAAGAAACAGCTACATCAAACAATACAACAGCAATCTTGTACGTCTCCATCGTGATCTGCATACACCTGTGTCTATTTATAATCATCTACAGAACGCCGTTGCCAATCTCTTCTACTTACAAGTTGTAGGACGGTGGTTACTTTCTTATGCATAACGGCATGAAAGCCTTGTTGGCACGTTGGCAAATAATATGAGCGATGCCCTAACCTCTTGGCCACAACAACTTTCTGATGATATTGTACTGGATGCGGAGAACTATGCTTCCTCATAATATACTACTTGAATAAAATTAATTAGACAAGTTATGTATCCATGTATGTAGAATTGAAATAGAAACTACTTATATTCCTCCTAACCTCGCCAACTAAGCCGGATTGTTGGTATTAGGATTGGATTCACGTCGGTAGTGTAATGAATAGAATTCGAACTTGGGACTTTGATATAATAACACTAATATTATTTATATAATTAATCGTTCTCTTTAATATGTTACTCAATTTCGAATTTGCAATTTAAGGAAGCAAGTGCTCGGAACGATTCAACTAGGGCGATGTTCTGTCGGAAGTTAGCAAATTATCACTCGCTCGTAAAATTAACGCTTCTTATCGATCGAGAAATGATTCCAGAATTAAACACTTTACAAGAAAATGTGCACTTAGGAGTTCATATAAAGATCAAATTTGCGTAGCGCTACCCATTCGACAGCACAAAACTTATTTAAAAGGTAACAAAATGTTTTCAATTTTATTGCTGATTTTATGTTGAATTCTTTAAAAATGTACAGTAGGGTGCGTGCGCGCGGTGCGTATATGTTCATACACACACTAGTTCCGCTCGTGTTACGTCAAGCGGTTACTGACTTTCGGTTAAATGCAGTAGAGTGCAAAACTGGCGAAGGCTCGCACAGAATCTGAAATTTGCCTGCTGGAAGTGGCAGTTCCGAGATAAGATCTCACGATGCCGCAATAAAAAGCGTTCGTACCTCGTCCGTTGTGTAATGTGCATTCAAATTGCATTGTGCGAGAACTAATTCGCCTTAGGCCGATTCGCATGTTACGATAAACACATGTTTCGATTAAGTGTTACGCTAATGTCCCGTACTTATTACCTACCCGAGTCATGAGCGCGTGCAACAATTGCTTTTCTACATTTCTGTTGTTATTTCTTCAACCACCTGACTCACCCCTTTCACAATTAGGTTGAATACGTTTATTGAATATAAAAACCGTAGGAACAGCGCCATGTAAATAATTATACAGGTTTTCAGGTTACAATATTCAGGGTCTTAAGTAGTTGCTCACACAGAAGAAATTTATACCAATAAGGGCATGTGCTCGTATAAAATGTGTTTCAATCCCATACTTACATTAAAATATGTAACCACAGTGCTGAGCTCTAGAAAACTGATCTTTTTCAGTGTGAAGACTTACATTAGGAGCACAAATATGAGAAGAATGAAAGGACGAGAAATATGTACACAATTTAGATAAGGTTGATGCGAACGTTATTGTGCTTACGAGGGCGTTTTGAAGTGAGACAAACGTGGCTCGGGAGATAAGGGTATGACAAAAGCTATTGTTCTCTACACCAATTACTCGCGGCTGGCGAATTACCTAAGCCTCATATATAAATTAAGCGGCGGCAAACAGCGGAAAGATTTCTCTAGTTATACGCCAACACAACAATTATTCGTAAATCACTTTACTATATGTTGAAATTTACGAGAGCTCGTTCGGTGAACCGACGACCCCGACTTTACCGTTCTATTCCATGCATGCGAATACTAACTGATGGTGAAGGATGTAAGGTCTAGTTTGTTACCGGGTGGGCGCGACTTTACGGATGCATGAAATTCTGTAGCAAAAGAGAATATGCATGGCGATTTCGTGATGAATATTCATTTCCTACGGGGCATGAAATTTATTGTGTTTTACATTTATATTCAACTCAGCTGTCTTATGTAACGGTCGCTACCAATTTTTTTACAATTCGCTAATCCCGCGTCGCTACGCGGGATTAGCGAATTGTGAACGTTCACATTACGTTGTGTCGCACGATTCTCATTCGTGAGCGGTTAATTTTAACCGTCCTTAATAAATTAATGAAAACTGCGCGTGACTTTCTAATGACGGATGTTTGCGCTGTTTAGTGGATACCGTTATCTTATAACAGTAGCGAACGCTTATTTACTGCCCGCAAGGACTAGCACAGGATATAGTTGCTGATTCAAAAGAGTAACGTCGTGAGACTGTTCTTGGGAATTCGATATGTGCTATAGACTGACCAGGTTGTAGGTAGTGTTGCATTATAGTGGAAGTTGGTCCCGTGAGCCGGTCTGGGCGCAGAGCAGGTGCTCAAATTATTTGACATTTGAAATAAAATTTAGGGCGTAGTTAGTCATCGGCGATCGAACTCTACAATTGACACACTTGGCACCTGTCGAATATTTCGCGCATATATCCATAGTAACGGCTTGATGGCTCCGTTCGCTTGATGGATTCTGAGCTATATTTAATCAACGCCGGCGCGACACGCCGCCGCATTGTTCTCTCGATTGGATTGCCGAACCATCTATCGATACTTATATCATGGAGAATGAGAGAGATTAATTATTACTTATATAGCAAAATATCTATTAAAATATTCAATCTATGTTCACCGTAAGATATGATATATAAGGTAGAACAAGAATCGGTTCATGTTTTGTATTGCAACTGTTGTATTAGTGGTAATGCCGCGTACCTAGCGAGCGTGGGGCGGGCGGGAGGCAGCGCGGCCGGGCGGCCGGCGCGTGATTGCAGTGGCCGCGTCAAACAATTGATTAGTCGCATAAACTCGGTTTGGCGCGCGCTAACGATGCATCATCCCGACTGATAATTAAATTGTAAATTAGCTAAGCCGATGCTAGCTCACCGCCTCACCGCCGCCGGAGCGTGGCTTTGCAGTGCGGTTCGACGTGATGCGGTCGTTTGCTGCTGCCGATCCGACATCTGCGGTTTTCTGTTTATTGATACTTCTGGCCATTATATTCACTAAATATTATTAAAGGAATATGTAACCCACCTGACATTGTACTAGATACTGTACTGTACTTTACTAATGTACCTACATAGGTATATTGAAGTAAAGTTGGTAATTATTCTAGTAACTTAATACTGTACTCTGAAAAATGTATAAACGGCCATGAGTGAAGATACAGTTGAATTCATTTAGTGCAAGCTTCGCGCGCGTTGATTGCGAAAAATTCAATCTTGTTTCATGGAAATTTAATTTAACGTACAAAATGAAAAGCACTCTCGTTGGATATGAATCGATGTCGGCTGACTGACTGCTCGTCTGTTTGTGGATGCGATAGTGCTTTGTGTGCATATTGTAATCAATTGACGAATTGTATCAATTTGAATACACAATTTGCAATTTTAACACGAATTTAATTAATTTGTTACGGGAGTGTAATTAAAGCGTTCGGGTTATTTGTAGAATGGTAATATATTATTTATTTATTTAGGAATAATAATAAAGAGTCCAGAAATATTACACCATTCGTTCTTTTCTGAAATATAATGTGGAAGGGCCATAATATCAAATGAATTATAGAATTTTTGAGTTTATACTTACATCCTCCGAAATGAAAAATATATGTGAATATCAATCCCATTGTCAGGATTTTATCAAGATGATGTTGTATCAACTGTATTTAACTTAGACTTAACCTTAAGAAATAACCCATTGTAAATTGACGTTTTAAAATAATGCCACAATGGTGTTTGTGGCGCTGTTTCTTCTTCACCAGCCAGTCCAAGGGACGCGGTGGTTCCTTGGAAGTAAAAACTGAGCTATAGCAGAAATTATTCATTGTAATGAGCAACAACAATGGTTTTCCTTATTGAATAATAAGCTTTGACGTTGAATTTAACTTCGGAGCTCCGGGGCTACCTGATATTTATTTGGCTTCTTTTTAGAGAACGACTGCCGTGCGACCCCAGATTTTATCATTATTATATCAGCCTTTAAATATCAACCGGATATTGGCAAAACAGTTAAATGTATTTTACTATATTTTCGATATTTTATAAACTTGTTTTTAGAATATCGAAAGCTAAGTAAAGTAGTCATGGCTTCCATTCCATCCTAGGCATCATATGCGTCAAAACCAGTCTGCTAGATATGTTTTCCACAATCATTATGATCGCAGTTCAATGACTTCTATATCCTTTGAAAATAAATGCATACTTTCATACACAATTATTTCATTTCGATTGCAAGGAAATTACTCTCAGTACTTAGTCACAAACTCTTGGTGACATTATGTTCCTCTATTACTAATTGCATACCTTCTATAGTTACATCTGTGACTGACTAGGTACGTCACGTACAATGTTCTGAAAGAATGTTACTGATTCGTAGACAAATATTTCAAACACGACACTGAAATGTTTTGTCACTTTTGTCAGACTTTTTATAGGTACTATGTTCTAAAAAAATCTACGCGAAGTAAATATTATAAACTTGAAGTACAAGTACAAATTGAATGAAATTTTATAGCATTTTGCATGCTAAGTGGTCAGAGCATTCCCCCTGTAAGGGAAAGGTTGCGGGTTCCAGTCCTGCCTGAACAGATTCAAAAATTTTCCTATTTAAATCTATAAAAGTAAGAAGTGAAGATCTCAAGCACAAAAAGTAGTTGAGACTGTGTTTCAAAGTTTAATTGTACTGTAATTTCCTGATACACGAAGTCCAGTTTACTCATACGGTTACTTAAAGTTACTTGGGTATTACTGTAAGTATTGGTTTTATTGATAGATGTTAGGTACAGTGGTTCTGTAAAACATCTCAGTTGTGCCCGTTTCATCTGCAGAAAATTAGTGAACCTCGGCTATGAACCTGATATTGACTCTACAGAATCTGTTTCCAAGGTACCCGAAGTCAGGTTCACTCAAATTGCAGGTAACTTATTGTTACTTAAGGTTACTTTGGTATCACTGCAAGTATTGGTTTGGATGTTGGTCGTACGTGCATCAATCCATCACATACCTGCAACGCCCGTCGCGCTACATCGCACATAAAATATATTTATAGCAGTTCGTCGCACCTACCGCGGGGAGAATTCGCGTGCCGATGCCTTGTCAATAATCGTTAATAGATATTTCAGAAGACAATGCAATCGTCTAAGTATAGAGTGTCGTGACTAACGTCCCGTCAACCGCGGCTGGTACACGCATGCTCAACTCTGTTAATCTTATTATGGAAAGACAATTTATTTGTAATGCCACGGATTCTGTTCGACATCTGTAGTCTTACCTATTTCTATTCATCCATCGTAAACTCTTGCACTAATTTTGTAATTGTTTGACAGTATGAATGCCGTGAAGGTGGGATTTTTATAGCTTCGTATACGGCCCAAGTGTTTGTGTGACCTACAAATAATTGTTCTCAGTCTAGGCGTTATTTGTGTTCGTGAATTCCGTTTGTAATTTGACCGAGACACAAGGATTAGTCTCGAGCGCAGAGTTATTTATGAGTAGTAACCATAAAAAAGTCAAGTTTATTAATTAATAAGATAAGCTTTCTTCCCCCTTTTTAGTCAATTGCTCGCACGCAGTGTTAACAATGACATGCAAGAACAGTAGAAAGCTAAAATTTATGAAATATATAATAATAAATATTCTAAA
Source organism: Eilema caniola (assembly GCA_949126895.1). Taxonomy (NCBI): domain Eukaryota; kingdom Metazoa; phylum Arthropoda; class Insecta; order Lepidoptera; family Erebidae; genus Eilema; species Eilema caniola. Next base: position 16,587,866 of record OX421464.1, on the reverse strand, counting down.
CTGGAAGAGACTAGATGCGTAAGGTGGAGGATCAGGTGCTACGGCGCACATTGTCAGAGATCTATGCTATGTCTAGCAGTGGACTGCAAAAGCTGATTGATTGAAATACATATTCTAGGATATTATGCACAATACTACCGCGCTGTGACAGCCTCTGTGGCATAGCAGTAGTGAACGCGGTCACTACGCAGGAGGCGCGGGTCTGATCCCGGCTCAATGCAAATATTTGTATGCGTGAACATGAGTATTTGCGTTGGTCTGGTCGTATCTCGGAGAGCACGTTAAGCCGTCGGTTCCAGTTACCATCCGAACATCTATGGTAGTCGTTATAGGTAGTTAGAGCCCTTAAAAGTTCAACAACAACGATGCAGCATTGCAGCTAGACCAGCAGCAGCGGTGAGATGGAAGTCGCTTCACAGAAATTATCGAAGTTCAGTCAAATCCGCAGTTAGACTGGTAAAGCGGACCCCAGACTTCAAACTGAAAGCTTCTGGTGCGACTGGGATTAACACTACGACGAAGAAGAAGCTACAGCGACCTATATACACTACGCGACGTTTAAAATACAATAAATTTATTTGATTTATGAGAGGTAGCAAGCATCCTCGAGCTTATCATTTTGTATCATGAGAGAGAAATAACCAATTATTATTTATCTGTAGTTTATCTTTATGTGGGTGCATGTTTGGAGCTCAACTAGATCTTTCTGGCCCTAATAATCCTCACCTGCTGGCCTGCGCTGGCCGCTACACCTGCTAATTAAAGGATAAGACTCTGCCACAGGTTTACTACGGAGTTGGAGAACTCAGATGGCAGTCGCTCTTACAAAAGTCAAGATAATCTAAATCAAGTGAAAGTATAGGAGATTGGACTCCAGGTTTAAAATGGCTAATTTAAGTAGTGCGAAAGTAGTTATTTCGAGTGCTTTATTCGATGATATCATAGTTATTCTAAACATCTATTTTTATCTTACAATAAGTTGTAGTAGAAAAAATTGCGCACGGGACCCATATGTTGGCAGGCGTCGGAAGTCGTAACTCACAGTTATGATGCGAACGACACCAGTTTCATAAACATTGTTTTTCTTCGTTTCGCCCCTAATATTTATATTTATCAATCCATCTACACATTTATTTATAGTCCAAAATAGCGAGCATCTGAGGGTGCCCTCGGGGCACACCGTCATTACGATTTATTGTTTTCTTTGGTCATAGTTTGGGGTCTTTCTTATAAGAGTCCTTATACGGATTTTAAGATTACTTATTGTTGACCAGAAACTGGCTAAGGTCCCCCATGAGTGTATTGTAGATGCTTCGAAATTTATTCTGGCGCGTTACAGTTTTTCATAAACAGCCGGTTTTCAAATATAAGAATAAATAGTCAGACAGTATTTGTGTGGTCACGAGAAGACAATATCTGGCTGAATACATATGAATGGCAAGTTATTCATATTTAATTCATAGATTTCATTTTTTTAGATCAATAATTCACCTGGGGAGTGATATGTTTATAAGCTCTGTGCGTAAGAGTGATCTATTTTTGAGGTTCGCACGTGTGAAGACGGTAGTCAAAATATTCTTAGGATTATATATTGCTATGATGGAATGAGGGTGTGAACAAATAATGTTTAAATAATGTTGAATGTTTATGCTAAAAGATCATGCCTGCGACTGCAACAGCTGGTTGGTGTTAAGTAAATGTGCTCAGATCTATCTGTGTGACCTTTGCTCTGCTGAACTTTTGAAGGTATTTAATATGATAAAATTCGAAGTAGTAAGTTGCAAGGAGACATATTATAGTGAGTTTATTATTTCCAAATTTTAAATTGTTTTGTTGCATTTCCAATGACAATGAATTTCAATTGATTAAAGACTAGAAAAGTTTATGACCTAATTATTTTTATCGTAAGATAAACATTTCTCTGGAAACGCAAAATATTGGTTTGAAAAATCTATTTGAAGCACGCCGTGTTCTGTTTGCAACTCAATGCACTAACTTAAATAGCGATTTACCATCTTGATACTTTTCAGAATTTTTATATTCGGTGAATGTTAATAATAGGGGTTAAAGTATGAAATTGCCGTTTCATTGTAATAGGTACTTCGAATTGACATAGAACCTTCATGGTTTGAAATTTTTGAGTGAAACTTTTTCCACATGGTACCTATGTAGTTCTTCATTTAAAAATGTGCAACATTCGATTATCGACTTTCAGTTGTTTTTTTTATTCAGCTTAGACAAGAAAGATGGATACTTCGAAAATTCGAGTGATTTTTGAATACGAGTTCCGACGCGGAACTAACGCGGCAGAAACAGCTCGCAATATCAATGTTGCGTTTGGAGAGGGGACTGCTAATGAACGCACCGCGCGATTTTGGTTTAAACGCTTTCGTGATGGAAACTTTGATTTGAAGAACGAACCACGAGGAAGGCCGTCCACACAGGTGAATAACAATGAATTGAAAGACATGGTGGAAGCCGATCCGAGCCAAACTACCCAGGAATTAGCTGCATGGTTTAACGTTACCTTATCAACAATATTGACTCATTTGCGTCAAATCAATAAAATAAAAAAATGTGAAAAATGGGTACCTCATGATTTGACTGATCTGCAGAAAGAAATGCGTGTTGAAACTTGTGTTGCCTTGTTGAATCGATACAGAAATGAAGGAATATTGGATCGAATTGTGACATGTGATGAAAAGTGGATTCTTTACGATACCCGTAAGCGTAAAATGCAATGACTGACCCCAGATGAAACGCCACAACAGTGTCCTAAAGCAAAGCTTACCAATAAAAAGGTAATGGTAACTGTTTGGTGGTCTCAGCATGGTGTTATTCACTATAGCTTTCTACGATCTGGTCAAGCAATAACGGCAGATGTCTACTGTGCCGAACTCCGAACAATGATAGCAAAACTAGCAGTGAAACAGCCCCGACTCATGAATCGATCTTCACCATTATTGCTCCATGATAACACGAGACCTCATACAGTACGAGAAACCGTTTTAACTCTACAGAAACTGCAATTAGAAACTATCCGTCACCCTCCGTATTCGCCAGACCTTACTCCAACAGACTACCATTTTTTTCGTGATTTGGACAATTTTCTATGTGATAAAAAGTTTTCTTCTCAGGAGGCACACAGTTTGTCGAATCTAGATCACCAGAGTTCTATCGCAAAGGCATAAATGACCTTCCTACTAGATGGCAGCAATGTATAGATAATAATGGTAATTATTTTGATTAAATAAATACGTTAAATTAAAAATAAAAACGAATTTCAATTTGTCAGTACAACTCGGCAATTTCATACTTTAACCCCTAATATTACCATGGGGTACCGATACTTAGAAATTTCTTTAGTAATACTCAAAAATGTATGAAAGAATTTACTATATTCATTTAAAGAAATAAAAAAGTTAAAAGCGCTTATTTGCCGACTTAAAATCACGTCAATTATTTCATAACTTAAACACATGATAATGATCAAAATTTCTGATCATTGATTGAAGATCTTTCATTTAAGCATATAAAACTCGTTGGCAGTTTAATAAATAAAAATTTCGTGACAATCATGCTATTTATTTATTTTTATGCCATCTAGCGGCTTGATGCATTATGTCTGTAATTTTTACAATTACGGCAGAATCTGGCAGATCAATATAGATTGGAATATTTATAGTTTTATTCAGTCATACTTAATAATGTGTTTAGTATTTTCTTTTATTTTTGATTGGTTAATTTTAAAACAAAAATTAGAAAAGTTTTCCAAAACAATGTCGCCATCTAGTTATAACTCCTGAACTAAAAAGCTGCCTGCCTGCTTTTCGAAGTTACGAGTTTTTTTCCTGATTAATGATTGTATGTACATCTGTATAAGAATTATATTATCTGTGATATTACATAAATAACTCTTAATTGTACGAAGTAAAGGAATAAATATGCTTATGTCGCAATGCATATTTTTTGTAAAATCATAAATCTGTATCTACGTATAAGCTGAAGGTAAATAACACAACGGCAAGGTCACTCAAGGTAAATGACCAGAATGTGAGTAAATGAGCTACAGGTGTACAAAATTAACCAGGTAGATATTTTAATGTGAATATGAGGTTTAACCACATGAAATTATATTATTGAATAAGTAGATGAAGAATAATTAATAACACTGCTACTAAATGGTATCTAGTTCACACTGAATGTTTTAAGAACTGGTCAGTAAGTATAATGCTAATGAACTCTTTGGGACGTTTTACATTTATATTCAAATCATTTGTCATTGTTTTTATAAATTAGCAGCCAAAGTGTATATCGTGGGTAGTAAGGAATTTGACGACAGAAAATTTCTGATTTATTCTAACTTTCGGTGGGGATTTCGTCAAGAACAGAATTATGGGAGCCATCGATTCATAATTAAGCATTCTGCTACCGTTTCTAACTGGTTTAGTAAGCAATCTCGCTAATGATTTGCATTAAGTTTGTCCTTCTACGGTTAAAAATACAAGTCTATATGTTATATTCATGGATTGTTTCTGTACCTCAAAATACAAGTATAGTTATTTGTTCAATATTTGGTTTGACCCTTGATCATATGTGCCAAGGTTTTGTTTAACATTATAAGAGAAGGTCCTTGGAAAACTGTACAATTAACTCAGTGATAATCCTATCGGTGTTCCGTTAAGAGTTCATGAAGTTACATCAGTAAAGGCGTCATGTTTTATTATAAGAAAGATAAGACTAATGTTGTTAAAAAGGCTCCAATTATTAATGTATAATGCGAATGAAAAGGATCAGACGCAGGATCGAGTTGAATAGTTTTTTCTTCAATGACGTAATTAAATATTATCACTGCTAAAAGTTGTCATGCGAAATGATGGTCATTTTGTTTAGCCTTCTTTGCGTAATAAACGCATTCTAATTTTGAATCCATTAAACATAGTATAGTAACATTGTTTCTAAGATCACATCCGTTTAAGGTAACATTGTTTAAGGTCAGACTGTTGTCACATTGATACATATTTTATTCAAGCAAATTTCATAAAAAAACAAACGAAATATTGTTAAAATATCAAAACCGTCTATCGACATTATAATACAGCAGTAGTCTTCTCAATACTTGACATATTTATGTATACAGTAGGTGCAACGCACGGGACATATGGCGCAGCAATTTATGAACCCCAGGGCCCATTACCATTTTAAATATTATTTTTAGGGAATTTCGTGTCAGATCTCACTCGTCGCCGGCCCGTATATTAAGAGATGTGATCCTCTGATTAAGTTGCCTTGATATTTTGTGAACGCGAGTGCGTTAGGATTTTCTGTTAATTAAGGAAACGACAAGCAAGACTGAGTACCTGCGTTGAGTGTATTTGACGTCTATTTTTGACACGCAATTTACCTAGTACGTCCCAACATCATGAGTTCCTTTTCACATTTCATTTATACATAAAATTAATAATGTACATAGCAAATGAAATTATATGTCTTATTATATATTTTTCTTTGGTTATATTAACAATATTTCAATTTTATAGGAGTTAGAATTTCGGCCACCTCATCTCTTCTCATGCGGTGTCGTATAATTCACCTCTGCCTAACCCCCGGGTATAAAGAGGTGATTATTATGTATGTATGTGTTTTTAGTTTATTTACATGTGACCCTTCACGACAAGCGTTTGCTTGTAACAAACTAACCAGAAAGAGTATGAATGATGCAGTTGTGGAGTTATGTAAAACAAACAAAGCTGGGTCAACCATGTCATTAAAGTTTATGAAACGGAAGCCATCACCCGGTCGCGCCGGAGTTTTGTGTTACTCGATCTTCCGATCTATCCGTCAATATCAACATACGGCGCGTGTGCGCACCTTGCGCTCCTCATAGATCATTCACTAACCCCTGTTTCTTATTAGAATTATCGAGCTTGGTTTCACTGTGGTGTTTGGTGTTTCTTGATACTTTATTACTTGATATAATTAGTTGATAATAAATATTTTAGGATAAATTTTTATACTGCGACCTGAAATAGCTGATATGTATATCAGCACACAAATATCGGCACTGAGGGTATTTTTTTTTACGTGCGGGAAATCCCCGCGGATACCCCCCCCCCCCCCCCCCTTCGGAGGCGAAGGGGGAGGTTATGTCGGACTCGAACCGACTAAACCGCACGCCGTCTGTGGATCGATGTGCTAGGCCGAAGATGAGGTTGCCTCGTGACATATCCCTCGCCCCCCGGCTGACCCAGGGCCATTCCTCTCGGTCCGACCACGCGGTCCCAGACTCGCCCCCGGTATGGGGGGGGCGCGCATCGTCCTACGATGCGCACCGCCGCCGTGGCCCGCTTCTGCTTGGGTGACGAGCGGCTCCACCCGTCACCCTCAGGCCCGCGCTCATGGGGGGCGGAGGTCGGTTTGCGCCCTGGCACTGAGGGTATAACCCTTTAACTTTTCAGTGGGTATACCTCAGTGCGATGGAGGAAATAAACATAGTATACCTACTTAGAGTCAATAAAATAACTGTTTAATTTTACTTCAGATGTTACAAGTTATAATTTCGTGTCATAACTCCGCAACTGTAATAATACGCTATTTTTTCTGTCTTTCGACAAAATATTGTATTTAAAGTTTATGTAATTGTAACTTCGATTTAAAGATATACATAATTGATTAAAATTTACCTGAAGGATGAAATTAGAATTTGTAATAACTCAAAGGTTGCGTCAGATTAGCCAAATTTCTTCATATTTTTTGTTATAAAATATTAATAAAAAAGCACCTGAATCCAATCGTTGTATTGTGTCTAGCTGTGCAGTGGCTCGTAACGTTACCACCGGACATTGTGGTAGGTGCGACACCTTGTACATCATTGGACATTCGCAAACAAAAACTCTAACAATATAATACTATGATAATTTATTTGTAGAAACTTTTTTGCTTGACTAGTGATATCTTATTGGAACATGGCCAGTTAGGAGCAAAATTACTTTTTTTCATAAAATTTATTGCAATTTCTGTTTGGGACACACAATAACAATAAATGTGATAGAGGATTAGATAATATTCTTTATTGATGTAAACTCTGATCGTCGTTGATTGTTTCTAAGGGTATTTCGTAGCATAAGTTCAAGGATAAAATTAAATTCATAAAATTTATTTTTTTAATTGTTCACTACAATGTCCGAGGATATTCGGGCCGAGAAATCCCGGCTCCACCAGGTCATGGTGGCTGAGTGGGAGCGACGACTTGGGCAACCACGCGCAGGGCACGCCGTGATTGCGGCGGTAAGACCCATCATGGGGGAGTGGCTAGAGAGGCCACACGGTAGCCTCTCGTACCGTCAGACGCAGATTATCACCGGGCACGGTAGCTTCGGGCGGTATCTGCGTCTGATGGGTACAGAGCCAACGCCCGAGTGCCATCACTGCGACGCGAACGTGGACTCGGGGCTGCACACGCTCACCGAGTATCCGGCGTTTGAGACGCCGAGGCGGGAGCTTGTGGCGGCCCTGGGGGTGAGAGTGCTCACGCTCTCCACCCTGCTTGCGGCGATGGTCTGCTGCGCGGATGCGTGGGCTGCCAGCGCCTCCTTCTGCGAGCAGGTCATGCTCGCGAAGGAGACAGCTGAGTGGGCGCGGCGCGATGAGCGAGAAAGACTCGCCGACATCGCTGCACGCGCTCGAAGGCGGCTCGGGCGTCGGACGGCGCAAACTGACCTCCGCCCCCCATGAGCGCGGGCCTGAGGGTAAAGGGTGGAGCCGCCCGTCTCCCTAGCAGAAGCAGGCCACGGCGGCGGCGCGTATCGTAGGACGATGCGCGCCTCCCCACACCGGAGTTGAGTCGGGGACCGCGTGGTCTCCCCCTCCTGAGGAGGGCCAGACCGAGAGGGATGGCCTTGGGTCAGCCGGGGTGCGAGGGACATGTCGCATGACAACCTCACCTCCAGCCTAGCACTACGACCCAGAGACGGCGTGCGGTTTAGTCGGTTCGAGTCCGATTTCCCGCACGTAACAATGTATGACTTCACTTATTGGAAAGCTAAAAGTATGTTCTCAACAAGTTCTGTAACAAGAAATTATTTTGTTCCACAATGCCAGCATGAAGGTCACGTTCGATTCCTTCACTTCGGAGTTCGGGGTTCCAAACTGACATCACCGGTGCATAATGCCATAATGTATTTCGTGAAAATTTTATAAAAAATAACATTAATTTTTATGCAAATATATGCAGAAACTTTTAAAGTATCTAATCTCGACTGTACAGAACGAATAATAAACAAGCACAATATCAAACGGAAATATCGGGTTCGTCGACGCCATTATATTCATAAAAAGGTCGCATTATTTGATCGTTTATTTTAACCAATGATGCTACATTATTACATTAGGTTGGTTTTAATATTGTACATAAAATTAAACCACCTATTTAATGTACAAGTTTTAATTTAATTTTATGGCATGATATAAAAGTGTACTTACATATTCATGTTTGTGTTTAATGTAACTCAATGAGGTGTATAATAAGTATAATTGTCTTATTTTCTTCTTCATCCTGGCGTTAATCCCAGTCGCATCCGAAGCTTTTTGGAGCCTGGGGTCCGTTTCACAGGTCTGACTGTGGATTTTGCTGAACTTCGATATTTTTATGAAGCGACTACAGTCTAAACTCCACAACCCAATGGCGATATCGAAGCATTGCTGTTAGAACAGTTGTTGGATTTTTTTAGGGCTCCAACTACCCGTAACGTCTGACATAGATGTTCGTATGGCAACCGGGACTGACGGCTTAACGTGCTCTCCGAGGCACGACCTGACTAATACAAAAACCCATATTCATGCATATAAATATTTACACTGAGCAGGAATCGAACCCGCGCCTCCTACGTCGCGACCGCGTTCACTACCACCACGTCACAGAGGCTGTCTAAACCACCTATTTAATGTACAAATTTTAATTTAATTTTATGTCATGATATGTACTTACATGTACATTCATGTTTGTGTTTAAAGTAACTCAAAGTTGTATACTAAAGTATAATTGTATTCGATAGTAACAGAAGTATAAGAACACCTATAAGATTTCAATTGCAATTCGTAGCGCAGGATCCAATCTCCCAGTCCTTTTTCTTTTAAAGAATATTAGCAACCTAAATGAGGTACCTACTAATATTACCTCTGACCCCTCCAACTAAGTTAAATTGCTTGTGCTAGGAAAAGGTTCACGTCGGTAGTGTTATGGCCAGGATTCGAAACCGGGACCGCTCGATCGTAAGACTGACTCCGTAATCACTAAACTATCGACGCTTATCCTCCTTTCCTATATTTGATTTCCTTTCATCATCATTTCTGGGGACGGCGGCTCTGCTCTTTATTTGGTGGTTATTATATCTTATTATATTATATCTCTACACGTTTAGTACGTCAATAATATGAAAAACCTTCAAGGCGATAGCGACAACGTTAAGCGAGAGCGACAGCAGGCCAGTGGAGCCCCTAACCAAGTGTCGTGCAATTTGCTTTGCTTTAATTTGAAGTAATACAATCGTAGTAGAAAGGGGAGAAAGAAAACGTTCTTAGAAAGACTGGAATAATTTTTGATATTATTCTCTGATATTCTTTTAGGGTATATAATTAATACTTACTAGATCCTTAAGATGCATTGATTGACCTAGTAGTCTTTGAAATCACTTACACAAATTACCTCCTTTCTTTCTTTCCGTGTGTCTAGTGGCACATATCCTTGACAGAGTTGTTCAGGTCGCCTATATAGGCCTTGAGCTAACGACTGTTGACAGCCGGGACCGACATTTAACGTGCCCTCCAAAGCACAGAAGCGCACAGATGTAACACCACTAAACGGTTACCCGTTGCAATAGTAATCTTCTTAGGTAACTTAACCCACTGATCGTTTACCGAACAGTGAGCGCACCTGGCCACCTAATACAATAAATTCCTCATCACTTTCTAGTTCACAAATTGGCATACACGTTTTTGACACAATAATAACCTACAGTTTGGCTGCTTGTCATTGGTCTCTGTTGTCTGCCTCAAATAAGGCAAGCTACAAGCGAGACTTTGGCTTATCTCAGTCGCTTACTCACCTCAGAGACCAGGTTTGAATTCTTTCAACGGTCCATATTATATTCTTATTATATTATAGTTGCTATCATAATCCGCACAGTATCCACCCATTTAGAAATTAAAGTCGTTGACGGTTTGTCACTGGCTTACAATGTATTAGATTAGATACAATGAGAATATTTTACAAGTGCCAAGAGTTCCCATTCTATGCGTTAATGTTCAGTATTCTAAGCATGCTAATTATTGTATGTGCTCGTTGATTCCTATGCGAACTGTTAATAGTAGTAGCACTGTACTTCTAATTTGTTTAGTATTAATACGATTATGTAAAGCCCATAAAATATAATGGAATCGATCGTATTGAAGCATATCTTGCAGTTACATTACTACACAGCGGACAAACTGAAATATATTGCTATTTGCAGGACCTCTATAAATTGTTGTAAAAATCTTGTTATGAATAAATTATAACCCACACGGGTAGAAAGATAAATCTCGAATACAGAATTCTCTTTTGACGAAATGCTGAGTATAACCGTAGCCAAAGGAAATATAAATGCTGTCCAAAGGCGAATATGCGGCAATCCCTCACACAAGTGGGTAAGACGACTTGAATTTTTAATGTTACACTCAGACCGTTGCAAACCGTAACAGTTTTCTTGTCATTGGTGGAGTGGAGATGTGAAATAAATTTTGCAGAGTGGCCCCATCTTTTCGTCTGACATCAATCTTTAATGTGAACACGGGGTACACTCTATACGTGGCGTGTCTAATACTATTTGTGTACAAAGTATGAAGCTTTTACTTTGAGGCCCAGTTTGTACCCCGCTAAAGATAAACCGTTTACGCCATAACAATTTTGGTATTTAATTGAAGTTTTCGTATAGTAACCTCATATTAACTAGGCTAGCAAACCTATTAAGTTCAGGTAATAATAAATTAAATCATCCAAACAAGACGTCGTCGGTGGAAACCGTTTACCTTGAAGGCGTCAATTAACTTCCTCATAGCGGCGATAAAATAATGACACGACTAAAACAATAGTTGTATTAGTTTTTATTTTTCGCCGCTGTCGAAGGCCATGTTCAACAATACACAAAACAAAGTTGCGCGATTCGTCTCGCCATATAATTTCAGTAATCAAACGCCACGTCACTATGAGGCGCGGTCCGGAATCGATTAAGCATTCCATTTCCGGTGTTTTTATAGGGAATAATTATTGGAAAACTGATCAAACAATCAAGGACTGCTAGTTTCCGTCATTCTACCGAGATATTATTAGGAAAGAAATCAACTCATAGAGCTGTGGATAATCTGTGAATACAGTCGACTGTGACCGCTTCCTCGATAGATTTTTATTTCTTATTTGATAATTTGTTTTTACATTCAACGTGATGGTGTAGTTTTTCCCTATCGGTGAACGTGGCTGCGCTCGTCTTGTTGGGCAGGAGCACCGTGCACCGAGCCGGTACTGTCGGTACTTCGGTAGCCACCTGTCCGCGCTCCGCAGACGAAAGTATCGGTGCAGTGCTGCTTTAATTATTCTCTTGTTTTTATAAGATTTAATATTGCGACTAGGGAAGTAGATCACCTCATTGATTACGAAATTGTTTTTGCTAATGTTTTTAAACGGTATTCACCAGAGCGTTGCTTTATTTTTTGATCCATCAGTTTTATTGTTTCACTACCAATATGAAAGTACTCTGTAAACAGAGTTATGAAACGTGATTTACAGTTGCTTAGGGATAACGAATTATCATTATGTAATCAAGAGACGCTTTGTGTGATAAAGTGTTTTTACTTAGTTCACTACGTTTAGTGTTTTAATCTACGATTATGTTATAATAAAATTCAGTATGCCTACTTAAAAGTGCTACGTAATGCCTACGGTACTCTGTAGGGCTTCTTAGCTTGGCTCTGTCAACTGAATATACTTGTGGTATATTTCATCGTTTATGATATAAAATATTAATAACTATTATTTAATTGAAAGGAACAAACTAATTTGACAGCAACTCATAGGTGCATTATGGTAATCTGATGATGTGTAAATTGTCTCAAGTTTTAGTAAAGTCATTATGGAATTGAGCGTGTTCAGTGTTGATGTACTAACCGAGTGACAACCACGAGCGAACACGTTGCTAATGGACTATTAACCTCCTACCACTAATTATTAATATTTTATTTTTATGGCCGCCTCTGTCAAAATTTAACGACCACTTTCCGGTTCTCGTATACATTTGATATTTTGAAATGCCAATATTTGCTCAGCGTTGATTGAAAGGTCAACGGTTTTGTCAACGACATTGCTTTAACAGGCCCTATTAGCTCGTCGCTATATAGAATTACAAAATCGTCCGATATTATGTTTCGATGGAGATATGATGATATGTCTCGTGGCTTGTTATGAATGTTAATATTAATATGTAATGTGTGTGAAATATGATATTTTCTGTCATATTATAATTTTAAAACAAATATAAAGTTAATGTTGTCGTCATAACTCGAATTAAAAAGCGATAACTCTCGAAATAGACTCAACGAGCGTGGATTTGATTTGAATAATTTGTTAGACACTGTTTAACATATGTGTGTCCTAACTTCTAAATCATTTTCATGCATCATCTGTCAAACTTATCCCGAATGTCAAGGGTTGACAGCAGTTCGTGGCATCCGCTCCGGACGACGGATAAGCCACCGCAATATGGGCCAGGTCAACTGTTACTATTAAAATACATTCTGTGACGTCCGCATAGAGCTCGCTTTGTAGATAGTTCACATGTCACACATATTGCTTTTCCAGTACCGGATAATTTTACTGACACTTTTCGAAAAGCAAAACATGGGCGTTTGTTATTCTAATTTACAACTTAACCTGTACGATTAAAGTCGGTTTTTGCTTGAATGTTTCTGTCCCAGCAACAACGGAAGGAATAGCTCAGTGTGTGGCTATGCATTTGTGTTATTAAATGATTTATGAAGCAGGATAACCAGGAGCTTGGTTTGACGAACAATTTTGTGTGTTACTTGAAGAGTTTTTGAGTATAATTTCGTTTGTGAACTATGCTTGTTAATCATGTACGGTAGCCGTGTGTTGATCTCGATGTAATTGAGTTAACTGACATACTGATGACTTATTTGACAGAGTGAGTCGTCTGTTTTACCGTTGTGTATTATCATAATCTACGAGGGATTAGTTTATGTGTTTATTATTCCCGTGCTGCGTTTATAAACTAGATTTTAATTAGAGTTTATTGTCACGCGTGAAATTGAGTCTTTTATGACTTGACTTGCACGATTGAATCAGTTAATTACATAGTTGTGATTAAGGCGAATAATTTCGATTGGTAATGAATCAGTTTGATTTTTTTAAGCGATAGCAATAGGAACATCTAAAAAACACCAGAATTGTACAGAAACTTGAAGTTTGGTTTTCTGATTTGAATTAATCTTGAATGGATAATATTAGCAAGATATCGTGACAAATTGTATAATTAGACAGTCAGTACAAAAGTATACGAAGATATCGCACGCCAATTTGGAAGAGTAAACATTTAAGCAAATGTTCTATTCCACATATTTCCGTGTCGATTCATCTGTGGCATATTATGTTTCCACATCGAGATATCAAATTGATAAGCAGGCACATTCGCGGCGGGCGCGCGAGGCATTATGAAATTGGCCGTACGTTACATGCCGTTACTTCCGATAAAATATAACCGGCTCGTCCGCTCATATCTGTCGAATGAACGACCGAAGCTTTCCTAGTGTACTCACGTCCCACAAGAACCATCATTTCTGCTTATTAGATAATCAATAACGGTAATATCTTACTTTTTAATAGTTATGACACAGGTTGAACGGCTGCTGATTTATTTTGACAAGATAAGGTAAAGAAAAATCGTTTTCACTGATTCCCAACGTAATGTGGAAGTGAAAGTTAAAATGTATTCGAATTGTAAGATGATGTCCATGTGTGAATATAGTTATTAGGGATGTCGTAATTTGTATTAAAATTTTCATGAATGTAGGTTATAATTTTAACATTTAGCCACGAATATTTCTTTCTTGGTATGTTTGTACATGTAAGCCTCTGTGGTCTCGCGGTAATGAACGCTACGTAGAGGGCGCGGGTTCGATTCCCGCTCAGTGCAAATATTTGTATGCATGACTATTTGCATTTGTCTGGTCGCGCCTCGGAGAAAACGTTCCAGCCATTAACGCTCGGATGAACAAGAGATGTTCGTAAGTATTTAAAAAATGGATGGTTTGATAAATATTTCATGAGCGTTAAAATATTAACTTTGAACTTACATTATTAATAATTCTTATATTATAATATAACAAATTTTTAATATTCAAATTATTCTTATCAGTTTTTTTTAAAGAATATTAGCAACCGAAATTATCGAAATTACTAATAGCCCTCTAACTCCTTCAACTTAGTTAAATTGCTAGGCGTGGTAGTAGCATGTAGGTAATTAATATTAATATCTAGTAATTATTAGCAATTTTGATGTATTCAATGAAATTCCGAAGTTTGTTCATGCGATTTGGTATGTAGGAACTTATATGTAAAACAAAACAAACCAAAACAAAAAATAGTGGACAATTATTTCCGATGTTTTTACTAGCAGTGCGCCAACGCTTAGTAAGTGAAACAATAATTGACCAAGCGAGCAAGAGTCTCCGTTTCGACAAGGAATTGTGCTTTTGTCCGTATCTATGTCTGTTTGTCAGTTCCGGTCTAGAGGGCGTATTTCTTAACCGATTTTTCCCAAGTTCGGCACACATGTTCTTTGTGTAGTCTTTGTGGTAGTGAGCGTTTTTTGGTAGGAGGGAAAATAGAGAGAAAAGGGGGGAAGCTTGCTGTCGCATTATTTATGAACGGATCTAGATGATTTTTTGGCTTACAAATCAAGGACATGATTTCTCATAAGTTGTGAAAAAATTAGAGAATGGGGGATGTGAGAATTTGCTGTTGCATTATTTATGAATAGATCTTGATGATTTATGTCTGATTGACTACTAGATCTATCTAGTAGTTTCAACAAAATTCACTACTAGATCTATCTAGTAGTGAATCTTGTAACCACTAGATCCTGTAATTTTAAGTGTTCCAACGTTTGTAAATCTTAAACATCCTAGGACAGTCTCTATGGCGTAGCGGTAGTGAACGCGGCCGCTGCGCAGGAGGCGCGAGTTCGATTCCCACTCAATGCAAATATTTGTATCTATGAATATAGGTATTTGCTGCATTGGTCAGTCGTCAGTCGTGCCTCGGAGAGTACGTTAAACCGTCGGTCCCGGCTGCCATACGAATAGTGAGGCAGTCGTTACGGGTAATTGGAGCCCTCAAAAATCCACAGGTATAACTGCAACGTTTCGATATCGCTATTGCGTTATGTAGGTCAGATAGCAGTCGCTTGACGAAAAATATCGAAGTTCAGCCCAATCAGCAGTTTTACTGGTAAAGCGGACCCCAGACTCATAGTTGAAAGCTTCGGATGCGACTGGGATTAACGCTAGGAGGAAGAACAAGAACGCTTGTAAATTCTAGAATGGTTTAGTATGAGAATTGAAGCGAATGGACTGTCCGAATTTACATACATACATAAAATCGCGCCTTTAACCCCGAAGGGGTAGGCAGAGGTGCTAGCACCCACATTTCGCCGGTTTATGTTTAGGTCCCAATGTAATAGGTGGCGAGCCTATTGCCATTAACTGGGCACTTCTAAACCTGCGATAAATACACACATAACTTCGAAAAGCATCGAAAAGTCATTGGTGTGTGCCATGGAAAACCTGGGATCGAACCCGAGACCTCGTCTCAGCAGTCCATTACCCATACCACTAGGCTACCGCGGTTACCTGTCCGAATTTAAGGGAAGAAAATTTGGTTCTATCATCTTGAGGCATATTTTATGATTAGTATTTCAGATTTAAGACATTAGAAGGAAGTTAATATAAGCACTTGTGAAGCATTTGAGCTACAAATTCTTTATTATAGTTTTGAATTAGCTAGTGTCAGGTCCATTACTACACATATTACATATAATACCGGAAGTTTACGTGAATGTGGTGAAGTGAAGGTATATCAGCATATCGCACACATTTTGTGAAACACTATTTTAGACATTCGTTTATTTTATTAACTTACTATTTAAAAATCATGTAGGAGGAAGTACATGGCAGTATTTCTGTCAAATCGAGCGGTACAGAATACCGCGGCCATAATAATCTCGTGTTGTGTCCCCGGCGGTGAGTAGGGTAGCCTGAGCTTCTACACTGACGGCACAGAAACTCTCTGTATTTACAGAGTCTGCAGCACGAGTATGACGCCCCTGGTGTTGCACATGTCCATGGGCCACGGTAACCACTTTCCATCAGGTGGACCGTGTGCTTGCCTACCACCTCAGTGGTACAAAAAATACAAATATCTACCATACAGTTTATTCTTTAATAAAAAATATAGTTTGAGTCGTATCTTGTACATGTGATGTGGTGCTGTACATCGTACCTCGTAGGGGTTACGAGTGGGGCAGGGGGGCAGATAGTCGGCGTAAGGTTAGAGATTTATGTTCTCATAACGCGCCATTCCGTGCCCGCCAAACGTTCAAACGTATTGATTTCATTTCCAACATTCATTTTTAAATAGCACTACTCTTTTAACCGCTACGAAGCTCTACGAGTTATGTTTGCTTACCCACTAAAGGATAAAGTCAGGTGATATGATACTGCAAATGTAGACAACCGATGTGGAGTCAATATAAAGAATTCAATGGATTTGTATTGAACTATTTCTTAGCGGCTGGAAAGACCATAAAGTTAAAACCAGTAAAGGTAAAGTTAAGATGAGAAGTTTCACTTAAAGAATACTATTGGGTACTTATATTAATCATCATCATCATATCAGTCGCACACAGTCCACTGTTGAATATAGGCCTCTTCTATGGACTTCCAGAACGACCAATCTAAAGCAAATCAGCTTGTCTACTTCGGTTACTTTTGTTCTCCTAAGGGTATCATCATTTCTGACGCGATCACGTAGAGTAATACCGATCATAGCCCTCTCTATAGCTCGTTGAGCGATTTTGAGCTTCCGTAAGTCATCACTGGTAACAGACACTGATTGAGGACCTTCGTTTTCAGGCACTGAGGTATGTTGGACAAGAAGAAATCTCGTGGCTTCCCGAACGCTGCCCAGCCAAGTTGAATGCGTCGCTTGGCCTCGTCTTCGAAGCTGGAATTGCCTACCTGGATCAGATTACCCAAGTAGATGTACTCGTTAACAGCTTCTAAGACTGAGTCCCAAACAAGAATCGGTAGAGGCGCAACATGGACATTTGACATGACCTTTGTCTTCTCCATATTCATCCTGAGGCACACCTACTAGGGTGCTCTATTGAGGTCTTCGAGCATGGTGTTCAAGTCCTCCAGCGATTCTGCCATAATGACGATATCATCGGCAAACCGAAGGTGAGTGATATACTCGCCGTTTATGTTGATGCCACGTCCTTTTCAGTTCAGTAGCTTGAAAACGTCTTCCAAGGCAGCGGTAAACAGTTTCGGAGAAATAAAGTCTTCCTGTCTAATGCCCCTTTTCAGTAGGATTGACTTCGAACTTGGACCGACATAGTGGCGTTCTGGTATAAACACTGCAATACTTCGATATACCGATGATCTATCCACTGGAGCACTGCTGGAGAGACTGTAGCACGGCCCATATTTCGATCGAATTGAAGGCTTTATCATAGTCCACGGATCCTAAGCAAAGAGGTCGGTTATACTCCTTGTTCTATGGTATGGCCTTTTCGGGAGGTTGGAAGTCATCGAGCCTGTTGGCGAGACGGTTCGTAATAACCCTCGAAAACAGCTTGTAAATGTGGCTCAGGAGCGTGATGGGCCTATAATTCTTCAACTAAGTATTATCGCTTTTGTTGAAGAATAAAGAAGGTACTTATATTATTTATTTATTTTTGATACTTATGTTATTTATTGTTTTTTTTTAATTTACTAACTCCACAAAACTAAGTAGGTACCTAACTACAGAAATTTTACATACCTTCTACTGACATACTTATTTATATGACGTAATGCGTGCGTTATGGTTAGTTACTATAGGTACCTATGGTATTCCCGTTAACCCTGTCAGCTAAGCTAAATTGCCTATGCTAGGAATGGGTTCACGTCAGCCCCTCATAGAATGACGAATGTATGGGATTTGACGTAAATGACAGTCGTTGACGCATGACAAGTACGTCATATCCCATACATTCGTCATTCTATTCCACCAATCGCCGGCCAGCGAATTGCCACTTGTCTAGAGGGACAGTAGCCAGGATTAGAGCCCGTAACTATTAAAAAATATTCGGTCGAAGTTTATATAATACTAAGGCAGCAAACAATATAGGTAAGTAAAGATAACATAATTAGATTGTTATCTATGTTATATATATATGACCTACGTGACAGTAACCGACTACCGTGACCTATGATAATATAAAACTTAAAATAATTTGTAAAAAGTAATAATTTTAACATATTTAATTAAAATTACAGCAAAATAAATTATTTCTACATTATTTGAAATTCAAAAATAATAATTTAATTCATGATATTTTCCAAAGTTTACGGCGCATATAACTCATTGAAAAAAAAAACACTTTTTAATTAATTCTATCGCGATTTACAAATAAAGTCAGCTGTATGTGAACACACGCAAAAAGGTACCAATCATTGATAAACCACAAATATTCGCTAAAGAGCATAGATATATACCAAGAATGATCCGCGAGGCTATTGAAATTAAAAAACACCCAAATTTTAATAGAGAAGATGGTGCGAGTGTACCAGCAGCCTGGGATCCAGTCATCCACTTAATAAAACCTAGTAAACAGCAAAATCCAGCAAGACTTAACGACACAGTGAGCTCAGTCTGAGTAAATAGTAACACCAACAATTCATCATGATTCGGGTACTTCGAGATAACTTGCACTTCAAACTAGATGACATCTAACACCCCAAGTCAAACCGCGAACATGGCTGATGAAAGATAGCCGATACGTCAAATCGCGATGAATCCATTAAAAAGTGGTTTTATTTCAATTTAATTCATATTCAATTAGTAACTAACAATCTATCGCTGTTTCTCGATATTTTACCAGATTTATTCCTTTGACATTTTCTATATTTGTAAACTTTCCTATCAGCATTTATGGAATTCATGATAGGGTAATTTTTAAGTCTTCATCCTTAGAGCGATCACCTAGTTGTATGAAGCGGTCTCAAGCGGATTGTTAGAAATGGTCACCCATCCTCTGAATAACCTGACTAATAATACTTAACTTGCAATGTGTTAATTTACTCGGTTACCACTTAGACACTAGCCCTCTCTCATTTATTACAGAAATCAACATAAGATTGTTTGATAAGGGTAAGCTATAGGTATGGTAATTTTTAGCTTATGCCAGCCAAAGTATATAAATGAGACTAGCTAAATGGTAAATATTTAAAAATAGTGTTTCATCTATTTTTAATAACACAGTGTCTAAGTACAACGGTCGCGAGTTCTCTAGTCATTGCAATATTTAGGTAACCATTTCAGAATTAATCTCTGTTTAATCTCGAATATATCTGCTTAGTGAAAGTATTCTTGTAAAAGCGCCATCATCGTCGTCGTCTTCTAAAATCTAACGTATTACATTAGATAAATACACTATTTCTGCAATAGTAAATGTACTCTTTCCTTGGCATGATTAGACACAATCGTTGAGGGCGGCGATTAATCTAAAAAAAAACAAATTGTTAGATAATGTTTATTGAATTCTTTATTGTAAATTGCAATAATCATCATATTACAACATGGGTGTACGGCATATAGTCGGTGTATAGTCTCAGTAGAATGCATTGATTGTGTTTACCAGTGACGCGAGATTGTTATTGTCAAACGAAACTCCATTTATCTAATATGAACAAATCCATATACGTACTTGACCCAAAAACGCTTTGATAAATAATATTATATTAATATAAATTAGTCAATTAAATAAAAATCAAAATTCTGTACAGTTTTTAACATGGAATGCGGTTATGAGACAAGACATTTAGATCTCACAAATATAAAAGATGGGTATTATTTTTAATTAATAGAAGACTTAATTAAGCATTTATCTGTCAACGTTAAAGGGCAAGCTAACTTAGAGCCATATTTATAGTTGTTTTGATTTAATTATAAGGTAGTAAAAGTTGAATAACCATGTCAGTAGGTATACCTACTGTGTATTATGAGAAAGTAACGTAGTAGGGTTACATTGACAACACCTTTCCAATAGATTAGTAATGTCCTATACCTATTCGTTATCAGGTAAGTGTTAATGATGTTATTGCAATCGAAAGTTAGTTTAACAGGCATCGAAAGAAGTTCAATTGATATCTTTCTGATAGTATAGAGCTTTCCAGACGCAGAACAAAATGTAGTCGAACTAACTACACCAGGCACTGTCTGTGTTAAAGACTTTCTGATCGTAAACACCTTAACACATGATACTATGCTCACTCGTATACGACATAACAACCCACACAATCAAATTCAAAAATATTCCTTTTGAACTTTTTATTACAAAGCTTTGAACTAATATATAGTACCTAAGTAATAGACGCAATATATTTTTCCTTCGTCTATTAGCTATCTCGTTGTATTTGGAAGATTTATCAAAAGGAATTGACTAAACACTGTTGTAAGTAGTGTATTAGATTTACTTTTGTATACCCGATTTAGATAATTATAAGTATATGAGTAGTTACTTTGCATGATATGAATGAACCCTTAGTTTTGAGTTGGTTTTAGATTATATTATCCTTCCACTGACAATATATTCGATAACAAGATGTATACTTCTAAACTTTTAGACTGGACAATTACTGTTTATTAGTAAATATCACTAAAATTAACTAATGACTACATTACGTAAGAGTATACTATTATGTAGATTTAAAGTCGTAGAGCAACAAAACATTTAAGCAAATATTATTATTAAATTATTCCATAACCGTAAATTAAGTGTATTATTTATAAGTCCACATAAGATTTCGCTTATTAAAATATGATAACGCTATTAATATTAATTTTATTCAAATCTTGTTGAAAGCTAAAATCAATTCCACTGACGAAACCAGTCAGTTCAAATTTTATTCATTATTACATCGCATGCGACTTTACTCGTATGGCGATCTAAAAAATTCTAATTATGTTTTTTTATACCACTTAGGTAGCAGACAAGCACATGGAACACCTAATTAATATCTAAATCTTTCAAGAAATGATAGAACCTGAAGATAAAAGGACTAGGTATAAGTGAGAGTACTGAAGTAGCTCCGACCAAGAAAGGGCAGCTCGCCAAGCAGTCAAAGCTTTCCCCATAAGTTTCACTGAACAACCCCATCTGCAGGTTCCTAGACGAACGCCCTAGTAGATCCTGATACTGTTACCCGGGGTATAATCAAAAGGAGGTTCTGGACCAAGCTCACCTTTATTATTTGTACCTATACTGATTTCATTCGTAGCATTGAGTGAATAATAAATCAAGTATTTAAAGGAAACTATGTAGGTAGGCCAGTCGGATTGATCTCATAATACCCTAACGAGTAGGTACAAACACCGGTCATATGCCTGTTTTTCGTTGGTAGGCACAATATTCATTACAATTTTTCTAAATTTGTTTCGTCATATTGGGATATTGCAACGGATAAAATCGTTTTTCTATGTAAATACTTGCCTACTTACTTCATTTTACAAGTTTATTAGATACTTTACTGCATTAGTAATGAGCGACATGGTACTATACTGGACGGGTCACTGCGGGTGCCGATGACATGACACGTTTTGTCTCTAAGATGTTGGTGTGCGCGTGCGCCTATCACAAGTAACTAAAAAGGTGTCGTTAGTAATGGTTTTTGAAACATCATAAAGATGTCATGGTGGCTGTTACCTGATTGTGGCTATCGGTCCGGCGTAATAGGACGCGCGTAAAGTTACTCGCAAGATAGTGTGGCGCTGTGAAAGATTTTTACGGACTCACTTTTAAACATGACTCCAATAATTAAACTTCTATCCTGAACGACCATTTTTAAAAGTATATTCGAGCTCATAATGTATACCAATACAAGGTTTGTTTATTTGAACATATATACCTAGTTTTTGTACCTTCTTTATATTAAATGGTAACTTTTATGTAAATAATTGGTTAGTCTTAAAATAAACCCCAAACTCTAACCATGACAGTTATTCGTAGACACTGATTTTTATTATTTTGATAAAAATGTAAAGTATCCCTATCAATTAGTAACAGTTGGCTGAATCACTTAAACTTTTACAGATGTACATATAGTAGCACAGGTTACATTGTACGAAAACTTTCGTAATCTGAGAGCACATTTCGCGTGACGTCCACTTTTGTTGGAGCTGAGTATGCGATGCGAGCGCTGTCGATTACTTTAACAAACTTTAAACAAATTCAATAAAAATATCGGAGTGTGGAAGAGATGTAGCTGACTGTACTCAACTTTTAATCACTTCATAAGTCACCGACCGAGCATTGTGTACTCTTATCTAGTAATTTTTGATAGCCACCACACACTTAACACTTGGAATTGTTTCGGATAGTTGTTTATTTATTTTAATGGCACCTCGGCCCTTAAAGAGCATTCCACTAATCAAGGCAAGTGCACTCTCAAATGAATATGATGTGCAGTAAAAGTAATTGATAGTTATCTACCGGATGGACCCACCAGGCACCATGTTTTGTAAATGTTAATGACCATAAACTTTATAAAGATATAGAATTCGTAAAAGTAAAGTGAAAAGTAGATTTCGCAAACATAAAGATGTAAAGCATTGCAGTATAATAGAAATATCTCTATTGCAAGACATAGTCCGTTATAACAGAGTATCGATTTTTGCCATCCCTCGGCATGTTTATGCTTGATTTAGCACTGCGATCTGCAAGCGGAAATTTTAATTTATGCGCTAGAGAGATTGTTTGTTTTTATGCTATAGTCACTTTTTGCGTTCCAAAAAACTTGACTAACAATCGAACAAGGAAGTTACGAAAAATTTGCTTTTGCGCGAATAATAGAAAACTGTGAACCGATCAACGGTAATTCGTAGATCCGAGCATTATTTTGTATAACGTTATTATTTCATCAGATTAGCTAAGTACTAGTTACTGCATAAGTGGTTCGCTAGTGATTAGAAAAACATCATTCGATTGATACCCGAAACTAATAAATTTCATACAGCAATAATTGGCTACGCCCGGAATTCTAATCTGAGCAGTGACTGTGCAAAAACCAAACATTGTGTTGCAGACTTTTTTCTTTCAATTAAAGCCTTTTATCTTCCAGATGATTTACGATGCTTTCAATAACATTCGGTGTAGGGAAATTAAACATGCTTAATTTGTTATCGATGTCGTTATTAAAAGGTGAATGCGTAGGTACCCGACTATTTTTTGTCGTTCCAACGTTCGTATAATTATTTTTGTTCGGTTTATAATGAAGAGTCGGCGATAACAATATCGATTGTTCATGGATCGAGCGGAAGTGAAAATTTGAACCTTGTCATGGCGAAGCTCCGACAAGCGTGACTGATTCCACAAGCGTTTCACCTCACATTTGCTTTTTGTATTGTTCTCTCTTTCAATAGTTGACCTAGAGATTGACTTAGTATCACGATATTTTGTAAGAAAATATCGAATTAGATTGAAATGGCTAATTTTTCACAGTAAAGTACCTGCAGTTGGCTAGCACAAGCTAAGAACCACGATGTTCATCTTAAAGAATATTTTGAACATAGTATATATCAGTCATTACTTAGATGTGAATATATAATATATAATATCTACTAATAGATCATTTTCATCTTTCATCTTTCTTTAACACTACTAGGTTGTTATATTTTTAGTTGACCCCTCAACTCATCATTTGAGAAGTTTATGCATAGATCATTCCACGACTGGAATATCAGCAGGGGCAATTTATATCATACCCTATAACTGGTAGTAAGTAAATGATCATACGGGCTTAAATGTTGAACCCTCTGCTAGTGGTGAATAGTGTGGTGATAAAAAGTTGCCGTAGGAACAATATTACACAATCGATTCATTGAAATAAAGTAGCATCATCGACAAACCTCAAAATCAGTAGGTAGGGAGGTAGGTAGGCCAGGCAGGTACTTCTAGCCATAAATGACAGTATTCGGTTGTCTCACCACTAATAAAGGCTAAATCTCTGGCTACTCTCGTACTTTGCTCTATTGAGCACACCAGATTCTTACATGTTGTCTTTCTGGTGTGTTTTAATTTTTAGTAGGTACGTGTTTGAACTGTATGTGGTACATAAATCATTCAGTTTTAATATCTATTATTTATTATCCTCTTGTATCTTTTTAGCTTCTTCCAATATACCATTATATTTGTCTGATGTTTCTTAAGTTTGTCGCCAGTTAAAGGTTGTCGTGATGGTAACAAGATTGTGTTGAAACAGCTGTGTTTGTTCTGGTACATGTTAAGCCATTTTGTACTGATATTATTTAAAACAATAAGTACATGTGTTCCTTATTTGGTGTTGAGTATTGGAATAAAAGAGGTGTTACGATGCGACCATTTATTACGAATGCCACAACAATACTGGTTACATTTTCGTATTATAGGTATGGAATACATAGATCGGCACAGTACATCCCCCTTTGTTTAAGATTTTTGGGGTAACCTTTACACAAAAAAAAAACAAAGAATACAAAAATAACATAATAATATAACCTTATAATATAGTGGTTACATGAAGCAAAACAATAATAAAAAGAAAAAATTTATAACTGAGTAATATATCTGTATATAACTTGATTCAAGTAATTGGTAAATACCTTATATTAGAGTCCGAGTTCATGCGCAAATAACGATCACTTCACAGTTAATTACACTTCTTTGTAACACCACAAGCACTGCCTAAACCACTATCCGCTGTGGAGGGCCACCGCGGGAGCCTAGCTCACCGCAGCGGGGTTCGATGGGTTGCTGCATCTCTCGCCTCATGAAAGAGGTATACTTCCTCTTGCATTTGCGCCAAATAAAATATAGAACTCCCGCCAGAATGCACATAATTATGCATAACAGGTACATTTCGAATTTGTCGCTATCGCTCGCCGTTGTACTGCGCGCAGTGGCGGCGCTATTGCCCGCACCATTTTGGGCAATAATTATCTCTTCACTCGGTGACTTAGTCTGTGATCCACCCATTATGAACATGTGCTTATTGCACAAAGCGCACGACCGGTTTGATGATACGTCCGAATCGTGACACCTTAGAATCCTTAGATACACCCGACGCCTCCGACGCGGCTTTGTTTTGCGCGTCAGCACATTCCGTATTCAGCGTAAACGCGGGCTTCAATCTATCAATACTAACAACTTTCTGTGTATCCGCTTGCATTAACATAAAATATTTGTCTGTTCTGTTCAAAACCTTGAAAGGGCCTTCGTATGGCTGTGTTAAAGGTTTTGTCACCTTGTCAACCCGAACAAAAACATGACTGCAATGTTGTAAATCGGGATGTATGAATATTTTGCCTTGGTGATTTTCTCGCTTTGGAACTGAAGCAAGGTTCGAAATCTTCTCTCGCAGGTCTTTTAAAAACGTAGTGTTTTCACAATTCTCCTGTTTCAGTGGGTTGAAGAAGTCGCCTGGTAAACGTAATCCTTCGCCGTATACCATCTCAGCTGCGCTTATCTCTGTATCGTCTCTTAAACTCGCTCGCAGTCCCAATAGAACTGATGGTAATTCAGAAACAGACGGTTGCGTGTTCAGATCACATAGATCGGCACACATGAAATATACTTTTCTCAAACATGCAATGAAATATTGACATTACGTTCCTCTTAATAGGCTGCGAAGTATGACGTTTCAGGCATGGCTAGGACCAGAGGCTGGTAATGGAATTTCATACAAACCTTATTTAATTTAGACATATAAACATTGAAATATTAATATTTAATTTAGTTGCAACAAATTGACATTTATAACAATGACAAGTGTCACTGTTTATTCAGAAACGCGCCTTTATACTTTTTTTAAGTAACATGATAATGAACATAAATGTAAATGTTTACTGTTAAAATCAAGCTAAAATAGACGAAACAGTACTATACACGTGAGTTTTATTTTTTATCTTGTTTACTTTTAATGTCTTTAAAAATAAATCTTAAATTTTTTGTTGTTTATTTCATTGCCTGTTTGAGAAAAGC
Organism: Eilema caniola; assembly: GCA_949126895.1. Lineage (NCBI taxonomy): Eukaryota > Metazoa > Arthropoda > Insecta > Lepidoptera > Erebidae > Eilema > Eilema caniola. The sequence goes on along the minus strand of OX421464.1, from coordinate 16,561,482 downwards.
ACTATACATATGCGGCGGGAAATATGGGGTTGCAGGCCGAAGACATATAGACGGCCGAGCGAAGCGAGGCCGGATAGGTCTACCTAAGGTAACCCCTTTCTTCTCGGCCTCTGTAGTAATGTACTATTAAATGCATTTTCATTATTACTATCGAAGAGTCGAGAAGGCGCTTCGGTACTACGCCTATCTAGATGTTAGTGTTCTGAGAACAGAGAGTCTGCTACCAAATATCTTGACTGTCGTCTTACAAATGAGAAAATTTCGCTCTAATTATTTATGAATGTGTTATCGTCATATCGCTGAAGCTCACGATCCGGCCTCCGTGCGCACGACACGAGCAAAACCGCAATTAGCAAATGTGGCTTTCTTTGTTCTCGCTCGCACGTTTCACATCGGTCCTATCTATGACTATAGCATGTATTACGAGAAGAGTTGTCGTCGATCGTTAATAAACCTCCATTACTTTCATTAAGGGGTATCTGTGGACAGTCGCCGTATCGAGACGTCGTCCTGCCGTCATGCCATCGACACATAACAAAATTAAACGCGATGACGCTATCGAAGCGCGCGCATCGAGCGTTCGCTGCTCGTTCTTCGCCGCTATCCGCGCGCACTTAATTGCAAAATGCCAATGAATGTCGATAATATATTTTAATCGCGACACCGAGCATCGAATGCGACGTCATCTATGTAATCCTAAATCTTGTTATGGACCCGATTGGAATACCTAGGCATCTGTTATAAATTACGTTTCAGATTATCGTATGATCCAATCGTAAATTAAGACAAGATACATAATTAAGGCGAATAAATAAAATGGTTGGCATTTCGACGGGAGCACGTTCGATTCTACCTCGCGATATGCTCTCCATTTTGAGCTATCAGACCCTTTTAATAAAGTGTAGTTTGATTCGTTACATTTAATTGCGATTCAATCGCTAACAATATTGAAGGAACCAAGGAGTGCGGAGGCGGGACGCTCCTCTGAATGTCACGACAAGATTTTTAATTACGTAGAAGATATCATCTGAGAATTGCATTCCATATTAAATGAAGCACATCTTAAATTACAATTCAATCATTATATTTACGGCAGAAGTTTAAGAAGTGCTTTTAATTAGTGACACATTTATTGCTGTTTAACACGAAGCATCGGATGTTGAGTGAGTACACAGTACCGAGCGGTAGCGATGCTGGCACGGGCGGTGGCGGTCGACTTGCCGGCCGGCGCGGATGCCGCTGGTGCGACTAGTGGTTTTGCGGTGAGCGTGCAGCCGCACACCTATATGATGCCCGGTTTATTTTCGTTCATCTAATGCGTCTTCGCTGTCGTCCGGAGGACAATTAAAAATACAAAAAGTGAAACGTTTGTTTCAGACGTTCATTGTCTCTGTTATTAATAAATTCATTTTACTGAGTTGAAGTCGACGTGTATTTTATTCGCTTTAAGTGGTTTCACATTGTTTTATATTTATGTGCGGTTATTTTTGGTACAGACATTATAATACAGTTTGTGGGGGAACATGTAAAACGGCTCACTCTTGCTCCATTAGGGATATTTGAAACTTTGAAAGTGCACTCATAAATTCGCTTTTGTTGGTAATAACACGCGCTAAGAATAGATAGCTATTGTTATGATTATTCAGCTTATACTAACCAAATCTCGAGTGACACTCTGTTCAGTGAGAACATCTGCTGGAGTATGATACGTCCTACTGTTAAAAGTTAAACGCAATGAGAAAGCGTTTATATTTAAACTTTTGTTATACTCAAGTGTAAAGAACCAAATAATTATAGTAACATTACTTTCTAATCATAGATCTAGGTGATGGGTGATAAAATCTGACATTATAAAGTGCAAAAATTGAGAGTTGCCTACAGTTATTAATAATAAATACCCATATTTCGCTTACTATTCCCAGACGCGTGTTTCCAAATGTTTCTTTAGTTCAACAGTACTATACCTAGATTTGCCCTAAAAATGCTTTTGAGCGGACAAATAGTAAAATTGAAGACTGCATAGACTCGGCAAAGTGAAACGCGCTAAGTAGGGTGTGCTCACTGTTTGTTTCCATATTTGGTTTTAATATGCGTTAACAGGAGTGTCCAAACTCAGATAGGAATATCTGCGCTAAAGCCGTGTCTGCCAATCAGCAAGTGTGCCAATTTGCAAGTTAGGTTAAAAAAGTATCCACTTATTAGTATATCTGGCGTACTCTAAGATTCATATGATTAGCATACGTAACGTAACGTACTTCTTACTTGACAACTTGCATTATTATAAATCTGTTTAAATAGTCCTTTCGTTCGTAACTTCTTCTTCTTCTTATCCGATAAGCGCTTGAGAGAGCAGTCGTGATCGCTATGTATCAGTATTGGAATTGTGGGGGTAGATGTAATACGGTTCACGACGTTTTGCCACCGCTGTCTGTTAGAGGTCATTCTGTTGCACTCGTTAACTGAACCTCCAATGGCAGACTCTTCCAAGCAGACTTCAGTCCAACGCGTGGGTGACCTTCTGCGCGGTCTAGTGTCTTCTACCTTCCCTTGCACGACAAGGCGTTCTATGGATTGATTGCTACTTTGGGAAACATGTCCGAACTCCGAACTTAGCAATATTTTAAAATTAATTCCAATTAAATCACGATGTTGAAAACATCATATAAAATACGAAACTAATAGTTGATAAAGTTATTATTACTTTACTTACACAGATATGGTAATAGCTTTATTAAGTTACTGTTATATCTGTGTAAAGTAGGTAATAATTGCATTATCTTGCATGTTATTTTCCTAAGTATACACTTACATAATTCTTGGTTGTTGAAATCGTATTTATTCAAATGGTAAATTCTATTATGAATAATTATAGGGGTCAAATCGATACGTTTTTAGTACCATAAATCTTGGTGGGCCCCTTCAGCACTGCAGCACTTCCAAATTATATTTGTGTATTCAATATTTGCATTTCATCCTATCAATTATATTACCTACTAAGATCAGAAGATATTTGAAGTGAAAACTTCTTTGGCGGCGTTGGATGGGTAAAAAGTGTTAAACTCGCGTCAGGATCACAAGTTAAACTCGTGTCAGGATCACGTGACCTACTCGCGTCAGGATCACGTGTTAAACTCGCGACAGGATCACGTGACCTTTGACCCATAACCGACGACTTTGTAGGACGACATGACGTCATACAACATTCCTAGGTACAGAGTGTTTATTTTACTAGGTATGCTAAGAAGCTTCGCAGCTTAGCGGTAAGCACTTCGGCTGGAAGTCCTTATGGTTTCAGATAGTACCGGGTTCGAACCTGGGCTTCTGACACTTTTTGTGATTATTTTTTCTTTTTGTAATTCATTACTTTTTGTGATTATTTTTTCTTTTTGTAATTTATGACCTTTTGTGATTATTTTTTCTTTTTGTAATTTATTAATTTCTTCTGATTAGCAGCAACAATTAGCAGAAAATTAGTAATAGGTTCTATGGTATGTTCTTTTTATCTTTTTCTCTGTATATAACGAAGAAAGAAAAAGTTTTCACTTCTGCCGGCACTTCCGGAGTGCAACCCGTCTTTTTTTTCTTATGAGATTAGGTTGATAAATATATATATTTGTTTATCTCCTCGTGGACGCTTTGAAATATCTCTTTGCAATAATGTAGGTACATTTGTTACTTAAGGTCTATTTATAGATATCAACATCTATTAATAGATAACGATGCTTAAAAATCTGAAGTTAACGATATAACTTTGTAGAAAATCTTCAATGAGATAATCGGTAATAAGGCTAAGATGATGAAATTAATGGTTTAGATTTCAATGTTTTTGAGAAAGTGATGATTTTACAAAATATTGGTACACTTTTGACAATACATTTTTCAATTTGAGATTTTTGCTTGATGATTGTTAATTAGCCATTGTGACTAGGTTAACGATAAATAAAATAAAGGTAAATTTACGATGGAAACAACCAAAAGTTAGTCTTTAAAATCATTGGCAAAAACAAGAGTATGTCAAAATGAGATTTAAGGCTATTCTGTAGTCGTAAGTAGTAAGAGCTCAAAGCACGTCCTCTGTCTCACAACCATTGCATTTACTTTACTGCTCTGATATTTTACAGGTAGTGCTCTTAACTTCCATACGTCCCGCTTTTATAGTGCGCACTACGCCTTATGGGCTAATGTCACGTGATCTGATGATTTCCACTTCCTTGCTAACATTTCATTTGTGTTGGGCAAGATATATTTTTTAAATTTGAAGTATTAAAAGTATTGTTTTCATCGTACGATGAAATAGATGCCACGAACTTTTACGAGCTTATTTCCAATGTGAACTAACGAAGATTAGTAAATGTGTTTCACTTTTGTGCCTCGTTTTAACTGCAAAATATTCCCACAAGACACGATATTTTGATGTCCAGTGTGTGTATTATTATGAATTATGCAATAAAACAATCTTATATATTCACGCGAAAGGCCATGGACATTCCTCATAAATTTTCCATTTAAAACATAGAGAGGCCACGCAACAAAGTGAAACAAGATCCACTCTACTAATCCTACAAAAGCGAGCCTTGTTACCCTTCAAATTTATTTATAAGAAAACTCTCGGACAAGTCGTTAATACCTATAAAGTAGGGGCGAGAGAGGCGCGAGCGAGTTTATAACTCACGTACCGAACTTTACTCGCCGACACATAAAATAATAGGTGTAAAAACTTACACGGGAATGTACTCAGTGAGCGAACGAGCCGCGAGATGGACGGCGCCCTTGCAGGATACTCTTACCGAGGACTTCGCTACACATTCATGTACTCACCACCTAATACCCGCACAAATAATATTCTACCCACCCGAGCACAATATGTTTATCTATTTTACAAAAGCGCTTGACCAATTTACGAGCCTCTGTTCATTTCGAAACGTTAATCAGGACAATAGGGTCTGCATAAGAAACTTATTATCTTGCATAAATCATGTTAATGAGCACCTTTCGAGCATTTCGTATCGCCATTAATTCAGATATCACTGCGGAAACAAACGTCGGTTTATCCCACCATCTGTGGCGCATGCGCGCGCCGGTAATCGTTAACCCCGAGGTGATATTATTTTGAATATCCATTTCCTTTTACATTATTATTCAAATCATCCTTAAGCGGGGGTTCTAGAGTCCAGTTTACATAATTTTACTTTGTTACCTAAACATAAAGATGTATGACACGAATTTGAATTCGGAACAGATATTGTTGTGGAGCCGTAGGCGACGGGCACGTGCGTACGCGCACCTTGCACAACATTCGGTTTCAACATAAAATTAAGTAGTATTTTATTTATAGAGCATTGTATTACGCTATTTATAGTCGCATTTGTAATACCCTATTTAATCGAGATAAGGAGATCTTTTTCGCAGTTTCGATGTAAAATATGTTTAACGTTCTTTAGAGTATCGTATCACGCACTAGTGATTTAACCGCATATCCCTGAGTTTCATCTCCTTCCAGATTATTGCATTCAACTACGACGAAATAAAGTGAACAAATAACTCAGTATGTGAGAAACAGTCTCACGTTTTTGCTTATGCACATTATATACCCACACACATGCACTGTACAAATATTATGTATAAATCTTCATTTTTAACATTCATGCGAACCTGTTATCCTTCTAGTGACCGAGGTCAATCAGCAACTATATCCAAACTATAAATTTCATTTAATAAGACACAAATCCAACTTTGTGCTCGTTTTTGAATCGCCAACTAAAGAAATTTAAATAAAACACTTTTATCAGATTCGACAGGTGGAGCTGTGTTGGTCTTATTCTTTTTAACTTCGCTGTAGGTTAAGGATTAGCTAGTAACTAATCGATTCCCGATAGGAAAGGGGAAGTGTTGTTTTGTGAGAGCCATGATCTATAGCTAGACGGAGCAATTTGTTTGCCTGTTTGGCTCAACAGCGACAGACATCTATATTCTCTCTTTGATATGTTAAATAGGCAGGATAATTGAGTAGCAATGAAATTTAAAAAAAATGATGTTGGAACATTAAAATCTATGATTTTTAATTTTGGTTCTCCATAAAGTAAATTCTTCACGCAAATAAACTTCACTTTTTTCTAAAAATGTTGAATACAAATGATATTCACTCAAATCTTGTCCAGACTAGGAGCAGACCTTATTGTATTCAAACATTTAGAAAGAAAGAAGGTTACAAATTTAAGAGATAGGAAGACAAAACCAATTTAAATACCAGTGTCTCATAGTAACTTACAGAAAGTGAATCCTTTTACAGAAAATATTAGTGGATCACTCTAATATCTAATAAATGCGATAATTAACGCAACCCGGAATCAACCATAAACTTTATTTTGAAGACCATAATATTCATTACAGATTGTATGACTATGGAATGTCTTCCAACTGTGTCCACAGAACAGAATACTAAATATAGTATGATTTCTGACGCAATTTCTTCTCGGATACATTAGAAATCGACTTTTTCTACAAAGTCCGTGAGATACTTATGAAGAACGCAAGAATGTAACTTTAGTGAACGAGTAGGATTCGACTAGATAGGAACCACTGGTAAAAGTACTCATTCTGGTCCAGTTTATGTCTTCTTGTCTTAACAAGAAGAAATGAACTGGACTAAAATAAATCAATGTTTGGTGGTCAACAATTGAACAAACGCAAAGAACATACTATACTTTGTTCCTTTCCTCAGTAGTTTCAAAAATTGTAAAAGGTTAAACTGTGAAACAATGTTGGCAGTTAATTGAAGAAACTATTTTAGACCAATATTAGTCACTTCAGGATAATATAAAACAGGTAACTAATGTTTCATGGAAAGAGAAATTTTGAATATATTCTGGAATACTTTTGATAGCCAATATCATGAAGGCTGACCAAGCCACACCTATGTAGGTATGTGAATCAGATCGAGTACCTGGAACTAGTGAGCATGCAGGTAAACTAAAAATTTATGAAGATAAAGTTGTATTCGGTTCTTCTTCTCAACGGTAGCCGTAATTAGAACAGTTATGATGAATGGGCTGCAGTGGTAGCAAAATTGACATTTCTCCTATCAACTGACACAAGTACCTACCATTCTGAAAATTGATATAAGATCGAAGTTCTATAATATTTTTTAGTATTTTTCACTTTTTGAATGAAACTTTTAAGTATGTTGCATGCCAAATATTCAAAACCATTAAGATAAAGAAAATATATGAATTGGTCTAGGCGGAATTTTTATCGATTTCACTTTTTGGTTTAGAAGGTGAATCTAAGTCAGTTTTTGACTTGCCTGCTCTAAGATCTTAGCGATTTCTCGCTGTCTTTTTTGTTAACCACTCCTAACACATCTAGAAATGAGACTAAGGTATTGTCATTATCAATGCAGTACGCATTCCAATCAAGAATTTAGAATTGCACGTTATTTTAATATTAATTACTTACCTTGATGATACATTTTCCTGATAGCTACGCAACGCCAATCAAATAACTTGACGGTAATCGCAGTGGAGGGTAACAGATTGTTATTCATCATGTCTTAATCAAGTGCTGGCTGCCTAGTGCCCACCCACGTTCGTCCACGCTTACCATTTTCTCCAACATCGGGGCTACCATCATCATACTAATTTAACAAACCTCCGGCTGCCAATACACTATGTGCAATAAATATTTAAGATTAATCTGATTGAACTGCTAACACTTGCTAGAATACTAATGTCTAACAACACACTATGTGTACCTATAAAGCAATGTCTAATTGTGTAGGAATTTCTCTTTTAATTTTATGTGAATGTATACTGATTTTTAGATTCAGTTTAATTAGTACCACATTCGTGAGCATACATTTGCAAGGAATCATTATCTATTGTAATTTAATGAATAGGAATTCGACTTGTTTAGTATTCGTGAGTAAAAGAATAATACAATAGTATGAGACATTCTTATAAACGTTCTCTTCTACATTGGAGGGTTAATCTCGGTTGCTTCCTACTTTGGCACCTGCGCTTAAAATCCCGGATTTCTGCTACTCATCTCAACTCTGAGTTGATCCCGCCACACCGAGTCTCTCAATAAGCTGAGTACTGGCTTGCTGGTGAGGTTAGCTAATGCCTGGACATCTTGGTAGAGCCCAAAAGCGCTCCTAAAATATGTAATTTGTTTATCAACTATAAAATATGGGGCGATATGATCATGTCCTCGAATTAAAAAAAACATTGAATACTTGTCAAAAAAGTTTGAAAGCTTACATTTTGGTACTGGTTATTGCTGCCATCAGACTTGTGAGTACTTCTTAAATATTTCACTAAGCAGAAGGCATGGAGCAAGTACCTATCATCAGCTATATTCTTCGTATAATACATGTAACGTAGCTCATAGTTACTTTATTTATGATATAGCATTCACTGAAGCTATGCAAATAAAGGGAAAATTACAGATATCTACTAAACAGTATTGAACATTTTCAAAGACAGCTTTAGAACAAATTCAGCGGTACACAAACGGCAGCTAATTCGCTTTAACAACGGGTATTAACAAGAGATTCGTTAGACTTATGCACCTATCGAGTTACAAATTGTATATCTAAGATCGATACCGACGTAATGAAGAGGGCTTAGCATTTAAATACATTTGCATATTAGACTGCGCTCGCTCTATCCGCTCTATCACAGTACTACGTCGAGTGTAGCGCACGCCGTACTGACCAATGCATTGATGAGTTCAGTTGCTAGTCGCTGATAACTTTGTTAGGACAATGAAAAAGGTCTCGTTTAAATGATTGCACATTTTATTCAGCTCCTGGCAATTGTAATTAACTTTAGACTTTTCTTTTTTATTTATGCTCTGTAGAAGGAAGTAAAATTAAACTAGAATTTTTTAGTTTCTAAGTCTTGTGCTGCAGGGTTGTAGATTCTACTTCGCGGGTTGCTGAGACCTTTTAAGAAATGTACATATTATTATTCTGGTACTTACCATCGGCTATCGAATCGGGCTTTCAGTTCGAATGTGAAGCCAATGGCGTACGTTAGAAAATCAGGGTTAAATAAAACTACTTACAGCTATAAATAAGTAACAATGTAGCAACAAATTGATTAAAACTACAGGATTCGCCGACGAACCCTGCAGGTCTAGGCTACCATTACTGGCAATTCTACCTTTTATAACGAGAGGAAGCCTTTTAGCATTATGATATTAAGAAGCGGAAGATACAAATTTCATTTATGATGGGCGGTCTAGGCCATTTTAATAGTCTCTACAGGACGATTTTTTTTCCTCGCAAGTGATAATCTTTCCTATGCGTAGCTAGTTAGGGTTCCGACTTGGCTGGACGATGGACTGAGTCAGATTGAATCTGCCGTACATAACGAATTCACTGACAATGGAACCTAATGATGGCACACATACTGTTCCTACATGAAGTTCCTGTGTCTAAACCTCTAGACAGAGGACGGCACCTCGGAGAGCACGTTAAGCCGTCGGTCCCGGTTGCCATACAAATATCTATGGCAATCGTTACGAATAGTTGGAGCCCTCAAAAGTCCAACAACTGGTCTAACTGCAAAATCGCCTTGGGTTGTGGAAGTCAGATGGTAGTCGCTTCACAGAAAATGTTGAAGCTTAGCCAAATCCGCAGTTGGACTGGTCAATAGCGGACCCCAGACTCCAAATAGCTGATAGCTTCGGATGCGACTGGGATTAATGCCAGGGTGAAGAATAAGAGGTTATTATACTTACTACTACTACTTATATTAGGTGCAAACTTAACATGGACATAGATACCTTTAACACACAATATATGGAAAACGTTTATATGTAGAATATGTAGATATGGTGGAAGCTAGGTCGCAACGATGCGCGGCTCGATAGCGACACCAATTAATATGCAATGTCGTGGCACTCGTAAACTAGTCACGAACATATGCCAATATGTTGGTGCAGTTAGGCAAACGCTATTTGTATAATTCGGACGATTTACTTGCCGATCGCCATCTTGTCGATACACATCGTGTATACTATCCATTCATATCATCTACTTTCAGTACTTATGTTGAAACAGATGAGAGAGATATGAAAATTCATTTTCCTTTAAAAGTTAAGGTTATGTACGTATGGACAAATATATTTTAAACTTTTGCTAAATTAATCATTTTGGAGAGTAAGCTTCGCAGAGTACCTTGTGAGTCTTCATGTAATGTGTAAATGATATTTCCAACTTCAGCGGCTAGATACAGTACAAAATGTAAAACATTTTAATAAAACGTTAATAATTATGAAATCAATACTCTTCTAGCGATTGCCCGGTTCCGACTGAAGTTTTCACTTCAGAACTCAATTCAAAAGAGAGAGAGTCATAAACAATAAACCAGTCAAGTTTATTGGTTTTGACTGATAATAAGAGTGGCAGTCACTGCCACACTTCAGTCCCAACCCTGAAAGGAAAGCTTGCGCCAAAGCCTCGTACGTTGCCGTTGTTTGGTAAGTGCACCGACTAGTTGGTAAATTCGTATTTTTTATTTTGCAATAAAATATTTTAGAGCAAAATATTGCAATAATAATAAATTCATTTTATTAATGGCAACAGGGCCCAATTTGTTAGTTATAATTCTTTTTACATCTATGGTTAGTAAATTACCTACATAAAATCAAATTAAATTAAATTAAACAAAATCAAACAAAATCAATACAAATTCAATCAAATGAAATAAAATTAATCAAAATCATGTCAAATTCAATCAAATAAAATTAAATCTAAATCCATCAGGTAAAATCAGAACAAAGTCAATAAAATAAAACCAAATATATCATAAAATTAATTAAATTAAACTAAATTAAATTAAATTAAATAAATTAAAAAGAAAACAAATTAAATTTAATAATGGATTCTGTATCATTTACTACACTTGATTGATCTGCTGCTTATCTGTTTAGCACGGGACAGTCTATTTTAGGAGCAATTGCCTGTAGGACATTGTATGAGCTCGCCCATGTGTCCTGCGCCACAGGGAAGATATTCTCTTACGCCGTATAGCGTAAAAGTCATCCGTGCGTTCTTGTGCAAACATTAACGACGCGCTACAGTAACGGGGTAGCCCCAACAGTGCCATTACAACAGTGCCATACAGTGCCATACAGTGCAATAACATTAATTAAAAAAAAAAACTTAACTAAATAAAATTTTACGTGACCTGAAGATGTTTGTTCGAATTGATATATTGATATCTGCTGCATCTTTTATCCATTAATCTTTTTCAATAAAAATATTTATTGCCAATTCTTATAACAGGTACGTATGTACTCTTATTCGTAAACATATTTTATTAATTTATCATCTTTATAGCGTTTCACATCATGAAAAACTGTGTGGTGCCTGTATTTATTTTATCTCGCGTTTTTTTTTCACCTTGAGCAAATTGAGTTATGTCTTGATATATTAAAGTTTCATCACCTCATTCGTGTAAGCAAATGACATGAATAAAAATAATTTAGATAAACTTAGTTGATAGTGGGCAGATTGATAAGCCTATATCTTTCAGCGATCATCCTAATGTTTTATCTACGTACAAGCAAAGAGAAAAGTCGGTAATCGAATGCGAGTTCAAATTCTGTTATAATGTAGGGTACGTATATTCTTAACTTATACATATAGTCACACCTTTTCCCATTGGGGATAGTCAGTCACAACAGCCCGTCATTTGCTGCATCTGGCCTTACACACTTCAGGAGCTTCTTCTCCTGTAATCGAACTATTTATACAAGCCCACCGGTAAATACTTATTTCATAATAAGTATGTAGATACAATCAAAAGCTCTGAAGAATTGTTAATTTTACTACAGAAAAATAATATCTCTATAAAAATAATTGCTTCTCCAATTTCCTATTCTTTCTTTATAAAACATTTCGGTTATATTGTTACACTAATGTGATTTTTGAATGCATTTCATGTAGATGTAATATTGTGTACAATCTGTATTAGTTGACATAGAAGGTATGTAATATATGTATTTCCGTGTAATATGCTAATAATTCAGCTTGTAGCACACATTTGTAGTTATAGAGTGCGAATGTTATGGTAATGTGGTATCGGTATCACAGACATCGCAGAGCCGCGGCGAGGACGCGAGGCGCCCTCTATCGGTGACATCGTCGCGGCGCCGACTGGCGACCACGACCAGCCCTCATAAGCACCTCTCCTCATTATCAATAACAAAATATTCATGCCCATATGTGTGATCGGAACTTCCCATTTGAAGGAGCCCGTTATGCAAACACAACGCATCTGTAGGATTAATAATTTATAATTAAAAATACATTACTTACGTATAATCTAAGATAAGATTAGAACGATCATGGGCAATTCATTATATTGGAAGTGAAAAAAGTTTCAAAACTTTATCTTTTATTAAAGGAAGGCGACTAGTTGCGTGGGTCACGCATTGCCTTACCTACTAAAATTTTGATTCTAATTACGAATGAAGCAGTGGGTAACGTCGGTATACGGGAATCTATAAGCTTTTAATAGGCAGCCAAGAGGCTTAGCCATAACGCCACTTTTGCGTACCTATCACTTGTATGTGTTTAAATCGTGCTGTTTTATCTTAACCAGTAGGGTGGATTGCGCTATCTTTCTTATCAACACTAAAAGATTGGCATCAATCGGATTGGATTAGACTTCAAAAACTAAGAACTAAGGAGAACGTCGTGAAGAGTTCTTAATTATACTGGTTGTCTCAAGACATGACTTAGACTCAGATGGCGGGTCCTAGAATTCGGGAATTCGATTCGCTGTTATCATGATGAGGCTTGTAGACTTAGATGGATGGGAGCACTTGGGTGTATTTGGCCCCACCAAGATCTTCGAGTATCAAGTCAACTACGCCTGCAAACTAGCACACTGCTGATGGACGGACGAAGCTACTGGGGGTGAGCGGATCAGACAGCAGTCGTTCCTATATACATCAAACCAAAATTATAGAAAGAGGGGTAAAAGATCTCACTCGAGAAGTGGCAAGTAAGGTTTGAATGCAACCAGAATTTGTATTGAGTGAATAATATGGAGAAGACGCATGTACTTAAACTCTGCCAATAGGGTAGTGTCCTATTTTTTATTATTATTGTAAACTGTTTATTTTACAATAATTTAATGAACTGTTAAAACTAAATCTTTTGATTCGTAACCGACTTCCAAAAAGAAGGAGGTTCTCAATTCGATCGGTATTTTTTTAATGTTTGTGTCGTTGTACACCGATTACTCTGAGATTTATTAACCAATATAGAACTCCTTAATTAATACATAGCATGAATGTCTTGTTTATGTTATTAAGAGCATTATGTCAATCTTATGAAACAAAACAATGGTCGAAGACATGCTGGACTGGATTACTAAAAGAGGAAAAATTAATACAATTTAAATTACATTCCAAAAGTAAAAAGAAAAAAACTACGTTTAAAATATTCGACTTCAAAAACTAAAAAGTATAACATAACTTAGAGAAAAATAACGGAATTTGCATATTTACTGTTCTGTTCGAAGTCGGTGCCAACTTTGTTGTGTTTTGTGCCTGAACTACTATGCTGGAATCAATTGAAATTTGATCTCTCGGGCTAAGCACCCACTTCTAACAGAACAGTAAATCTGTAAATTCAGTTATATTTTTTCTAAGTTATTTTATACTTTTCAGTTTTGAAAGATGGTTTTTTTAACGTAGTTTTTATGAAAATTCAATTTCTCAAGTCGACCAAATACACTCAATACAAAATCGTAGAGCGAAGCGCGTAGAGCAAATGTACAGAGTGAAAAAGAATATCCCATTTATCTCAGTGCACGTAGCGTTTACACGTGTACAATACTAAATAAAATTGATTTTAAATTTAATAAAGAATCTAAAAAGATATACATTTTGACTTATTCCGAATGCTTATATTTTGAATTATTTCTGAATCGGATTACCTTATCATCATCCCTTTTGCCTAGCATCGTGGAGGCGTTATTACCATTACTAGGTATCTTACAATAAAGTTAGTTGATTACTATCGCGTCAAGTGAACATATAGCCTGTGTATAAAATGGTAGCAGCGGTGTAAAATATAACCAAGTATAAGCAGGTAGGCCTCGGTAATGTTAAAGCTCGGAACGCACAGCATAATAATTAGTCATTAGAAAGTAGGCAGCTAGGGAGAACGTGGTGGGAGGCGGGAGGCAGGGGGCGGGGCTCGTCTGTTTCAGCTTATCTGAAATTACATCTTTTATGGGTATCCGCGATTATTCCGCGCTGCAGCGACTTGCGGCGCGTTAGTACCGCCTGGAAAACAACTCGGTATTACCATTGGTGTTCTGCATAATCCCGACTATTGCTTTTATTAGATTGTTTCTACTTTAGCGCCCCATTTCTATTTTTTCACACATTACATTTTATATCAATGTAAAATTTTACTGTTCTTTCTATCTACTGCACTTATATCCTTTTTACATACATTTATTACACCTCTACCTTTTCTCATGCTCGTGTGTACTCCCACATAATATGTGTACCATAAATTTATTCACAGGTCTATAAGACAAGAATCTGGTAAATTCTAATATCCTTGTTTGTTACAAAAGCGCTGCTTACAACAACAGACAAACAATTCAGTGGAGCTAACTTGAATTCATAATCAAGTAATTTATGTGCACGGCGAATAAATTAGCCGCTCGAGCCCGCGCGCCGCCCATAACTTACCCCAATAAATTGCCCAAAGCGGGGCCAACTTCATTTTATCTCCAAATACTAATAAGTACTCGTATTACCTACGTGCGCGGTTACTTGATCAATTGTTTTTATTACAATTTATTTATTTTTTACAATTTTGAAGTTTCCACTGATCGATATCAGCAATTTATGATGGCTTTACACGATTGCCACCCGATAAGCGTCATATTATTGCTGTAAACCGTGTCAATTGCATTGGTAACTTAACAAAAGTGTGACTTACGATCGCTTAAAATAGTATTAACATAATGTTACACATTTTTAGTACTTTACGAAGCGGAAGACGTGACTAAAACAACATTAACACAAAATTCACCCTTGTGTATATCTGGCATTAAATAAATATTGGTGGAACTTTTCAGCGAGGCTTACAACGTTTCTAACTCTGCACGTGAGCACACGTATCAGGTAGCACCTGCTTTGCATAAGGCGTCATGTCGAGAACCCCACGTTTAAAGTGTAAATTTTGCGATTAAAGAATAAAATTGTGCATAAACACTTTGAACAAAATGCGTCTTGATAAGAATAATAAATAAGCAATGGCAATTCATGTTTACATAAGGTCGATTCAAGGTAACCTTATTTTAATGTCGAACCTATTTTAATTTCACTCAGCCATATATTTATAAGTACACGTTTAGTCCTTATCTACAGAAGCTACACGATGACAAATTGCTATTGTGAATTTATTTGTAGCGAGCATCGACATCGAATGTCTAATGCATAGTTAATGCACTTCTGTTGAGTTAGCAAATAGCACTAAAGATTCTGGATTCTGAAGGATAGCAATTCTGAGAGCAATCTACTATTTTTGGAATTTTACATCTTTTATTTATATCTAGGTATGGTGTTGAAGAATACGTTGAAATAATTTTTGATAACTTCAAATGTAAGTTAGAGGGTAATTTATTTTTACATTATTCAAGCAATTTCCACCCCAACAAAAGTTGTGACGGTGACCAAATCGTCCAATATAGTCGACAATAAAATTAACATACGCCGAAGCGAGGTGTCACGCCGCAGGAAGTATAGTGTAATTTGTAAGCTTTGTGATTAATAAAGTGTACTAAGTGCGGCCCCAATAGGACAGATTAGCGGCCACTTTATCACATCTATTCCGAGTTAACGTCGCGTGACGGATCTCATTTGAAACTCATAAAGAGTCCAAAGCAAAATATACTCGCAGATAACGCTTACTTTACGTCTCAGGCCCTTCTCCACTTGCTAACTTTAGATCAAGTCGGGAGGGTTAACTTACAAGTTTATTTAAGTTTAGTACTATTTTATAATTAAATTTCCACTTTATAATCGAGTCAGTGAACGAGTTACGATGCCTTTCAATGTTAGTCGAGGAAATCCTGCAACTAAAAAGTGCTTAGTTATGAGTTTTAACTGTCATTAGATTGCAAAATAAGACATATCTATAAAGGAGTTATAGTGTTTGTAGGATAGCACACAATATCAATAGGAGGAGGTGTATAATGAATGAGGCGTGAAGTGTCAGAAGAGTAGGTTGGTACCTAGTTTTCTGACACTTCACACTTTTGGTAGCGGTGTTCAAGAACTTTTGAGGGTCGAGTATTCTGTGTCTTTTATAAGACTCCTATAAAGAATTAGAAAATATGTACATTATTTGGGTCATGTCGAATTTATATCAATTCTTTCTGCTTCATGTCGGACATAGTGGAAAACGCTTTTGTCTAGCTCACATTTGGACAGATTGATGGAATTACGCCGGTCGTATACGTACAAAATGCTTATAAAATAGCTTTTATCAGATTTTACTGTGACCTTTCGTACTAACAACTACGAATATAAAAATACAAAGTTGTCTGCGAACTTAATTAATAGCTTAATTATATTCTGTTGTAGCCGTTGTCCACACTTAGATGGATGGAACGACCTTTGTTGTAATGTCGATTAAAATTTTGTTTACACAATGTATTAAGTTAATAATTAGTGCTTATGGTGCTTATCTAAGTATAATAAGGATATTTGCTTAACTTATTGTTTTAAATATCATATTATATATTAAGATTAGATTAGATTAGATTAGATTAGATTAGATAAATCTTTATTGTACACCAAAGAAATACAGTACATGTACGGACAACATAAGAAAAATGTACAAATGGCGGCCTTATCGCTACAAGCGATCTCTTCCAGGCAACCTTTGGATGGACATATTTAATTAAAATAAACTCAACTCTAAGGTTTATCTGCGTATAACAACAATGAACTGAAGATGAGTTTAAGTGACAACCTTTTTATGACTTTTCGTAACGTGCAACATACGTACGATCACGCCTCTTTCTTTTTGGGGTAGGCAGCGTAACAACATGCTTCCACTTTTTACGATCTCGACATACACCTGCACCTTCCGTTTCTTCTTCTAAGTGCTTTTTATAATTATTTTCACATCATTTTCGAAGTCATCGGCTATCACATATAGCCGATTTTCCCATCAATGGTGATTACGATTGATTGCTAACTGGTGTTCTTAATAAGGTAATTTGTATCCACATCTCTTTAACTCGTATACTGTTTACTACAATAATATGGTAAAAAGCCAGAAACATGCGGGTTCAATGGTAGCTGATAAGTTCATTAATACTCAGCCATGTATTGAGCTGCGGACAATATTAGAGCAGGCATTGTTAAAAGTTTATGATATTGTGTAATATGATAGTTTATAAGATTTTTCTTATTATCATATCAATGTATACACTAAGTACTATAAATATGTAATTGGGCTCCACCAAGGTCTTTGGAACCGACGCCAAGCATGTCTGCATACCTATATACCTGTTAATAAATGACCGAGGCTCTTGCTTAGGCTGTTCCTGCAGATTTAGGCGGTCAAATGGCAGTCGCACCCATGAAAGTTACCTGTATTATAATTCAAACCAAAAGGAGGAGAAGCAATAATCGGACCTCAGGTTTCCAAATCAAAGCCTCTGATGCTTCCAGGAACAACGGTAAGATTATGATGCCAATAGCTGCCATTACTTCGTACAAATATCTCGTAAAATTCAACACGCCTGCATATTATCAAATGCTTTAAGCACTACGTATTCCACAATGAATTTCATTGAGAAAAACGTGAGAAATCTGTTCCTATTCAGGCCAAAGTTTGCGTCTCAGTTTTAGACTACTAATGTATTATTAGTGGGACATACATAAAGTGTATTCATATACAATATACCTACGCCTTTTTCGTAACAGGATAGAAAAAGTAAAGACAGCAGCTCGCCATCTGTTCCTAACTTTTCATCTTTAATATCTACTTCTTAAAACTTCCATGTAAGCTTTTGGCATACCCATTTTTAATAGATCACCAATGTGACCAGTGTATGTTCTGCGAGCTCAACCGTCGAGGTGCCATCGTTCTACATGCCCTAACCACCTTTTCTTTTCAATACCTGTTAATGGCTACTCTATTCTCGTATACTTGTAGTTCTCTTCCTATCAGCCAACACATAATGCGCGCAAACCTCAAATGTATTGACTCTACTTTCATTATTTTTTGCCATAGCTACCTAACCTTCCCTTCCATTCCAACCTCGCCTGAAAGCCAGTAGGGCAAGCAAGGTCAATCTAAATGTGTGATAGATAGACGAAGCACAGTCTTACCTTTAGGGGTTGGGACGTCAGACCGCAATCCCTCTCGTAAAAGGTAATACTGGAAATAAGGATATGTAAGTAGACTCCGGGCTCCTAAGAGCTAGCTTTGGATGCAACCAGAATTGGCGCTCTAATCAAGAGGACAAAGGGCATCATGTTGGTATATCTGTAGCTCAGCTATATAACTGACTTTCAGAAGTGCCTACTAATTTATAGTTAGCACATATGAATATTTTCCATGTCAATATTGTAGTCACACTAGACATTCTAGTTCTTATTTTTTCTATTTTCTCATTCATTTTACTGTCACATAAGAAACCATTAAGATTTCTTCTTTCTGACGTCAACAATGTTGTATATTCAAAGGATTTAAGTGCCATAATATCAAATATCATTCATAAAAACAATAATAGTTTGTCTAGACAAAGTATTATTTTATCTTAAGGCGTAAGTCACGCGCTCGCTGCTATCTCTTGCAAGCTCACATTATAAAGGTGTTTACTTACTAAGGGCTAGGGACACTTTGAATTTACATAACATTTTCTGTCATTTGCTTATCGCTCTCTTGACAATTCTCGTGCATTATACATGAATATATTTGACAAATTTTGAGAAAGGAGTTGGTGTGAAATAGGAATCCAAGAATCTGCGCGTTAAAATCGGCGGCTGCTAGAAATGGCGCGAGCTTGCGTATAGCGAGGAGCATTTGAATAATCGCTGTGTGCTCAAAGCCCGGGGTATTATATGATAATAATTTCACGCGCGAGCACCTCGCGGCGGGGGCCAGCCCCCACCCCGCTACACGCCACATCGCCTCCCCGGAATGTGTGAAAAAACTTACCAGCATATAGATAATAATTGAATATAACTTATTGGACATTCGAAACGACGCAACGTTCTTTTTGACTGATATCAAGGGCATTTATTAGAATAACCCCGACACCCGTCCCTGTTATTGTTAAATGAATTGGCTCTACAGGCGTTAAAAAATTCAGATGTTTTCAATTCTTCAGTTAGGGTGATTTTATTAGGTTTGTCTTCATTTTAAATAATAAAAGCATTTTTGGGGTAAGTACTTAAGCTGATATTCTGCATGCAGTAAAATGTTGCGAAATAATAAAAAAGATGTTCAAAAGTATTATTTCGAAAAAGCTTTTAAAGATGAAAGTGGGTAAATAACACTTACACGTAAATATGTAATACACGTGTAAGAATGTAAGAAACACGCATAATTTGTGTTACGACTACTCTACCGTATAAAAGGCGTTAAGTGAAATTTGTTAAGGTGTTAAATGAACATTTCATAAAATTTTACCACATAATTACACCACATAATGAGCATCGTAAAATTAGTAATTCATAACAGTGTTGTTTTTAGATTGTGTATCGTGACGTCAAGTGTAGCGTACGGTGTTATTAATATGTTCATAAAATGAACCGACCACGGTGAGTGAGCACCATAGTGTTAACTACTACCCTCGGACTGAGAAATCGTTCAGGCGTGCAACTCATATTTACGTTTACACGTTTATGATTATTAAACAAATATGATATGGGTGTATGTCGCGCATTTTAAAAAGCATGTTCAATGTGAAGTACTTACTAACACAACAGAGGTGTTGGTGTATTACACGCATCCAAGTGGAAACGTATTTACATTTGATCGCGAGCAAATTAGTAAGCTTGATGCCACTTCTGATACTCGTTTAAACCTTTCTTTTAAATATTTAATTAATTATTTTGACACCTGATTAATGTGTATAATGTGATTACATTAGTGCAAACACTGTAGACATTAATATACTAACTATAATTAATAAATATACGAGATGATTATAGTATATTAGTGCATGGCAATTGCCAGAACACCAAATAACCGTGATTTGTCATTGATAAATAATGTTACTAATTTGTAGAGAGTGAGAGTAATGCTGACTTTAGTGGCAAATAGTTATATATACCTTTAATAGGTAAACTACAGTAGAAAAAGTAATTTCAGTACTATTTAGCCAACTTAAATTTTGTGAACATAATAATATAATGTGTGCCAATAGATTTGTTAAAAAATATTCCTACACATAAATTCCTACCTGATGTAGTTACATATTTCATTACCTTCAAATACAAAACTCATAATTTGTCAAGTTATTTACCTAGAACTAACATCTGGCAGAAAACGTGTTATTTGAAATCTTCAGTGCCTTCAACACTGCCACAGAATAATCAAAATATTCCATTTTATCATTGACGTAGTTACATCAGGGTAAATTTGTTAGTAAAAAATGATAAACAAATTTATTAGTTAAATTTACGTACCTAACAATAGTCGAAGCTCACGGTAAACTGCAATTTCACGGTCGAAAGAAAACACTACATTATTTTGATAAATATTTGTCTGTCTGCTGATAAGCCACTAAGTATGGATAATTTATACACTTCCTTTTAAAATGATAATGGTTACCTTTTGTGGTTGTTATACGTATTTAAAAAGCGAATAACTATAAACCTATAATTAACTACGAACTTCATGCACCAGTAAATGTAGACATTAATTTCCACACTAGTTTATCTATTTGGGCGCACAACCCGCCTTTATCTGTCATCGTTTTAGAGTATAACAGGATAAGACAAGCGTATTTTATGGTCAATATAAAATTTACAATCAATTATATTTCAATGGAATAAAGTTTATTTTCCTATGACACAAAATTATGGTGTAAGACATTTCAGACAGGGCTTGATGCGGGTGGAAGGCGACTTACGTATTGCGTTTACTCGAAATTATTTTAATATGCAAATAAGAAAATGTGAAGTAGAATTGTATTTCGACGTTGCTGGTAAAGTCGGTTACGCAGACGTATTCTTTAAATTAATGGCAGTGCGAGATTAGAGTACTGCTAACTGCTTTACATGGAGCGGGCTTACACGCCGAGCCTCGCTCGTTTGTTCCGAGAAACAGACAAATGAAAGCACATAATTACTAGGCCGCCCCGTTCTAAATGCAACAAGGATTAGAATATACATGAGCGCGTTAACAAGCACGCGTATGGCATTTATGACTGATACTTGCATACCTACCTACTATGTAGATAAATATTTGCGTAGATATTAATCGCTATAAAGTCTGTATAATAGGTGTATAACAGGAGCTCCTAAGGCTAGCTTGACTAGCCTCACCTGTAGACGGCACAGATGGACGGTCTCTGGTGCAGTTCTTACTGTTGTTGAGGGATTTTTTTATTTTATTTTATTTGATTAGATTATTTATTAGATTGCAGTCACTCCTATAAAAGCTACGAAAAAACAAGTCAGGTTGAGGAGAAATAGAAGAGCAGTTCTCGGGCTTCATATTCACTGGGATGCAAAATAATTAATTTTACTGCAGTGGCAAATGTGATGGCAATTTAACTCCGTCTAAAGAGGCCTGCACCTGCTATCTAAGGCTGAATTTCACCGATGGTTATAAACTTGTTAAAGTCAATTTAATCTGCATTAGAATAAAGGCGTTTCAATTCATGAAGTTCATTAAATAAAACGTGAAACTGTTAAATGCATGTTCAATGGCAAAATCCAGCGTTGCAATTCAAAACACGCTATTTAAAAGTGTTTCTGTTCTGTACCCACGAGCTAAAATAATAATTAATATTTCGCCTTCTACCCATTGCAAAAGTTCTTTCCGAAATCTACCTTGACGTATTGTAACTATGCATTTGTTTATGATGTATTAAAATGTTCGTCAGTAAGCACCGTCAGCAAATAAAGTAACACTTTGATCCTTGGAAAAGGACAATGAACGGCGAATCAAGAGTCTCACCAAGATCTTCGGGCCCAAGTCAACCCCATTTACTTGTGTGCAGTGCATGCATATAGGTGGTGGCTGGTGTTTCAAAACATGACCTATGATTTTAAGTCCGATGTCGCTTTAACCACTGGCGGAAAGCCCGGCGTGGGAGGTACCGGCGTGTGGCCCCATGGTAGCCATTGGGCTGGGAGTCCAATCTGTAAATGAAAATCCAATCTTTGCCATTGTAATTGAAAATTATCAGAAAGGAAGCCGTTGGAAAAATCTTATTGATGGATTGCAATTTTTTATGGACTTCTAGGCGTTCTGATTTAAGATACTGAATTTCATATAGGTACTGAATTTTCATTAAAAAGTATAATTATAAATAACTCTACCACGGCTTCCCTGTGCAGAGCAAGCTGGCAGGAATCGGGTTATGGGGACCCTTCTCCACTGCTAGGGGCTAAGATGCGGTGTACGAATGCGTAGGCTAGCACTGCTTCCTTCTACGAGCAAGTAGCTTGAGAAGAAGATGGCGAAACGGGTTCTACAGAGACTTAGGGCAGTTAAGACTGCTTAAGGCCCTCGAGCCCGCTAAGTGCACGCATTGATGTGAAGGCGACAGTTGCTCAGGGACCTACGTCCGCCATCAGCGCAGGCTTGGGGTGACAGATAAGGCCACCCTAGCAGAAGCAGGTCAGAGTGGCGACGTGATGAATCAAAAAATCAATCAATCAGGGCTTAGGAGCTACGGTGTTCCCATCTTGCTCCCGCAATGGGGGTCGCGCAACGCGCCTTCTCCTAGCCTGCTTATGCTAGGGTGGCGGGGGACTACACATGTTACCCCTAAGCTCGCGCTCATGGAGGAAAAAAGTTTGTTAAGCAACCTTTGACATCTGAGTCACCTCCGTTCGTCGCGACCTCTGCGGATCTCAGGTCTCTCCCGGACCCACACCGCGGTGTCCTTCTAGGGCAGGAGCCCATGATCGCGGTTCGCACCCTCGCCGTGAACTATGTGCTCAGCGAGAGGATACTCACTTAAAGGGCGACCACTAAGGCCCACCTTAGCGTCTCATGCCGGGCGCTCGGCCAGCGTGTGTAGCCCTGAGTCCTCACTCGCATCATAAAGATGGCACGATGATTCCTTCCTGCTCCAAAACAGGTGGTCTCCGTGTAAAATGTAGCCTACTGCACCCAGAGCATGACAATTTATCAATTGACACCTCGTTAAAATCGGTTTAGTATCTTCGGTGCTTTTTATTCTTATGTTATTTTATATATAGGACACATTAATTTGACCTCACCTTACCTGATGGTAAGCTGAAGGCATAGTCTCAGGAATGAGGATCACCATAACATACACGTACTTACCATGTTAACAATGGTGGCACTCAGCTTGACGGCCTCATCTAAAGCGGAACATAAAAAATACATACATAAAATTAACTACATTACCGTACCGCGCGCATAACTGTTAAGGTAATGTGCCATAATCTGGTAGAAATGAATTGTCTAGTGTTACACTTTTCATTTGATGATTCACCTCTGCCTTACCCTCCGGGGATAAAGACGTGATTATTTGTATGATTTTTTAAAACTAAAATGTCATATAGGGGATGTAAGGAGGCAGTATATTTTATCCCAGAAACAGGTTCCTGTAAGAGACGGGCACGGGAAAACGTCACGATGCTGGTGGAGCCGCGGGCAATAGCTAATACACATATCAAAAATTTTAAGCAACATGCATGATAATAGGGGTTAAAGTATGAAATTGCCGTTTCATTGTAATAGGTACTTCGAATTGACATAGAACCTTCATGGTTTGAGATTTTTGAGTGAAACTTTTTCCACATGGTACCTATGTAGTTCTTCATTTAAAAATGTGCAACATTCGATTATCGACAGTTGTTTTTTTTATTCAGCTTAGACAAGAAAGATGGATACTTCGAAAATTCGAGTGATTTTTGAATACGAGTTCCGACGCGGAACTAACGCGGCAGACACAGCTCGCAATATCAATGTTGCGTTTGGAGAGGGGACTGCTAATGAACGCACCGTGCGATTTTGGTTTAAACGCTTTCGTGATGGAAACTTTGATTTGAAGAACGAACCACGAGGAAGGCCGTCCACACAGGTGAATAACAATGAATTGAAAGACATGGTGGAAGCCGATCCGAGCCAAACTACCCAGGAATTAGTTGCATGGTTTAACGTTACCTTACCAACAATATTGACTCATTTGCGTCAAATCAATAAAATAAAAAAATGTGAAAAATGGGTACCTCATGATTTGACTGATCTGCAGAAAGAAATGCGTGTTGAAACTTGTGTTGCCTTGTTGAATCGATACAGAAATGAAGGAATATTGGATCGAATTGTGACATGTGATGAAAAGTGGATTCTTTACGATAACCGTAAGCGAAAAATGCAATGGCTGACCCCAGGTGAAACGCCACAACAGTGTCCTAAAGCAAAGCTTACCAATAAAAAGGTAATGGTAACTGTTTGGTGGTCTCAGCATGGTGTTATTCACTATAGCTTTCTACGATCTGGTCAAGCAATAACGGCAGATGTCTACTGTGCCGAACTCCGAACAATGATAGCAAAACTAGCAGTGAAACAGCCCCGACTCATGAATCGATCTTCACCATTATTGCTCCATGATAACGCGAGACCTCATACAGCACGAGAAACCGTTTTAACTCTACAGGAACTGCAATTAGAAACTATCCGTCACCCTCCGTATTCGCCAGACCTTGCTCCAACAGACTACCATTTTTTTCGTGATTTGGACAATTTTCTATGTGATAAAAAGTTTTCTTCTCAGGAGGCAGTACAAAATGCTTTCACACAGTTTGTCGAATCTAGATCACCAGAGTTCTATCGCAAAGGCATAAATGACCTTCCTACTAGATGGCAGCAATGTATAGATAATAATGGAAATTATTTTGATTAAATAAATACGTTAAATTAAAAAAATAAACGAATTTCAATTTGTCAGTACAAATCGGCAATTTCATACTTTAACCCCTAATATTACAAATTTATCATTTATATTAATTAATTTCTAAGTATTTACTCACTTGAAGTGAGTAGGTAAGTGAATTTTTTTGTTATTGACGACATACTGGCTGGTTGTAAAAAAAAAACAATGTTTTGTTTTTTTATAATATCATATTATTTGTTTGAATTTAAGTGCGTTTTAATTGCTGCGTTTAGTCTTGATTGTATAATTTTACCAACCATTTAAATAAAGTTAGCGACAAAATTGAATCGTTAGACATTCTTCACGTCATGGAGCGACGTCATTTGACGGCAGATGAAATGCAAAGAGCTGTAGGGATGTTGCAAGCGGGAAGTAATCAATCTCAGGTATCTCGACATTTTGACATTCATAGAAGTGTTATTTGTCGTCTTTGGCCGCGCTACAATAATACAGGGGAACTCAATGAAACGCATCCAGGCCGTAAAAGGAGTACAACCACTCGGCAAGACCGGTACATACAACTGACTGCAAGACGCCAGCCGATGTTAAGTACTCGAGAGATAAGTTTGAGGCTACAAAATTCAAGCGGTGTTGATGTAAGTCCCCAAACTGTGCGAAATCGACTGCATGAGTACGGTCTACGAACTCGACGCCCAATCAGATGCCTACCGATACGTCACGGGAATCGCGCTCGTCGAAATGAATGGTGTAGAGAACGCATAACATGGACCCAGATACAAAGGGATATAATTATGTTTTCCGATGAGTCGCGATTCGTGTTTAGGCCTGATACGATAAGGGTGCGAGTGTATCGTCGGCCCGGAAATACTAAAAGGCTCAAGTACGTTTAGGAAGTTCATCCATACAGCGGCTCAACAGTTATGGTATGGGCGGGTATTATGAAGAACAGGCGAACTGAGCTAGTTTTTGTTAATGGAAATATGAACGCTGAAAATTACGTTGAGGATATTCTCAGACCTTATGTCCATCCATTTGCACAAACCTTTGGCTCCGATTTTACGTTAATACACATACAGCTCGGCGAACCAGTGAATACTTGGCAACGGAGAACATCCGGGTATTGCCCTGGCCTGCACAATCGCCAGACCTCAACCCCATCGTGCACGCATGGGACTTGCTCCAGAGACGTGTTTTGAAGGATTTAGACGGAGTGACAACAACCCAAGAGCTGAAGGATTTGCTACAATTCCATTGGGAGCGAATACCGCAAGATGACATAAACAGTCTAATTAATTCAATGAATAATAGGTGCCGACAACTTCTGAATAGCAGAGGAGGCCATACTTTGTATTAAATTGTCCTATTCTGTCACAATAAATTCATTTTCTTCAGAAATTTCATTTTGTAATAATTTTAAAAATAATAAAATACAACGTTATAATGTGAAGAACCATCCTAAAATTTAAATTAGTACATGTTGCTTAGACTTTTTGGATATATCCTTTGAAGTTTTTTATTAGCCGAAGTTTTTTATAAAGTTACGATCGAGAGGTCTCAATAGTAATCATTTTCGTATTTAACAGGCAGAAATTAGCAATTACAGATTACCTTATTTTTTTACATTAGGTATGCTAAAAACTGTCATAGTAATGGAAATGGAGAATGATGGAGGTAAAACAATTTTAAACAAAAAAGTACTGTACCGTGGAGATTAGTTACGGAAAAACAAAAAATGTGATTACCGATTGCACAAACACTTGTGGATGTATTATAGTAATGTGATCGGCTACGATTTTAAAACAAACATCTATTCAAGAGGATTAAGTGTCAAGCGCCTGTTTTATCAGATTATATAAATATGAAATATAAAAATGTGTCGTGTCCTCATATATTGTTGGTTTTCAAACGGGACCGCTGTAAGTCGGTCGGATGATCCACCCGCTATGTCTCCGCATCTGCGTACGGTATAAAATGAAATAGTTTTAAAACAGAATTCTATTAGGAAAAGATAATAATGGGATTTTTACGCTCACGCAAAAATATTCAAAGGTACGATTAATTAAGCGCCACTTTACCTGTAACTGCGAACTCAGGATGCATTTTACTCTCATACTCACAGATCTAAGCCTGTTCAGAAATATCTCTCTTTTTCGCGTTTATTTATTCGTCGTTTTTGACGGAAACTTGTTGGATGCGTGGTGACTAGATAAAAAAAACATTAAATACATAGCAAAAGCTCTAGTGAACATTTGATATAGTGTGTAATATGACTGTCTGGGCTGGAAAGGCAGTAAACGTTTGATGTCCATATATTAACATCAATAACTCTTTGATTAGCCATAATCGATACCCTTATTTGTTTGTACAATTTGATACCGAGAAGCAAAAGTACAATCACACGATGAGTCCAGAGATGATAAAGAATCCTACTGCCTAATTTGGGTTTGTACGATAATTAAACTAAGGTATTCATTCAATGTTGATCCCAATTAGCGTTTGTATGGGCAGTGAGGCGGCACCGGCACCACGCCAGCAGGCTGGGAGCAATCCCCGCGCTGTCAGCAAGCCGCGAATATGAAGTGATGGATGAACTCCAACGCTACTTTACATACAATGGAAAAATGTTAAAATGAACTCCGCTAGCCGACACGTTACTATAAACGCTAATTAAAACAGCTATTAGCTATAGTTACTTCCCATTTCTCGATGTTGAAACTTTGTGTAATATTTATGACTGTGAACCAACCGTGTCAATTTTAATACGTTGTTTTTATCAGTACTTATACATTCCAGTTGCTATTTTGGTCTTTGAAATAATTAGATATCATTAAGTCAATCCATATGTTAATAATATTGTCGTATTCGTGTATAATTATTTGCAAGTAGTACACCAGGGAACTTCTGTAATGCTCTATGAATCTTATATTGCGATCCTGAATAACTTAAAAATCGGATATCACAAAACATAGTTCAAAAATATCGTATTCGATGTCCAATTAAACTCTTATTGATGCGAAACATTAAAACCGTATTCCAAAAATAGTTTTGTACAGGTTTAAGTGTATGAATGAATCTGTTTTGCCTTCTGGTAAAGGTGCGCTTCAGCGTTTTTCTCGACAGGACTTGAAGTGCAATTATAGTCTGCGCACCGATTAACATCTGTCGACTATTAAATTAACTCAGATTATTAAGGTTCAATCAATGTTAGTAATTATTCTTATCCGTCGGACGTTCTCAAAGAGGGATCGTTGGTTCGCAGCATAATTTTCTCATGATTCGCGAGGAAATCAAACTGCCCCAAGGCCTACCCGTTTATTAGGCAGTCACAGAGATCTGACTGCCTAATGTACATCACTATACGTCTACCATGTAATTTATATCGCTTATGTAAGCGATCTTTGGTTTTCTTAGTGCTGTGATTTGTTTTCCTTGTCTATAGAAAACAATGGGTTTTATGCGCAATTTTAGATCATTATTATGTCGATTAATGATTGACTTCATGAATGGCGCAAAGGTTTCAATCATCATCTCAAGCGGCCATTATATAGTGGGATCGATTCTCATGTAGTTGTGCCGTATGAAGTTTAGTTATAATATTATACTGAAGTAGAGATAATTCAGTGTAGGATAAGTGCCAATACCATTCGAATAGCGAAAATAATTAGATACTTTTAATTTCTGAATTGTAATGCTTTACATACATTATTCGCCATGTTACAGCGACTTCTGTTTGTAGTTGCATTTTCACGTATGCCTCTTATACACTCATAGGATATGCCTTATGCCTGAAGAACAATGCTGCTGAATAATATATATTGAATGAGATTACTCTCCACCGTAGATGCCATTTCAATCAGAAATATTACAATGCAGTATGCTCCTGCAGGGTGTTACAGGACTGTGTGAACCGTATCTCTGATAGTCGGTGCCCGGGTCTCTTGTAAAAACTATTGACGTTAACTGAACGATTATAATATATTAGTTGGTCTTTAATTGCACCGATATAATTACGTCAGTGCGCGGCGTATACGTGACAATATCCTGACCGCTTACCCATCGTCGGCGCGATATTAAGAGGAATAACTCGTGTGAGCCGATCGAATGTTTTGCGATAATGAGCGGCGGGCTCGATCGAAGTGTCATTAGGAAGTCGTAACCGACGATGTGCGCCCTCAAGTTATGTTAACCCTCGCGCACCGCGGAGATTAATCTTCATAATTACGCGCATTCAACGAGTGCGTATGGACAGGGTTAGTTGTAATTTTTTTGTCATTGCAAAGCATACCTATTTGGATGGTTATGGTCGAATTACGCTTTTTGCTTCATAATTTGGTCTTATTTGACCGAGTGTGTGTTATTAACGATATATATTTATATTATATATATTATAATTATGACGATATATATTTATAATTATGACGATCTTTGATATAAGGCACTTGTAACAAAAATGTTAACTTGTTTTGTGGAACAGCCGAGTACGATGCCAGGGACCAGTGTAGTGAATTTTACCCCAGTAGATGTGTTTGCGTGTAGATGAAGGTGTAATAACGTCACACACATTATGTAACCAAGTATTTTAGACCCCACGAAACAACAGGTTAGCTATTGCCTAAATCGGGCAAATTGTCGTGTCTTTTTACTACTACTGTGATTTTTAGGCAGAATAACCTAATAACAAACCTCGAGTCCTAGCAGCCACAATTGCTTCCAAAGATCCGACGAGCCTGTTTTGTTACTTCATACCGTTAATTTATCAGGACTATTTTTTACTGTGCCAATCTCAGTAGAACTATAAACGATATAACAAGATGTAGATACTTATTTTCATTAGTAAAAGTAGTTTTGTGTTCGAGGGCCAAAGGACAGAAAAGGACATTAGAAGCGATCAGTCGGCACCGGTACGAGGTAACGGTATTTGCCAAATGATTCAATGAATTGATCCTCGCCCATTGTGGGAACGAACGAATACTCCAGAGGTTAATACTGGGATAGTTAAACTGTAGGTAATAGCTTTTACCTTTCATAATAGATCCTCAAAACATTAAGCCGGTAATCGCTTTTGTATGGTAATTAAGAATGACGTTTTTAATTCTGTACACACCAAACTCAAAACATTGAATACATCAACATACACGGATAAAATTATGAATTAATCCTGATAGGGCGGCACCTCTCAGTCGCGCGACATACTTCGTCCAGATAAGGGAAAAGCGACGCTGGCTTATAAATGACTCTTTATTAAACGTGAAAGGAGCGACGTCGGCTAATGGGCCGATCATGCGCTCCCATTAAAGATTATTTAATATTCAAAAGCGGCCGACGATAAATCACGATCGCCCGCTATGCTTCTTTGACTACACTCTGCACTTTTGTTCAGACGTATCATTTTGTATTTCATTTTATCTCTCTACATATGTAGCTATTTTTTTATCAATTAAAACTAAAATACCTAAAAGGAATTTTATGTACGAGGATATTTATTGCAGTTGAAATAATGGTGGATTGTAGTAAACACAGTCGAAGTGGTCCTGGAATAAGAACATTAGTGGTGCCATCTGAAGCTGTTATGAGCGTAAAAGTATCGCAAATTGGCGTGTGGTGTCAGCTAGTTATTCTGACTGGTGGCAAGCTGCCGTGTGTGGCCGTTCGATAACCATCAGAATATCTCTACGGGAATGCCTTCAATCGAATAAGGCGGCATACGATGCCATAACACTTGTTCCAGCTGATGTTAACAGCGATAGCAGCGGTTCGATCGCTCCGAGCTTTAGCGGGACGGTTATTAACTCGACCAATGATCCATTCATGTCGCGTCCATTACAGTGCAACAGTTTTTAGGCGAGGCTTGAATTGTTTTCTTATGTAAGGTTCATATATGTAAACATGTTTATTACTCTTTTTAGTTACCTTATAGCTTCCAACTTGTTTCCAATGACGAGAAATGTAAATTGTTGGTGGCCAACCAAAGTCTTATTCATGCAGTGTGGGCAAAGAAAAAGCTTGTATCGAATTGATTGTCATATAAAGTTATACCTTCACCCGAGAATAACCTTTTCTATTTTTGGAGACAAATGGCAAAACAATAATTCGTACCCTTGCGCGACTGAGCTAATAACAATAAAATAGAAAGTCGATCACGAACGGCCCGGCGACTGGTTCAATCAACGCGAGTCAGATTTATTTTTATGAAAATTGGCATAAAATCGGGCGGGTCAGTAAGGGCGCAGTGGCCCCGCGAGACCGCACGCCCGACCGTTTACTGCATATCGTTTCCTACGGAGAGCTCGGCCGCCTCTCGGAAATATTGCCAACGGTCATAACTTTTTATATGCACCGATGACATTGCAGAAAGTGGCTGGTGTCATGGGTTTCATATAGAGCTGTTGTAACCACCGTGTGGCTTTATAACTAAACACTGTAGGCTATTTTAACAAAATCCTTGCGGAAAAGCACGAAGAAGTACATAAATGAACTTACTATTTACATTTATGGAATTATTGTTGTATTGGAAGAACGTTTGATTGCTGCGCAGGGGGCGCAGGTTCGATTCACTGCGCGGGAATATATAAAATATTAGTACGTATATTTGCAATGCTCGGGATATCTTTATCTACAATAGGTACTCATGTTTTTACAAAAAAATATATCGAAAAATATATGTTTATCCTAATTCTAGGTTCCATAACACAAGCTAGTTAAGCTTACCAGGGTCTAAATAGCGTCGTGTCGAAAGTTGTAGAATATTTATTTATTTATTGCTAGCTAAAATGGCTGAGCAGTTAATGGTAAAATATAAATTTAATAAATACAATATACTTAAGTGTGTTTTCATGTGTCGCAGTATTGGCATCTTTGTCATACGTGTCCACAGCTCGAGTGATCCTCAGATCACAATGTCGATTTAGTGTCGATGTGTCAAGCGGGTGCCGAACTCGTAAAGATGTTTCTCTATTATCGTCCTCTCAACTGGCGGAGAGTTACTTTAGGATGTGTGATCTGGATCATTAAAATGTCCACCACCGGATACAATATAGGTAGATAGGATAAGCATATGTGAAAATTATGACAGTGTGCAAAATTATTTAGGACAAGAGTAGAAGATAATGTGCAAGATATTGTAAATTACAGTATGTACTATCTTATTACAGTATATTGTATATACGAGGATGGCTTGGACACCAAATACCCCAATAAATACCCCAATAAATACCCCTGCATATAATGTTTTTCGTCCTTTCCTAAATAAAAGTTAGGTTGAAATAGAGATTGCAGACAAAACACCTGACCTCCCACAAACCTTAATAAAGCGGATGTACTATATTACATTAATGTACCTATAAAAATTCTCTCCATTTTATCATACAGAATCTAAAACATTAAAAACAGGCCGTGTTAGGCCAAATATCTTTTTGAAAAGGTATGTCAGTGCCATGGTCATAAAAAACGAAGAGTGTAAATATTTTAATTGATTTAGTACTTTCCATTTTCCAAGATTATACATGTAGGGATGTATTAATGTATCTCGGACCACTATAAAACACTGTGACATTGACATTTATAAAGATAAAATATTTGTCAGGTCACAGTGGAGTGTTCAGAGAAGAAAATCTCGAAACCACATCACTAAAGGTACTCTTAC
The DNA here is from genome assembly GCA_949126895.1 of Eilema caniola. Lineage (NCBI taxonomy): Eukaryota > Metazoa > Arthropoda > Insecta > Lepidoptera > Erebidae > Eilema > Eilema caniola. The sequence goes on along the minus strand of OX421464.1, from coordinate 16,528,728 downwards.
AAGCCACATATTATGTATAAAAGTCTTCAGTGTCCAGCGGTCTTGCTATTCCCATTTGGGGTCTTGATTAAAAAGGTAGTTAGGAAAGACTGGATGCAGTAGGTGACAGATCAAGTGTTACTAGTGCACCTCTGGTAAGGCAAATGTCCAACAGTGAAATTTAATATGTCAATTGACTAATTCAAAATCCATTTTAGGGTAGCGGGCCTCAAGAGAAAACATAACGGAACCCTTATACGATCACTTCTTTTTCGGTCTGTCTGTCTGTCAAGACCTTTTCTCAGGAATGTGTGGAGGAGGTATCAAGTTGGAATTCAAATTACATACTCAGGACTATAACGTCTTGAAACTGCAAAAATTTTAATTTTAATGTAAATGACCATGTCAATCTAAAATCATATATATTGCAAAATTTAAACTTCTAAGTCAACCCAATCAAAATATATTGTGATTTATGTATTATAAGTTTATCCCTGAATCCTTGGAGCGCGAGTCCAATTCGAACTTGACCGCTTTTTGTAAAATTGAATTGATTTCCATTTTTAAATTATTAATAAGTACACATTTCCACTATTGTAAGTCTCGTGTGGGTTCATGAGGATAAGTAGCAGAGATCCGCGAACATAATGACATTCGGGAGGTTCCAGGGAAATGTTCCACTGTCTTGGAACCCAGATCGAAAATAATCAAAAGTCAATTGGAGGAGTTAGAGACACCGGCCAGTCTTGTGCTTTTAGATAGATAGATAGATAGTTAGTTGATTCTTTATTGTATACTAATAAATTTACATTACGACAAGTAGCTAGCCTGTATACAGTTTAATGCACAATGGTCGGCCTTATCGCTGGAAGCGATTTCTTCCAGGCAACCTTGGCTTTTGTATTTAGTGGGACTATAAGGCCGTTCGCGTCAAAGTGGCACAAGCGCCAATCCCGCTCTTTGCAGCGGATGGCCCAGGTACTAAAACTATTTTTAATTTTCTAATAACTATAAACTTGAAAACATTTAGACATATGGCGCATTAATTGCATAAATTTTATAAATACCTACATGAAATTTATTAGCGTGAGGAAATAAAATACAACAATAGACCTTGTAAAAATGTTCATTTCAATAGCGCATTCTTGACTTTTGGCTTACATATTAACACAAACGATGGAATTAAATTGAAAAATGTTTTATAGTAGTGTAAAAGTATAAATTATTAATGTTTTTCAAAGTTCAGTTTGCAAACTGAGTAGTTTGAGCTTTGAAAAACATTGAAAATTGGCATTGTTTAACGGTAAAAATTCTTTTTTGTTCTTAACGTTCACAACGAACACAACATATTAATTTGTTCTTTGCTTGTAGTCAGCCCAAAGATAGTCGTGTGACGACTTGACCGCCTCTGTTGTGTGTGTCTGATTTTTCGTGACGCGTGGTTAGTTAGTGGCCAATCCGTGACAGAGTTGTTCAGGTCGCCCATATAGGCCTCCGTCTTGACGTACCGACTGTTGAAAGCCGGGACCGACTTTTAACGTGCCCTCCGAAGCACGTAAGCGCTCTGATGTAATACCACTTGATCACCCATACCAATGGTAACCTTCGCCTAGATTATTAGCGCACCTGGCCACGAGTGTTTCTCACAGCCTCTCTGTAGTGTAACGGTATTGAACGCGGCTGCTACGTAGTAGTTGCGGGTTCGATCCCCGCTTAATGCAAATATTTGTGTGTATGAATACAGATAAGTACCTACTAATAATTATAATACCCACTAATAATTGCAAATGCATTAGTCTGGTCGCACCTCGAAGAGTACGTTAAGCCGTCGGTCTCGTTGCCATACGAACATCTATGGCAGTCGTTGGTAGTTGGAGTCCCTAAAAGTCAAAAAACTGGTCTAACTGCAATGCGTCGATATAGTCTTTGGGTTATGGACGTCAGATAGCAGTCACTTCATCTATGAAGTGACTGCCATCTGACCTCCACAACCCAAATATCGACGAAGTTCAGATAAATCCACAGTTCTTCTTCTTCCTCCCAGTTAAGTTAATCCCAGTCGCATCCAAAGCTTTCAGTTTCGAGTCTAGGGTCCGCTTTATCAGTCTAATTGCGCTTTATCAGCCAAATCCATTTTGTATTGGTAAACGTGGACCCCAGACTCCAAGTTGAAAGCTTTAGATGCGACTGGGATTAACTCTAGAATGAAGAAGCCGAAAGAAAGTCGCATGGTTGTCAGTGAAGTGGGCCAACCCCATCTCGAAGGGTTGCTTGTAAGAAATTGCTTTTAATGAGACGGCGTACGGTTTTAGTCGATTCGAATCTGGAATTAGTTGGGTTATTTTGGTTTTTACAGGAAGAATTACCGGGCTGGTCGACAGCAACCGCGAGAGAAAAGCCCGCAGTAGTGCCTCGTCTATCAGCAGATATACGGACCTGCAGGCGATGTTCACTTGGGCCCCAAAGGTTTAAGTGGTGCCCCATACACTACATAAAGCACCTGGTCACTTTTTTGTTTAAATTTGATCAACTTAAATGGTTAAGTCCCTCTTGTTTAAAAAGAAAAAAGTACTTGACAAAAGCTTATTTTAACCAGAAAGTGTGGTTATACAGAATAGATGATAACAATAAAATAGCAACGAAACAAAGCACGACATAAAGTTTTACGTGGCACATAAATCTGGAAGTTATTCTCACGGGATGATAAGGTGGGGGTCGGAGGGACCGTCGAGTCGCGGCGAGCGACGGTTTGACGGGCCCGGCCGAGTGCAACTTGTAACCTTCAAATGATAACTAATAATATTTTACGAATGACTGCATAGTGGACAGATATGCTATGAGTTATATCTACAATTCTAGGACTCGTAACTCTTGGCAATTGAATCAGGATAAATTATTTCAACAATAACGTTTTGTTTGGTTTTTATACCACAGGCTTCATTCCACTTTGTTCAACTGGGCGAATAAGGTGGAAGGAATACCTTATACGTTTGCTTTGGGAGATTTAAAATATTTACACTATTATAAGACTCCTACCATTACAAGACATGAGATCCTGAATGAGGGAAAAGCATAGAATGTGTCAGCTGCATATCTTCCCGTACAAGTTATAAAAGTCTACAAAGGGATATTGGGTGTATAGTGGGGTACTACAATGTATGATGTAGCCACCCTTTCCTACTATCTACTAACCTTGGTTACAAGACAGAGCTTATTGACTCTTGATGCCTGTCCCATCACGACAATGGGCTCACGCCCTATTACGTGGGCCTGAAGCTAACTGGAGAACTGTGGGCATTTTGGTCTGCAGTAGCCTACACCTTCAGGAATATAGGCATCACAGTATTTTATCGTAATCTGACATGTTCTTTTGATTTTATTATATTTATATTGGATGTTATGGGAATATAGGCTATTTCGATGAAATAATATAAAACTTACAAATGTGAACTCGTTAACTAATCAGGCACATACGGTTTCTTACATTACATTCTGTCATCGTCGATCAAGGTAATATTGTTGCCAATTCTCACGTCGCTCGATACTCGTTACAGTGGAAACACTTTCTGCCTTTTAATTAAGTTTAGATACTGTGCAAGCATTATTCTGAGTATATTATTCAAGAGTTGCAGTTATACAGCAATTTTCGTTGGTAAATTTATTGAAATAAGCCAAGTTACCTGTTCGTAGAAATCAAGTTCAGAGTGATTTTGAGTGATTCTTGAAATCGCTCTGAAGTTGATTTCTCTGAGCTCATAGACGAACTATTTTAAACAGTTTTGTGAACTATTTTGAAAATCATAACAATTACAGTGTATGTAATAGAAGAAAAATGATCAACTTTGAGTAACAGCATGTTGCACTTAGCACATTTTGTGATAATGCTGGAGGTCTAACGTGTATTCCTTTTTTTTGTATGTCCCCTTTTCGTTCTCGCTTCCCCACTGATACCTCGGTTGTTACAAGCGTTTTCTGTATATGCGGTATTACCATCACTCAACTGTCCTCATTAGGGGAAATCTGTGGGTAGCCATGCTAATGTAAGAAACCTAACCGTAATCGTTATCTTCATACGCTTGCATTGATTCACCGTATATTTTCAGAAACGCAACTCTTTTCGCATGCTTAGTAGTATAGACTGAATTCGTAATAGAATCAATAGATGAATAATGATGTAGTTCGATGATTGTTCCTTTGCTATTAGCAAATAGCATTAATAAATGAGGTAGAGTTATCTTCTTTCAGCACGATTGGGGTGACTTTGATTGGGAAATTGCGCTGTCTCGTAATATTAACTGTAATTTTTTTGCCCGTATGGAAGTCCGGGAAGACCATCGAACTGTTAACAAGAGTTAGGTGATGAAAGTTTGTATGAAACTTTGTCTTTTTTAAGATGACCTGATGTTAACCTCTTCATTCGTCTCTGTACTCGCCTCTCTTTTCCCTTCTATTCGACTCTATACTCATCCCGCAGCTCAAATCTCTACTTAATTTTGTATTCGATCCGTGCTCGCCTCTCTACTCACCCCTCCAGTCGACTATACTCGACTCTCTATTTGATCTCTATTCGACTCTCCACTCACCACAATACTAGCCTCTACTCGCTGCTCTACTGGCCTCTCTACTCGCCTCTATTCAGCTCTCTACTCGACTCTCTATTTAATCTTTACTCGCTTCTACACTCATCTCTCTACTCGAGTCTATAGTTGACTCTACTAGGTCTCTACTCACCTCTCTACGTTATGGTGAACTTAATCCGACAAAAATCGCATGTCATCTCAGGCCTTCAGATGTAAGGTGCTTCAGATATCGGTGTGTAAGCTGAAGTATAGTTCGTATAATAAATAAATAAAAAAGACGGGTTGCACTCCGGGAGTGCCGGCAGAAGTGAAAACTTTTTCTTTATTTCTTTCTTCGTTATATACAGAGAAAAAGATAAAAAGAATACACCATACCATACCATAACTATAATTTAGCGCCAATCATAGAACCTATCACTAATTTTCTGTCAGAAGAAATTAATGAATTACAAAAAGAAAAAATAATCACAAAAAGTAATAAATTACAAAAAGGAAAATAATCACAAAAAGTAATAAATTTCACAAAGAAAAAATAATCCCAAAACGTCATAAATTACAAAAAGAAAAAATAATCAAAAAAAGTGTCAGAAGCCCAGGGTTCGAACCCGGTACTATCTGCAGGCAGATGCTGGATGCGGCAAGCTGAAGACAGGGCGCTATGGCGCTCATTGGGGGAGGGCTATGTCCAGCAGTGGACTAATATAGCCTGATGATGATGATGATGATGACTATCTGAAGCCATAAGGACTTACAGTCGAAGCGCTTACCGTTAATCCACGAAGCTTCTTAACGCACCTAACAAATTTAACAATCTGTAGCTGTTATAATGTTGTATGACGTCAGTCGTCGGTTACAGTTCACAGGTCAATCAATCCTGACGCGAGTTTAATAATTTTTACCCATCCAACGCCGCTAAAGAAGTTTTCACTTCAAAAATTTACTAGTAATGTGAGTCTGTATGACTAGGGGAATTGGGGAACTGGCCCTTGCAAAAGGGCAGATCACCCGTCCGGTCTACGGCGACCCCGCTGGAAGTAAGTAAGTAAGTAAGAGTCTGTACGATTATTACTGTACTGTACTATTAATTGCCAAACATAAATGCGCTTTACCGGATTCGGGTATCATATACAGAACCGTACAATCGCATGTAAACACATTTGTAGGTAAACTTATGTCATGAGGCCATACGTCGTTGGTCCATTCAATATTCCAAACGAAATAGTTTACTAAGCTGTGATATAAGAGCCGCCCGAGTAGTTCCGTATATTCAATAATCTCCTGCCTGGCGGCTAAACCCAAATTTTCAATCTCGACGGTTATCATTTTACCAAAGCAAACTCACATAATATTTGTTCGCGTCTGAGGCGAGAGTCTTCGAATTTCATATTTATTCGCGGAAGCAAACAGCGCGGCCCACTCTCACGCCGCCGGAACTGATATTATTGTGCATTCCGTATAATATTGTTTGCTATTTGGCACATTCTATGTTTGTTTTCGCCTTTCATATGAAAGGGGAGCTATAGACGTGCAAACAGATGGGTGACAACCGCGCACTTCAAGTTTTTGTATCGGGAAATGCTATTACGATGAAATGTAAATTTAATTTTAACATAGACGTGTGGCATTAGTTCTACTCGTTATTCTCAGTTATACAATAGTAGAAACATGAGGATGCGTGTAGCGAAAATATAAAGCGTTAAATCACTATACGTGATCATAGAAGCGCAAACATTGTGTACGTTTCGGAATATGAAAGCGAGCAATCCATTAAGTTGGAACGGGACGTGAATGCCGGCCGGAGTCTCCGAGACGCGACTTTGCCTCTGATAACCCATAATACGCTGATATTTTTACTTTGCTCATATGTTGGAAGTAATGGCTCGTGCTTGCTGGCGTTATGTGGATACGCGAGAGAGCCGGGCAAAAGAACTCTGATGTAAGCAAAGCAAATTATGTTGCTTCCTCCTTTACTTGTCAGTAGCGCAGTGTGCTGATAAGTTGAAGTGTTCATTGTTCAATATTTCTAGATTTGTTTATAAATTAACAACGTATAGTTTTGTTCAGGTTTCATAAACCCTATTTAAAAATAAAATTACCTTAAATTAGTTCTGAGGATTGCGACACCTACTTCAGCGAGTTACAAAATTGACACTGAGTGAAAGCATGGGATATTTCAAAATATTATTTGTCTTATCCATATTAAGATTCAGAAAGAATTGTAAACCATAATATATTATATTTGGCATATAAAAGGCTCGCTTATCTAAGGGGTTTGACTGGAAACGAACATAAAGGGTGATCCTCTGTGACAAATACCGTGATATACCGAGCGACAGTCGTAAGGGAAATATTTTTATAAGATGAAACATTATTATTTTTGGGGGTGCACGGGATCAGAAGTCGCTTCGATGGATTTGGCAATGTTCCGACGCTGTGTCAGCCGCACAGAAAACCGTTTTGTGGTTTTGATCACAATATGTCACATCGAAAGTTCTATATTTGAATGTAGACGGATCTTCAAATAGTGTGGGGGGATCTTCTAGTATCAAAATTAGTTCTCCATGTTTCCTAGTGTCTATTGTTATTTTATGTTGGATTAGTACAAGGAACACAATAGAATGATACGAACCAGAGCAGTGACGACAGGAAACGGTTAAACGTTTAAAGCCGTTAATAAAACAAATTAATGCGCCTTAACCCTAAAATTGGACAAGTTCAATGCAGAGGTCGTTACCACTATAGGAAATTTATCCCGAGCAAGTATTAACACTGAAATCCGTTCGTTGTATTCGGTGTCATTAAAGTTATGGGCTGGTGGTGCGGAAAAGTGTGTTTTATGCGTTGGTATGTTAGGGCGGGATTGTGTTGCTCGTCGGAGCGACAGCCAATCAAAACATACAAGGAGCATATTGATTCCGAGAAGTGTCGCTGTTAACGTGGAGGCTGAAGCTGAATACATTAGCCGGCGGCGTAATGAAGTCTCGTTGCTTGTAAACAAACATCGGCAGGGTGCGGCGCGGTGGCGTGGCCCGGGGCGCGCGCGCACCAGCACTCGCTTACAGGAATTCTATTTCCACGACAAGCATCATGTGTTAATTAACTCGCACCTACGATATTGAGATATCGTCGCCGATGCCGTTGTTGTTATTAGCTACAAGGAGGCTTATTGCTTACTCACTGTTCGCTGGTACAGTACATGCCGCTATATTGTCTTCGTCTTGTGTAATATTGATCTTAGTGTCTATCTTAACTCAATGTCTATTTAGATGTTACTGTGTGTTAGATGTACTATATTACATAGAATACATAGGCTTACCTAGATCGATACAAATAGATATTTGCACTGAATGGGAATGGAGCCCATAACCTCCGAAGTAGAAGTCAAAGGCGTCACCACGATGTCATCGAGATCAGCATAATTTTCCCTAAAATTTCTTAAGTTGCTTTGAGTGTTAAACACACTATTATTACGTTACAATTATGGTTTTTAACTAATATTATGTTTGGCTTAGCCTAGGGTAGGAAGCTTTTGGTAATACCGGACTTGTTCCTATCTAAAACTGTTGTGTGGGCTCCCGGTAACACATGTAAGTAATTATAAGCAGTTTTGTAATGGCAAATAAATAAATTTTTACTTTTACTTTACTTAAAAAAAAAAACACTTGATATGTTGTGCGTATCATGACTGGTTCGCCAGATCTTTAGATTTTCGTGTGTTCGCGTTGTTATTGATTGTAGAAAATTTATTTTCATTAATTCGTTCATCTAGATTCTTCCTGCTTGTGAGTACCTAGTACTGCCAAGGATATTAGAAGAAGGAATAATTAATAAACACTAATTACAACATACCGAGGCGACCGACATTTAATTTTATTTATCACTGTTTCATATTGTCGGTATTTATTTGTTGAAAAATAGGGTCTTTCAATGATGGAAAAGCTGGAAAGCGGACCACAAAATTTAAGGGTGTCAGGATACAACACTGAGAGGTGGGAAACCTTAAAAAGAAAACATCAAATTAAATTATGATCATAGAAACTGGTGTACAGAGCCTTACCGACATGCTTGAGGCGCAGGCCAACCTCGTAAACGATTAGTGAATATCGGACTTAAAAGTGCAAACTTCAGACGCAACTGGAAAATTGTCATGATAATGATGAATTTTATTACATAGGTACAAACAAACGTTCAAGCTAATGAAAAAATATATTAATGCTTACAAATATTTGCACCGGGAATTGAATTCACGACTTTTGAATTAGCAGAGTTCTGCCGCTAGGTACGCCACACAGGTCGTAGTGTAATGAAAAAAATATACAATGATGCATACTTGAAGTCACAACATGACATGTTCAGAAGCATTCAAGTTACGGCTGTGCTATATACAAAAATAAACAAGATTATTACAGAGAAGCTGTTCAGAAACCACATAAAGTGGAAGCGCCAGCTGCCGCTCACCGCGCCTTTATGATGAAAGAGGTAATCTTTAAAAACCCGACAGCCACTGTATCACGTTTCCTGTTATGACTTCAGTTTTTAATGAGTCTTTGTTGAAACCTTTTTATTATAAAGAAGCGCTAACAGCTCTAAATGCGTCTGTCAAAGAATTTTTGTAAATACGCCGCACGTTATGCTCACGTTTTATTATCTATTCTTATTTTTCACTTTATGAATGTTCACACATTGTTTATGAATGTTGAGAGGGCGGTAAGGGTCGAGATTCATGGAATAGAAAAGTAAACTCTTGTCATTCTTCCTGTTTATTTCCACTTTAAGTTATAATATTGCCTATAATAGCTCAAATTCTGCTCATTACCGTCCGAAATTAGAGGTCTGAAATGAGCCCAACTTATTTGGCTTAATGCCAGCTAATCAGTCGATGGATCGACATATAGTACCTAATAAGCACTAACTTCTAGATTCCATTAGCCACAGAGTAAGTGAAATAGTTTGTCTAGATTTCTCTTGTCTTGTAGTGGTGTAAGGGTTATTATTTTTGTAATCAGTCACGTATCTAAGATGTTAAGCGCAGCCACATTTCATAACTTCATGATTGTTCTAACACATTATGGAAACTTAAAGCCTTGGAACCCAATTCATTTCTTGATCTTGTCAAGATGTTAAAACCACCTAGAATAAACGACAACGACAGAACAATCGTAAACAAAATGGACTCAAGTTATTTCCACCGTTTTTATACAATGAAATTGGAAATTTGACGATGTCTGACAACGATCCATAACTTTTACATAAACAAATTTATACGAGACGAATAATTTAGTGCGATGACCTGGGACATCGCTATAACCCGTAGCCGCGTACGATACGTATTTCCTATGACATACTCGTATCATGCAAATGGAAAAGCGCGACGAATGGCTCATAAACTTTGCTATTTGTTCTGTTTACGATAACCGCAGTTTTATAAAATTTTATTACGTGTTGGAGGAATTTCGCATAATGCTGCATGTTGGCGTCGATGTCGGGTTATCGTCACGTACTCGCATCATGCGGTGCGGTGCGACACCATGTACAAAATACGTATTTGGTTACGATAACAGGTGGGTAAGGTCACCCAAAGTATGTACTTTTTGTTTGAATTACATTTTCATAGGTACTACATTCGTGAAATACATTCGGGAATATTTTCTTGGGATTGACTTTTTATTACACTGTAATATTAAACTATGTAAAATGGTTTCTTTTTTGGGGACTACGTATTGCAGACGGTAAGGTTGATCATTATTGAAGTTCTGTTTATTTATTATTGTCTACAAGAAGGAATGAAGGAAATATTACACTTGGGAATGATGCTGCAGGTCACAGATAACGATGACATAAACCTTTTAAAAAATAAAAAGGAACTGTATTTATAACATACAACATAATCTTATAAAGGTAAGAATAACACATTTTAATAATAACAACAATGCAAAGTAATAACTAAATAAGGTATATATTATTGGTAATTTTTATTTTATATTTTATAAAAGTTGAGGTGCAGTCCAGAAGATACGAACCACCATTTCCGAAGCTGTTGACCTTAAAATGGTGTTTTCTACTATACGACGGTCTTGATAGATGCTTTATCACGCCCCGCTTGAAGAACCTGGAATCGTGGGAAGAGGGGAACACGTTCGCAGGCAGAGCGTTACAGAGGAAGGGGGCCTCAAGACGATATAGATGCAACCTTATGTGGGAGGCACTGCAGGCACGAGTTATTCTGGACAGGAAGGGAGAGGGTGGGAACAGTTGAAATACCTCCACAGAACACACGCTGTGGTAGAGGCGGTAGAATACGACCAGAAGGCAACGTGTCTACGCAACTACAGAGGTTCCAAGGTGTTAGTAACTTCAGGATCAGGAACGCTGCTGCAATCTGTCGAGAGCGTCTAACAGGTAATGTGCGGAGCTATCCCAGAGATTGGAACAGTATTTTGCGCTCGAGCGAATTTGTGTCTTGTACAAAAGACACCGGCTTGTTTATTAGCATAGCAAACATAAGGCATAGAGCCTAACAAAGCAAAACCGTATATATCGACGAGATCATAGAGTAAACTAACTTTTAAACTCTCGCGTTCCATGATATATAAGTATAATTAAGAGAATGGGAATTAACAGTACCTATACCATGATCGTGTTAATTCCCATTCTCTTAATTATATATCATGCTTACCCTTTGGATTCTTGGGTCCGCGTCTCTCCTATCCCTTCTATCCTTTTTGATAGATCCAACTCCGAGAGGTGAGCCTGTGCCTGAGCACCGTCCGTTCTTCATCAGGTCTTCAGCTCCGAAAATTTTTCTGGAAATGGATACGTCTATAATTTTTACATCTATTAATTGAAAAATTCCATGTTAATAAATAAGTCATATATTATTGGTAATTTTTATTGTATATTATATAAAAAGATGAGGTGCAGTCCAGAAGATACGAACCACCATTTCCGAAGCTGTTGACCTTAAAATGGTGTTTCCTAACACGACGGTCTTGATAGATGCTTTATCACGCCTTGCTTGAAGAACCTGGAATCGTAGGAAGGGGGAAACACGGTCGCAGGCAGAGCGTTACAGAGGAAGGGGGCCTCAAGACGATATGGATTCAACCTTATGTGGGAGGTACTGCAAGCCAGCACGAGTTATTCTGGACAGGAAGGGAGAGGGTAGGAACAGTAGAATTAATAATAAATAGAAATACTGCAATGCATTAAATCTCTAATAATAATGAAAATTTTTGTATCTACTTATTAGTGAGAAATTCAGATAATTTCTTTTAAATACAGGTATAGTACACCTCGCTTGATGCTAAGCTGAAAGTAAAGTCTCAAGAAAGAGGGTGACCATTACAGTCAAGTAACATGTTACAATGGTAGCTTGATAGCCTCATGAGATGCCTTTTCACGCGCTGCTTAAAGGACCCAGGACTCTAGAAAGAAGGAAACACGTGAGCTGGTAAGGAATTCCAGGTCTTAATGGTGCAGCACAGGAATGAGTCATCGGACAGCTTGGTTCTTGAATGAAAATGGGTGTCATCTAAGCCCTGCACGTATTGTCCTGTAAAAATTGGAGAGGGCGGGGACTAATTGGAAGAGCTCATCAGATGTACCTACTGATAAGACTGAAAAGTACAAGCGATTATTATTTTATACGTAATTTATACGTAAGTAGAATACCCTATTCTTTGAAATTATTTGTATTTTATCAGTGATTATAGGAAACAATCCTACGGTGACAACTTGTTCTACGATATAAAATATACTGTAGTTCGTCGCCCTGATAGATCAGTTTATCATAACTACTTTTTGATACACTTCGATGTTATTTTACCACCCTATAACGTCCTGTTAAATTATTTCTAAGCTGTTCTAAACCTCATAAAGCTTCTTGTCGCCAGTATGTAGGAGAGTAAAAGATTGATGTTGTATCACTCAAAAATAAAATAGCTATTCAGATCTTTTAAGATGAGAAACATTTTAAAAATAATCTAAGCCGCTTAACAGATGTATACTGGCTTTGCTGAAATTAAACAAAATAAATATCTTCAGTTAATTTAAAGTATGTTTATTGGACCAGTAGTTTGCTATCGATAAGATTTTATTCGCTGCATATATTTATGTTTTACTCATTTAATGAACATTAAAAATTAATCACACTTAAGTCTCCTGTCCTAAGGTCACAAGTGGTTTGTAATAAAAATGGACGGCTTTTGTTTTATAATGTAACGCACTGACATTAATGCGAATGAATACTTATTCTTTCCTGAAATATGTTGTACTTAAAATACGTTTTAACGATTAATTATTCAATATTTATTCAACTTCTATTCTAATTTCAACAATTGAGTAGAAAATATAGCAATAATTCGAGAGTCACGACATGTTAACGCGAATTAGTCACTCTGGCAGCGACTCAAAGCAAGTCAAATTAAATTATAGCTTCATCGTAAGATTTCGACAATTGTTTTAAGTTGCTCGTCAAAATTCCCTATACTATGTTAATTGTGAATTGTCACATATTCTATTTTGAAGACACGCGATTAAAAATTTTCATTTTCAACAATTTGTTGAGATTAAGATCACGTTGAAAAATATTATGTTGTCAACATTCCGTCTGAGATGATGTTGATTTTTGGCACAGATAAAAAATGTTACGTGTGGCAATTTTATAGTCGTCAAGACAAGAGTCATATTATGAGGACGCATAATTGATTAGTAGGACAGCTGTTGTGGGTTTCTTCGTATGCGACCACTCAACATTGTTCTAGAAAATGATGTGTACCTGCGCTATTATGATATCTGTAGAGAACAAAATACATAAATACTCTCAAAAGATTGGAAGGGATGGCAGACATGAAAAATGTTGTGAATACGCTTTCAGTGAAAAACTTTTGCCATACACTTCTTCCGATACATAAATTTGAACCCAGATTACTACTTACACGATAATACTCAGTTTCCATTGGATTGTTTTATGGTGAACAAAAATATGCGGGATTACCATTATGAAAAAAATATGCTTATTGAATGTCTGCTTACGAAACTCAATAACAATATTTTGTCCTTGTTATGGATCAACAGACGAGATTAACATACTAACACGAAATGTTTTCATATTAGTGTAGTTTCTTTTGTCTTCACAAGTTAGGTATATATAGAACATAATTTTATTATCTAAATCGTAGACGTGAGACTCAACCATGATGATGAGTAGAACGAACATAGCATAGCATACTTACTTAACATATACACAAAGAACTCTTATCAAATATTTATATCTATAGGTATAGTATGTATATAGATCTATGTTGCAACTTTAATAGGTTTATGTTGTGACTTGATGTGAATACAGATTTATGACATTACGAGTAAAGTAACTCATGAAGGAAGGACTTGTTTGTATTACGAGCAGCTCAGCTAATAATCACGTCTTAATTTCTCGTTGAATAGTGGGCTATTAAAATAAGGATTTAAAATATGGAACGCCAGATTTTATTTACGTCGGACAATTTATATTTATAGCGTATGGATGTGTGACGTGGTCGGGAGCATCGAGGGCGATGCCAGCCCTGCAGCCGGAGCGAAGCGATGCTGCGCGCGCGACGCAGACATGTGTATGACAGAGCGCTGACGGTTATATTTTCCAGACGATTTATTACATTAAAAGAGTGGCGGTGCGTGCCGTTAATATGCTTTCAGAATCATAAATAGTAATTATTTTATTTTGATGTCTTACAAGACAAGCGACGACGTGTATAATTGTTGGGTCGTGTCTCTTAATTCCTCTACCCTATTCTTAGTCGAAGCTGTGCTTGAACGGTACTTTATGATGAATAGCTTAAAGATCAAGCGACGATGATATAAACGAGTTAGCTGTCGTAGGTCGTTATTTTGTGTAAGTATTTTTTTAAATGGGTAAACTCACAAATTTGAAAGACAACACAATCAAAAAAACACGACATCGCCGACATCTCATTGTTTTGAATTTTTCCGGCGAAGCTAAATCAAGCACTTAATTGAAATAATATCGCATCAGTGGCCGCATAAAGACACATTATATCGCGCCAAGAACAAAAGCTGAATTTTGTGTTGAAAACTCAAAATATTGTAATGTGAGACGTAAACGTATAATTACTCAGTTGACTCATTCAACTGAGAGGAGAATGAGGGTTTCATCGAGAATTACATTTACCTAAGTATTGCAATAACGTCTCACCTGGTATTAAACTTTCACTTAGCTTTTAATTTTGGTACAAAATGATTTTCAAATGACATTTATGATCCCGTTATAAACGGAGCTCGTTGACACAGATGTATAATACCTCTTTGATATTGGGAGAGTTCGTTATTTTCGCACTATTGAGTTCACACTTGTTATGCGAATGCGTTCAGGAGTCATTACTTGTTAAATACCCGACCAACAACTTAGTAAGAAATGATACTAAATGATTGTAACTTACCTTGTAGCTTATTGTTTACAATAAGCCCCAAGGTACTGCTTCTACTGGATACATAGGTAGATTCGAGTCGTGCATCTACGAGCTAAAGGAGGAGTTTCTATATCTTAAATAAAACTATACTAACAACTCAGTAACAACTATAAAACTAAACCAAACACAAAAGTGATTTATGTTTCAATTTACACTACTATTACTACCACTTTTACTACTCCTTTAATAAAACAATATTCAATATATCAAAGTCTGTCTTTGATTAGCACGAACATGAGTTGTTTAACACGCCCCAAGGAAAGAATGGCTGATGGATAAGAAATCATAGCGGCGCTCGTAAACGGCGGAAGGGCGGGTAAGCATATTTCATATCCCGTAATGGAGAATTTACAGGCTGTCGGAGCGGAATGACTCCCAGCGGCGCTCACCACCGCCCGCATCACAATATGCCACACCAGAATCACGCGGTAAATGAAAATTGTGAAAGTGTGAACACAAAAGTCAGTTACTTTGTTGAAATGTATCATACTCATGATATTATTATCACCTGTTTTATATTATTTCGAGCATTTGAATATAATGGAGATGAGGATGCGAATGTTTCAGCCCCAGAAGTTAGGAGCAACAAGTGAGAAAATATATTCATACTTTTCTAGTATGACTTAATATTTTGGTAGTTATGTTATTGGATCATTTCATTATTATCATCATCTAGAAAATTTGTAATTACTCTCAGATTTATTAAATCTTATATGTAGAAGAAAGTGATAATTACTTTGGCAGTTTTTGATATTAAAACTAATACTTAGTTTTTTAGCTGAACAAGCGCACTGCAGACAATTTCCCCGAGCGAGGCGACGTCACTCGCGTGGCCACCATTATTATTTATGCCCTCCAGAAAGTACATTTATAACAATATTACGCCGGACCGCACCCGCCCTCGGAAAATGATTTTCCCATTTTCCGAAGATTGCAGGTGTATTATATTTCATGATCGTTATTTATGGTGAGACTTTTATTACGAATGCGTGCAATGTCTCTATCCGTTTTTTATTGCCGCCGAATTATTTGATGGAAATCTTATTTTGTGACAAATACAGATAGGACTATTTATTGGCTATCTTTTGTGATATGTGTATCGGATAAGAACTTGGTTATTGCTTTTCGCCTTTGCGTTTTATTATTGACAGCGGTTTTTTATTCTTGTATCTCTTGTCGCAATAAAATCTGTTTGATGTGAGACGTGAGTGTTTTCGTTGTTTGTTTAAAGTCTATTCTTTGCGAAGGTGTCGAGACGACACCCTTTTGCGATTCATAATTTTGTGTAAAGGCGGTCTCCCTGGAGATAAATATATCTGTCAGACGCGGCACCCTCAGTGATCGCGGCCGAAGTCCGAGGCGTTACGAGACTCGCGGGACTCACCGGCCGCCGATCAACTCTGTCCATAACCAATAATCGTAAATAAACGTAGTTCGAACCGCGTCTTCCTATTTCGCCATGCAACTCGCAGAAATTATAAACGAAAATCGCACTATGCAAGACGTGTAATACTTTGCAGTCACTGGGGATGCTTGATCAACAATAGACACGCTTCGTGTTTATTATTTCGTTAACACATGCATAACCTTTTTAGAATAGTACATAGATTGTTTTGTAGTTGCAACTATGTAATATTGGAAGAGAGTGGAACAAATATAGCCTGTTAATAAAATATTTCGCGACGATTGGTCGAGTAGGACTATCTTTTATTTTTACTTGAAGCTCGCGATCCCGCGCATCTCTCCCTATTAAATTTTGTTTGCATTTATTTTAAAGGTGCGACGCTCGAAGAGACGTGGTATGTGAAAAATTACACCTCAGCCCAATATTTATGGGTGATATTCGGCAGCGGTTCCTTTGTGAGATGAGGGTGTATAAATAACACCTCTTATCGCGTGGGAGCCTACCCTTAAATGGGATTTATTTTAATTATATGTATCGGTAACGCTCATTGAAAGTATTTATACTAAAATTTTAATACGTTTAAATATTTACCTCAAATGATTAACATATTTACTCTTAAATTGGATTAGTACCTATAGACGGTCATGTGGTACCTGGTGGGTTAGGAATAATTGGGTGTTCGTAGGTAAGTATCTGGAATACCTACCTGAGCGACCGAGAATTATTTTGTGAAAAAAAAAAACTGAGGTTATTTTTTAACAAATGCAACAACAACAATCATCGTCTCCATTATCGTAATTATTTTAAATTTTTATTTAACCTAAATTGAAGAAATATATATATTCTACTACATAATTTTATTTATTAAAGTAGGTAAGCTGTTATGGAAAGCGGGAGTACCGATGGATATTTTTAACTGCCCATAATCGCCGAGTATGACCATAAATTAGTTCTATATTTGGTAGAGCGTTGTTTTGCATACAGACAGGCCGTCTGCACATGCGTGCGACATCAATCTCAATTCCGAAATATTTTTCTGTCTGCAGTGCAATGAGCCGCGCCTTCAAGCATTTGTGGGACCGGTAAAATGTACATTTTTGCTAAGGTAAGCATAATTTTGCTAAGGAAAGGTTAAATAAA
The DNA here is from genome assembly GCA_949126895.1 of Eilema caniola. Taxonomy (NCBI): domain Eukaryota; kingdom Metazoa; phylum Arthropoda; class Insecta; order Lepidoptera; family Erebidae; genus Eilema; species Eilema caniola. Next base: position 16,511,140 of record OX421464.1, on the reverse strand, counting down.
GACTGATTATTTAGGTAAACTTTGAGATGTTTGTTTAGTACTTACCTAATTGGGATGAAATTTGGACCAGAGATATATTAATAAGGTAATTCTTCCCTAAATTATGTTCATCTCGGTCAAAAGAATGCACTCCGAGTGAGTAGAGCCGCGACAAAAACTTAAAAAAAATATTTGTACTTACTGAAATGTTTTGTTATTTTTTTAATATGAACCCATAACCTTTCAGACGAGATAACTAATGAAGACCATGTCTAACGTCTTCTATTCCGAGGTTAATGATTCCCTTCCTTAATGTATTTTGCTGTAACCATTATCGCTACAATAAGAGTTTTATGATGATGCTTATGTTATAATTACCCACTTACCTCGACACGGAAGGGGAAAAGACGTCATATGAGTAGTTTTCACGTAACATCTTCGTGACGGATGGACGGGGCTTACACACCGGAATAATGTCTCGATTACTCTCTTACTTGCGAGTTAAAGTAAAAGGTATAAGCGGGTTGTAATAAATCGGTGAACGTTACACGATGTGAGTAAATTTTGACTTATTTTATATACATAGAAGTATTAACTACTACTGTACGTGGGTCGCTAACGCTAAGCTAACTTATCGCATTTAGAATCGAATTCACATCTACATATATGTGAATTATACTTACCAGTGGGAAGGTTTCTCTAAGTAACTGGTACTCCCAAGTATGACGCTCCTACGCTAGTTACACACATTAATTACTTTCCTTTCATATATCAATAATTTCTATCAAAATAATAAAAACACAATTGACTCGATAGCGTAGCAGTAGCAAAAACTGAATAGGTCTCGGGTTTAAGATTTTGTTCGGACTAAGTATTAGTAGATTTTCCATAGGGAAATTCTCAGTTTGTAGCAACACAACGAACACCCGCTAAGAATTTTGCGACACCTAAATTAAAATTTGTATAATGCCTAACTCTCATTAATATACAGACTACAAGATAATTAAAAAAATAAAACAATGTGTTTATACGCTTGTCACTTGCACCACTTTTTATCAGCTGAGTAGTGGGACGACCTCGACGAGGGGAAAATGATTGACGGCGTCGAGAAATTTCATTTTGCGGCTTGTTGAGGGCCTCTGAGCTGACAAGATTCGACTCTTCCACTGTCGAACTTGATTGCCTCTTTAAGTACCTTTGTGTTGTGGCTCTCAAGCTGCACTTCATTTCACACATTTTGCTACGTACTGTTAACTACGAATCATTGGTCATTTAATGAGCGCATGTGGTGTTAAGACTCTTTAGTAATTCCACTTGGACATTTTGATTTACTAAGAGGATACTTATATCATCATTCAATTTGTACATACTGTAAGCTAGTTTTATAGTACGTACACCGCTTTGTAAATGTTAAATTATGCGAAGACAAATACAAAATACTCTTAAGATCAACCTGTAAACAAATCCCAGTACGACCTTTTTGTGCTCATTCAAATGTCATATAATTTTGCATACAATATTTTCTTAGGGCGAAATGAGAACATGCCGGTGACAGGGGAATTTAATAATGACAAAATAATACAAGGTAAGTTTAAGGGCAGCCCTTTCTGCTGTCCGTCATACGGCGCGCTATTCATACACATAATATTTCTGAGATATTCGCCGACCGCCTAACGACTGACTAATTTATTTAAACACAACTATATTTAAATTCATCCTTAAAGATGCGATGATGTTGACCTGCACCTGTAAGATATACAGGACATACAGTCAACTTAGTGAACCAAAAACGTTTATTATTTTCGTAAATACTTCCTATTGCTCCATATGACCATTCAAATAATAATCGAATTGATTCAATACAATAGAAAGAGTTTCTCCGAGTTAATCGCGGACACGATGACAAATGCATATCGTTTCATCTCTGGCTTGGAGATTAATGTGCGAGAGAGGCGGATCGCGCTAGACAAAACCTGCCGCCTGCGCGTACGCAACCAACAATTCACTAATTCGACCCGCGACTCGCAGCGTAAGCGATCATACGACATCTACACAAGCTTGTAAGCAATGCCGCTTATTATTTATCTGTCAACAATACACACAATTACAAACACTAGTTAGAAATAAACGAGATGTAATATTAGACCTTTTGTTGACCAATTTAAGTCTGAATTTGTTGTGTTCTATTGGCAATTACGACGTTATTTGACTGGATAGTGCAACAGAGACAATAATGATGTGAACTATATGCAAGAACTATAGTTTGATCTAAAATTAAGTGAGATGAAAGAGAATTTATGTTTGATACAAAAAATATTACTAAAGCATAGGCGTATTGTCTGAGCGCGGTGCTTTGTTGGGGACAAAACTATGTTAACACACAAGTATTCCGCTCGATTAACGTCATAAATGAGAGAAATGTTGGATCAAAAGAATAGCAGGTGTGTTCTATTATTATAATTTGTTATTTGTTCTCATTCCATTGTTAAGCTCTTTGGTCATTTTGTTCCATAGCGGGCTTATTAACATTGAGATGACTTTATATTTTATTTTGATAACTAATTTAAGGTGTAGAGGTTAAAACGTACTTACCGTTCTCTAGTTAACATTGCATTTGGTTATTAGTGAAATCAATGTAAATATCGATCTATAAAGTGAGATGCACCGTAAATTTTGAGATGTACGCTATATAAGGCTAAATGCCGATTTTGACGAAGGCGGAGTTTAAAAAAGAAACTCAAACTTTGTTGGAATCGGCCAACATAATAACCTCAGCCCGACGATGCTATTGGGATGTGCTCTATCGAAACTCATACCGGGAAATGAGTGGCAGATGAATATGGTCAGAGTGAGTATCCTTCCCTCCTATCCACTGCTCCTCGCAGAAGATGGTGACAGAGGTGAAATACACTGCGAAACATAAATAATAAAGAGAGGTCTGTTCCTTTTATTGCAGTGAAAGTACGCTGCCTACTGCTGCCTAAAGAACACAAGCCTTGACAGCGTGCTGCAACGAGTCGTTGCGTTTACAGTTGAGGAACTCGAGTCTGAATTTTCTTCAGATGACCGAGTGCAGGTACTCATTGAAGCAACCACACGGAGGAATGTAATGTTCTCTAGCATCCCTTGCTGTTACAGCCCTGTACATGCGTTACGACTTGGGCAGTTTCCTTTTATCAAATATATTTCAGTTGTTTATACTGTTGATTGATGGTGCTTGGTGGAATCTGTTACACTTCTTTCCCTCCTCTCTCCTCTTAGATTAACCATTTCCAATCTTTTTAGTCATTTACCGAAAACGGCTAGTCATTTTCTACATTCATGAAAGTGCCGGGTAATAATTACTATAAAGTGTGACTACGACGACGCCACGACCACGATAAAAACTAATATTGCAAATTGCGTTGCGCGACACAAGTAGTGAATATTTGACACCTGCACATTCTAGCCGCTGAACAATTTTTCACGTTGACTCCCCAGTCCCTAAATGATCTATTCTACTGTAACTATTTTTTGTCTCATATCATCGCAATTTCTATTAATTAAAATACTAAATCTATTAAGTTTCAGTGCGACGTGGATGAGAAAGAGCCGGAAGGCGGACCCTGAGCTCCGAGGTCACCTTGGCCTCATATATAAAATACCTTTTCATGAAGATAATGATGATCCGTTTATATCGGAGGGATTTAGGAACAATGATTCATTTGTTGTAGATATTGCAAGAAAAAGATACAATTAACACTAAAACCTAAATGAAAGGACAGTTTCTTATGATATCTATCGCTCTTGGAAAACATTTCTATTCTACTAAAGAGACGTTTAAAATGAGGAGAGATTTCATGGGAACCTCTTTGTCCTATAGGTAATATTTGTATGATTATGACAATCAAGGAAATGAATTCTGTATTGTTATTAGGTTCATTTCAATTGTTTTATTGTTGTATCCCAAATGAACAAACTTTAGACGCCCGCTAACTGAATAACAATGACCAAATATAATCCAAATCTAAACGGCATTGTACAGCTGACGGAATATAAATGTGAGGCTTGATCCTGATGCCTTGTGAACCGAGGACGTGATGCGTCGTTATTAACACAAGCCTGCATTAATGCACACATAAATATTATACTTTCACATACCTACGTACTTGCTGCTTACTCCGTGGTACTGAGCCGTCTAACATCGCGAGTTTGCTCCACCACGGCACGTCTTGATCACGTATTCGCATACAATATATTTCCAGACCATAATATATTTACAGCTGTTACATTTTTATGTAGACGGCGTAAAAATTCTCGACGGGCGGAACTGTAGTTATACCTTATTAGTGACGTTTTATTGTTTAAAATTATACAATTTTATTTGTATGGCGATGTTTTATTGAAAACGAAATAATTAATCGACAATTACGATGCTGGACGTTATGAAGGTATACCGCTGTGCGCGTGGCCTGCCGCCGTTGCTCAGTTCAACTAAATGTTGCTTATAAATCGCGTCGATCGCTCCCACTGCGCTCACTCGCTACACAAATATTGACATTTATGCACATATTGCTCCATATACGTTTTTTATGATTGTAAAATATGAAGCTAGATCGCTACATGTGTTTAACTTTATAAGTCTATACGTTCCGTAAACAGCCATAAAAATTAGCATAATTGAATGTTTCTGTTCGTAAATACGACAATACAACTATTATTTGGATGCTTAGTTAAAACATGGCTCTGTTTATATCGCTAAATTTATTGTTAAACGACCAACTGTTTTTAAATAAGTATTAAACTGGTTGAGGGATTTTTAGACTGACGGTAACGGTGGACGGATATATATTCTGTTTAAAAGTTGTCCCAGTTGCTTTTTCATCTTCAGTTCTTCCTTTCCATCATTTTATGCAGTTATTTTTATGCGGAAGCAAGAGCTATCGAACCTCCAAACTCTGAGAGTAAATTAGGCCGGCTTATATAGTTTTTTTTCTGAAAACGAAAATAGAAGTGAAGTCATGAAAAGACTAATTCGAATTTAGATCCGACTAAGTGGAAAGTTCCTCTATAAAGTCAAATGACGGGGTCAAACAGCATTACCTACTTGTCTAGTGTGTTGATACAATTAAGTTCTAAGTCAAAGGATCGAGATACTTTCAAACATAGCATCTAAACCCAGAATTTTGAACTTGGAAACACTCGATCGTAAGATCTACTCCGTAACCACTAAGCCACTGCTGTGACACTTCTATGTATAAGCTACGTATATGTTACAACATTTGTTAAGCATGCACGCATTTATAGGCAAGTATACAATAAAACATGTCAACCAACTATCATATACAATTTTCCTGAATGGAGGTAGAGTTTCCCACGTGGTGGGCGATGTGTGCCGACGGCTGGTAGCCTCACATTGATCTGATAACATACCCTTTAGACAACATCCACTCGCTTTATCTGACGACGTGAAATCAATTCAGCAAACAGAATTATCTCAACATTGCCTTTGCCTAATTGGACATTTCCTTCTACCTATACTCCCTTGATATAATTTATTTGTTTGAGTTCTCGAGCGATATTTCATTGAATCAGGAAAATATATCTATAAATACAACAACGAATAATATTTATGGAAACCATTGTCGTGTTTTTAAAATGACGCGACAGTATAACAACAGAAATATAAAAGTCTTTATATCACAATTAATCACCACTTAGTAGAACCAGCATATTTAGTTAACGAATATTGAATTCTGAACTGTAAATTAAGTGAAATACGGTATTGTTTAGCTTTTGTGAACACGTGTCATATGCGGTAGCAGGAAATACCGCAGTGGCGTCGTGTCAACAAAAAATCTAAAAGCTCACATAATGCTGTTAACTCCGATTTAACTCATTTCATATTTGAGGTGACTTCTGTTGTCTGCTCTCACTTAATTTTGTCACATAATTTATAGATCAGATTACCGGGCATAGTTAGAACATGTATTTGAGAGGTAGAAATAAGTGATGCGCTTAATTTTTTTTAATCAATATTCTATCGGGGCCAATAGCTTAGGCAGTGACAGAAAAAGAAAGATAACGTCTGGATTGCTGTCTAGTTAATATCCTGGCCCAAAAAAGACTGGACTACGGAAACAGGCATCTTGAGAAATTAGTAGAAAAAAGAAAAAACGGACCGTGAGTTTGCTTTTTTTTAAAACGAATATCAAACTCACTTGAAGATAATAGTCAGGGACGAACTAGGGTAGGTAGCTGATGCATGAGGTTAGGTTTATCTGGTTTACATGTGTCAGTCTTTTCGTATGGGTTATAACTGAGGGTCACATGAAGTAGTATATGTACTGTACGTTACTAAAAGAACAATTCATTATTTAATATATTCAGACTTGGGTAGTGTTGTAACATATAGGACATAAAGAACGTTTCAGTTCAAGAACCTCATAATGAGAATGGTTTATGTTTATTTTCTTCATTCTGCGTGCGATTCTTTTTGCATGAACGCATAAAAAAGAAGTCAGTATGATATTTTTCAGTGTTAACCAAATCATTCATATGGAGGAATAACATAATGTCATTTTGTTCCTTAACACATAAAAAGGGTGACATAAGTTACGTCTTGAAAAGTGTACAAGACCCAAAATAAACAACGTTCAATCACCTATTTACAAAAAAAACTGCACTTTTATTTTTTATGATTTGTTTGATGGTAAAAACAATCCCACAAAAAACATTTTCATGTAAAAATGGTGCCAAGGCGAGTTTACTTAGCTTACCCCGTGAAAAAGTTATCTCTTAACCTACAAGCCCTACATTACACCTTACGTTTAGAGCGTGCAGTCTTTAGAGCTTGGCTTTATACGAGATCTGATAACTTTTTCACAAGGTAAGCTACGTAAACTCATCTTGGCATCATTTTTACATGAAAATGTTTTTGGTGGGTTTTCATTTATTTTTGTAAGTTGGTTAAAAATTATGACGTACGTATTTTTTGTAACAAATGTTTTAATTAATTTTGACTTGTGTAGCACAAAACTGTAGTGCAAGTCTCATATACAAATTTCCACCGTAGTAGGTAATCGGTGCTTCCACCTCCTATTCCCAGGGGATAGGTTAGGTTAGGTTTTTTAAATTTTTTTGTTATCTTTGTAGTAATATTAGCTTACATACCAAACTTCATCTTTCTAGGACTTCAGGAAGTACCCTAACAATTTTGATGATCAGTGAGTGATGAGTCAGTGACGAAATTAATGGTTTTGAGACATTAATAAAACCTAAAGTATAATAGCTACGACATTCAAACTGTGTATGTTTAATGATTGTACCGATGGCATCCTATCTTGAAAATTTTAACTATTTAGCATCGTCCAAAGCAAAATTATAAGAGTTCAAAAAAACAACGAAGCGTTTCAAGAAATGGTAGCTAGTGCCCTTGCGCTTCGCTTAGCTCGTTTTGGCGGGGGCACTACCGTGCCCCCAGAAACTGAATATATAATAATGATAATATTACAATGTTGACGTCTATGGTATTGAAAATGTATAGATTTGACCTCCTTTAATATTAATAATAGAACTTGCTATTTGAATAAATATGAATTTCCACGACTAATGCCAAGAGTAACGTAAATGTTATAGGTTAGGCTATTTACATGAAATTTTAATATTGTTATTTTTATAGAACAGAATATCAAGTACATTGTAAGCATTATTAACTACACGCAGTTATAAATTAAACATATCCATACTGATATCATAATCTGCGTTAAGTCTGTGCTTAGATTGTGCTAAAATTATATCTAAGCGCATGCTCAAACGACTCAAGCGATTTAGTTTAGATGAAATGTACTTACAGAGAAAGATTAGAATTTGTGAATGAACATAGGCTATGTTCGTAATCAAACACAACATTTCTAATTTATTAATATATATATTTTTTAATTTTAATTCCTTTATTTGTTTTTTTTCTTCATGGCACAGTACATTAAACAGAATCCGTTGAGAAGTGCTTTTATGTATTTCATAGAGTGATATTTGCGAAAACTTCAGACCATGTAGATGCACATGTACCAAATGACCATGTAGTACAGCTTTTAGGAATCAAAAATAAATTGTCATATTTATATAACTAGGTACATGATTTGTATGTCGCTAATGATGATAAATTAAACTTTAAAACGTGGCTATTCAAGGTGTTCCTATAAATTAATCTTATGGCTGTCACATTACGGTCAAACGGCAATTAAACTGTCGAGGGAAATTACCACACAATGTGTCGAGTATATCATGAGATGACACTCAAGCGACATATCTGCTTCGAAATGAGACCTAACCATTGATCATGCGCTAGGATTTCATACTATACACAGGATGTTGTCATTTTATCATTTTCATTTTATAGAGTATTTTATATTGAAATGGAGAACTAGATGCCAACGCAATTTGTAATCTTAAGATTCCTTATTTCATGCGTTTAAGAAATTCTTGTTTGCCATTTATGATGGCAAATAAGAATTTCTTCTAAGCCTTCTAAGATCCATCTTTTATGATATTAAAGATTTTTATTTCCTACTCTCGCAAAAACACTTCTGATGTGGAAATGATTGCTGTTTGATATTAATACATTCATTGAATGCATTTTATGTGCCAGCCTGTAATAAATAATAATGCGCTTAGCCTATGGTATTAGCATCTGGTTTCACTACCATCTGGTAGGTACCATCTGATGCATCACCATAATTCAATATATATAGAAACGAGTCACCGTGATAGTCACAAGAATTAGCAATAGCGTTGCTAAGTAAGCTACCCACTAATGGTCTTCCACGGTTTAACTTCGGAGTCATTTCAATTAGCAGAGGGTATAGTTAAGAAATAGTGGATATGAACAGACTCAAATCTCTGCCAAGACTTAAATCTATATTGAAATTAATGAAATCGCATAGCTGCCACAAATATTTTATAGATATTCAACTATGCTGTTTCGTAATTACAGCAGTTAAAATTTATAACCGTATTCCGCATTTCGCCATTTCCAAACATAGGAATTCGTTTTAAATTGTTTCAGCCACCTACAAGATTCCAGCGGTTGAAATATGTTCTTACTTTGCAACAGTTTCATTCGATGCATCATCAAATTTATTTAATCATTTGCAAAGATTCCAACAACGTCAACAACAACAACCAGTCCTAGCAAGTCTTAGTGTGTCTTAAGCACTGAGGTCTTAAGAATGTCTCAGCACTCAGCCTTAATCCTTGTTGGAGAAAAATGCTTATAATAGCTAAGTTGTAATTTTTTTTACGTGCGGGAAATCCCCACGGATACCGACCCCCCCCCCCCCCCTCTGGACCTGGAGGGGGATGTTATGTCGGACTCGAACCGACTAACCGCACGCTGTCTGTGGGTCGATGTGCTAGGCCGAAGGTGAGGTTGTCTCGAGACATATCCCTCGCACCCCGGCTGACCCAGGGCCATTCCTCTGGGTCTGGCCCTCCTCGGGAGGGGGGACCACGTGGTTCCCGACTCGCCCCCTGTATGGCGAGCAGCGTGGAGCACCCGCGAGCAGGGTGGAGAGCGTGAGCACTCTCACCCCCAGGGCCGTCACAAGCTCCCGCCTCGGCTTTTGGAACGCCGGACACTCGGTGAGCGTGTGCAGCCCCGAGTCCACGCTCGCGTCGCAGTGATGGCACTCGGGCGTTGGCTCTATGCCCATCAGATGCAGGTACCGCCCGAAGTTACCGTGTGCGGTAATGACCTGCGTTTGACGGTACGTAAGGCCATGCAATATTGTAAAATTAAGTCCCAAGTCCTGTTGCTAGGCCCACTTACCTTAAGGCAATTGGAAATAGTCGCTAGTTCTCGAATCCACGCTCTTAATGCTCATGGTAACTCATTTATCAGGTTGTTCATGCAATAGTGACGGTCCTTGCAGTATGTGTTAGACAATTACCGTGATCGTAAAATGAAATGGGAACATCTGAGTAGTAAACAATGTGCATCCTTTGCAACATTGTTTCTTCTATCAGATCCAAGTTTCTGGCATTTTTCGACAACCGATGCGTAATATACGTTGCAATTAAAATATTCAACTATGTAGATAACTATCAAACCACAAAAATCTTCTATTAGATTTAGTTATAATGAATCATATTTATATCCTTTAGTACGATACGAGTGGATATATTTATCTCATAATACACTCGAGAGCAATGAATCCGGGTCACTCAAAGAATCCAAAAAATCTCGGAAAGTAAGAATGCTAGGTTAATTCAATAAATTGTATTTAATAGACAATTTAATACTCCTTAAATGAAAGTTAAAAAAATATGAGTCACCATACATTTTATTTACACAAAATTACATAAAGAAAAAAAACTGCTGATCTCTCCTTAAAACAAAAATAGGAAACATGAAATTTTTGAACTTTATGACGATTTTCTTGAATTTCAATACTTCGTATTACCTCCTCGTGCTTCCATTACTGCGTTTACGCGGTTTGGCATGCTGTACACCAAGTTCCTTATACGATTTTGGGGAATATTCTCCCATTCCTCTGTGAGAGCAATTTTGAGCTCAGGAAGCGTGATTGGGGGAGGGTTTCGTTGTTTTACGCATCTCCCTAGCTCGTCCCAAGCATGCTCGATCGGGTTGATATCCGGGCTGCGCGCTGGCCACTCCATACAAGTAATGTTCATCTCTTGAAGGTAGTCATTCACAATCCTACCTGTATGAGGTCGGGCATTGTCATGCATAAATATAGCATCCTCACCCAAATTGACCATAAATGGACCAACGTGTTCGTTGAGGATTTTTTCCACATATCTTACGCTAGTTAAAGAGCCGTTTTCTATGATCACCAGCTCTGTGCGACTTTCAGAGGAAATTCCGGCCCACACAAGTACAGACCCACCACCGTAGGCTACTTTTTCTTCGATGCATGCTTGCTTGAATCTTTCCCCTGGTCTTCTATACACTCTGTGTCTTCCATCGTGCTTGTAGAGCATAAATTTTGATTCGTCGGAGAACATAACTTTCGACCAATCTTCAATACTCCAATTTACGTGGTTCTGGGCATATCTTAGTCTTGAAATACGATGGCCACGCTCCAGTTTAGGGCCGTTTGCAGGTCTTAGGGGTTTTAAGTTAGATTCAGCAAGCCGACGTCTTACTGTCCATGCACTTGGGTTACTTCCTCCGAGGCGTCGAAACTGATTTGTGAGTTCAGTTCCTGTGAGAAAGCGATTTCGAAGCATGGTGTTCACCAAGTATCGGTCTTCTCGTGCTGTGGTACACCTAGTTCTGCCCGTTCCTGGTCTGCGTAGGTTAGAACCAGTTTATTCGTAACGTCGGAGAACTCTTTGTACTGTTGACAGCGACACACCGACAGTCCTGGCTGTATCGCGCTGACTCCGGCCGGTTTCCACCAATGTAAGTATTCTGGTGCATTCTTCAAGTGTAAGCGACATGATTTCAGCTTGAATAATGAATATTGAGCACTATCAACCTGGTTTATGTACCAACATAAATGACGGATTACAAACAAAAGCAAAAACAAATCCTGTAATTTCGTAGTTCCATCTTCGACAGTGTTCCCTTTTCAAATTTGATTTTTTTATGATATAACTTTACAATAACTAAGAAGTTTTAATACTTTCATTTAAGGAGTATTAAATTGTCTATTAAATACAATTTATTGCATTAACCTAGCATTCTTACTTTCCGAGATTTTTTGGATTCTTTGAGTGACCCGGATTCATTGCTCTCGAGTGTATATCATACCACATGCTGATAAAATGTGTCGTTTGCATTTGGTTTTTCTAACCGAAAAACGGGCTACTTGAATGTAATGAAACAATTCATCACTATACGCAAACACAATCAGTTATGTTTTGAAATCACTTTGATACGGATACTTCATCCGTCTATTGACAAAAGCTTGTAGTATATTAGTATCGTACCAGTTAGCATACAATGCACGATAGATCAGCCTGTATGTGGCGTGGCCATCGCCGGGCGCCCGCTGCCTCGCAGTGCTACGCGTATGACAGTGGTTATGAAGCCGCCCTGGAATGTGTTTAATGAGCCCCGCGATAACTTATACACTTTGTACACAACACGTTCAGTTACGCTTTTTGGAATTTCATTCAGTCACCCTCGTTTTGCTATGAAAAAGAAAGCGTTAAATTAATTAGCGCCAGAATGCCTCCGTAATGATCTACCGCCGCTCAAAGATTTATGGGCAATGTTAACTTTGTGTTTCATTATTGTTGTGTTACTATTTTGTGTCTTATAAACACTTTATTCTTGTTTGTTTTGATATAGTAGGTGAATCTCCGAAAGGATATTCTGAAACCATGACAGAACTCAGCGTCTCGGGGTGCCGGAGCACATCATATGATTATTTTCAAAATGTACCTACCCAAAATAATAAAACAAAAATGATAACCCTGCTTTTGCCACTCAAGGAACCTAGTAAGTACTTCTAAAGAAACTAAAGGAACATACACAAACACATAAATAATTGAATGTATACTTTATACTTCAAACAATTATAAAAAAGATTTATTCGGACAGGAATATTGCGAAACATCTGCTAGCAATTCGTAGAAATATACCCGAAAGTTATGAAACAAATATTTCTTACCGGTAAATAGTTTTCACAAATTTGGACCCTGACTCATTGCACCTGTGAGTTACTCAGATAAATAAATAGTTCCATATGGGGTTCACAGCATTCGTCACATCGCCGGCTAGTTGGGCGTCCTGTTAAGCCGCAGAATCATCTCTGTATATAGAATTTACCTATTTTTATTTAAATTTACCAGAATCGCGAATGTAATGTACAGTCGACAAAAGCGATACGGTCGCACTATTTCATATAAAGTGATATGTAACGGTGCAATCGTATCTGACTTGTCAGGTTTGCCACTATACCGTCGAGACGAGCGTCGGTACTCTACACTCGTTTCATCGCCGCACCGCAAAACTGTGTAAACGACATCGACGACACCTTGACCGTACGTTCATCGCCATAGCACCGCCACTGTGCCACCACCGAAAAAAATGATTTTGACTTCATTTAAGCCACGAGCATCATATGTGTAAAATAGTATAGTGATATACCAAAATCAAGCGATCGCGACTACCCGGACGGCGTACATAGTATAGAGCGGCGCAGGGCGGTGCGGCGGCATGGCGGCGGCGCAGCGGTGCGGTTGCAACACGTAGCGACATCTGACTTAAATATTCACTATTGATGATATGAAAATAAAATGAAAGTATCTGTTTCTAATATTAAAAGAACAGCTGTTTAATAAAAGTTTACATAGTATCTATAAAAAATATATATTTTGTGTGTCTTTCTGTTTGTTTGTTTCGAGTAATCTCCGAAGTAGCTGTTCTGATTTCGATAGAATTTTTGCTGCAGATAGCTGATGTTATGAAATATAACTTAGGCTACCTTTATTCTAGTTAAAAGCATTCCGTGCAAAAGAACTGAAATTCAGAAATAAATCAATAACGATGACTTTATCTGTATGGATTTATTAAGCAAGTGGCAGCAAAGTACTTTATATGAATGCCTTATCTCGGGATCGGTAGAGATTCATAATAAAATGATGTTCATGCATTTGTAAACATAATATGATTTTCAAAAGTTCACGTTGCCATTAACGTGATCCATGTCAATTATTCATATCAACCTTATTTCAATTTCATTACAAAGTTTATATAAATATAGTTTCAACTAATATTTTTCTCTGTCTTATAATATGACCAATATGACCTCTTGAATTTTAATATTGAATTTTGATAAGAATTCATTCATTAAAGAGTAGTCAATATCGTCATTTTAAAACGTACAAATTTGCCGCTAGGCTTTTCAATTTTTGCTGTCCCTACTGACCTTTAAAATTCAATACGCTAGTTTAGTTCACAATCATTTAATTATTTATTCTATAATTGCAACTTTATGGTTTGTGTTCTATCGTGCTCGTTACATCGGCTTTTCCCGTTATTAATAATGTATGATCGTGCACTAGGGGATGGTTGTGTCAGTTTCTAGATTATTTTTGCAACCCACGATTTAGTGAAGACAGTACAGTGTTGACCTAAAAACAGCAGCATGTACTGATAAGGAGTAATCAGAGAGTAGTGCGTACAGATATACAAAGTGCGCCACTGAGTGAGCTTATAGCCAGACCCAGATGAGATCACTTGCAACCACTATACGAGAAGTTGGAATCGTCTGAGGGGCTCACTCTCAGACGATTGTAACTGGGGCTAGATCTGGCGGATGACCAATATAGCTTCCGCCAAAAGCGCTCCATCATGGATGCTATTAAGCGCCTGAGGGATCTGGCAGAGGATGCAGTCCCCCAGGGCCAGGTGATGCTAGCAGTTTTCTTGGACATTGCTAACGCGTTCATACCATGCCCTGGAGTTCCATGCTATACACCGCCGCGAAGCCATAACCGCGGTTGCCCTTCACAAAACCGAGGCCATGTTCTTCCATGGGGCTCGGCGTGCCACCGGAGGGATCCAGCCCGACACTCCTAGGGGCGTCAAGCCCCAGGTGAAATATTTTTTTATTTATTTATTTATTTATTTATTTATTCATTTCCTTCATACAATGTCATTACAGGCAGACCCAATGCGACAGAGTAGCAACATAATTATGATAATTTCATTTACAAAATAATGTCATCTACAAATTACAATCATACATAGCAATAACAATATAATAATTTTCACAACACATTAATAATTAAAGTAGCTATAATTACCATATCAAATATTATACATAAACATGTCATATCAGAAATAATAATTATTATGTTAATGATGTCAAAATAATAATCCAAATAATGATGTCAAAGTAATAATTACATTAATAAAGTCAAAATAATAATTCAATTCACAATGTCAAAATAATAATCCAAATAATAATGTCAAAGTAATAATTCCATTAATAAAGTCAAAATAATAATTCAATTCACAATGTCAAAATAATAATTGAATAAATAATGTCATAATAGTAATACAATGTCAATCAAAACCGACGTCATTTACGTAATATGCGGCTCCTGCGAACTCATTCAGCGAGCACGAGAATAAATCAACGCGGTCCGCGACCGCATTGAGCACACGGAGGGCGCGCGTGAGCGGCGCGCTATGCAGCAGGTTGGTGCGCGCTCTCGGTACGGCCAGCAGGCGCGGGCGCCGCCGCCGCGACACGTACGCGCCTGGCGCGCACAGGCCGACCGCCCGCAGGATGGCGGGGTTGTGTATGAGGCCACGAAGCACCTTAAACACATACGTGGCTAGAGCCACTTCCCTCCTCACATCCAGCTTGTAGTATCCCACCATGCCTAAAATAAACAGTGTGGGATACAACAACGGATAACCCGGGTATACACCGTAAAGTTTCTGGTATAGAAATCGAATGAACTTGTTCTGTATTCTTTCTAACATTAATTTATATTTTACTTCGTATGGAGCCCATATGCTGGAATTGCATTCCAGGTGGCTCTTTACTAGTGCTTCGTATAGCGTTCTCAAAGCTGCGATATTTGTGAAACGGTTTGCGTGCCTCAACAAAAAACCCAGATTGCGATACGCTTTTTTACAAACATCTGAAATATGTTCACTAAACTTTAAATCGGTTCTAAAACGAACGCCCAAGTCCCGGACCTCACTTACGCGCTGTAAAGGTGCCCCCTCCATTTGGTACTGATAGTGACTAGGATTATGCGATCGACTAAAAGATAATACAGAGCATTTGGCTATATTAAAATAAAGCTTATTTTCTTGGCTCCACCTTACCACCCTATCTATATCTTCTTGCAACATTGTGTGATCTGCAGTCTGTGAAATTACATTAACTAATTTAAGGTCATCTGCAAAAAGTAACGGTGTCGAGTTCGTAACTACTTCAGGTAAACTATTTATCATTATGATGAAGAGGAGAGGACCTAAATTACTCCCCTGACTCACACCGGACCTTGTGAAGTATGGTTCGGAGAGGCACCCCCCACAGTCTACGTATTGGCGTCTGTCCCGTAGATATCCCGCGAAGAACGCCAGCGCATGCGGCGTGCAGCCCACCGCAGCCAGACGCGCCAAAAGGATGTCATTATCGACCAAGTCGAAGGCTTTCTTAAAATCGAAGTAGGCTACATCTACCTGCAGCCCAGCGTCTACGGTAGGCACTAGACATGACATAAGGTGAAGAAGATTGCCTGTAGTTCCTCGTCCCCCACGGAAGCCGTGCTGTGCGTCCGTCAGCTGCGCACTCACTTGTTTGTAGATAGCACTATGGATGGAAGCTTCAAATACCTTAGCTGGAGTACTAAGGATTGCAACGGGCCTGAAATTACTGGGATCGGAGCCCCCCCTACCCCTCGGTACAGGTACGACTCGAGTGACTTTCCAGCTTTCCGGAAACGCTGTACTGTCGATACAGGCGTTATACAAATGAAGCAATGGTTCAGTCAATACAACACGAGCATCTCTAAAAACAAATGCAGGTATACCGTCCGGGCCCGCGGACCACTTGGGTGGCAGGCGAGCCAGCGCGGCAAGCACCTCGCGCTCGCTTAGGCGAGTAAGCGACACCCGTGCACCGGGCGCCGGGCCCGACGCCGCGCTCGCCGCGCCTACATTCAACGCCGCGGTCTCGTGATTATATATTGAGTAAAAAAATCGAGCAAACTCATTGGCGCATTCGTAGTCTGATAAAGTGCGTCCATCTTTTACAAGTCTATGTTTACTCGAGTTCCCTTTACAAGACCTCATGTAGTCCCAAAACGCTCGTGGGTCACTAGCTAGATGGGCTTGAACGCGTTCGCAATACCGATCGTGCGCCTGTGCAGCCTCCGCTTTTACCTTCGCCCTGGCCCTACTAAACGCCTCGTAGTCAGCACGAGAATTACTAGATTTATATTTTTTGTGTAGTCTATGCTTCAGCCTTATCTCTCTAATAATTTCAGATGTGTACCAAACCGGATATTTGTGCCTACGCCTATTGTCGGTACTGATTTGCCTGAGGGGGACACAAAGGTCAAAAGCTGCATAAATTTTATTATAAAAAAGATTCAATATAAGTTCAGGGTCGTTTAAACTGTACAATTCATCCCAGTCCATGGTAGCAAGCAAAAAATACAGGTGACCAATGTCGGCCTTGCTAAAATTCCATTGTTTACATGGTATCGAACCTTGTGAGCACTGTGTGGGAGGCGTGGGGGCGAGGGGCGACGGCGCCCGAGCAAACCCGACGCACACGGCCAGCGGCGGGTGGTGGCGGTCCACGGGCCGCAGGCCCTCGTCCGCTTCGCTCACGCGCACCCCGTCGCGCGCCGTCAGTACAAGATCCAGCTGCCTACCATTACAGTTGGGTACCGTGTTATACTGAATGAATTCACAGAAAGCCACAAAATATTCATAATAACTACATACATTTTCACTACATGAATAAAGATTAAAATCTCCTAATATGATCAACTTATTTTTATATTTTAGACACAATTTTTCCAGTAAATTAAACATTATCATATATTCATTGTCTTCTGTACCCGGCGGAATATATACTACACAACATGTTAGTAAAAAACGGTTCTGTATGTGAATTGTGGCACAAATAAGTTCAAACCTGTGACTGTCTATGTCCAAACCATCCGGAACTGGCACTCGACGCAATTCATATCGTTGTGTGGCCAAGAGAAATACGCCGCCCTGCTTCCGCCCGTCCGCTCGGTCGCAACGCAATATCTGGTACCCGGGAAGCACAAATTCCGCGTTATGAATTGATTCATTCAAGCTCGTTTCCGTGATGGCGAATAAATCAGCCTCTGAAGATTCAATGAATGATAAGAAGCGTGCCATCTTTGTTCTTAGTCCACTCACGTTTTGATACAGTATATTGATACTTCTATTGGGTTTGTAGTTGGACTGGTTTACTTGTTCGACGAAAAAAAATCCACTCGCTGAATTCCACATTTAGTGGCCACACCTCCGGATCGCACAACTTCTCAAAGTTAGCTTCGGTCACTCCTACCTTAAAAGATGAGTAATCCCGATCAGTTTTGGGTTTTAATTTTTCAATAATTAATTCCGTGTCATTTTGCAAGACATTTTGTATATATGTTCGCAACATATCTTCTGTTGTGCTTTTCTCCAATCTCCATACATGTAAAAACTTCTTACGTTCTACTGCTCTTAACAGATCCGATGATACATTACCCCCTTTTCTAACTGTGTTAACCCTCTTCTTCTTTTTAACTTCAACCCATGTATTGTCAATAGTAGTGGTTTCAACTGGTTTACTGGTCACCGTGGCGTAGCTACTTGACGGTTGCGGCAGTGGTTGCGCTGCCTGTGTCCTCGGCCCGGGGCTCCCGCGCTGGTGGCCAACATTGCTGCCGGCCGCCCCCGAGGTCCTAGTATTGGTCGCGGCTTTAGAAAAGGATGCAGTTGGATGTTGGAAGGTGCCAGAGGTGGCATTGGTATCTAAGTTAAAACCACAGTTGTACATTACTTTTTCTTTATTTACCTGCTTTAAAGATTTTATTTCTTGCTCATATAAAATACATTTTTTATTCACTTCCTTTAGTTCCTGCGTTAATTTACTGTTCTCCAATGCTAGAATTTTCACTGTATCCTTAATTTCTGCTATAATTTTTGTCTCCAAAGCACTTAACTTTTCCATTATAATTCTATTGACTTTTTGTACCACATCATTTGTATCAGTAGCTGTTATAGACATAGTATTTTCATTCAAAACATGGTCTTCGAGTGATAGATTCTTATCAATTAGGCTATCCGCGAATCCCGCGCGTAGACTCCGTACGGGAGTGTCATCTGTTATCCGAATACGCTGGGTTATATTGGTACAAGAATCACACTTGAAATTGCGTTTCATTTGCGTCTGCTCGTCTTTGGAAGCCTTCGGAGTTATATTCACACATCCATAATGGTATCCTAACTTGCATCCGTTACATTTAAGCAGGTCTCCTGCAACAGTTTTTTTGCTGCAAATGGAACAGTTCATTTTTCAGTTATTTGTTCAAATCTGAGCTTCAAATATACTGTGCGACAGAGACGAAGATGGATAATTCTCACGAGCGCGAAAGAGCGCGGCGCGCGGCTCACTGCTTCGCGCTACCCGCAAACTGAATTTGGTGCGCGTGCTCGACAGCCGGCCGTACTCTGGGGACTACTCAGAAGTCTGGCACCTAAATTGGAGGGATACAGCTAACGCTCTGGCAAGGCCAACATGAAAGGACTGGATGACTCCTGCAGGAGCTTACGCAGGAATTGTGCGGTCCATGGCCCAAAATGGGTGGTTTAATATGGGTGGAGACCCTGAAGGCCAGTCACGTGTAGAAGCTCCACAGCGCACGGTTATTATTAGGTGGTACCACACGATATTCTTCGACGCGGTGTGTCTTCTCGCCGTATGCAGAGACAGAGCCTAAACCCGAGACTAAGGAAATCCGGGCCGTGAAGTTCCATCTCCACAGGTATATGGTTGCGAAGTGGAAACTACACTCGGGCAACCACGCATAGGGTACGCCGTTATAGCGGCGGTAAGACCCATCATGGGGGACTGACTGAGCCACATGGCCATCACTGTGATACGAGCGAAGATTCAAGGCAGCACACGCTGATCGAGTGCCTGGCGTGGGAGATACTGAGGCGGGTCCTAGTGGCGACCCTAGTGTGGGAGTTCTTTCGTTCGTCGCCTTGTTCACTACGATTGTGCGTTACGCGAGCGCGTGGGCTGCCACCGTCCCCTTCTGCCAGTAAGTAATGCTCGAGAAGCGGAGCGTGGGGATCTTGCAAACGATAAAAAAAGAAAGACCGTGGGGACAATCTGTTACGCGAAGTAGTCGCGATGAAGGAGAGATGGAGCTCGTACTTCTATGAACTGCAGCATCCTGGGTTTTAAATGTAGTCTGGGTTTGGCCCGGACTACAATCGGAATCCAGCTCAAATAGGATTTTTTATTTCTGTACAAAAAGAAACGGGCCACTTTTGCCGCCCCCTAAAATCTGCAGCCGTAGGCTCCAGCCTACTCAGCCTACTGGTAAATCCGCTACTATTAACGTTGCTACACATATCCATCTGCAGAAAAGTAAATGTTTGAATTTTCGTCATGTATGGAAATTGTTGGGGATTATCTGTATAATGTTTGGTAAAATTACCGCGTGCGAACGTGTTAAAAGATCTAAGAAAAAATAAAAATATACAGATCATATTTTGGTTGTGTTAATTTTAATAATAATAAATAAAATAAGGACAAGGATGTACAAAGTGTAAGTAAGTAAGTCCACTATATTAATATTTAAATTTGTTTGAAAAAAATATCTTTACAGAATCATCTAGCGTAGAGAATAAATAAGTAACCTACATGTATATTAGTTGTAATAATAACTCAATCCATTTTATGAAATATTTAGCTGAAGTTGAAAATTAAAATAATACACATTAAAATAAAAATGGGCCATCTGTCGGGATTAGGCCAAATCATTAGGGAGACCTAAATGATTTTGCTATAATCCGAAAGATGGCCTTATTTTTAAAAAATATTTGTCTTATTAGAGATTATTCTAGACTGAGAATAATTGAAACGTAATACGTGCGAGCGAAGTGAAGCCATTTGAACCAAGCCAGCTTACCTATTATTTTATTATTTATTAAATATTGAAAACAAATTCATTGGTATTAGTAAGTTTCAAAATACCTCATGGATATAATGATTCGTTTACTTTTACTTACTGCTTTTAGATACGTAGCAAAAGCTGTATTTGAATTAAAATCTATAATTATTAATTTTTTTAATCATAGCTATAGAACATAAACATATTCGAAGCAAACTGAAATAATAAATAAAATATTCACAATAATATAATGCGTCGATAACATATTCTACATGGACACGATTTATTAATTTAAAGTTTTCACTTCTGCCGGCATCCCGTCGTTTTTTTTTAACTTAAATTGAAAACAAAACACGTTCAATTAAGGTAACATTGAGCGAGCATGCCGACGCCGTAAGCTGCATCGGAAGGAACCTCCCGAGGTTCAGAGGTGAAGTGATATCCGGACATCACTTCAGCGCAGAAGAGTTTTGTCGAAACCGGTATCTCCGATATATCTATATAGAAAATTTGGATTTTTTGCCGGGAGAGGCACTATGTTAATCATTCCGTTATAGTCAGTGGAAGGTCCATACACCCTTACCAATACAATTACATCTACAGGTAATAGCACGTTCAAAATATACCTAGCTTGATGTTTCGACGAGGATACACTGGCCCAAATTCTCACCGTGTAATTTTTTAAAGTTCGGTACCAATGCCTTTTTCAAAATGCAGACGGAACACATGTTGAGGCCATGAATTAAAATTTTCATTGACCTACTAAATTATTCAGTAAAAGATGTAAAAAATGTCGACAGCGTTCTATTTTCCCATACCTACGGGCTGAATTGATTAATTTTAACACGTCACTCGCACCGAACACGTGAGTTTTAATCAAACTTTTTATTTAAAATCACAAATCTTTGGATATTTTCGGTTATTGTGTGTTAAATTTAATTATATTATTAATGTTTATTTAACTGACTGATTCATTTGCATTCGTAATAGCTATTTATTATAGTCACCATTTATATTAGACGTTCATAAATATCTACTTTTGTTTGTATCTTCATGCCTACTTTATTCCATTTTAAGTCGGTATCTACCGATTTACATTATTAGACAACAATGTAAAAGACTATTACAAACATAAGGTTTATCAGTATATGTACTTAATTTGAAATCCATAATGTATGTAATCAGCATTTTCATTTAAAGCTTTTTAAGTTGTTTTGCGTTAGTTAAAATCAGCCTTAATACAATTAACGAATAAACTATTTATAAATTATACATGTAAGTCGTTGTTCGAAATAAGAATTGATACTCCATAATTATCATTATTTATACTAAAATATCTATACTGAATTATAGGGACCTAGTGCCTCCATACAGGCAAACAATGTGCAATATCAATACGTTATGACGCAAACAAGGATATTGTCATAGTGTGAACATTGCCCGCAGCGCACGTACGTCCATCTACGTCTCGAATGCTAATGTCGTTACGTTTCGTTCGTCGATATCGACAAACGAATTCACAGCCTGACAATGTAATGAGAGCTCTCCCTCCTCACAACACAAATCTAAAACTCCTGCGAGTGAAGGAATACCTACAGCTCTTCGTTATATGGATGCATCGTACGTAGGCCTGCGACCGAGTTTACATGACACGCACTAGTTTTATTACCCTCATGTTTCTAAATGACCCTCATTCCGTTTAAAACAAATTATTTATATTATACTACATGGACAGATCGTTTCCCAATCAACTGTTGACCTAAAAAGCATTTGTGTAACGCAGTCAAGCGTTGACAAATTATGTAGAAGTATCAATGCATCGTGATTGTCATACAAGGGACGTACACGCACGCAATTTATGCGTAAGTAATAATAACTACTTCAAAAACGAAATTTTATTCTTAAAATGCGGCCGCCATCAAATTATATATTGATTAGGTACATACAATGAATATTGAATGCAATACACAGTTGCTCCATAAAATAATTGTGTACCAAAATATTTAAACGGGGATATTCAATTAATTGAAAACAATGACAATTCGTGTGAAATTTGTTAGAAAATATTAAACAGAAGAATGAGGTTAAAGTGAAAGAAAATTGGAAACAACCATCAAGTTTGTTCAGTACAATAAGGTTATCCACAAAAGGAGCATTGAATTTATCGACCCACGCAATGCCCAGTGAACCTCATCAATATCAATTAAATTAATAAAATGGTTATAAAATGTTCAAATGACAATAAATATCCACTATTATTGGTCGTCCTGTAATTCGAATCTAATTGATTGTTTACTTCACTTCAAAGAGCTTTAGAACAATGAAGTGAATCATACCATACACAGGGTGTCTACTAAACGAATATTTTGTATGTGTGAGTGTTTAAATTTTCACAAAATAAAATAGAGAATCTATAAACGTAGAACATGCAGTACCTACCATTGTATTACACCGATGAAACGAGCAATACATTATGAACTAGAACAAAAGAATTGTTAAAACATTCTGTGGTGGAGCTAATTTTTTTTTGTAATTTATTACAATGCATATCAGGCTTGTTTCAGGCGATGACTGAAACCATTAACGTGTAATATATTCTATTAGACGTTAATGTTGCCAACAGGCACGGTGTCAGAAAATTCAACACTTCATCCGTTGTACTATTACCGGGCAAATCAATTCAAGGCAATGACTTTCTTTTAATTTCATCATTTAATAATCATTAGACATTCGGCTATTTAAAAAATAAATGTGTATACACAGCGAAAAATAGACACCACGGTAACTTATGAGATGGATATGACATAGGTCACCAATAAAAGTAAATGCTCAATATTTCTAGTGGCTCACACATGTATTTGGACACTGTTGAGTGAGGGAGTTGCCTGCGCAAGCGCAGCTGTTAAGATGTTGATTTACGTGGGTATAGAGCGCGGCCAATTATCTTATTAGTGGCCAATTTATCGTTCGTCACATTAACATATGGCTGAACAATGTTAAAGCGAACCAACTTAGATAAAACATTTAAAACAAAGGCTTATCTGAATTGGTTTTATTTAACATAATTTGCCTATTTATTTATTGAGACAATCTTATTTATTGATTTATATCTCAAAATTTATAAAATGTTGCAAAGAAGTTATTTAATATATTTTTATAAATATTTTTCTATATTACATTGTAACCCAAAATCAACAGACATGACCGAATTGCCACTGATGATCATTTATAATAAAAATTACACAAAATGTCCGCGTCGGATGAATTAAAGCAGTTGGTTCCGTTCCATGATGAGAATCACTAATAATTCGCTTATTCCGCTATCTGCGGGTCAATATTTTCTCATAAAGTGCGACGTTTTGTCACACAAAATAACATGTTTTATCGCCGAACGGTGCTCGCTAAATGTTTTAAGCCAATAACAATAAAGAAAAACAAAAGCATATTGTCTCATCGCCCTGTAGATATTTTCTTTCGGAAAAGAATCACATTGTTGCTGTATTATTAATATTTATTCGTCGCATCCAAAATACCTACTTCAGCCAGTCAGATGCCACGTCGAGTAAGTATTTAATTCCAAATTAATATCGTGGTTGCTTGCGGTGTTTGTGGCTATAAATTCTGTAAATAACATTGCCTTGCCATTACTGTTGTATTAAAAAGTAATTTGAATGGAAACTATTTTCTCCCAAGGTAGTCCAATGGCAAATTTCTATAAACCTTCGATCATGATTGCAATACTTATAAATTTACATTGCTGGTTTTATGAGCTAAGAGAGTACCCAGGAGCTTCTGCGAAGTCATATGTTTGTAATAATAATTTCATATCGGCGAAGCGGGCGCTCAGTGACCGTAATCCGCGGAACAAATGGCCCTCTGTGCACTTCTGTGAACCTGCCGATTTGTATCGCGCCGGCCACTATCAACGGGCCTTATTTACTCATAACCCAGTAAATAATTCCATATTACTATCTTGTTCTACTGGGGCCCGACTCAGTGAACCATAAATTAGAATTAATTTCTATAATATTAACATACAATACATAGTCGTACACATTAATAATATTATTATCTGTTATGTGTATAAATACCTTGATGTAATAGTGTAAATTAAAGTGAAGGTAAACTACTAGGTACTGCCTATTAGTAAAGTTATCAAATATCCATTATAATTGTTTCATACGAAAATTCTTTGGCAAGAATTTTTTTTCAGTAATCGGCACTAAGGCGCTTTTAACCCTTGAGGTACCTGCCTATGTTAAACGGTTACCATATGATCACGTCCCCAAACGTTCCAAATTCTACATACCTAGAAGAATAGAATCATTAATATTATTTTCAAATTAAATTATTTATACATTCTAAGTTGCGTATGTCATGTTCGTTAAGGAAGATTCCAATTTGATAGAGGTAATAAATCTATACATTAACATATCTATGTTAACATTAGATGCACGTACGTTACGCGAAGGAAGAATATCATAACTGTTTCAATGAAATATGACCGAAATATGTTTGATATTCAAATAACAGAGGGGGCTTCCGCTGGGAACGCATTGAGCGCAGTGGGCTCGCCCGTCGTTTGCCGCTCACTGCCAAGTGCCAAGAGCGACGTCCACGGGCGCTCTCACAAATACTCGTATTTTACGGCTACAACCGAACTGAATAATAACACGCTACATTAGTTTCCCATTATGCCTTCGAGACAATAAAATTTGCCCAATTTTACGATCACATTAATAATTTTATGAATGGAAGCAAACGGTTTAAATCTTTAAATGCGATGAAATGAATAAAAAGCATTTCCGACGGGGGCGATCGAGGTCGTCTCGTTGTAAATTAAAGGTGTTAAAAAGTAATGAGGTGTTCTGGCGAATGTTTCTACCGCGTAGTAATACTGAGTGCAAGGTTTTGGTGTCGGGGGTGATGTAAAGGGGTAAACGTTCCAGACGGTCGGCGGAAGGCGATCGGTTCCCAGGGTATCGCTTGCACGAACACCGGACGCTGTCCGCTCACTAGTTCGTACCTCATACTCGTACACCCCGATTCGATATAATGTATCTTATTTATCAATTTTAGGTACATATTTTTATCGCAGAACGTAAAAGTCGATATTTGGAATTCTTCAGTCATAACTATGACTTTTTTTTGAGTCACATCAGGAACAGTTCCGCCTTATTAATAATAATAATTCTGGTTCTACAATATTGATAATGTACATTCAATGACTTTACTCCCGCAGTTACAATCTCGCTTAACATTATGTCGTGCCCAGTTCTATACTAATATTTTATGAAGTCGTACTCATGTAATGTAGTACACAATAATATTATTTATATCACCCAAGAAGGTTTGGGTAG
Source organism: Eilema caniola (assembly GCA_949126895.1). Lineage (NCBI taxonomy): Eukaryota > Metazoa > Arthropoda > Insecta > Lepidoptera > Erebidae > Eilema > Eilema caniola. Next base: position 16,485,164 of record OX421464.1, on the reverse strand, counting down.
GTATACAGAGTATAATACAACCTCACCTGCTTATCAGTGTACCTGTGAAACTTGGGATGAGGCACTGTCCGGTGCACGCTTTCCTCTCAAGGTAGGGACATCAGCCGGTAGCCACTCTCTTAAGTCAACAAACCAATGCAAAACACAAACGGACCCCGGGCTCCTTTTGCATTGGATCTAACTGGAAATAGAGGATAATGAAGAAATCGCCGCATATTCTGTTGTAAATGTTTGCGAAGATATCTATCACGTATATGAATTATTTAGAAAAGAAAGTCTTGCTACAAAATACCATAAGGCTATCGCAGGACGCCAGGTAGTTATCAACATCTAAGTTTAAGATATGTGTACGACGTCGCATGATAGAAGAGAGTGTCACGCTATTTGCCATCACAGCATACGAGTCTAATCTTCAAGACGCAGTGCGATAGATCTTCCGATAGATGATTCAAATCAAGAAGTATTGCAGAAAGATTCTAAATGTAACTGCAACAACTATATTATCTTATTTCATTTCATTCTCGAAAAGTTTACAAACAAGCTTAGATGAAGGTTATTGTAAAGACTGCAGTAGACGCTTCCAGAAGTAGGTATTGGTACATGCTGCTGAACATGTAAAGTCTTGATACATGAAATTTACATATATTTATTAAACATAGCACGTAGGTATCTTTCATTAATATGTATTAATATGAATATATCACTATATTGTTTCATAAACTTTCCATAGTTGACATAACGAATTATGTATGCGTAAATGAATTGTAATTCAGTTAGTTGTGAACAAATTTATTAATTCTAAAATATCGATATCGCCCGTCACTGGCTCTCGGCGAACTCTAAGGATGTGCAAGTAGGGTATATGTCTCTATCAAGTTACGCGAAATGTAACCACAAAATCAGCGGCGGCCGCAAAACAACGGAAGCCACCGTCGGCGTCGAGGGTTCCCCGCTTTGTCACGTACCTGTGACTTATTAACATACACTCAGAAATCACTACCGTAGAAATGATTCATGTTTCTAGTTCAAACTAACATTTTATTTATGCTTACTAACTTAAAATCCATTTTTCATAATGCTTCTTTTATTTTATTGCACAGCTTATGGATTAAATTCACTCTTGCATAAAACAAACACTAATTCGTTAGCTGAACCAAATTGCAGTCATAAAAGTGAAGACCATTTATAGCATTATTCGAAGGCATATCGAAACAGTACTTTCTATACCAAATTACACTTCAGTGCAGTTAAAGTGATCCGCGCGCGAAATATTATGAATTTGTATAAAAGTAACAGTTATGAATATTTTATTCATTAACTAAATATGGTACGATTTAATAATTTAATATGACGGCGCGTTAATAATTAGTGTGATAATTAGTGTGATTAGAGTGAATGAAATTCACTCTGGCGTAATGCAAGACTCTAGTGCTCTATGGTCGAGTGTGTCGTCATTCGTTCATTCGGTCAATTTGAGTTTGACAGATCATTGACTTTGGTGGGACGCGCGGAGAATCGTGATCAGTATCGCTAGGAACCTCGACCGAGCACTACGTGTCTAGCAGAACGCTCCTAGTTCGGTTGAATATACTTGGTTATAGATCGCGAGTGTGTCTGTAAAATGTGTAGTCAGTGATTGATGTAATTGAAATATGGTGATTCGTGTATTAGGTTGTCCTATCTCCTCGCCCGTAAAATCCACGCAGATTGTAAGTGCAAGCTTACAATGGGCTACTAAGAGGCCCCAGACCCGAAGTAAACCCCATGTGCCTGCAAATATATTAAATATGATATGGTCTTATTAATTATTTTAAATATTCGACAAGAGGTGTACGTAGGTAAACATCGTTTCATATAAAGTTCCATTATTTCATATACTTGTGTATATCATTTGTCAACTTTACATATTAATAAGATCAGATTATACCTGTTTTGGCCTACTTATAACAATTCAAATTACAAACTCTAGGGTTTATTCTGTACGAGTTAATACAAACGCCTGTTACTATAACACAACCAGAATAACCATATGTTCATATCCATTAGGCGAAGAAACTTTTTACGTTCAAATGCAATTTCCTATCGAAATGTTTACCCACCTTTTTGGCTCGAAGTGTATGTGAGGAGTTATAGGTTTCATTTGCGGGCGATAGACGACAATTTTCAATTTTCTTGCGCGTGCGTCCCATTTGAATATTTTAATTTGGGGGGCGTCGCGACTATTTCAATTTATTTTATGAGCCCCGAATCCAGAAGGGGTTCGCGCGACGCTCTCACCGTTCAGATTAGTAAATATTTGATAGCTTTATTGCTCACCCTGATATATTTATGTATGTTTTGAAGTTAATTTAACAGTCTACTCATTATTCTGTAAATGTATTTTAAAGGTATTGGCTTTTGCTTTTTACAAAAAATTAATATAATTTCGTAAATGTACAACAATAATATTTTGAAGGTAAGCGAACCATAAGAGAACCATCAATAGGTATATTAAGGCCATGATAGTAGCCTATATGAAATGTTAACTTGTTTCTCTCCTGATTTTATGCATTAGCGAAAGCCTTCTTATGTGATCCTCTATCTTTTACAAATTTTATCATATTTCAACAGAAATCATCTAACGACGGCTGTAATATTAATATATTGCAGCCGCCATTAGATAAATATTATTTAAAATTTAGAAATAAATTATTAAAATAATTTTTAATGCCCATTAGGGCATTAGGGCAAAAAGGCAGAATTTGCTATTTTAATAAACTGCTAAACTTCAAAGGGAATTCTAATAAACGTTGACTCATAAAACGATACGTAGGTCGTTGATTATAACAGTCCAAGTTTGTATAAGTAAATATAAAAGGTGCATAAGTGTGCATCTGGCCTACCGGCATGCGGCTCGGCGCGATGCAACTGGGGTCCGCTCCACTGTATTTAACCTTACATAGCAATGTTTCATCTAATAGAATTGCGAGCTCGTTATCTGCTCAGATTAAAATATTCAGTATTTGAGTGATTTCACGTGCGAGTGAGCGGCAAAGGGTTGACTAGTCGTTTCACCCGCTTTGAACACTTGTGGGGAGAGGCGTGTTCGGGGTTACGTGGTTACCTCCCTATTTTGCATAGGAGGAAATGTCAATGCAAAGTTACTACTCGACATATCAGCACACTATTAATATCATAAAGTAGGGTCAATAAGTTTCTTTTGTTTTATAATTGAACTAGATAGGCAATTATCATGTTAACATAAAAATAATTCAAAATATTTATTAAAAATAAGTTGGCATAAAATGGCAATGAAGCCGCAACATTCGCACAAACAAATGAATTGTCGATTTTCACTGGCTTTTTCCGGCGTCTGGCTCCATGAATAATTCCATTTATATAATGGCATCGACCGCATCAAATATTTCATTCTGAGTTTTGCATATATAATAGTGACAAAAACAATGTCCCGGTATATTTTACAGGATATTCGAACCGCTTGTTTCCTTTGTGAAGGCATTTATTTTCCATAATAAATCTATTGTGTTAATTGAAAAGCTTTTAGCTGATGTTCATTGTAGAATAACTAATACAGTCAGATCTATATGCGATTCGAATTTTGCATTGTCACAATTAAATGTAGAAAGCATGGCAGCTTGTGTCAACGGCTTTCAATCAGACAGTGAATGTACATTTTACGGGAATATTATTTATAGTAAGCGCATGATACTGTCCACAGTAGGCAAGTCAATAGAGTATGCTAACAGTAGTAATGCTTAACAGTTTTTTTAAATCAATGACCCCACCCAAGAGTATCTATTTATGAGTGAAATTAGTTATTCACCTGTTGTTGCCATTTATTATAAAGCACAATGCGAGCGGCAGCGGAGCGAATCGAGCCGCACCCACCATTATTTGCGGATAACTACATCAAAATCGCCTCGCCTACGCCGCCACGCCGCCGCATCCAGGAAACACACAAGTAAGTATTTGTATACACAGATACTTGCTACTAGTACCTGTCGCAATACGCTTGTAGTAGCAGGTGTTACTGCTACTAGCTTCATGATTTTCCAGATTTGGAAGTAGTTCAATCGATTTCTTTCTTGGATGTTTAAGACTCCAAAAACTCATGGTGGGATTCGTTTTTACATTATGCTTGCTTATATTGATCAACTTCAGTTCTTCTGAAGATGTAGCTGGTAGTTAGTGATAACAGCAGTCGAGGTGATATCAGCTGGGTGAATAAAGTGGAATAAAGTTTTAAGATGTTGCCTCTGCAAATATTGGATTTTAAATCAAATTAAAAATCATTGTGAAAAGTACCATAGACATTTATATCTAACTACTTACACCGTCATCAGCTGAACTCTATCGTTACACAGTTGACTTATAACATCCGTAATGATATCGGTACCCCAGTCAGTCAGTGGATCAGATTTATGATCTGTGATAAAAGAGTACCCAACAACGTTAAAGTAGAGTATAGATGTAAGCTAAGCCAAAGCGCATTGACTATTTCAAAGCCAGGTGATTGTCTCATGATTATACTTACAATGAAAGACGCCTGAATGTGAACCCATTTATTGAAACACGCTTCTATGACAATAATTTTTGAGTAAATACTTTTTTTTTTTTTTTTTTTTTTTTTTACGTGCGGGAAATCCCCACGGATACCCGCCCCTCCGGAGCCGGAGGGGTGGGTTATGTCGGACTCGAACCGACTAAACCGCACGCCGTCTGTGGGTCGTGGTGCTAGGCCGAAGGTGAGGTTGTCTTGCGACATATCCCTCGCACCCCGGCTGACCCAGGGCCATCCCTTTCGGTCTGGCCCTCCTCGGGAGGTGGGGACCACGCCGTCCCCGACTCAACCCCGGTGTGGGGAGGCGCGCATCGTCCTACGATGCGCGCCGCCGCCGTGGCCTGCTTCTGCTAGGGTGACGGGTGGCTCCACCCGTCACCCTCAGGCCCGCGCTCATGGGGGGCGGAGGTCTGTAAGCGCCCTCCGACGCCCGAGCCGCCTTCGGGCGCGAGCAGCGATGTCAGCGAGTCTCTCTCGCTCACCGCGCCGCGCCCGCTCTGCTGTCTCCTTCGCGAGCATGACCTGCTCGCAGAAAGAGGCGCTGGCCGCCCACGCATCCGCGCAGCGGACCATCGCCGCGAGCAGGGTGGAGAGCGTGAGCACTCTCACCCCCAGGGCCTGCACAAGCTCCCGCCTCGGCGTCTCAAACGCCGGACACTCGGTGAGCGTGTGCAGCCCCGAGTCCACGCTCGCGTCGCAGTGATGGCACTCGGGCGTTGGCTCAATACCCATCAGATGCAGATACCGCCCGAAGTAACCGTGCCCGGTTATCATCTGCGTCTGACGGTACGAGAGGCTCCCGTGTGGCCTCTCTAGCCACTCCCCCATGATGGGCCTTACCGCCGCAATGACGGCGTGCCCTGCGCGTGGTTGCCCAAGTCGTCGCTCCCACTCGGCCACCATGACCTGGTGGAGCCGGGATTTCTCGGCCCGAATGTCCTCGGGCTCGGGATCGAATCCCCGCTCCCGCGCCTCCTTTCGGAACTGGTATAGTGCCGAAAGGGCCCTCGCTTCCAGGATCCACGGTGGCGATCCGGCCAGGAGACTCGCCGCTTCGAAGGATATCGTGCGGTATCCCCTGATGGCCCTGGAGGCCATCGTCCTCTGCGCCGTACGGAGCAGAGGCAGGAATCTGGCCCCCAGGGTGTCCGCCCACACGGGGCACCCATATAGGGCCATGGACCGCACGACACCCGCGTAGAGTCTCCTGCAGGAGGTCCCTGGGCCCTTCAAGTTGGGCAACAGCCGACTCAGGGCATTCGCCGTGGTGACCAACTTGGGGCGCAGGCTTCGGAGATGTTGTCCGAAGTCCCATCGACCGTCAAGCACGAGCCCCAGGTATTTCAGCTGGGGCTTGATGTCGATGGGAGTGCCTCCCACTGTAAGGCTGGCTCCCGGGCCTGGCCTGCGCCGAGGACCATGAAAGAACATGGCCTCGGACTTGTGCAGAGCCACCTCTAGACCCAGCCGCCGGATCCGTTCGACGACTTGACCAACCGCGGTCGTGGCCCTCAGGGTCGCCTCGCGGTGCGTAGCCCCGCCCACCGTCACCAGCGTGTCGTCCGCATAACACGTGACGGTGGCACCGTACGCGAAGTCACCGCGAAGCACCCAGTCGTAACCGATGTTCCACAGTAACGGCCCCAGGACCGATCCCTGTGGGACACCGCACGACATCTCACGCCTACCGACTCCGGTCGAACTCGGGTAGACGACGGCTCTCTCCGTTAGGTAAGCCCCGACTATGCGGCGGAGGTAGAGAGGCACACCGTGGTACACGAGTGCCTCCCTGATGCAACTCCAGGGCAAGGTGTTGAAGGCGTTGGAGATGTCCAAGGACACCGCCAACATCACCTCGCCCCGGGCGACCGCATCCTCCGCCAGAGTCCTCACACGCATGATGGCATCCACAGTGGAACGCCACCGGCGGAACCCAAACTGGGTATTCGCCAGGTCCGGCCCCACTCTAGAGAGATGCTCGACGAGGCGCTTGGCAATTACTCTTTCAAAGAGTTTGCCCACCTCGTCGAGCAGCACTATGGGCCGGTACCCGGACGGCTCGTCCGCCGGGCGTCCCTTCTTGCGGATGAGGACCAGCTTCCCCGTCTTCCACATCCTCGGAAACTGGCCCCGCTCCAAGCATGCGCTGAGGAACCCTCTCAGTCGGGGTTCGAGACCGTCTTCCCCTAGAGCTAGGACCCACGCGCGGCCTGGAATGCCGTCGGGTCCCGGGGCGGTGTTCTTCTTGGCCCTCAGCCTTCGCACCGCCAGCTCTAGTTCTACCCAAGTGACCTCGGGCACGTCGTCGTCAATCACCGCACTGGGCGCCGTAGGCGACCGTGGCGGCGGAGCCATCTGCGGCGGAACATGTTCCGCTCGCGCCGGGAACAGGGAGTCGACCACTCCTCCGAGCAGAGCCGGTTCGAGCACCTGGGTCAGCGGAGGGGCCCGGGGGCGCAGCTTTTCTCTTACCATAAGGTAAGGCCGCCCCCATGGGTCCCGCTCCAGCGTCTCCAGGAGCTCCCGGTAACAAGCGGCCTTAGACCGCTTGATCTCCGCTCGGAGGGCATTCCGGGCCTCCCTGTATCCCTCGTGAAGCTCCGCCAGTCGGGGCTCCGAATCTGCGGTACGGCTACGCCTCCTACGGAGTCGAGCCCACCGGCGGTGCGTGATCACGCAGGCTTGACGCAGCCTCGCGATCTCCGCATTCCACCAGTAGACCCGACGCCTCGGATTATAGGCTGGAGCCCTAGGCATACCCGCATCGCAGACCCGTGTCATGGCCTCCCGGAACCAGGCCGCTTCATCGTCTATGTCGACAGGCCTGTCCGGCGCAATGGCCCAGGCCTGTACGATGGCGGCCTCCAGGAGGTCCTCCCGATTCAGTCGCCCCAACACCCAGCGCGGCTCGCGTTGGGCCGATATGACCGGCGCATCACCCGCAGGAGGGGAGACATCGAACCGAACGTATCGGTGATCCGATAGTGTCTCCACCTCCACGGCGACACGCCAGTCCCGCACGCGGAGTGACAGGGAAGCGCTCGCGAACGAAAGGTCTATGATCGACCTGCGCTCCCCCGCCACAAAGGTGCCCACATACGTGGCTTCGGCCCCGCGATTCTGGAGAACTAAGCCGAGAGAATCGGCCCAGCTCTCCAGAGCCCTGCCCCGCGCGTTTGTGCGCCGGGAACCCCAAGCCTGAGACCAGGCGTTGAAGTCCCCGAGCACAAGAACCTGACGAGGCGTACAGGCATTGACGACGTCGGTCAGCCGCTCCAGCGACCGCCGATACTGCCCAATGAGTCGGTGTGACCCCGGCGTGAGATAAACGGCCACGACCGCAATCTCCCCTACACGCGCCGCTACGATGCCATGCTCCCTTGCGATCACTACAAGGGGAGGGGCACCCGCAGCGGCGTTATGCACCAGTGCCGCCGACCCATCCAGGTCGACCACCCAGGCGGGCCCGAGGGGCCGGTGAGTGTATGGATCGGCGACAGCGGCGACGTGTATGGACCACTGTGCCATGCTCTGGAGCAGAAGGGCCTGAGCATCGACACCGTGGCCCACGTTCGCCTGCAGGATGCGGAGCTGGGGATCCATTATGGAACCATCTCCGCATCCCGCCTCGAACCGGTTGCGGAACGCCCGCCTCGCGGCAGCGGCTCCCCGCGGGTGCAGGCCTTACTGCCAACCCTATGGTCGGCCGGCTTGCCCTCCGCCGCACACCTGAAACAGTGCGGCGGAGCTTCGCAATTGCCGGCTCTGTGACCGGGTTGGCTGCAGCGGAAGCAACGGTCTCCGACCGTCACCTCCGCCGTGCACTGCACTCCCACGTGGCCGACCGACAGGCACCTAAAGCACCTGGCCGGTCGGTCCTGTAGGAGGCGTACCCGCACCCCTACAACTCCGCCCACCGCGAGGGTCCGCATGTCGGCAGCCTTTTGGGCTGCTGCGATGGGGCAGCCGACAACTGTTGCCCCCTGTCCGCGACGGCCGTAGCGGATCGCTCCGACCTTTACCGCCTCCAGGGGGCAACCCCCGGCCTCCGCCACGGTGACCCGAATCTCTTCGGCCGTGATGGAGTCGTCCAGGTCCGAAATGCGCAGTTCTGCGCACTTGGTGGGCCTGGACACCCGGACGTCGGCCGCATCCAACGTGTCCCTCAGCCTAGCCGCAATGGCATCGGCCTTGGGACCACTGGAGGCGCCAGGGACGTGGATGAGACGGGCACCCGTCCGAGTGTGTGTCACTCGGAGAGTCCCCGCCACATCGAGGGCCCTCATATCAATGAGGCCCCTCGCCTGTTTCACCAGGTCCACGTACTGCACGCCCCTCGCCGTCGCCTCCGGTGTCATCGTTAAGACGACAGCGGTGGTACGGGGGACGCGCAGCTTTCCTGGCGCACCCTTCGCAGTGAGTAAATACTGCAAGTAATACTGCATGTAACGTCTTGAATATGAAAATGTGCACTAACGTTGCATTTATTCAATTAGAATACAAAAGTGTACTGACACTCCTTAGTCAGTACATCGCTCTATAGGATATTTGTAAGCAAACGTTTTATTCCATGTATATTTTCACATCTACACTTCGTCAACAGATGCGATAGCGGTAAACACCTACTAATAAAAAAAGACGGGTTGCACTCCGGGAGTGCCGGCAGAAGTGAAAACTTTTTCTTTCTTTTTTTCTTCATTAAATACCTACATTGAAAAAGATAAAAAGAACATACCATACCTATAATTTAGCGCCAATCATAGAAACTATCACTAATTTTCTGCTAATTTTCTGTCAGAAGAAATTAATAAATTACAAAAAGAAAAAATAATCACAAAAAGTGTCAGAAGCCCAGGTTCGAACCCGGTACTATCTGAAACCATAAGGACTTACAGTCGAAGCGCGTACCGCTAAGCTACGAAGCTTCTTAGCGTACCTAACAAAATAAACACCCTGTAGCTAGGAATGTTGTATGACGTCATGTCTTCATACAAAGTCATCGGTTACGGGTCAAAGGTCACGTGATCCTGATGCGAGTAGGTCACGTGATCCTGACGCGAGTTTCACACTTTTTACCCATCCAACGCCGCTAAAGAAGTTTTCACTTTAAAAAAGTGTGCGTATGACTTGTGATAACTATTACTGGTCTGAACGAGCATTATTTCTATAAATCAAGGTCTTTACCTGACACGTATTGAGGTTAAGCTATCTTTGATTGCTTTTCGGTTTAATCACTTTGTTCATGCTGTGATAACGAATCCAACTTCCACAATGAACTAATAATAAATCATCTATCAGTGGATCTTATGAAACATCTATCATATTGCTTACCAGAACCCTTGGCGTGTGAATAATACGAATAAAAATAGCTCCGCGTGCATGAAGTGACTAAAATCAAGAATCATAAAAAATCAATCGAGGAGTTTACAAATAATCTGCGCCGTGTAATTCAGTGACGTGGGGTCAGTAGCTTGCTGTTTACAGTCCAGACACGGATATGGTTGAGTAAATTGGACCAATGATAGATATTTTTCCTTTTTATGTAACTTAAGTAGCTAACATGCACATAACCCACTCTTGAAGGTCAACAACAGTGGGTTATGTGCAAGGACAGCATCAAGAGTTCATAAGTCATATTCGCATTACTTTGGCTGATGAACTCTTGATGCTGTCTTCGGATGGAAAAGGCACATGGGTACTTTAAGTCGATATTTAGTGATATGTGGTCCTTCCATTCCATTCCAGTAGGTATTTCGTTCATTTGTGCAAGGAAAGGAATAGCTAACAGTTTACATCCCTGCTGACCATTCTGTTCCCATCAGTGGGGTAGTTTTCTAATGCTTACTGAAAATAACAGACAAGCGTTCATGCTTTTTAAGAGTTCAGCCGATATAAAAATCAAATAGTAACTGTAAGGTTTTGCATATTTGATACAAGAAATGTATATACGTAATCACATGAGTTCAACCCATACTAAGCTACACTTTAGGGGAGGTATGCTGAAACAAATTTTTACATGAGTAGAGTGTGATTATTGAGATGTCTTGGATACTTAATTAATTATCATTTTTAATTATAAGAGTGCATCTCTCTAGATTAATTACTAAAATATCTAGATTTAGCTTTTTTGTAGTTACAAGCATTCTCATTTTAATGTTTTTCTCCTGAAAGTTTCATGACATTTAAATGAACAGTATTGGAACGCATAGAGAACAAAAACTCAAACCCCATATAATATGCAAACCTTATGATTAATTGTTAATAGGTTGGTGAATAGTCTGGCACTGTCTTCCTCTTCCGTATTTTTGAAGTACCTGCATTGGTTTTTGAAGATTATAGGCATGACGGTTATACTTAAAGATACTCGAGACATTATGTCTTCTTCTGTCCAATACCGCCACGTCATCCAAACTAAATTTTACTAACTGCGTAAAGCGTGCTTAATTTCAACATTCAGTGATTGGATAATAGGCAGATAAGTTTTTGAAATAAAAAAAAGCATCACCATCGCATCGATTTAGTTTCTCGTTTTAGCTCAGATGGGTAACTTTTTATAATTTTTGAAGTGGTCGATTGGTTTCGTCTATATAATTCGTGGGGTACGTGACTATCATTTTTTTTTAATTGTATTGATAGTGCGATAGCGCAACGATCCCACTGCGTGATGATATTCCATTCAAACAGGTTCACTATTTGAGATCGATTTTGGTCATCATCGTCACGTAGTTAATGGTAGTTAGTGGACATCTCATAGATACGGCTGGCAATACAAAACACCTGAGCATTAAAACGAAAATTAGAGCATGACCTCATGTTCATTTTTATAGATTAGATTTATATTTGATACAGATTGTTTGTCTGATGAGGGAGATATTGGGTACTTTAAAAATAAGGAAATCTTAAGTGACTTTCGCTTCATCACACACGTTATCACGTTACAAGTTAACATCATTTAGAGTAACAGTTCTTAACATAATATATCAAATATTTAAGAATTAATCTAAATATTTATATTATTTTTCAGAAATCTGATCTGTACTATTTGTTTATTCTATATTCTTCAATACCATTCGAACTTCAAATTCGGTTGTATTCAAAATTTGCACTTGTACGTAAGTACTTGTCTCCTTGATTCGCTTTCCAGCAAACCCACTTGACTCTCACCCATCTTTCAGCTGATGTCGGCATCGGCTTGCAATGTAAGAATATTGATGTTTTCCTTATGACATAACAATATAATCATAATTATTCACTCAAAAACATATCTATAGGTACTATTTATTCATTACTTTTCTAAAGAATTAGGCAAAAGAACATAGATACCAATAATTAATATAGTAACTAATACGATTAAAGTCTGTCACTCGCAAAAATAAACAAATGCAACGGTTAGTCTACATAAAAATGCGATTCTAGTGTCTCAAAATAGCTGAATGTTTAATTAAACCGTCGCCGTATAATAATAATCGAAGCTCAGACTCATCCGTGACTAATCGGTTACACCGTGCTACTGGGCATCTCGAGCTATACTCGTAAACAATTTTTCAAACCATTCGCAGACGATAATTAACTATATTAAACAACACATTACGAGCACTTTTCACCGTTTGCTTCTTGATACAGCAATATTATCCATAGTTGGATAAGCAATTATAATTATGCTCTTTAATGCCGATGCTTATAACTTATAATTAAAAGTGAAATGTGTCGATTTATATCTTGAAATTTTAGCTACTTTTTAAAATACAGTCTTTTTCTTACTCATAGCGTTATTCCCAGTCGCATCCGACGCTTTCAAATTGGAGTTTGAGGTCCGCTTTACCATTCTAACTACGGATTTGGCTGAACTTCGATATTTTCTGTGAAGATGGCAGTCATCTGACCTCCTCAACCCAAAGGCGGGATCGAACCTGCGCCTCCTGCGTAGCGGCCGCGTTCACCACCGCTACGCCACGGAGGCTGTCCTTTTATTTAAACAAAGTATTTAGGTGATATAAAGTTTCATTATACAGTCAGCAGTCAAAAATCCAAATTGTTGAAAGTATCCGGAGTAGTCAAAGCATCTTAGAAATTAGTTTTCTGTAGGTAAATATGTAAGTTGGTAGAGTGTTTATATTCATATGTGCATACACGTCGATCCATGGTATCTAATCGAGTATGAGGTCAAAATAATGGTAACATTGTCATGTAAGCATACTTTGTGTTCTTTTTTTACGCGTGACAGTTGCTTGAGCCCCAAACTACCAAATAGCTAATAAATATAAGTACGTATAATCTAATGTCACAAAGTGACATACTTAATATTACTTTATAAAGTAAATATTTGAACTAAATGTTATAGTAATGTGTAATATGAGGTTAAAAGCATTATTGTTCACTCTGTGTCATAAATTTACGCGTATTTATTTTTAAAATATATTCGTACTCTTTTTTCAGCAATGAAAGTTAAAAGCTTAGGGCTTAAACAACTGTCACGAATAAAAAAAAATACAAAAGTCAGAGCAAAAATTAAAGGGATGGACATAAGTAAGAATATGATTCAAAATGTCTTTTACTTGATTAAATAACATCGACAAGCGTGTTTTTAAATAAATGATTATAAACACTACTATCTTACATAATATCGGAAAACTGATTGCTACGATGGTTTGACTACTCTACATACTTACATTACCTTTGAGCACTGTAATAACTTATATAATACTTTTGTGGACAATATTTTTCTGATGTGCTTTTATTTATTTTTGACGTGACAACGTCTTATAAATTGGTTTGCCGGGTGACACTTCAAGAAACTGCGTTACGCTCCGGTCACGTTATGCGCTCACAATGAGAGCGAGTGAGAGGCACGCGTCCCTTCCACTCGGGCATGGTTAGCCCGCCTAAGAGCGAGAGAGACAGACATTTTTAAATTGTTACTATTATTTCATCCTTCTTCCTACTATACGAATGAATATTCACATTAAAATTATTTTACCACTCAAAGTCGTTGTCACGTAAAACTTTCGCCCGTATACCTACTTTACAGGCAACCAATTTTTTTTTTATCAGATGTTTGACTAGAAGTTCAGAAGGTATACAGAGCCCACCCTACATTCTCGAGGCCCAAGCCAACCTCACCTGCAGGGCAGTGCACCAATTCGGCGAACATTTTCTTCACAAGGTTAGAATGTCTGTGGCGGTCGCTCTCGGAACAGTCAACATATCAATCGAAAACAATAAACGGACTTTAGGCTTCAACGTAGAAACTTGCATAATCACAACTAGGAAATTGCTATGACGATGATCATGATGACCAAAAGTAGGGACAGAGCATACCTTATTAACGGACTCCATTTCAATAGTTCAATTTGCCCACAAAAAGTGAAAGTGATGTTAGTTTTTATCGCCTGGCCCTCTTCTCTGAGCTCTTCCTGTTACATTGCGAATAGGAGGATATAAAATAAAATGTTAATTTTGTTCTCTACACATATTGTGGCATCTCACTCAAGTGTAAGTTCATGATTCGTAGATTGTTTGTAACACATGTACCATTAGGGTGTACGGGGTCTCCTAAGATCTGCGGGGTCCAAGCCAACCTCACCTATAAGCTGATAGTCGGACGAGGCTCTGGTGCGAGCTTTCTACTGGGAATTGAGAGGTGAGTCGACAATCACCCCGTACAATTTCAAAACAAACCAATTTCTATGAAACTAGCAGTAGGAGAACGAGATGCTACTTGGATTGGCACTCAAACAACATGTGGTATTAAATATTATTATCTATAAAGAGGAATAGATACATAAGATGAGTGCGTAAAACAGAGGCACGTAAGCGCATCGGTCACTTGACGGACGGATCGAATACAGTCAATAACATGGACACAATGAATCTAAATGCCGAACTGTCTCGCTTCACCACTGTGCGTGACCATTAGGGCATACAGTAAACAGTTTTGATCGTTTTAAAAGGTGAACTTATTCTTTCGTGTCCTGGTTTTGATTGGAAAATCCTACTTAGGTACACAATATCATAGATGAGTTTATGAAAAAGTTTGGATGTTTCTTACTCGTGTGATTGATTAACCAATATCCAAAAAATTTCACCAATTTTGTTTTAATGAAATGCACGTAGAGATAAGGTATACTTTTTAAGTACTTGTGGAAGAAACTTCTTATATCAAACATCACGTCTAATAATTTATTTGCATAATGTATTAAAACTATGTAAGTATTGTTTAGAACTACTAACCGAAACATTCAATAATTCGTAATTTACTTTCATCATGATTATCATTTTAATGTGATATTGAATTAATAAAATATGCGTTTTTAGTATATCCATACTTAGATAATTGCTGTCTCTTATTTACTAGTGGATCGATATTATTTCCATTTGAATCATAATTAGGTTGATTAAGGTAGGTAGAAGTGAATCGCTCAGGCGGGACTCGATTCGGTTATTAAAAAACCTTTGACACAAAATTGCCTAATTTTAAATAGGTATCCGATCAAGGTCCAAGTATCAACAATATTTATGCGCAGTATGTCAGTAGCCAAAGAAAAGTTATTATTTTCTGAACTATGGTCATTAAAATTTCTGATTAAAAACGTTTGATCCATGTCGATAAGATGACGATGCAAGTCCTCTCATTGTCCTTTTTCTTCCAGCCGTAACTAAACGTTATAAATATTTTTTTATATCACCGCGTCCATATCAAAATATTATGCTTCAAAATATATCAAGAATGCATTGATACTTCTTTCATTTCACTCCCTATAATAACGTTTTAAATTACATGGTTAAGTGTTAATAAATTGTATTACAAATCACGAAAAATATTATTTATTTTTTCGCTAGATGAGAGAGCCATGTTTACAACCTTATCGAAGAAAATACTGGCTTCAAGTAACGGTATGTTGCATGCAATATGGCTTGCTAGACTGCTGGAGCCCTAAAGTCCTTCTCCTTCCTTTTGTTTTTGCCTGTTTCCGTCCCTCAATCATTGTGCATTTGTCAACGTACAATCACTCGTACGTTGTATTTGTTGTTGTTGTAGAGAAATTGTAGATTAGATACTTAGTAATAGCAACAGGATACCTCTAGTGTTACAATATAGTGTTACAATTTACCTCATAGTACCTAATGACTTCCATGAGGTGGACTATGAACAAGTTTGCTACATTCTGTATTCTGAGCTACTTTGATAGTCTTTAAAAAAGTGATGAAACGAATAAGTGTCGCAGCCTGCGCAAGAGCTTCGTTTGGCAATTACCTACCTGGTGATTCACTGGATACAATAAGGTACTAGATTAAAAGGAGGGTTTACTTTGACTACAAAATATGAATGATTTTTTTTTCATTCTTATTTTGTATCAGGTGAGTGTTCTTCGTCGTCCACTTGTTACATATATCGCGTTATCTTATTCAGAATATCGGATATGTAGTATCGTGTAGGTACGTGTTAATGCTTATAAAGCATTTTTGAGTTTAGGGCCAACTTCACAATCAGAGCCCCACCTCGGCACGAGTTCGATATAGAAACTAACCATTCGTCATCCATTATTCACGGCCTAAATTGCACAACTTTAGAGCGCCATTTCTAAATGACATCTAAATCTGTTACTGTATTAACATTGTGAATAAAATTCATACAATCAATCTACATAAATGTCCGTGAGCGTCCGTCCATTAGTCAGCTGGAGCACAAAGGGCACACGCTCGTCTCGTAAATCAGTCGCATGTACTCGTATTGAGACTGTTGCCCAAATCGCTCTCAATAACCGATGTACCGCCCGGGCCCGCGCCACACCGCTGTATCGGCCGCTCGCACCGCGCCTATACAGAACTTTCCAACCATTAACGACCCTTACGACCAACATTTATCATTAGACAGAGGTCATGTCACAGGCTTCATTTCAATCTTGAGCTGAATATTCAAATAACTGCCCTAAGTTAACCATTTCCAGCGAGCTATTCAAACCCAGAAGTATATAGAAGCATGTGTTTTAGAGGTAGTTGAGGTTTACAGTTGTTATAGAGGTACGCTTGTACTTAGGCAAACAGTAAAAACACGGTCCTACTAAAAGAAAAGCGATTTTTTTTGCCGTCCGTTAGATATTCTGCTAACGCTGAGAATATTTGTTTATCACAATAAAAACCATTACACTTGAAACGAACCCAAAAATGATCCAAGAGACCCAGTTACCACTACCCAACCAAGGCAGTTGTGTATTTGTACTTCATTTTTAGAATGTAAATTAAATATATGTCCTCTATTGGCAAATGACGTTAAATGACAACATTGAGCTACGTCCCATGGTGAGCGTGCTGCATACGATTATATTTGTACATTTCGAGATTAGATAACCTGTATTCGATTTGTTATAATGAAGTACAGTCCATCAAATCTAAGAGGTACCGTTTGACGTTTCATATTTTTCAAACCGAAACAACTTTGTTCATACGTACATTATTCAGTTTCGATAACCTTTTTCATAAAACCATGAATTTAGAAAGATTTCATTATTGTATCTAAAAATGTACAATTCTTAATATCTAAATGTAATTGAAAACTTTCAAACAAAGCAAAATAACACATATTTACACAGTAAATAATTTCTAATAGTTATATTCTTGACCGCATTACAAAGTTACGTAGTTAGGTCACTGCACGTAGTGTTGCGACTCTTCGGATACACTTGTATGCAAAAAAATCGTTTACATATACGAAAAATCGAATGTATTATTTACAAATTACACTTGACAACCAAACAAATATTTTTTCATGTGAATGGGATTTATCTCACATATTACGATTACATAACTAAATAGTTATGTAATCGTAAAATATGAGATAAAACCCATTCACCAAAAATACGTATTTATAAATCAAATATATTTGCTTCTTTAAAAAGTTGTCGAAAGCGATTTGTCGATTTTTGATTTTCGCGCCCAAATAAGTCGGGGTTTCTCGCGCTAACGCTGTCGAAATAGTAAATGGAGTCAGGGATAGTGTTTTTTACATTTATTTTTGTGTATGATAGTATGGGTTTGCATATTACAGAGAAATAAACAAATTTTTAACAAGCACATCCATTGATTTTACAATTACAATTTTTTCTTCTAAGTCTTATTTCTACGTCTAAAACTAATAAAAATAAGGTATGTAGAACCCATTCACAAAAATGTTGTTGCCTGATGTTATAAATTAACGACGTTACTGCGCGACCGCATAATGCACTGAATACACAGATACCCTAAAATAAATTAATTTAATTATTTTTAGGTCAATAGGCAAAATCGCAGGTGTCCAAGTCTCTACAATTTTTTTTTTTTGGCAACACTGCCAACTACAAGCGCACGCGATCCGCTCGGTCGGTTCGGCGTCAGCAGTCTCTCGCCATCTTGGAAGCTGACTGTGCGCGTACTTGCTTTCTCGTTTGTGTTTTACAATTTGTGACTTGGCTATTACTTTTCTGGACTGATCATTCTTTATCCGTTTACCTTGGCAATATTTATACTGGACTCCGAACTAAGCAAGTGTTTATTAATAATGTCGAAAAGAGGACGTACTTTGAACAGCCAGGCTCGTGAATTGGTGGTGAAATTACACGAGTATTTTGAGCGTGAATCTCAAAATGGTGGACTTCTACTGCCAGTTACACAAGTTCGGGATCGCGTCGGTGAAGCTCTCTAGCCGCACCGTTGGCAAAATATTAAGTGAAAAATATGGGCCTTCGGGGAGTGACAGTAACGTACTTCACACACCGAAAAAACGAAAAAGAAATAAACCTGTGACAGGCATCGATGAATTCGATAGTCATGCTATTAGAAACCATATATACGGGTATTTTACAAGAGGCGAATTTCCAACATTGGCAAAGTTATGTGCAACTTTAAAAGATGCCGGGCTGTATAAGGGAAGCATAGAGTCGTTGAGAACGGTAATAACAGGAATTGGCTTCAGATACAAAAAAGTTGACAAACGAAAAATTGTTATGGAGCGACATGACATAATTATGCAGCGACTAACATTCCTGCGCGAAGTTAAACAAATTATAAACTGGGATAATGTAATATTTTTGGACGAAACTTGGCTAAATTCCAACCATTCTGTGCCGAAAACATGGACTGATGATTCTGAAGCTTCGTGCTCGAAGGTGCCGATAGGAAAAGGTGGACGCCTCATAATATGCCATGCTGGGTCAGCGTCTACAGGCTTCGTGGAAAACTCTTTATTAGCTTTCCAATCCAAAAGCACTAAAGAGTATCATGAAGAAATGGACGCAGTAAGGTTCCGAGAGTGGTTCTTAAATTTATTACAGAATATCCCTCCTAACAGCACAATTATAATGGATAATGCCCCATACCACTCTGTGCAAATTGATAAAGCACCTACGTCAGCCAATAAGAAAGCAGATTTGGTGGCATGGCTGCAAAGAAAAGGAGTGGATGCCGACATGTCACTATTAAAAGCTGAATTATTACAGTTAGTGAAATTGCATAAACCACCAAAACCGACATATGTAATTGACCAATTGGCCGAAGAGCACGGGCACAAAGTCATACGACTTCCTCCGTACCATTGCCAATATAATGCCATTGAACTGATTTGGGCCCAAGTTAAAGGTAATATTTTATAATATTATAATAATAACACGAGTACTTCTAACATTTATAATTTAAACAATGGTTTTCGTCTGCTATCAAATAGTTACATTATTGTTTTACAGGTTATGCAGCAAGACACAACACAAAACCACCCTTCAGTGTCAAGAAAATGGAAGGTTTATTAAAGGAAGCATGTGCCCAAGTTACACAGGAAGATTGGAGTAAAGTAGTACAAAAAACAAAGAAAATAATAATGGACGACTTCGAAAGAGACGTACACTTTGATAATGTAATGGACAATCAACTGGTCATTAATTTAAATGACGATGATGACGAAGACGACGATACTAGTACTAGTAGTGAATAAAAAAATATCCTAAACATTTCTTTTATTTAATTATAACAATTGATTTCTTAAAATTCGGATATTATAGTAATCGATCTCTTAAAGTTCGGATATTATAGTAATCGATTTTTTCATCCCATCCCTATAATTCAATTGTCAGAACTGTCAAACGGTACTTCTTAGATTTGACGGACTGTAGGTAATTATTCAAAGTGCATACTAAACACACCCTAATCGGTTATTAAGATATTAAATATTAGATGTGTTGCTGTGGGTTCATCGAGAGCGGCGCGTGGCTCGCCGGGGGGCACAGCGGGAGTGCGCTACCGGCCGCGCGCCTGCCGGTCTGCGAGCCGGAGAGGACCCGCGACGGGCGCGTCGCGCCAACTAATTGTTATGCTCGACCCCACCACTGCCTGACACCTTACAACACTATGACAAATGTTTGTTAATGTCCATTGACTCACCCTGTTACAATTTCAAAGAATACTTCCTAAATTACCTACGTTGTTGTGTAATAAAATGTAGAGCCAAAGGTCCTACTATTAAAAATGTAAAAAGTAATACAAATATTGTACTACACAGATTTCCTAGTCATAAAGCATATTATAAAAGACATACAAAAGTATCGAGTTACATAAAACCGCTTTAAAAAGAGCCTTGCCTCGTTATCTGTTAAATATTGTCGCCACATCTCGAGCGGCGAACGAGCACGCACAAGAGGTGACGAAGCCAACTTTGAAACTTAACATATTAAAATAACGATGGGAATAAAATAAAAGAGTACTTATTTATGCATAATAATGTTTTCGGGTGAATAAAAATGAGGGGATCCGTACAAATATCTAAATAAAAGAGTGGAACATCATAAAGCGGACGGTCCGGGCCGGCCGGCCGGCCGCTAGATGCCGCGAGCTGATTGTGGCCGCACACCACCGGCTATCATTTATATCATTTCATTGCGCTGTTTACATTTCATTCATAAGCCAGATTGTCCTATCATAAAACGTAACTCTATATTGCCTCTTGCAATTTCTTCGAGAAATGTTTGCGTTTTAGTCTCATTACAATAACACAACTTGCAAACCTTATTGTTTTTAAGTTATTATTTTAATAGGAGTTACATGAAACAATATCAAATATTAACATTTGCAATTTTTAAAAACATGTTTTACAAAAATAAGGACCTTTACAAAAAGTAATATCGTATAAGTAAATAAAGTATTATTTATATAAAATTACAACGAGTTATCGCAACGATTAAAATATGAATATAAAACTGAGTAAAATATTGTGAACAGCGATCGAATTCATTATTTTTTATTATAATAAGCTCTTGGCGTGTATGTGTCGCCGAAGCTCGCACGTTAGTCCTTATTTATTGACCTATTAGAGATAACATTAAGATCAAGATGCACGGCCAAGAACCTTTGTTATAAAAATGTCTGCTTCATTATTCTTAAAAAAATAAACGCGAGGATTAATATGGAATGGATAAAATAGGGACCTATTATACCATAAACATTTTAAAATGGTATCATAGTATTAATTATGAGCTATAAGAGCGACATGGCGCATTATTATAGAAGCTATAAGTGGTTGTTCAGTATTAATAATGACTGCAAAACGTAAAATTATATATTTAAGATATACCTATGATACACCTTATCATTTGCCAGCATCTTTACTAACTTAAATTTCATCATTAGTTTGATGTAATTCAATTAATTTGAACTAATAGAAATTATTTACATAAAAACGGTCAAATTAGCTGTCGTTTTAGTTTCAATTATGAATTGAAAGTGTTGAAACGAATATCCCAATATAGTTAATTGACGTAATGTGAACCATTAATTTTATTCTTTATAGGATGTCGGCAATTGATTTAGTAGATATTTTGCAATTTATTGTCAATGTGAATGATTGCGTTGACTACTTGTTTGTTTTATTTACATCAACGTGGATAAAAAAATATACAGTAAATAGGTACATGGTTAAATAATAACAAAACAGAAAACAAAAACATTATGAACCATTCTGAGGCATAATATTACACAATCGTCATATCCATCTGCTTCTATCGTAGGCAAGTAGATGGCGGCATCCTCTCGTTATAATTTTTCCCAGATTTTTAATCCACGTAATTTAAATCAATACTCATTATAGCCTTTCAAAGGACCGTCATCACGAATTTTTAACACAGAAACAAAGAACTTGTTTTATAATCTGATTTTTAAAGGCATTTTAAGTTTTATGACCATCGTGGCTTGATATATAATCAGAAATGTCGACACGGTGCCATAACGAAAATACGTTTTAAATGTGCAGTGTTTTGAAATAACTTTATCGATAACGATCTTTACTTTATATTATCTGTAGAGGAAAGGGTCGTAGATTCGATACAATACAATCACGAGCAGGTGTTTATGTTTAGCTGTTTGAAGTCGCGATTTAGATTTGTTTATTATGCTGTGAAGTGTTGAATAAGTTTTGAAGTAACACAAATCAAGTTTCCTTGGCGATCTATTCGTGACTGTTGGATAACCGAACAACAACTTATCGGAGCGGAAGTTGGCAATAAGCCTGGGACTTTTAACACTGTTTATGAGATGATATAAATCGCTATAAAATTGTAAATATGTCATTGTGAAGAATGTAGGTAGATACAATCATCATCTTGATCTACGTTTAGAGGCAGGTTTTGCACTGAGAACCATTCGTCCACAAGGTATCTACTGAAGATACTTCGTGGGCGGTCCTGGAATGTCTATTTTATTGACCGAACACAACCTCATTGATTTACTACAATTCCAATTTATTTAGATCATTATTATAATTTGATAATTATGGAAGTGTTCATACGTATATGGGAAATGCATAATAAGATTCAACACCTGATCTAAATTGATAAAAAGTTTAGAGCCCATCAAACCGGTTTTAATCTTGCTCTTATCGCTACATAATTTAACTAGTGAACGGTTTATGTGGGGAGTTAATGAAGAGTTGGAGGAGTAACACGGAACGCGACTAAGCTATTGGCATCTATAAGAAACATTACTGAAAAGTTATTAGTAGGTACATTACAGTCCCGGATCCTAATTTGGGCTGAGGAAGCATCTGATGAAGCCGTCAAGCAGAGGGCCACCTTTATAACATGTTGATGTCTATAATTGTGACGCTCTTTCCTGTGAATTAACCTTCAGCTTACCATCAGGTTATGTGAAATCATTTTGAAATGTCAATTATTTATAAAAACAACCTTATCCATGGGTTTTTAGTTCTCCACCTTGCACGATTTGACAGTGAGACCATTGTTGTACAACTGATGTTCGAGTATTGCCTGTAAAATAAAAATAAATAAAAAATGTTGTAAATAATTATCAATTATTAATTTGAATTTATATCGTAATATTTACACAATATAGGTACAAGTACATAAGAACTATCTATAAATTGCTTCCTTTTTGTTAGGATTTACACGACGATATTATTTTATCACAAACCTATCTTACCACAGATTACAGGTATCTAATTATCATTTAGGTATTTATGCACGGGTCGTTAAATAAATCTATCTTGCTTTATACTTCTGTTGAGCTAAACTTTTTCATTGAAAATGCCTATTATTTCTTTTTAAATACAACTCAAGTACTAAAAACAGGTAATAAAAGTAGCGTAATAAATATCCAAGAAAGTTGTTTTAATTTCTTCTTTACACGGAGTAGATTAGGTACCAGGCGCCATCGGTAAAACTTCCTTGTTTTTAATTTTCTTTAAAACATCTACTTTTTTACTTTTTATTTGCAGTGAAAAGGTGAAAAGCTTGCTTTGAAAACAAATTTAGCTATTTTCTGGAAGGTTCTATATTGTAATATTATTTTGAACTTTAAACTGACAACTGAACATTCCTCTTTTACTTTTAATTGCTCAGTAAAAGCTAACTCTATCGATTACTCTAATTGTTTTTAGGAATATCTCCCCTTATCCCATATACCTAGCTTCTTTCATTTTCATGCCCTAAAATTGCAGTATTGCTGTTATACTTATCCCATTGTTGTACGAGTACATCTGCGCATGTGGTTGACAAACTCAGTTTGTTTTAACAATCATATTATGTACAATAATTTCTATAATAGAGTTTGACAATGATACATTGGTGAATCGGTTTCCAAGTCTAGACATTGTTAGAGTATCGTGTGGCTACATTCTTGATCATGGGAAAATTACTGATGGTAGGACAATCGGGCGCTCGGGTCGAGCGCACCGCGGGCACACCTTATCACTACGCGGCCCATTGTGTCCACTGCATCGGCTATTCCTGACATTCACAATATTCCATGCCATTCGACAAATACTCTCCAGATTACAGTAGTATGATTAGAATGTTTAGTACCTACCATATTCAATCGTCCCGCTCCAACTCGACTACACAACATCGCCTTGCAGAATGTCCGATATTACTGTAGCTGTAGGTTCATAACGAAGGTTTACAAAACAAACAAAACTCTAAATGAGCGAGACCCATTCTTCATCGTAAGGAATTATGATACAAAAAATAAATAATATCAATGATTGCAGTCGAGATTCTGAGGACCCCTTTGTGGGTATGCCATAAAAACACCGATCCTGTTATAGTTTGCGAAAGCAATTAAGTTGTTAAACTTAGTCGTCTCTACTGTCTTAATGAAATATTCCACTTTGATTATTAATGTCGATCATTTATTGGTCTGCCATATAATCTGGATAAAATAAATATAAGGCATAATTTTTATTGCATTCCGAATGATCACATATTTTATGTTAATGCAAAGCCAGAGAAAAAATGGTATAATAAAACCCAGATATTAATAATACCGAAATATTTGATAAGTGCTAGTACAGTGGATTTCATAATTGCAATAATTTAAAAAGAGAGTTTCTGCTGGTCAATGCTCAAAGCAGCACAGAGGCGCAAAATTCGTTCATCAATATAGAATTCATAAGTTATGTACCTGCCTAGTCTTAAGTAAGGTTAATGTGCCAGTAATTGACACTACAGTAAGAAAAAAGCGAAAACTCTCAGAAATTTTGCTTCCTTTATAATAATAGTAATAATAAAAAACTATGAGCAGCACCAGGGATTGGAGTGCCACGGCTGCTTTGCGGACACGGCACTGCTCTGTCCATTCTGTGTCAGCTCCCGGCCTCCGAAATCGGACGAAAATATTTCACTCAACCGAGTTTTTGACAATGAATGTTTAGACGCACTTGACCTTGACGCCTAGAACTTGACAGTCAATTTCGAAAAAAAAAATGATAGAAACATGCGAATAATCATCATAAGCGTATCTATATTATAAAGCTGAAGAATTTCTTTGTTCCTTTGTTACGTTATTATCTATACCATCACTATCAGGCGATCCGTCTGCTCGTTTGCCTCCTATGTCATAAAAAAAAACAAAATTGTTGTTGTTTATGGTTATCTGTCCGTCAAGTAAATTCATATTCAATTTTTTCTTAAGAACTGTACTGAACTATGTACCTATTTGACATCCTTGTAATAATCAGATATGTTTCAAATGTCAAATGATTAATTATAAATTGATGGTGAAAAGTTTAGTTATCATTTATAGGTACTACATGTCTCAACAAAAAATAAACTCTAATTAGTGCACATGCTTACAAAAACAAAGAGCAAACATTATCTAGAGTAACATTCCACAGGGGAGGTCCAATTACCAATAGCATAGAAATAAAATATAGCTGAGACAATTCAGTTTGAATTATTGAAATGTAACATCATATTAATAAATTTTCCTGAGAACACAGTCTTGTATGTTTAATGTATGACGAAGGGACACGACTTGTCTCTCGGCTAATTAATGTAAACGTTGCGCAGGAGTTAATTAATTGTCCGCTACCCATGTAGTGCGCATGAAACATTTATAAAATTCATATCAGGGCTAATTATGAAACATGGCCGCGCCTGCGCTTTGCGCCACCCGCAGGGAATCGTCCGCGCGCCGATCCCCACTTGAGTAAAAACTAACTATTCTCTACTGGATTTTCTTGTTTATTGAACTACTGTAGTACATATTCTATAGATATTCTCACCACGATCATAAATCGATGTTGTATATTGATTAAATATTGAGATGTATAGAAAAACTTACAGTGATGGTGGTCCTTGTTCATCACATTCCTTACTTTGATGCACTTATTAAAATGATTTTTAATCACAGAACTTTGTAATTTTTCTTAAAAGGACATAGTAGCTATTATATCTACTGCTAAGAGATTGTGGAGTGGTTGGTTCCAAATTATAAAAATAGGATGTAACATGACTTAAAGGATGTGTTGAGAAGAATTAAAAAGCGTACTAAACAAATGACAAATGTACTTTCTGCTTCTCGTATATTTTCTTTCTTATACTTACATAAAAATGAGAATTCAAAAAACGACGGAACTAGGTAAATGCATTTTTATTGTGTGTGCATTAACAAGACAAAGTTTCTACAACAGAATTTTTTTGAAAAGTCTATGGGTAAGGTGGTATAATACCAACGGGGCGAAGTCATAGGGCACACGACAATTTGTTTGTGGTACCTGAACTACTATGCTTGCAACAATTGAAATATGACGTAGGGCTAGGCACCGACTTCTAACAGAACAGTAAATCTGTAAATTCAGTTATTTTTCTCTAAGTTATTTTATGCTTTTGAGTTTTTGAAGTTGGTTTTTTAAATGTAGATTTTTTTTTACTTTTCAGTGTTTCCCCCAATTAGTGATTTAATATAGTCCAGCATGCCTTCGACCATAGTTTTTGAGTTTTGTTTCATAAAATTGACATGATGCTCTCAATAACATAAACGAGACATTCATGCTATATATAATTAAAGAGCAGCCATTTCCCATTTCCTATTTGATATTGAGGAGTTCTCTGTGTGTCTCCCGAATCCAAGGTCCAGTGCCCATGAAATTGATATTGGACTACCTGTGGGATATATCTAACCCAACGTTAAAAGATTTTTTGAAATCGGTGCATAAACGACGGAAATATGGGATATCATAAATAATATGTTGGTTAAAAGTTGTATAGGTAATTAAAAAGCTGAGGTGCGAAGATAGAAGCTAGGTGTAAGTACTTCTAGCCCTGAAGGAAAGCAGGTGCCTTCCGGACTGTTGGTTCCACTGCTAAGTTCCACTAAGGGGTCGAAAAGGATTTTCAAACACTCATGGACCCATTAAGGTAGTGGAACCAACAATATTTGTTTTGGTCATTTATAATTATATATGATTCTAAGACGGCAAACATGTACTATCCGTCAGATAGCTAGATATATATTGGCAACTATTGTATAAACGCTTACACTTCTAGAGATGGCGCTAATTTGTCGACACTCCTATGGCAAAATGCCATGGAACTGTGGTAATCCTACACAGTCCATAAATTCAGTTTAGAAAAAAAATTGATATGCAAATGCAATGCAGCAAAAAATGGATTTATGTAATATGACAGTTATTCTACTTTACGGCGGAGTTTATGAATTATTTTTTATCGATTATAATGCCACATATTGCCATGCATATGATTCATTTGTTGCAATCGCGAAATCATCTGTAACTTTTAATAAATTAGATAAATAAATTAAAAAAATTCACGAGAAAAGTAGTAAACCTATGTATCATCATCATCTGCGCGTCAGTTTCAGTTACATCCAAAGGTTACACTTTGCAGCCTGACTGTAGCTTGGCTTATTCCTGACTTGGCTTTTACGGGAGTGACTACCGTCTAACCTTGCAAACTCTAGAGAAAACCCTGCACTAGAGCTTCGTTTGCTTATCAGTTGGTTTTTCTTACAAGTATTACCTGGCTTACGACCCGAGTATGGGACCTACATTTTTTTCATAAACAAAGAAATTATATTGCAATGTTATGATTCCAATATTCTTCTAAGCAATATGAGAAATGGAAAGTTCTTTGGTCGAAATACCATTAAAAGTAACAATAACTATTTCATGCATTCACTGCGTATCTTACCAAACCAATCGTTACCATATCGCTGTAGTAAACGTTTATGTGACACCTTGCGGCTCAAAGATAAAAACACACTAACTTCAATACATTAAATGAATGTCCGTAAACGATAACGTTAGTAAGATATCGGTAATCGGTAACGAACGAAGCTTAACACAACCGAAACCATAAAATTTCCTTGTTGTAAAACAAGTAGTTACAAGCCATCTGCAACTTTGGCACGTATATGCGATCGTTTAATATTAATCAGCAAATTAGTATGGCTAAACTAACGAAATCAATTAAATAATTTTTTAAACGGAACAGGTTTTGTTCAACCCGTTCCAGGATTTCGTGGTGACAATCGAGTTCCGCTGTCAATGGTAAAACAATACAATGTCGTGTTGTGTAAATATTTAATTCATTCTTGAAATGTCATTACAATACTTAAACATGTGTAGGTACATAAGAAGTCGGACGTAATGCCTACATACGAATACTTGATATTTTCTACCATTGAGTAAGTAAGTACAGTCAAGAGTTCAGACATTCCGTTGTCAGTCAGCTACTTTTGCTGTTGACTGTATTTACTCATTATAATTTGTCTCAAACACGGTCCAATCGTTTATTCTAATAAAATATAATATATAACACTGAGGTATGTTCATATTCCGATTCTTATACTTTATCAAAACTTGAAATAGCTACCTGCTTTTAATACTTAACAGTGCGTTATGAACCAGCCGCTGGGGGACCTGCACTCCTACTTTCAATTGCCATAAGTTGTATATTTGAGCTTTTACTTTTGGGGACTGCAGTATAACCACGCACTCCCAGCAGCCCTGAAAAAAAGGCCTGTAGCAGAGTCTCGTCTGCCAATCAACAAATGTACCAACTTGCAGGTGAGCTAGCCTTGCTTGGCCTTTTAAGATCTCGGCGGGTCACATACACCCAGTATAGTACCATACACCAATGATAATTCTTTATTTCTGTATTTATTACCAGCTAAGTACTCAGTTACTTGAAGTAATGAGTAGAGATTTACATGCGACGTGAAGGAATGCCTTGTATTCTTATAAACGGGTAAATAGATCCAAATCACGTCACATCTAACGGATTTTTGATATTACGGTTATTCTACTTTTCGATGAAATTTGGAAATTTAGAAACCGTAACTTTAGTAAAAAGCTTACGCGTGCCGGGTCGCTAATACCGTTTATACAAACATCACGTGCCTGCTTCCCTTCTTTTCTTTTTTGGTATAGTTAAGGATAACCTCGCTTAAAATATTATGAGCTATGATGAGAATAATAGTTCATATTTTTGCGCATACAAGTATTTATCAACGCTTCTATTAAACGTGACAACTGAGGACTTCTGGAGTAATATTTTAAAAGAAACTAAAAAGTTATCTTTTCTATGCTGGTATAACATCGCGAAATCACATACCTAGGCAGTTCTATAAAATCGATTAAGGTAGGAAAAAAATAATCGCTCAGGTGGGACTCGGAGGTCGGTGGCTCAGTGGTCAAAGCATTCCCTCTGTAAGGGAAAAATCGCGGGTTCGGGCCGCCTGAACGATTCACTTTTTCCTATCTTAATCGATTTGAAAAGGAGGAATGCTTCAAAATATCATTCAGGTTTATAGAATGTCACAAGTACGTACAGATTTTAATTGTAATTTAGAGATTTCACAACAGATTACCTAAATCTCTCGTATTATAGTATAAGTCATGCAAAGTACGTGGGAGCTTTCCAAGTGACCATGGATAACGGTCATCAGTCACTAACCGTTAAGTTGTGCAATTTTTCCCATCACTATTTAGGAATGTAAGTAAAATAACTTAATGAGTAAAGCCCACCTTTCTACATATATTAAAATACCTGATGTTTATTAGATACCTACTGTGTGCGTAGGCACAATAAATATAAGTAATAAGCAAGCAAGGCAAGAAGTATCGTTCAATTCATCTACTTTCAAACTTGTCCAATGACCGCTACCACGCATGTAAGACAGGTTTCTTGTACTATTATCTATTCTGTGGTATTTAGTTGTACACTTTTTGAAATAGAACGTTTAGGGCTTGCAGATTGGTGACTACATATTAATCAATCCAGTTGTCGGACTGTCAGATCCGATCCTAAGGCTGTTATCATAAATGACAACAGCTGTTAAGGCGAACTAAACATAATTCCTGGCTTCTTCGTGAGTTACTTCAGTACTATCCATATGAAGGGGAAGTGAATGTGATGTAATATCAAACAAAATAAGATTTCAAATAATTCATAGGTCACATTCCTATTGCGTTTCTACAATAGATGTTATGAATCTTAAGCAAACGTCACGATGACTAGGTATAGGTATTTCATAATTTTCAGTTTAAGTTGTGTAGCTATGACATAATATCGTACCTACCTTGAGGACCAAAGATCGCGAGTGCTCAGTGCAAATATTTATAAGTAGTGTATACTTGGGGTCTAGAAACCGCTGTTCAAAATTTCCTAGAATATTTATGATAAAAAAGAAAATATTGTTTAATTTGTTATGAACAAATTTAATCGCTCGTTGGAACAAAAAAGGAGGACACGAGGGTGGAGGGTAAATTTGAAGAAATTAGGAAAGCTAACAAATAGGAAAAAGATCGCCGTGCACCAGCCATCGGAGCAAGCCGGGCACTGTGGACCACATCTATACTGTTCGGCAGATTGAAGAAAAACTCAAGAATACAATCAACTGCTGTGTTTAGTAGCAGCGTGTCGTATCGATTGGCGATACATCGAGGTGCTGAGATGCTTATATGACACTGCCACAATGTTCGTCCAGAAGACTAAACCCATTGGCCTCCAGCGTGGAATGACACAGGATGTTATGTCGCATTGGAGGACGTCTTCAAGGCTCTGGATTGGACTGGGCGGGGTATTAATAAACGGCGAATACATCTTGGATCTGTGGTTTGCCGATGACATCGTCATAGTTGCGTAGTCGCTGGAACAACTGGGTGAAACGCTGCACAGCCTAAATGGAGCTTCATGACGCGTCGGCCGCGGTGTAAACTTGGATAAAACCAAGATTATGTTCAACGAACATGTTGCATCGAGACCGATAGCCATCGAGGTAGCGACGCTCGAAGTTGTCCAGAAATATGTCTACCTGAACCAGGTTACCTAACTAGTTAAAAACAACTTCAAGAAAGAAATAGTCAGATGGATCCAACTGGGTTGGGCAGCATTTCGCTAACTACGTCGAGTTTTCTCTTCTCCCCTACCGCAATGCCTGAAAACAAAGGTCTTTGAGCAGTAGGTCCTACCTGTTAAGACTTAGGGCGCTTACATAGACACGCAGGTTAGCCAGCGCCAGCCAGCGCGATCTTTAAACTTAGTAGGGTGTGTGTACATGAGTTTGTGTGGTGGACAGTTTTTAATATTTCTTTATGGTACCTATGTCTTGTTGATTTACTTTCTTGTTGAAATATATGCTATGAATACTATAGTAATATTATAAAGCTGCAGAGTTCATTTGTTTGTTTATATGATTGAACAAGTAATTTTAAAAATCTAGGCGTACATATAGGGACAGTCAGCGGGAGGCGACTTTGTTTTATACTATGTAGTGAACAACGTATGGGAAAATGTCGAATTTGTGGACATTCATGATTGTAGCTCCTTGAGTAGCAACGTAATGATATACTCCCGCCCATAACGTTTCTAGATAAACGTATTATTCAACATAAAAATAATTTTACTAAACCTACTGTTTTTGTATTGAGGTGAGCGCGTCCAACCAAACAAATGAACAAGTAAATTCTTCATACATAGTAGGTATAGATTTCAAAAAAAACATCAATAAGTCACCCACCATGACAGCTCATTTATACACACTTATTTATACATACTAATTTAAACAGTAGCCAATCGCCGCCGGCTGGTCGAAGCGGACAAACCAGCTTCTATATGTAAGCACCCTTACGGTGTCAAAACGTAGGCACTGACGGTAGAGCTAATCCATAAACTAAAAGTCGCGCAGCGGGTTATGGAGCGAGCTATGATTTGAGTTACTCTGAAGAATAGAATTCGAAACGAGGTCACCTAACAAAGAACCAAAGTTACCAACAAATACCGACTCGCAGAATAAGAAAGTTGAAGTGGCAATGGGCTGGCAACGTCTGTCGAGGGACTGATGGCAGTCAAAGCAGACGAGCCCTAGAGTGGAGACCGCGAAATGGCAAACGGAAGGTAGGCCACCTCTTACCAGATGGACTTATGATCTGAAAAGGTGGCTGGGATGCCATTCTCCAGCTGTGGACTGCGTTGGGCTAATTGATAGGAAAAAGATCATTAAAACTCTTATATGCTTTTCTAAAACTTTCTTTAGAGACAGATGCAAAAGTGACTACTTAAACCACTGCGCCTTGTAATTTGTTATCAAAACCACATATTTTATCAGCCATCCTCGGTGAGATAATTATAATCGTGATTGTGCTCTCAGCGAGGTGTTTCACCAGGTAATATTGGAAAATAGGAGCAAACGAATAAAAAGCTCACAATGGCTTTATCCTTGGCCTAATCCTATTTAATATTGAGTACTCTAAATAAACCATGAATAAAAATATTTAATGTCATTCTAATTCAGTTATTACTTCAGTATTTAATACAAAAGGAAATGCCTTCAAAA
The DNA here is from genome assembly GCA_949126895.1 of Eilema caniola. NCBI lineage: Eukaryota > Metazoa > Arthropoda > Insecta > Lepidoptera > Erebidae > Eilema > Eilema caniola. Next base: position 16,452,997 of record OX421464.1, on the reverse strand, counting down.
CAGTTTGATATTAGCTATCGAACACACCGACACACGTCTCTATCATTATAAATTCAACACCTAAAGCCATTATTGTATCTTTTTCATTTAAAACAATCAATTGTTAAGAAAACAACAGCATTTGCTCGACTTTAAGTCCCACAAGTTATTGTGCACTTAGCAGATGCTTACTCAATAAAAAGATGAAGCGAAAATGTGCACATTCAAAAGTTTATCTTAGCTACAATAGCGACAAGGACGGCGCACTTCCCACCTCTTCGGCAAGGCCTGAGTTTTGCATAGTGGCCGGTGGACACCTTACATCAAAACAAGTGAGGTCGTAGGAGAAGTGGGGGGACTAGTGGCGGCGCGGGGCGCGGGGCCGTGGGGCGGGCCGGGGGCGTGCAGTGCAGCCTGCAGCATGCAACCCGCCGCCCGCGCCTGACCTCCCGCCGATGAACGATGCACTTTGTACCGCCACTACATTACACTGAAGACACCTAACACACTTTTTCACTTGTCGAGCATTCAAATTAAGCAAACATTTTCCCACTAATTCTTTGGTTTACCATCGTTATCATTAATTACAATAATCTCACAAAATTACCTAATTTATATCTCGAAGTTTACGTTAATTTTCAATTTATTGGTGAAAATCACACTACGTGGTATAAATTAATCAAATATGAATAGCAATAAATGAAAACATGCATCTACGAATACCAATGTAGAAGGGTTTGTTGTGATACGTGTAGCGCCATCTATCGGTTGGTAGCGGTACCTACGCGCGTAGACTTTATACAATGATAAATTATATAATTTAGGTGTAATATAATGGAAAAATGATTTTCATTCGTTAAGAGTCCATGTCATGGTGTACTATTATTTGTTTTTCTTCCATGTTAATAAAAAAATATGTCAAGTACCTACCTTTCTCCTATTATGAATTTTATTGAAATCTAATGTCACAAAAAATATTTTGAAGTACTTAATAGATATTATAATTATTATAACGATTATTATAATGTGATGTGTCATGCAGTTTGTTTCAGACCTATGACGCTGCATATTATAATTTGTAATTGGAACATCCGCGGATACAAGCGTCATTTACATGCAAATACATCGACATTATTACTAAAATGAACATCCGGCCGGGACGCGATCGATTTGCATATTTTTTAATAATATCAGGATAAAATAACAAAAGCAGCATTAATAAATGGACGACAGACAATTGTTAGGATTTCCGGAGCGCAAGTAAATTATTCACAAAATTTAATCAGCTCAGTCATAATCTATGCGTGATGATAATTATATACCATTATGAATACAATGAATTTATGTCCATTATGTTATACAGGTCATGTGATATCACCTGTTTACGACACTGTTTGAATGAATGATAAAGGCAGAACAATATTACAATATTAGAAAAATGTTTATGAATGTTTATCAAATAGAAAAACCGGGTGCGCATTGTCTTACATAACTTTTCAACTCCTATCATCGGAGGTCCGAAAATGTTTCTCATACAATTTAAAATTTTAGTGATCGTTATTCATAAAAAAAATAATCATTTAAATTCATAATATCGCAAATTATACATATACTAATATTTGTTTTAATATATTTGTTTGTACTAATGATCGAAACTCATACATAATCATTCGATTAAATAACTATAATATTCATAAATTTGTTTTACTCTAATATTTGTTTTTATAAATTTATTAATCATAATTGCTACCAGAAACGAGATGCTACCAGATTAGTAGGTTAGGTTAGGTTAGAACTGTGACCACAACAACGCGCGAGCCGAGCGAGCGAAGCGAGCGTGCTGCGGCAGCGGCCGGCGAAGCGCCAGAAACTATTTTTTGTTAGAAAAGTAGACAGAATTTATGCAAAAAGATTTTTTTAAATCGGTCCAGCAGTTATTGAGAAACACGTGTAACAGACGGACAGACGGACACAAGGAATTGATAGAACGCAATATGATAATTATCTGTTATAAAGTAAGCTATTCTGAACAACGACGTTATGAGTTGAAGTATGTTCGTAGTAACAACATTATTAATTAAAGCAATAAAAGAATGTTATGGAGAAAAAGATCTGAAAAAAATGGATTTAAACTGGTTCTTGGTAGTAACAGTATTAATAAAAAAATTATAATCACTAACTGTTATGAGTTTCGATGAAAGTAATAAAAATGCATGAATAAAAAAGTATTAAAAATAAAATTATGAAGAGTGATGATTATGAACACAAATCGGTAGCAAGAAAAAGAATAGGATTAAAATTTTTATGTGAGCCAATATGGACCCAGAAAAACCAATACTAGTTTAGTAGGTAGGTACAGTCAGCATCTGATCGATCTTGACAAATAAAATATTCGTTATGTGGTTTCACAGATAATATAATATAATTCTTATGTGGTATCAAAAAGAAAAGAATAACGATACTTATCTTCTTATTCTAAATAACTCTGGATGTTTTAATAAACAAAATAACAATCCGTTCCTAAGTAAACGCTACATCAAACTCCCCCCCTTTTTCCCATCTGTTTTTTTTTTCTATAACGAAGGTCACATTAGCGAGGCAAGTTTTTTTTTTTTTAATAACGACCTGTAAGGAATTGTGTCCTTGATATTTAAGCTAAATATATAAAATATCAAGATCCTTTCATAAATAAACGAACAGCAAACTTCTTATATTTCCCGTTTTCTCTCCTATAAAAAATCTCTCGATAAAAGTTGTGCTTTAAATCAAAGAACATGTGTGCCAAGTTTGGTGACAATTTAAGAAATACACCCTCTAGACTGGAATTGACAAACCGACATACTTGGATACAGACAAAAGTAAAATCTGCCGCCTTATTGAAACGGAGACCCTCGCTCGCTCGCTCACTCGCTCGGTCAAAAAGTCACTTATATTAAATCAAATTTTCGATGTTCAGTGATCTCTGCTTCCAATAAATCTTACAAAATTACATCTTACTTCTTTTACAAAATTACGGATCAATTTCATAAAACGTCTAAGTTTTTGCGCCTTGACAGATGATGACAACTAAATTGGGGTAATTGCTATCACATAAATGACGTTTTTTTTTTAATTCTGGTCATCCAGATACTATATCGAACAATTTTTTTTTAACTAGCTGTTGCCCGCGGCTCCGCCCGCGTGGATGTCGGTTATCGCTTAGTGTTGAGTCAACGCTATTGAGCATTAAATTTTTCTAAAATAAAAGTAGCCTAAGTTACTCCTTATTACATCAGCTACCTGCCAATAAAAATCTCACAAAATCGTTCCAGCTATTTCAGAGATTAGCCGGAACAAAAAGACAGACAGACAAAACTTGTAAAATAATGATATAACGTAGATATTAGATATGCGTATGCATGTTCTAAAAAAGGGGTATTTCAATATTACAAGCAGACACTTCAAATGTATAGATGTATAGCAGATGTATAGATTTTGTGGCACAACCGGTCTAGTAGTTGGTATTCATTGAAGGCTTTGACCGCCTCTTAGGTACCTCGTATTCATTCAGGTGCCTCCTCCGTCTAAATAACAGGCAATCAAAATAATTAATTGAACGCTCACGCTTCATTAATTGGTAATCAAAATGAAATCATTAACATGCTTTATAAATTTCTTATTTCAAATAAAACTGACTTAATTTTTAAATTGGGTATATGGGACCCCACCAAGACCATTGGGGTCCAACCTAACTAATCGTAGAACTCATATTAAAAGCAAGTTAATCTAAATAGCGGTGTTAGTATGTTGCAGAACATGTAGGTAGTTGTATTATGAGAATAATAACACAGATCACCTAATAGTTGGTAACAGTTACAATAATATACCTAATCCTCAGTCGTGGATTCTCCTTCTATTTAGTAGTGTGTATCTACTACTGCCTTTAGGTACCTATCGATAAAATTACACGACAGAAGCCATACAGTATTCTAACAACAGGACTAACCTTAGGTTAATAAGTACGACGCGGGTGGCAAGTGTTTTGTGTTAAGCACGGGTAATCAGGTTCTGCCCGCACTTTAGCTGTTAGTTTCATAATTATTCATGACATTCCATTATTAATAGTATTTTTATCTTATTTTTGGGAATCTTATTCGGTGGAATATATTTGAGAAATAAAATGAATCTAATTTCAGCTATCTGGAGTAACAATTCCCATTAAAAGCGGCCCAGTCACTTTGTAAATTACCCGGAATAACAGAAAGTCTGATCCCACCAAAAACATTTTCATGTAAAAATGTTGCTAAGATGAGTGTACGTAGCTTACCCTGTGAAAAATTTATCAGATCTCGTATAAAGCCAAGCTCTGCATACTGCACGCTCTAAAGTCTAAATCTACAAGCTCTACACTAAATGTAGAATTTGAGAAAGTAGGCCTGGTAAAGTTAGGGCGCATAGATCAAAAATCTTGGCCCTACATGAGATCTGACCACTTTTTCATAATATTTTGAGTAAGGTGTCGTGTACAGCTTGTAGGTTTAGAGCGTGCAGTCTTTAGAGCTTGGCTTTATACGAGTTCTGATAACTTTTTCTCAGGGTAAGCTACGTAAACGCGTCTTGGTAATATTTTTACATGAAAATGTTTTTGGTGGAATTTTACCTATTTTTGTAAGTTGGTAAATGGACTTTTTTCGATTGGCAACATTTAAATTAATTTTCACCGTAGTAGGTACTATTATCTAATCTGTGCTTCCACCTTTTATTCCCAGGGGACAGGTTAGGTTAGGTTTTTTAATTTTTTTGTTGTCTTCGTAGTAATATTAGCTTACGTACCCTAACAATTTTGATGGTCAGTGAGTGAGTCAGTGACACGATCGAGTGATTTGAGACATTAATAAAATCTAAGGTATAATAGGTACGACATTCAAACTTTGCATGTTTAATGATTGTAGTGATGGCATTATATCTTGAAAATTTTAACTATTTAGCATCATCCAAAGAAAAGTTTGAGAGTTCAAAAAAACGACGAAGCGTTTCGAGAAAAGGTAGGTAGTGCCTTTGCGCTTTGCTTGGCTCATCTTGGCGAGGGCACTACCGTGCCCCCAGATAGGTAAACACATAAATAAAAATGGTAAATTCTTATTATTAGGATCTACTGTGTAAAATCAGTGAATAGCTTTGACAATACCAAGCTAACATTTCCTAGGTCTATCTCTTGTACTGGGCAGCATGGATAGATATTTATTACCCGCATTACATATATCTGAATGTAAGGTAGAGTCAGGGATCATAATAAATGGATAGAAGGTGAGCCTAGGATGTAATCGGGCTCGAATGTTGATGATGATAATGATGACAGAAATAGTAAAACTGAAGCCACTAAGGACCTTCCTAAAGAAGCATTCAATGACACTACCCAACTCGAAATCGCATACAAAGAACCACGGTGTAAACGTTACAAATACATTAGTATTCGAATCTATTTCTTACAACTACCAATCTAAATCTACATAAAATTAAAAAATAAAATTGTGACGCCGTTGATAAATTAGCATTACAAATATAAAAAACAGCATTACTAAATAAAAATGCCACATCCCACGGAATTCATGTCGTACATTTAAATGATATTTAGGCGTGAAGTAGCACATGAAAAAATTCTACATATATTATGCAATTCTCTGCGGCATCGCCCCTTAACAATTGCTTTGACTCCTACTTCTCATAGTTATAGGATGATATTTTCATAAAATGAAGTATGTTAACGTACCTAACGATTTAGTCATAAATTACAGTTACACTAGGATTTTTCATGCCTATTGATTTTTCATCCTTTACAAATATTCTTAGATTTGTCAGCAACCTTTTTACGAAATAAATATTTTGCTGCTGAAGTTTTTAATTTATTTAACTGCAGTGAGAGCACGATGTTCGATACGGATATTTATAATATAAAATATTAATTTTCTATTGTAGCTAGATATCTTAGGACAAAAATCTAAAACGTCACATGTTTATTTAGTGCTAAAAAAATTTGATCTGCATTTAAACGGTCAAGGTCTTTAAAAGTGATATGATAATCAACAGATGAGTGAACGGCTATATTTATTAGGATAAATATAAGTAATATTAGTGGAGTAACAAACTGTGTTGGCTAGAATAATATGTAAGTATGTAGATGTTATCGGCAGTCGTCACCTGAACGGAAGCGAGACGGTGCCACTAACACAAAAACCACATTAGTACCCCAATTATAATTACAATGTTATTTATGCACGTTACTCTATCAAGTTTACAAACAAGGGGACTATCTTTAGTATCGCGTTTGTATAAAAACAGATAAACTATGACAGCAACACTTTTGGTTGACAGTTTTTTTGTTCGGGGTGCTTTGCATACATGCAATTAACGCATACAAACTTGGAACTTCTTATCTTGACAACCGACTATAGATTATTATATTATATTTATTACTGTCATATATTTGTTTAGTGTTTATTAAAAAAATATCTTCTGCTTCAATGCCTCGGTGGCAGCGAGTATTGCAGTCTTCGGGTTGGATTCATGTTGGGCCAAATTTTATTTTGGTATTTCTGTAGGAAAAATTTATAACGCAGTGTCAAAAAATGTGCACGACAGATGATAAATAGACTCGAATCATATTATTGTTATCTAAAAACTCGGTTTCACTGTTTGCATAAATGTCCTCCAATATCGAAAATCCAATACCTCATCAAATATCAATTTATGACAGAAGTGGTGCCAATATTTTCTGTCAAACACTTAGCAGTTTTATCAGAAGTAGACGAGAACTTTGACTTTAGTTTCCCGCCACAATAAACAAATTTATCATTACTCTACAAGATTCAAACCTTGGCTGTTCATATGTTACACAATCATTCGGCGCAATAGCCTCGTTTAATGTAAGCCATTCTGTTTGCACGTTTTTAGAAAAAATAAGTATGAGAATTACACTTTATATAAGAATTCTCTGAAGTCAGTATTAAAAATTACATTCTCGTAAATGTTATTCAAGTGAATAACGAAATAACTAGATAAGCAGACTTCGAACAGATGTTTCAACGGCATATTATTTCTTGAACAGTAAATCTTATTTGAAATAAAGTATCCGTGTATTATAAACACCTGAGTCTGAATAAACATACACGCAGGTAAATCAGAATGGTAAATGACTAACTGTAATATAAATATCAGAAATAGTAAAACTAGCAACATGCGTTTGAATCAAACAATCTTTCAGCCGCTTCTACAAAGCTTAGCATTTTAAAATGTATCCGGTGAAGATCGTAAAATATTCGATAAACAGGGCGTGTATGTTTGCTTTCGCCGAGTTTAACATTGCTATTAAACAGTCGTGAAATGGACAGAAATAATCGGGTCGATCCGTTATATCGCATCATTCGTATGACGCTAGCGTCTGCATACGCAGCACACCCCATTGCTATGCAGGCGAGGTGTACTCACGCATTCACTACTTTACTTCATTTCTCAAAGTTATACGTATGTAAATATCCACTCGCCGACCAGTTTACCTACACCTACATACTTTATTGCCTTCAACGGGATACACAAAACAATGAATTTATCCTTCTACGAAAACGTAGTAGAAGTGATCATGCGTCATTAAATGGCATGGCAGTAGTACCCGTGACGTGGCGACGACGGCGGCATGACTTGAGGTGCTCAATCGCAAACCTGCGAATGTCTTTCATCGCAGTGGATACGCGTTTGCGCACCAGACGGCTATGTTTTTGCGAGTCGCGGCGCGCGCCGCCGGCCTTTCGACGCCAATTCTTTAAACCGACCGAAACAATACTGGGAACTAGGACATTTAGCATCAAATACGTACCCTACTTTATAATATAATGTAGGTATCTGAATAGTGACCCGCTTTGTTTTTGCAAATTGTCATTTAAGGTGCATTTACCTATCTAACATTGTGGTGCGCTGAACCTCTAGGAGATGAACCTTATGTGAATGAGCGTGACTTCCTGCAAAAGTCAATTGGATTCAATAGTAAAGAACTTACACTAAACAAGAATCACTGAGGGTAAGATTAATAAAGGCCGACGGGATGTACCTATAGCATACTAGCATACGTTGTAATCGCGCAATTTAGTTGCACAAGAGTCGAAGACGCGGGGCAGCGTGGCACGGATGCGCGCTTCGGTGCAGTGCCTCCCGCGGCGATGCTCCGGCGCAGCAACTTTTTATACGTGCATGCTTGGCTCGTGTCTTTTTCGCTCTTCCCGATTGGAATTCGTTGAGGGATCGCCGCTGCCGGTGGCAGACGTCTTGTGACATGTCAGTGGCGGTACGTGCACTGCGTACAAGGCAATTAACCAGTCATTTCACTCGTATCCACCAATCGGCTGGTATCCCCTCGTATCCCACGAGTAGATGTTTCTGAGGAGTTTCGTCTTTATTCAAGGAACAACCGTGAAAATACTTTGGACACAGAAATCGTTAATTGATCTCGTTAATTGTTTTTAAAGCATCTTGTATTTTATGTGTAAGACTTTACACGAATTTTTCGAGACAAACGTGATCTTCCAATGAAGATGTGACTGGAGTTGTTTCAAATTGCGAGAATACGTTACTTTATGAAAATATTATTCATTGACACGATTTAAATACGATACCAGTTTCAGTGATATGTCTTCCTAATAATGGGCCTCCCCGGCTGAAACCATAACGAACAGCTAACGAAAACTGCGAAAAGTTCATGGAAATTTACCACCAAAATTTACAATAAAAAAGAAGTATTTTTAACCTTGACTTAAAAACTGAAGAAAAAATATTTATTTTGATAAAAATTACCGAACCTAAATTAGGCCAGGGAATAGAGTAGCATGCCTGGCCCTACGCTTCAACAGATGTATTTATTTGTCTTGCGACACTATTACCTTTTTAACACCTTATTAGCCGAACTTCAAAATGCCCAAGAAAAAAATGTTTATATGAATATCAAATAACTTGTCACCATGTATGTATTGTCAAAAACACCTGCAGAATACTCAAATATGGCTGGTGCAGGCCCTCTTAACCTTATTTTGCTCTACAAGGTGCTAAAACAAGAACATTTTAAAAAGTATTTCTTGTCTTCGTAGGAGGCAGCATAACAATGACAGTTCTTACAATAGAAACTTATGTTTGACAAAAGGAAAGGCCGAACTTCGTCGAGGCGTGTGAAGGAAAATAAAAGAGGAAAATAATGGAGACAAATCACGCCAAACTGCTTCTTATAACAAATACAGGGAATATAGCATAGCATAACTTTGTGCTAATATTTGCGCTTTCGTGAACTTCCTCCTGGTTCAATTCCTTGCATGGAAGAGTCTTCATTATCAGGTGTGCTGATTTGCAGATCACTTGGGCCCTGAAAATCACAGTAGGTATAAGTATTTTTGCAGATGGGTGTATGGGAACACCCAACTTTAAAAATATTTGTACCTACCGTATTAAACGCATTTGTTACTGCCCTTTTTTAATTAATTGCGTTCCGTGGCTAATTCTTCTACATCCTAGCGTTAATCCCAGTCGCATCCGAAGCTATTCAATTTGGAGTCTGGGATTCGTTTTTCATTAGTCTAACTGCGGATTTGGTTAAATTTTCCGTAATGCGACTGCCATCTGACCTCCACAACTCAAAGGCGATATCGAAGCATTGCAGCTAGACCAGTTGTTGAATTTTTGAGGGCTCCAACTACCCATAACGACTGCCATAGATGTTTGTATGGCAACCGGGTGAATCATCTATTACTTAATATTAACGTTTTGTAGTACCTAGCTACCCATTGTAGCTAAGACTACCGTACGTCCTTTCTCCCGTCCTTGTATATGACGGAAAATATTGGAAGGCTCATGTTAAAGTGTCAGTCTTATCATAATAAGGCTGCAGTATTAAACTCCGATATGTGTGGAGAGGTTATGTTCACGTTACATTTGGTCAACTAGAATACTTCGTCTTGAATACGTCTTGCACACTTATGAAACAAACGTAAGAAAAGTTAAGTCTAACTCAACTTTCAGATTAAGGGTAAAGATCCGAGGTAATCCGACACGACAGCGCTTGAATCAAAATATTACTAGATACTTATATCAAAGTTGAAGAGTTGACCAGCCCATTTTATTTTTGGAGTAAATACCACGAAATTGCATGCACCTACTCTAATTAGAAATAAATATATAATTAGGATATTTATAGGGTATAATGTCACCCTTAAGGGGTTAAATGAGGGATTTAACGTCCTACGAAATTATCCTGTCTGAAAATGGGATGGGCACAGATCACCTATAAAAATATTTTTGGAGGCCTTCTTTAATATTCTTGATTTTTAGCTACAGTTTAAAACTTCTCAATTTTTTTCGTCCAGTTAGGTAACCGATAATTCATAAGCAGCTACGGACATGTAATTTTTACCTAGCTTTCATAATCAGCTACTAAATATTATCGCTTTTGTCAACAAGATTCCTAGTCAGCTATCAAAGAAGTTTTTATTTTCCATTTTCATACATGGCTATATCCAGCAGTGGACTGCAGTGGGCTAATTAATTCATTGATACATGGCTAATAATCAAAGAAATTAATGTGGGTTGGTTCCCTAATATAGGGTTTATAAGATATTCATTACATATCACAAAAACATATCGGTGCGTACCTTCTGAATGTATTTAATAGTAAATTGTATTTATTACAGTTTGTTATTATCGCAATGTAAACAATGAGCTGTGTATAGACAATTATGGTAAAGTCTGGTGAAGGTGTCGCTAGCGAGCGGAGTCACTACATGTGTTACCTACCGGCGTACATAATGTATGATCCAGGGCTAGCTAACGGAACAAGGGACTTTTGAACGCGAATATTGCCTTTCAAATTTCGGTTTAGCACATGATCCTTATTCGCTTGAACAAACTGTAACGTAAACGTGATTGATCATTCACGTTTACGTTACAGGAGTTATTCTACACATTATAAGCAACCTAACTTGAATATATCGGTGAGTAAGCGTCCCAAGACAAGCGAGTACTGTTCGTCATCAACAGTTCGTACGATAGCGTGCTTCAAACCCAACGAGTCCCATTTGACTATGTTCATTTTTGCGTTCGGTTGCCTACCTAGCATAAGACAGAAAATAGAAGTTACTATCTGATGGTAAATATTTGCGTTAGAGCGGTGCAGGCCCTGTAAAAGGCCTTTATGAAAAAGTCCATATTGCTTCCTTTCGAACCATCCATTCACCCACACACCCGACCAATTCAGAATGTAGTTAAGGTGTTTGCGTGCACTTACTCGTTAACGTAGCTAGCATCCTTTCTAAAGATAGTCTCAAAAAGAAACTGTTGATGACTTCTGATTCTAATTCAAATTTTGTCATATACGTGCTTTACCGGTTCAAACAAATTATTGTAGAGGTATTCTGTTTAGATTGTGGCTCGCCCACTATTAGAGCTGACAAATATGAATTTTCTTTTGAACCTATTTCAATTGTTTGAGTATAAGCATACCTTTAACAAAATATTATTCAAAACACAAAAATATGAATTGATATTCCGTTGAAGGAGCGAATATTAAATTAAAAATAACAAAAATATTGCAGGAGAATACCCCGGTGGTAACCCTTGGAATAACAGAAGAAGCCGCTTGCCTTTCCATTGAATCAAATTCATATATTTTGAGATTCAGTCGCCAATTTCATTCGTACAGATAGCAAAAATGTGTGAAATAAAATGTCCAATTTGGTGCCGAGGTTTGATATATTTGTAATTAAAGCCTTTATTTTTATTTAACATTTAACTGGCAATAGCACTTATTCATTGTTAGTATTGCAATACAGTAAAATATCTGCAATATCACGAAAGGCAGCACATTTTTGGTCTTCAGACTTCCAATACCAACGACGAAATCTCGCACAATCAATTTGGTTGATATTTATGAGCTGCATCAGGCGGTTGACATATTTTATCATTTTCCTTTCAAGAATTTCATCATAATGATTTACATATTTTGATGGTACACCTCGATAATTGTCAATGAATAACTGTTATATCAGCGCACCTAATGCGGTTCAGCTTGCTTAAATGCTTCCAGCGAATTTATATTGACCATTCATTTGCTAATTTCAACTTTATTCTTCAATGTGTCAGTGAAATGAATTGACCCGATTGCTACTTTAAATTGTTAATTTACACTACTGTCAAATATATAATTACTTTATAAATACTAAAATAACTTTGACTTACTCAACAGAGAGCACTGTGATACCGTTAGAGGTAATGATAATGACACATATTATTCTGACGGTACATTCCACCGATTGTTTTATTGGATTATGCCGAGAGGCCGCGAAGCAGCTATAACTATTCAGTGTTGGCTTTTGTGTTATGGAAAAACTTGTTCTTGAACCCATGTAGTGTGAAACACTCGTTTATTTGTGCAGTTTAATGTTACATATGTACACATATTATCGGGTGCGATGCTCGGCTGTCATCGCTGCGCCCGCACCGCTCTGCGCTCGACACTGCGCACACGTCGAGCCTCACCACCACGGCTGTTAGTGCACACAATGGGAGTCTCACACACTCCTTGATTATAACTACTGTTTTCAATCCCCAATTTTTGTTTTCAGCCTTCAGCTATATATAGCCTCAGGTGGAAATATAAGTAGTCCTAAACTCACTGTCGTATATTTATTAAACATTTGGTGCAGTTTTTTTGGATCAGCATCTAAATGATAAAATAGTTATCTTTAATATTGGTAAACTAATTTTATGGTGAGACTCAAATTACCAAAATTTTCACTGACAATGCCATATTAACTTGGAATAAAAATCTATAATTCGGCTTACCAGTTTCGATGGTTGGGTTGATTTAGGAGCATTACAACACAGTAAGCACTTAATTATAAAATTTGTGAGTTTACACATTACTATTCAATTACGAAATCGGCGGAACCCTGCGAAATATTTTTCAGTTAGTCGACGACTAATGTTTATTTGGACATATTTATGGCTATAGTTCCGCTTTTTGTGTAAATGGAAATATGTGTGGCGGATCGCACGTCTGCGTGAGATTTTGGACACCTCTCCGCTTACTAAATTTAATATCGTCGGCTTTTACGCCGACGACGAACCAAAAAAGAAACTATGAAATCGCCATTGTGTCGGCGACACGAACGGCAGTTCGCGCCTACCGGCCACTCATGAAAATTATTTTGTTTTTATCGCAAAATGTATGTTTATGATAACACCTGTTTCGCTGATGCCTCCGCGATCAGTGTCAGTCGAAGCTTGTCTCGATTTTTTGCCAATTTAAAGACTATAAAGACGCCCGCATTGCCAGCTAATTTAACCACTGTTCCGCGAATTACGTATTCGTTTGCTCTTGTTCGAGGGACTGGAGGATCCCTATTTTTGACGTGCCATGTTTCTAAGATTATTGAATATTAAATTTCGGCAATAAAAGCAGCGTTTTTATTGCATCATGTAGGATTGACTAAGCTCTAAGCTGATATACAGATCCGGCGATTAGTGTACTATAGAAAATTATATAGATGAAAGATAATTCATATTTATTAACAAATCAATCGAATAAATCTTAGTTTATGTCAAGTATAATGATGCGGTTGTCAAAGGCTGGCCGCCGCGGCCACAGTCCAGCTTTTTGCATAATTACGTCGATGGAATGCCGTCCCTTTAATATGATAACAAAGAAAGATGACCGACTATATGACTGTTGAAATTTATAGCTGTCCTCAGCAAAAGATGTGAGCCGCTGATTGTGAGAACGATGTCTTTAAGTTATCTTTTATTCTTCTAACGCTAGTTAATGCTAGTTCAAAGTTATACAAGTATCATAACTCTCAGTTGGAACGACCTCTACATATAGTGCATATGTATAAGTATTAACTTGGATGTAATCGCGGACCTTGTAAAGAGCGCAGACATAGATTAGGTGCGCGAGAACAAATATATCTATTGGCCTGTTCGAGTTGATAAACAACATGAAATCACAGATAGTGAACCTTTCTTAGTGTAAACCTACGACTTATATATTTTCGTAACGCAATCCATAAGAAAACACAACAATAATTGTACATTTCTCTTGACAATGTTCCTTAGAGTTAGGGCGAACAGATACAATGTCGAAGATTTGTTTACTCAGTGCTAAGAGGCCAGCATTACATGATTACATCGTCTGTGCGGCCGCTTGAAAAATGGACTTTCTTACGTAGAAATATAGGAAGAAATTCGCAGTATTGCAATAGCAACTATATATCAATAAGGAGATAGTGCATGGCTCGTGACCGCTTTTACGGGGTTAAATTAGAATTAACTCAAATGTCTTCTTTCTGTCGTACGCCATGATATTCCAATCAAAATTGACGTGGGAAATATGCTCGTTTGTGACTGTGGGCAGGCAGCAGGCTGATATCGATAAATTGTACAATAAATTACGCACAGCCATTCCGCTAGATACTGGCGTTGCATAATTTAATCATAATTTTCTTGAAGTCTGTGCCGATACCGCTACCGCAGACCCGGTAGGTAGGCAGGTAGGAGAAAACCTAGTGACTATATGTATAAAATTAATTGTCGTACAGCAGGCATTTGCAGTGTGTTATAGCTTGCTACTAGTAAATGAATTATGTAGAGCAAAAAGTGGTCTGTACCTACATGTCATAACTGGAAAAGTGGAAGCTCACGAACAGGTAGCTCACAGTATGCAGTGTCCGGGTTTACATGCGAAATGTGAACGGTTCGCTCAGTTCCACATGTATGTTTTGATACCAAGTTTTTATACTCTATATCGATTCGCATTCTTTTCACTGAGTAAGTACCTAATTTAAATATTTGCACGAAAGTTATAAGTTGTGAATCATCGCATCAATTCCAACAAAGGTAAAACAATTAAAATTTCTTCTGTTTCAGTTTACTAAAAGATGTGTTTTTTTTTCATTATTATTTTTTATAGTTATTCAATGAACCAAATCAACTCAGAAAAACGTGAAGGCATACTTCTTTGTTTCTTTAACGATTGTATCAACAGAAAATAAGTAAAACATAAATTTAGATACGCTTACGACGCCGAGACGTAGATATATTCTTGACTGTTACAATATATTTGTTATTATGCATCCCAATCTGAATAAGCGAACTCTCTGAGGGCTCATGATTGTATTCTCTTTTATAAAGAGCTAGTACTTTCCTTACAAAATTGACATCCAAATCAGATTAATCCAATCAATGAAAATTTATGACGCACCCGAGACCGAGCGAGCTCCGTGCCACTGAGAGATCAGCGCACGGCTTTGCTAATCAGTTCCCAACCAACAAACTATAACCTACCTGTTGCTCCCACCGCATCTTTATCAAGCTCTCAGTATTCTCAGAAATACGACGCATTGCAAAAAAGAATATTATAATATATATTTTTGGAAATCCAATATTGTAATTTTAACTTCATTTGTATAGCTAAACTTAAGTTACCAATATTGATGAAATTGTTAGTAACATGATTAGTTTAAATATTATACGAAAATTTGCCAACGTCTTCGAAAATCACACAACGTGTGTTTTTGCTGCAATTACAGAGACGTGCGGAGCGATCGCCTTCTTTACAAACATGCCTTTGATTTATATGTCTGCTTTCGGCTACGGGATGAGAGTAAAATATGAGACGAGCCATCAAATATTCAGCCTTTTTGGGAACCAGGAGCGATTCTTAATGCTCATTATAATAAAAATGCGATAGTTCATACTGAAATATATAACATGTAAGTTGCCTACGTTCGTATATCAGTCCCATTTTGGAAGTTAGCAAATCTTTATACCTAAGAAGATCGAACATTCTTGATCCTTATTAAAAGGGAAGTTAATGCAATACAGAATTCCCTTTGACATTTATAACGTATTAAATTATTAAATGATTTTATGTACCATCTAATCTCATAGATGTTGTTACCAGGTGACTAAGGAATAATGTTGTTTTTCATGCAACTTTTACTTAATATTATTAGTAATTAGTTTTGATGAGACTATTGTGCATACAAAAAGTGTAGGTACAGGGTTACACCAACACATTCTTTGTTAGTGCACCAACACCGTGGTGTTAGTCGGTGCTCATGCCAAATAACAGACGAGGTTCTGGTGCAGGTTTTTTATCAAAATTGAGAGGTTAGTCAAGTATACACAGATACCGGGTTACAAAGTGCAAACATTCAATGCAACCGGAAATTGGTTGGAAGGGTGATGATTGTGCATGGAAAAGTGTTAAAGATAGATCAACCTTAAGATAATAATACTAAAATACTTTATACTTATAAAGATTTATCATATATAATATTATCTACGCATATATTTTTCTTAGAGGATCAAAACACTTTGGTCTGCGGGAGACAAGTTGGTTATATTTCATCAGGGCAGGACAACATCACATGATCCGCGGGGAGATTCATCTTTAATTGGGTGAACCGGGCCAAGTTGCTCCCTTACATTGTGGAACCTTTATTAGAAGCCAACCAGTCTGGGACACAAATGTCATACCTACCTGTACGATATTCGTGACTTTGGTTATACATATAACTGTGCGGTGATATATAGATGTAACAAAGTAGCTTGGTCAAATGATGAAAAATAGGCTTGAAACAATTAGATCGGGATTTAACAATCCTTAATTATCACGTAAGGACAAAAAATGTTTTACCCTAAAATTTTATAAATTTGGTATTAAAAATAAGTATCTACATTATAAATAATAATAGTAACCGTGATAATAATGACGTATGTCTTTACGAAGACTATATCTATGTTGAGTACTTACCTATTGAAGATTGGGTTGTCCTGGAGTTCAAGAAATTTTAAGAAATAATTTGTAGAAATTTTCGAAATTTACACTATCGATATAATTACTAATTATAATGGGCAGCATTTCGCAAACTACGTCGAGTCTTCTCTTCCCCCCTACCGCAATGCCTGAAAACAAAGTTCTTTGACCAGTGCGTCATACCTGTAATGACTTACGGTGCCGAAACGTGGACACTGACGGTAGAGATAGTCCATAAACTATAAGTCGCGCAGCGGGCTATGCTTGGAGTTTCTCTGAAGGATAGAATTCGGAACGAGGTCATCCGACAAAGAACCAAAGTTACCGACATAACTCGCAGAATAAGCTAGCTGAAGTGGCAATAGGCTGGCCACGTCTGTCGAAGGACCGATGGCCGTTGGAGCAGACGAGTCCTAGAGTGGAGACCGCGAGAAGGCAAACGAAGGGTAGGACGCCCCCTGGCCAGATGGATCGATGACCTGAAAAAGGTGGCTGGGACGGACCGGATGCAGAAGGCGGCAGATCGTACGAAATGGCGCACATTGGGATAGGCCTATGTCCAGCAGTGGACTGCAGTGGGCTAATTGATTGTTTGATTGATATAATTACAAAAAATATCATTTTATCCAATGGTTATTATAAATGTATATATAATAAATTATAAAATGAAACTGATGAGCCATTTTTTAGTATGTACACTATGTGGGCCATGGTCATGACGATGTTAACTGCGCGTGTTATTCAACGGACTGTCATCGAAGTCTTGTGACGCGTAATTAAAATTAATATTTATGGCTCAATAGAACATATAAATAAGACGCTGACATCTTTCAACTTGATGTGTATTAATGTTCTACCAATAAATCATGACAAGTTATTTTAAAGTCCAACGTCAACATCAATACAAACTTATGAAACTGGTTACAGGAAATTAAAAAGCCTTTACTAAGTAGGCGTTCCAAAACAAAAGTAGGAAAAAAGACGTGAAAAGAAGATTAAATAAAATTCTTCAAAACAATCTGCAATACCTACCATTTAAGTTGTTTTGGGATTATCCAATCAAGACGTTCGGGGTCCAAACTCGGAACCAATTTCACGTGCGAGTCCATACACCTACAGGTTGACGAACCTGGCTCTGGTGCAGACTCTGCTGTCGGAATTAGGATGTCAGACGACATTTTCTCCCATTAAAATCATATAAGCCAAACCACAAAAAGAAATGGAGCCCGAGTTCCGAAGTGAAAGCCTCGGATGCAACTGGAAACAACGTAAAAATGTCGATGGTAAAATTCTTTAAAACAACTATTCGCTACCTTTAATTGTAGAACCATGTTTTTCAACGATATATATATGTCGCAGCCAACTAGTTTAATCAGTCGTTCAATTAAGGGCCTTTTATTATACCACTTAGGTGGCAGACAAGCACACGGCCCACCTGATGGAAAGTGGTTGCCGTGGTCTATGGACGTATGCAACACCAGGGGCTTTACACTTGCGCTACCGACCCTGAAGAAACCTTTTAATGCCCTTCTTGAAGAACCCCATATTGTAGTCGCTTGGGAAAACCACAGCAGGAAGTTCATTCCACAACCTGAGCGTGTGTGGGATAAAGTTCCTTTCATACCGTACCGTGCGCACCGTTTCTGGTCGCAATGTGTGAGGATAAATTCCCTGCCTATGGCGAGTGGTGCGATGATAGAATGTTGCTGTGGCATCATGTCAAACAATTCATCTAAGCACAGGCCATTGTATAGGCGGTAGAACACACACAGAGAGGCAAAGTCCCTTCTGAGGCTGAGAGGATCCATGTCACCTTCGAGCACGGTATTGTCGACGAGCCTCAACGCCCGTCTTTGCACCGAATCGAAGGGGTCAAGCTAGGTATGTAGGCGCTCCGGTAAAAAGATGATAACAGTAATGCATATGAGACCGAACCTGTGCCTTATAAAGAAGGAGTCATTGCCCCGCAGTGAAGTACTGCTTCGCCCTGTTAAGCACTCCCAATTTCTTTGATGCCAGCTTGGCCTTTTCTTCTAAATGACTACGATTCTGGACATCACTTGAGATGTGGACACCCAGGATCTCGATACCGAGGAGATAGTAAGCGGTGTGCCCAGGAACTGCGGCGCTACAACAAATGGAGTTTTCTTAGCGGTGAATTCACATACTTGTGTCTTAGTAGGGTTGAATTGGACTAGGTTTAGTCTACCCCAATCGGATACTCCCGAGAGAGTAGTCTCGGTTTCGGACACAAGTTGTTCGCGACTCTTCTCCACCTCGGACTGAGGGATGTTTACATGTCCGGTGTAACATGCGTCTCCAGTACTGTCGTCCGCATACCAATGAATGGAGTCGTCCGACAGCTGCATTCATTGATATGCAGCAGAAATAGGGTTGGAGACAACACGGAATCTTATGGGACACCAGCGATTATGACCATGCGGCCCGAGCGGCTGCTGTCCACGACGGCTTGGATGCTTCTGTTGGACAAAAAGCTGGCAATCCAATCACACAATACCTCAGGGAGTCCATAACCCAACATTCATTGTCGAGTTTGACGCAAAGATATTATTTAAATATTGGCCTGCGCCATGGGCCAGACTACCGTCGGGTTATTGTAGCGGTGGAAGGCAAGATGTACAGAAGTTCCCCTCGGCAGCTTTGGTAAGCGACCAAAATGCGCGGCTGCCAGATGGAAACCGCGCTAGTCGCTCACCAATTCTGCCGATGAACTCAAACTTAGCCCTGACCGTTGCCCTCTTACTGGACCTCGTGGCAGTATTCAATTTTCGCTTCACCTCAGTGATATTCGGATCCGTGTTGGAAAGAGCCATGGTCCAAGCCTTATAGGCAGATTACTTGCGAGTTCTCGCTTCTTTGCAAGACCTGTTAAAACACAGGCGCTTGCTCGCTCCTGTCGCGACCCAGCGGTTAGGGATATAGCACTCCTTACCCGCTAGAATCATGCCAGCTACTGCTGTTGCACAGAAGCTTGGATCATTTGAGGTGAAGCTAAGCTGGCTCCATGGGTACGACGTGAAGAATTCTCGCAACCCATCCGAGTCTGCCGACTTATAGTGCCATAAATGCCGCCACTGAGGAGGCCGCGGTGGTTCAGGGTGCGCGAAAGTCACTTGCGCCCGGACGAAGCTGTGGTCGGAAGTACCGAGGGCTGCTTCAACCCTTATGGAGTACTCATCCGGGCGCGTAGTCAGCAAAAGGTCCAGTATTGAGCTTCTGTGGGTCTCGATATCTGGTGTTCTAGTGATAGAATGCACCAGTTGAAAGAACCCATAGGTCTAGGAATAATATTCAGCCGTAACGTTTATTACAACATTTAATAACCTGGCTGGCTTGCTTGGCCAATCGTAGGATGGGACACTACCCCGAAATAAGATAGAAAATTACGTACATACATACATATACTTACACCTGTAAATTCCCTAAGGCTACCCCCGCGGGGAGTATACCCTAGAGGTGTATTCACAGAAAATTTGTGATAGGTTTATTGAGAAATTTAAGTAATCTGACTTGGTTAGGTTAAGTTAGAAGGTCTAATGGGGAAGCGGAATACAATTTATATAGTACAAAATAATATATTCCCATCACCGACTTTCACATATTTTAACGATAAATCGAATAAAAAGAAATGTAAACAAGTTTAACTTAAGTAATTTCGATTACTGAACCCCGAAGAAGTTAATGCACGCACACAAAGGAGCGTTCGCGCAAAACGTCAAAGATTCTTAACTAGGACGAGTTAAACGTATGACGGTTGTAAATTTCATGTCTCTTATTCAATTAAGAGTCGTGGATTGAATGACATAAAACTTCTGAGATAGTGCAATAAAATACTTGGCAATTACGGGTCAGCAAGCAGAGGCTCAGTGCCTGCCGCGGCCTGCCGCACACGCCAGGCCAACTGACACCGAGTTTACTTACTCGCCGCCAGAACAGCCATTGTGATTTTGAATGTTCACTTACAAAAATATACGACAGCCTGCACACAAGCTTACACAAGCTCATCTTGGAATAAAGAGACTCGGATTACTTGCGTGCTTCCAAAAGTGCATATAAGCTTTCATGTAAAGTGGATAATAACATGGTATCACCATGTAGCACATAATTGTATTATTTAATAAAATTGATGATTTCAGATACTATTTTAAATGATTGAATTAATTATTCTTAAAAATATAAGTACTATTTAAAGAAGTTACTACAAAACTTTCATAGTGCACAGAAGTGAAATTTCAAATCTCATATATATAGAATATACATATTATGGTTTCAGACTGGTTTAGACAATGAGCTTTATGATTGTTACGGATGGTAATTATGAAAGCGACTGCCTTCCCAACACCTAGATGAATGCCTGAAGTTGAGCTTCTTCTATTAAGCGAAGGACATACCAGCTTGCAGGCGAGGTTTACTTGAGCGCCGAAGGTCCTGGTAGGGCCCCATGGCTCATACACCCAAAAGTCACATTTGATTATTTACTCATAACTCCTTATTAATACTTGAAAGCATTGTATGGAAATCTCTCCCGCTCAAAAATAATAATCATTAAATTTGAAAGATAAATGCGCTCATCAAACTGACATTAAGTTATGATGATTCTTGGTATCGGCAAAAAATATCGGTGGAGGCTCATACGTAACTTTAATTATGACAGTTCGCCATATATGAATGGTTTACTTAAGCGTGTCTCGGCCAGTGGTCTGAAAAAAAAAACAAGCATTCGTACCATAACCGTTCTCCTATACATATAGAGCCACTTGGCACTAATAAGATGTTTTGTAAATTAGCTACATGATGTTATCGACTTTTAATAGTAATAATATAATTTATATTACCAACAAACATTAATTTTTCCTGTATATTTAATTTTACCATTTTACCCACTCGTTTCCTGAATCCAGATTCTTGCTTAAGTATATCTTTACATTTCTTGTAGTTTTTATCGATTCTTATGTCCAAATGCAAGTGTCTGGGAGGCTTGGAGACCATGTTTAATTGCAGCTATTAGAACAGATGGCTTATTCATTTGTAGAGCAGTCGGTCGTTGCGCTCATGTCGTAAACTAGCGATTCGTTCCCGTTCTGATGTTATTGTAGCGTTTTGTCTATGCCCTGCCATTTTATTGAGCCATTTTGTTGTCTCTGCACTAAACATCTAAACGTATGTTTACGTTTTTGTTATAGTACTTATTAAATTTGATCTCTTTATCAAAATGTACGAACTGAGGGCATAAGTAATATCATTCCTACATCGCAGACTTTCAAACGTACAAATAAGTAAACAACACGGCTCTGTAAACCACAAAAGTAAGATGATAGTTTGCGAATTGATCAAATAAGCCGCCACGACATAAGCGTGATCCTTAGAAATTTCTCAATAACAACTCGTCATCTAGCATGAGCGTTTTCCCATTGTCCGATATCCGATATCCGACACCCGATATCGGAGGAAGTGAAATGTATGACATATGTATCTCTCTTTCACATTGTCCGGCCCGATATCGGCTATCGGAGTCAACACCACAGTTTTGGCCCGATATCGGATCACACTAAAACAGCGACTGCAAGCAGTTTTCAACCTTAATGACGTTTGCTTAGTTACGTGCCCAATTTAAAAAAAAACGGGTTGCACTCCGGGAGTGCCGGCAGAAGTGAAAACCTTTTCTTTCTTTCTTTCTAAGTTATATACAGACAAAAATAAAAATAATTTTCTGTCAGAAGAAATTAATGAATTACAAAATGAAAAAATTATCACAAAAAGTAATAAATTACAAGAAGAAGAAATAATCACAAAAAGTAATAAATACAAGAAGAAAAAATAATCACAAAAAGTAATAAATTACAAAAGAAAAAATAATCACAAAAAGTAATAAATTACAAAAGAAAAAATAATCACAAAAGGTGTCAGAAGCGCAGATTCGAACCCGGTACTATCTGAAACCATAAGGACTTACAGTCGAAGCGAATACCGCTAAGCCACGAAGCTTCTTGTATGACGACAGACGTCGGTTACGGTTCAAAGGTCAAGTAATCCTGACGCGAGTTTAACACTTTTTACCCATCCAACGCCGCTAAATAAGTTTTCACTTCAAAAATGGCATTCACACCGCTGAAAATTGACACATTAAAGTTACTCATCTTTTTTGGAAATATTTTTATAAATTTGTATAATATTAGGTCCTTAAATTTGAAATTGGCGTTTTATATGAAAAAATAAAATATATTTTTTTACAGTTTTTTTATTTAATCAATCATAGTTTGAACCTTTGTTATCTTTGCACTTTTGCCATTTTATAGGAAGTTCATTGATTGCTTTGCTGAAAAAATTGCGGAAGCGAGAATTAACAAAATCTTTGAAGGTGTTTTGGACTGCCTCATCTGAATTGTATTTTTTTTTAATTCAGAAGTTATCCAAGTTCCGAAAAAGTGGAAATCGGTTGGAGCAAGGTTCGAGGTGTGGAATGGTGGGTGACAGAGAAATTCCAATCCTAGCTCCTCTAGTTTCGCCACCGTTTGTTGTGCAGTATGTGGTCTAGCGTTGTCCTGAAGCAGCAGTGGGCTAGAGCAGTAAACCAATGTCGGCTGTTTAACGCCTAGTTTTTCTATCATGATTTCCAATTGTTAGCAACACAGATCTGCCGTAATCGTCTGAACAGCTCATAGGAAGGTGTAGTGAATGACTCCAACGCTAGTCCACTAGACATTAACCAGTATTATTTTTTGAGTCAACTTTCGTATCTTGCAGGATTTGCTTGGTTCTCCACGGTTATTTACCCACTTTGATTTGCGTTTCCGATTATCGAATAGGAACAACAAATTATTAATCACAAGTAATGATACGATTCAAAATCACCTCGTTATTGTGACGGTCGAGTAACGTGACGCAGCTCTCGACGCGTGTTTGTTGGTTTGCTTGACTTAGTTCATGCGGTACCCATTTTTCAAGCCTTTTTACTTTTCCAATTTGTTTTAAATGATTCAAAAAGGTTTTATCACTCACCCCGAAGCCTGCAGTTAACTCTGGCGTGGTTTGAGATGGATCCGCTTCCACGATCAATTACAAATTCTCATTGAAAACTAGGGTTCCTAGCGGTCAGAGAGGTTTATTCTGGAATTCAAAATCTCCAGAACTAAAGCGTTGGAACCAAAAACGTACTGTGTTTTCTTTAACATTGGCTTTTCCGTGGACATCATTAACCCTTCAAGTAAATTCAGCAGCGCTGATGCCGCGATGAAACTCGTATTAGAAAAAAATGTGATATTACAGATTTTCATATTCAGACAGCCTCCGTGGCGTAGTGAATAAAGTGAACGCGGCTGCTACGCAGGAGGCGCGGGTTCGATCCCCGCTCAGTGCAAATATTTGTATGCATGATGGGTATTTGCATTGGTCTGGTCGTGCCTCGGAGAGCACGTTAAGCCGTATATTTATATTTATTCTTTACTACTGTACTTACATGGCATTTATTACTAATAAGTGAAATAGTATGTACAAAGGCTGGTTTAACTCAAGGTTGAGTTCTCTTCTAGTAAACCCGGGCGATTTGCTTTGATTGATTTGTTGTTTATTAATAATGATTACTCTTACACTATTTTAATACGGATGTTATAAGTATGTAACTTGTTGACCTACGTAGACCATTGCCGTATTTTTATGGCTAGATTTTCTATTAGTTTTAAGTGATTGTCGACTATTGGTGATTACGACCATGTGTATAATAATTGTATTTAAAGTAAGAATATTTAAGTTTTTAAAGATTTTCTCTGCTAAATTTAATGTCGTAACTTTGCTTTAACAGTTAAAAAGGACGTAACGACCATTTTTTAGAAAATATGTGTATATAATTTTGTAGAGTGCAGTTTGATTTGTCCTTAAATCTACCATTGGTGCTTTTACCTTAACCGAAATTCTCTATATAGCATTTCCGCTAACATTTCCACAAATGCTGCTTGTGTTAGCAGTATGATGGGGTACACGTCGATAGTGTAATGGCAGGGACTCGAATCGAGTCCCTTGATTATCACTGATATCAGACACTTTTTATTTTTAAAGCTCATAAATAAATGAATTGTATGTCTTAAGATGGTTTGAATCCATGTTAGAGACACAATGTAAAACTCAAGGGGAAGCTAGTCTTGGATCAATTAACATTTATAAAATTATTAACACTCTTGCCACCGGATTCAAATCAAGTATTTATCTAAATCAGTCCAGCTATTTTAGTAACAAATCGTTACATTTTTTATTGCCGATAGCCTTAAAAAGGTTGCGTTTGGTCGCTATCTGACCTGATGTTAAGTAATGATATGCTATGCATTGGTGCACGTTTATTTAGAAGAGTAATATTATATAAAAATAAAAACCACTCGACTATAAATGTAAGTAACGTCAGTGATTAGCAATGTGTCAGTGATACTTTGTTATATGAGTTATGTATTATAAGTGAAGGTCGTATGTATTTATGAACTGCTTTAAACGTACTTTCAATAGCTCTTTCCGTCACCTTCGTCACTGAGTAAATCCCGATTGCATCCAAAGCTCGATCTCCTACACTCTCCTCCTGATATTGTATATTACCTGTTCAGTATTCTTGTAATAAAATACACATCAAAATGAAATAATAGCTGACCGCAATTATTGTCCTTAAAAATGACATCAATTAAAAAACTAGAATAGCGATGCTTTTGTAGTAAAATAAATGAAAATTAATGTTCATCAAATAAAGATAAACAAAACGTTGACTTTAATACGTAAGCGTGGTGAGTTGGTGACGCAGTGGGATTATATTTCATGTGGTGGTCACTAACGACAGTGAAACATCGTTGTTCAAAACATCACAATTAGCATGTTCATGGTAGATTGAAAAGATAACGATATATAACAGTCACACCTTGTCAACGATAACGATAAACTCGTATCTAAATGTCAATACGGTGCTACTAGCTGTGTCCATTCTATACGAATACGAGAACGATATTTAAAAATAAATGACCATCGCGCCCCCTAGCCAGATGGACCGATGACCTGAAAAACGTGGCTGGGACGGACTGGATGCGGAAGGCGGAGGATCGTACGAAATGGCGCACATTGGGAGAGGCCTATGTCGAGCAGTGAACTGCAGTAGGCTAATTGATTGATTGATCATCGCGTATTGTATTGTGAAGAATAACTATAATTACATATAAATAAAGTTTATGGAATTAATTTATTCAGAAACATAATTTTATGTTTTAGGATACCTATGTGTGCATTACATAGAGACACTTTATAAGGCTGCATTCATACATATGGACACGAACGTTCTCCACAAGTCAACAGTGTAGGTTGTCATCATTATACTCCATTTAAATGTCAAAACGTACATAATAAGTGTTGTACTTTTCATGAACATGTCCTCCAGCTATTTGAATTCAATTTTGTTTACGTGAGTGATAAAAATAAATAAAAGCGAACGAAGCTATGATACGATACGAGTCGGGTTGCGAGTTATTGGTCCCCGTGCGCTGCGGCGGTCGTTCAATTTCTCTAATTAATTAACGATCCCTTAGATAACACACGCTGACAACCTTATTTGTGGCGAACAAATCTTTCAAACATAAATTTTAGTGTACACGCTCTAAACTTGTAAACTCTATGCCCGTCTAGATATCTACATGTACGCGGCCCGTAAAAGATAAATTTATTATCCTACTAGGTAAGTAACCGCATAGAACTGTTCACACAAATTATCACATAATCACGGAACTATATCGTCGTAGATCGCATTAAATAGAGATGTTAAAGGTAGAAAGATAATATTTATCTACGCTCTAAAATCTATCACATATTGATGATATTGCAACTATGACTAGAAAAGTGCGTTATTGCATATTCACCGAGTGTGTATGAGCCTTCTCGCACTAAATATTCGTGAAAGATTCACCCAACAATTTGCATTTGTCACTAAAATAAAAGAAGCAAGCGACCTCATTAGGCTACAGCACGGCTGCGCGGCACTGCGCCGTGCTGCATCGTCGTACCACGCCGCGGCTACCGTGTCCCACTACTCACAAATAACATGTATTTGTCAGGAATTTTCCACATAATTGCTCAGGCGACTCTGATTATTTTATTCATTCTTTTCCCTGAGGTTAGAAGGGTTAGCACGACTCGATACTTAGAAGATGCACTGAGAAATCAGATGAGAGGCAGGATTGATTCGTTAATCCATTAAAACATTGTTTTATCTCTTTCGTTGGAGTTAAGTAACGAAGGACTCAGCCTTAAAATTCTATTAACGTGTATAATTTATTAAACCCTTACATCCAATGTGTAGAATCACTCACTATCGGCAAAGTATAAGCATCAGTCAATTTGTTGACCACTCGCCCCCTATCCTTTATGAACATTTTTTGTTGTACTATATTTCACTAGCGACAATGTTATGAGGTTCTTAGTAAGGTATGCTTTTATTGCGGTAATTAAGATATGAAGTTATATTAGGGCTTTTAACGTGGGTAAGATTTATCCGAACCGGACATTTTTTATGTTTAATATTGCTCATAACTTCAGTCGGTCTGATTGTTTTGCTTCTATCTAGAAATTCGAAATATTTATGTATCAAGTTCTTATGAACTTACATATTTTAAACATGTCTACCCGCAGATAAACTTAGTAAAAAAATAAAAGCAACAGTCACGCACGAGGTGTTTAGCTAGGTGAGCATTCAAATATAAAACAGTAAGAAAATGCGAAAGTTATTCCAATTTCCACATACTTGGCCGTGCCCACTACAAGTCATTGCGACGGTCAGTGGATCCCTTCTCATTGTCGCAAACATGTCACAACCAAATTCGTGACATTCAACTACGGCGATGGTTCTTATCAGAATGCAAAGGATGATATTATCGACAGTAGGCAGCATAAATCTAAAACACGGTTACCATATTATCACGACTCACTTTACGACCTTGGGAACGGCAGATTGCGGACATGACCGCAGGGAACAAATGACGATCTGGGTTTTGGCCAACTCATTGCTGAATAGAAATAAGCTAGCTACCGTCAACACAATGTTTCAACTATGTAACGGTAACCACTCATATGACTTCAGATAGACTTTGTTAAGTATGTAGTTCAACAAGGGATAATATGCAAAGTTGAAACTTATTTGTTCCTTTACCTTTATAAACGTTTAGTTCACTCAACAATCAACATGCGTGAACTTCCGTAGGTACATAACTGGTACTAAAGTTATTATAAAAAATAACATCCAAAACGCAGGAGCAACAATGCAAATATTTAATTCTGAGTAGTCAATCATTCTAGCGGAATAAGATTGATCCTCGGCAATAATACACCACCAGCTTTTTTATAATATCAAGAAACCATTTTTTTTTTAAATATCGAAAAATAACAAAACATCCTTAGCTGAAATTCCCTTTAAAAAAAATCAAGTCGGTTGTTTCATTGTCGGTCAGAAAATTGGACTATATATTTCAAGCAAAAGCCCAGGCAGTGGTGGTTTACAAATAGAAGTGATAAAAATTATAACAGTCTACACTCTTCTCATAAAATTAAATGTCAATGACAATATAAAAAATTAGCTAACATTTTCCTGTTATACTAAAAATCTTCTCATGGTAATAAAATACTCTTTGCGTATGTGATTGAACATACGCATCGAGAATAAAAATTATAGTCGTTATTATTTCTCATAGTTGTTGATATAACATTACTTAAATAACTCCACATGTAACGAACTAATAAAATATTCTATAAACATTGTGATTGTCGCGCAATACAGACGCCGATGGACGATTCTGTGAAGTCGTTTGGAAAGCAGGCTGTGATTTGCAAGGTCACGCGTATAACACGGATGTTCCCGATATTGAAATGTACAGACATGCTTTATTCACCTACATATAAATATTAACAATTTGAAAAGATCCGAGACATACACTCATCTCTTTAATAAAATAAACCTTATTTGTTGTGCGGAAGTTATTGTTTCGTACGGTGAAAAGTGGCCGCTCGAACATTGCCCAATGCGATAGTAGTATGAGAATCAAATACTCATATTGAATACGAATCAGATAAACGGTACGACACTTCGTATGGTAAATTCCGTATTGCGAATTATTAAATTATTTATGCCGCATAACGCGGTGCGCCGACTAGCGATCGCTGAACCACAATATCGGGAATCCCTGTTCTCTACTAATGCAATAATTTGGCGTATTTTGCAATCGCGTATTGAATATTGAATAGTTGGTAAATAGTTTATGTTCTGGACGTGGATTTCAGAGTACGTGATCCGGCGCGGCGGCTCGTTGTGAAATTGCACGACACACGGATAACATACGTTAACAAGTGGCCATTTCGAATAAAACTTTATGTTCTTGTTGTGTTTAGATTTATAACAGATATGCGGTGAATCTCTCGGTCTATATCGCGGTGGTGTTATACAAGGTGTAACACGGGTGCTCTCTACTCAAGCGCCACGGGACCGACCCACGGAGGACGATAAAGTGCACGAAATTGAATCGGTATAACATTATTATTTTAGTGTCGAAACAGCTATTACAAGTTTATTGCGCACAAGCACGACATGCGGATGCGGCCCAATAATCATGACAAAGTACCTTCGTTGAATCATATCGATGCTAAGACTGTGGCTAAAGAATAATGTGGTAAAGGTGATCATAGAGTTTGTCACGAAAATGACATTTAACAAATTCCTGCTTGTTTTACTGTATTTGAAACTATACTATCCTATTTTATGTTAAAATATAGGTATTCAATGTTTAAAGATGAATATTCTTCAGATAATTCTTCGGTTAAGCCTGTAATTTGCAAAAATCTCAGTAATGATAATGACAACAATTAAAAGATTTTATTTCTCCTTGCTAACACCCTGAGAACATCTTTTTTGTGGTCTTCTCTGTAATCGTTTACACTATAAAGGTCTGTCTACGGTTATATATTTATACTTCAAGCTTTGAGATCTTTTTCAGTACCTATTCCTCTTTGAGCTACTTCTGAGACGGCGTCCACTTCCATCTGTCCATACTAATGCAAGCGATTCAACATTTTGCTTGCGTCTTTACAGCTGTAACACAACGTCCTTGTAGTCCAGTATCTAATTCTTAAATAGGTACATTTTAGAATAACTTTTAAAACAATTTTCTTTTTAAGTCATTTTGTTCATATTGGCTTAATGGTTGAATTAGTCGTTAAGTCCTTACATATATGGATATCGAAGTATATCGCGTGCGTACAATCGCAAACGAAGTAGAAATTATTTAATTTGTTCGCTGAGTGGCGCTGAGGGAGTCGTGGAGTGCTGTGCCGCAGTTATAGAACCGTGTTGCTTGCTATCATTTGTCGTTATTTTGAAGCCAGAGTACAGATTGCAGTCAGTAACTTTATTACAAATCACTTTGGGGTGAGGTGCCACTAAATAATAGAGTCACATATTTTGTTGTAAAGCTTTAACCTAGGTGCTCACAAAAAGCTCTTACTGTCCTAATAACCGAAATAATTTAAAATAAAAGTCATTGTTTAGCTCTCTTCCTCTATGAAACTTTTAATTATAGTACCTTAAGTGTGTTTTCTTTATTTATTTCTTATTGGGGCTTTTTATCTATAAAGGATAGCCAACCCGTCGTTAACATTACAGGAACAGTAATAGAGAGACTAAACATAAATTAAATGAATTAATTCACTGCTGGACCAATACAACCAATAAATGTATTAATTTTTAAACGCACTTTTTCGCTTTATCATTTCCAATTCGCCTAACCAGACCACGCTATCTACTATGGTGGACTATTGGCACGCATATCGTTATAATTTGATAAATCACCACCATTATCAATTCTCTTAAGATTTATTTCTGAGATCTAATATTATATTTCCCAAAGAATTTCGAATATGATCTTTGATTCCATTACGGCATCAAATCATTTTACAAAAACGAAAGATAAATCTTCATTTGACAAACAACGTTTGACAAAATCATAGTTGATAAACTCATCATTTGACAAACTATTGTTTAATAAACTACTCATTAGACAAACTATTTATTTGGAAACATTTTATTATGCCTTAACATCATTTTACAAATTGATTATTTTACTCCCGCAGCACCGAAGCTGTGACAGAAACGATGTTTGCTACATGCTACTTGCCTACTGTATGCTACACGCGTGGTTAATGCTCGTTTGTTTGACTGTTTGTTAACTGACTTTATTTGGTCAAATGAACATTTTCATAAATTTTTTTTTTAATTAAAATATTTTCTAAACGATTTTTTTTGTCAAATGATTAGTTTTTCAATCGTTGCGTTGTTTGTAAAATGATCAGTTGTCATAGGTTTTTTGTCAAACAATAGTAAAAACCGTTCATTACATAAATTTTAATTAATCTACAGAAATTTTTACATTTTCTTTCTCCATTTTGTAACATCTTTTGATGAAACTATTGTTTAACATCTGTACGATGGCGTTGCATCGCGTGACTCAGCTCCCTAGTGTTGACTTAATGGAGTACTCGTGAACAAACTCAAAACACGCCTCGTTATGACTTATATGATTTATGATCTAATTGCATTCTGTGATTTTCAAGTTAACTTTTTACTGCTAACAGAAGTGCATTAATTACAGCTAGTTCAGATTAAGTACAGTAAGAACTGAACTTTTGAGGAAAGAGGAGTGAGCATCCAGCGAATAGATGTCGGGCGAACTACTTCCTCTTCTACTTCTATCATACTCTGCACTGATAGTTTGATATTACATTATGATTTTCCCTCTGGAGTAGGCAGGAGAATCAATCGATTAATCTCATTCAGTTTCTTGTTGTTAAAATGCATACCTAAATATTCTACAGTCGTATATCTCGGTTGCAGTGCATTGCGTACAAATTTTCATCGTTCAGCTCTTATCTTGGCTAAATATGACCAGATCGTGTTAGTACATTAATCATCTCAGAAGTAAATCATAAAATAAATAAACATGGAAAAATAAAATAATGGAACGTCTCGGGGTCCCGGGGAGCTAACCCCGAGGCGACGGCGGCTCGGGGGTTCGTAATTGAAAAATAAAAGGCCGTAATAATAGAATTTACATTACGTGCTTTCCAATGACAAAATTTGCTGCCTGTCTGTTAATGTCAGGAACAGCAATGACTTCACTTCTATTATTTATTCTCTTACATACGACTTAGATAGCACACATATGAAAACTGTATTCGGCAGAGATATCACTTACACGTTGCCGACTCTACTCTCGCTCCTCATGTAGTTCCTGCGATCCTACGACAAATTACCTAATCGTTGGATCCTACTTACCAGCAGAAAAACAATATTCAGTAAATATTTTCCTATTACTTAAGTAGCAGACAAAACATAGCCCACCTGATAGAAACCTGCGGACCCTATAAGAATCTACTAATTCCTTCTTGAAGAGCTCTATATTCTAGTTGTTTGGAAAACCCACAGGTGGTACAAGAACAAGCAAAAAACGAACTTTTTAGACCCAACTCCCAGGAAAATTGCTTAAAAACCAAACAGAAAGAGCCAAATCTTAAGTCTACTGCATAAGTGGAACGTAACAAGACCATTTTATTTACATCTTTATACCACACAACTTTGAATAGGGACAAACATGACTCACCAACATAGAATCTCTGTTCTCCTGTTCACTCTATTATTGAATCGTTGCTGAAATACTAACTTGTGCTGTATAATTGATGTACTTCTTGTATATTCTACGATGATATACGTAAAATATTTACATCATTGGAGTAAGAGCAGATGCCCCGGCGTGCAGAATCAAATATTCAAACTTCCCAACGTGTGAATGCAGATATTACGGCAAAATGGAATTGTTTTGTGCATCGGTCGATATTTCTGTACAATAGATTGGTTGAGGCGTGGTGCAGCTAGTTACCCATAAAGTGAGATGTAAATATGCGCTGGCGCAAAGGTCACAATCATATATACGAGTAGACACTATAAGGCATAGTGCCGCAAGCCGTGCCTTTTAGAATGCTATTAACATTTTTGATGGTTTGATTTACTAGTACGCTTACTGCAAAGCATGTTAAGCATCTTACCTCGGTTTCGTTATGCATTCTCAAAGATAAGGTATTGCTTTTATTCTACACTTCAAGGGAATAGCTATATTATTATTTATATTAACAAATCCATATTTCGTTTAACCATTTGTATGAAAATGTTTTATTAGGATATGATAAGATTCCGCGGAGTAACTATATTAGTTGTATTTCAAAAAGGTGTTAAATATGTTAGGGTACCTACTTCCGCATTATTTATTTGCTATATTAGAATGCATGCTGTAGCTTAGATCTCGTAGTTTAGGTAATGCCTCTAATAAGACGTGATTGGAACTAATAAATACAAACATTTCGAAGTAAGTAATTTCAATGTCAGAGCTCGCCTATCACAGATTTATTTGTTCGGTCCTCGATAAACTCATTACTGCTTTCAGTTATTGACTTAATTTTGAAATATATCCTCCTGTTACCCAAATTTTGTTAATTTTAACTCAAAATGGATGCAAAAATAATAAAAAAATTTGGCGTTTGTCACAGGTGTAATTTTTTGTGAAAAGGAAAAGCTTGGGGAACCCACGCTTTTCTTTTCCATGTAGAATCACTTCGCTATTCACAGGTCAGTGTGCGGGTGAATCTTAAAGGTCGCCGTACCTAGTTGATTCCCTTGGTCCACACAAAATTTAAATTGATATAACTTCTAAATAACTAGTACTTAAGAAAATGATGCCTTTTTAAAAAATACCTTTATAATTAAGTAAAGCCTTAAAGTCTTTTATGAATAATTTAGTGTACCAAGGGAATCAACTTATTGTGTCGACCTCGGTAGACCTTCAAGATTCACCTATACCCGTTCGTCAAGGCATTTTTCTTATTACTTACAATAAAATTGATTGATTGACCTGTTCTTATATCTATAACATAAGATTCAACGTTGTCGGATTTATTTGACGAAATGCATTTCCAACTTCAGAATTGATATCTCCACCAGTCAGATTAGGTTTAACATTAATTCCCAGATTAGTTGTTGCTTCTAATCGTTTCATAAATTTATTTGTCTTTATTAGTCGGGAGGTTTCTGTGATTGGAGAATGGATAAACCTAATCGATAACCTAAGTTGTACTCAGTGTGTTGCTTCGTTCGATCCATGCATGTCATAGATTGATATAACGACATATAAATAGAGTAATATAACAAACACTGCTATATTAATTGCCTACTCGCGTTTTATCCACGCTATCGTCTACTAATCAATCAAGACTGATCCACTGAGTCTTGTGGGGAAAATTTATCGCGTCTTCTCTCAGTTATTTGCATATTATCTTAATGATGAAGAACCACCTCTTCGCCACTTATCGCCATATTCCAATTAATGTTGGAAATATGCGCCGGCTCGTCGCGATGCCGTGTTTTATTAACCTTTCATAATGTAGGTACGCCCTTTATCGCTCGTATTAAATCAGCTTTAATGTGTAACAATTTTGAGACAGACATCTTATAAACTTCCATTAATAACGATGCCATATCATTGTTCATGTGGAGCAATGATATGGCATCGTCTTTTAAATAGTTTATTACAGTATTTTTGAAATAAAGTAAACTTATGTACCTACCTGTAGTACCCACCATAAGGTAACTAATACAAACGTATACTTTTTGTCATCTTAAACGACTCTTAACTTCTAATCAAATACGATCATTAGGTAAGCATTTAATGTGAACAAGAACTGAATGAAAAGTGTGTAATTGAGAATTCTAAAGTTTATTCGCACTTTAGAGTCCAATATATTTGTTAGTAAAAGTTATATAAAGTCTCGTAGTTTAATTCTGACAGGTTTCCTTGAATTTCAACTAGGTAAGGCATTTTAAGAACTTACCTACCAATTAATTAGTCGTATTTATTCGAAGCATTACAAGCATTTCAATAAACTATACTTTTATCTGAGCTCTGAGTATGCAAAATGTTTGTAAAGGCGGTGAAGAGGTCCATAATTATTCTGAGCGGCATACGTGTACTATATATGCGATGATGGTGCAAATAATAGGCCCAGGCGCATCGCTAACTCCGGCCACCGACTGCTGCGCCACACCTAATTAACCCGGGACGTGACATGCCCACGTTATAAATTTTAAATCTCTCGAGAAAAATAAATGCACAATTCGAAATAAACCAAATAAATGCAGCTTGCAGATAACTTAGAATGTTCGAACTGATTTGAATTAATATGGCTTTTTCTGTTTTAATGTTGATACACTGTGTAGTACTTACATACGAGTATATGAATCCTTATATAGGACAGAAAAGTCTTACGTTTCGAGGGGCCTTACGGTTTTCTTTTAGTATTTACATCAATTCTTAATTACAACGTGTTTTTATGTCTCCCTGATTAACAGGAGACACGGTGTAATGACATCGAGAGGGGACTATTTCACCTTCACTCAGCTCTTGCGGAGTAGTGAATATGGCTTGTTACAGACCTCTGTCCCGTAACAGACTGCAGTATCAAGTAGGAATATACATAATATACCTTATAATTATATCTTTCTTCATTATCCTAGAAAAATGGGATCCTGAATCCAACTAAATGAGTTTCCAATCAACCGAATAACCTATTCTCGGTATGAAAAGTAGACTATATACTGTGCCAGATTATAATCTATTTCTGTAACAAAGTGTTGGTGTTGATTAAGTAGCAAACATCCACAAATCCATAATGTTATAAGTGTATTGATGGGGATCGATCGATGTATATTGTAGTAATAACAATCACTTTTTATTAATCCATTCCCGCATTCAACATTTCATGACTCGTGCTCCTATTTTTAATTTGGCTTGTTAATTAAATACAAGTACGTAAGTAATCCATAAGATTTCTAATTAATGTCTATGAATCCAATATCAGATACTAATCAATTATCTGCCCATATAAAGTGTGACTATGCACATCGGCTTCATCGCAGCGATCTCTCAACCATAAGAGAGGAATCGCGGCCGAGTTTATGGTGAATGCTAGATTTTGCATGCAATATCACCTTATACACTAGAGGTTGTTGTAAAATGTTTTATAGTTTAGAAAGCTGATTTTATAGTGTCGATGCAAACGTGTAAGATACCTTCGATCATTACGATAATTTTAATGCTGAACACATTTCAATGTATGTTGTCTCGACATTTGAAATATGTCCATATCCATACTAGTTTATTATTATAAATAAGAAAGTTACACTGCTAGTCGGTACACAGTTCTTTTCAACGCCTGGACTGTTGAATGAAATCCGTTAAAACTTGTCCCACCAAGCTACCTCTATAGCCCCTAGCGGCTATAGAACCTCTGGAGATCTTGATGGTACTTCAAAACACCTAATAGCTAGCAACTGATATACCTACCTATTATAAATTAATAACTGAAGTCTTTCTAGAATCTACATCGTTTTATACCGCTGTATAAAACGATGTAGATTCTAGCCTACCTAGATTATAGCCTCGACAGCGACCGGTTGTCTACGGATCTACTAGAATGTCTCCAAGTCCTTAAAAAATCAACATCGAAAGTTCGTCAACAAAAAAAAAATTTTACATATTTTGGAGAAAGTCCAATTTAGAAGATTATACTATCAAAAATAGTAAAGTAGAAACCGTCCTGTATAACTGGACGTGATCCATTCTGGCAGTTGTATGGTCAACATAGTACCAGCAGCAGCTACCGATCATCGAGTGAAATATATAAATCGGAGCGTTATCATCTTCAGCGATCACCGCAGACGGCTGCGGCGGGCGTCTGAGACGTGAAATAAATATCCATTTCCATACTCAAATGTGACATGCAGGAGTGGAGCAAGGGCGCGGGTGCACGAGTCGCGGTGCGCATCACTGCGCCGGCTGCGTCAGACGCGCCTGCTCGCCCGACAGCCTCACACGGCTGATCTATAACTCCTTATTATTATTTGAATGAGATCTATTGATTTCACGAGGTGTGGAACCGCAATCCGCTCCAGCGAAGATCATTTTGTTCGACTGGAACGACCGCTTTTGAACTAACTTGACGTTACAATGGCGACTGGTGACGGCAATGATTTAAAATCTGTTAACAGGACGGTTCTCTTTTTAACGATTGGTATACAATTTCCATAAATGGTATTCTAGATTATCTCAGTGTAAATATTTAAATAATAAGGTATAACATAGTATACTTAAATAACACTTGCAACTCAGTAAGCAGTAGTCAGAAACAAAAATTGACAAAAATCAAACCAAGAGTTTCGGAAAAGACATAGGCTATAGATATTTGGTAGCGATAAACACACGGGCGGAGCTGCAGGCAACAACCAGTTGAATATAGTTTCTTTTTCTAACATGTTATGCATTTTCAAGAGAAAATGTGGCAATACATTCAATAGCGATAATATTACTTAGTAGTAATAATTGATGAACAAGACGACTTCGCTGTAATGAATCCTTTCCTGTACTCTTGGTTCGTTGCACACTATTTTCTCGTGAATAATTATTATCTCCTAGCCTCATATGGGTGCAATACGGCATAGATCTAGGCAGTATGATAAAATGTATGGTATAGGTACATTTATGTCAAATACACTAGGTTTTTTAATTTGGCACGTCGGAAATAAGAGTGAGGCGGCTTGTCTTGCTTTTGTGGAGCGTTATTTCTATCGCATAGCGTAAGCCATGCGCTTGCGCTAGCTTTATATATATATACAGCTTTATATATTTCGGGGGTAGTTAATGTCGATTTTATAGTATCAACTAGCTGTCGCCCGCGGCTCCGCCCGCGTGGATGTCGGTTATCGCGAATCGGGGTATGAAAAATAGATGTTGGCCGATTCTCAGACCTACCCGATATGCCCACAAAATTTCATGAGAATCGGTCGAGCCGTTTCGGAGGAGTTTGGGAACGAAAATTGTGACACGAGAATTTTATATATTAGACTAGCTGTCGCCCGCGGCTCCGCCCGCGTGGATGTCGGTTATCGCGAATCGGGGTATGAAAAATAGATGTTGGCCGATTCTCAGACCTACCCGATATGCCCACAAAATTTCATGATAATCGGTCAAGCCGTTTCGGAGGACGATTTTATATATTAGATATTCCAAATTCAAACAGTTTTGAACACCATAATAAGGCACAAACTGTCAGTCCACGCTATCCTAACTATACCAAATTCTCCGGCTCTACTGATCCGATTTTAAAAATTATTTTACCAATAGAAAACCACATTATTTGTGTGTAATGCTATAGGTGAGAGTTGCGAGAACAGGATTAGAGTTACAGCAAGCGAAAACGTGGGCAACAGCTAGTGTTATGGTAGAAAAACTTTTTAGTGTGTATTCGTCCCGTACCTGCGTTCTAATACATTCATCCAATTGTTTTGAAACTGAAATGATGAAAAAAATTGATGAATTGCAATGTAAGCATATGAGATAGTAAGATTGGGAGGCACAATGGTTTAAATAGCTAATTATCATGTTACTTCATGTATGACTTTGTTGCTTTAACAGTAACAAAATATATACAATGATATCATCTTTTATTTGTTTTATATCACTAAGGTGGCAGAAAAACGAATGGTTGACTTGATGGTTTCTATGATAAATGTATTGTGATGTATTTACAGGGGTAATCAAAACTAACCTAATATTAGACAGTTTATAATCTGTTGTCCCTGCCCACCATGACATATCTTCGTTAATTGTTGACCGATTTTAAAGTGCACGTAAATTTCCTTTGGCCATACATTATCAGGGAAGGTTCCTGCCGTACCTATTTTT
The DNA here is from genome assembly GCA_949126895.1 of Eilema caniola. Taxonomy (NCBI): domain Eukaryota; kingdom Metazoa; phylum Arthropoda; class Insecta; order Lepidoptera; family Erebidae; genus Eilema; species Eilema caniola. The sequence continues at coordinate 16,414,333 of OX421464.1, read as the reverse complement.
CGCCTAACAATTAATCCTTAGTTAGCAGTAGCATTAATATAACTTCAAAGTTTTAAAATTGATACACCAGGATCATTTAAAACCATAACCGTTTGACCTTTAGCGCAGTTAGTTGAAGGAGCATCGTTCACGTTGAGTGTGTGCCCGCCAATCATCTGGTGATAAAATAATAGCTCAATACAGGAAGCGTAGTTATTCGCATCGAACTGCGCGCCGCCCGCGCATGGGGGCTTTTAATCAACACTTTATTGTTTAATGACCCCCTCGTCCAAGTCTAAATTAAAAGGGTGACGGTTCAAACCCTATTGATGGATACGTACCTAATATGTGAGCGGATTTGTCTGAATATTTGATGATAGATAATAGCTATGCAGGCTGTTGGATTGTTTTCAATGATGTGTGAATATATGCGTATATTTTAAGACTTGTAGTATATTAACAAGTACTTTAGTGTGAACTGTAGTTTTAGCAACTGACTTTCACTCTTGCCAATTCAAAATGATGGTCATGAACAACACTTTTTTTGAAAAATCTCGATAAAACGCCTTCACGAACCTGCGGGGGGTATCTATTGAGATTTCCACAAGGAAATGAAATAGGTATTCATTGGTTAAACCACCAAAGTACATAATTAAGAGTAGGTTGGTTACACTTATAATTGTATGTAGTAGATAAGTACGCCGATAAAACGATAAGCTGACTAAATTTAATGCCGAATTTTATTACGTTTTGCACTACGTGGGTGGTATGGTATATGCTTGCTAAAAAAACGTCTCAGAAATCAAATTAATTCGTTAAAAAAATCTATTTGTAAATAAAAAGTTGCAATGATGGCGACTCCATAGCTTTTACATGTAGTATTAAAGGCATTTGATCCCTGACTTTTAATGCTTCACCCCCGGGCATTAAAATTATGTGTATATTTGTATCACGCTCGCAATTGTAGGGCCTCAACGGCTATTCGTACACTGACTGGCAGGGAAACGTACACCGCCTACCAAGGTCTTCGCCATCCATTTAAAGTATTATCACGTATCATGTTTACAACACTATTCCTACAAAATTCTGCACATTAATTATAACATTGTTCTACTTGACTCTCGTAGAATGTGTTAAACAAAACCCGATATTCCGACGATCAAATTTAGTAAACAATTATATTTGATAACAAAAACAGCAACTTGCCCCCAGCGTTAATTACTGGAAACCTGATATCACTCATTAAAAGAGCCCTAAATTATTGCGCTCTGCAAAATTCTTAATTATATCTCTTAAATTTCTAAGTAAAATTAAGCCTAGAGCGTTGGTAGGACAGCAAAATGATATGTTTACAAACAACACAAATTGTACCGTTAGACGCTAATTAATACTCTGTGATAACAATCTCGCTCTTTTGCTCACAGTTATTGGTTTGATGATACACGATAGGTACTCATAACACAATCTACAAAAAAATATGCAATAGTGGATATGCTTTTCTTACCGAGCAATTGTTCTACTACAGGATGAAACCAAAATATATAGTTAAATAATTACTTAAATCGTACCTGTATGATATAATAAATATCCCGACAATTTTTTTCCGCAATGAAATATCCCATGTTCTATTATTTTTATGATGATGAAGATAGAATTTAAGCAGATAGAACTTAATGACTAAAAATAGAATCACCCAAACTTTTGCATGATGTTTGGAACTAGACAGATTAACTTTTCTTTTCCGTTACACATATTATATATTCATTGACGAAAACAAGTGTTGAATTTTGTATTGTACTTGAACTTCTTTTTGCTTGTTGTAGGATATGAACATACGCAAAAAATATTCCTGAACTATTGTGTAGCCAACATAGTTAACAAACAGTTACTAGAAGTATATACTGTACTCATGCTGCATTTACTACTAGTAACTAAGCCACCTCTATCAGAGTATCCCAGTAATACCTACCTCGACTTGTAGTAAAGACTATGTTAAATATTAGACTTACTGCAGTAGACTTCCTCTTTTTATTAAACTAACTGCTCAAAGTGTGTTTAAGTTATCTTTGTCAACCATATTTGAATTGTTAACTCATAATATTGTGAAATTCTATTATTTTATTATATTTGGTAGCGCGTATGGATGGCAATTATTAAAAAGAACTGACACCTTAAAATGTATCATCATTAATCAATTGAAAATATGTCGAAGTCATGCTCGAAAGAAATATTAATTATGCAGTTCATAAAAGTGACGCTAAACGCTTAGGTAATGTGTTAAAAGGAGCCCATCACCCCTCCAATTAGTCGGATAATGACGGTGTTCAAAGTTATTAATTTAATAAGCGGGGGAGGTCGAGTGACTTGCCTCACGGTGTCAGGTGACTGGCTCGTGCTGTCACACGCTCCGTATAAACAACTAATAATTTAGCGCGTAACCCAGTCTACTGGAATATTTTCGTTTACCTCTTCGAGTCTCATTCAACTCTATAAATCCTCCCCGTTTAATACTATACAAATAATTTAAAACATTGAAATGTAAGGAACATGCAAGACTTCTTTTCAAAATTTTAATTTTCTAATTCAGCACCGAGCCGAGGTGAAAACTCAAACAGAAAGCGAGGGTAATTACCTTAAAAGGTCTTAAGCATGAATGTTATGACGGTGATTATGAAAAGTATTTCACTGCTGCCATAATGAACCAACCAATTTTTTCTTTTAAAATTTTCAATGCTTACCACACAATGTATTTTATACTAAATAGACCTATGGATTTTTACATCAAGTAAAACAGGTTGTTTCGGTTTTTTCCTTAGAATTATAACGTGTATTTACTTATTCGGATTCTTTTTGACATGATAATAATTCCGAGGGAAGAAGTCGAATTTAATAGCGAGTTAAATGATACGTGGCCTGATTGGAAAATGTATGCTTATTCAGGTCGAGCGAGGCCCTCACCCTCCCCGACCCTCCGCACGGCTGATTTGAAATGAATGGTAATAATGGCCGAGCATCCCGCTCGCGTCGTTTTGTATGATTATTCCAGATTAATTATTTGTTAGAATTTCACTGGCTAATTTTTCGGAACGGTATTTTTCCGCTTTGACTGACGTTTTAATTCTAACTCGTCATGGGGAGAAGAATTATTATACATATAAACATACTTATACATGTTACATAAATTATACATGTGCGGTGCTAAATAGTTATATTTTGATATCATATCTTACGTATTACGTGAACACTATTTTCTTTATTAGGTAGATTACAATTTCGATATTTGATTTCAAGTGTGTACCTACCCTAATTTAATCTCAGCAACATAAAATCACACGATCGATTCATCTGGGTGCATTTTCCATACTTATCAAAACGTCGATCATAGGACATCGTTATTGAATCACGTCGCAGCAGTCCCGAGGGCCAGCGGCTGATGCGAATATCAAATCGTTGCCACCCCTTGACTCCATGATTCTCATCCATTAGACTACAGGGGATCTCTCACCTATGTACGAGTATGTCCATCACATGTCACTCAACATCGTTAACAAAAATATTCCATATTATTCAATGGCGTTGTAATCGTAAATAAAATATTCCGTAATACAGAAAACTGAAAATACCTCATTAATTGTACTATTTTCTTCATTTGGCATCGATTCTGTTTTGTTTGTAGTTTGGCAAATAAATTTGACTCCTATGGATACTTCCAAGATTCTATTTTTGTTCAGCAACTGGCCGATGTTTGTGCTCTCGACTGGACTCTCCCAAGGGGCCTGAGCTGGCACATTCTGACGACTGAACTAAGTAGAAAGATAGAACAGAATTAAGCCGGCCAATTATCCCGTATTGGATTTATTGGTAATCTCTGCACGAATGGGCGCGAGGGTGCGAAGCGAACCAACTTTTGATGATGCCTCCATCGGTATTATGAACAAAGTTGTTGCAATTTTTATGTAGCTGGATTTATTGTTTGCTTTCCTCTTTTGTTTCGCCCTCGATTGTGCGTAGACAGATAAAGGAGAGCTCAAAGGCGTTTTATTACAAATAAATCAATCTTCAATCAAAGTATTCTTGAGCTACTAGATAAGTCAAACTCTCTCGCCAAATAACTTTCATTTTCTGTGGTTAATCTTACTGTTTTCTGTTTTCATTAAGGACGCTTTATTTTATTTATCTTAAGTAAGTTATCAATCCATTTTGACCCAATACTACTTGATTTATTTTTTTACATTTTCAGAGAGCGGATAATTACATTGTCCAACGTTTACACGCGGTGATCTTTAACAAAAAGAATCTAAAAATTGTCTCACCGACATCATGAAGTCGGACATTAGAAGTGACAGTTGGAGTCCTAAGAAGTCCGACAATCTGACCTAGCTACTGAACTTCGAGATCCGTAGGGGGTTGTGGAGACCAGATGGTAGTTACTTCCCGGAAAATTTATGTTTGCTGTATCTGAGGAGGGAAAAGGATGATAATAGTTGTCTAAATTATTCGTGTCTATATATTGGTAATATTTATAAAAAACGTCCATACGTCAAAAATACTGAACCGATTTTTTCGGTTTTTAGGGTTCCGTAGCCAAATAGCAAAAAACGGAACCCTAATAGATTCGTCATGTCTGTCTGTCTGTCCGTCCGTATGTCACAGCCACTGTTTTCCGAAACTATAAGAACTATACCGTTGAAACTTGGTAAGTGGAAGTATTCTGTGAACCGCATTAAGATTTTCACACACAAAAATAGAAAAATAAAACAATAAATTTTGGGGGTTTCGACTCGCACTTGGCCGCTTTTTTCGGTTTAGAAAAGTCTTACGAATATGATATGATACGAAACATGTGGCATGTTTCCAATGATAACAATAAAATAATCACGAGCATCAGCTAGTTATTACTATACAATTAATAATTTATTTATTCACGTCTCAAAACATTATTGACCAATTTTTAAAGGCAGATAGATACCTCTAAAAATTGTTCAGCTATTTTACTATAATTATAATGTTGTCTTTAAACAAATAATAAATAGCATATTACTATACAAAATAATAATATACTACACAGCGGCATTTAGAGCCACACACACTATATTATTTTTAACACCTTTACCTGTTCGGTACATTTTTTTAATAAATGATGTGTAGATGTCGCAGCCAATTTTCTTAATTAGCCGTTCAATTAACTGTTCCAATTAACTATTTGCCTAGCCATTTAATTAAACAGAAAAATGACATTGAAACTTATAAACATGCATACAAATATTTGCACTGATCCAGAATTAAACCTTCTGATATTTGCATGAAGTTTACGCAAATTTCGATTTCGATTTCATTTTCTCCACCGCACGCAACAAAAATTCGAATTGATTGTTTTATAAAATAATTCAGCGAACAAACTGATACTTGAATACTTAGAAACTTAAAAACATATTATATGTACCCATAAACTATTTTCCCTCAAAGTCCTCGTACCCTTGTCACGAAAGTGTCTATAAGTAAAATGCTGTTTTTTTTTACGCAAAACGTCAAACCGTATAAAAGAAATTGATATATCGATATAAAAGCAAAAATATGTTTACATTGTATTGGTAAAAAATCTCAGTGATACATCATAGCCGTCACTATCGAGTATTGCCTCTTGGGATATTGCATAAAAACTTTGATTCTTACCCCTGTATATCGACGAAGAATTTTGATAAAAACGGAAGTTTAGGAAAAACTGTTGGTAAAGATATTCATATAGTGACTAACTTTTAAACTCTCGCGCTCCATAATACTTAATAACAATAACGGGATTATACCTATACCATGATCGCGTTAATTCCTGTTATTGTTATTACATAATTATAGTGACTGTTTAATATACCTATACAAAAATCTGAATAAACTCTACCTTTGATTAAAATCATAATATTGATCGCATATCGATTCGTCTATTAATTAATTTGAATGAAATTTATAAGCATTTTGCATGCTAAAAAGTCAAAAATCAATGTTTACAGTTCGTAAAATATAGCTTGATACCTCTGACGTTTGTCAGAATGACATGTAATAGGTATGGGACGTCTTTAGTATTTTATCGATATTTATATAGAATGAGTTTATTAAAAAAATACATTTTAACGATATTGAAAGAAAGAAAAAAGTAAATGAAAGATGAATTTGAAGGTATTTAAAAGTTTAATTGTCAAATGGTGTACAGCCGAGATCAACTTCAAAGTCAAATTCTGATTCATCACTGGAGCAGTCCTGTAGATTAATAATTAATTCTTGATCGCATATGTTGTCAAATTGAATATCGCGCTCCCAATCTTTTTGAATCACATTTTTTGTCTTCTCAACTACCTTTTTCCAATCATCAGCATTTACATGTACACAAGCTTCATGTAGTAATGTCAACATTTTGTTTGCTGTGAAAGGCGGTGCTACATTATGTCTGGCAGCGTAACCTAGAAAAAAAAGGTATCCGATCAAACAAAAAACCTACTAAATTCTTTGTAAGCTTTATATGTATGTTTTTTTTAGATTATACGAACCTTTGACTTGAGCCCAGATTAGTTCTATTGCATTGTAATGGCAATGATATGGTGGTAAACGGATGACGGTGTGGCCCATTTCCTTTGCAATTTCGTCTATAATATATCTTGGAGTGGGGGGCTTATGAATGCTTACTAATCTTAGCAATTCTTTCTTGAGCATGCTGTTGTCGGCTTTTACTCCTTTGTTTTGCAGCCAAGTAATAATTTCAATTTTACGATTGCTTGTCGTAGGCGCCTTATCTTATTGTACTGAATGATACGGAGCGTTGTCCATCAGAATAAAATGTGGTTCACTCAAATTATTTAGAAGAGTTAGAAACCACTCCTTAAATTTTGTAAAATCCATTTCTTCATGGTACTCTGTTGTTTTTACTGATTTAAACGCCAGTAAACAATTGGGCACAAAACTAGACGATGTCCCCGCATGAGTAATTATTAATCTTTGTCCTTTGCCTTCGGGCACCTTGGTGGTAGACTCCGCTTTATCGTCTGTCCACGATCTTGAAACAGTGTGGTTTGCGTTGAGCCATGTTTCATCAAGAAAAACCACTTTATGCCAATCTGTTATATTTTTGACTTTGCGCAAAAAGTCAATTCGGGTCAAAGCAATGTCTGTTCGCTCCATTAAAATTTTTCTTTTATCGCTTTTTTTTATAAGCAAAGCCGATTTTTTTCAATATTTTGGACAACGATGGTGGACTTCCTTTAAATAAATCCGCGTCTTTAAGCGAAACGGATATTTTTTTTAACGTAGGAAATTCACCACGTGCGTAATACGCATATATATGATTTCGAATTGCGGCAGCATCAAAGTCGTCAATTTCGGTGACTGGCGAAACTCTCTTCCTTTTTTTATTAGGAGTCGATAATATTTTACCTCCCTCATCTTCGGCCACCATCTCCTTTGACGATTCTCCATACTTTTCTTTGCTAATTCGAGACACTGTAGCTCGTCCGATACCAAGAGCGTCAGCAACTCTATTGCACACTTGCTCCAATGGTAGTAGCGGTCCGCCATTTTGATTCTCGCGGTCAAAATACTCGCGCAAACGAATCACAAACTCGCGACTTTCGCTATTCAAAACAGTTTTTTTTGTTCTTTTCGGCATTGTGGTGCAAAAAAAACAAATAACTAGAAATAACAACAAAACTTAACAAAGCAACAGTAATAACGACAAAACAATATTAATCACGTAGCGATAGCGTATACAAGGCGTGGGCACTCAAAAAATATGGCGCCCGCTTGTTTGCTGCATGCGAAAGCAGTAGGTATTGCAAAACTAAAAAAATACGAATTTGTTGTGAAAAAATTATTAGATATAATCATTTATACAATTTATATTAATGAAATTGTCATACATTTATTTTATCGATATTCGCTGGCCAGTCGATTACACATCCCTACAAGGCTGCGAAAAGAGTTTACGAAGTAAGCTAACAAAAGAAATATAAATAATAAAATATAATAAATATTTTAAATTACCTTTATTTTTACTAGTATCTCCTTGATAACAAGTTCTATTTGAAAAAGGTGTTCTAGATTTCTATACAAATGTCTTATTAATATTTAAAAAATTAAAACTTTTCCAACAACAAATTTATTGTTGCAGTCTTTATAAACGAAGTCTCTAAAGTCACAGGTATCAAGCTATATTTTACGAACTATAAAAATGATTGAAAAATCATTCATTTTCTCCGATAGTTCGTGTGAATATCGATAGATCGTCCACCGTCGCCTCAAAGACGGATATAAAGGTGAAATTTGGATTGGTTCGGGCAAGGTCTGATAGCTTAGTGGTTCCTTTAAGGTAAAGATCATGGGTTCAAGCCCTGCCTAGACTAATTCAATATTTTTTCCTACCTTAATTTATTACATGTATGATAGCTAATGTGGGGTGGACTGTATTACTTATGAGATGATGGAAACACGTTTTATAATAAATGGTTTTAATTCATAAATATAGCACAATAAAGATGTTGTTATCATAACGGTGACAGACAGACAATTTGACAATAATTTTGAATCATAGATGGAAAGGTTTTACTAAAATAATCTATGTTACAAAGAGGTCGCGTGCCAACCAGTCGCCAACATACCGAACTCCTAGTGGAACACTAACCACTGGTGGCTGAGGCGCGGCTTCCATCAGGATAAGTTTCCGGGCCGGTCTGCGCAGCATGCCCCCCTTATGTGGACGTCTGCAACGCGAACCGCTCCATCGGGTCCTAAGTAGACCTTTGCTACCGATCGGCGATCAGCACCACGTCACCCTCACCAAGGTTCAACGAGTTATTGTTGGGTCCCCTTTACGTAGCATCGGTAGGTACTCCCGTGCCCAAAACTGATGTGCTAGGCGCAACGTTCTCCGCCAGTCACATCGTCGGGATAGGTCCGCGTCTGTCAACGACGTGGTCCATGGGACGACTGATGAGGAGCCGAGGATAAAATGGAATGGTGTCAACGCCTCTGGTGCATCTGGGGAAGACGGGACGTATGTAAGTGGCCTGGAATTCACAATTGATTTGGCCTCGAGTAGGAGTGTTGACAGGACCTCTTCCTTGTGGGGAGTGCAGATCGCGGGAAGAGCCAACAAAGTTAGTCCCGCTATCGGAAAATATGGTGGCAAGCAATGAAGCGTCTGAGGCTCATTATAGCGCTATCTGCAGTGAGCAAGTTCACAATTTCGAGGTGAAGCGCTCTGATTGTGAGGCACATATACATATAAGGTGATGTATCGTTTCTCGCTCCGTCGATATAGCGTTACCAGGATCGGGCCAAAGTAATCAAGGCCTACGTGAGTGGTGAACTGGTCTTTTGTGGTGATCAAGACGTTTTGTTGATAAGTTGCCGATCTGAAGTAGGATAGGTTTCGTGTTCCATCTCTAACACTTCAAACAGGTGCTTGCTACGCTACGGATGGTTCCTCTGGCTCTTAAGCTCGAATATCTTTGCCGAAGTTCATTCAAAACGAGTTCGTTAAATTGATGCGCGGCTTTGATATGTTCGTGAAGGATTAGCAGTCGTGAAATGTGGTGGCGGCCGTCTAGAATTATGGATGATTTCGTCTCGTCGTTCACTCCCGGTGCGGAACTTATGCGCCTGTCTTGTCGTATGAGGCCTTCTCCATTCAGCGTAGGCGCCAATTTCCTAATCCGACTATCCCTGGGCACTGGCTTCGAAGATCGTAAGTTCGATAATTCCTTAGGGAAACTCTCTGTTTGTGCTTGACGGACCAACATTTTCTCCGCTTCTATCATGTCTGACGCGTGAAGCTGGTGGGGAGACGTGGTGTTATCACTGTAGAGTTTGGAATTCGGATCTATTGGCCGAGAAAGTTTAAGCCGGAATAGGCGTGCGTTCTGGAGCGCGTGAAGCTGGTGGGGAGACGTGGTGTTATCAATGTAGAGTTTGGAATTCGGATCTATTGGCCGAGAAAGTTTAAGCCGGAATAGGCGTGCGTTCTGGAGAAAACGAGCGGTGGCACATAGTAAACGTAGCCAGGAGCTAAAACGCGTTGGGTCAGGTAACGAATTCGAGAGTGGGGTGTCGAGGAGCAGAACCATCAGATTCGATTTTAACTCGGGGTCTGATGAGGTCTCTCCCTCGTCAGTGACGCGCTCGGCCATGTGCAAGACTGTTCTACAAGGAACTGTGGACCGGTGATCCACCGATGAGTTGCGGTAAAGTCGGTTCGTTTTGGTTTTGTCGCATCATCAGCGACGTTAAGAGAGGTAGGGATCCACCTCCAATTGGATGTATTGTTGGTTTCCAATATCTCTCCCAACCTGTGTGCCACGAACGGTTTAAACGCGCTAGCGTCACTCCGTATCCACTTTAGGACGGTGGTTGAGTCGGTCCAGAAAATGGTTGCGGAGGGCTCAAAACGGTGAGCTTGCATGATTGTTTGCTTAAAACGCGACGCTTATAATTCTAATCTTGGGATGGCAACCGGTTTCAGGGGACAGACTCTGGCCTTACTGAGAGCTGTTGATAATGAGTCATCGCTGTAAGTGAAACGCCAATAGGCGACGCAGGCGTAGGCTTGTTCGCCACCGTCGACGATAATGTGCAACTGGACGTCGGACAAGTCTGACCCGACCATGTCCCAGCGTGGGATTTTTATATTGGCTGCAATCTGCAGCTATGCAAACCAGTCTTTAGATTCGCTTACGACATTTCGGGTAAGTCTGTGTCCCAGCCAACGCCTGCCCGCCATAATCTTTGAATTAAAATGCGACCCCAAATGACGACCGGCATCAAAAACCCAAGAAGTGCTGGTACGGCACGAAACCCTAAGAAATCTTGACGTAGGTTCCATTTAACACAGGTAAACGTCAGAAGTTGCATCGCTACGAAGTTCCGTCGGGACAAGAGATTGCCTCTGGATGGTTGGATGTCCAGGCTCGCATCTCGAAACCACAATTCTTGTGCACTGTGACAACGTCGGCGGCTAGTTGAGCTGCGTCAGCAACGTTTGTGTGGCTCCCAAGGTAGTCGTCTATTTTTTTTGTTTGGCTTCGTGCATCTTCGCGTTTTTGTTTTTCATATAGAGGGCGATGAAAGGACTCGAAACTGCGCCGAAAATCATTGACGACATCCGCCATTGCTTGAAGTCGCCGTTCTTGTCACGCCAGAGAAAATGTTGACCATCCCTGTCCCTTGCGGCAATCTTAATCAGGAGAAACATCTCCTTGATATCGTTATTCAAGGCTACCGCACCTTCTCTGAAACGGACCAGAATGTCAAGTAGGGGCGACAAATAGGTCAGGACCTTGCAGAAGCAGACTGCTGAGACTTACGTTTTTGTTGTGGCAGCCGCGTCATGGACTGCTCTCAGCTTCTTCTTCTGAGGATGATAGACGCCAATGATAGGCAGGTACCAGCGAATGGAGCCGTCTGGGTGGACATAAGAAGCATTCGGTGCGGGTCTATGGTGGTAAGTCCTCGCGGTTTTATCGTGGGACTTTTTTTGTGATACCCAAGGCGTCGATGTCATATTGGCATTTTATAAGTGTATCCAGATTTAAATGACTTCGACGTCAAACAGTGTACGCCATGGAGTACCCAGCCTAATAAGGTTTTGGAAGCAACAGGGTCATTCTTTTTTCCGCACGGCACTTCGCGACTTATGGATATATAACAGTCAGGCGCGCCGATTAGGACGGTGGGGTAAGCAATGTCACACGACAGTTCGTTTGCTAGACCTGACAGATGATCGTAATTCGTGATATTAATCGTGTCTGGTTATAGTACGCGAGGCCCTAAGGGTTCCACGGTCTGGTTGAAAACTATTTTTTGTTGTGAACTATCATTGCATTAGTGAGAAAAGTATGAATGTCTAGATTTTTGAAATTATACTTGACTGGATACCATCGACCAGCGTGATTGTGTATACGAGTATGAATTCTGGACACCTACAACTATTTGAGTACTCTTATAACCAATATAAAATTGGAATTTTGGTATTTGGATTATTTTGAGTACTTTTGTTAGCAACATTTTAATGATGCTAACTGTACATGTACAATCAATTACATGGAGCCGAAAGCTGTAGGGTTATATACTGTGCATACTGTACTATGCTGAATACTCCGTCAAAGTCCCAGCGTTGAGGATAACCATCGTTACTAATTATAGTCTCTTATCATCATCATCTTTGCGTTGGTCCTGAATGCATCCGAGTTCCTCATCTCCGGGGTCTGCTACGAAAGCTACAAAAATCAGTAAGACATTTAGGTTTCTTGCTAAGTTCGTTCCATTAAAATACATTTACACTTAATTACATTTTTTATGATATAGCTGTATTTGTTATATATTGTTCAACCTATAAGTCCCTTCATATTCTGTATGAACTTAGCACATAGAAATATCTTTTTATTTAGAAGTTTCATTGTTCACAATTGTGAGTGGTAGTAGTTACAGACCACAGTTTCAATGCTTCCATATATGTCTTCGAAAAAGATCTTGTCAGGCAGAGAGACAGACAATGAAGTGATCATATTAGGGTTTCGGTTTTCAACCCCATGTCTGGTGGTGTTTCTACAGCATGAATTTAATTTTCATTAAAACAAAACGACTAAGATAGTTAGATACCTACTTTAGTTAGTGAGTTGTTGTGTTTCTAAGCTGTATTACTCGTCACTCTATACACACAAATGGTATATTTGCTTTTTCTACCGTGGAGATGGCGCCTCGTCTAATGGCAATTGCATATTAAGGGGCAGATTTACTGAAACAGCTCAAATTTATCCTTCACTGGCCGACATCTCTGTATCACTAATGCAGACAAAACTCGTATTCACTTGAATTCATATTCATTCATAGTGAATGGTACTAACATTAATATTTGATGCGAAACCCGAAGTTATTTCCCTAATGCGGTCGTTACTGAAATATATTGATAATTATCTGCTACACTTCGTAAATATTCAGTTCAATAATATTTATGTTGGTATTTTTTCTCGATATACTGTATACCGAAACCGAAGAAATGGTACTGATATTCTTAATTATGATAATACACTAGATATGTTAGATCAATAAAATAAGAGTAGTTATAAGAATAAAGTTTTAAGAATTCTGGACTCGAAATTACTTATACCATAATGTTAACGGTAATTAACGCGATTATGGTATAGGTAAATAAATAAATATTCCACAACATATCACATAACGCTATCTAGACCCATGGTAAGCATAACTAACTTGTTTTATAATGGGTGATTTTTTAGGCGTAGTATTTTTTTTTTAAAACACTAACACTTAAATTTGCATTAAATATTATTCAATTTTTTTATTGAAATAGATAAATAGGCCTTTGCCATTTATGTTTTACAGACAACTTCGTGTAAATGTTGTCAGCGGCTCCGTTTCAAATGGTCCATTCGGATGGTCCAATTTTACGTCACTTTCTCGAGCACTTTGGCCGGTATTCCACGGATTACACGTGTTATGTTATTTTCTAAAGCTTCAATCGTGTTCGGCTTGTCCACATAGACTAAGGACTTAACATAACCCTACAAGAAAAAAAAGACGGGTTGCACTCCGGGAGTGCCGGCAGGAGTGAAAACTTTTTCTTTCTTTCTTTCTTTCCTCGTTATATACAGAGAAAAAGATAAAAAGAACATACCATACCATACCTGTAATATAGCGCCAATCATAGAATCTATCACTAATTTTCTGCTTATTTTCTGTCAGAAGAATTTAATAAATTACAAAATGAAAAAATAATCACAAAAAGTAATAAATTACAAAAAGAAAAAACAATCACAAAGTGTCAGAAGCCCAGGTTCGAACCCGGTACTATCTAAAACCATAAGGGCAGTCGAAGCGCTTACCGCTAAGCTACGAAGCTCCTTAGCGTACCTAGCAAAATAAACACTCTGTAGCTAAGAATGTTGTATGACGTCATGGCGTCCTACAAAGTCGTCGATTACGGGTCAGAGGTCAAGTGATCCTGACGCGAGTTTAACACGTGATCCTGACGCGAATTTAACAATTTTTACCCCCAACGCCGCTAAAGAAGTTTTCACTTCAATAATCAAGAGGCGTTAAATCACATGATCTTAGCGGCCAACTTACAGGGCCATTTCGAGAGATAAGCTGCTCACTAAATTCATCCTTCAACATTTCCATTGTTTCATGAGCTGTATGGCATGTGGCACCGTCTTTTTGAAACCACATGTCAACCAAGTTCAACTCAGCCAACTGGGGCAAAAAAGTCTAAAAGGCTTTCAAACCCAAATCGACACGTAAAATTTTCCATGTGGTTGAGTAACACGTGCCCAATTGCTGAGAACGGCGACGGATTGACAATGCACGATCCTCATTAACACTGGACGCTACGACTGAAATATTCTCTTCGGTACGCACGGTACGTATGCGAGTCGATGGTTTAATGTCCAACAAAGTAAATTTGGTGATACCAAATTTACTTTGTTGGAGTACTGGAGCACTCAAGAGTACCTCCTGAACATGATCCAGCTCTCTCTCCAGATATTCAGGGTCACAGAGATCATACGCTCTATTCCTCAGTGAGGTCATAACGCAATCAAAGTTATGTAAATACCTATACCATGATCGTGTTAATTCCCGTTCTCTTTATTATAACTCCTGGCCAAACTATTATTCATAAAATATAGAAAAATTACTTTTTAAAGAGGTTGTTATGTCATGAGTTTTACAAATAAATTTAATACCAACCGAAAATAGAAAGTCTATAATTATACAAACCTTGGGTTGTCGATTTGTTTCCTGGCATAATTATTAGGTTGGCAGGTATCAACAGGTATGTTGGTATTAGATATATTCACGCATTGGTTTAATAAATAAATACATTTTATAGAAAAAAAGAAAAAAAAAAGAAAAAAATGCGTTTATTTCAGCTTACTGCAGCTCACAAAACAGATCAACCCAAATACAAAACTTATACTAAGTATATTGACGACGAATACATTAAAGATCATTTTACATAGGTAATTTCATTTCAATATTTTTTTTTTTACACATAGTATTTTTTTCCGGCATCATTATGGTTCCTAGTTCCAAGTTCCTCTTCAGCCATTACATTACTAGTTTCATTTTTTTTCATTGCTGATGCGGTAAACGTGATTTTGCCTTATCTGCATATCATAGGCCGATAATCATGTACCATTATTTATATATATCATTCCGTTTACTTTTATTTCCAGACATTTCTGTCAAATGTCGTTTGCTCAGATACTTTTTCGTTTTTGCCATATTATCTATCAAGCAATCCATCCATCTTTTCTTGGGCTTACCTCTGCTCCTAAAGTCCTGTATATTCATAATTTGAACCTTACTTCCAACATTACTTTCATCTCTTCTCATAATATGTCCATACCACGACGTCGCTCGCTTCTCAATTTTTCATTTACTGGTGCCACTTTCAAACTACCTCTTATTAACCACACATCCACCGTAACATTCGCATCTCCACATGCAGTTGTCTTTCATTCGTCGCTTTCAAGGCCAAGTATCCTTATCCTTATCCGTAGACAATCCGTACATTACGGAAGGTCTGATCATGGACTATGAAAAAAATATGGTACAAGTGTGTAAAGTTGGTTATTACCGCTGAGGCGCTGTTGAGACCCGAGCCGTTAGGTGAGAGCTGAGGCCGATAATCAAAAATATACACGTGTATCATGCAACGTTTTTCAACACTATTTGTTAATAAAATAATACTAAAAAACATTTTAACCATTCTCATGCTGAAATGTAAACATTAAAAAATTAAAAAACAAAACTTTAATGGCTATATCTACATCAAATTTTTACCTATTATCTTATATATGTCGCCGCCAACTAGCTTAATCAGCCGTCCAATTAACTGCCTAGGCAGTTAACTGGACGGCGCCATTCAATTAACGGCCTGAATGATATTCAGCCTTCTCGTTTATTACATCATTTAATAACCTGGCTGGCTAATGCTTAGGCCAATCGTAAAATGGGGCTAGTGCCCCAGGTAGGTAGTCCTCGAAATAAGATAGAAGATTACATACATACATACATGCATATACTTACAGCTGTAAATCCCCGAGCAGGTAGACAGAGGTGTATTCATAGAAAATTAGTGAGGTTTATTGGGGTAGCTGCACAATCCGACTTTTTTTTTAAACCATGCAGAAATAAGACATTTTTCTAACTGGTTAATTAAATGGCTAGGCAAGTAGTTAAACGTCATCGATCCAAGCTATTTGCCTAGCCGTTTAATTAAATGGCTAAAAAACCATTGAGGCCGTTAGTTGAACAGTAAAGAGCCTAGGCAGTCAATTGAACGGCTGGTCAAGCTAGTTGGCGGCGATATATATATTATAATAATACAACTAAACAAAAAACATGCTTAAGTTGTGTCGAATAACCCAACCCGTATCGTTCCCGGCGCAAAGGTGCCCATGATGCTTAACGCGTTGCCTCGTTGAATCGCAATGGCTATCCTTGGCCCCAGAAACGAGCCAGAGCGGAAGCATTTTAAACTTTTGTAACATTTTATTTTTCACATATGGAATCATATCGATTTTTCGTGTTTCAGTGCCATCTAACATATCCCTTCGGAACTGTTAGGCTCTAGTGACCGATTAGTTAGTGGCGCTAGTTGTCCCATAATACAACTCAGGCATCGAATTGATTATGTTTACTATCTAACAATAATAAAATAAATAACAATTTTCTTCGCAAGAATTATGGTAAACCTTTAAGCATTTCATATGTTAAATATTTGAGTAGGTACTTAGTTGGGTGTTCAATGGTTTCTCTTCCTTGTCTATTATCATCGGTCAGATAATGAGTTGGTCTATGGTATATTAGTTTAGTTAGTTAGTTAGTTGCAATGACGGAGTATATTTTGAACATGATTTAGGAATCTTCGAAATTAAAGCTATAAATAGACCTGCTCCATGATTCACGACACCTTTTGACTTGTCTTCGCATCTAGCTTGAAGCCATCTCTGTGTCTAGTTTAATTTAATTTTTTGCAATCTCAAAAGTTGTCACCTTCGTGTCACCTTGTGATTTTAAGATTAACCTGCTCCCAATTAAACTGATAAGTTCTTAGTTCTCTGGTTAAAAGGATTCAATCCAAGCCTGTAGTGTTGTTCGCAACTCATTTATTATACTATTTCACAACAGGGTTCCAAGTTGGCGCTTGAGAGCCCCCTGAAGTCGCTACGATTTTACTAATAAATCTGCGGCTCACACGCAAGTGCGGAGCAACCACAAGCTGGGTACACAGCCAAGGATCCGCCGCTTGCAGCAGGAGGGTAGAGGGTCTCCTACGACCGTCCCCTTGACTTCCTAACGCAATCCAAAGGCCAGTACACCACCTAATCAATACCTACTGGTTGTATAGCCGCAGCTGTGCCGTGCAGTACGTGTAACCTGATTACGCTTAAGTAGCTTAGTACCGTAATTCTCGTGCCTACTGTGTGTGTCCTTCTGCCTATATTTCTGCTTCTTGTGACTTCATAATCTGTACTTCTGTCTGTCTACCTATGTTCTTACTTGTGTGTCTTAGCACTGTAAACTACCTACTACTACTTTATATAGCTTCATCATCTATCTCTGTGCTCTGTATTCTATCATTCTAAATATATGTGTGTACACCGTACCCGTTGTTTTCGTTAGAGCCCTAGCTTACCCGTGCACACACCCATCTAGCTCTGTAGGAAGGCGCTCTGGGAAAGAGTTCTCTGAAAGCTCCTCTGAGTAAGCCGGTGAGTATCGAAACTCTTTTCCCTCAACTCAACTAAGAAATTTAAAAAGAATCTAAAACTCACTTGTGAATTATAATTATTATACTTTGACCGGAATTATTTATCTAATAAGCTCTTACAGGACAGTAGGATGTGATAAAATGCAAATAATTTGAGTAACAATATTTCATTTTATTTTTTATCTGTGCGAATATGCGTCGGACTTTATTTTTCGGCAGGCTCTTCTGCTGCCTCAGCATCTGCAGCATCTGCAGTATTATCTGCAGCATCTGCAGTATCATCTGCACCGCCAGTATCTGCTTCAGTTGTGGTATCATTTGCACCGGCAGCATCTGCTGCAGTTGTGGTAGTAACTGCATCGGCAGTATCATCTGTACCAGCAGTATCTGCGGCATCGGCAGTATCATCTGCACCAGCAGTATCTGTGGTATCGGCAGTATCATCTGCACCAGTAGTATCTGCGGCATCGCCAGTATCATCTGCACCAGCAGTATCAGCGGCATCGGCAGTATCTGCGGCACCGGCAGTATCTGTTGCACCAGCAGTATCATCTGCACCAGTAGTATCTTCTGCACCAGCAGTATCTGCTGGTGCATCAGGATCTGCTTCACCGGCTGTATCTGCTGCGCCAGTAGTATCTTCTGCACCAGCAGTATCTGCTGGTGCATCAGGATCTCCTTCAACGGCTGTATCTGCTGCGCCAGTAGTTTCATCTGCACCGGCAGTGTCTACTGCATCAGTAGTATCTGCTGGTGTATCAGGATCTCCTTCAACGGCTGCACCTGCTACGCCAGTAGTTTCATCTGCACCGGCAGTGTCTACTGCATCAGTTTTATCTGCTGGTGTATCAGCATCTGCTTCAACGGCTGTATTATCTGCACCGGTAGTATCTGCTGCACCAACAGCATCTGGTGCGCCAGTGGTATCTGCTGCACTAGCAGTATCTGATGCACCCGTAGTATCTGCTGCACCAGCAGGATCTGCTTCAACGGCTGTATTATCTGAACCGATGGTATCTACTGCACCAGCAGCATCTGGTGCGCCAGTGGTATCTGCTGCACTAGCAGTATCTGATGCACCAGTAGTATCTGCCGCACCAGCAGGATCTGCTGCACCAGTGGTATTTGCTGCACTAGCAGTATCTAGTGCACCAGTAGGATCTGCTGCACCAGTAGTATCTTCAGCATGAGCAATATTATTTATACTGGCAGTATTGCCTTCAGTAATACCGTTTATTGAAGTAGTGCTTTCTAATGGCTTGTTAGTATCTTCCACTCCAGGAGCTTTTTCCGTAGCAGTGTTACTGTTATTTTCAATGACATTTTCTGGTTTGTTTTTCGGTTCTATTTCAACAAGTTCATCGCTATCTTCTCCAACATTATTGGTATCGGCATCTTTATCTTTCACGGTCGCTGTAGTTTTTTTTTGTGCCCACCGTGGTAATGTGGTGGTTGGTACGCTCCAACCTTTAGTTACTCTATTATCATATTTCTTTTTCGCAGAGTCTTTGAAACAAGTACAACGACAGTTTCTGTCCGACTCGGCGATTTGAAAACCCATTTCTAGACATTTCATAATGCACGTATACGCTTTTTGGAAAACCTTACACGCCTGGGTCCTATGATGTCCATATCGTAAAATATTCATATGCTTCGAATCGGGCATATCTGAAAGTTATGTTAAATATGAAAGAATGAAAAAGAGAAGTAACAATTGGTAACTGTTACGTATTGGTTTATTCTATTAGCTCGCTCATTTACTTTTCACGGTACATGGTTGCATGCTGCATGTCACAGCTTGTTCCCCTATGAACATGTTAACCCAAGTGAAATAGCTACTGGTGCAGAAGTCTATAGACCAAGGAAATCTATAAGCTCGTATGCTTGTTTACTCTTTTAGCGTCTTACTGAATTGGCCATCAATACCATAAGATGTATAGCTATAGTAAGGCATAGCAAAATGCAAATTGACTGATGAATCGTACTGCGAAAGGTCTGATATGATGATGATTCAATATTACGAGTACATGTCTTAACCTAAGTATGTGGAAAGACTGGTAACGGTGTTCAGACATCGATAACAGATATGCTATTGCATGCCTTACTCCACCGAAATTGACGGGGTGAATGGATTAAGCTGAAGGAACGGCAGGTGGAGTACTAAAGCTGATGAATGTTTACATTGGAACTGGAAGGTTGAATCAGCAATTGCAACTGGTGATGGCACAGCAGTTGAATTCTAGGAACTATTTATAATGGTCCGACCAATTTCCCATTAGTATATTGGACCGGATCCATGGATGTTTGATATTTACAATTGAACCCGATAGGTGGAGCTGCAATTGTGTTAGGATATCGTTATCCTTTAACAGACATTATTACGTACCATTGCCAAGTTCATCCGGAATGGGCACCGATACTGAAATGAAAATGAAAATCGTACATTGTCACATTCATTGAGTCGTATCACTTTACAGAAAACTGTACTACTCTGTCAACCGTTATATTACTTTCAAGTTTCAGACGACTTGCACTTTTTTATTCTTCATTGTACACATAAATTGCATTTATACAATCTAACGAAATGCATTTAACATGTTATGTACAAAGGAGAGCTCAACTTATAAGTTGAGTTGTCTGCCAATTCCAGAGTGCATAAAGGAATTACGACACAACTAGAGGTAGTCTTCTGTATATGAACATTAAGATTTAATGTCAAAAGGTACCCACAATGTTTACCTCAGGCAATAGACAAAATCAATTAATTAGCCTATTGCAGTCCGTTGCTGGGTATATGCCTCTTCTAATGGGCGCCATTTCTGCCGATCCTCTGCCTTCCACATCTAGTCTGTCCCAGACACATTTTTAGGTCGTCAGTCCATCTGGCTAGGCAGCGTCCTACCTTCCGTTTACCTTTTCGTGGTCTCCACTCTAGAACTCGTTTGCTCCAACGGCCATCGGTCCTTCGACAGAATGATGTTACCAGCCCATTGCCACTTCAGCTTGCTTATTCTGCGAGCTATGTCGGTAACTTTACTTGTCGACTGATCTCGTTTCGAATTCTGTCCTCCAAAGAAACTCCTCCATAGCCTGCTGTGCGACTTTTAGGTCACGGACCGTCAGTATCCACGTTTCCGAAATATATTTTGATCGGCAAAAATTAGATCTTGCCATGAAATATAGTTTCTCAAAATGGTTTTTTTTTATGTAGGCTACGTCAATTTGACTTCACCTCGCCTGATGGTAAGCTGAAGGCAAATTCTCAGAAAAGAGGGTCACCATTACATACACGTACCACGTGACCTCGGGATTCCCAATAATACGGACCGCACGTCGCTGCAACCTGTCGAGAGCATCTAATAAGTAGTTTGCGTAGCCATCCCAGAGATGCGAGCAGTATTCCACGCAGGACCGAATTTGGGTATGAGCGATTTGTGCCAAACTCTATCGAAAGCTTTGGCGATGTCAAGACCAATTGCCAGTGACTTGCCGTGCTTGTCCATAGCCTCACCCCAAAGATGGGTAACATACGCCAGAAGATCACCCGTTGACCGTTTCGGCCTGAAGCAATATTTCCTAGATCTTCAAGGTGACGCTGTTTGTTAATTATGTGCTCGAACACCTTGTACAGCACTGAGGTGATGGCTATGGGTCGATAGTTAGTTGGGTCTGAGCGATCCCCTTTCTTGGGGATCGGCTGTACATTCGCCACAAGTATTGGACCACCAGATTTGGCGGATCTATCGCGGAATATATCGACTGTCTACAGATGATACACAGATAGATTCGTGGAGGTCTCACAGAGTTTTTCATCTCCAGTAGCTAGTTGGTGGCGACATATTATTATATATTATATAATTACCTGGGTGTAAGGTAACCTAATAAGGCATCTCATTTTAGTTTTAGAAAAAAAACATAATAACTATATTACACTTACCAGTATTGTCCCCTGCTAGTGCTATTGCCATAAGACGGTTTATTAAAATATAATATACTAAAACGTCTTTCAACATCGCTGTATCTTTATAAATAACTATTTTGAAATTAGCATTAGAGTAATATTCCCATTTAAATTCATTTATTAGTAATTAAATCCACTTAATGAAAAATATATGTTCTGTTAAATTAATACCAAATGTACCTACTTACATAAGCATATGAAATATTTTTGTGATTAGATCATTCAAATGCAATTTTCTCTGATTATTTGAAAATGATTGTATAATTAAATATTTTTATTAATGAAGTTTACTCCAGCACTAAAATCTTTAATGCATTTATAGTTTTTAACTGAGCATAGGTACTCGAAATAACATAGATAGATACATACTATCCCCGCTACGCAATCCCCAGTACGCAGGGCTGCATTAACACCCTCATTTCGCCAACTATGATTTTCTGTGCCCCGTAATAAGGGATGAGCCTTTTGCCGTCAAACAGGCATTTTGTCATAGGCCGTATGTTTACTGTCGAAAAGAGACTTGAAATAAATGCTCATAATAATTGTTACGATCACATCCTATCTTCTATCAACACTAAGTTTTATAGAATTTTAAAATGGCCGTTGTTCACAATGGAGACATTTCAAAAAAATACTGTTATGCGTTATTATATTACAAAATGTTTATGTGTTCAGAATTCTTAATACAACGTTTACAGATAGACATGGCAATACATTTTTTCACTTCTCGTGGGTTTGTCTGTTGGTCCGTTCAATAGATTCTCGCTCGCGATGGACGCAGAAACTACTGAACGGATGCTAATGCAAATTTTTAGTTTGAAAAGTCTTGATCACACTTAGAAGCTTACGCTTGATTGATTGTAATTAGTAGAGTAGAACCGGAGATACCTATGACCAAAAGTCGCGTGTGATAACTGACGTTCACTTTTATGTGTCTTTACTAGCAGTCCATACAGGCGTAGTCCTGCCCAGAATTACAGTGCAGATACGTAGCACCGCCTACCCGGTTCAATCGTACGTTCAGATCATCCAGGGAGCCATTGAAATATACGTACAAAATTTCATCCATATCAGTTTAGCCGTTTAAGTGAGGTGACAAACTAGCTGATACCGGCGACTCTGTTATCGCAACTAAAAGTAGCCCGCTACCTTTTCTTAGACCTACCAAATATATTTACTCAATAATTTAAGAATAATATATCTATTTAAATATAATATAAGTCACAGACCCATAGTAAGAGACCACGTTGGTGTTTTTAACTTTTTGGTGGCCCCTTACTATAAGTCTCATTAAAAAGCTCAAAGTCGCTAAAAATGCTACGGAGAGGTCTATCCTCGGTATTTCCCTACGTGATCGCCTCAGAAATGATGATATCCGTAAAAGAACAAAAGTAATCGACGTAGCCCAGCGGATTAGCTCGTTGAAGTGGCAGTGGGCGTGATACATAGCGCGCAGAACAGGTGTCCGATGGAGCAAAGAAGTTCTGGAATAGCGACCGCGTACGGGCAATCGTGGTGTAGGACGCCCAACGGCCAGGTGGAAGGACTACCTCATCAAGGTGGCCGGGAAGCGCTGGATGCGGGCTGCTTTGGATCGGTCGTTCTGAAAGTCCATAGGAGAGGCTTATGTTCAGCAGTGGACTATGTGCGGCTGATATGATGATGATGATACACACTTTTTTGTGAAGTAATACTCCTTAAACAGTTTTCATTTCTATCTAAGCTCCCAGAGTGCCACGCGTTCTTTCCTTGTTGTAAGAACTCTGAATGATACTGCACGCAGCTTCAATCTGACAAAAGCGTCTAATCAATTTTGTTCTGAGCCATCCCAGAGACAAGAACGGCATTCTACACTGACAGCACAGAAACTCTCCGTGTTTACTCCCCTGGTGTTGCACATGTCCATAGGCCACGGTAACCTCTTTCCATCAGGTGGGCAGTGTGCTTGTCTGCTACCTGTGTGGCTTAAAAAAAAATATCTTAAACGAAAGACACCGTTATTTCATATGTTGTGATATGATACATTAGATGTAAACATTATTTTTGTTTGCCATTGAACTTGACCTAGTTATATTAGTATGTTGATACAGGAGCTACAGCAGTAGGTATGTTTAGGGTTTAATTCCGTACAAAGAAATTATACAATAAGATTTATTCAGCCGCTGCTTCAGCTTCAGTTGTTGTTGCCTCTGTTGTAGGTGTGTCACCCGCTTCGCCACCACTTGTCGTGATGTCTGACATGGTTTCATTTTCACCTCCACTTCCCACTGTAGACGTTTCATTTCCGGAAATTGAAGTTGTATTTTCAGCTTCATCAAATAGCGTGGTGTTTTGTAGTATAGTAGTCATTGTAGTAGTTTCGTTATCATCACTTTCTGGGAGTGGTGGCGGTGATAAAGTACCGACGATATGATAGAGCGAAACACTTACAGTCTTGTGTACACGCTTAATAGTGCCATTAGTTCGCCATTTAAAAAATGGTAGAATAGTTGTAGTCTTTAATTCGTGGCAGCTACATTTACATTTAACATCCATTCGAAAAACCTGAAACCCAATACTTTTGCACGCGCTCATACACGTGAAGGATTTTATGTAGTTGGTACACTTCACGTGATAACTCATTCCATAGTGTCTCCGAGCTTTAGAGTTATACTCTAAACTCCGAGCAGATTCATTATACGAGTGTATATCATCTAAAATGAAATAGTATAATAATTATAAGAATATTAGCGAGGTTTACTTTGAAATAAGTATTATAATAGGTACTAACTTGTCAATGTAGGTATAATCGAATATAACAAAATAAATGTTATATATTTTCTCATCTTTATATTCAACTGATGAAAGATATTAATACTGTTCGAACAATTTACCAAATGTTAGTTAGTATGATTGTAAATTAATTACGCATGAATTACCATTAAAAAGGAAATAACTAAAAGTGATTGAATTTAAATTGAATGACCGTTATCACCAGCACATTTCCTTTAATTAATGTGTGATCATAATATATCTGTACACCTGATTTAAAGCTACTTTTATTTTATTTTAAAAAATCCCATTTTATTATGTAGTCAGCCTCATTAAAATGTCACTAACAAAAGTACTCAAAATAATCCAAATACCAAAATCCCAATTTTATATTGGTTATTAGAGTACTCAAATAGTTGTAAGTATCCAGAGTGATCCAAGTATCTTAAGAATCGGTCTTCCAGTATTATGTCAATTAGTAGTGTGTTGATATTCATATACACAATCACGCCGGTCGATAAAGGATCAAGCATAATTTCAAAAAATCTAGACATTGTCATTAAATCGCATTTTGTATCCCTTTCTTACTTGTAAAGCCATTCCTTTCACACAATTGCGGGATGATAAGGGATGGGTATATGAGTAAGAAAAAGATACAAAATGTGTCAATTGACAATGTCTTTTGTATTTTTTTATAGTTGACAGTTGCATAAGCCATGAACTATCAACTTCCATTAGTGAGAAAAGTATGAATGTCTAGATTTTTTGAAATTATACTTGACTGGATACCATCGACCGGCGTGATTGTGTATGTAATATGAGTACTCTACTAACTTAGATAATACTGGAAGACCTATTGTTAAGATAGTTTGACCACTCTGGATACTTACAACTATTTGAGTACTCTAATAACCAATATAAAATTGGGATTTTGGTATTTGGATTATTTTGAGTACTTTTGTTAGCGACATTTTAAGGTTACCTATCTTAATCCCGAATTTTAACATTCCGAATATCATAATCCAGAAAACGTTTGGCCAATTTTTCATAATCCCGGTTTTTCAAATTCCGAAGTTTTATTTTCCATATAATCGCAACTCCGAATTTCATTTGCCCATTTATTCATTTGTACGACGTTTTATAATCCAGACGAACGAGTTCCAGACACACGAAATCTAAATGCACAAAATCCAGATGACCGTAATCCATATGCACGAAAGCCCAATTTTTAAAACACAAATTTTTGAAATGCAATTAATTGATATCCAGTTAATTGATATCCACACAAACAATATCCAGATTTCTAAACCTAAAACTAAACCTCATATGGCGTCTACTAACTACAATTGGAGACCTACTGAACAAAACACACGTTGCCTTAAAATATATATGTATGCATGTAAGCAAACAAGCATGCATGCAGGCAAGCTGGCAATCAAACCGGCAAGCATGCAGGCATGCAGGCATGCATGCATGCAGGCAAGCAGGCAAGCATGCAGGCAAGCAGGCAAGCATTAGTGTTGCTCTTCTCCGGCGCTGCGGGAAGTGCAGTCCTTCCGCCCTTGCGTAACAAAGTTCGGGCGAGCATGGGTGATGCTCGCTTCCGCAGCCCTCCGCGGGTGTGCGTTGTTTTATAGACAATTGTTTAATATAATTTCGTATAACAGAAAATGTTTCGCATAATTTCGTTTCATAGAATAACCAATATAATCATTAAATTTAATTAATATAATTTTAAATCATTGAATTTTGTTACATATAAAGTTAAACATTAGAATAATCATTTCATAGAATATCAAATCAACTATTCTTAATCATAATATTGTTTATTTAATAGAAACTTATTACAAAGAATAACATATTATCATATATATGGTTTTTATGAACTAAACAATTGATGCGTCTACAAGGTCGACGGAGCCCCACTACGCGGGGCTCCTACTTCTGGTTGGTTTATAAAAAAATAACCACGAAGGCCTAATGCGGGAGCTTCGCTACGCTCCGCTCCCGCATTAGCCTTCTAACCTAACCTATCCGAGTCGGGGTAATCTGAGTCGGGGTGTTAAAATTGTAAATGTTACAGTTAAAAATGTGATTTGGAACATTATAAAGGTGGTTTAATATTCTTTAAAAATAATTCTACAGCTTGATAAGTTTGTTAAACAAAAAAATTTGATTAAAAATTGTGTTTCTGTGAAATATGTTTCATTGTAGGAAATTGTTTTTGAAACAATAATATTCGAAATAAAAATATAAGAACCAAATATTTTATGAAGCATTTTCTGTGAAACGAAATTCTATGAAATTTCTTTCTACGAAATAAGGGGCTCCCCTCCCTCCGCGCCTTCGGTTCTTAAATAACACTCTAGTGTAGGGCAGACAAGTACCACGGCGAGTCGGGTCGGGTGTGGTACGCAGTGTTCACGAGCTCGCTTTCCTGATTCATTGATTATACCTGCATACAAAACTGTTCATGCATGACATGGAAAACAATAATTTAAACAAAATTATGTTATATTTATAAGTCTTCAGGCTTTCATTATATTAAGTGAAATTATTTATGTCTTAAGTGAACGTTAGATTTTTTATTATTATATCAACCGTTACAAACCCTAAATGAATCGTATAAATTTACTGATTTTTACTATACCTGTATATAGTTTAGCTGGAACACGATTTGTATGGGAACCAAATAAAAAGATTATGAAAATTTGGTAATAGTTTATTTGGAAAATGGTACGATGGGAAACAAAAAAAATATTCTGAGAATCTGGTATAACTATATTTGGATTATGACAATATGGAAAACAAAAAAATACTATTTGAAAATTTGGTTTTAGTGCACCTGGAAATTGATTCATCTGGGAAATGAAAAACGGAATTATAGAAAGTTGTCATTCATTACATCTGTCTTTTAAAAGTTCTACCAACCGTTTTCGGGGTTTTAAGATTCGGGTAACAGAAATTCGATATTTCAATAGGTTACCACATTTTAATGATGCTGACTGTACTAGTGGCCCGAGTCCGGGCTGTACCCGGAAATAAATTTGTAAACAAATGTTAACAAAAAGTAGCTTGGACAACGCCTCATTCCTAATTTGCCTTAATTGAAATAAATACTAATTACAGGACCAGCTTGATCTAATGTAGGGACATTTTGGCAATACCGGACAATACCGTTATGTACGTACTTAGTAAAACTTGTAGTAGTATCTAGTTCAATATTCGGTTTTGTAATGGATAAGAAATCATCCAAAGGTTCACATTCATAATATTAGTAGAATTTGTAGAAAGTAGGTCGTAGGATAGAATAGAATGCAAATAATTACTAAAATGTAACCTGAAATACATACATTTTGATTGATTTTGATTTGAATTAAATACATGATCAAGAAATTCTATTTTAATGCAAATATTAGGTAGGTATATAAAGTATAAATCTTTACTGGTTGGCTCTTTAACTTTAATAGATTAGACTAGTAATATATTGTTTCAAGCGTTGTCGTATCTCGGACTTCAAATTGTTACACAAAACATGTCAAATTAATCAATAACCTTATCAAGAGATCGTCTTTACGTATATCTTATAGACCGAAACCAACACCCACATAAAATTTGATTGCTGCAGATTTTGTAACTAATTAATAAAACGGGAATGTGATAATGACGTCGGTCACATCGGAAAAGGACAACGCACAACGTTGGCCAAACGTGGAGACAAAATTCTAAGAACCAAGTTCTCTATGGCCACCCAAATGATGATTTCATTATCAGTATGATTTTGATTAATGTGGCAAAAGAAATTTAGTGGCAGCCGAATTCTTTTCATAACGAACGTATTCGCTTTGTTTATTACTCGGAACTAATTGATCTGCGGCGCCACAGTTTTTGGATCTCCTCGAATCAAATTAAAGAATCTTTTAAATAGAATGAAGTCTAGCAAAAAACAATTACTTATTACTTTCTATGACCTGCGTGTATGTTTGTAGATAACAAAAAATTGATTAAAGGTGAAGCTGTCTTTTTGTAAATGCAAGATAAACATTGCACTGCTGGCCATACATTTGGTATAGTGTGCCTATAGGAGTCAAAGGAACGCTTGCACCAAATATATACAAAAGTTATTTAGTTTATTTCTTTATTATGTATGGTCAGTAGTACCTTTTAACAGTAAACATAATGTGACAATTCACATGTTCCATCTCTTGAAGTGAATACTTTTTTGTGAATAAAATTGTATTTGTGTGCATGTATCTATGTAAAAATTGAAAATATTTACCAAATACAACAAACGGCCAATAGCAAACACTTATAGCCATGTAAAGTGCCACAATTACATAATCTGAACACATTCTCTTTAGTTTAAGTGAAATACGACCATGGCTAGCCTGATATTATCTTGTTTAATACTTTTTGGTGCGTGATTTTCGAGTAGTCAGATTTTATCTAATCTCGCCACTGCAGGGTTTCAATTCAAAATCAAAATGAAATCTAGACTAGAAATGAATCTAAAACTTAATTTTTTGAGTTTTCCCAATCTTAAGAAAAATGAAAATTGAATACACACCTTATTAAGTACCGAACGGCCTACTCGTACTTCTACAAAATGCCTTATTTCCACAAGTAGGTATAAGTCACACATAACCTCGAAGAAATGAAATTGACGTGTGAAGTTTACTCGTAACTATGTTATAAAACTTACAAACTGTAGCTCGCGGTTTCCTTTGCCTGAAATATTACTAATCCTGCTCCTGCAGCTCACATTTCATAATGAACCTATATACAGGGTGGAAGATTTTACCCTACTTGGTGGGCAAGTACTTTAAATACTGGAAACAGTAAATTTCACTCAAAGGACTCATTCCGTTATTTAAAAAAAAAAAGACGGGTTGCACTCTGGGAGTGCCGGCAGAAGCGAAAACATTTTCTTTTTTTCTTTCTTCGTTATATACATAGAAAAAGACAAAAAAGAACATACCATACCATACCTATAATATAGCGCTAATCATAGAACCTATCACTTATTTTCTGCTAATTTTCTGTCAGAAGAAATTAATAAATTATAAAAAGAAAAAATAATCACAAAAAATAATAAATTACAGAAAGAAAAAAATATCATATAAAGTAATAAATTACAAAAAGAAAAAATAATCAGCAAAAGTAACAAATTATAAATAAGAAAAAACAATCACAAAAAATCCCTGAAGGCCAGGTGGTTTGAACCCGATACTATCTGAAACGATAAGGACTTACAGTCGACGTGCTTACCATTTAAGCTACGACGATATCCATTGTAAATTGCAAAATACATAGTCTGTACCTAATCTTGTATGACGTCAGTCGTCGGTTACGGTTCAAAGGTCAACTAATCCTGACGCTTCCTTAATATTTTACACCCATCCAACGCCGCTAAAGAAGTTTTCACTTCAAAACTGCTTTCTAAGATTTTCGGAAACCAGTTTGCCAAAACTGGTAATTGAACCGACTAAAATCTGAAAAATAACGTTCTGTATTTTTCCTTTCGGCCATATGGTATTAATTAGTGTAAATCATAAGAAAAATAAAAAAATGGTTCCTTTGAGTGAAAGACATTATCTTCAGTATAGAGTTCTTCCGCTCCAGGTAAGGTCAACACCTTCCACCCTGTATAGTCGAACCTATTTCCAAAGTAAAAAAATCAACCCAGTTTCGTTTAGGTATCTCTGTTGATGCGTGAAACATCTACACTTGGCGCCACTTCTGTTACAGGACTATTTGTTTATCAGTAAATACCGGCAATTTGTAGTTGGATCTTATAGTGGTACTTCACACGGCTGTTTGTGTTTGCTATTGGAGATTTGTTGAATTTGGTAAAAAAATTACGTGTTTGCAAAAACAGACTAACACAAGTAACTTCACAAAAAAGTGTTCACTTCAAAGAGGTCACGTGTGAATTATCACATTTTGTCTACTGTTAAAAGGCACTACTGACCGTAAAAAAAAAATAAAGAACCTGTCAATTGTGCGTATTCGGTATCGGCTATATTTGTCAAATAAGCAATAAGGCAAATGCTTGGTCAAATACTCTATCCACACATGGTAATTGTTTGTCAAATACGTCAAATACGCAAATTCAAATGCCACTATTATAGATCCAACTACAAATTGAAGATATGATGTCGGTACTTCCTAATATACCGTGTGAAATTTGCAATGCTGAATGTGTCCACAACACAACTTGGCCAGCGCCAGACCACAGACAACGGGCGATTATACCGAGAAAAAAATGTCTATTAACATGGATGATACGATACAGCGAATATTTATGACGGAGGCATTATTTTGCCATCGAATGTACGATTACAATAACTCAATGACAATAGTTCAGACTCAAAAGCAGATTCATAATTATACTTATTTACAGATATTGTCAGTCTTCAATCTTCATTTAATAATTGGGTTATTACTCTCCATGACCGATTTCTTAATGTAAAAACAATCGTAAACTTTTGTTGTTTATGTGTAAGCGACTAATAAAATAGGCATTGAACAGAGAAAGACGGCCCGTCCGAAAGAGTAAAGGTGACAGGACCCCTCGGCCTACGCCAACTACGGTACAAATTGCGATATTAAGCACAAGGCGTGATGAAAAAACACTAGCTGAATATAAATTAGGTAGGAGGAGCGCCATAATCAATATAAACGATGCTAAAGAAGATTAGAAGAATCCTGTAAGAAAACAAATTTCACAAGATCGTTAGAACACATGGAACTGCAGTAAATTCTGTTGTTCTCTCCATATGATTAAAAAAGTCACCAAAGTGAAAACGAATGTCATGGCTATTTCTAAGAAAGTAGTAATTACACAAACACCTCATCTGCTATGGCCTTAACCTGAACCTTCACGAGATAAGAGTACCTGGTGAGGATCTACAAAACACTGAATCCAGTCCGTACATTTACACAAGGCGTATTTAAGACATGACTTGTGACGTTAACTAAGTATATTAACACGTCAGTTAATGTTGCCCAGCAAAACTTTACATTTTTAAGGACTATTCACATCCCACAACAAAAGCGTACAATACAAAATATACAAAATATAGTGGCGTATCCTCTTTGTCTTGTCGTTCTCACGGTAAAGTAAAACGGTCCTAAAAAATCGTGTAAAAAATGCAAAGACGAAATTGAATTTGATTCCGATACATAAATTTTACTTAGACTATTTGTCTCTCTCGGATCAAGCGGGGAAATAAACGAATGTTAATTAAATTTGTTTGTTCAAAACATAGTCGCCAACTGCCCTCTAATTGTTTGTTTTTCAATTCTATTGTGAAAACATCGTTACTTTACATAACTTTTATCATCCTTGAACGTGTTATATAACACAAAACAGCCAAGTGCCATCATGTTAAGCGTGGCAATAAAATAATATGCCTGGTCCAAATGGTGACAACAATAACTAGCGTGATTATAAACATCTGATAACTTCATTGTGCTATGGTAAGCTAGGACTATTAACATCAAAAAGAAAATATTTATTAACTACTTTTCCAGTTATTTTCAACCGGGTGTTTTTAAGATTTACTAATCGTAATTTGACAAATTTGTTTTCAAATCATCATCTTTGATTAGGTTAATTGAGCACATGTTTTCACATTACAAATGTTCATCTTCATTTCAGGAGCTATAATTAAAAACATATTTTTCGAAATAAGGATTTTAATTAAATTTTGTTGATTTCGGTTTAGAAAAGGACTTTTTTATAATCTATTAGTTCAGTTTCCGAAAATATTGATAAATTTATCTAATCCGTAAACTCGTGCCACTCACAATAATATTGATTTTGCGGTTTATAAGTGGTATTTGTAATGCATATTTGGTTTAATATCAAACTAAAATTTAAATGTTGAAATTACCTTAATTTAATTTAATGTTCTGAAAAGAAGAGTTCTGATTTTGAAATACAAGTTTGTAATAAACTTAGTTCTGGTAAAGAAGTAACAATTAGTAATGCATTCAATTAACATTAGATACCTATGTAAGATCATTTAAGTGATGTATACAAAAATGTACTTTAAGATTATGAAATAAAAGAAATTATTTATCATTATAGATTGGATACCGCTTGAAGGCAGGCCGAAGATAGGGCGCCCCCTAGCCAGATGGACTGACGCCCTGAAAAAGGTGGCTGAAACAGACTGGTTGCGGAAGCCGGAGGATCGGTCGAAATGGCACGCATGGGGGAGGCCTATGTCCGGCAGTGGTCTGCAGTGAACTGATTGATTGAAGTGCTATTTTGTTACCTAAATGAATAATATTTTATTTTTATTTGGATACTACAATGATGTGAGGCTCGTTAATCAACAGGTGTGTACCAGCTTGCAGGTAAAGTTGAATTGGGAGTTGGGACCCGAAGATTTTGATGGGACCCATTACAATACGTTGTATTATTTACGGAACTACGGTTAAATAGACTGATAAAGTACCTACCACTGTAAAAATCGTCAGAAGCAATGATTCGATTTTATATTAAGGGTGTTGTTGTTGTAAATAGGTAATGAAATAAATTCTTATAATAGATAGATACAGTACAAGGGAAGCAATACAATGAATGACTTTCGAAATGAGTTAAAACAACAGTTATAACGTTTTTTATGTTTGTTATGTTTACATAAAGATTCTTTGTGTGGGGTGTTTTATGGTTTTCTGTTCAACCGATTTGTATACGAATGAAAATAGATTATAGCCAGTTTTCCCGTTATTAGTAGCAATAAATCATTGTACATCCGTAACAACTGATCCTTAAAATAAGATCTGAAGTGAAGGAAACCAAAACTGATGACAAACTATAGACCTGATTTTGTGCGCTCAGGTGGAACTATCTGATCTTCTTACGTGGTTCAACTTAAAAAATAATAACTCGATCTGATTACACAACATTAATGAGTCTATTCGTGGGGTAGCCGAAACACCGTGTAGGTGGGCGAACAAACCTCCCCTAAGCGCGGGCTGAACGTACCAATCTAAGTTAATGCTCTGAATTCAAATCTTCCGTATCGCATTAATCCGGCCGGGGGTCGGGCCGTAATAAATTCCGTATTATACGCGCGACACGCGTATTAAAATAAACATATAAACATGTTACACCCTCGCGATGTATGCACACCCATAGGCGACAGTGGCACGGAACTCGACGACCTCGGAAAAATCGGTACACATATAAATGAAACAAAATAAAAACTAAACCAATAGGTATATATATGTTTTCTGACTATATGTTTTGATTTATCGAGTTATTTGTATCCACAACGTGGGGCTGGTACCATCCCAGAAGATCTAACTTCTCAATAACTTAATAATTCAAGAAGTACTGCGTTACGCAAAATTTCTGAGTGTCCAAGGTCTAATTCCTTCTTCCCTACCTCTCTTTTCACGAAAAATTGCCTCTTCAACGTCAATAAAAATCCTTCTATATTGGTATTGCAAGTGTTCATATCCCATTAGCCTGCCTTGAAGGCTTAACTTATAATGTTAAAACAACAGGTAATGTGTTTGTGTAGCTATCCACTTAAGTTGATTTTCAGTAATTAAAATTCGAAAGGAAAACTTTCCTGTGAGTGTACAGAGTGATATGGTATTTTATTATAACAATAATGTATGTCCCAAGGCCCCTGTACAGCCGAGACGTGGAATCCCAAAGGACCGAGCACGATTTAAGGGTGCAAGTGTATAATCTAAATGACACATTGTTGTCCAATGCACTCACTTTCTCTCGTTACATCAATTTATTATTTGACAACAACATTTAATCAATTAATATTATTTAACGACACCTTTTGATATTATATTTTTTTATTAATTAGTACATCTATACTTCTTACTGAAAAAGAAAGCAAAAAATATGTATAACTGTTCCTTGTCTGCTTATTAGTGCTTCGGGGGGAATTGCGACTGGTTAATATATCATATCAATCAATTCCTTTGCCGTTGACGAAAAGGCTGATAATTGTCACTACATAGTATAAAACAAAGTCGCTTTTTCTGTCCCTATATCCCTTTGTACGCTTAAATCTTTAAAACTACGCAACGGATTTTGATAAGGTTTTTTTTAAATAGATAGAGTGATTCAAGAGGAAGGTTTATATGTATATTACATGTTTAATATAGTAGAGGGTGCAGCGGGAACGGGATCTGACGCCACGCGGGCGGAAAAATATTGGCGGTACGAAGTTCGCCGGGTCAGCTAGTATTGATATAAGATAAGCTTTTTTTATTAAATAAAGAAATGTTACTCACTATTATGAATAATGGAAGTTGTTTGGATCGATGTGTGTGACTAAATTGCACCAGAATAAAAACTTGGCCAATCTAAAATAGCTCATGGAATAAAAACAAAGATAAATAAAAAATACTTTAAGACCAACTGTTATTAGAGTGAAAATCATGTGAATTTAATTCGATATTACCGACCCAATTTTCTTGTTGGTGCAGCACTGAATCTATTTTGATAGCGACAATACTAAATACAAAACATAATATCACTAATTGAATATACAGACTGACCTAAGCAACGCAGAATGAATATTAATAACTAAAATTATAATTAAGACATACCTACCTGAATATAACACAAAAATGCGACTGTACATTGTGACAAATAGCCCCGCCCTACTCTCCTCTAAGAACCGTTTAACTCAGGAGAATTCCCAATTCGCGCTTATAATTTATAATAACAGGGAGGTCTCTTAACGAAGCGACCGTTTTGTAGATAGGTATCTATCAAATTACGCCACCTTCCCCTTCGCGAGCACCCATTGTTGTCTAACACGGAAAATATTCATTTGAATATTTACTTAACATGGATAATATTTTAATCTTCCCCTTTGAATTATACATTTTCCAACGGAGACAATTTCACGCCCTTTTCATGGAAACGGTGTAACTCTTAGATTTTGTGCAATCAATTGTTTCAATTTTGGCACTGAAAAAGCGTTACGTAAAGTTCATGTTCGTTTAACAGTGGTTGCAATATCAATTTAACAAGATATTCCTTTTGTTAATATTCGCACACGCTTTATCAAATTCTCTAGCGGGGGTGACAATAAGCCGCTGTAAGTACTCTCTCTGACATATGGATAAAAGCTTTCATTTCACTCTTAGCTCTTTTGAGTGTGATATAAGTAGATGAGAGTACTAAGGTATTATTATAAAGAGATTGTTTGTTAGCATATACCTACATATATTTTGTTTCTTTGGAGTTGAATATTTTTCAAGTTCTAATATGTGGATTACAGTTTTTTTTGCTTCGTGTTTATTTCTCGATTAAAATATTCATGTTCGTCATATCAACAAACCCACTTTTTAATTTTTCTTACACATGTGCTTAATAAAACTTTGACTAGGTACTGAACGATGTCTATTTTTTTTATCAAGTTGTATAAAGTAAATAGTTTTGTAAAATAGTGGGAAAATAGTAGAATAAATCTGATACGTAAGTGCATTTTAATAGGGACTTACTAAAAAGTAGTAATTAAAAAATAAGAACATGTGTTAGCTGATTTGTTCGATGCAGACTCCGCTACACTAGAACGCGTACACCATTGTTGTGCCAAATTATATCATAATTCTATTGTGAAAACTGTTAACTGTCTCCGCGACGCCCTCTGCGCAAAAAATAGCAGGCACGGGGTCCTGCCCTCGTCTGTTTAATAACATAATAGCACAATTCCCTCGCCGCATGATTCAATTTGGATTTCCTCCAGCCTCCCCCGCGTAGCCTAAAAAATGACAACTTCATTATATTGTTCGCCTTCCCGAGGGCGACTTGTTTGCCAGAAGGATTATAATGATTAATTCCGTGAAATATTAATACACATCACACCCGCGTTGCACACTTGCAACCTTTTATAAACGGCTTATTGAAATTTTAACGCAAGTGCTACTTTGTTTAGGGTTATTTGTTGCTTTGTTGTCTGTCTATGGGATGAAATCACTACATTTTGCAATAAGATTTAAGTAGTCTGGTTATCGTAATAAACTTTAAAATAAAAAACCTATACCTTTTTTAACTGTCATAGTGTTAACATTTCATAAACAATAATTTTAATTAGATATGTCAAGTTAGTTTATGCGGGTAAGACACTGGATAAGATAACAATATCGTTCAGTTATAATACAAAACCATAAAGTATTGGAATTATTTTTTATATAACTTCCAGAAAAAAAATCGAATTACTATTTAACTGACTAGTCAAATTAGGCACTTTTTATTAAACGTCAAAACGGTAAGTCATTAGGTACCTAACTTGTACGAAATAAATTATTGAGACATCATTTTATTCAATAGTAAAATTATTTACTTTTATAGGTTTTATGGATTATTAAAAATAAGTAAAAACTATAAAATAAGAACCGACACAAATTTTACCGCTCATTTAACATTCTTAATTTAATAAGCTCAGGTAAATAATTTATTTTAACTACAGGAAAATATCAAATTGCAAATACTGTGAGGATATGTTAAAAAGAAATACTTTTGCATTTTTTTTTCTAAATCATATAAAACATGAGGAAGAAGTGTGTGTTGTTTTTTTATTATTAAATACCTGAACTCTCTATTCAATATATCACTGAAAAAAAATTACTGATGTTAGGAACCTTCTTAAATCTTCCTACTTAGATTTTTTTTCTACTTTTTATTTCAAATCGCTATCTATGAAAGTGTGCGTTAGGCATACTTACATAGGTAATTTAAATCTTGGACTAACTAATTTTCTATTCATAATATGACATAACTTCACTAAAAATTGCTGAACGTGCGATAGTGTCTCACTGAATTAAGATAGGTATCCATTGCATCCGGATCAAATCCATTGATAGGTAAATATATTAATGTAACTATTGTAATATTGTAACTATTGTAATGACGACAAGTAAATAAAAGTAAAATCTAAATCTCTCATAAAGGTACAAAACTATTTCCATTTGGAATTTAAAAATGTATGGAAAAGAATGAATTTAGATATGGACTCATTCAATTAAAAAAAAAACTGGTTCTCCTGTGAATGCCTAGCAGATGGAAAATATCAAAAAACATTTTTGTTATGAATGTTAATTGCAATAAATAGCACAATAAAGCGTCATGCAGTGCTGTCACGGTATACAGGTTGATCATCCATTATTCAGCAAAAGATCTTTCACATCTTGCATAGCTTCGAGCTATTCTAGGTAATATACCGAACAAAAAAATCTAATCACCAAAAAACTAAATTCCCTTAGTAGCAGTGTAGTTAGTCAATCAGAAGAATTCTATAAAAACTTCCTGTCATTCGAACAAATCTTATCAAAAGATATGAAGTGCAACATAGGTTGTAAAGTGGCAAGTATCCCTTATCCCTGGGCAGTTGTCTTCCGTGCCTTTGTCTGACTTGAATAAAAACTTCATCTCTCTCCCCAAGGAATTTAATTTGGAGTAATGGAAGTGTTATATTGACTTAACAGGCCAGAAGCTCCCCTCTCGCGCAGTTACAGTTATTAAAATGGAGAAATTTATTATTAGCATTTCTACGTCCCACTATTTACATTTTAATTTTATTTGTTCTGTGATTCCATTAGTCACGACTTAATGCGTTAATTCAATAAAGCTACTCATAAAATGAACGCGCATTTTGAGTCGAGATTCAATCTGCGATGTAATTAATCAACCCGCGATGTTCTCAAGGATTTATTACTGAAAACGTGGGTTATTTTTTTATGTGCACTGTATTCGACTCAACCGCAAAACACATGTATAATGCTATCGAATGATATTGATTTCTATGATTATTGTTCTCTTCTTCGACAGATTTTACAGTCCCAATGATAAAGGATATACCTATTTAACTCACTCTTATTACAAAACATCTATATACATATTCTTCATACATATAGGTGGTACAGGGCTGAGTTGTCACCCACCCTCATACGGTGCAAACAATTTCATCAAGAACATAGATGTTTCGCCTTTTGTTTTCTTCGCTGCGCCTTATAGACAGTCTTTAATAGCACATGTGTTTTCTATAAATTTCGTAGGTTCTCTAAATGATGCATAAAAATATTTGATGAAACTGTCGAACTTTACCTTAAGCTTACCCTGAGGCGAAGTCAAGTGTATTGTTGTGGGCGGTACACAACAAAAGTATACATAGGTAAGGATAGATATATCTATAGTTTCATTTAAATGAAAGCGGACACCTAACAATAATACGGTATCTCATTCAGTATATAAATTAGAACTTCTTTTAATTTTTAACAGTTTAGCAACATGTCTACCTTTTTACCAATTAATTATATTTTCATAGATTTAGCATCACAGCAATAGTATTTGAAATGGAGAAAGTAACATACTACATTTATTATTACTTGCTTATACTCTTTTGTATTCCCATAGACATAATGGACAAAACGATTACCCTCATGAATAAACATTCCATAATTAATTATAAAAATCACCATTCAAGTCAAGTCTTGACCTTAAAAATTAATTGTAAATGTGTCAAAAAGCTTTACACGTTATCGATCAAGAGGCAGTATATTTATAACGTTAAGAATTCAACACCAGTATTCACCACGATCTAGCAAATAAAAAGTATAAAAGTAATTCTCACATGAGTCATCATTAATAATTAAAAATAAACAAACCTCTATTTCAATAAGTAGATACAGGAAAAAAACCAAGCAATTTATTCTAGTTAAACACATGCCAGTGTTTGAAAAATGTGATCACCCTACACAGCGAGGGAGATAATTTTTAAAATTCGTGTAACTAGAAATGCGACACGCACTTGCACTGCGACCCTGAGTGTATCATTTATAGACCTTTTGTCGCCGAAATTATATTTACAGAAGTGAACAGACAATTTCACGCTCTCTTCCCCGCACCCTACTCCATGGACTCTAATCAACGGTGCATTGATTCTAGCATTGATACGACCTGCATAACTTCTATCAAACATTTATACTAATTATTCAGTCAGCA
Organism: Eilema caniola; assembly: GCA_949126895.1. NCBI lineage: Eukaryota > Metazoa > Arthropoda > Insecta > Lepidoptera > Erebidae > Eilema > Eilema caniola. Next base: position 16,374,868 of record OX421464.1, on the reverse strand, counting down.
AATTTATTAATTAAAAGATTTCTTACCAATCTATAGTGACTCGAGAAAGATTATATTTAGCTATAAATAACGATTATAAATTACTATGAATTACAGTAAAATTATTAGTAATGTCCATACTTTTCTTGCCACGACCCCTCTTCTAATAAAAGGGTGAACGCACACATGAGCGTAAAAGATTGTCCACATGTTCGGTGGACACCCCACGGCGAGATGAGCCACACGGCTGTCGATAGCTTATCTACAGCACATCAAATTACATAATCTTCGCGCCTGTCATTTCACTAACAAGTTTAATATATCAACTAGTTCTTTCAGTATTTGCTAATAAGAAGTGCTTATTACAGATAAACAAATAAAAGTCAGATATTATAAAGTAATCGTCATCTTGCCCATAATGATGAACTTTAACTCTGTTCGGGTAAAATCAATCGAGCTTGTAGAGCAATATAAGTCACGTGACCTTTTCCTGAATTTGACAAGCAAATAAATTGTGAGATCAAAGCCCAATAAGTAGAAAAATAATGTTTGGGCGAGGGCGGCTCGCTTCGTCATGAGTAGCAGACATGATCGTGCGGAAACGGAAGCAGTGACAGTCAGTGAGAGGAAGCGATGCATGGCGCCGGATCTGCCGACATCCGATGTTCGCGATGCCTTCACTTATCTCAGCGGGGCGCGAAAAATTACCCCCTGTTATCACATCATATGTCTAAACAACATATATCTACTTTTTTTAGTAGTAAGGCGATCTTATCTTGTTACCAAAACCGAAACCTACGAATAGAAATTGCTTAAACAAAACTATAACTAACGCTCCAATGTTTATGAGTCTTTTGCGGAAGAAAAAATACAAACAAAATTTGGCGGACCGCCTGTACCAAATTAATATTCATTCAGTCTTCACCATTATTCAGTTTTGTCTTTTCGTAGCAAAATTTACACATGTTCTGCGTTCATCTCAACTTTTTAAATGTTTATCACTTTTAGGTCGAGTGAATAGAGTGTTGCAAGACACTATGCAAAATTTTAAATATAAATTTGAGTAACCGAGTGTAGCTTCAGGTGTCCCTTCCAGATCGCCTCGGCGGCCTCATCATTCGCAAAATTGCAGATGTGGGTAACATCTGCAATTGCCGGCGTTTCTATCTTCGGTCTATGGCACTAAAGAATTAGTCAGGAAAATTCTTTCTAATTCACTGATCAATGCGGATGTACCAGGTAAGGCCGAAGCTTTAAATGTTCGGAGAATGACCTGCCCAAAACCGTCATGCCCGCCAACTGATCTTCTCAAAGGCAATGGGATGAGCCGCTCTGGATTGATGTTAAAAAATATTTAATTAGTACAGCTAACACTACTGCTAAACGTGCTCGCCTATTGGCTGTAGGGGAATGGGAATCTGGTGTTTGGCTCCAGGCACTTCCGCATCGTGACTTGCCTACGCTTGCCATGCCGTGTGTTTCTCCGCATCGATATCTATGTGGAGAAGCAGTTGATTGCCTTTTCTCATCACGGATTACCTTGCAGCAGGAGCGCAGGCCGCATGTGTCACCACCAACGTGCCAGCTATACTTAAACCTATTGGCTCGGTACTGAACGATGGCAAGAGACGGAATGGTATGTCGTAGATGCCTTGGAAGATGGCTAGGCCTTTGGTGTGGAATTCAACTTGCGTCGACACCCTGACGCCTTCCCACCTTCCAAGTACTATGAAATTCGCATGCACTGCTGCTGTATCAGCGGTGACTTTCAAACGGCGTAAATATACTAATTGGTAATTACATTTTTGCACCGTTTGGAGTCGAAACATTGGGTCCATGGGGTCCAAGCGCACGCGAGCTATTCAAAGAAATAGCGAAGCGATTAATTGACTCTTTTTGTGACCGCAGGGCTGACCTTTACCTCAGTGATTCAAAATTTTTACCCATCCAACGCCGCTAAAGAAGTTTTCACTTCAAAAAACTTGTATTCAAACAGAACATCAGGACCTATTGAAATGCTGAATAAAATGTCAAAATGACACGACATTTTCATGTAAATGACTTCACGACGGCGACTGTTAATTGCATTTCGGAGGAGTGCGATCATAAATACCGTGACACGAGATTTTAATACGATTTAATACTATTACTTATGCAAGAAAAACATTTTTAAAGATGTTATTATGTATGTATGTGTCCGCGTGAACTCTGATCCCGCTTCCGCAAACTCATGTGCACCATCGCAGGAATTTCCAACTTCTTTCCTACACAAGACAAGACGTGCATACGTGCAGAATATTCCTTCAAGAAGAAAACGGCTCGGTGACTCCTTCTTTGTCGCACCATTCAGACCTGGAGCTCTTTGCCAACTCATGTGTTTCCTTCTTCCTACAGTCCCGGGTCCTTTAAGCGGGGTGTGAAAAAGCATCTGATGAGGCAGTCAAGCTGAGTGCCACCATTGTGAACATAATACGTGTATGTAATGGTGACCTTCTTTTCTGAGCCTTTGCCTTCAGCTTACCATCAGGCGAGGTGAAGTCATATTGACGTGTGCTATAAATATAAAAAATATCCGTGTACCAAATTACCAAACTGGCGAAATGTGGGTGCTAGCACCTTTGCCTACCCCTTCGAGGATATAGGCGTGAGTTTATGTTTATGTTTTTATGTTACAAATTACGGCCAAATCCGAATATCTTAACACCTTCACAAGCTTTCACATTATGTCAGCATTATATAAGCAAAGCCTACAAAGTGATAGGTACAGAATCTTAGTGGATTATTTACTTTAATATAATATATTGAAATAGTGATGATCCACTATCATCTATTAAGTTGAATGAAATTTTTGAAGCATTTACTATGCTAATCGATTAAGATAGGAAAAAGTGAATGCTCAGGTGGGACTCGAACCCACGATCTTTCCCTTAAAGGGGGAATACTCTGTTTTCGATGTCGGTAGATGGCTCCCACCGTCGCCCTAAGACGATAGTATAGGAGAATTTGGATAGCTTCAGATGTAGCTCGGTGGCTCGGTGGTCAGAGCATTCCCCCTGTAAGGGAAAGATCGTGGGTTCGAGTGCCACCTGAGCATTCACTTTTTCCTATCTTTTTACCGTGTCGTAAATCGGACTCAACAATAATATGTTGGATCCATCGCAAAAAAATACAATTTAATATAATCAAGTTAGCACCTGTAAAACTGAGCATCGTTTTTTTTTGCGAACTGTACAATACCAACAGTTATATCTACTCAAATTTTCTTGAACAATTTGGTCTTATTTAATTTAGTGATATACATCTAAGCAATAATTGATAACAAATCAAATAATTGTAACTGACATAAAAACCACAAAAACGTTCTTGTAGGGCATAAACAAGAAAGCAATTTCAAAACGAAATCGTTTGTTTCATCGCGTGTTACCGAAATTAATTTATTTCGTGTTGATTTATTTTTAGGGTCTTCACTATGCAATTGGGGAATCCTTACAATTTGACAATATCATTTTATATTATACCAACAGAACTTGTTATGGAGTATGGATAGTTACTCCATAACAAGTTCTGTTGGTATTGTTTTTTAATGAATTTTAAAGCATTTATTAAGAACCATCTTTTATCAAGGATCGGCCTGCATGGACTCCTGATTGTGTTCCTGACTACAATCTCAAGTTTTATCCAGATTGATTCATTCAGCCGTTTTGACTTGATTGAGTATCAAACACTCATCCATACTTTCGCATTTATAATAATAGTAAGATCACTTCGTCGAGTGGTTCTCAGAAAACAAATCTTCCCGATGTCGACTAAAATTAGGGTTATTCTCAATTCAATAACAAAATAAAGTCCGAGAAAAGTGCTACATGTATATTAACTCTGGACTAGCGTCCCATTACGTGGTAACGAATTTTACATAATGAGGTATACTATTATGAGGTTATTGCTTGTAAATATCACGGAACCTTAATATCCTTTGAACTGAATAGTTTATTCGTTAGGAAGAAAGTTGAATACGGCTCTGTATTATATAAACGACTTCTGTTATGAGTTCCTCTAGCAACAATAACATAGACAAACAATTTTGAAACAAGAAGCACACGTGTGTGCGATAACATCAGCTAAATTAAACTGTTGCCAGACCGTTGCGTTTGATATGAATAGGTAATAATAGTATTGGGCATGGTTAAATGGGTATACTTCTCGTTTAGGGTATATTTTAGTATATCGGGTGTATTGGGTATTATACGATAGTTCATAATTATTTATCCAAACCGCCAAATTTCTAATTTGTAGGTGTAATAGTTTCTAAGATTTCGTGATTAATTATTAGTGAGTGACATTTCACTTTTATTAGGGTATTTATTGGGGAAGTTAAAAAAACTTATATCAAATTTAGTAAATCAAAGTAGGTATAAGTTATGAACTGAAACCAACGGTCGTAACCGTAAGCCTTGAAGGCAAATTGCAGCTTGCGTCAGCTGCTAATGTTCATAAGTAAGTGATACTCCTGTCACGAGGTACCTAAATGCACCTCGTTGTAATATAATCATCATTTTTGTAGCCTTGTCAGTAGGACACTTGAAAATGGTTGACCAAGACACAATTACGTACAGTGAATAAGATAATGGGTGCTTTTATTGACTTAATTATTGGTATATAATATTAATAACACTTACACCACAGCCTCCGTGGTGTAGCGGTAGTGAACGCGGCCGCTACGCAGAAAATGCGGGTTCGATCCCTGCTCAGTGCAAATATTTGTATGCATGAATATGGGTATTTGCATTGGTCTGGGCGTGTCATCTATGGCAGTCGTTATACCCATAACGACTGCCATAGATGACACGCCCAGACCAGTTGTTAGGCTTTTTAGGACTCCAACTACCCAGTTGGAGTCCTAAAAAGCCTAACAACTGGTCTAGCTGCAATTCTTCGATTTCGCCTTTGGGTTGTGGAGGTCTGGTGGCAGTCGCTTCACAGAAAATATCCAAGTACAGCCAAATCCGCAGTTAGACTGGTAAAAGCGGACCCCAAACCCCAAGTTGAAAACTTTGGATGCGCTAGCTTAACGCTAGGATGAAGAAGAAGAATATTAGTAACACTTAGAATTTTACGCGTATAGTGTTAAGATGATGGTTGTGATCACTGCCTACAGGCTACTTCAGCCCGCCATCTGCTTCTGTCCGTCACGAGTTTCCTCTACTGCTATTAAACTCTTCAAGAAAGTTCACCGGTTGCGAGTGCTGTTGAAACTTTAATGGAACAAATTTTAAACAGTTCAATCTTTTCTAAACCAATTTTTAACGGATTCTATCGCAATATATTTAGTATTAGTTGCATTTAGTCCGACGTTTCAGAAACCGACACTACTACTATAATATGTACGAGGGATCACTGATGGCTACATCTTGAAGTGAGCTTCAATCAACACATACTACAAGTTAACAACGAAGTTAAATCAATTCTTATCATCAGTCAAGTGGCAACTACCTCTAAAAGATGCAAGGATCTATAAAATAGATTGTGACTGTAGGCTCTCATACATTGGTCAAACCTAGCGAAGCATTGGCACTCGCATCAAAAAACATGTGCACGCTCCCGGCCCAACACTCAACGCCAGACTTTTATCAGAACAGAAACGGCGGGTGCGCTGAGTAAGGCCGGGAACTGCTGGGATTGCAGAGTCGTCACGGGCTGAAGCCTGAAGACACCTTCGGCGGGGTACCTCGTTCGGTGTGGGCGAGCTGAGTGTGGGGTTCTTTCTTGATGAAATAAACACTTTTTGACAAAAATGTTGCAGAGTTTTATTCCGACTTGTTATTGTTACAAATTCTGTCCGACTACTGAGATGTTGTGCCAACATGGCACCTGTTTTTATATGGTTCGATTGACCTTGAAATATAGGCACGCGTCTGTTTCTGACTACTTTAATCTGATTTGTCAGTTGCGTTTAACTAACTCGTTTAGTGCCTATGCGGCCTAATGAAAAATCCTGACGTGCCTTTATTTCCTTATATACTACTGCTATGTACATAGTTTTTATATTTCTACATTCTTATGCTAATGGGATTTAATATTAAATAAGATTCATATAAGAAATCAACGATAAAATTCTTACGACTAAATGTAAACAATGGCAGTTTGCTTAAGACTATTTACATTAGTGCCCTATTTGTCTGTTAAAAATGTCTTTATTTATCACAAATACCTTATATACTAACTTATATACTATTTATCTATTCTAATACACCGTTATTTATTATATAAACAGAAACACAAATTGTCTTTTGGTTTAATCACTGCACTTTCGTGTCTTTGTTCTGCACATTCTCCCCCCGTGGGACGAAGTCGCACTTTTTCGGTGCAGAACTCGCAGCTAGCAGCACTATCAGCTTCCTCACCGGTCGTCGCAGCACTCCTCCCTTGGTCTGAAGGTCGACGGTCCGCGTCACGCCGTCAGGTCCGGGGTAGGCGGCGATGACTCGCCCACGCAGCCACATGTTGCGGGGCGCGTTGGGATCCACCAGCAAGACCAGGTCATTCTGGCCTATTGTGGGTCCACGTCCATCTGGCACACGACGATTCTGAAGCTCCGGCAGGTACTCACGGAGCCACCTGGCCCAGAAGAGGTCGGCCAGGCGTTGAGCTGCTCGCCAGCTGGACTTCGAGGCGCCATCCTTTTCGTCGAAGGCGCCCGGCTGCTGCACACCTCCAGGTCCTCCCAGCAAGAAGTGGTTGGGAGTTAGTGCTTCGGGGTCCTCCGGGTTCACCGACACGTGTGTCAGTGGGCGACTGTTCACGGTGTACTCTACCTCTGCCAGTAGAGTAGTTAAGGTTTCTTCGGAGGGCCGTTGTTCGTGCAGTGTGGCGGCCAACGCTGTCTTTACTGACCGCACCATACGTTCCCAGGCCCCACCCATGAAGGGGGCACCAGGAGGAATAAAGCGCCACGATATTTTCTTCTTGGCTGCTTCCTGTTCTGTAGCTCGGTCTATGGATCTTCGAAGCTCGCGATCTGCGCCTTTGAGATTGGTCCCGTTGTCAGACCAGATCTCTTCGGGACATCCTCTTCTTGCCATCATCCGACGTAGAGCGGAGATGGCTGAGTCGGTACTGAGTGAGTGCGCCATTTCTAAGTGTATGGCGCGCGTCGTGAGGCAGGTGAAGATGGCGACGTACCTCTTCTGATTGGTACGTCCAACTGTAACCGTTAATGGTCCGAAGTAGTCGATACCTGTGTGTGTGAAGGGTCGCTTATGATGAGCTAAGCGACACTCCGGCAGATCACCCGTCCTCGGGTACGGCGGCACTTGGGTTCGAATACGGCAATGTAAACATCGCCGTAGCAGCGAGCGGGTTACTGGGCGTAGGCGAACGACCCAGTAGTGTTGTCTGCATTCGTTGATTGTTGCTTCGACTCCCGAGTGATGCAATCTTCTATGCACGGACTCGATCCACAGCTTGATGGTTGGGTGATCGCCATCTATAATCATTGGCGATTTAAATTCTTCAGACACGTCTCGGGTGGCTTGAATACGACTTCTGACCCGTAGAATACTGTTGACTGTGATGACGCTCAGCTGGTGTAGACGACTATCTTTTTGTACGGCTCTCCCCTGCTGTAAATCCTGTATTTCGGCAGCGAATGATTCCTGTTGCGCGGCTCGCATGAGTAGATGTTCGGCGGCGCGCAGAAGCTCGGCGGAGATCGGCAAGTACGGGTCAGCGACCGACGTACTCAGCTGTGTGGGAGGTGACTTACTGTTTTTATTTCCGTTTGTTCTACGCCAGTCTGGGTCTGCTGTCTTGTTCTTAAGAGTCCGACGATAATTGACGTTTTCTGTCTTCTTTCTGCACAGCTGTATGAACTGAAGGACTCTGGCTGTAGTGTAGCGCAGTCTATCCCAGCTAGAGAAGCGGGAGACCACCGGCAGGGCTTCTGAAAGTTTTTCTGTTATCTTACTGTTGATTTGATGTACCTTCTCTTCCGAGTCTTCTGTATTTTCTATCTTTGAAGTGTCTTGCGGCCATGACTCTTCTGGTAGGTATAGGAACTCAGGACCTCTATACCAACGGTGCTGCGTGCTGAAGTCGGTAGGTACATCTCGGGTGGCGTCGTCGGCGACGTTGAGCTTCGTCGGGACCCAGCGCCACTCGCTTACTGTTGAGCTGTCTTCTATAGCCGCTAAACGATGCGCTACATACGGCTTGTATGAGCGGGAACCTGTCTTGATCCAAGTGAGTACTGTACGGCTATCTGTCCAGAAGGTCTTGGAGTCGGGCTTACGTTCGTGTTCTTCTATTACTGTTTCGGCGAGTCTTGTACCCATTACTGCGGCTTGTAATTCGAGACGAGGTATTGAAGTGAGCTTCAGTGGCGCCACCTTTGCTTTGGCGACGACGAGTGACAGGTTCACTTCCGCGTTCGAGTCTTCTGTTCGCCAGTACAACACAGCTGAGTAGGCCGATTCACTGGCGTCTGTAAATACGTGCAACTGGAGGGACTTACAATCACTGTAGCTCAGATATCTTCTCGGGATAGAGATGGTGGCTAGGTTCTTCAGATGCTCTATCCAGTCTTTCCATTTCACGGCTATGTCCTCGTCGACCTCTTCATCCCACCCGGTGCCACGCCTCCATATGTCTTGCAACAGCTGTTTGGCTCGAATGGTGACCGGCGATGCGAACCCCAGCGGATCGAACAGCGACATGACGATCCGAAGTGCTTCTCGCTTGGTAGGCGTCTTCTTGTCACATAGTGGCGTTGGAATGCGTGCGAGGTTGAGATTGAAGGTGAGTTCATCGGTGCCCGGCTTCCAGATTAGACCCAGTACTCGCTCGGTCTGTTCTTCTGTCTTGTATAATTCTGTAGCTGTATCTTCTTGATTCACGCCGAGAGCATCTAATAACTGCGGTGAGTTCGATTTCCATTGCTTCAACTCGAACTTGGCTTCTCGGTGGATCATTCGGACGTCAGAGGCGATCTTAACGGCATCTTCTAACGTCTGAAAACTGTCTAAGTAGTCGTCGATGTAATGTTTCTTTACTATAGCTGAGACGGCTTCGGGGTGAGTGGATCTGTACTGTTCGGCGTTCAAATCCTTGACGTAGATTGCAGTCGACGGCGAACTCGCTGCCCCGAAGATAAGCGATGTCATTCGGTACTCTGTTGGTGGTTCGTTGTCTCGGCGATTACCACGCCATAGATATCGAAGCGCGTCTCTGTCATCTTCTCTGATTTTTACCTGTAGAAACATTTCCCCGATGTCCGCTGTAACTGCAACTGCATGCTGTCTGAAGCGCATCACCACCCCCGGTAATGATTGGAGTAGGTCTGGGCCCCGCAGCAATGTATCATTGAGCGATATACCTCTCGTCTTGGCAGCGGCATCGTGGACGACTCTGATTTTACCCGGCTTCATAGGGTTAAAAACAGCAAAATGCGGCAGGTACCAAGTCTTGTTCTTGGTTTTCGTAGATGGCGCCAGCTCTGCATACCCCTTGGATAATAATGCGTCCATCTGCTCTGTATACTTCTGATTGAAGTCGGGATCTCTGTCTAATTTCTTCTCAATGTTGTGTAGTCGTCTCAGAGTGGCTTCGTAGTTGTCTGGTAATGACAATTGTTGTTGTTTCCATAGCAACGCTGTCTCGTATCTTCCGTCGGCTGTGTGGACTGTATTTTGCTGTAGAATACAAGAAGCTTGCTCGTCTGGATCGGATTTCGGCTTTCTCGGGTTGAGGAGTAGGTTGTCCACCTCGAAGTGCTGCTTGACCATTTTCTCAAGATCGTTGTCTGCGTTCTGTTCTTCAAACATATGAGAGATGTACTCGTGGCGACGTCCCGAAGCTCTCGCGTCACTCCCATGCAGCACCCAACCGAGCGGCGTTTGTGAAGCCACCGGTTGGTCTTGTTGACCTATTCTGGTGTTATAGACGCGCAGCAGATGCCAGTTGTCTTGACCGATGAGAATCTTCGGGTTCGACTCCTCTTCATACGTAAGTTGACTTACCAAGTCTTTGAGATGGCTACATCCTCTCAGCTGTCTGTAGGTGACACGTTGAGACGAAACTACCAAATTTTTCACTGTTCTAGCTTGAACTTCTGAATTCTGTTCTGTATTGATCCCTTTGATCTTCAGTGTGACACGACGAGACTGTTGATATCCTGTTTTCGAATTGTTAATTGTCTGCACACGAAGAGGGTCTGTAGGTCCCGACGCGCCGATTTCGTCGGCTACGGCGTCGTCGAGCAAAGTCACTGTTGAACCGTCGTCTAATAATGCGAACGTATTCACTGTACCTGTTGGTCCTGATAGTTGAACCGGCAGAATCTTCAGGAAGGTTTGTTTCCTGGCTGCTGTCCACGCCGAGTTGATAGCCTCAGTCGTGTTATTACTGTTATCTTCAGTGGGTTTTCTTCTGTAGTGTAGCAATGTATTGTGAGTCTTGCTACAGTTGTCTATTCCGCACCGCCGCTCTGTACACGTATGATTTTTATCACGATATTTCAAGCACCTGAAGCACAGCCTTTTTTCTTTAGCGATGTCCCATCTCGTATCGAGGTCCGCTTTTTTGAATTTCTCACACTTAAAAGCCGGATGCTGCTGTTCACTGCATATGAGACATTTCTTACTTGTTTGTGGCTCAGTTGCGTTGTTGACACGCTGAGGGCGCCTCTGTTGCACGCTGTGATGTTGCACTACGAAGTTTTCAGGTTGGGCGTATGGCCCACACAGATCGGCTTCTCTTCTGATGAATTTTTCGTACTTCACGAGGTCTGGCATCTCTCTTGGCTGTGTAGCGGCGAAATCGTAGTAACGGTACCTCAAAACTGGTGTTAATTTTTCTACTAATGATCTTGAAATTTCCGGGTTGTATAGATAATGCACACAGTTGAGAGTCTTCAATATTGCTACGGCGTTGGTGATCTTCGTAGAGTAGATGCAGATGTCTCTTGGTGTTTCTGTTAACTTCGGTAGGTTTCGTAGTGCTTCTAGCTCAGACGACGCGATGGCTTCTGGTCGCCCAAATCTTGACTCTAATGTTTTCATAACATCAGATGGCTGTGAACTGGTCATGAGAAGGCTTTCGACTGCTTCCTTGGCCTTCCCACGGAGATTTCTTCGTAGTCTGTTCAAGTTTTCTATGGCGGTGTAACTGTCTTCGGTTTCTGCATAAGCGGCTTTGAATGGTAGCCACTCCTGATGAGCCCCACTGAAGTTTGGAAGCTCTATGAGCTTCGGTCGCTGCGCTGCTTTCACCGCCTGTGTAATAGCTACGGCCAGATCGGTGATATTCTGCTGTGTCTGCTGTTGCTGCTGCTGCTGCTGCTGAACCGGTGGCGCTGTCGGCTGCGTCGCACTCGGCTCTTCTGTATGCGGCGTGTTTTCAATAGCGAGGACGGCGGGCTGGGGTGGCTCTTGACGGCTGAACCATTCCCCAACCTTTTCCTCTGCTGCTGCTGATACTTATTCTGGATCATCCTGATCTTCCAGGTCTTCTTCTTCGCTGTCTTCTAAAGCGGCTAGCTTGGCGGCGGCTAGTTCGATGCGCAGACGGAGTAGCTCTTCTTTCGCCTTCGCGATCTTGACGGACTTCGCTTTAGAGTATGCTGAAGCACCCCCTCCCCCCCTCTTGCTGGTGGCTGGACGAGGTGCTGGTATCTTCAACTGCCGTAGGACTTCGGGACACGGCGGTGGCTCCGAAGCTGACGGTGCCTCTCTTGTGGTCACCGTTTCTGTACTGATGTCTGTCGGGGTTCTGTCTGAGGCGGACGTTTCTGTTGCGGTCTCCGCTGCCCCCCAGGTCCAGCTGCCCCCACGACGGACGCTTTCTTCTGCTCTGACCTCGTAGTCGGCATCTTCAGATTCTCGATTGCACACGAAACGGACTATACTCGCGCACTGCACTCGATTTTACTACGCGCACTGTTCGGACGTACCGTCCACACCCAATTCACCCCCACAAACGGAGGGACCCTTTGGTGTCCGTGACGCTCCTTAATCCGGCTCGACAGGACCAGAAAATGTGCACGCTCCCGGCCCAACACTCAACGCCAGACTTTTATCAGAACAGAAACGGCGGGTGCGCTGAGTAAGGCCGGGAACTGCTGGGATTGCAGAGTCGTCACGGGCTGAAGCCTGAAGACACCTTCGGCGGGGTACCTCGTTCGGTGTGGGCGAGCTGAGTGTGGGGTTCTTTCTTGATGAAATAAACACTTTTTGACAAAAATGTTGCAGAGTTTTATTCCGACTTGTTATTGTTACAAATTCTGTCCGACTACTGAGATGTTGTGCCAACATGGCACCTGTTTTTATATGGTTCGATTGACCTTGAAATATAGGCACGCGTCTGTTTCTGACTACTTTAATCTGATTTGTCAGTTGCGTTTAACTAACTCGTTTAGTGCCTATGCGGCCTAATGAAAAATCCTGACGTGCCTTTATTTCCTTATATACTACTGCTATGTACATAGTTTTTATATTTCTACATTCTTATGCTAATGGGATTTAATATTAAATAAGATTCATATAAGAAATCAACGATAAAATTCTTACGACTAAATGTAAACAATGGCAGTTTGCTTAAGACTATTTACATTAGTGCCCTATTTGTCTGTTAAAAATGTCTTTATTTATCACAAATACCTTATATACTAACTTATATACTATTTATCTATTCTAATACACCGTTATTTATTATATAAACAGAAACACAAATTGTCTTTTGGTTTAATCACTGCACTTTCGTGTCTTTGTTCTGCACAAAACACATACCTGATGTACACCAACGCGCAACGAAGTCTGCTGAATATGAGCACATACAACACGGTACCAATCATTATTTGAGATTCAACAAACCACAGATACTCACTAAAGAACATAGATTTATACCTAGAATGATCCGCGAGGCTATTGAGGTTAAAAAAACATCTAAACTGCAATAGAAAAGATGGATGGAGTCATTCACTTAATTAAACCAGGAATAAAACAAAATACAGCATGACTTAACGGCACAACTCCAGACTATGCGACACCTACCATCTTTAGTAATACCCGCGGCTATGGCTGCTGAAAATTAGGTGAAACTTCAGGCTAAATATATATAATACTAAATATACCGCTATAAAATCCGTTAAAAATTGGTGGCATCACGGTTCAATGAGTGAGATTCGCGTATTGGTGCCTTCCGTTCTTTACCCTTGAAACTTTGCCATGTCATGTATGCGTCGTTCTATATTCGAAAACATTCGCAATTATGTTCTTACAAAATATACGTAACTGTAAGTATAAAAAATAGTTACTGTATAGTGTACCTACGTATCGTACTGTAAGAAAAAGCCAATTGATATAATTTTGTAATGTAATCCAATTTTCCAAATACTTAGAGTGAGACTAATGCAGGTACACAATTATGCAATGAGTGCAATGAGCAGAACTGACAGACAGACGGACACAGTCGATCGTACAACATGTCCAAACTGACGTGGCCTCGAGGCTTCAAGCAAAATAACTGCAATTTTTAACTGAACGTAGAACCATTCTAACGTTTGCTACGAATTGATTGGTCTTTACTTCTTCGGTACACACAGTCTGCTTTGAATAGATGTTACTAAGATGTTATTCAAGGCAATAATAAAACATTGGACGGGTACCTGCTATGACGTCGTGGCTATAAGTTTGGGGAACCGTTATTTAATTAGTGTAATCTACATATATTAGGTATATCAGAATGTGTTTGTTCAAACAAAAATATTACTGTTTATGCATCAAAATAGTGTCGATATTCGATAGTGTGCTTTTAACCTTGGGTTGCATCCTTAATTTAATTAAATAAGTTTGCTAACTTTTGGATACTACAGGCTGAATAAAAGCCACGCGACGTATACCTACATATATGTACACTTAATAGTCTCGGAGCTGTTCACAAAAAAGCAAAGTAAAATTTTTTCATAACATTACATACAATCATCAAAAATAGGCAACGGTGGACAACTCACAAAATGGGATACTGCATTATTATAGCTATTACTTCTCATCGTTGTTTTATATTACTATATTATAAAATTGCTAGCTCTGTAATACTGGGGTGCTTTATTCACACGGCTTCGGAGCCATTGGCGAGTACTTAACGACGACTCTGACGTGACAAGCCCACTTCGAACCAAGTACACGCAATTGTTCAGTCAGATGTAAATGATACAAAATGTATGTAGCTATGTTATATAAATATCTAGTAATGTGTGTTCAATGTTTAACATTAAGATGAGGCGTGTAAAATCTGTCGAGAAGTTCCGTTCAAAATTTACTTAAATTTTCTTTTCTTGCCATTGTGGTTGCCGGTGGAGTAGCATAGGCTCAACCTTTTTTGTCTTGTGGGTATCGTAAAAGATGACTGATAGGGCTGTTCCCCAGTAAACATATAGCTCGCCCTAGTGGGTAACAGTTTGCGTGCATTGAAAATCATAGTTGGTGATTTGAAGGTGTTAATACACATCTTCCGCATCCAGTCCGTCCTAGCCACCTTTTTCAGGTCATCGGTCCATCTGCCCGGGGGGCGCGGGGCGTCCTAGCCTTCGTTTGTCTTTTTTCTCGTCTGCTCTAACGGCCATCAGTCCTTCGATAGACGTGGTCAGCCCAGACGTTGCCACTTCAGCTTGCTTATCCTGAAGGCGGAGGATCGTACAAAATGGCGCACATTGAGAGACCTATGGCCTATGTCCAGCAGTGGACTAATTGATTGATTGAATACACATCTGCCTACCCCTTCGAGGATTTACAGGTATTAATACCAAATCCGCTATCATAAATCTACTTATTACAGAAGGTTTTTTCGTAACTAGGTGACGTTGCTTGCTTGTTCGTAATTGGTGTGGCAGGTAAGAAGCGATTTATATTATAAGGACTAAGATTAGATCCAAAACAGCAGCGTATCGTAGCAAGTGAAAACATATTATGGTCTCTAAAAACCCTATACGGAAAGATGAAAAGGCATGACTATAACTATAATATGAACCAATGTGCCAATGGATGTATGAGAAATAATATCGTAATTATATAGCACTTTACTTTTACTTTAAATAACGTAATTTGATACTTTACATTAACTCATTCATATAATTATACCTAGACAGACACACATATTGTAGTAATATACTTTTTACACAGGAGCTATAATACATCTAAAGAAATTATCAGTACGGGTGCCGGAGGACTACAAGGGTATAGAGTTCAAATTGGCTTTTTATATTCATTGTAATGGAATTTAAATTGCTGCATGGAATAGCTTCCTTTAAACCATTCTAGACTCATTTACTGTGAATTCTTCTACAGTCACGACGGTTAATTATATTTATATATAATTCGTGGCTATAGTTGGAATCGATGCCTTGATCTCATTGATATTTTATATTTATATTGAAACGTCGGTAGCTTAGTGGTTAAGGAGTCGGCCTCACGATCGAGAGGTCCCGAGTTCGAATCCTGGCCATTACACTACTAGCGTGAACCCACTCCTAGCACAAGCAATTTAGCTTAGTTGTATATTCCCTATATTAGTAATTTCGATAATTTCGGTTGCTAATATTATTTTTAAAAAAATAATATCAATTCTTAAACTATGGAATGTACAATATTAACTTGACACATTCTTTATTTATCATATCCATCATCATCATAAATTCCGGTTGCATTCAAAGTTGGCCCGTCATTGATTTGGTTTATCTTGACTTCTTCCACTGCCATGACCCGCAATTCTAAAAAGAAAACCCCCGATAGAGCCTCGTCTATTAATCAGCAGATGCATCGGTAAGTAGTATGGTTTAGTCAGCCTTGCAACATGGCAGCAGCAGTCCGACTGGGGAAGTACCTCCGCCCTACAGAATACCGCGGCCTTAATAACCTCGTGTTATGTTCCCGACAGCAGCGCAGAAACTCTCTGTGTTTTCAGGGTCGGCAGCACTAGTGTGACTCCTCTTGTGTTGCACACGTCTACAAGCCACGTTAACCTCTTTCCATCAGGTGGGACGTGTGGTTGTCTGCATCCTCAGTAGTATAAAAAAATCATAATCACGTCACGTCCCCGTGAGGTGAACCCGTGCGGGCTTCCACAAATAAAAAAAAACACCGCCTGAGAAGTGCGAGTGGTATGGACCCCGAAGATATTGATTGAACTCTATAAGTCCGCAGTGTCACTTTGTTTTGTTACAGAGTTTTTGGAGCTAAGAGGGTGTTTAAGGGTAACCTATTGAAATATCGAATTTCTGTTACCCGAATCTTAAAACCCCGAAAACGGTTGGTAGAACTTTTAAAAGACAGATGTAATGAATGACAACTTTCTATTATTCCGTTTTTCATTTCCCAGATGAATCAATTTCCAGGTGCACTAAAACCAAATTTTCAAATAGTATTTTTTTGTTTCCCATATTGTCATAATCCAAATATAGTTATACCAGATTCTCAGAATATTCTTTTTTGGTTCCCATCGTACCATTTTCCAAATAAACTATTACCAAATTTTCATAATCTTTTTATTTGGTTCCCATACAAATCGTGTTCCAGCTAAACTTTATACAGGTATAGTAAAAATCAGTAAATTTATACGATTCATTTAGGGTGTGTAACGGTTGATATAATAATAAAAAATCTAACGTTCACTTAAGACATAAATAATTTCACTTAATATAATGAAAGCCTGAAGACTTATAATATAATTTTGTTTAAATTATTGTTTTCCATGTCATGCATGAACAGTTTTGTATGCAGGTATAATCAATGAATCAGGAAAGCGAGCTCGTGAACACTGCGTACCACACCTGACCCGACTCGCCGTGGTACTTGTCTGCCCTACACTAGAGTGTTATTTAAGAACCGGAGGCGCGGAGGGACAGGAGCCCCTTATTTCGTAGAAAGAAATTTCATAGAATTTCGTTTCACAGAAAATGCTTTAGATAATATTTGGTTCTTATATTTTTATTTCGAATATTATTGTTTCAAAAACAATTTCCTACAATGAAACATATTTCACAGAAACACAATTGAACGAATTTTTAATCACCTTTTTTTGTTTAACAAACTTATCAAACTGTAGAATTATTTTTTAAAGAATATCAAACCACCTTTATAATGTTCCAAATCACATTTATTTTTAACTGTAACATTTACAATTTTAACACCCCGACTCAGATTACCCCGACTCGGATAGGTTAGGTTAGAAGGCTAATGCGGGAGCGGAGCGTAGCGAAGCTCCCGCATTAGGCCTTCGTGGTTATTTTTTTATAAACCACCCAGAAGTAGGAGCCCCGCGTAGCGGGGCTCCGTCGACCTTGTAGACGCAAGCTCGGGCGCCCGGGCGAGCTGGAACGGCTGAGGCTGGTCGCCAAAGCTGCGGAAGCGAGCGTTGCCTGCTTGCCTGTATGCTTGCCTGCTTGCCTGCATGCCTGCATACTTGCCGGTTTGATTGCCAGCTTGCCTGCATGCATGCTTGTTTGCTTACATGCATACATATATTTTTTAAGGCAAAGTGTGTTTTGTTCAGTAGGTCTCCAATTGTAGTTAGTAGACGCCATATGAGGTTTAGTTTTAGGTTTATAAATCTGGATATTGTTTGTCTGGATATCAATTAACTGGATATCAATTAACTGGATATCAATTAATTGCATTTCAAAAATTAGTGTTGTAAAAATTGGGCTTTCGTGCATATGGATTACGGTCATCTGGATTTTGTGCATTTAGATTTCGTGTGTCTGGAACTCGTTCGTCTGGATTATAAAACGTCTTACAAATGAATAAATCAGCAAATGAAATTCGGAGTTGCGATTATATGGCAAATAAAACTTCGGAATTTGAAAAACCGGGATTATGAAAAATTGGCCAAACGTTTTCTGGATTATGATATTCGGAATATTGAAATTCGGGATTAAGATAGGTAACCGTGTTTAAGTAGCACCTGGCAGCAGCAGACTCGACGGCGGTGGCGTCGACACGGGCACGGATAGATAACGCCGGGCACGCGCCCCGCAACCCAATGAGTTCTGAAACGGGCGAAACATTCAAATTGCAAAACCGCCCGCGCCCGCCCGTATCAAATGTTGTTTTATAGCTAATTCCCAAATTCGGTTATGGCCTATAAACGATCCGCTGGAATAATTTAAATGCGAACCCGCCTGTATAATGTGCGTACTTTACTTCGAAATTAGGTATTTGTATGTGAAATGCGTTTTGAAATAGCATTCTCTGTCGACTTTTATTTCTTGTGTGCGGTGATTCTGCGAGTGGCGAGAATTCACTGCACGTATTCCTGATGGGTATAGATAGATTATCTAGAAATATTCATAATATGTAGTTTCTACGAGAATCTGAATTTATGACTTTATAAATTTCTTTACCCGAACGCTAGTCCTGAATTCAATACTCGACCCATAGCGCCCGAGGTCTGATCTCCTATACCTGTATGGTCCTCAACCCTGAGAGAGAGCCTCGTTCGCAGATCAGCAGGTGTACCGTTTAAAGAGTGATTGATTTGTACCCCGAAGATATTGTTAGGGCCCCAGACATCTAACAGGTATTATCATATCAATTGCGGTCACTATTGCAATGAATACAGTTCTCCAATGATGTATATTGGTATACTAGTCTTAGCCCCAATTTCGTCTAAGAAGATCGTGTGTCTACCCATTTTAATTACAATCGATTCATATGTTAAGCCGTGAAAACTAATTTAAATACCTACAAACAATGTCACTACCACATATTATCCATTTTATCATATTTTCAAAGCTTGTTTAGGAGATTTCTATGCTACGTGTTTGTGTAAACATAAAGGTAGTAATTAAATATCGTCATAAAAATGCGAAAGCTTTTCCGTAGTAGCTCGACAAACAAGTGAAACACATTAGTGGCGGCTGACTACCTTTCTACAATTTAAAACGGTTTAAAATATAATAAACGAGTTGCTTTTAAGGGTTTTCTCTTGTTTCCAAGCTAATTTCGTGACGGACATTTCCGTCCATTCAATATGAGCGATTGTTTATTGGCTGACTCCATTTTGCAAGACAATTGAGTAAATTACTTAGTTTAACGGGACAGGCAGTACTGAATTGTACATTTACTTCTTTGTTCTTGTTTGGTATGCATTATTGTAAGTAGTTTTGGCTTTAAACAATTAAACTAATGTTTTGTTGTTAATCTAGTATACATTTTTTATATATTACTGCTTAACCCTTTTATCTAAAGCCATGTTTGTGTTTGGTTCATATGATTTATGTGATCACAGATAATATAATATTAACACGCTTAAATATTCATGAAAACATAAACAGATAAGTAACTAAAAGACAGTTTCGCCAACTATTTTCGAGCATAATAATAGGGATCGAGCTAGCCTAATAAAAATGCCCGAACCTGAAATCAAACCTACGCACACTTGCTACCGTTACTATGAATATACTGACAGTAGCATCTGTATCGAAAGTATATTCACATCTTTCCGCTGCCAGAGTGGCTCTACATTCTACGTATATATGGAAGGTACTTATATATAGTTCGAGATATTTACAAAGTTGATAGCTGCTGTAATACTCATGACCACAATTTACCATCAGACGGCCCATATTCTAATATTTTTTTCTTTCCATCATGGCGGGAAAACTCCATGAATGCCGATAAACTTAAAAAAAACAGTAACAAACATGAATTTCGTTCTTTTGATTATAGCAAAGCGAAGCTGGAAGAATCAAATTATTATCAGATAACAGCACCGACGAGTGATATCACTGTTGAAATTCTATTTGTCGGATTATTAGACACATTATCCGTATACATTCACCGATCGGTGTAACGGTGTCCTAATGGTCGAAATTTAATCACGATAAATCGAATGCCACCTATTTATGAAGTCGAATGACTAAACAGCTTTTTAATACGATTCACACGTTAGCAGTTATAGTCAGTTAAGTTTTTGTATCGACACATTTCACGGTGAGATGTATTGAACTCTTATTATATTAAATGTGATGCCACATACCGACCACTGATGGGATCTATTATTGTTGATCCACGGATGAATATTCAATCATCACGCTACTTCACTTCCACTTGATGGATTCTGTGTGGATGTAAAAAACACAGCATTAGTTACACTATTTAGTGCTTATAACATTTTTCGAAATTGGATCGCTCAAACACTTGTAACATGGCTGAATTTCTTTGTGTCTATAAAACAGTAGTATTGATATAGACCGTTGCCTTTACCTTCCTTTGAACAAAAGACTTCGAAAACAATGTGATTGTATTCGATGAAACAAAAGAAAAGAAATTTAAAGAATAATCACAGAACGAAAGCACCTTAATTACTAGGCGCCTTTGACTAATCTACACAAAACACAGAAAATCAATGTATCGGTAGAGTAGCCGGCACCGTCCACGCTTTATAAAATGAGTGCAAAGTGCATACGAAATCGTGATGTGGCCTTTTAATCGGTTTCTGGTTTATTCCTGCATTAGTTTTTGTATTCGAATTTCACTTCACCAATCTGCAGCCTTGCTGCTGGACTGAGACGCCCAAATGAAAAATAAAAATATGCCATCGGTAACCAGCATAGAATTCATTTCCGAAGATATTGCACGAAGTCAAGTCGCGGCACGCGGTGCCGTAATAAGATAAAGAGGCGGATCCATTTTGTTTTGCAGCAAGCTCACTCCAATTTACGCGACCTGGTGGCCATTAGCATAAGTCTGGAGCGAAGCGTGATGTGCGCGCGATTCGCCGTCGTTCGGCGTGACGGAGGTGAGCGTACCCGGCGCCCGCGCACCGGCTGACGCTGCCGGCAGGGTAATTGCGCCCGCGCGACACATTTGTTTACTATTGTAAGCCGTGAAGATGGCATCGCACCGCGACACTCCTGCCGACTCCTTCAAATTAGCGCTCTAAACGATTCCACTATGTTTATTTTTTTGTAACCAGCTTTTACGTTAAGATGAAACATTTTATATATGCGTAAAATGTTTCATCTCAATATTTTAAACATGCACCGTTAGTAATCCATGTAAATGTTTGAATAGTGTGATCTAGAGTGAATTTATTGAAGTATTTCCTAAACTATTCTGAAGTATATATTAAAAATATGGTTAGGTGCATACATAAACGCATATCAAATTCTACCTGATTTATAATGACGCCTACATATCCAAATAAAACATAGGCATTCACATACTCGGTAGTCTCATTTATTAATCTACATAATGAACTGTACGAATTGCGTAAATCATAAACTATGATTACTGACGGAGCTAATTATTTTCTGATTATATGGTAGTGTCCAGTTGTAGTCTTGATATGCATATGGTGACAACCTCGACGCTGTTAAATCGCATCCAGTACAGTTAGATAATATGCAACAGCTTAGTGACACTTCGCCATCACTACCTACATTTATGGATCTGGCTACACCACCTTTGATTGACTGACTTTGGTTCAAGATTATGTTATTGCAGAATAACGAAATATTGCATGTGTGTTATTGCAGAATAACGAAATACGGAAAATACAAAGAAAATGTTCAAGTTATACTTGAACTTCTGTATTTTTTAATTAATATACCTTTTATTCGATTGATTTACTACTTTTTCAATGTACCTATTTCTTGAATTTGCTGGTACAATTCTTGTACTCAATAGGTGACGCTTCTATCTTACTCCATTAGCCGGCTCTAATATACTCTTTTGCACTAATTCACAGACAGAATCGAAAAATCTACATAGAATTCCGTTAGTTTATACATCACCAAAGGACATCGTGAAAATGCGGACATCGTATAACTCTGATGGATTTCTACTAATCTAATCAAACTACTTGCCGAAAAATTCAACATACGAAATTTAGCCCAGTATTTACAAAAGTTGATGCAAACATGCAAATATGACATCAGTTAAGAGAACAGTTATAGAGCCTACGCGACTTTAATCATCTACTCATAGAAGGCACAAACTATGTGCTTGCTGCATTAATATTGATTTATGCCTATTCATTCTCGGTACCTTGTCATTTGTACCTACTGTGTTATATTTCCAAGGTGTGGCAGCACTAGGGTTATCCTGAATAATTACACAAACTATGTATGTTAGTTGTGATATGACAGAGATGAGAATATCGCCCATCAGTTAAAATCAAGTTTCCTTTTTGGATTTCATATTTATCTTTTTTATTTCATATGACACCCGTAACCACAACAGAGACAAGATTAAATTGCTATTATCGAAATAGAGCCGATTAAAACTGTTCTGTAACAGGGTCTTGTTGTCGGTGGTCTGGATACATCCTAAACAACACATACCAGGAACCTCGTAGGACGATGGTTTAATACCTTAAATATAGCCTTACTATCTTCTGTGTAAAAAGGTGTGCGCGGAATATATCGCACTGTGCGGTTTCAGGTCTACTACAGGTGGAGCTGCCACTTTTTACCTCAAAACGTGACTTTGACTATGGCCCCATTGTTAAATGGAACAATGGCATGTCATACCGTAGATGTTTCAAATATCTAGAGGTTATGATTATAATTATATCTTTACCATCCGGTAATTAATAAACTTATTATCATCAGAGTAATTTAAAAATTAAAAGGTTGCACTTTGAGGTAAAAATAAATGTTCACGTTAAATATGTATATCTAAATACAAGTAGTAACCCTGGTGCAATGCGGAGAGTACCGGCGCACGCGCTCGCTGCCGAGCCATCATTAGAATGTAGCATCTCGAGCGATTTTCCTACTTTAGATACGGTAATGGCAGTAAAAACACTACTAAGGAAAAACGTTGCGAATAAAAATATTGTATCCTTACTGCATATAAGCCATAGCCATTTCTGAAAATCATACGGAGCGAACAGCAAAAGCGAGTCGGTGCACATATTTTGCCATACACAGCCGCGGTTAACGAATGCAAGGAGGATTTTAATGCTCTTTAATGTGATTCTCGCAATATACATTCACACGCGGAGCTGATATTTGCTCAAACAAGTCGAATATTTTAAGAGTATCAAATGTGACGCAAAGTTGGTTATAAATTATAGTAGGTTATTCGACGGCAACGCAAGCAATTGTCTACATATTACCTACGTGCTTCATATACTATACAAATATAATATTGTCAATGAGTAACTATCAATCAATACAATGTTACATAAGTATTAGGTGCTGAGTCGGTATTGAATTTTGATGATCAAGAAGTGTGTACTCGATGTATCTGATTGATATGAATATTTTTTGCCTGTATCACAGATTAATATGATTTCTACATTGAATACCTGTTATCGCCGTTATATGACGTCCCGTTTGCTGACAGCCACATTGGACGTAAGAAAAACGATAAAAAGTCGCATTTCGAAGTACTGCCAAATCGGGATACGATCATTAGATCCATACCATAACCGACACATCCTGAATAGGCAGGTGGTGAAGCGTGCCTGCCGTGTCTCTTTGCGCTATTTGCAATTTTTGTTCATTCATCTTTAGACGTTTATTTAACCCAGTGATGCATTTTTTGTCATCGTTTTCAAAAGCTTACCGCTTTTGTTTCATATGGCGTAAGCGTATCACGTAGGTGGTACGAAATATTTAAAAGCGGATAATTGAATAATGGTTGTACCTACCTTATAAGTCCAGTTCACTTTTTAGAACTAGAAGTTTTGCAATCGCTTATCTACTTATTAATACGCAGTGGGTTGACAGGTATCGTGCACGGTGCATATTAAAAATTTATTGAAAACTAGCTTCTGCCCGCGGCTCCGCCCGCGTGGATGTCGGATATAGTTTGGTTTGGAGCCGACGCTATTGAGCATTAAATTCAACTGTACTCAACTTTGTCCTCTTAATTTTTAAATTCTTACTATTTGTCCCTTATTTCGCTATAAAACGTAGCCATATCCGTTTCCAAGCTCTAATCTATCTCTGTACCAAATTTCATCAGGATATTTTCAAAAATGACAAACTTTCATATAAAACTTTATCCCATAGCCATATTCCCCCCGTCTACCCCTCTTTTCGCGATAAAAGGTAGCGTATGTCCGTTACCAAGCTCTAATTCATCCCTGTATCAAATTTCATCAGGCGATCTTCAAAACTGTCAAACTTTCATCCTCTATTCCCCCCCCCCCCCCTCAAACCTTTTTCGCTATAATAGGTAGCCTATGTCCATTTCCAATCCCCTATTCCCTCCCCGTTAAACCCCTCTTTTCGCGATAAAAAGTAGTCTATGTCCGTTCCCAAGCTCTAATCCACCTCTGTACCAAATTTCATTAGCATAGCTAAAAAAATGACAATCTATCATACAACTTTCATCCCCTATTTCCCACCCTTAAACCATCTTTTTCGCGATAAAAGATAGCCTATGTCCGTTCTCAAGCTCTAATACACGTCTGTACCAAATTTCATCGAGATCGGTTCAGTGGTTTAGGCATGAAAGGGTAACATACAGACAGACAGAGGTACTTTCTCATTTATAATATTAAGTATGGATATTTTTTGGCGATATGTTAAGTGGAACGCTGGTGTCTGTCGTTAGAATGCGAATTCTAACGACAGACACCAGCGTGTATTAGAGCTTGAGAACGGACATAGGCTATCTTTTATCGCGAAAAAGAGGGTTTAAGGGTGGGAAATAGGGGATGCAAGTTGTACGAAGGTGAAAATGTACATTTTGTGGCGTTTTTTCGATTCAATTACACTATCGATCGATTGTAATCCTTATTAAAATTAGGAATATTACATACGTTAACAAATACGCCTGTAAATGTTTGTTTATTAAAATAACAAACGGCTCTCATCATTAAAACTCCTTGTATGAGAATCACGGCCAGCCGATTACAATAATTGTTAACGGGCTAACATGTGTCACTTGTTAAAAACTAAATAATAATTAGTTGAAATGAAGATGTGGCGTGAGAACGTGCGGGGTGGCCGGAGCGGTGGTGGTCGGCATACAAATTGGAACTGTCGGATCGGACGATCGGTGGCCTCCATGGCCGCTTGTACCTACTCTCACGGAAGCAATTACCCTAGCTAAGACAATGGCCGACAAGAAATGCATTTATAACCCTCTTTAAGTTGTTACCGACTGTTGTCTTTTGTTATTGGGCTCGATTACCAATGATTTTATTCTAAATTATAGTCTTTGATGTATATAAGCATATCGATATCATAGGTTTACGGAAGGAAATTGACGAAAAGTCTAACAAAGAGCCCGAATACTTACTTGAAAAATTGCTTTATTATTGTATTCTGAAAAGGCGTTTGTGCTAATTACAGTCAATTGCGGATGTAAGTTTGAGCCTGAGAGGCCGTTTAGGGCAACGTCCTCACAGGCTCAAACTTACATCCGCAATTACTTAAATACGTAAAAAGTGAAAGATTTTCTAAATTTTTAAGATTACTTTTATAAGAAGACTTGAACCTCAAATATTTTTCGTAGTCGCTTGTATATAGATGAAGCTGTCCATCAACTATGAGATTACATTTTACCATATTTTTCCTTCTCGCTGTTTCATCAAGCTAACATTTTTGACAGACAGATAGTGAGAGATACAACTTCATAGAGCCGTTAAAACCGTTTGTATATAAAAGTATATTAAAACGATAGCGTGGAACGATTTAAAAATATACGAATTATATTTTTCAATTTAAGAAACGCGGCTTATCGCCTTTGATTATTGACCCTGAAACCTGGTTAAGTATTTAGATAGTTGCTGGGGACTATTTTTAACAGACTTCCAAGAAGGAGGAGGTTCTAAATTCGATCGTATATTTTATTTAATGTATGTACTATATTTTTTTAATATATGTACACCGATTATTTTGAGAATAATTTTATTATTCGATTTACTTGATTTTTTTAGTTCGTTGCAGTATAGTTGCCATTTGGTCCCATAATTTTTTTATTTAGTTTTTTCCAGTAGTTTTTAGAAATTCAAACTTTCAACCGACATACGATTTATGATGTCCCATATTTTCGTCGTTTCCATATTTGGTTTAATCAAAATCAAATAGGAAATGAGAAATGATTTCTTTTAGCTAGTTTTAGGATGATCCTGTGACAAGGTAAGCCACATTATAGTGATCAATGACGAGCTGGGATTGCCTAGTCTTGAACAACAGAGGCAAACAACAGAACTCCTTAATTATATGTAGCATGACAAATCTCAAAAACTTTGGTCGAAGGCATGCTGGACAGGCTGGACTGGATTAAATCACTAAAAGGGGGGAAAATTAATGCAATTTTAAGAACAACCTGTTACAAACATTGAGAAGTAAATAAAATTTAAAAAAAAACTACATTGAATGAAATTTTGAAGCATTTACTATGCTAACTTTTCAAATCGATTAAGATAGGAAAAAGTGAATGCCCAGGTGGGACTCGAACCCACGATCTTTCCCTTACAGGGGGAATGCTCTGACCACTGAGCCACCGGGCCACACCTGAAGCTATCCAAATTTTCCTATACTACCGTCTTAGGGCGACGGTGGGAGGCATCTACCGACCGTCGCCCTGGGCATTCACTTTTTCCTATCTTAATCGATTTAAAAAGTTAGCATAGTAAATGCTTCAAAATTTCATTCAATTATTTGGGCGGAGTCATCAAAAAACAATGTTTAAAAATGATTGCAACATCATTCATTGTTTCCGATATTTCGTATGAATGTCGGTAGATGCCTCCCACCGTCGCCCTAAGACGGTAGTATAGGAGAATTTGGATAGCTTCAGGTGTGGCCCGGTGGCTCAGTGGTCAGAGCATTCCCCCTGTAAGGGAAAGATCGTGGGTTCGAGTCCCACATGGGCATTCACTTTTTCCTATCTTAATCGATTTGAAAAGTTAGCATAGTAAATGCTTCAAAATTTCATTCAATTATTTGGGCGGAGTCATCAAAAAACAATGTTTAAAAATGATTGCAACATCATTCATTGTTTCCGATATTTCGTATGAATGTCGGTAGATGCCTCCCACCGTCGCCCTAAGACGGTAGTATAGGAGAATTTGGATAGCTTCAGGTGTGGCCTGGTGGCTCAGTGTTCAGAGCATTCCCCCTGTAAGGGTAAGATCGTGGGTTCGAGTCCCACCTGGGCATTCACTTTTTCCTATCTTAATCGATTTAAAAAAACTACATTTAAAAATCCGACTTCAAAGTATAAAATAACTTTGAGAAAAATAACTGAATTTATAGATTTACTGTTATGTTAGAAGTCGGTGCCAACTTCGTTTGCGGTGCCTTAAATACTTTACTAGAATCAATTGAAATATGACCCCTCGGGACCGACTTTTTTCACAGATCAGGAAATCTGTAAATTCAGTTATTTTTCTGTAAGTTATTTTATACATTTCAATTTTTCAGTTATAACTATTACCCCCATAAAATCGATAAACTCACGGTGGGCCTTGAAGCGAATGAAAAACAAGGGGTGCAATCAAAGTATCATTTGATATTCTGTCAAAAATAAGTGCAATATTTGGTGCAAGTTCAGGTTGCGTCTCGCGGGCGGGGCTCGTACGACAAACAAATGACGTACACCGAAATCTACTCGCGCACCCCTACACGGCGTTAAGCCCTATGCAAAATAAAACACTCGATTGACATCTCTTTGAAATTTATTAAATATTCAGTCGGCTTAAACTTTAAATGGGGGGTTAAACGCTCAAGTGAAAGGATTACATTACGTTCGAAGTGTCGTTGGCTTTTACTGTAAAATTCAAAGAATATTTCAACATTATTTTAGGTAGGTACTGGTGAGGGCATCCATGTCATTAAGTCACGATCTTTAAAAACTCTTTATAGGAACACAGACTGAATCTCAGGTTCTTCTAACCTACTACGTTTCTTCCTTTTTTAAACAAGATAATCTAATTTTTTTTTTTGCACAAATCGATATTTTCATCATTACTTTCCTTTCATTTTTAACTATTGAAGTATGTTCAGCCTACTTTGTAACTTACAAGTATTTTAGGATCGATGAAAATAATTATACATATGTTAAGGCAACCGTCAAAAAAGGACATAGTCTCAAAACTAGCTTTTGTAATATTTCTTTACTTATCGAAATTAGAGTTGCTGATTAAATAAGATGTTTTAAAAGAGCAGCATAGTTTTGATAAAATGGGAAAATGTTCAACATGTTTATTAAAAAAGTGAAATCGTTATAAGTTCCTACTGAAAAGGGGGAGAATGTGTAGGTATCCTTTACAGTTTACACAATCAACTTCTGGTGTATTTTGATTTTGGCAGAGTGTCAATGTTTTTTTTTATGCATTACATAGACGCTGTGTACAGTCAGCATCAGAAAAATGTTAAAAGTACTGCAAATAATAATATAAATTAAGCCCTCCATTGGTGAAAATAAATACATGAAAATAAGTACGAATACGTAAAGAATAAATACGTAGTTACATAGAGGGAACAATATTAATTTTTAAACCTCATATTACATATTACTATAACATTTAGTTAAATTATTTACTTTATAAAGACAATATGAAGTATGTTATTTTGTGACATTAGATTACACATATTTATTTAATACGTATTGGAACTCTTTTCTCATCAATGTAGGTTGATAGTTTGCGGCTCAAGTAACTGCCTCATATAAAATATGTTTTTGTTGCACACAAAAAATGTGTTTAAATGACAATTTTGATATTATTTCGACCATCGTTCGACGTGTTTGCACATACGAATATAAACACTCTACTAACTTTAATAATAACGGCAAACTGATTACTAAGATGGTTTGATCACTCTGGATGCTTAAAACGATTTAGAATTTTGGTATTCAGATCATTTTGAGTACCTTGTTTTGTGGTCAACATTTTTCTGATGCTGAATGTACGTACTTGCTTTAAAACTACATAACTTTGAAACCCATTATTTTGTTAGTAATATTTGAACGCATAAAAGTATGCGGTTTCAGAGGGTACATTCGAGTTGGTGAGAGGCCTGCTTCGGTTTTGTAGAGCGTCTGTGTTGCATAATGCCATATTTACAGCTAGATCTTATATTTAAAGAGCATAGTTAAAACTGAAGCCATCTTTCTTTTGTAAAGGTGATCGAGATCGAATTCGCGTTTGTAGTGAAACAACTCGAAAGAGGGTGTAGATCGAATTATTTGCTTCTAAAAACTTTTCACCGATTACCGCCAATACTCCAGTTCCTTCGTGGTCATGGTGCTTGCAACACCGCCGAAATATCGGAAGCCCGAAAGAAAGAATACAACATGGTAAAAATCCCGATGTGTCTAATAATACTGTTTTAACGGATTTATAGTGTGCTGATCTTAGTCGAACTCTCTCTTCTTTCTGAGAAAACAAAAGCTGGTCACTGTACCAGCATGTAAAAAATTCTAATTCGCCCGCACGGAATTCTGATCCAGATCCCGCAATGAAAACATGAAAACCTATGCCAGAGATAAAAGTATATATTATTCCAGACTTTTTCAGCCAATTCGTTTGATCGTAATACTGGGGCCACACTACCTTACCGTCTACCATTTGTTACCACAATAATTATGGCATTATGAAGGGACAATGATTGATCGATGACCTGAAAAAGGTGGCTAGTCCGGACTGAGTGCGGAAAACGGAGAATCGTACGAAATGGTGCACATTGGGAGAGGCCAATGTCTAGCAGTGAACTGCAGTGGGCCAATTGATTGATTGAATTTCATATCAATCGATATATCAAAAATAAATTATTGGCATTATAAAATTATGGCCACAAATAGTTGCTCGTTGTTGGGATTATGGAGGAATATCACGGTAGTGTATCCCTAGCATAATTGAGTAACAAACATATTCACAGACTTTCACATTTATAATACTTATTTATAATAGGATTTCAATGACATTGTCGTAAAATGTTATCAAAGATGGCTGTATATCTGTTTATGATGATTAGGCGGCGGGTCAGTTGCCTAGCAACGGGGTGGCAGTGGTCAGCCGGGAGGGTACCGTACCTCATACTCGGGTCATTCGTGCGAGCACAGGCCCCCGGCCCGGTAATTATTCTCCTCGTAGTAGCCCACGTTAACTTTAATGTTACTTTACATGTTTCAACTACGACTCTCCGCTTTAATTGTATGTTATAAAATGTGTCTTGCTTATTTTAAAGTCGTTTAATACTCATACGTATTAACTTTACTGCCGTATAATTGTAAGTTTCTTTTCAATCTGTTTTAATTTTATTAATTTGAAGATAGCAATCTACAATTATAAGTTGGATAAATCATAATTATGTTAATCCTACTAATACATATTATAAAATATGAACGGCTTTGAATGGCTCTCAAACGGCTGAATGAATCTGTCTTTAATTTAGTACAGGGATAGATTATAATCTTGAATAACACATGAATAATTATTTATATCCCTGGAATAGGTATTTTATAATTTACGCTTATCTATTTGAAAACTGTGGAGCTTTGAGTATTTAAATAAAAAGTTGCATGCCGTGATACAGCATACATGGATTGAAATTGAGGCGAATTTCCCGTGCATTTCTTTTGATTTCTTTCAACTTTTTTGCACAACAACTAACAAAGAGTATTTTATGTTTGTTGTTTTATGTAATTTCCATAAGTTATTGTATATTTATGTATTTATGTAGATTAGTAGCAGCATATATATATGTGTATATATGTATACATATATTTATATATATAATTTGTCTGTATGTAAGTAATATAATATGTATGTTATGTATGTTCTTAGTAGTTTTGTATTCTATTATTTATGTATATTCTATGTAATTGTACTCTTGTTTTTCTACCCTTTTGTTGCTGCTTCTCCTATCCCTCAAAGTTTTGCTGGGAGAAAACTCAATAATGAGTTAAGCTCGCCTTTGTACATCAAAATGTATTTATGCCTATTACTGTATTATTTTATGTGTGTGTACGATAAAGAATTAAAAACATATTTTGTACAATTCATGTATGTCTCTATTCTAGTTTAATCATTAATGCCTTTTATATAGTAACTTTATTATAATCCCTCGTAAAGCTTTTGGTACTAATTTGCCATTTACTCGTAGCTATGGATATTGGCTATGAACATTTGATAGCCCGTGTTCATATTACAACATTAAATATAATTTTGTAGTTTGCTGCTTTATTAATATAAACCTATAAAATTAAATTTTCTATTCTATTATTAGACGAAGCGAATAGCGTTGTACCGATTTAGCACAAATTCTGCACAGATATTCTACTAATATTATAAATGTGAAAGTTTGTGAAGATGTTTGGAGATGTTGAATGTTTATTTGGAGATGTTGAATGTTCATTTGGAGATGTTGAATGTTTGAATGAAATTTTCGTCTGGTCTGGTGGCTCAGTGGTCAGAGTGTTCCCCTTGTAAGGGAAAGATGGCCGGTTCTAACCCCGCCTGGACTGATTCAATATATTTCCTATCTTAATCGATGTTGAATGTTTGTTTTTTATGTTTCAGTACACGTTACAACAGCTGAAACTGGCTGAAATACGAATAATATATTGGCATTTTTGTCCTGGGAATAGGTTCTTAAGCAGCGGATATCAGCTAGTAACTTATAATCTGAAGGAAAATTAATATGTAAGTGTTGTATAATATGTTATGGACCTGATAAATTGGGCATTATGTATAATGTCCGGGCATTATGATGAATATGAGAGTTTAAATAATCAGAGTCAGGTTCATGACGGCTCAACTACGGTTTATGTATGTATGGATGGCTATAAAAAATGTCAATGTCGAGGCGCACGGTGTCCACCATATATTCATCATAATGCTCAATTTATTACTTGTTTCATAACATACATATACATTCGTATGCTGTATTCGTATAATCAGCTGTTATTTTAACCACTTTTCATCAGGTGGCCCGTGCTTGTCTGCCATCTAAATGGTATAAAAAAGTTGCAAGCAGACAATTTCAATTTCATTTATTTGTGTCGATAAACATAATATAATAAGTACTTCATTATCATCTTACCGTTGTTACCAGTTGCATCTGGTGCCCATTTACTGCTTCTACCTCTCTTGGATTGATGTATGCAGGTATATTATGGGAGACTGCCATCTGACTTCCCAACTCTTAGAGAAAAAGGGAGAAAAGCCTATGGCAGAACCTCGCTTGCAGGTAAGTTTGCTTGACCCCGAAGGTCGTCGGTATATGGACACCCAACATAATAAGCACCTCAATAATAATAAAAAAATCCTGCTAAATCCATCCCCTACATTCTGCTCTACGATTAGGTACATGCATCCTAATTATATTGTCGTTCAAAAATCGTTATTAAGGGCGAATTAAATGAAAGTATCTACATTTAAGTAACACGGTATTCTCGTTCTAAATGAGATTTTTCACCAATTCCGACTCATTTATACTTTAAATGAACGAATTCAGTGAACAGATCTCTATCGGCCGACACGGTCAAGGGGACTCATCCGATTCTATTCCGACACTAAATAGCCATGGTTTATTTTGTGGTAGCGAGGTTTTAAAAATGGCACTCAATTCCGTTGACACTTTCTCTCGTTAAAGGGATTATTAGGGTTTGGGTGTTAGCGTCTTCATTTTTAATATGCTAACTTTTTGCTTCAGAATCGCAGGCTTATCGTGATGGCTTCGCTCATTCTACGCTTATTTGGATGATTCTATTCCTATTATTTAATTTGAGGATTGTTATACTATTTTTATTAAATGTAAGGTGTGAATGGACCATGTAACTAGGTGACAGCCAGACTGCACTTACATAATGTCATGTAGGTAAGTAGCATTTAAGGTAGGCAAAGGAGGAAAGCCATGACCACATTAATAAAGATACTTAAGAAACGTATTTTATACCGTCTAGTTACCTTTTAAAGTATATCGTCATAACTTGCAAACATTTATGCAGCACACATCTTTGATCTCTGGCACTCATGAAAACATTAGATCTTTTAAGTACAGATAATGAGAAAATAATCTTAGCAAAATTCTAAATTTGTTCATCTCCAATAGCTATTAAACTGATTACAAAATAATAAACAACACATTAAATATAATTACTTGGTCGTCAAAGGTACAACTTAAATTTTAATTTTCTTGATAGAACAATTACTATAGAATACTGAATGTGTAAATGTTTTTGCTGCAGTCGAAACTAGGGCTTAAAATAATAAAGCGGAAGAGGCATTTGCATACCTAGACACAAATGCGTACAACTTCTCCACGCTTTTTGTTACCTGTTGGTAGACTGTAATTTTCTGTAATAGGTAATACAATGGTTACTAATATTCGGCTAGTAATAGTGGCAAATGGATGATTATAAATAGCATCTACGTTTTATTTTTAATTACATTGTATATTCGATTAGCTGCTTTATGCCTTTCAGGCACGTAGTTAAATTATAGAGCATGCAATTCATGTTATTTAGAGAATATATTCAGTTAAATTGCAGAAGCTTACAATTCGTTTTTTAAGGAGATCTAAAATTGATTACGCTTTAACTTTACTCTTTTGTAAACAGATGCTCCCACTACAACGTACTACTATTGTAGTTTGACTTTTTCAAATTAGTTGGTTTTTAGTATTGTATTTGGTTTTTTGACTGCCTAGCTTTTATTACCCCACTGCCAAGAAGAGTTATGTTTTTCGCGCGCGTATCTTGTATGTAGGTATGTATGTATATATGTAATATTCCTTGTAACCTCATATCTTCTGACCACTATATGTATATGGATTTCATCGATTGATATCTCATAAGAAAGGTCTTCTTCTCCCAATGGTTCTTGGGTACTTAAAATGTGACCAAAAGCTATGTGCTAGATTTCAGGGGCCAAAAAAATCCCGCCTTATGCTGAAATCGAAACAAGTTTGATAGCAAGCGGTACCCATTTGTAAATTATAAACCGGATAAAAATAAATGGGTACCGCCTGCTATAAAACTTGTTTCGATCCTTCCAGCATCAGGCGGGATGTTTTTTTATTTTTAAAATATGTTTTGTCTAATTTACAAAAATAACAAATTGTATTACGATTGTACATAGGCATCAGTGCTTGCATAAAAAGTCAGTTTTACAGTCAGCATTAAATCGATCTTGATGAACAAATTAAGTACTGAAAATGAAAAACTTAATGCCTTGGTTTTCCCGCTGCCTGGTAACTGATTATTCTAATATGTGGTTAAACACCTTTAGTTCGAATAACAATACAATTTGAATCAATAAAATAGTTTGATTTGCTTTTAATAACTTGGTATTAAGATAATTTAAAAACTTCGTATTCAAGATTGTTCTGACGCTGTCTGTAACGCTAACAGTAGCATTGGCGTGTATTTAATTGTATAATTTATTTTCAACATTAATTGTGTTCATTGACGAAAATAGAACTTGTAATGGCGAAAGATGATCATTTAGAAAAGCGGGTAAGATTAACGAAGAACTTCTAAAAACCATTTTAATAATACCAATACGCCAGTATTATATAGCCACATGTCTTCAGTCTATGGCAGTATAATTTTAATTATAGTAAGCCTGATTAAAAGCACGAAAAGGCATTACAGTGGGAATTATATTCGCCAATGAGGAAGGCCACAAGCGGTATCCTATAAATTGAAATGTATCGTCCACTACTCCGAACCATATTGACCTCGTATGAACGTACGTATGGAACACCTAGTACATAAGTAAATACGGAACACGTGAAACATTTCAATAGGTATATATTTAGATCGTCTGATTAAAATAATTCGTCGCTATTTTCCAATACAATGGCAAGTAAAATATTCTAAAATTCTAATATCAGAACGTTACAATAAACTATCGTACTATCAAGAGTGCATTCAACTCTAACGCAGTACTATTATTAAACGGAATTCGATTTAAAGCCGAACCCTCCTCGTCGTTTGTGAAATTGACATTTATTCTTCGTTTTTCATTGTTGCTGCAGTCGGATTCGATCTATTGTTAATTAGCTTAAACGGCCCATGCGCTATGCCATGCCAAACAAAACCTGATGCGGTACACCGCTCCATCGTGATACTAACGATATTCGTGTGAACTTACACTATTACTTTTCATTTCTTAAATATAATATAGTTATGTAAACATTGTGCAAAATATATATTTGTTATTCAATTGTACTTTCCTATCATAAGTAGAGTAATAGTGGCGCTGATGCACTGCGGTAAGAAGTCGAACTAAATTTTGTAAACCGTGCAGATACTACTAACGCCACCTGTTGTCGGATAGATACATCTTTATTCTACCGATTTCAAGTTTTATCCTATGTAACTTGACTCATTGAATTTTTTTATGTAAGATTATATGAATTCCAAATTGTTTTATATTATTCATATAGATTGAAAGCAATTAAATTATTTATATCAACTTTGATTACGTTCGCATAGATTTTAAGTCAGACAGCATGATACTATTTTTAACTCATGATGTTATTCTTACGTATCACAACAATAAGCACGAGCATTAAATGTCTCAGTGATTGTAGAGATTAGATACCTACGGTAAATTTCAATAAATTAAATATATTCACCAACAACAGCCCCAACAACATTCTTAACACTGTGGCAGAAAGCTGGGACAGCCCTATGTGGCGACATTGGTTGCGACTGCTTAAACCTGTGGCGCGGTAGTCGTCCTAGGTTTTTATAAGAACATATTTTAATTGTAATTACTAACATTAGCTTATAAGATTTATGTAAACTAACAAATTGGACCATTGTCTGAATAAATAAATATATTATTATATCTATTATTATTATAATGCTTGACCCCAAACCTGTTCAACTCAACTAAGCGTATCTAGGGGCTGCATATTATGAGGACTATGACCATCCTTTATTTTTTAAGAACTAGTAAGGGAAGATTAATGTTTATGTGCCAAAGTTTCATGGTTTTTCATAATGTTTACCTAATAGTGTCCCGTCCTTTTCTATTATTTTTGTCTTATTGAGGGATGAAACTCTGACGAAGATTTTTCTTTTGGGGTTGAGTGGTCCAACGTCAGCGTTTATATAAACCAAAGATTAAAAAAATCGAAAGAAGGAAAAAGAGCTCAGAGCGGCGGACTCCGGTCACCGAGATGAACCCCTGAGATGCAACTATTTTTTTTTTTCGTGTGGAATTCACCTCGGTTATGTCCTGTCTCGATCCGCCGACGCAGGTTGTTCATAAAGCATTTCACTTGCACCCCGGCTTCTCTTATATTATCTACAATCTCTAACGGAGCCTAAAGCTTCATGAATTACATAACGCAAGCATCAATCACTAAACTTAGTAAAACATTAATGATAATCAACTACACTCCACGCAAACACTAAATAAAATTTCCTAATTAAATATACAATAAGTACCTAACTACATAGATAGATTCATGCAATGTAGCGGTATCGACATAGTAGGCGACGTTATTACATACGAGAGTTATTCGCGCCCCATCAGGGCGGAGTGCCTCGATTAAAGCAGTAAATACTTTGAGATTAATTATCTCGTAAACAGTCGCAGGCGCGGGCGTCGCGACTCAAATCGCTCACCTACGCCGTGAGCGCGATACAAATTCAACTTTTCCAATTAAATTTCGTGAGGCATTAATAATTATTTGGGTACATCAATTTGTTTCGTCGCACGAGGCGCTCTGCTGCCGCTAACTGTACTGTACACATCGTCGGTAGGGATGCGATATATCTTAAGATATGCCATGGATGGGACGTGGTAAGTACTTAGGTCTGATATCTTAGTAAATACGGTCAGCTTAATTATTTTAAATTATTGTTATTAGAATCAGAATACTAAGTGACTTTCCACCGGTATTAGAAGAATTATATAAATGTTCAATGTTATCTACTGTTCGTAAAAGATCATTAATTAGGTAGATACATACACATACTTAAACTCACGCCTTTTCATAAGCTTCCTCTACGCGCCGCTACTAGTTACCTGTTATAAAAAATACCTTGACAATCATATTATTATTAAACTAGAGGTTACTAACGATTTACTCTAATTTTATTCTTACAAAGTAAATCGCTATATCCTGAGAAATATCGTCGAATCCTAAACCCGCTGTTGCCATTCCAACGTATTCTAACTTTGGAATTAATTAATTAAACTTGAAAATGAAATATTAACACTTTAACGTATAAAATTTAATACCGTTAAGTTATAACGTGATTATTCAACTCCTCGGCAATTTCCAAAAACATCTAGAAAATTAAATTCGCGGAGCGACGGCAGCGCCTCCTTTGAGCCGAGCTTCCGCTTTTGTACGCGAGGCGCGAGGCGCGAGCCACTTCGCACTGTGAAATTAATTTTCTTCGTCTTTATGTAATTTAATTATAAACATTTCAATATGGCGCTTGGGGAATTTCCGCCCCAGAGAGAAGTTAAATAGAAACGTTTGATACTTATCTCCTAATACACTTCAGGGATGATTGCGCGATTTGGACAAAATTAATTATTTTATTTGCAAAAGAGAATTATTCCATCATTATCTACAATGGATTGGTTGGTACCTATGTATTCAAAAACAAAATACCCAACCAAATTCAACAATCTAATTTTAGAATCCAAGTCTATTTGAGTCAGGATTTTGTTTTTTAAGAAATAGTATGAAGGTGCTTTATTTTAAATCACGCATTCTATTGTATAATTACATCTAATATAAAGTAGTTTCTACTTTTGTAACGCACAGCCTGTTTTAATTTACATTACTAATGCCTTGTCGTGTCTAAAGGTCGTTAGTTATACTTATAACACTATGTAATGTATAAAACTCAGCTCAAGCTTTAATTACAACGAAAATTAAAATATCTTTATCTCGATCAGTAAAGTTGTACATGTTTAATATAAGTTTTTATTGAATAGCTGACGTTCAATGACATTCCATCTACAAAATTAAAAGTATCTATTTGTGCAGAGTGCACAGTTAACAGATGCCACTAGCGCTCGTGCAATTTTGCTCTTAAACCGTTCACGCTCCGGCGACGAGAGGCGACATCAAACATACGCGGTGCCTGCAAACCTTTTGCCAGCTTATCTCTCATTCACTATCTTCGCAAAATATCTACAACCGGCCTTATTGTTCGATGTTTATTAAATTTCATTTTACGTTTATACAACAACACTTTTGTCGGCTGTTTTTTGTACCGATTTGGGACATTTTACGGGTGGATTAGCTCGTGACGTCTACTTTTGTACGGCCCGGCAACGATGTCTTTTTATATGTCTCCGTATTATGGTTTGGTATTGCGCGTATTATGTCATAACAGTGAAGTACTCGACGCACTCGCTCATGCATTTTTTGTGCCACCATTTTATTCTAAATTGAATTCTGAGTTGACAATGACACTGTAAACATCCTGCCTTTTTATACAATATTAATAATATGAAGTTGGGATAAAAACCGGGGCTAGAAGTAATCACTCTCGAACATTCAATTTAAGCAGGTAAGATGTACTTATGGATTATCTAATATATAAAATTCTCGTGTCACAGTTTTCGTTGCCAAACTCCTCCGAAACGGCTCGACCGATTCTCATGAAATTTTGTGGGCATATCGGGTAGGTCTGAGAATCGGCCAACATCTATTTTTCATACCCCGATTCGCGATGACCGACATCCACGCGGGCGGAGCCGCGGGCGACAGCTAGTATACTTTATAAATGTCGCGTAGATTTATATAGTTAAGGTTAAGTCTAAGGTTTATATTTCATGAAATATTATATATTTCTATATTGGCACAGGAATATTATAAGGCAGTAAAGAAAACCAAATACTTAGATACTGTCTAGTAGCCTTAAGTAGAAGTTAATTCTTAAAAAATACATGAGGCGAACCCAAAACAACACCTTAGATTAAACAATCCAGCCCTACGCCGGCACTAAAAGCAATAAGACTTACAACTCCGCCCCTACCAAAACAATCCTGTATCTCGGTGTCTTCACTAATGGCGTAAGTTCGACAGTCGAACTTAGTTGGAGTGTTCTACGGCTGCAATAAAGATAAATCCAGCAATAATATGTTCGGTTGGCCTTACGTGTAGGATTGCTTGGGCACGAAATTGAATTTGCATGGAGTCTTAAGTCGACACCGATTGAGACGCGCGCCGCGCCGGCCTGTCTCATCCAGTCGACAATTACGAGTTCACCAACAGTTAGGGTACGGTGCGATTACGCCACGAAGCCTGTTGAGCCCCAATCTCTAATTGTTTAGGTAGACCTAACAGCACTTCAATACGTACGTGATTTTGGGTATTCTCTCCTTGGCTTCCTTCTGCTTAAATAAAGCTACGTAGGCCGAGTGGAATAGTTTAAGTGCGAATGTATCTTAACTATGTAAACTTTCACTACGGGATATGCGTGAGAAACGTATGCGTGAATTATAGTAGATATATATGTGAGTTTCAATCTTCATCAGAGGACGGCGCACTAATCCAGACGCCAGAGGGCCAGTACAGTATGAAAGGACGTTCCTTATCCCTTGATCCCGTTGTTTACCAGACATTAAACAGATAACAAGTCCGCGCCCTGATACCGTCTGAGCAGATTAAGGCCCCGGTGGCCGTAATCCGAACTTCGATTAATTTCATCCAATACTTAGTCAGGGAATGCTTAATTGTTCGTACTGTAAATTGTTATTTATATAGGTAAGTAGGTACTTACCCAACGGCAAAAAAGATTCAAACTTAAGTTAAATTAAGCTTCGAAATAATAAGAGCTGATAGGTACCAAATATATGCCGTAGTATCGTAAATTTCTGCAATAGAGTATATAATTAAACTCGGTTGGTACTTGCAGTAATTAAGAACCTATTTATCTTAAAGTTGAAGTTAATGCAACTACGGCACAATGTGTACAATTGGAAAACACTATTTCCACGAGATAGGTTCGTGGCTGGTACGTAATGTACATCGACATGACTGATTATAAAACGGCAGGGTCACACAAATAATATCCTGCAGCTATTGAGACTAACATAAGTTTTCGAATAAGCTAACATTTCAAAAATGTACATTGTTTTGCATTGTAAACGAGAGAGTCAGCGTTGGCGTTATGTACTGCGAGCAGTGTAACAAAACCACCGGGAAAGTTATTGCTGCACTTCTAATAACAGGCGCTGATGATATTCTGCTTTTGTTTTGCGTTAAATTAATGCGATGTAGATACTGACACGGTATTTTATGATTATCTTTATCGTTCTATTGTTAATTCTGTCATTGTATTTTTATTTATCGAGTTTGGTCTGCATCTTAACTAATGCTATGTAGCTCTCAATAAATCATAAACGTAGTGAATTTATAGGTATACGTATAGTTGCAATAAGCGTGTTACATCTAAATATTCGATGCTAATGTGTAGATCATTGAAAAAATAACCGTTTGCGTATACGAAATTTCGAAATCTATATTTTATTAATTCGCTAGTGAAAGGAGGAGGACAACGACCAACAACCGTATTAGATACTCAGTAACTGTGACTGCGAATTGTTTAAAACTAAAAGCTAATAACACAGCATAGTTTACGGCAATGGAATCAAGAAGTATGTTAAATCATAAAAAGGTAGATAGGCATACCTAGTAAGTACTCTAAAGAACAGCAAACAGGTTCATAGTAATATTTATCTGTGTTTTTTTAGTTACTTAACCGTTCAAAAACTATCTAGGTAGGTACTACTTCTAATAATTCAATGTCACTTGGGTAACATATCATCGAACCATTAACAATGGTTACTGAAGTATTGTATGAGTGTCAAACATTAAGACATTAAGATATTTATATAGCTTTAAAAAACTAACATTATATTTATCTAAAAGAGAAATACCCTCGATCCACATCTCATCACATCTTGAACATATTAGAATCTCAAAGTGAGGACTTCAACAATACCTGCTACAGAGAACAGTTACATATAAAAGTAGATTAAACGCGCAAACTGCAAATTGACTAATGTAAATAAAAAGTGATATTTATTATACAACCACGTGTACGTTCATGCAAGTGGCACGCCAGTCAGTTGATATTAGGGATTTCAGCTGCTCGACAAAGCTCGTAAAAGTATAGATGCTTAGAACTGTGTTGTTGCAGTAGTGGCGGGTGCGTGCTCTCTCTGCAAACACTGTCGGTCATGCATGAAATAGCGTCGCGATGATACCCTCGCACCCTAAATGAACTTAATAAATCATGGGCTGCGAATGATACAAATTAAAATGTAAACATGTGACAAAGACAAATATTGGGTGTAATATAGATGGACTTTATGGGATCAGTTATTATCACATGCACTTTCATGTTGGATTATTTTATGTTACATTCAATGTTAGATAATTATCGCGAATTTTGGAATAATAAAGCGCTCAGACAAATATGCCTACAGGTCACTCATGACATCTTTGCTTTACCTTTTATTGTGCTGTTGTTGTTGTAATGTGGGTATAAAAGGGTCCCAACCAAACCTCGCCACGTCTCTTCTGTATAAACTGCTCCTAAGAGGTAAAAGAGGTAAGACGTCTAGAAACAACAGTGCTGCCCCTAGCAGCCAATAAATGTTAGGCGGACCTCGAAATGTATGAAGCACGGTGTTCCCTACCCGTAATACCGCCGCATCCGCCTATTCCTGCTAGGATGACAGGCGGCCTCCACACCTAAGCCAGCGCTTTAAGAACCAATTGAACTGAACTTATATAGTGTAGTGTAGAAATAGCTTTTTTTTGTAGATTTCATATATTATACATGTGGTTTTTACTTTTAGGTAATTGTATAAATAAATAAATAACCAACCAGCCCCTAATCTGCTCTTCACCATACCCTGTGCTAGTTACCACATACAGAGCCGCTCCTACATTGATCGGAATTGACCGTAGGCAGCAACATCTCCCCGGCGAAAGAAATCAGCGCTGTCGTTTCCGTTGCCCGCGTGGAAATTACCCCAATATCTAACTTATCAATTTTTTGTTTTATCTTTGTTTGTTTTTGGAGTCTTGATCTAGTAACGATATGCCATCCTCACAATAATTGCTACAGTCTACGTAAATTTATAATGATTCCTTCCTAATATAAAATGCACGCACGTACATACTTCAACTTACGCAGTAACAAATAATCCTGGATTACGTCATATTATACTAGTGGGCAGCCCGATATTGTCTTCTGGCATCATAGCTATGTATAGTCTATGGCTGTCCGAACACTACAAGCCTCTAATCTAGAATTGTCCATCTGAATTGGTGCTATCTACGTAGTCAGAAGTAGGTTTCCGGATAATCGCTTTCTGTGCTACGAACAATGAATAAACCAATAAATCTATCGATTTTCGAAGTCCGTGCAAATATAATCTTTGAAATGAATGTATGTAGGCAGAGATAACAGCCTGTCATCTTTGACCCCACCCGCCGGCTTTGTAGCAAGAGGTCAATTTGATTCTTCTTATTACCTTTTTTCTTACTATTTTATAAATGCAAAATAAACTATATTACAGTTTGAACTTATTCGTTTAAATCACCAATGTTGTGTTTTTCCCTACATTGTCTTCTGGAAAACACTGTATATATTATCTATTATTTCGTCTAAAAAGTGAAGCATATAATACGGTAGCGAGTTATTTGAAATACCATGAATTAGTATGGGAAGCAGGTAGTCATCACGTTTAGTAACAACAGGCGCCACAATTGAATTAAGTAAGTACCTATCTAAATCAAGAGATACGAGATGTCACATCGACTTAGTTTACTTTTTGGTTTACTTGTCCGTGTTGTGTTTACAAACTTTGAGTGCATGAATGTTATAATTTATACAATGAGCTGTTGCCCCCGACTTCGCTCGTGTGGAATCCTGATGCCATTACCGCAACCCATAAGAACCTATTCCCCAGAAAAAAAATGTTATTTCAAATGTAATCTATCCCTGTACCAAATTTCAGCCAGATCCGTTTAGCCGTTAGAGTGTGATTGAATAACGAACATCTCCACACTCTTTTATTATTATAATTTTAATGCTGAGTAAGGTTAGATTAAAAGATTGTTGCGAAACTGCATACATATGATCACGCCTTTATCCCCGGAGGGTTAGGCAGAGGTGAATCAACAACCACATTTCACCAATCTGTATTCGGTCCCACGTAATA
Organism: Eilema caniola; assembly: GCA_949126895.1. Lineage (NCBI taxonomy): Eukaryota > Metazoa > Arthropoda > Insecta > Lepidoptera > Erebidae > Eilema > Eilema caniola. The sequence continues at coordinate 16,331,758 of OX421464.1, read as the reverse complement.
GGGGGTGAGCCTATTGCCGTATTCCGGGCACTGTTTTTGCGACACCACATGAGAAGAGAAGGGGTGGCCTAAATTCTACTCTGCCGGGAATCACGCGGAAAAACTATATCATACTTAATATTTAACTTTATTTAAATTAATCTATGTGTCATGGCCCTAATAGAACCAAAGTGTGTTTTCGGGTAAGTAATCTAAACATTTCATTGATTTTCGATGTGTTGTGTGCTGTTATGAATATTCTGATCATGAATGGCCTGGACTTCTTCGAATCGCCATATTTGTGCAAAATAAAAAGGTGCATTAGTTTTCTGTGTAAAAAGTTGTTATGAATTATTTTATTTACTGAATAATGTATTTAAACTGCGCCAGTTTCTAGAGCATAGAATAAGGTTACTGAATCTGATTAAATTACAAGATAAGCATATAACTATGTAAAGTGGGATGTGTCTCGGTGGACTGTAGGTACCTACTTAGTGGGGGTGAATATACTGCAGTAGATATGCGAAATTACACGCATGAGGAACTCCTGCCCCTGCGGCATCCTTCATCTCATTGCAGGCAAACGGCAAGAGCGTCGCCTTCACTACTGCTGCAAGGCTTGGCTATATACGGAGGTAACAAAATAACATTTGGACATGCCGCCTCCGAATCTCACTAAAGACAAGAAATACTACCTGTCATGAGGTCATAAGTTCTAATGGTCTCACCGTGGAGGATGCAGAAGATTATGTGAGGTGAACAAAATATGTGGATCCGGGCTGGAACAATTTCAAACACAAAGTTTTGATTATCATTGATTGATGGTGCACTACGTAACAGGATAGACAATTCACATATGTAATAAGATTATATTACATGTTGTCTATACTGTTACGTACCTTACTGTTTAGAACGAGCACCTATTGATTCATTACCATTCAGTTTGAATAGGCATAGTCCAGGCCTATCTAATTAGACTCGGCACAAACCAACAAGACGTATTCCAATATTTGTGTTGAACGTCTTAAATTACATTTACGTACCGCTGTAACAAGCGGCCAGGTATGTTTGTGGACCTATAAAATGTAGTTTGGTCTCATCAGATTCTAGTCATGCCCACCGCCACCGTCTGAACAACGGTAACCACACACGATACTCGGCCGTTCTACATACAAATGTAGCACATCACTGTGCATCTTACGTCACAATATTGTATAAACCACTCTCCTCTTATTTGTCAGTCATTGGCAGTATCTCATACTTGTTCAAATACTGTAAGGTGGTATATTATACTGATTGCGGGCAATTGAGTCGTGATTGGTGATATTACTGGAGTAATTAGGTTTGTTGTGTGAGTTGCCTACAACGTTTTAGATTTATATTAGCTTCGACCCACGACTTCTTCTGTGTGAACGTCGAATTTGGATATACAGAAAAATTAAAAAGATGTGAATAATAAAAAGAAAAATGTTATGCAAACATTATTACATGCTATAAATTATAACAGTCTGCTAAACATCTAATTCGTTCAGGTGTAATTGAATAAAAATTATCTAATAATACTATCTCACTATTATAATGTTAACCAAACAAGAAGAACCGGCCACGGTAACCATTTTCCATCAGGTGGATCGTCTGCTTGTCTGACACCTAAGCGGCATAAAAAGAGCATTTCTAATGTCACACTTTTAAACAGAATATTGCTATTGTGCCCTTTCCATTATACTATGTAGGGCACCGGTCCTAAACTGTATTTTTAATCTCAAGACTCTGGCTCATCAGGCAGTTAGTAATAAAATAATCAGAAACTCATCTGAAATCGAAAAAAGAAGGTAATAAAATAAAAACAAATACGGTATAGGTTGCTATTTTCGTTTTAAACTTTCTATATATTTTTCAAACCTTTGAAATTTTGTGAAGTCAATCTGTGAAGTTTTACGATATCGCCATTCGATGTTCTTTTCCTTTCCCCATTCTCCTTTATTCTCTACTCTTTCTGAAGTTCCAGGTATAGACATTAACCAAGTCCTGGTAACCGTTCACCGTTAACCAGATCGTGTACTTTGCCAACGCAATAGTATAAAAGTATACAATAACTTCAAATCAAACCACCCTGACTGCATCATTAATAATAATATACTCGTAACTTCCAAACCGCAGTCACCCGAATGACTAACTGAGAGGCAAAGTCTCAATCTGCAAACACAAATATAAAGCTAATTAAAAAGTTTCAAACTAAATTATGAGAGGGGTTGTGCCGATGGACTCCGTACCAAGATTGTCTCTAAGATTTAATAAAAGGGGTGTTACCGCCGGGAACGCGTACTAGTTGCATCGTAACGACGCGTAAAGGGGAGCTGTATCACGGCAGCAAGTTGCTTGGTACCGGAACGATGTTCGTTGGAGTCAGTTGTGATAACAAACATCGGTGTGACACTCGGAGAATCACAAATTTATATTATAAATTCATAACAGGCACCAGGGACTTGTTCATTTCGTAAATCTCTGCACAACTACAGTTACTTAATACTGGCACGCGAAACAGTTATGAGAAAATTGTATGTAGACTAGCTACCGAAAAATTAATGTTCAATAATCTTGAATAGTATAATGTAGGATTTTATTGATCGATGATATGTTTTTCAGTTGAATTGATGTTGAGCTATAAAAACAAAGAGTAGGTATACGGTCCTTTTGGACTATTAATTCAAGTCAAAGCTAAAATGCGACAAAGGCGAGTCAGCTCATAAAATTTATTGGCGATCGAATGAGATAATATGGTCGACGTTAAGAGCAGCTTAGACAGTTTGGAAATTTAAATGTGAAGTAAGTTTTGCGAGATTGCGCGGTATAAATCAGCGCGAGAGCGGCCGGCGGGCGGAGGCGGCGCGGCGCGGGCGCGGCTCGTCAGCCCGCTGCGGCGATAAATCCGCGACTCCCTCGGGCTTCTTAACCGTTCTCCATCTTCATGTATACTCCTACACCGACGCCCCGCATGCTCCGAGCTCCGACTTGCTACCCAAGTACCTACACATCTTTTATGCAACGTTCACATTTCACACCTTCATACCTCAGATTTCCACTACAAACTGAGTTTAAGGTATATCCATTTAACATTATTGTTACAATTTCAAGGATGAATCTTACTTGAAATTTTTATTGTGACATTAACTTTAAATAGGTACGAAGCTATTTTTTTACATTTCTCAGTTATCCCATCTGTCACCTTGTAGCGTCCAAAGTACTTTCCGCGAGGTTCGCCCTAATTCTTTTTCACGCTACATTTCAAGAATCTTATTTTTGTAATTACAAAAATGTCTAGTACGCCGACGTTATCCTTAATTGCTGGACATAAAAATTCCATTTAAATTTCCCTTTTAACGATCGGGGAGAAGTGTCTAATTGTATAATACACTCGTTTGCGTATTTTTATTGTTCGTACAATAATTAGAACATAACGCGACTTCGCCCTTTTTAAGCAGGTTGGTAATTTAACTTTTCTTGGTTGTAAAAGAATATGGCGAGATGGGAGCGTACCTTTTAACAGTAACAGAGGGTGCTACTGCAGGGAGGGGGAGGGCCGGTTATTTAAGAAATGGAAAGAAAAGCAATTTACTGCTTATCAGCGGGAGTAGCGACCCGCGGGTCACTTCGGATAAAAAAGTATCTAGTGTCGAGACCGAAACACCCGAACAATATAGGGCCGCTCCTGAAATCCACTGTTTACAGTGGATACGGCAATGTCCACTATTTATCTGCATAACAAGTATTTAATCTCTTTACACGAGTTCGCAGAGTATCTTACAACGCGAAAAATAGATTAATCTATAAAGTTACTCTATTATAAGTTGTTGAACGAGTTAAAGTAAAATTAGCTTAAGTCGACAAATTCCTCTCGTAGCTCCGCGTCTACGCGACACTCGACTAACTTTGACGTACGTTATTTAGTATTTAGTTACCTTAAAAAAAAAACAACTGTGGGACCTACAGAAGACCTATGAGCAATAATTTGACTTATTGGTCAAGTTATACTTTATGTCTTTTAAGGAATAATACATAATACTTAGTACACGAGCTACGTGCGTAACAAATGCCTGGCATTGGCACCCTCTGCCGGGTGCAGGTAGAAGGTGTATGTAGAAGTCCAAAGAAGTCCTGGCTTGACATCGAGCGGGGTGACATACATATAAATGGATACAATCTACCATAGACGCCTAAGATCGTGCGAAACGGAGGAGGAAGAGCCGGAAGGTGGACCTTGAGCTCCGAGTGCACCTTGGCCTAGGAAAATGCGTCTCCATGAAGGTGATGACTCCACGTTTAATTTTGATATCCTGCTATACCTACTAGATATATCGTCTGATCGATCTTAATACTACTGAAAGGGTTGATTATGGGTTGAAATTGAATGCGTGCAAACACTTTTGAAGTCGTAAATTTGTCTCTCTCTTAGATGTGAGAGAAATCAAGAAATCATTTGCAAAATATAGACGTTCCATTAATCACAATGAAATACCCAGATTCAATATGCTTTCATCGAATAATTTCGTTTTTTTTTTTGTATGAAAAAATAATTATCCTCTTCCATATTCGTTATCCAATCCATGTTATGCAATTAACAAAAAACACCGTTGTTCTTGATGGCTGTCCTGCCCAGGAATTTACGGTTTTATAAAATGGCAATGGAACATCAACAAAAGGTAACGAAAGGTCACCACCAGCATCATTATGGCACACTCGTAGCTTAGTCTACGAAAGGAAGGCTTTTCAGCACCGAAAGGAATCAATGCCAATCAGCAGATGTACCATTTTGCACCTAAGGTTGACCTGGCCCTAAAGATCTTAGTCGGCCCCTATGCAGCAATTGGTAAAGTATTCGTACCAGCAAATGAGATTAACCAATTGTTACCTTAGTAACAATATACAGTGTATATTTTTGAAAGGGGACAGTAAGGACAGATAAATTAGCCGTTCTAGTTACTGCAAAATGTTCTTAGAAGACCTTCCCTAACTTTTTGAGATACTTTGAAACGCATTCACAGATTTTGGCATTATGTACGATTGACTTTCATATTCTTCAAAGTTTCAAGTTCAAAGTTAAGGAAGGTGTCCTAAGAACATTTTGCTTTAACAACAACGGTGGACAGACCTGCCCTTACTGCCCCGTTTAAAAAATAAACCCTGTAATAGTACCTTATAGTACCAGCTATAAGTACAAAATAACGTTGAATTAAAAAGTATTGACTAATTCGACGTCTTCCCAATAATTTTAATAAATGGCGACAAAATGTTCCTTTACGATGTAACATAATGGTTCATTGTATGTTTAACACAGTGAGCGACAAAAATTTGCAATTATTAGTTGGGGTGAATCTATTTTTATACAACAAGGGTGACGATCTGTGACCCGACCAAATATTTGGCTATCAATGACTGTCCCTTATAGTGTTATTTAAATCGATTTTGGGAACCAAGGTACAAGTTCAAATAAATATATCTTAATAACCATTACGCTATTAATATAAATACATATCGGATAGGTCATATGCCTTTAATATTATGCATATAATTTAACTTACTCAAACTAAGAGAAATTCTATAATTGAAAAATGCAATTTCCAAATGATGAAATTCTATTCAAAAAATGCAATTTCTATAAAATCTCCGAACTGCCTCAGTATTCAGGTACTGGAGTAAATGTCTATTTTAATACGGACATTGTAGAGGCAAAATTAACAGTTTGCCTCTACACTCTCAATGAAAGTTCTATAATAATAGCTGTAATAATAGCAGTAGCATAAAAATAGCAGTACATATTAAAATGGAGTCTATCTAAAATAACTATCGGCTACAAAGTTGATCGAAGTCGGTTGATTGATCGGAGGGAGGTCAGACTTAATGTTTATTAACTGTATAAATTATACAAAAGCCAAATTTGGATTCAATCACTTATACCCAATATAAATTCCGGCGATGTTCCTTGAAACGCTGTGTCAACCTATCCATCAGTGTAAAAATTCCCTGTTGATCCCCTTAATTTAATCAAAAGATCGCTTTAGCTGGTCATGGACAAGAAAAAACGGAATGACGTAACGTAACGACGACACGGTGATATAAAATTTTCATCGAACGGAAGCCGAGAGGGGGCGGGACAGGTGGGGGACAGGGGGACCTCCTGGTGTAATATCCAAGTCGATCCTGGTAACCAATAAATTACAATTTGACATAAACAAAACTCCCGCTCTGTTGCACGTAGCTGCGAATTATTTATTTGATATACACACAAATGACTCACCGTTCGCCATTATTGCATTGCGTTGCATTATGAAGAATTCTGTTTGATTCATTTTAAAACAACTGTAGTTAATATTAAATATTATTATAGATAGTACAGTTTCGAAGCGAATTTCAACCAGTCAGCTTTCAGCAAAATTTATCGATTTAATTTGTTTCAATACCGACATAAGAAACCCAAAAATAGATATCTTCTTATTTAATAGTTTTAGTCGTAACCTAACCATGTAGATACTGCAAGATATAAAATTATGGATATAGTTAGAGGTGATCGACGGGGAGCACATCTGACCTCCGCGGGCCGCACCGCACCCTGCTGGATGTAATAAAATTTGCATACTTTTAATCAAGGCCCGTGTTGTGGAGAAGTTTCCCAATAACGGAACGCCGTGATCGATTTGATGCCCGGTCTAGGCATCGTTTTTGCATTTACAATGACGTTTATTACGCAATCCAAACGTTTAGTTTGAAAATAGATGATTTTATCAGATGAATATAAAACTGTGGTGATACTTATTTTGGTCCTGTACGCAACGATGTCAGGTAAAATTTTATCTAAAGATGTGATAGCCTTTTTACAAGCTTTTATTTAACTTGCAATGTATGTTTGTTCGGGTGGAATCTTACAACTCAATTTTAAGGCACTTGCCCTCAACCGATTGAGCTGAAATTTGGTATGCACGTTCAGTTCGGATGACAATGCAAGAAAAAAAAAAAAAAAAGATTGTTTTTAAAAAGGTTTTAGTATTAACATTAACTTATTATAGTTGACATTGACAACACAATTTTTATTGAAGTTAGTTCTAAAATAATTTACTGGAATAACATAAGAACGAAGAACCAACATATAATTAAGAAAAAGATATTTTTTAGACTCATTGTAGGTAGGAGATTTATATTCATATTTCGTGTTGTTTTGGATATTACTTTACTTTTAAAATTATAATTGTCACAATTGGCGAATGTTGAGTAGGTATTATGATCATAAGTATGTATGTTTAATGAACCTACGTTAAATAATGACAACTGTCAATAGCACAGGTATAAATCTTAATAGATTTTTGAGCTATTACTATTGACCTTGTATTGTTTTGTATTAATGGTAATTATTTTTTTAAAGTACTCTAATAAGTGGACAGGCACAGAATACTACAGTAAAATTAAAAAAAATATGTGATTAGGCACTACTTGCAATTTTTTTAAATCATCTACATTTAAAATATATTTGGGTACACAACATATACCTATTCTTCTCGTGTCCTTATATAAATTACAAATAAAAGCCAAATGAAAAGTTAGAGAACGCATACCTTTTTTTCATCTCGTAGTAAAAATAGCACTACATAAAGAGTCAAAAAGGATCCGGTTGCAGTCAGATAAGTTCTTCCGAGCTCATCAAGGAGAAGGCATTAGATCGTGGCTACAGGTGATAGGTACACCTGTTCTTCTAACCCTCCCTATCCTACTGGTAACTGAATCATTTATTTCTTGGTTGTAAATATTTGTGTCTAGTAATAAGTTGTAAGTTAGTAAGTTCTTAGATGCTACAAATTAGAAATCCTTACGGATAGGTGTGACCAATGGTGAACTGCAATAGGCAATATTGTATGACTGGATATAAAAATCATGTTTATTATGGCCTATCACAGTTAACCTTGCGCCTAATGCGGTTTAATGGACTGCTCAGGCCTTCGCAGAACAGTAAGTCCAAAAATTCCTGGCCTCACAATCATCATCCCAAATAGGTGAACCCAGTTGCGTCCAAAGCTTGCTCCTAGGAAGTCAGAATCAAATTTCCAACTTTTCCTTCTGAAGATCTTGACTAACCTCCTATCTTATCTTATATTATTGGAGTGCGTGCTTTGGAGCTACCGCGGACACTTCGACCCTTTTGGATCTTTTGTGTCAACCTCAACCTGGCCCCTACGTTTGAGGAAGGATAGCCCTCTCTATTAAGGTGGCTATTCCTCTTAATTGTAGATGCCTATAATTTGTAATGACTAGCCTCCTAACTTAAAGACGAAAGCCAGGAACAGAACATCGTCCCCCAATCAGCAGGTGCATCGGCTCATATTTAGTTTAGGCAATCAAATTTTTTATTAATTAGACATAAAAAGTGAGTTCATTTCTATTCTTTACCGTTCTAAAGTATGTGGATTGTCGAGAGCTGTGAAGTATAGTCTCAATAGGAGTTATGTAAATAATGTTAGTAATATCGGCAGCAACTCGTCTTCAATGTTGTAAGAGGATTCCCGTGGCACAGTTTGCAATAAATTAGCTGGCTTCTAATATAAAACGACAAAACCCCGACAGAGCGTCACGGCCCCGCTCTGCCTCCGCCCGCCGCCGCCTGTCCATCTCCGGGCCGCATTAATCGTGTTTAGTTAGCGGATATTGGTGGCGGAAATTCAAATGCAATCAAATGAAAATAGAATTCGTAAAAAAGCAAAGAAAACAAACCGACAGGCGTCAGTCTAGCGGGAGAGTGCGCCCGCCCTCAGCCGCGCCCGCCCGCGCTTCACGCCGCACGCTGACCGTACTTACACGATTTTAAATTGTACATATCTGAAATTCCGATCTGTCGCGCACCCACCCTGCGCTATGAAATGAAACAAAATAAAAGTAGAACGACACGGCACGCTCGGAAAAAATCAAAATCGAAATTAAAAATAAAAGGCTTTTCCGACGCGGCGAGGGAGGCAGATGCAATGTTTGCGGCCGTCATTCGATGCAGCCCGCAATAAAAACACTCACTCGACTTCTACATATAAATATGTGCGGCAGGATTGATTGGAATTGAATATGTGTGGGTGGGGGTGGAGCGGTGCAGGAATCGAAGGTGAGCTCCGCTAAGACTGTAATCGGTTTTGCCCGGGGCCGTCGAGCACCGCGCGCGCCACCACCGCACCGCTCACAATTAAACTTTGTTTGTACATGTGTCGCTCGAGATTAGCCGCAATGCTCTTTTTAAGTGGACCGGCTGCAGTCCCACACGTAATTTAAGAATCCAGACTGTTTTAGCAATTAGAATAGTGACAGATTGCCACTTTGCTGTAAAGGTCGTAAATCTATATTCATTGGGGAAAGAAATATTAACCACTTCGCTATTAATAACGGACGACTTCGGCACCGCAACAGAGTACATGTAGCAATCTTGGCAAATGTTCGAAAGATGTAAATGTGGAGTTTGCCGGTAGGGCGACAAGCGGCAGACGGCGTCGGGGCTCAGGGTGGCATGGTGCGACGTCGTCACATTAATCATCGGGAGGGGCGCTGATTGCCCTCAATTATGGCATTAACTTCCATGCCTAATTTTATATTGCCAGTTATGACCTACCTCCCCCAGTTGAGGTCAAGTAGTACAGAATTTATTAAAAGCTTCAATAACCGAACAAAGAGATAGCTTAACTTGTTAATTTTTGTGTAAATTTTGTGCAAATTTTTATTTATTGTACCTTGCACATGGATTTTAAGTAGTATTGTTTTGTGGTAACCAGCCTCCTCTACAAGCCGGAGAACCTACTGAATGAATTTGGTGTTCAGACAAACATTCTACAATTATAGTTAAGATAAGTTCAGTCTAGAAAAAGAGTAGAAATCTCCAAAGTACATGCTATGTAACCGGGACCTACGCTGTTATGATGATGACGATGTTTTGTGGCAGTTTTTACACACTGGATGTAAGTATATGCCTTTTGTCATTGTATAAATAAACTACAAGCTACCTAGCTTCATACTCTTCTAGCTTCAATGGTTAAATAATATATATGTTACTGTGAATGTCCGAAATGCAGTGTATTTTACTTTAGATACACTGGTGACTGTTAACATCCACCAAGATTTTTGGTGAATGTCCGTAATTTATCCTTTCCATGACGATTTCGGTTATATACCGATGACTGTTAACATACACCACTACAACTTGATCATTATGAGTAACTTTATGATGCGCGAGAGCAAACAAAGCGATCTCGTGGTCACCGCGCGCCCCGACAAGGATGGATTAGGTTAGACTGGTACTTCCGCCATACCGTAAACCATAAAGAAATAGGAGCCCCGCAATGTGAGGCTCCGTCGACTTCGATAACTATAAATAACTACACACACCGGCAGAATTAGCGGAACACAAAAAAGAGAGTATAAAATAGTTAGCTTTATTTTTAAACAAATAATAATTAAACATGAAACAACAGTTAAATTAACATGTTTTTACATTAATTTGCAACACCATACTTAAAGCTTAATAAAAATAAAAAATTAACTAAACAAAATGCATATTTCTGATACAAAATCTATTTGTATATGGAAGAAAGGTTGCATATCAAAATCTTCGGGATTTTGATATGCAACCTTCTCCAAGCAAGCTCTCAACCAAGCTCATAATACCGAATGTTCAAAATACCAAAACTAAGAATTATACATTATGGATGGATTATACATTATGGATTATACTTTAGGGATGGTATTTTTGGATGATTATAAAAAAAATCGTAATCGTACTTCAGTATTTCGTAAATTCGGTATTTTGATACGTAAAATGTTGTGTAGAAAGAATTGCGAAGAGTGATTACATCGAACACAAATCGGCGTTTCTTAAAATTCACACAAGCTGTAAATCGCCTAATCTAAAATTCACTGTATCTCTTCTGTGTATGTTAACATTCACCGGTGTTTATGTCCGATTCAAGTATAAATTAATTTCGGACTTACACCATTGATTTTGGTTATAGCCCTCATTAATATATTTTACATTCACATTAATATATTTTTTTGATTTACTCATAACAATTAAAAACAACAACAATTCATCATATATTCAAAACATTATCTCGACTTTATAGAATGTCAGTATCATTTATATTTTTTATTTTTCAAATATTTTCAATATCTTAGAGATTACAAAAAATATCAATGATACTGACATGATGTAGTGTCGATATATGACATAACATCTTCCAGAACTAATTTGGTATCTTCTATTTTAATTTAACTAATGTTCAATTTGTATAATATATATGTTATATAAGAACATACATACCTAAATTAAAATATTGAATAGGTACAGGTAGTTCTGAATTTTTAATTCAAATGATTTTATACTACTTGAAACCCGAGAAGTTATAAGTTGTACATTGGCTGAATTAGGTACTTACCTGTCCATTAAATCAAAAACTTCTTTAAGGAACGTCAAAACGGTAAGTTTCATGTAAACTATTAAGAAATTAAGAAGTATAACGTCATACTTCTCTAATATCAATGCAGTTTTTACTGGCTCTTTTACTACTTTTAATTAAAAAAAAAATATTTATATATTCTGGTCAAAATAATATATTAATTATATTATTTTGACCAGAAGGAAGTAGATACTCAATTAGGTAAGTAACGCGTTTCTATTTTAGGAAATTATCCACCTCACTTATGCACATAAGCCTGTTGACTGTGAGTGTGGCCGTTCTAATATTTGCTAGCAGACGAATAAACATGCGAAAGCATCGCATCGTCAAACAGCCTCCTGGGTCTGTCTTTATACAACCTGTATCTACCCACTGGGGAATACATTCGCAGTCAAAACTGTATAACCACTTGAAATGACAACTTTAACTTTCTTTAGTTCTTCATTTCCCAAATTCTAAACTTAAATAATCAACTTTACTATGTGTCTATTACTCTATTAAGCTGGGTTACAGGCTCGTTTAACTCCATAAAGTAGAAAACTTTTTTGAGTAACAGTTACTAACTATATAAAGCAATATTTTCTTACGACCTAAGACAAAATATTTATAATTTCTATATATTTTACTAATCAAGATATTAATTTCTATTTTTAAACAAGTAGATCAATGCTGAACTTTCACCTAAACGTTACACATATCCTGCTCAAATTTTGCCAGAATAATAATGTCCACTCACGATGCTATACGAAATAATTTTCTCCCCCTCGTAAATTTAACTAAGTAGGTAGCAGCACAAGAAGCCTCGATCGATCAATCACTCCCAGCATAACAGTTACAACCGTGAAATCTTCAGGGGCAAGACAAAGATAATTCCCGTTTAACTTCCGTTTCCAACTTATCGAATAATTTAACTGAACATTTATTTTTGCGCGCTCATCAATCAAGCCAACTCGCGCTTCGCCGATAAGCCGCGCCTCGACGCCGAGAAATGACTAGGCATTACATAAATCCCCTCGGATGATGAAAAGTGAAGTCTAACAGATAAGAACCTACAAAAAGTTACGATGAGAAATGAATCGCGATTTATATCCGCCTCTAGCAATTCCCACAGTCGCGTCCTCCGCACCGAGTGCCAGGCGCAGAGCGCGTGGAGTCCGCGAGGCGGGACCGTAGAGCCCGACTGCAGCCTTTTCAAATATTTCAGTTTTCCCCTCAGCAATGTTGACGTATGAAGTATCATTAATTTGTTTCCTTAATTTTAATGCAACAAATGGTGCTTCTTAGATATTTCGTTTTCAATTATTGTTCAATTATCGTTAGATTATTTAGAGTTTTATATTTTCATTTATATAGTATGTACTTATTTTTGTAAGTAAGTTTAAGTTACTAACTATAAGAAATGACTTTTAGCAAACCGTAAACGTTCAATACTTCTTCTATATATAAAAAATAAAACGAGAAAAGCAGAGCAAAAAGCCAAAGTTTAATCGAAACTTTTCTCCGGGCAGCCATTATTAAGATAAACAGTACAATACATAAGCCTATCTCGACATTTATTTTATCACGGGTTCACATCACGCGCCGCTATTCCCTGTTATGATACGGCCCGTACCTGAGTGGAGCTGAAAGAAAAGCTATAAACCTGTTCGAAGCGTTTCTTCCGGCGCGCCGGAGCGTCGCGTACGCGCGCCGACTGGCAAGCAGTCGTCCCGCACCCCGCTTACAATGTTACCACCCCCTCTCGAGCCCGCGAACACCCCCCACATCTGCCGACCATATTTTCCACTTTATGTGTGACAGTTGAGGTAATATCGAGACTCTCGCCGCTCTCTGATTGGACGAAAAATACACATTAAAGGAACCTGCCGGCTGCGAGCGAGCGATTCGAAGCTGTATTCCCGTGGAAAATGTCGGAAAATATTGTATTATGGGGGTGGAAAATTGCCACCCTCCAGCCTGCTCGCTCGACTCCGACAAAAACTGTCGAGTATTTGTTTTTGATGAAAACGATTTATTATTCTACGTGGGTTGGAGGCAATAAAGATAAGCCGGCGAGGTGCCGGAGCCTTATTACGGCTAACCCTCGCCTTTGTTTCCTTATAAAGAATAATAAATGAGGCCGCACGCTTATTTACCAACTTCCTTAATTATTTATTTATGCGGAAACATTGTTAATATTTGTTGGATGCATAAATGAACTCCCTAAAAGTTTTAAATTGGTAGATGAAGAAAATAAAATCAGAGTAAGTGAACCAAATATGATTGTCTATTGCTTCATGATTTATTGTAATTCCTACTAACTTAAAATAAGAATATGACAATAAATCATGAAGAAGTAAATCTGTAACGTGCCAGCAGATAGCAATCGCCATAACGCTAAATCCGCAATTTGCATTAACACCCCTGAGCATAGGGACCTTGCACCCTTACCATGGATTTAAGGGTATGGAACTATTTTTGTGAATCCAGATTCGTACGATGATAACAATCATACTTATCTATATATATTATTACTAAACTCTTTAAAGCTTGATCTGGATTACAAAATAAAATATTTTCCTGCTCTTTATGGACATAAAAAACGTAAACGGTCAGATATGAAACTTTCATAAGCTGATGATATTAGTAAATTTGCGTACATAGTACGTCACACGAAAACATAATGGGAAATATTTACTTATTTATCAGCAAAGTTTATATTATGTCATTAAATGTACTCAAAATGGTGAATCTGTCACGTCGCGTTCCTCATCTGCTATAGTTACAAAAATAACTAAGATCGTGAAAAAAAATATTGTTGGTACTACTGCTTCAATTGCTACTGGTTAGAAGTAAAGTAAAAAATGAACAAAATCTTTAAATATGTAATTCCATCACAATTTGGAAGGATTTCAGCCAAACAAATATAACAAAAATGATTCTTGTCTTAAAATTCCATCATTAACAATCCATTCCAAATATCGTAAAAAATAGTCATAGGTTAATAATATGTCTACGAAATAAAAACATATGTTTATAACGACCAAACAGATGAGAAAAGTTTCAGCTAAATTATAAAACTTAATGTATCCTTAATTGACAACAGAAATATTTATTCGTTCATATCTGTCACCTGCAGAATAAGTAATTTGCAACTTTTATTTATACACCGACAGTATAACTTGGTAGCATCGCCCGGTCCCCCGCGGTGCGCACGCGCCGCTAAATAAACCATTTAGTCAGATTTATTAACTTCATCGTTAATGGGAACATGTGGCCACGCTGTCAGATATTTTACTTGTTTATATCATCTGTCATGTTTATAAAATACTCTTTTTGCGTCCATAAAACTAGTCCTTCTGGTTAATTTATTCCTAATTATAAGCAGTATGTTTTGAAAGTAGTCTCCATGAGTTCTATTAATTAATAAATATTGTCAATGTCAATTTAAATTATATGTCAGTAAAGAATAAATTATTGTATCAATTATAAGAATAAGAAAACAATGAAGAATTATTCCAGCTAAAAGAGTATTTAATAACACTCATAAGATAATCAAGTTTACAATTCTGAAGTGACAAATTTGTCAGTACAAATTGGTTGTACTGCATCGTGTCTCCGTCTGGATGACGTTTAAACATTTAAATATCGACAACCGACCCTTCCTAAATTAAATGAGCACACATCTGAAAAATGAGCCGCTAGTTCACAACATAGAACGCATTTTTTTACATCCTTTTTTCCCTCTGTTATGACGTTTCGTTTCTGAAGCAAAACCATTGGGATTTTTCATACAATAAGAGAGTGTAACAATAAACGAATAACATAAATATGATTTTGAAAAGTGCATGATAGACTTTGAAGAATAGTCATGTCGTCGGTTTCTGTATTTAAAACAATAAAATTCCATAATTTAAATTTTGTAACGAGTATAAAATGTACTCTTTTTGTTAAACCGAAGAAAAGCAATTCTGTTCTATTAAGTACATACATTCCGAACCTGAGAGTAATTGTCCCAAATAGTTATTTGGTGAGGGTAGCAAAGATCTTAATAATATAATTAAAATATAAATTTATAGATCGCCATGTAGTATACCGAGATAGATTTTGGACCCAAACCGCGGGAGAAATGAGGCCCGCGCAGATTATTTTGATATAGTCTATGATTGGTGGATTTCAGCTCGTCCACTACTATTTCACCCTGTGCTATCCAAAACAGTCCAAAAACGTATACTGCACATATAAAGCACATTTTGGATTCACAACTCTTGCCTATACGTATACAATTCTACAAAAGCTTAATCGGTCACCGTGTCAAAACGGGGACTCTCACTCTCTTCACTCGCTCGGTCAATTCACGACGAAGACGTGGTGGTCAAAGTGTAATTTCTCGGACGAGATGAGAATACATATAGGCGAAAAGGCTTGTATGTACAATATTCGGTCGGTAATTATTGGCAGGAGTAAAATCTGTTTTCCTAATAGGTTACAATTATAGAACCACTGTTTTTCTGTTCCTTTATCTGATTCATAGACGTTCTTCTTGGCCTACGCCTTCCTCTCTTTCCTTCAATCTTCTCTTCTATGAGCTTTTCAACCGACTCAGTGCCAACTTTGTATGTGGTACCTGAACTACTATGCTGGAATCAATTGAAATATGACCTCTCTGGCTAGGCACCGACTTCTAACAGAACAGTAGATTTGTAAATTCAGTTTTTTTCTCGAAGTTATTTTATACTTTTCAGATATGATGATTTAGAATCAAATCGTTTCGCATGGGGTGACCAATATTTTTTTTCTCACCGGTGCTCGATTCTTTCCAAAATAGACTTTCCTACTTGCACCTCTTCAGTACTCTTTCATTTATTATCTTGTTTGTCCAGCTTATGCCCTTCATCCTCCACATGTAACATGTCCGTAAACATGTATATATGTAGTTGGTTATTGCTTGTTTCGAATTATATAAAGAGTTTTATTTTTTGTAAATATTTCAGAGAACTACTTATTTATCATTTAGCTTTAGCACATAATGCCGACCTTGGCACCCCTAAATGACGCGTAGCGGATGCGGTGTAAGTTAACTCGTACTATTTAACCATCCGTTCATACAGCCGCGATGAAACAACACCCTCGCAGCTCGTCATAGGGAAAGAGATGCAATTATTCCGACGACATAGAAAGAAAGAGATAGCCCTATACTCATCGAAGCATAACTCATAAATAAAATACAATATGGTGAGCAAAACATTGAATTATGCCGGTATTATGTCACATTTGGCCTTTGTGAATTAGTCACTGTATAACGCTAGGGGAGTAATTTGTCTACTTGTCAGTGATGTTAACCAAGCGTGCACGCATGGATTTATTACTTTTGTATCTGCTAAAAAATAATTATCATTTGTAGTGTTAAGTAGAAATGTATTAAGATATATCCTAAATAACCTGCATTAACGTTCCATGTGGAAGTAAACTTTATATCGTTCATAGCTAATAATACATTGATATAGCGTTGATGACCCTTCAATTTATAAACAAAACGCTAGATTCTGTTAAGCCATAAAGGGGAAAACAGAGCGCCTGATTCAGCGAAATCATAGAAAAGCACATAAATTGGTACGCATTAACATTTCCTTTATCCTACGTGTCGTGTATGACGGGGGCGCCACTGAGAGCTGCGCCGCGCGGGGCCGCCCAAGACAATAAATTTACATATTTCACCCCTCAAACAGACCTTTTTTGCCATTCCGCAGAATTACGCACATATGGGAATATTCTGTTGAATACATCAGCAGTAAGGAGAGATACTCTCAGAATAAAATTATCTTCCACGACGCCACATTTGAAGATAAAGAGCTGCTATAATTTGACGCTTTTCATATAGATGAGTCAGCTCTTTTTATTTTTGTTGACACTATAAGAGACTTACCTACCAGTGACTTTTCTTGATTTTAGGAAAGAACACGTTTATCTTTATTTTTACTACGATTTATGAGAGAAATCCTAAAATTTTAAAGAAAAACGAAACAAAAATTGAGTGCGTATACGATACGCGTTGTAGATATGTTAATCTGTGCATCTATGTACCTAATACTATTACCGACTACCGAATATGGGGTGTCAGGGTGTCAGATATATAGGTAATGGAATGTAATTTTGCGGTAGAAGGAACCTTCAAAGGGTCAAATCAAAATCATTTTCACAGTCCAATGAAACAACGTACGGTTGTTAATATGGTGCTGTGCACAACATAACGTGTGCTTCATATATTCTGTACATCACACATTTACATCATGCTCGCACATACGTGTATGATTAGACAAGCTTGTCAAATTTTATAATTCTAGGAATACTTTAATGACATTAAAAGCGATTAGTGCGCTTAGTTTTCCTAACAGACCTAACGATTGAAATTCAACACTAAACTTTTTTTATTTAAAATTCAGCTGACCAAAGTCAATAATTACCATTAGTTAGTTCATTTCTAAACCTCATTCAGTCATCTTCCAACACTGTAACGTGTTTACTTACAGTACAAACTTAAAATTATAATTTTCTTCTTGCTAAAAAATCTTGTCTGTCGAAAGCTTTTCTCATTGTGATGAAATATTTGTAGGTCATAAACTCTTGCGAAGAAGCGAATAAAAAAGTTAGGTAAAAATTAATAAAAATGTCCGTAAAATCATTACTACTATCAAACCTGCTATCAAATATATTAAATTTGAATTTTATTTTACCACAAAATCCATTCAACTAAACTGTGTTCTCACTCACACTTTACTCAATAGCATTCACTTTGAAAAGTGTATTTCGACTTGGTCGCAGTTCGTAGGGCACGCCGTCATTGCGGCGGTAAGGCCCATCATGGGGGAGTGGCTAGAGAGGCCACACGGTAGCCTCTCGTACCGTCAGACGCAGATTATCACCGGGCACAGTAGCTTCGGGCGGTATCTGCATCTGATGGGTATAGAGCCAACGCCCGAGTGCCATCACTGCGACGCGAGCGTGGACTCGGGGCTGCACACGCTCACCGAGTGCCCGGCGTTTGAGACACCGAGGCGGGAGCTTGATTTGAGCTGCGCGGATGCGTGGGCGGCCAGCGCCTCCTTCTGCGAGCAGGTCATGCTCGCGAAGGAGACAGCAGAGCGGGCGCGACGCGATGAGCGAGAGAGGCTCGCTGACATCGCTGCACGCGCCCGAAGGCGGCTCGGGCGTCGGAGGGCGCAAACTGACCTCCGCCCCCCATGAGCGCGGGCCTGAGGGTGACGAGTGGAGCCGCCCGTCACCCTAGCAGAAGCAGGCCACGGCGGCGGCGCGCATCGTAGGACGATGCGCGCCTCCCCACACCGGGGTTGAGTCGGGGACCGCGTGGTCCCCCCCTTCCCGAGGAGGGCCAGACCGAGAGGGATGGCCCTGGGTCAGCCGGGGTGCGAGGGATATGTTGCATGACAACCTCACCTTCGGCCTAGCACTACGACCCAGAGACGGCGTGCGGTTTAGTCGGTTCGAGTCCGACATAACCTCCCCCTCCGGCTCCGGAGGGGTGGGTATCCGTGGGGATTTACCGCAAGTAAAAAAAAAAAAAAAGGTCGCAGTTCGTATCATTCGTGTAATTAAGCCTAAAATTTCGTTTGGCAGGTCCTGTGTCATTAAAAAACATCATCATTTTAGTATTGATGTCTGATATCCCAATCCTGAAATAAAGATCTACCAAATACAACCACACTCTTACACTAAAACATCGCACTAATGCCACACATATATAAATGCATTATAGATAGCTCCGCAAAATGCCCTAAAATACGTACCGGTGTGATTTACCTCACTACATATATTATGTGGGGCTACAGTTTGACCAGCACTTAGGTATTATGCTCAATCGTATTACGTACCTACGCCGAAATAGGAGGTCGCTTTATAGAATGAAGCGTGAGAGTAACTGGCACTAGGTAGACGGACGACACTAATACTCATTAGAATTACATAGTGGAACGAGTGGTTGGGCCGAGCCCGGCCATGCCGTCTGCATTCAACTCGTTCGGCTGCCCTCAAAACAGTTTGTATTTCGCACTACGAACAAGTGACCAGCGGGTAACTGGAATGATCGAGACATATTTATTTTGCGTTTTACATAAATTTTTAATATTTTTCATAAATATGCAAACATTATTTTTGAAAATAGAATATGCGAAGTATCGCATTTACGGACAAAGAAAGTCAAATCTTTTGCAGGAGTGTTGGAGCTTTTTTGGATTTGGAACATTATTCAATTACCCCAGCATGCGCCGTTTCATACAACATTGCAGAGCATTGTAAGTAATATTCTAAATATAAAAGTTATTTATTAGACGTAACTCACGTAATATTAATTAAATTGAATGTTTATAATAACAAGTATGTTTCATTTCCCTGCATTCTTTTGAGAAAAGCACTATACCTCGACGGAAATGGTAAATACCTGAATGAAACTCATACTTAACCTGCAATTGCTATTTCCCGGCGTTTGCAATAATGTACAATTATTCGTGTGTCTTTGTGCAAAGTTTATTTAATAACCTGCAGATCAGATATGAAGACTTTACATAAGTTTAGTATAACTCACACGTGGTTCCATATAAATTTTATGGAGACACACCAGAAAACTCCTCAAAACCAAATAGGAAATGGGAAATTATTACTTCTTAGGTAGTTTTAGGATGATCCTGTGACAAGGTAAGCTACAGTATGATGGTCAAGGACGTGCTGAGATTACATTTGTCTTGAACTATGAAGGCAGACCACAAAACTCCTCAATTATATAAAACATGAATGTCTCGTTTATGTTATTGAGAGCTTGAGATTGACATAATGTCAATCTTATGAAACAAATTCAAAAGCTATGGTCAACGGCATGCTGGACTAAAGTTGGACTGGATAAAATCACTAAAAAGTGGAAAAAATTAATCCATTTTTAAGAACAACATTTTCATTACAATCACTGTAAAGTAACATATATTTTAAATATCTGTATGAATAAAAATAATATCTTCTTCTATAGTGGCGATGGCGTTGATTACACTTCTTTCCCGTAGGGTATGCCGAGATCACAAGTTTTCACTTGCTACTACACAAGCATACACCTTTCGCTACTCTTCCCTAATCTTCTAGTTTTCATACATGTTCGCCATTGAAAGTAAGACTGCATTAGGTCATGAGTATCCTCATGACCTAGTGTTTCTTGAAAATATCAG
Organism: Eilema caniola; assembly: GCA_949126895.1. Lineage (NCBI taxonomy): Eukaryota > Metazoa > Arthropoda > Insecta > Lepidoptera > Erebidae > Eilema > Eilema caniola. Next base: position 16,311,105 of record OX421464.1, on the reverse strand, counting down.
CTGTGTTATGTTTAAGGATATTATAATCCATTAAAAAGACTATGTTAACGCAAAGAAACTGTGAAGATTAAAAGCTTTTTTAAATAATTTACACGGTAATTATGGCTGCATATTTATGATTCTGACTTATACTTTAAAAATCTACGATGATGTCGTATCATATAAAAATCATAAATCATATTATCATAAATTCTACAAGATGAGACGATTGAGCAAAATAGGGAGTCGAAAGTATTCACTCAACAGTTTGGGAGGCCCCATCTGACGAAACTTAAAACTGTGGATAGCAAAATGATTGCCTTAAAGTTCAGGATGCTTGAAATGATCGAGAAATTCTATGGACAGCTATATGTATCACGGATGAGTATGCCGACGGGACACAGTGATGAAGACCACAGAGCCCCGCTCACGCGCCATTACATCGAGGAGATACCTGATGTCGAGCAGTGCGAGATAGAGGTGGCTCTCAGGCACCTGAAGAACAACAGGTACCCTGGTGATGATGGAATTACTACTGAGCTTCTGAAAGCTGGCGGGGTTCCAATCCTGAAAGACTAGCCCTTTTAGAATTGGAACCCCGCTGCAATTCCGTCATCCAACAGGGTCTAACGCCTAGGGCGTGAAGCGGGAGTGCGGTGATACTATTCTTCAAAAAGGCGACAAGACCTTGCTGAAGAATTACAGGCTCATCTCACTCCTGAGCCACGTCTACAAGTTGTTCTCGACAGTCGTCACAAATCGCCTCGCGGGTAAACTCGACGGGTTCCAGCCACTGGAGCAAGAAGGGATTCGAAAAGGCTATAGGACCGTGTACCACATTCATACTGTTCGACAGATTGCCGAAAAAAGTCAAGAATACAATCAGCCGCTGTATGTGGCGTTTGTGGACTCCATCGAAACCTGGGCAGTTCTGGATGCCCTGCAGTGGTGTCGTGTCGATTGGCGATACATCAAGATGCTGAGATGCCTATATGACACTACCACAATGTCCGTCCAGCTCCAAGACCAGAAGACGAAACCCATTAGCCTTCAGCGTGGAGTTAGGCAGGGGGATGTTATATCCCCCAAACTATTCATCAATGCATTGGAGGACGTCTTCAAGACTCTGGATTGGACTGGGCCCTGGGATCAACATAAACGGCGAGTACATCTTGGACCTTCGGTTCGCCGATGACATCGTCGTGGTTGCGGCGTCGCTGGAACAACTGGATAAAATGCTGCACAGCTAAGATGGAGCATCTCGACCCGTCGGCCTCGGTGTAAACTTGGATAAAACCAAGATCATGTTCAACGAACATGTTGCACCGAGACCGATTGCAATCGAAGGGGCAACGCTCGAAGTTGTCCAAAAATATGTATAACTGGGCCAGGTTATCTAACTCGCTAAAAACAACTACGAGAAAGAACTAGCCAGAAGGATTCAGCTGGGCATTCGCAAACTACGTCGAGTCTTCTCTTCTCCCCTACCGCAATGCCTGAAAACAAAGGTCTTTGACCAGTGCGTCCTAACTGTTATGACTTACGTTGCCAAAACGTGGCCACTGACGGTAGGGCTAGTCCATAAACTTAAAGTCGCGCAGCGGGCTATGAAGCGAGCTATGCTTGGAGTTTCTCTGAAGGATAGAATTCGAAACGAGGTGATGAATAAGCAAGCTGAAGTAGCAATGGGCTGGCCACGTCTGTCGAAGGACCGATGGCTGTTGGAGCAGACGAGTCCTAAAGTGGAGACCGCGAAATGGCAAATGAAAAAAGGTGGGACGCCCCCTAACCAGATGGACCGATGACCTGAAAAAGGTGGCTGGGACGGACTGGATGCAGAAGGCGGAGGATCGTACGAAATGGCGCGCATTGGGATAGGACTATGTCCAGTAGTGGACTGCAGTGGGCTAATTGATTGATTGATGTTAATTTGCATTATCCGCATCCACTCAAGGACCTTGGGTCTTAGAAATTCTTGATTATTATGTACCAAACTCTTCCGAAACAGCTGAATCGATATTTCTTATATTTTTTGTGTATATTTGGTGGTTTGAGAATAACTTGTAAACTATTTTTTATATCACAAATAAAATGGGTAGGTAATCTTTGAATGCAACTGAGACATACCTACGCCATGTTGCATTTTCGTGTAATAACTGTTCTGTATGACTCTAACCTGATTCTGTCTGGGGTTATTGAAATTACCGGATAGACATATTTTTAAATACAAGGATGCTAGTGATCTGTTATTTTGAATCACTTAAGTAGTACACAAGCACAAGGCCCCGCTGCGGCACTGATCTCCATATATTTTAAACGGTCACCAATTCAGCAATGATTTTAACTAAATATAATCATAGGAATAATACTTTAAAAAAAAACATTTAAATGCTATAAGTTCAACGCCGAAAGATGAAGTAAACAGTGCTTATCTTCGTTTAGCTCATATCAAAACACAAATATCTTAATAGGAAATGTTTTGAAAATTATAAGAAACATTAGGTATAACAAATAATAATAATGTATCCTCATAAAATTGTAATAAAAGAGAAGACTGATAGATGCGGAAACCTGCAAACGCCTGGCCCGTCTGCACCGTTTATAGTTTCAAGCAGTGCAATGTAATGATATTTATTTAGGCGCAGTTCGCAACTCCGACGTGAATCAGTTTTATTACAGCACACTGACAAGGACGCACATCTCTCCCATCGCTAACGCAAGCCGACCTCCAACAATAAAAGGAAGCTTATTTTCTGTTGTATTTTATCTAACAATATATGTATAGATTGTTGGGAAATATCGCATTCTGTGCACGAATTCCACCACAATCGATAAGAGAGATGACCGCTGGCCGCGAGGCGAGGGGCACGGCGGCGGTGCGGGGGTGCCGATGGGGAGACTGTTATTTGATTAGTCTTACCGAGAATGAGCTCGTCTCTACTTAATGGGGTGAGGGCTTGTAACCGGACCACGTATAATTTTCACGACTCTGCGTTAACACTATGAACTCGCAACGAGACAAAAGCTCAAAAGCACTTATCTAGAAACAATAAAACGATTCACGGCGGAACATAAGAGCAGACCCGAAAGGCGCTCATCCCATCATCGCTTAATAGACACGCATTTCGACATAAATGAGTTTCGCTTTAAATTAATTAGTAGCACATTTTCCATTATAAGGACAAATGTAAAAGCGACCGCTTAATAGCGCGGTGGAAAACTCGCTAGTTTTCGCTCGCGAGAATAGGGCTGGAGAGAAATTGCGGATAGACATAATCAGTCTTCAGGCTTTGAGGCCGCCTCAGCCCCCTAATGTGCCGCGCACCTCTCCAACTGATGAATACACTCCACACATATACTCCTCACCATTCATTCCATTCAATATCAACATTGTAATTAAGTTCTCTAACCATTCTGTTTATATTAATTATGACGTTGAATAGATACTACACATCCATTTTCTAACTTTCTTATTTAATGAATGGTAAATCTAAGTTAAAGCCTTAACCTGTCTCAAGTTAGCAACCAAATGTCTATAGTTAACTACTACAAGGAAAGTTTTGAAGCAAAACGGGAGGTCGGTTTGTGAGGACGGTCCGTAATGACCCTGTCCGATCTTACAAAAGGCAATTACAATAAAGTTCCATTCGCACATGGTCGTTAACTGGACGATATATCTTGGTTCCCTCAGTCAAGTCGGCTTTCGCACTTGTTTCATCTCACCGCCGTGTGACATGACACACGACCCCACATGACAACTTAAATTTTTAAAAGTAGGAACTTTACTGTAGTGGTAAAACAGAATGCTTCTCTAGACTTTTCTAAATACTTACAAATTGTATGTACCCTAAGAAAAAAAAATTACGTTGGAGATAGTGTTAAAACGAGTCAATGTAAATAAATCCTATTTATATCAGTTTGACGAGAAGGTGTAGGTAGTTAAGAAATGAAGGTGCGGTCGACGGAGGAAGCCCGCGCACCTACCCGGCACGGAGCGTACACTTTACGAGCGGAGGATTAACCCGTGTAACGAGATTCATTAATTCTTGTCGTTAAAATTTGTCGTTCTCGATTAATAAGGAAGTCCCACGCGGCGGGACGTTATTATCACTCGACCGCAGCCGGGTGTCGCCCGGCGACGCCAGGGGCTGCCTCGCCGCGAAACTTCCCACTCCGCCCGCTTTATTTACACTATCGAGTAAATTAAACTCGCGCTCGAGTGTCGGAGAAAACTTTAACAGAACTTTGTGTGTAATAAGTGGTGCAACAACACGAGTGGAAGAGCAAACGTCGGACGCGGTCTCCGCTCCACACTTCTCTCCCACTTAACTCTTTGGGACATATTTATTCGACCCTCCGGCGACCACTGGGAAGCTTACCCTCCCAGGCCCCTTTGAAATTAACCTAACGAATCAAAGCAGCCATTAAATAGTAAGTACCTTAGCCATTCTTACAAACAATCTGTGCCCATTACGTTATGAATGCTCGCCGCAACCTCGATCGATCGGGTACTGTTTATAAATTTTTGATAGGTCTCGGAAACGAATCGAAACAAAGAAAGTACACAGTTTCGTTATTAGCGTCCGTTTCCTCTATCTGTTTGTATGTAATTTTTAATGTGGGGTCAATCAGGGAGCTATATCGTAGATCTCCGTCGGGCCGAGACCGTAACGATAATGAATCGGCACTGTAAGAGCACCGGACCGCACTCACGAATTATTAATCGCTGTATATGCGCACCACAGCCTACTCCTATTTATTAAATATTGTCTTACGCCGTAGTAAGCAGTATACTGCAGTTGTATTAGATATAAAATACGCTAAAATAAATACTAAATAGGTGAATTTTTACTGCTTAGAGGGGATTTTAACTCAAGATTAAACTGTGGTCAACGTAGTAAGCGATTTCAATTACACCACATTACTAATGCATAAAGAACATCTTCTGTGTTCACACCGGCCGCATTTCCTTGTCCTTTAAGATGACCCTCCCTTTGTGGAGGCAGAGTGGGCTTGTTCACTATTTGTTTTACCTACCTGTGACCCTCGTACAACTGTCCACTAAGTGTTGATTGCTTGTAAACAATGTTTGTAAGCATTAAACTATTTAATTTGACAAAATTACAAAGATGTCACCCTAGTTAAATTCGAGAATCTTTTTCTATTCTTAGATTAGAGAACTTAATGGTTGCCTCATAAGTTTATTGTGCGATTCGAATCCCATGCGTGGAAGGAATTGATAAGGCGCGTTCGAACCTTTGCGTCTATTGCTTGAAATTTATTGCTGTTTTGGGTTTTTATTGTTCCGTTTTACGGCCTCCTCGTGTATAAATCGTACAGGGGCATTTTTTTTATTACGTGTCCAGGTTACAAAATGGAATGAAAGAATAAAAAAAATTGGTAATGCATAACAAAATTTATAGAATGATTCGCTATTCTTGACAGTGTATTAAAATAGCTACAGGTACTCTATAAATATACACGTTTGGAAAATAATAATACTTTCTTTGGACACGAGAGTGGTTTAGACATCCACTTTGTAACTTTTAAAAGTAAAATTAATAAATAAGATACTATATTCTTAATGAAATATTATTGTTTATTTGGTTATAAATATAATATTCTTTAAAATAATATTACAGCATAAGTAAGATAAGCCATATATTTTTGGTATTTTGTAAAAATGTAACCATTTTGTAACTATTTGGTAATTTTGCCAACTTAACTTCCGATTTATATCGTGTAACAACCATCTAAAGATGTTAATTTATGTTATTTAGTTCATTCTTTTTTTATAATTCAACGTAAAGTAAAATAAAATAAGGTATTCACTTTCAAAATCAGTTAAATTTAAAGAATTGGTAACAGTAAAACATAAGACAATTACAAAATGGAAAGCTTCAGTTACAAAATTGAAAAGGTAAAGCTTAGTTTACCCTGATAAAAAAATACTGCAAATCAGTACTGAAATAGGAAGGGATAAACCATGAACGACGGTAATTTATAAAAGAAAATGAAACTATGCTATTTTAGTAATCGACGCCTTTTATTTCTATTCAGCCTTTTAATTCAGTTCAGTCTCAAAAAATAAATCTATGTGAAAACTGCCTTAAGGTATTCAATCTAAAATTATTTTATAACAATTACATAAATATTACTATTGAATCAAACATACTTAAGAAACAATACTAACTAAAAAACAATTAAGCACAAATGACCCGTATGATCAAATGATAAAATTCTGAAGAAATAATTTAATCAATCATAATAATATCAGCTTAAAGATGAATAGATCTTTAAATCTATCATACAGGAGAATAATACTCGTTAATACCATGCAAACGATTCCAAACTCGATGTGGTTGAGTCGTTTTATTGAGTAGTTTTTATAGCTACCTTTCTCCACCAGCATCAGATTAGCTCCATGTTATCATAATATTATATTGTCACGTGGCATGCCAAACTTCAGCTCAATTGGATAATCAGAAGTGGTCGAAAAATGAATTGCAAGACTTCAGCAAAGTAACAATATGAATATTGCGAGTTAAATAAAAGCGTCTAGAAATACCAACACTTTATAAATTATTAATTAATTTAAAGAACATAATAAGAGCCCCAAGTACAGTTACTCAAGTAACCGACAATAATTATTGTACTAAAATAATTATTGTTACAAGATACCATCATATATCCACTAAAACGAAAAGTAAACACATACCTGCATGCATTTGTACTCGCCTTTATATTTCCATTTTGTAACATTTTTATTCCACGCTATATGTAACCAAACAAAATGGAAGTAACGCATCTCCAATCGCCGACCTAAGATTGCTTGTAAATGAACTTTAATTAAGATGAAACACAAAGCAACTATTTTAATAGCTTATAATGCGTTTGTAGTTTATCATTATTATATTTCTATAAACAAAAAACCAAACTTACCAGTAAAAATTACAATTACAAAGTGGATGAAAAATCCGGCAAGGTAACGCTCAACAAGTTTCGACACGAAATACGTCAAAGTGGTCATTCTCTGACTGTTTTACAAAATGGCGAAGTCTGGAGTATTGTTACCAGGGAAGAAATTTGTAGCCAGTGGTATATTTTTTGGCGACAAAGTCTATCAAATTACGGTTACAAAGTGGAATTCCATGCACGGCCGGAATTGTGAGACATAATATAATGTTACGAAAGATAGTTTATTTTATTAAAGTAGTGTTATTTTATGTTTACTTCTGATAATATTATCATTTTTCGATACCATTCATTCTTCTTTACCCTTGCCACTGAAGGAAATTCATGAATAAATTTAACTCGAAACTAGGCCGGTCAATGTGGGACATAGTAAAATCATGGGTATTCAAAATTATATTTAGTATAATTTCATATTCATCAATAAATTATTCGCATAATTTGATGTGTTTTGGATACATTAAATATTAAATATTTTTACTATCGCCACATCATAATAAATTTTCTTTCATTTCTCCATAAAATTAATGGTAAACTTCTGGGACATGCTCACTTAGAGTATGGTCGTGTAAAAAAAAAAATGCCCACAGATAGAAGATGAATTCCACGCTAAAGCGACCGCTGCAGCCATATACCATACATTTCGGCGATACCTTACATTCCCGTATAAATACAAACACGTAAAGTCACTACCCAGCCCTAGTTTAGTGCCGTGTCACATACATATTGAAGGTAATGTTTGAACAGATCCTTTATTTTTGTCTAAATACCGAGCAGTAGTTTCCACGGACGGACGACGATTTTCATAGAGGTCCATCACGACGACCCAAGCGTGTGCGATATATCACACGAAATTATGCTTGGGCTGCGTTCCTATGCCGAGCGCGACAGAGATGGCGTGCGAGACTCGCTGACCCTCAGGCTCATAATGTACGGTCCGGTTAGGTACACGACTTACGGGAAATAGGTACCTATGTAACCTCCGAACCCCGCGCCCGCACCCCGTGCATGAAATGCTTATTATACGCGGCACGTAGGCCACCACCCCGCGCGCTCAGCCGGCGCTCGTCAGCTTGCTCGCTCGCGCCACCTGCCCGCCCGCCCAGACAGGGACGCACGACCGATATTATAGCAAATCGAGAATTGTTATGTCCGGTCCGCCAGAGGTCGGCGTAATATATGGTCACGGTATTCCGGGCACATATATTAACACAGAACTCGCCTCATACGAAAAGATCTTACACGATGGAAACAAATGGTAAGGAAAATTTCGGCGGTAAAATTCATTGAGATGGAAGCAGCAAAAACGGAATGAAAAATTACTGCAATTTTTCTGACTGATCTGACTATTGTTGGCACAGAAAATGGAATGAAGCTTGATATTTACTGTAACATTGTTGAGTGACCGTATCTATGTGTACCTATTTATTGCTTGATATTTAAAGATTGTAACTGTCACTCACAAAGATGGCAACAAATGTATTCTATTTAGTAATAATGGGGATGCTACATATACGGTCAAGTGGATGATCGAGACAGGTTAGACAAATGAAGAATGATCACTATTGAAGCGAGGGGACGCTGCCCGTGCTGTGCAGACGCAGCCCCGTTATATGACACGTCGCGCTAAGTGACTGATGATGCTGCAATGTGAATAGCCCCGCGTATACTTGCATCACAATTTTCTTCACTACCGCTTCAATAATATTTTAATAGTTGGCACTGTTTATTCGAGTATACCTAAATACTCTCTTCTATATACCTGAACGTATAATTGAACAACATGGTAAGCCTCATCGATAATATCTGGAGAGAATCTGGTAATTTTCAATACACTTTTCTGCCATGTACGAGCAAGGAAACTACTTGCGGTAGTGTTTCTCAAAATGAGAAATGAGAAGCCTATGAAACATAATTACAATCAACGTAAACGCGTACTAACACACACTCGTACGACAAAAGTTTTGGAACGTCGTTGCAAAATACTTGCTGCTTATAAGTACAAACACGCCCTTGCGATAAATGTCTAGGGGCACAGTCACCCACACCGCCTAAACGAATTTAAATAAAATCGCGTATTAAAATCTCCAGCCGATCTCACAAAAATATACCTATGTCAGGAGAGATTTGAGCGGAATAAAAATTCCTTGGGCTCGTCGCATTATCGAGGGGCGGGTCTCCTGTTTTCTTTTATAGCTGTCGTAAGGTATAATCTTCAAGAAAAATGCGATATTTAAATGAAGCGAATTCCTCAAAGGGGATTTCCTTAATACCCAAATTTTTCAGTTGCAATTTCATTTGTTAATTCGGTAAGGTTGACTGTAAACGTGTCGGGGTATCGAAGAAACGTTTGTCATTATAAATTTTTGTTTACGATTTTTTTTCTTTTACATTAGGCAAACATAAAGGTTTCATGTTTTCCTTGACATATTACCCGGGGGTGGCTCATGTCGCAAGCAGTATAAACAGAGAGGTTTAATGAGGGCAGTGCGGTGAAAACGCGTGTGCGCATGCACCCTGGATCGCGAGCAGGATCTCCGCCACGTGCGTGACACGTGCAACACGTCTCTAATTGCCCTACTATAGAGATTGTGACAATATTGGACAATCCAGTGAAAATAACACCCGAATATTGTATAGCGTTTGAGCTGACAATAATCTCTCATTTTAATAGATAAGTGTAGGCGGAGTCATGTGATTTGTTACTGACTACCCGTTTAATACCAGCTTTGTTTATGTAGTTTAACTCCTTAAAATCTGATAGATATAACAGTGGGAAATTTTATTCGTATTATATAAAAGAATGTTTGGATTGAAATTGAATTATCTAAAGTGATAAAACTATTATATTAATAATGAAAGAAATAGTTTAGATCTAGTCTCAATATCTCGACGTTGGTACATTTTTAAGATTAATAAACAAAATTATACATTATGACATAATTATCAATTATAAGTACATCTTCTGAATAATAGGTACCTATCTATGTACAAAAAAAATTGTCCGTTAGAGAACCATCTCTTGTAATAATAGAAAGAAAAAAATATTGTGAATTTTCAATTCCATACATATCTAGTCTAGATTTTTAAACATTTCATTGACAGCGACATCATTTAACTAATTTAGATCGTACTTAGCAAAATATCTTTCATGAGATTCAAATTGTGATTTCACTGAGGATTGTTAACTACGAGAGTTAGCTTTCAGTTGTAATCTTTGAAATTGTAACTAACAAAAACCATGCAAAAATAAAGTGAGGGCGGTCCTCGTTCCGTGGCCATTTCATTAAAATTAAAGAAGTTAAGTCGCGACACAAGACAAACTGCCGCCTAGAGAAATAAAGAGAGCAAAGCAAATGAGAAGAACTCATTTGGGCGACCGCTGAATTGTGTTCGAGAGGATAATAAAAAGGGAAGCCATCAGTGACACGCACAATAAGCATCAACCTCAAGAATATCATAGATAACGGCCCGGAGCCGCAACCGCAGGGACCTCATTAGGAGGCCGCAGGGAAATTAAAAAGAAAGCAAGATCTCGGACTCGATTGCGACCCGAGAAAAACGACCAGCCTTGCTCTCATAACATTACATACAGCCTCCGTCGATTTTCCGGACGATTATTATTTTGTGGTGCGTAAGACTGGCCCGGAAAAGTAGTTAATGACAGAACAGAGGTCGAAGGCTCACCAGACGCAGCATAAATCAGTCTGGAGCAGAGATGAATGTAATTACCGTACCGGACGGGACAAATCAGATCTGCGTGCCGCGACATTCGCTTATCGCCTGAACTATCGGCTTCTATTTAGCTCTCATGAATTATGAATTAATAGTAGTAATGAGTTATGGAAATACTCAGCAAATATTTATTTTGTATACTTTGGTAATCTTTAACATCAACATTTAATTGAGATGCTAGATGTTGGTACAGGTGATAGGTATGATTATTTTTCCTAATAATTAGTTATTTATGCACTCTACCAGTAACTTATGTCTCCAATATGAAAGAATACGTAGATCTTGTGAAAAATATACCCTAATTGTCACCTGTGAACTGATACACCTGCTGATAAATGGCACAGACTTGTCTCTTGAGGTTGAGACATCAAAAGGCAGTCGCTCCTGCAAAAGCCCAGATAAGTTAAAACAACCGAAAGAGCGGGAGAGCTAATACTTGCCTCCAAATTTGATTGATTGATTGATTGATTGATTACTGTAAAATGCACATTTAATAATAATTTAATATACTAAAGTATAACATTACAATGACAGACAGTTTTAAAGATAAAATTAGATAACAAAGATGTTCTTTATTGCACACCATAAAAATATTAATTAGATATAGGTAATAATCTTTATAATATAATACACGAAGGCATATATATCTGATTTAAAAAAAATAATTTCTCGAGCCGCCCACAAACATTCCATACAAAATCATGCTAAGCAGTAACAACCAGTAAAGACGCACCTTGGTACTGTAGCGTCTGCCCTTTGGATCGAACCTACTTGTTACTGAACCTTCATGCCTCAACGGTATTAAAATAAAACTACTCAAAATAAAGAATTTAAATTTAGATAGGAGAAAAAACATCTGATGTGATTCAGCTCCACACAGTTGGCGTCAAGAGGCTGACAGAGAAGTCAGCATATATTCTTCAAGTGGAAGATTGAAGATATGAAAAAAGTGCATTACATTACGCGATCCTCTAACACACAGTAGTAATACATATAAAAAACCACGCGCAAAACCCCTAAAACTCGTAGGAATGCTATATTTCTGAATAAACAACAAATATTCCAGCATAATAGTGTACCATTTCTAGTATTGTTGAAAAACTGTATAGCCCAACGCCTCGGGCCCCACAATATAACGCATCTTCTATGTTACGTTTAATTTATCACAAACCTTTTTTAATATTGAATCTATTATTCGACATTGCAACAGATTACTAAATAATTGAATGAAATTTTGAAGCATTTACTATGCTAACTTTTCAAATCGATTAAGAATAGGAAAAGTGGCTCAGTGGTCAGAGCATTCCCCCTGTAAGGGAAAGATCGTAGATTACTAAATAGTCTGCAAATATTCTTCATTCAAAATTTAATACGATAAATTCACTAATGGGCACTATTAATTGATTGGTGGACAATACTATGAACATCAAATAGTATACATAAATTATGTACCTCACAAACGAAACTAAATATAGACAGACGGAATTAATAGTGTGAATTGAGGATTATTAATGACCCTTGGAAACCTTGACGAGATACCTTGCACCGTCTTTTATTTAGTATATTCCATCTTTTATTAGCTTATTCTAAACAAAGCCTTTGAAACGTTAATCAGCTATCTAGAAAACTGAAAAAACTGCAAAAGGTAACAAAAATAACAATTAATTGCCTCTTTCGTAAACAATTGCCAAGTCTTTCGAACAGACTCGATTAGCTAGGAAGAAATCTATAGAAATCTTACATTTATGCAAAATAAAGGCAATCAAGGCTCGGACGAACAGAAGAAATGAGCTTCATTAAACGGCGGAATGAAAACTTTAATAATGTAAGATGCAAAAAACTCGACAAAAAATACTTAAGAAAATCTGACGACATAAAGGCTGTTGTAACCGGGGACTCGCCGTAAAATCATTAAGATGCTAATAAAAACTTCCTTTTGTAACACAGAGACGAACTCGGGAAGCGGCGAAAAAAATATTCAAATAAAAACTCAATCGAGAGAGTGGAATGGGAGCGGTACCATGATTATTCTTCAAAACATAATGAAGAGAATTAATGTAAATATTCTTTTTGCTTGGAACTTTCCGCCCTCCGGAAAGTTTTATTTTACGGCGCGTCGTTTAACAACCGTCCCTACTTATTGACATTCAATTCGGGGGAAATTGATTTATGAAGATTGTCGCCTTAATTGTAAAAAGATTTTTAAGGATCGATGTAAATCTGAGAAACATTTACGGTAGGGCGCCGAATTGTTATTGTCGGGTATGTAGTGGAGTGGCAAAGTGTGTTTATGGTGCTGGCTTGATAAATATGTTATTGTGTATGGTGAAAGTGATGGTAGAACAATAGGTGTGCATTGTTGCATTATTGAGTAGGTCGTGACAGCGCGAATCAGGGTAGCGGGTGAGGGTTGCAGCTGCAGGCGCGTCATTACAATGTCATGCCGGTCTCGCTCGCTGCACGACGCACGACAAGCGGAACAATTGTACGCTTTTTATTCGTTTATTGATATTTAATTTCAATGACAACTTACTTTTAATTATTTATGGAGTAGGCATAGTTGTTTGTGAATTGCAGTTTGTTTGTTTTTTTGCAGATAGACGGGAGAAATGGCGTTTTTATGTGGCTTAAAAAGATCTATTATGATTTTTTTTTCAAACAGTATTATAAACTCCAGAATTCCTCTCAGTGTTAAAGGATAGCATATCCCATTAACCAGGAACGCATTGATAGAACGTTTTAAAGTACATTGAGGGAAGCAAGGGTTTTCACTTTACACTGTAATTTTTTATCGGACGTGTTTACTGTCGGATTCAGAACTATCCTGAAGAATAAATATTGGTTGCCAATTTTCTTCGTGTAGTTACTCTAGACACCTCAGGATATCACCACGTAGTAGGTAAGCAACAATAAATATTTGTTCATTATTAATTTATTTGGAACCATAGTAAATTATTTTTCTTTCCTTTTTAGTTAAAAGTTTCAATAAAAAAAAAAACAAACAAATATTGAAGAATTTGTATAATTACCTATCGCAACATGTAATCTGCCTCGGTGTTCAGCAGAAGTCAATACCACTGCTTTGCTTGATTTTTCAGGATCGGTTCAATTGACAGTGTTAAGTTTCCTATTACAAAATTCTTAGCATCCAAGTTAGAAGTACCCAGTTAAGGGCAATGTGCGCTAATCCATGAATAGTTCATGAATTTGGATGGCAATCACTCAATTCACCAAACCTCTACTCTCCGTTTGGAGATTTAAACGTTATGAGTATACAAAGAAATATATAAATATTTAATACATGTTCTGTGTTTCCTCAAGCCTATGGAAACTCCTCGAACCGATCTCAAACATATGCATGTATGTATAGGCCCTAATCAAGCACAAAGTAAGTACCATACCCTTTTACTGGTCAGTATTTTTCGGGATTTGGAGCAAAATATCCGTAAATAATTGGAACCTCTCCAGAGGAGTCGTCGTGGAAGGGTCTACACAAGGTCCGGCACCTTTTTACGGTCGATAAAAATAATAAGTCGCTACTCCCTCTCCCACCCTACCGGGCAGCCAGAGCGCACCCGCCCACATACGGACACCGCTCATTTTTTGTCCGTAACACTTTTCATTTGTCTCCCACAACCGAAGTGAACACAACCGATATTACAGAATATTTTAACTCGAGTCAAAAAGTAACACAAAATATTTTTATGTTCCTTTTGACTCACGATGTAGCTCGTCGAAGTGATATCGTTCAGACTACATACGAACAGTCATTAGGCCAAGTTACACACATTAAAAGTTTCCGAATCGACACCTAATATGCAATCACATACTTTATACAAAATTTATCGTTCCTATTACAAGATTCGCATTAAACTACCCAGAAAATCTTTAACCTAAGCTTTAAGCTTATAAAAGCTCGGCGCTAATGGCCGGATACCGGAAATTGCGCTCTCATATATCTCCCAACAGATTTATGAAAGTACCCACACATGAGTCGGTGTCTCTTGGGCGCATACACGTCACACCAGTAAGGAGTAACGTACACTGTACACGCACACACGCGCGTCCCGAGACACCTACACCGTTAAAGTTTGTCACTTATTAATTTAAGGGATCATTAATTTTAAAGGGTACCGAACTGGTTTATGAAACTAACGCTAAATTAGTGACTCAATTAAAAAACTATTTCAAACTATTCAATCTTGTGGTGCGATCGAGTCACTATTAAACATGAATGGATATTGTCGACTGAGGAAGTGCCATCATCCCTGATGACTGCTGATTGGTGAATTTGACTCTGGCGCAGATTAGGGGACCAGATGGCAGTCACTGTCGTAAAGTCCAAAATAAGTTAAATAAAGATAACCATTAGGACGGACTTCTTGCTTTAAAGTGTAAACAACATAGGTTTTTACACTTTAAAGCAAGAAATCCGTATGCAATCTTACTTTATGATGATAATGAACGCTTTGTAATATTGTTTATCATCTTCAGACATTATTTGGGATTATCTTCCTTAGATTAGAAACTAATGAAAAAAAATGGGAATCTATTTGCAATTTTCCTCTTGTCCCTCACCCGTCACTTGCACGTGTAATCATTTCTAGCATTAATATCTACTAATTATAGAAAAACATATTTATCCTCTACATACCCATACATTACTCTGTTTTTATGTATGTGTTTTGGGCCAAGTGATAAATGGCATATTATTATAGTATATAATGCTCGGGCACGAGCATTATGATAAATATGAGAAGTGGACACAACGCGCTTCGACATGGATAGATATAGATTAGAAGGCTAAAGCTAGATGCCTTAGCCTTTGTGTTTTTTTTTATAGCTACTCATCCATACATGAACCGTAGTTGATTCGTCATAGACTTGAGTCTGATTCTTTAAACTCTCACTTTGTCCTCACATACATAAAAACAGAGTAATGTACGGGTGTGTGGAGCATAAACACAAAGCATCGAAGCAATCTTTCTATAATGACTAATGCTACGTACGTAGCCCGCAGTGTGCTACAGCGTAGGCGCGTAGCGGATAATCCGCGTCCAGTGGCGTAGTCTCACGCTTTCTCTCGTAGCCGCTGATATGACTCTGATGGTCTTTCCCTGTCATGTTTAATGCATCTGTCAGCTCTGCATACATATTTAACAATAATAAGCTTTACACCCTCCTCTGTTTTTAGATACACGAATTCTCTGTATAGAATTTTAATTATGTCTATCATTCGCATTGTTAATTGTTATAAGTTATATTTTTATTCTGAATTATAATATAATAACATTTTTCAATAAATATGTTTCAGTCCCACGTGATAAAGGTTGAGCCTATTTCCGTCAACCGAGCACTGTCTAGCTAGAGTCACGGTGCTCAATAAACTATTAAGATATGTATAATCCATAATGTGTCCACCTGTTTTAGCATAAAGGGGTTACAAACGTACACATAAGCTTTACAAATTCAATTTCTCGTTCCTAATAGCACTAAAATCTGTCCAGCCGTGTTGAAGTGTAAAGGAGTAACAAACACAAATACCATTACCATCTTTAATATTAGTAGGATTAAATTCCTAGGTATATATTTAGAAAGTTATTATCAGTTCAAACAATGAAGGGAGTGAATATAAACTGCTATCCTGACACCCTAAGTCAATTGTGCAAAGAATATTAGGTATATTCACGAGTGGAGGCTGTTTTTTTAGGATCGTAATCTTTTCCGCGTATCCCGTCTCAGCCCTCGCCGACACGTACCGGCCATTGTGACGCGGAATACGTCTTTCGCGGCGCTTCTTATATGAGCGTTACAAGTGCTTTCTAAATAATCTAAGTCCAGTCGAAGAGAGCGTATTGTATTGACACAGTGGAGTGGTGGCCGGCCGTATAATGCCCCTTGCGTGTGTGAGTTGTGTACGTGAAGGACGCCGGCTATGTGTGTGTCCACGCTTGATAGAATAAGCAAGTCGTCCGGCGCCGTGGGGGGGTGACGGGCCCCACGCCCCCTTAAGTATCTTCAAGACTGGACCTCCACCACCCCCTGCACACTACACGTCTTCTGTAGCACTTCCCGTAGCCACATCGAGCTGTAATGGGCATTTATGTTATGTTATAAAGATATATCACCATTAGATATATCAGCTCAACTTCATTACAGTTGAAAGATAGATTGATGCAACCAGTCAAAAGTGGTATAACAAAACACTATATTTGTATTATATGAATCTACTCAATTTATTTCTTGCATTTTGTTATGTGACAGAGTTATCAGATTAAAATTAAGAAACAGTTATGGACCTTGTCCGCCACAGGACAATGTTTGGACCGAGGAAGAGGTTTTATATTTATCAATTTGCATATTTCCCACGAATAAGCCCGCTGAGATTCATGCCGAGATCTTCTCATGATGGGCTGTACTATGAAACGGAGGTCATTGTATTTATTATTTAATTTTTGGTGTCTAAGAGTTTATTTGATGGCTCATGGCAACGTCTGAGCGAACCGATCAGTCAAGATTGATTCAGAAAGTTGATGAACAAGTCCTTAGGTAGGAAATGAAGATTGATCGCGAACATACGCACTAGATAATTATGAAGATTTTTTTTCAGTATCAAACAGATGGAGTTAAATATTTATATAATTAGCCTTTGTTTGTATTTGGTGAAGCTATTTTTTAACGTTACTACTAGATACATAGCTTAATAATAAATCTACACCTTTCTACCTAAACTCGCATATTAGAATGGTTTTAAAAGTGTCAAAGAAGAAAAATAACTGTGTGAAGTCTGGTAGAGTATTACAGATTCAGTACAGAAACGTGAGATGCATAACATCGTATCATTCAGAGTTTCGTCAATAGAAAAATAAATATTGAGCTTAAGCTCTCCATTACGTGTTAGGTTTATCATATTACCATCTTATTACCTAATTTTTTCTATAGTATGAACTTCAATAAATCAAACAGTAGCTTGTATAGATTTATCACTATAGGGTGATGGTGATATATCTAGTGCTTCACGTGACCATAAGCCTAACCTAACTATTTGCAAAAAAAATTGCAAAGCCTTCCATCGCAGCAATACCGCCAGCCTTTTACGTACAATACATGTCGATATCGATGGAGAGGAATTGTTCGTCACTTGAACTTTCTAGATACCTCAGTTTTGGCTGTACGTATATTGCAATCATTTTATACTTTTTTTAATGTAGACCACGTCAATTTGGCTTCACCTCGCCTGATGGTAAGCTGGTGGCAAAGTCTCAGCAAAGAGGGTCACCATTACATACACGCACCATGTGAACAATGGTGACACTCAGCTTGACGGCCTCATCAGATATGAACCTTCAGAGACGAAGAAAGAAACACGTGAGCTGATCAGGAGTTCCAGGTCTTAATGGTGCGACAAAGAAAAGAGTCACCAAACCGCTTGGTTCTTGAAGGAATATTCTGCACCATATACGGGTGACATTTAAGCCCTGCTCGTGTTGAATCTCACAACATACTCCTTTCCATTATTATTATGGTGAAAATATCTTAGCCTATAATGTTGTTATGAAATAATTTAATAATAATCTATGACTGCAGAATGTATCTTGTAAAATTTGCCGTTCTTCCTCAGTAAGTCAGTGAATATCACAAAAGAGTTTTCGTATAGAAAGTCATGTTGTGTGCTTTTAAATGTAAAGAGGATGCGCGAGTATACGATACTATTTTATTAAGTTGCTTAAAACGTCAGCATCAGTGAGAGAGGGCGGGCGTGGAATGGAACGGTGTGAGCAAATCATATTATCTGCCGGCACCAGCAGCGCTCGCCTGCACTTCACAATTTCGTTGCTAATTCTCAACTACCTGGATGTACATATAGTTGCATTCCCTTTTCGATCAGATATACACTTTCCTTTGTACTATTTACTAGTTGGTTTTGTATGAAAACTAGCTTTTGGAACATAAATTTTAAGCAGGTTAAACAGAAAAAACATCGTTCCACTTGCTACGATCAGGAACATACACATTTCGGATCATATTTTCGTAATTGTTTTCATGCAAACTCATTGGTTGCAGGTACTTGCTGTTGTTGCAGGTCTTGACCTGAGCTATAAATATATATATACCTCGCTTTATTAATGTGTTTCCGCAAACTTCTTTTCTCCATCCTCTATACTTGTCCAATGCACCTTAACATCTCTTTCTCAGTTCTCTGTGTTGGTCACTATTATCGTCCACCACCACAACTTTATTTTTCAACGATATTCTTCCCTTGATCCATTAAATGTCAATTACATGGCTCAAAGCGTAAACAAGCAGTACAAGTACCAAAAATTCGAATATAAAAATACGTACATTTAGTATAAAAACAACATTAAAACGGAATGTTACCGAACTGTAGGTACATAAGGTGCTCGAGCCAAAAGTTATGTCGAAATACTTCTAACGGGCGGGCGCGCCGGCTGGCGGCTGCTATGAGTAGATTTACAATAAATACACCAAACAAAGAAAAAGGAATCTCGCTGTGGGGAAAACTTCGGCTTTGTACTCCAGTACACAGTTACGGTGAAGTGCTAGCTTTATAGGTAAAATTCGGGTGGCTATCTCTACCTCGTTATAAGGACAGTGTCGATATAAACGGAATATATGGAGGTATGTGAGTGTAATACACTAAAATATTTCTAGTATATCGTTACATTTATGGCAGATAAAAAAATATTAATAATAAAAAACCCGACTGATGCTGAAAAGATCAAAACAAGCTTTATAGCAGGCGGTACACATTATTTGAGATTGGCAAATGGGTACCGTCTGCTATAAAGCTTATTTCCATCTTTTTAGCATCTGTTGGGCTTTTTATTTTTAATAATTTATTAAAATAAATTACGAGGATTAGAAAAATATATATGTCATAACTAAAAAGTATAATATAAATTTTATATTTTTTATTTATAGTCTTTTAATTCCCTTCATATTGATGCCACACTCGATTATTTTTCTTATCACCTACATTTTGGTCCCACAAACTAACATATAGCATTTTATTCATATTTTATGTACTTGAGAACACTTGGGCAATAAATACCTTTCATTTGAGATATGGATCATTGAAATCTGGACGGTGGTTTAGAAGTTATGAGGTAATAAAGAATATTACAAACATACATACATACATACATACATACAAGATACGCGCGAAAAACATGTTATTAATTTTATCAATTAATTCACAAATGCACCTGCTGAATACACAAAGCAAATTCTATAAGAAAAAAATGTTTATCAAATACATAAATATTTACTACTTCGATTACTTTTTAAAGCCACTTCACTAAGAAGTAGTGGTGTCAAATTTGTGCTTATGTGCTTGTGCTTATTTGGGGTTTTTGTTAGGAAAAATATCCAGTAGTAAGACCGGCGTCAAGAAAAAGTGCTTCATTTAAAGAGCAATTTTTGACGAAATGTGGGCATTCAATACTACCTCCGAACCTTTTCTAAGAGACAAGATCATCATCTCTATATACAAAGGACTACAACTCACGTGACCTACGTGATGTTTTTAAACCCATAGCGGGTGTTAGGGAAACGCTATCGAAGCCGAAAGTCCCTAATTTTTATAAAAAAATATATTAGCGACAGAAATAATTAATATTCCCTCTTACCTCTCCAACTAAGCTAAATTGCTTGTGCTAGGAATGGGTTCACGTCGGTAGTGTACTGGCCGGAATTCGAACTAATCGAACGATCCTAAGGACGACTTTTTAACCACTAAGCTACCGCCGCTTCGACATTTATCTTATCTATCTAATGAAAAACTGCCCTAACCTGACCCACCTAACCTAAGCTACCACCTCAGAACTACTAAGTTTGTATTACGCTACTAAGATCAACTTTGTAAACATAACAGCGCTGAATACATCTACTTGTTTAAATAGGTGCAGTGATCTTCCAGAATTGAAGGGTTGTACTGACGTCTCAGTGCTCCGGTGGCTGAGCTTCTCGGCGGTAGCCTGGGGCTGCCACCTGCCTGCGATATAATTGGACTTCAAAACTGCGCGCCCGTGGCAGATCCCCAATACTTCCGCCTGGCTGGCTCGCCGCACACTACCGCGCCGCCCTCCCATTTATTTGTCTGCGTTGTCTTTGCCGCTGTCAGGGCTCTGCCTTTTGAACAGTTTTCTATCCGACGCATTATATTGACGGTATCAATTGCCTTCACATAATGTATGGATCAGTCACCAACTTATATCCGTTCGCAGAAAAACTGGGTTCTTTGTTTGTATCGCATCGGCCGTGTCTACTTACTTATACATACTGAACTGTGTATGCTTACAAACTTCGGAAGACGAATTGATGCTAAAATCCACTTCTAACACTGACGTATCGATTTAAAATTTTGAAGATTAGTACGTGTGTGAGGTCCAGATGACAATAATACAGTACATTAATGTGAATTCATTTAGCTAAGCGGATGATGGAATCTAATTCCTTTGTCCAATCATCTCCATCCCACGATCCACATCCCACATCCACATGCAAATACTGGACTTGAACGATTAGATACCACCTAATGAATCCCTGGAATTAAATGTAGAATAATTATTTAAGTAATTGACTAATCAGAGCTTATGACCACTTTCTAACCTGTAAATACGTACACCTACGGAGGAATCCCCTGACAGAGAGAATCGAAAAAAGGTAAGAAGATATATAAAATCTTCTTCGTTCCATCAAAATTAGATGTATGGTATATCTAATATTGAGCATACTGGCACTCATATCGTATTAAGTAAGAAACTGGTACTATCCCGGTCAAACCAGCTCATATGTCCTCCTTAAAGTATATTGATGGCTAGTGGGTAATGAGTCGGCCTTACGATAGAGGTCCCAGGTTCGATGCTGGCCAATACATAATCGACGTCATTCCACTACTAATATATGTAATTTAGCTTAGCTGAAAGGGTTCGCCGGAATATCTACTAGACATTTCAGTTACTGGTAGTCTTTAAAGTGGTTTTAACACCTACAGATAATAAAAGGATACCTTATTGTATATAGGATAGGATACACCAGTTTAGTTCGTTTTATAGAGAGAACACTGACTGGAGAGTCACAACATTAGTTTTCGCTTAAATTTGCTTGAAATTATAATAAGATTCCGTCTATCCTCTCGATAAAGCTAATGCATTGTTTGTATAAGGATTAGACGATTAAAGCCTAAAAGAACAATAGTCAAAATAAATAAATTGTACAAAAAAAGTATACCCTTCAAACTGTCCTTTATAATACGATTCTCTAGAGAGACACCTAATAGAACTTATTTTCTCAACTGAATTCTCAATGGTGATGTCATCTCCTTGATTTAAAACGAAATACCCGAAATCAGTTCATGCAAATAGAAGTGTCGTTTCGGCCACTCGAGTACCAAATCAAGAAAGAAACCCCGACCGGCGGTCGAGCGTCGTTCACGCCTCAATCAACTGCCAGTTACGAGTCTTTGTACAACGAGAGCCTCTTAGCCTTACCACACAACTTTACCTCTCTCAAAAACATTGTCTACAAATTTCTATTTTATTAAACTAATATTGAGGATCGTATCTATACCTAAAGCGTAAACATAAATTGACCCGGCAGACACCTGAATATAAAGTTTTTACATTCAACCTGTTATTGTGTAAATATGTATCATAATGTCAACAAATAAATCATCAAGTGGTGGGGTACAGCCATTTAGAGAAGAAACGTCAGACGTGCAGAGGCGGCTGCAAGCGACTTGAGACCGACATTCCAAATATGAAAATAAAAAGAAAATAAGCTCTCCCTGACCGTTCCTCCAATCGCGCACCTCGCTTTTATTACATCCATAAATTCATCATATCGCAGCAGCGGCGGGGCTCGCCATTGGCCGCGCGAACGGGACCGCGTGCGTCTCTCGCTCGCACCTCCTTCATATTAATATTGAATTTTTCTCGACCCCCGCCCGCCACCCTCGCGGGAGGCTCTACACTCGCTCACCCCCGTATTGTTGTTATCTTTAATGTTGTGGAAAACGCGTTTTCTTGTGTCGTTAACTTTTATATTGCACGAGTGATACTTTTACGGGTTTGATACATAACTTATAGCGAAGCCTTTAGCAGCATACGTAGTACACAGATGCCACATAGTGAACAATAAAGATGATATATTCCATCATCACCTCAACATTGTTCCTCGTTGCATCCGAGGTTTACCTACACTTTACAGACTGCAGTTCGCTTAAAGATGAAATATTATTGTATCATTAAAAACACCATGTGAAAACCAATCCTCGAGGCCCAAGCAACCTTACCTGCAACCTGGCACACCTACTAATTGATGGATGAGGTCGAACAATAGTCACTCTTGGAAATGCCAAACAAAACAATCCATAAAGAATTAAGGAGAAAGATAGTAATGATGACCCCTTTTCAAATGTACTAAGTGTTTACACATATATCTAATGGTTATACACAACCAATACCTTACGATTGTAGTTCTTATTGTGCATGTTACAAAATCGAAACAGAGACAAAGAACATAATAAATTAATCACTTCGAAGGGGTTGGAATTCTCCCCTTTTAATGTTTTCCTTTAGTGCATTGTCTGCCTGCTAAAATTAAAAAGAGGAAACAACCCGTCTCCGTTTTTAAACGACGTTGACCTTTCTCTATTAGTCTGTGACTTTTTAAACTCATTATTCCCCTGACATTTGTACACTCAAATAACAATATTTAAAAAAGTCAAATGTACCTGTAGACAATGATCTTGTACTTACAAAAATCTTACAGACAGTCCAAATATTTAAATAAATAAAAATTCTTTGACACAACATCTAGACCCAAGCATTAACAAAAAGAGTTCTAGACCATGGGTAACAATTAAACTTAAATATCCTTAGATACTTCTTTTTATATGTACCTACCTACGTAGGTACGTATTACATATGTGCGTTGTGCGTATTATACATAAAACACCCAGACCAATGCAAAATAAACATATTCATCATGGAGAAGGAAATGATTAATCATATTCTGTCGTCCGTGATATTCATGTCTACAAAATTATATATGTGTGGGCGGTAATTGAAACCACCTTAGGATGAAATAAAAAAATTCAAATGACAACGAAATGCAGAAATGAACTTTATACTGAAAGGAATATATAAATCTCGTGCTTCAAATAATCTCATCAATCAAATATGTTAACAAGCAACATGCATAATGTCAATAACCCTAAAATTTTAAAACTTTCCACATATTCCCTAAATAGTAAAGCACTTCAACACAATCGCTTCGAATACTCAGCACAGTAAATTTTTATTTATATATAGAAAAGAAATACATGGAATCTTTTTAAATTCCCTCCCTTATATTTCAAAGCTCAAAAGAAATCGCTAGCAATATCTGTCTGAAAAATATATCGGATTGCTTTGTCGCAGCTTTGGAAATCGAAATCTATTTTCCTTCAAATCTAAGTGAATCCCGTGCGGATTGGAAATGTACCCTTTACCTACCGCCGGGCGAGGCAATTGATATTCCAACAATACAATGTATGAATAAAATATAAACTGAGTTCCTATCAGCCGTGTTCGTCGCGATCGCCGTATGGAATTTGAAGAAATCTCTATATCATTTGACGAAAACAACACTGGAGATTGTAAATATTTAAGCGCTAGAAATAAATAATAGATTTTGCGCTTTCTTTAGTTAATTTATGCAAAATTGTACTAATACATCTAGACTCTATAGGCTGAGGACCTATTCAAAATGTCCTAGAAGATCTCTCTAATAAAATATTCCATTAATTAGTTATTAGGTATAATAAAACATTTTAGTACCTACATAGATACTGGTTGTACAAAGTAAATAATCCAATATTCTCAATACCCTAAGAAAGATACAATTTGAAGAATTGAAATCGAACCACTAAATGATTATTAAACCCACTAAGTATAGATAGGGTATAAATTTTTAGCTCAGTAAAGTTTTCGCCAGCATCGGCACGATGTCGTGAAGCAGCCAGAGGTCAAGGCATAAACGGCCTGATGCTTGTATTTATTTTCGATACTCTTAGGCCCATATACTAGAATGTCACACAGCTAAATCTCGATTTATCTGAGAAAAGAATGTATATGGACAACCTGCCACACAGCCTGTCAAATATGTCAATATGTGTATCCATCCAGATGGATTTCCAAACTTTTTGATTGTTGTGGCTGTAGTTGATTGTAACAAACGTCAATTGCTAGTCTGTGGTTTGATTTCTTTAAAAAAGATAAATACTAGCTTTACTAGCATATTCATTTTGTATCTAAATATAAGTTCAATATAGATAGGGCGTTCTAATAAAGCTGGTGTATAGAACTATAGGTAGGTCGGTATCGTAATTTTCTTTATTGTTCCTTACCGCGACGGGTAGTAACAAATCCAGCAGGGTTATTCTGGTTCCGTCACAATTTCTTTCACTCCACTTAATAACAAATAAGGGTGCGGTACTTTATCGGGGTAAATTCTTATGTTTAACTTACCTTTGTTTTTCAACGTTTAGTTTCAATGGCTCTGTTTTTTTTTTTCATTTTAGTTTAGCTGCGTTTGGGTTAAATAAAACCTTAACAATCAAGTACACTATAAAAATCTGTTGCTAGATTTTTAAGGTGATATCACGTCTTTAAAGTCATATTGTGTATCAATGGCTAAAGCCTAGAGTACTTAGTAAGCGTTATCTATTAGATAATGTTGATCATCAGATGATGCATGGAGGATTCCTTACATTAATTCCAAAGCTTTCACTTTGGAGTCAGGGATCTGCTTTTTTCAGTCTAACTGCGTGTTTTTGGCTGAACTTCTATATTTTCCGTGAAGTGAGGGCCATCTGACACGTACAACTAAATGTCGATACCAAAGTATTGCAGGTAAACTAGTTGTTGAACATTTAGGGCTTCCGCCTATAACGACTGCCATAGATGTTCAAATGAAAATCGGTACCAACGACTTATATGGACCTTTAATGACCCGATTACGTACACCCCTAGACTCCTATTGTTGTAAATGTTCATATACGTAATCACTGTACGCAATCGCTTCTCATAACATGGATGGCATGTCTGTTTGCCACCTAAGTGAAAAAACACAGGTTCATTCATTAATACTAATACACTACATTCTGCAATAGTACTTTTGAAGTAGGTACAGTATTAGGTACTAATACTTACTGTTCTTCAAAAGTATATCGTGAAAACGTTCAGAATAATCCTGTTTAGACATTATTCGCGTCCCCTACTCATTTAGCTGTCGGAGAGTTATTTAATACTGCGAGTGACCCCCGGCCCTGTTCTCGTGGCTCCAAATGTATTGAACACATCTGCCGGACACAAGACGTACTGCCGTAGTGATAAATTAAATAATTTAAATTTATTTCCTGCCCATTACAGATACACATTGTCATTTTTGTTCAGCGCAATTTTGTATTAGTCTCGTACCGTTGCTTGATTGGATTTTTTTTTCAATGCAATCGAATGATGGCCTTAAAACGTAATGAAATAAAAAACGAGTCCACTATACAGGCCACAATGTTATTTCCAACCGTTACAGTTTGAGGACTAGAATATCATGGAACTTTTATCGAGTTTGTATAAGGTAATCCAAATATAATCGGCATTATCATGTCCGACTATGTCAGAAGCTAGGTTTTGTTCTAACGTTTTTTTTTTTTTATAAACAGTATTAATAATCGAAATTGCTAAACATTGATAGTATAATTTCTAGTATTCGAACCATGAACCTCTCGAACACAAGGCTAACGTCTTAACTATTAAGCTACCCTCTCAGCTATCGAACTCACTTCAGTCGTTTTGGAGGAGTTCAGTAACATATACAATGTACTTTAAGAGTTTTATTGAGACTTAACTAAGTATTGAATAAAATTAAACCACATTAAAGTATGTAATAAAGCAAGTACTATATATAAAAACTTCTTACATGTATTCGTTGCCATGCATGATTGATGACTAAAAAAGTTGACCAACGGCAATGCTTAGAATAAGCATACGTCCAGTATCCGTAATCTTTCAAGATCTTAAATAAAATAGTCCCGAATAGTGTTGTATGGCCGGTACCTTATGAATTAAATATGAGCGCTTTATTCGATTCCCGAGTCCCTCGATATCTGATAATAAAAAAGAAATTTATCGCGAACATACGAGAAGCAGAGGCCGAGTCTCATCGGCCGCTATTTTTTACGGCGTCCTTCCATCGACAATCACTTCATAGCGACCCCTGTCCGAACGTTCGATGACAGAATTATTTATCAGTTTGAAAAATGACGGGAAATTGAATGTAGTCGCAATGTTTACAACGCATTTTCTGTCCAGTGTCCTCGGGGGCTCCTTCCCCCGCGTTCCGATGTCCACTTTTCAAAGAGACCGCTCGGACGAGGGTCGAAAAAGTGTCCCCAGAGTAAAAAATAAAAAATATATATATTGTATCTTCGTTCAACAAATGTTACATTACGCGAATACGGCAGATTACAAAGAAAACGTGGTTCGAGATGAAACGAACGCGATCGGTGGAGGTGGTCGTGCAATACTTTATTCATTCCGTCTCCATAATTGTTTTGCGCTCTGGGACGACATTACGCTATGACGCAATCTATTTGAGTAAGTCGGAGCCATATGTCCGCCCGTGCACCGACCCGTCTCCTTTACTTGAACGATATATACTACATAATATTACTCACATGAGTTGAAGTAAAATATAGACATTTTAGAAAACATCAAACGATAATAATGTATGATAAATAGGTAGGTAGAGTGCATAAAGAAAATGAAGTTTTTATACCGCCATTACGATTGAGAGACATAAGGGGACAAGTACAAATGTGTGTATACCTATTCAGTTTATACTTTATTACCTGTAGGCATGTACCTAACCATGTGTGTGCGTGTATGTATTATAGCAGCCATGGCCGCTCGTAAAAATGTTTTATTCACCCCATACGGTGTCGTAAAAGGCGTAATAACGCGAGAAGGTATCGTGGAAGCAATTACCGATCTGTTATAGTTTGTTACAAAGGCGCTTGTTTATTATCGTTTTATTATCAACTCATTTGCTGAACAAGGACGCTGTTTAATTCAATACGCTTTTATTACAACAAATTCAAAACAATTAGGAAGTAAATGAGTAAGTTTACATTAACGGAATTATTTTATAGATTACAAGATTCTGTGATGATTCGTCTGTTTAGAGCCGTATCGTGACGGAAATAATAAAAGAAAAGAGCTAGTAAACAAATGACGAGATAACTTTTACTAAGAAGGTTGAATGGTATTAAATCAGAATTATCGCCAGGCTCGACAAAGTCGCAGATGAAAGTTGCGCAACAAATCCTTATCTACGTTTCAGGTCACGATTCTGCAAAATCGACGAAAATAAAATCAAACGTTCCTCTGTTCACAGTCGAAATGGAAAATGTAATATTGGGTTGAACGTCGTTGAAATGTCATCATAAGACTCTGTCGGCTGGCGACCTTGTTGAGTGCGACGCTCCTTACAAACTTATTGTAATACTCTTATGTGATAGTTATAAACGCTTGATGTTTTTACGATGTAATAACTATGTATATATATCGGGATTGAGATATTTTAGTATGCAGAATAATTTGGCCATCACTGGAGCCTTGATCGAAATTCATTCAGCCCTCGTATTTGATACTCAATTTCGACCTCTCACAAATTGAATATCTGAGCTCAGTTATTAACAACATGTAGCTCTACAACTACTACACTGAAAATGGTCGGTACTGTGTCCATTTGAAGGTAGCCTATGCAAAAGGCGAGTCATCGAAGAGCCTAGTATCGATTGGCTTGTATTAAGAGGTTTAACAAGTACCTTAATGGCGAATAAGGATTTAGTGGTGGAAGCTTATAATTAATGAATAAATAAAATTCATTTATTTCAGGTAACATAACATGACCCATCGTTAGGGAAATTGAACGAAGAAAATGTATCCTACACATGCCTATTACAGCAGTGCCTTATATATAGACAAACTAGCCTTGCTGCAATCGTTTTCAAAATAGTGTTCGTTCGAACTGGCCCGCACCCTACGCTCTAAGGACGCACACTGCTTGCGCATGGTGGTGTGGAAACAGTCAGTGTGCGCCTCCGCAAACATGCTTGAAGCGCTGCAGAAGCGGGACAGCTCCAACACTGCTCTGAACCCGTTATTATATTGTATTCGAAGGACGATGTAGCTAGCTCGCAAATACTTCGCCCATAGGCTGCACGTGTATAAAGATGTGTTATAGGACGTGTGTTGTATCGTGTCTGAAGCAATCCGCGAGTGATGAGAGGCTGCCTGTTGAGCTGACATGAGTTATCGCATGATATAGGAGCTCTATTTGATAATGAACAAGTGGACAGGAAGGCAGAACGGGACCATTTCCTTCCCACTGACTGTTGGGAAAGTATTAGGGGTCGGCGCAGAATGTCATCGTCCTTCACATTCTTGTCAGACATCATTTCCAGGGTCCCTCCATTCTTTTTTTCACATAATCCATCCATCTTCCTTGGGCCTATTCTTTCGGGGTATATCTGCTTCAGAATGTTTAGTTACCAAGAAAATAGCGAGTCTTAACTCTTAACTAATAAGATTGCTTCTGCAGTCGATGGAGTAGATCAGGTAGGTAAATTATCTTGTTGATCAAGTTGACAGCCAGCAAATGCCCGCTGCATTTGCTGCGTGCGTGAAAATATAACTATGCCACCCTGAGCATGACCGCGGGTGTGCAGGATGGGGTTTGTCGTCCACCTGGATTAGGGTTGCAAAAAGTGAATATCAGTGTATGCGAAGTTAGGATAAACACAGTCTTGAGGGTTAGTGGTTTATGGTCCGGTAATGAGTTAGGCCACAGTTCCAATCATCATTTCATTTTAATTATGATACAGGCAGGTGATTAAAATGTGAAGAGAGCCTCACATAACCGCGTAACTTCCATTTTAACCACTTTTTTATAGTGATTAGAAAAAGTCGATCTACTTAAAACTGATATGAACTGATATACGTACATAACATAAACTAAAATATGCTAGTTATTTTTTGGAGGAGCAC
Organism: Eilema caniola; assembly: GCA_949126895.1. Lineage (NCBI taxonomy): Eukaryota > Metazoa > Arthropoda > Insecta > Lepidoptera > Erebidae > Eilema > Eilema caniola. The sequence goes on along the minus strand of OX421464.1, from coordinate 16,281,304 downwards.
TGAATTAGCTGCAGGTAAGCCATACCTACTAGTACTACCTTTTCTAAAACCATATAGATTTACCTGTCAATAATATTTACAAATTGTTCTTTTATATAAAGTAAGCCATACCTACAAGTAGGTATAATAAATAATACAGCACCTGCTAGGTACTTCCGAGATGCGCCCCCATTATAATCATAACCGAGTATCATAAACCCGCCCGCCCAGCGAAGAAAACTGTCCGCTGCATTTCTCTCCCGCCCGCCCACAATATCATAACGAGCGGGGATTGGCCGATATGAGTTGATATAATATCATAACGCGTTAGGATTGGGCGTGAAGCCGCAGCACGCTCCCCTCCGGCCCCGGCCGTTCGCCCTACGCCTCTTATTAAAGGTTACTGCACCGAAGTAGATGGTCTGCGTCGTTATAATAAGTTTTACGTCGGCGTGTGCCGTCCCGCGCGCCTCAATAAATATGTCGGGCGGCGGCCCCCGCCCGAGTATGAGCGGTAGGAAATGCCGACCGCCGACCGCCGCCCGAGCCGGATCAATAATAATACTCGCCCATATCTGCAGTGGACTGGATCTGCTTGAGAAAGCTCCCCCCTGTGGTCCCCCGCTCGGCGCCCGCCGCTACACAAACAATATAAATCATTTTCTCGAGACTGAAGCCGCGGACACACGCAACCCGCATCCGGACCGCGCGTCCGCCGCACGCTGACCGCGCTACTGCCGCACACAGACTGCACGCTATTTCCTTATCTGTAAACATCACAACCCTATTAAATTTTGTGAATACAAGAAATGACTTTAAATTAAAGATTAATTACTGATTTATTTTTTATGTAACCAACTTATTTGGGTATTTATTACTTTTTTTCCACAACAATAGGATAACAATGGCTGCCATCAAAGTACAATGTATATCCAGATATATGCCCTGTAATTACAAAGCTTCGCTTCTGAAATCCTATGACTTATCTCACAGCGCCTTGATAAATCTTAATTGCGATTTCTTAAGATAAGCTTAGCCTCTTTCTCCTAAATTAACCATTGATTTCCTACCTGATAAAATATAACAGCTAATACTTTCGTCGTATACATTTACTCACACCTGTAAAGCCGAAAGGGTAGGTAGAGTTGTTTTAAAACCTACATTTCGCCAGCAATGACTTTCGGTCCAACATAATAAATTTCAACTTCTTTAAATGGCCTCTGCAGCAAATCGCCATAATTTCCCACATAATAGGAGGCGAGCCTAAAGCCGCCGGCACTTAGTCATAGGCTGTGTATGTTTACTATCGGATGGAGAGGTACTACTTTACAATACTTATAATAATATTACAATAATTATCTATTTACGGTACGGTAATAAGTACTTATTATGATCTTTCTATTTTTATAAAACCTATTGTAATGTAGATTAAGAAATCAGCTTTTAACGTCTGGTAATTATGACCAATTTACATACCATAAATAGTATGTAATAGGTGGTTAAGTACCTTACTAGTATATTTAAAGAACGGGTAACAAATAGACTCTATCGTATACGCACATTTTGGCAAGCGACAATTTATTGGGTTTAAAGTTGCACAAAGGCAACAGGTGGTTATACTATCGCTTACAAAGACCTCACAATATATTATTTTATATTACAGCTATAGTAAACAAATAATTGTACTCTCAATGTGAACATGTGTAGATCTCTACTGAAAATAATTTATAGTTGGTGCCTAAGTAATGAACTACGTTTTCCTCCTACTACTTAGTACTAGATATATCCAGCAATATATACGCTCACTATATACTCATAAATAAAGATTACAGCGCCTCTAGACAAGTGGCAACTCGGTGGCCGGCTTTTGATGGCATAGAATGACGAATTTATAGGATTTGACGTATCTGACAGTCGTTAACGCATGTCATAAATGTCAAAACCCATACATTCCTCATTCTATTCCATCAAACACCGGCCAAGGAATTGCCACTTGTCTAGAGGGGTAGTTACCTCAAAAGATATCTAGAATGATTTGATAAGAAAAGCTGACGCCACAACTTATCAACAAGAAAAATAAGGCTTTCTACGCCTTCGATTGAATAACTTATTCAATTGACGGCGGGTTCTGAGACTCTGATATTTATTGAATATTGAACTACTACTAGGTACTACCGACTACGACTGAAACAGGAAAGTATAATTATAATATTCAAGGCAATGCTGGGATTTGTGATTACTGAAAGAGAATAGTCCAAAAGAAAAGGCATCATACCATCTTTATGTTTTCTGCTTCCCACTCCAAACTTATGGGCACAAGCAAGGACAGACGCTAACAGAAACATAAGTGAAATACAGAGTCAATGACTTGGATATTAAGTATTCGAACCTATCTGTTGCATTGTAATTTTATTTTATTTTTTGTAAAAAGATTTTAGAAAGTTTTCAAAAACTTTCCATAGAATATATAAAGGAACCTTATAAGTATGTACGCTCAGTACAGTGCTATGCTAATACTACCTACCTACCTACTCTATTTTCCCTATATATATCAATCAAAAGTTTACTTTACAGTAGGTCCTACGTGAGTAATCCTGACACGTAGGTACATATGTAACATTATATATCTACAAGGTATTGCGCCGGTCGCGCGATACCAATACTGAGTAAGCGAACTTTGTACAATTTATCAAATTGAGTTACTGAGGGGCAATATCGTAGAGCGAACGCAATATTGCAGCGCGTGACCGCGTCTGCAATACGCGCTCAATACATCGGCCGGCGCCGGGCCCGGCACGTCCGCCGCCCGCCGCCCCTGCCCGTCTTCTAGCCGCCCTGGCCCCCGCCCGCCCAACTGACCACCTAGATATTTAGCTAACAATGCCTCGCCGCGAGCGTCGCTAACCTACCACCATTCGCCGTCCCGCTCGGAGGCCCGCACGGCGCGGCGTGTCCGACAGGGACCGCGCCGCCTCCGGTCATCGCTATATTTATTGGCGACGCTCATAAGTACGCGGGTCAGGTTATAAGTTTCTACGAAATGAATGGCCGAAGCACGTAGGAGGCGAGCGCCCGTCGCGCTTAACAAGAAAGCACCTCCACCAGAAACTTGGTAGGGGGGCCGTCACCCCACGGACGCTGGCGTTATAATTAAAAAACAAAAGAATACAGAGCCACTCAGCCTCTTACCCGCCGACGCTGCTCGTTCGACTTTCATGCGAAAAAATGCAACGACTGACAATTAAATACAAAAGAAGAATGAAGTATTCTACAAAATTAGGAACTTTCTTTATTGGAGACGCTTCAAATGTAATTAGGCTTTATGAGTTCCTGGAGAGTATTGTGTGCTCAGATATCAGTGGGAATTAAGGAAGAAGAAAATATGACTCAAAGTTGGTTAATAAGCGGAAATTTCACTTCTATCAATAAATCGTTACATTGTTTAATAGCAATCAAGTGAAAGTCGTAACTCATAAGCGCGTGTTGGTGGGTTTGTTCATTACTGCCCCATTGTTTCAATCGCGGAGACCTGATTCAGAAAAGTAGCCTGCGTTACTCAATGCTAATGTAACTGTCTAATAGGTGAAACAATTAAAAAAAAAAAGACGGGTTGCACTCTGGGAGTGCCGGCAGAAGTGAAAACATTTTCGTTTTTTCTTTCTTCGTTATATACATAGAAAAAAATAAAAAAGAACATACCATACCATACCTATAATATAGCGCTAATCATAGAACCTATCACTTATTTTCTGCTAATTTTCTGTCAGAAGAAATTAATAAATTATAAAAAGAAAAAATAATCACAAAAAATAATAAATTACAAAAAGACAAAAATCTATATCATAAAAAGTAATAAATTACAAAAAGAAAAAATAGTCACCAAAGGTAATAAATTATAATAAGAAAAAACAATCACAAAAAATCCCTGAATGCCAGGTGGTTTGAACCCGATACGTACTATCTTGAAACTATAAGGACTTACAGTCGACGTGCTAACCGTTTAAGCTAAGACGATATCTATTGTAAATTGCAAAATACATAGTCGGTACCTAATCTTGTATGACGTCAGTCGTCGGTTACGGTTCAAAGGTCAACTAATCCTGACGCTTCCTTAACATTTTACACCCATCCAACGCCGCTAAAGAAGTTTTCACTTCAAAAATGATTTAGTAATATTTGAATTTATACGTTGCAAACAGATATAAATTTCATCTCCTTATAGCATGAATGCAGGATGTTTAGTAATACATTTTTAATGAGACTGCTATTTAAACATGATTAGAATATTTATTAACACCTAAACTAATATAAATTCCTCATTAACTGATATAAACCTTTACCTACGTTCAAGTGAATGGGCAAGACCGATGCCTTAACCCACCACTTCAGACCACCAACACATTCAATCATCTAACAAGCGGACCGCAACGGTCTAACCAGACACGAAGCAAATTAATATAATAAATAAAGCATCCGTCCCATGTGTTGTGAGCGAGTTCTGAGGCTCCTATTACAAATACCATTACGGAGTTCGCAGATGACCGCACGGTTTTATAATGCGAAGGCATCGTCGTCCGGCAACCTCGCCCCCCTCTCGCACCCTCCACACCCCCGCACCCCTCGTTCGCTCCCTTGACCATCGACCGACAATTGTAAATGGCACATAAAATAAATGAATGTGCAGCGGGACTCGCCTCTGCAGCAGACAATATAAATTACGACCGGACGATTATATTCCGGCGGGAATGAAACGTTTTCCTTCAGATATACACTTTACATTGCGCCCCAGGAAGGCTCTCCCGTATAAATTCACTGCCCACCGCCCGCTCTTGTTAGCCGTGCGTGTAATTATCTACTGTTTTTAGAAACAACTTTGATTAGGCATTACATATAACTACCTATTTTGCGTACGAAGCTTGGTATTATTTTGAATCTAATAGGAATTTTACCAATGCATTATTGAACGACTATTGGACGACAAAATATGCATTAACGTTTATCATAGCACTCTGCTTCTACTACTACTACTACCTTAGTGATGCAGCGGTAAAAATTGCAAAATTTGTGTATTCCTCGATTTGATATACGGGCCAAGCCAAATGGTATTGAATTTCGATTTGGAAACTCTCCATAGTTCCGTATGTACCTACCGAAGTACAGAGTCATGGCAAAATATTTTTTTAAATGTCTCATAATAAAAATATCTTGTCATTCTACTTTTGTTTTGTTTCTAAGCAGATATATCTAAGAACTTCGATATGTTTAAATAATTCTTACAGCAGATTTGTAGATAATGGCACAATTCCAATAAAATTCCATTGATGCTACTAATTCTAATTTATGGGACGATTAGACCGCCTGATCGTACTTGATTTCAGCAAGCGCTGACGTTAATTATTTTAATCTCCACAAATATACAGCTAATTGATATTTATAATCACTGCTCACGCTACTTTTTGAAATCAACTACATAAACATTTGTGTCAATTTACTTGTCAAATTACTACAAGATAAACTGCTGTAGACAAACGATAAAATTGTAAGTATCAACCAGATATTTACGTTACAAAAAAATATGCTGAAGTTCATGAAAACAGACTCCATCACCATGCGAGATTTCGTCATCAATCAGAACGGTTGACACTTCAATATTCAGAGCTAAAAAGTTCTTAATATTATCAAAATATATACGTCATAATTACGTTGTCGTATAATATGTAAGAGCTATTTATAATTTAAACTGAAAAACATAAATAAATGTGAAAGTTGAAATGGTTCAGTTTCTTGTCATTTTTATTTAAACAAAAGCAACAAATATATTAAATACAAAACCAGCATAGGTAACCAGAACTAGAAATTACCTTTCTACATAGACATTGATAAAACTAAATACCCTAATCACGGACGGAATGAGTCATTCGATATTGCAGGCCAGTCATTTGGTCAGCGTCGCAAAACTAATGACACATAATGACGGGCGACTGGCGGCCAGGGGTGGGCATGTTCACAATGCTAAGCTTCATGTCCGGTGCACAATACTAACCCGTAACACTGATGCGGAAGGCCACAGCGACGGAACACTACGCAGTCAAGGTCTGTTAGTCTCCTCCCTGGGTGCTCTTGTTCGGTGCAGTTGCGTCCGTCCACGACTACCTGATCACCCTGCCACAGATAATTGGAATCGTATCGTAACCGAGCGCAAAAATATAATTTCAATATTTCAAACTCTATACACATTGGTAGCCTAGTGAAATGGACGAGACAATAGTTGTAAGTTTGTTTAAATATAATACCATTGATGATCCAAAACCTGCTGTGATAAAAATCTTACTTCTACATTTTTTTTTAAGTTCAAATTCTTTCTAATTCAAGGTCAAAGATCAAAAGCATTGGGTTCTTACCAATCTATGGATATTCGACCGTAATAAGAGGAAGAAAACCACATAAATACCTGCATAATATTATTGTTGAAGCAACATTTGAAAATTTGATTAACTAGAAAAATATGGTTATGGCTAAACGTATGAAAAAAGCACCCTGGGAACCTACAGAATCTTTCCGGCCGGAACTTGCATCTCTTATCATAATTTTATATCATAATCATTTGTGTTTTATACGTAATGATCTTTATTGATTTTTAATAAATAGTAATAACAAAACCGTACAAAGTCTCTGTTTAATTCTCCAGCATTATCTATATTTCCATAGTTGTACACGTGAAGACACGCAGCTGGTTCATAGCGGAGTCGTCCGCCTGTCCTACTGTGCCGATTAGATGCAGAATTATAGATGAGTAAGTGCACGTACGCAGAAAATAACCCATAATAGCAGTTTATTGTACGTAACCGTTAGGACTCCACTTTGTATCCACATTGAAGAGTACTGTCGGTTCGTATTAGTCATTAAAATTATTCTTAGATGCCTTGTTTCCTTGTGTTCAAAAATGGAGTGAATAGCTTGTCATGAATAAAAAGGAAATTACGATCACAATATATAATGTACTGATGCCTGTAAAATTATAATTTTAGTGCCAATGGTATTATTAAAACATTACGTATGGCAATAGGGCGATAAAAGCGAAATTAAGTTTTTTTAGGTAACTGACACGTTTAATAGATAAGCTAGAGAACATTCTTATTGCAGTTTTAACTTTAAGAAGAGTTATTTATCGTTAGAAAAAGTACATGGAAAAGTTGTCTCCTTATAAAGACAATTAGGTCATATCTAGTAAAAGATTATCATGCATTTGTAACTGCACTAACTTACAACTATGTAATTTCCAAATCAAATACGAAATTAACTGCAACTAGAAAGCAAATCGTTTAATATACACTTACATTTCAATAATTCCATTATCATTTCAAAGCGTGTTCACGCGCGCACTTTCACTGGGCATTTTTCAAATCAAACATAGCTAATATACACGTTGTGTGGTGAAGACGTTTTCCTTTTAATAATTCTGAAATTGCTCGGGACATATATCTTGGAGCTAAAAGTACTCAAAATGTACTCTATACGCGAAGTACGCGTTTCTTGGATGTCTTTAGATAGCACGGGGTGCTATGGCGATGGCGGTGACTCATTGAGCATAGATTATTATAAAACTATCCGCACGCGTTAGGGCCTCGATGTCTCACGATTTTGGTCCAACATACGTGTCGAGCGGTATACTTTTATTACATTTGGAAGCTATACTCGTAAAAGCAAGATCTGAAAATAGTTCAGAATAGGTTTATCAATCGGTTTTATTATCTAGGTATATTTATTAATAATAGCTACTACGTCCGCGTGGAATTTTGATCCCATTCCCAAAACACCTGGGAATCTATTCCCGGGATAAAAAGGTCTAACCTATGTGTTGTTCGAGACTGAACTCTTTCCCTGTTTCAAATTTACAGTTAGAACATTGAAAACATTTTCACAAACTTTCATTTATAATTAATTTTCTGATTAGAACCACCACGTGTTAGCAGGGAAATGTAAAAAAATATTGGCTCGATAGTTTTATTACGTATAGTCAGGATTACTAATTTTTATTTTATACTAGTTAATCGACTCCACCAACATCTAAGTTACTTATTGTTAATTTCGGTCATATCTCCAGAATGACGAATATGTATGAGATTTGACGTATTTGACAGTCGTTAACGCATGTCATGATAGTCAAATCCCATACATTCGTCATTCTATTCCATCAAACGTGATTGCAATCAAACATACAGCAAATTTTAAGACCTTTCTGAAGAACCTCATTAAAATCCGTTTAAGGTAAAACCATCAATGGTGCACACTTTAATAACAAATCAAACTTCACTCTACAAAATTACACATATTTTTAAGGAATGGTCGTTACTTTTTTAACTGTTAAAGCAAAATTTAAACATAACTTTTGCACATAAAAACTTTAAAAACTAACATAATTTTACTTTAAATAAAATTATTATACACATGGTCGTAAACACCAAGAGTCGACAATCACTTAAAACTGATAAAAAATCTAGCCAGAAAAATATGGCAATGGTATACGTAGGTTAACAAGTTACATATATATAACATCCGTACTAAAAGTAGTGATAATCATTATTAATGAATAAATCTTAAGAAACAACTGACGCCAATATTTACTCATGCATCACTTGCGAATTTTCGATCATGTGTTAAATATGCCATTAGATGTCTTTTAAGTAAGTAGTCAAATAAATAAGATAGTTACTTTTCTTACAATAAAAGTTTTTTTCGGAAGTATCGACCATTGGGTCAGTGTCGACCATTGGGTCTTTTACCTTAATAGATTTTGCTTCTATCGTGAACAAGCAGCTAAACTTGCGTTATGTTAAATTAAAGATACTGAAATCAAGAATTTTTTAGTAAGTATCTTCAATGCACAAATATAGCTGATTTTCAATTTTATTAATACATATATATAGAGATAACTTAGTTTAGTTTCAACTAAATAGAATTATGAATATTGTTTGCGTTTTTAAATTTAATATGCCGTGGTTCAAACCGCTATTGCCGACACAGAAGAAACCCGTCACCATCGGGGAACATCAAGGTGCGCTTCTTTTCAGGGTAATATTAGGGGTTAAAGTATGAATTGCCGATTTGTACTGACAAATTGAAATTCGTTTTTTTTTTTTTTAATTTAACGTATTTATTTAATCAAAATAATTACCATTATTATCTATACATTGCTGCCATCTAGTAGGAAGGTCATTTATGCCTTTGCGATAGAACTCTGGTGATCTAGATTCGACAAACTGTGTGAAAGCATTTTGTACTGCCTCCTGAGAAGAAAACTTTTTATCACATAGAAAATTGTCCAAATCACGAAAAAAATGGTAGTCTGTTGGAGCAAGGTCTGGCGAATACGGAGGGTGACGGATAGTTTCTAATTGCAGTTCCTGTAGAGTTAAAACGGTTTCTCGTGCTGTATGAGGTCTCGCGTTATCATGGAGCAATAATGGTGAAGATCGATTCATGAGTCGGGGCTGTTTCACTGCTAGTTTTGCTATCATTGTTCGGAGTTCGGCACAGTAGACATCTGCCGTTATTGCTTGACCAGATCGTAGAAAGCTATAGTGAATAACACCATGCTGAGACCACCAAACAGTTACCATTACCTTTTTATTGGTAAGCTTTGCTTTAGGACACTGTTGTGGCGTTTCACCTGAGGTCAGCCATTGCATTTTTCGCTTACGGTTATCGTAAAGAATCCACTTTTCATCACATGTCACAATTCGATCCAATATTCCTTCATTTCTGTATCGATTCAACAAGGCAACACAAGTTTCAACACGCATTTCTTTCTGCAGATCAGTCAAATCATGAGGTACCCATTTTTCACATTTTTTTATTTTATTGATTTGACGCAAATGAGTCAATATTGTTGGTAAGGTAACGTTAAACCATGCAGCTAATTCCTGGGTAGTTTGGCTCGGATCGGCTTCCACCATGTCTTTCAATTCATTGTTATTCACCTGTGTGGACGGCCTTCCTCGTGGTTCGTTCTTCAAATCAAAGTTTCCATCACGAAAGCGTTTAAACCAAAATCGCATGGTGCGTTCATTAGCAGTCCCCTCTTCAAACGCAACATTGATATTGCGAGCTGTTTCTGCCGCGTTAGTTCCGCGTCGGAACTCGTATTCAAAAATCACTCGAATTTTCGAAGTATCCATCTTTCTTGTCTAAGCTGAATAAAAAAAACAACTGAAAGTCGATAATCGAATGTTGCACATTTTTAAATGAAGAACTACATAGGTACCATGTGGAAAAAGTTTCACTCAAAAATCTCAAACCATGAAGGTTCTATGTCAATTCGAAGTACCTATTACAATGAAACGGCAATTTCATACTTTAACCCCTATTATTTGACGTTTTGTCAGAGTGCATCAGAAACTCATATGAGCAGCCCATCAGGATTGTCACTCGTATTATGATGGAGTTATATCTGTAGAGAACCTTTATCGTCCTATCTCGTTTATTATTTTTACACAATTACGTATAGTAAGCTCCTTTACCACTAAAATTCCACATAACGTACCACGCTGATTTCATTCTACCTTATCATCAAGCAGTTTACTTTTTCTTAAAGTGGTGACGTTCACGTTAAATTTATTTTAACGTGAAGTTCATCACTTTAAGATGAGATACGGAACAGATCGTTCACGCGGGCTCGGTGTACGTGCATGGGGGCCAGAAATGAAATTGATGAACTTTTCTCGCAGTAATAATGGCTTTGGCACGTACCAACATAATTCCCGACAAAACTTCCTCACATAACCCCCCACCCAGACACAGGGTTGCTCCCATTTAATCATCAAGCTGTAATTTATAATGTCAAGAATAAAAAATATGAATACCAGCATTAATAATTAAAAAATAAGTATAAATGACGTCGATTGACTGAAATGTCAAAGACATTATTTACTAGTAAAAGTTGATAATATTGATTAAAGGAATCAAATTAAACTATTCCTTCCTACCAAAATTAAAAAAAAATGCAAGTAAAAATGTTAACAGCGAGCGTACACACGGCCAAAAACTAAAGTAAGATAAAAAGTATGCACTGAAAGTAAGGTAAATGTTGTGGAAATCTGATGTCTACACATGCTACGTGGTATAACACAAGTCGAACAAACCGTAACCGAGCGAAAGTGTAGTGTCTACCATATTATTGATTGGACCGGTATTCTGGCGAGAAATCTGTAACAACCGGACTTCTGCGTTTCACAAATCACTTCTTTTTATTGAATTCACATAATAAGATAATTGAAATAAATAAATGTATATGATATGTGGCTCAGTACCGAGTGATTTAAGTTGATTCCTATATAAGTATTCGTGTATCCAATTTGTCATTAGAACTATTTAGTTTAGCATATTTTTGTGAGCTTCAGATGCAAAATTTAATGGAATGGTTTACTTTTAAATTTTTACGTTTTAAAAGATAGCTAGATAATACATTGCAGAGTTAGATATTATTTACTACTCTCTTTAACCACATACCAGAAAAATAATTAAAATCCGTGGCAACCCTAACAGTGGACAGCGACAGTGGGTGAAGGCGAAGAAGGGAGCGCACATCCAATATAAGAAGAGAACAAAATAGGTTTATGTCGAATACTTTGACCATTCGCCCGTAAAGTAACTTCGCTGTACGAGTGACGCCCGCAGCCTCGCGTTCCATATTTACCTTCACGAACATAAAATGCATTACCGGGATTGTAATAGATAATGTTATATCAATACGTAAAAATCTAAAGAATATTTTTTTTTGATAACTGTATCTAATATTAGAGCAGTTTCAATTTTAATCTGTATCTACTGTACTGTTAGCATTCAATAACATTTCCTATTCGCCTCTAAATTAGGCAGGCATAGGCACAACCTATGACCCGTTGTCGTGAAAATCTACTGAGTACTTGCCCAACAAATGCGCGGTTTTTGTAGCTGTCAGCTGTAAATTTACGCATCACGAGAACCGCGACTGCATGTTTCATATTTGATAGTAAAAAGAAACGAATAGCTTTATGACAAAACTTACTGTTTTCATAATTCTATTCGTTTTTATTATTTCGGATTTCGATCTAACTATATGCGAGCCCATATAGGCTTATGATAGCTAAACAAGCTAATATATATTCCAATTTATGACGTATTAAAAAAACTACTTACTAGATCTCGTTCAAACCATGTTTTGGTGGAAGTTTACCTGGTAATGTACAGTCGACAAAATCGATAGTATCCTACCTTTACATATAAAGTTGTTTCTAAAGGTGGGATACTATCGATTTTGTCGACTGTACATCATTTACTTTTTTAGTTTTATAATTCTCTTATTTCAAAAGTTACAGAGGGGTAGAGGGGAACACACATTTTACAATTTTGGAAATGTCTATTACTTAGGACTATATTAGTAAACAGATTCATATTATGTTAGTAAAAATATACTTAGAACTATGTCAGTAAAAATTAAAAACATTTAAAACTAAAACTTTTTACAGACCAATTGTACGGCAGACATACATCTACGCGTACAATAGTTCAAGATGGGCGAGTCGTATCTTTCAGCGATCATTCGCAAAATACTGTTGGAGCTGGCTCGAACTCTGCAGAGCAAGGAGGCTGTTTTTTTGCGCCAAATAGCAGCGAAATCAATTTTATGACTTTGAGCAAACATACCTAACGCACTGCAGAAGCGGTTCTGTAAATACATTTAAAAATACCGATCGAATTAAAAACTCCCGTTTTTGAAGTAGGTTAACAAAACTTACTGTTTTGGTGGCAATTGCGATAACTGCATCTTTTGATTGCATTGACGTAGAAGTTTGGTTTTTTCACAGCATCAAGGCGTTGTAAACCTGAGTTTTTGATATGAATTTCAACTTGATACCTCCATGTATTCCGGAGAAAAATGTCTTTTATCATCTATAACCCTTGCTAGTACAACTCTTCCAACTTTTTCGAATTGTCATATCTCTAAAACGAAGGTTCTTAGGAAAAAAGTATTAAACATTTATCTATACATATAAATAAAATTAAAGTGTCTGTTTGTAATATTGAAATAACCGTTTTTTACTACATGCATATTAATATATAATACGGTACATACACCAAAATAACAAAATAACATTTTTTATAATTTTTATCTGTCTGTCTGTTTGTTTCGGCTAATCTTTTTTATTTTAGAATAATTTTATTTTAGAAAAATAGCGTTGACTCAACACTAAGCGATATCTGACATCTAGCTAGGTAAGCTAGTTATAGATAAATTATCTGATCTTTAATTTTGTCCAAGGTATTTTTATGGTGAAACGTACCGTTTGGCTGAAAATCGTGAAATACCCGTTGTAGTGACGTTTGACTTTGAATAAAATAAATACCAGGCATCGGATTTATGAAGGCTTTTTAGAGTTCGTTTATGGTGGTGATTTGAAGAACTTTCAGCCGGCTGCGAGTTATTGTAACCTCAGATTTTTATCTTTACCGGGGCAGTTCAGTATCAAATTTCATTAACTAAGGTACATAGAAACAAACAATATAGGAACGACGGTTGTCACTGTGCAATGCATACTGTTTAATTGCAGATCAAAGAGCAATAACCACGATTTGATTTGATTCTGAAAAGGAAAGTGGCAGCCTTCTTCAATCCACGGGACGGGAATGTTGGTTATGTATTCCGTTCCAAATTTCCACCTCGCCGAAGCACCGTAACACAAATTTTGTTCCAATTCTCATACAAATCATTGAATACAACACATAACCACAGTGATACTGTGACATAACTTAAAGGAATAACTTATCGCCTTTCTATATCAATAATTAAGTAGATATCTAATTGAATTCCAAGTGAACCTTCAGCACCCTCAGCATTTAGACACCAGTAGTATCAATATAGCACACTGATTTTCATTAGTACATAAATCAGTAATCTAGCAGACGTCAGCTAAGCTGCTAGCCTAATTCGAGATGTTTCGACAGACATCAAGTATTGAATGGAGAATAGACGGACAGCCGACAGTTATACCTGAACCAATAGTATACCAACCCAGTGGATAATATTAGCTCACGTTGAGGTCACTCAGAGACTCAAACTCTCTAGAGAATCTCCACCGTATCAGGTTAAGGCCCCATGAATAATATCTATTATAAACGGACTAGATACTTATCTCTTAGAATCCAATTCATATTATGTAGTTTGAGAATTAATTTGAGTAAAAATTATATAGATACAACTCATCATCATACGAACACCAATTCTGGTTGCATTCCAACCTTTCTTTTTAGAGCTCGGTTTTACGAGAGCAACTGTCGTCTGACCCCCCAACCCCGAGAGGAAAGCCTATTCCAGAGACTTGTCGGTCAATGTAGTAAAGTTGTTGTAGGTCAATGGACTTGAGCTCCTAAGAACTTTGTACAGCCCGCTTTGCCGACCCATGAATATTAATACCTATATAGGTATACTGATATGTACACATACACAGTGAAAACTAATCAAGTCAAGTTCACGACTCCTGATACAGGAATGAAGAGAGCTAAACCGCCGCCCGCCACCGCTGCACCGCTTAATCAGCGCTGGTCCGCCCGCCCTATATTTGCGTATGCAAAGAGACGCCAGCCGCATTAACGATGCCATATAGTCAGCGTAGCGTGCAGCGATTGGGCAAACACATATCTGCATTATAAACAGCGTCCGGGCTCACAAACGTGCACTGTGGTCGGCCTTTACTGGCGCACAGCTAATCAACGGGCTGACCTTCCGCTGCCGAACAAACGCACAACCACACTCCTCTCTACTCAGCCTTTCTGTCTGTAAAATCGACAGCTATCTAGCTAGTTAACTCCGTGCACACATCCACCTCGTCATTCATTAACTGATTATTTATTCAACTCTAATGAAGTAATCGATCGCGTAAGTACCTCTCGTTGTAAATAAATAGTTAAATACCCACCAGATAGGTGTATATCACATTATAATAAAATAGTATGCACTAACAGTATTCGTGCATGTGCAGTGAATCGATTATAACTTTCTACTTTCCACGTTCATAGCCGTAGCGCCCACATTAACGGAAAATCTCGACACATTTCTCGAACTCCTCTCCACTAGAGCGTGTAAAGAAAGCGACTTGTTGCAATAATTAAATCGCCATGTATTCATAAAAACACGATAATGAATGCGAACTATACAGGTATATCAAGTGTATCAATAATATTCAGTGCTTTAAACCAACGATGCATGTCTAATTAACATTTTTTTTCATGTAATGATAAACGCTACGGATCTATTGCGATATGAATGTTGTGTTATGATATTATGTATACTCATACATTTTTTTGCATAATCTATGTCATCTTTATTATATAATAATATGTTTATTGTTTCAGATGACTCAAGCAGAACATTAAATACCCATATATCTACTTATACTTACATTTGTTATGAAATGAAACGAAATTGAGTGTATCATTTTTTATTTTTACATCTTACATCACTTTAATAAATTAATTTACATTTAAAAGTATTGTAGTCATAAATAATTAAATTACATTAAATAATTTACTGACATAGATTTCAAAACTTAAAAGGGACGACCGTTATGTCTACAAGAATGTCCATAAATCGGACGGTACTTTGGTTTGAGGTTATTTTGTGTATATTGGCGCGGTGGTGAATTGTGATGATGGCAAGCCATGCTTGATGGGATCCAGGTGGCGGTACAGGGTGGCTGAGGAGCTACTACCGACGGGCATGTTGACTACACCTGCAACGTCGCCCGCAACAGCGCTACACGCTCGCTGTCGTCGGTTCGTGGTAGGAGTACGGATCCACCGCGCCTGCTTTCGCTGGCCTCACCACATATAGATTCCGCCTTCGAATTAAAGACTAGAATTAAAATAATTTTGATTAAAATATGTAAGCGAAATGAAATTATAACAAGTCAGAAAACAGTTCACAAACAAATTATAGATGATTTAATGAAATTTTAAACCATTCGGTATGCTCAATGTTCAAATCAATTTAGATTAGAAAAATTGAATGACTAAGACGGGACTTAACCGACCACTGAACTATTGATCCAAGTCTTGAGCATTCAAAATTTTCCAAAACAACCATCTTGGGCCGTTAGATATAGGTATCAATCAACTGAGTCAATGGTTTAGGTTAATGATTACTTCTTACCTATGGTGTCCGTCTGCGTGCACTTGGAAAGTAGTCTCAGCGGGAGCTCCGTCGTGGCTGAATAATTTCTTCAGGGCGATTATTCCAGCAATGGTCAAAGCAACCTTACTGGCGATGAGTGCTTTACCGGCAATAGCCGCCAAAATCTTCAACGCCATGCCTCCCACAATGGTCACGGTAGTAAAAATACCGAGTAACAGGTAGGGCAAGACCTTTTTACCTAAAAAAAAATATATCAAATATATAAACGGAATGTCAAGTTTTAAATGCAGTTCTTTAATAGATCTAAAAATTTACCTCTACCCCTGCCTTCCGATGCAAGATCCATAGAAACGGTATGTGTATTCAACAACTGCTCGAATTTTGAGCGTAACATGGTGTCGAGCTTATCCTCTGTGGACATTCCAGGGAAGAAGCGCGGCTCCGCAACGGCGGAGGGCGCGTCAGCTTGCTTTACCAACGTCAGCCCATCGGTGAGCTGAACGCTCTCCTGTACAACACAATTAAAAATGAAATTACACTATTTTTGTCACTGATAACCTTAATTGTATGACGACAGCACCAAACACGGCACAGTATCACCTGTTCCACTGCTCTAGTTAGCGCCATAAGCGCCTTGCCCTTCAAACACATTGACATGTGCTTCTGTTCACTGCAATCATCGTAAAGTTTCTGTAATACAGACAGCTCAGCTGTCCACCACCATGAACTATCCTCAGCTCGTCCACTGTCCACTTCATTTTGCACGTCATCGACTTCCATCCTTGCGGATCTTCGAGGTCCATGAACGTGGCCAACTGCCGCTACCACACAGATAGCTGATAAGACATATATCCGGAACGTGGTACACATGTTTGTTTTTGTCACACACAACACTAAAACTATAAATCAACGTGTATGAGGGTGGTCCAGCAGCGACTGCCGGGCGGTAGAGCGGGTGAGAGCTTATAACCGTGCACCACTTCGCCGATGAGCACCACCAAACATCCGCTATTCCGCACTAATTCTCTGCACGCGCACTTATGTAACTGAACTTGAAAAGCATCAAGAACCATTTTCCAAGCGAATTTCTCCAATAAAATGCACAACAAAAAGTGCGAAATAATCTTTTACCAAGTGTTGTATTGAGCTACCACAAGTGTGTACCTACCTACATTCACGTGTGTGAAAATGCGTGTTTACGAGTGACTTGCGTGAGCTATGAAGACCCAGTCAGTCCCACTTAATTAGATGCTGTTCAATATAACCATTTTGATAAAGTTGAGTCTTTATTAAAATGTATTCATTGTTTCAATTGCTTTGCACATTCGTTACATGAACTGCATCAGTTTGAATTGTGTCACCGAGGGTGTGAATTAAGTATAATCTGACGTACATGTCACTGCGTTACTTTTTAAGGAACTGCATAAATGTAGGCATGTATGTAGGTATATCGTCTGATTTACAGGAAAGTAAAAGTTGTACCGAACCGTGACGCAGTAGTTACTGTAATATGTGCTATTTTTGTACGTAGCAGGTAGTCCCAGTTCCGGATAAATACAAGTTTGCGATAATACAAGTCCACAAGTTTGTTTGCGGTGCTGCCGGACGTACAATTATGAATTAATCATATTCCTCACCAATATCACCATCCAAGTGCCAATCCCGATTGTATCTACACCTGTACGCTCTCCTGCACTTTTACAAATTTGTTTTAAATATGCTCTTACGAGAGTGATTAGATACCGTTTGACTTTGCAACCCTGAGAGGAAAGCCTGCGTGAGGAGCGGTAGTGAACGCAGCCGCTACGCAGGAGGCGCGAGTTCGATCCCAGCTCAGTGCATTATACAACTATTCCGCATCGAACTAAAAAACATCAAGTAAATCGGATATTAAATCTCAGAGTAATCGGTGTACATACATAAAAAAAAGATACGAAGAACCTCCTGCTTTTTGGTAGTTTGTTAAAAAATTAGGGATGAAGGTAGAATAGGAGGACAAGATTATTTCGCACTTTGTGAAGAAGAAGCTTTACGACTTAAACCCATCTGTAAGGTTCTTAGTTCAACCATATAGTTACCAATCAATAGAAAGAGAAACGTAAAAATGATTGCCTTACAAATGAAATAAAGTAACACATACAAATATCTTCAGCAAGAACTGAATATTAGCAGTGTTTCATTAATAGGAAAAAGAAAGTTCAAGCGTGCCTACACGCATTTGTATTTGGCACGAAGACATGAAATAGGTGAGTAGTTTAATTACGCTTTAACTCATAATTTCATTTAATCGATTAGATTAATCGTGTAGCGTCTAGCAACTGCCTGAAGCTGGAGGTCGTCGGTAACACCAAAGAATCCTAGGGGAACAAAGTAAAACTAACTATTTCTGCTTGATTTCTGCACTATAATACTAATCTCTCACACAAAACAGAAAGAAGTTGACAGTGAGTTACAGAAACTAGTTCATTTCATTAGAACAGTTAAATTCAGGTACCTACCTACCTATCTGGCGAAGCGATTTACCTAGATATTTAAGGGTAAAAAGAATGAAATATAGATAAAATAACGGGAGAAATATAGTCAAGAATCAAAGAATCAATTTCGTTTATTCAGTTTAGGCACATAAAGAGCACATATGAACGTCAAAATTTTACAGTCATGTCAATAAATTATTAATGTAATATTAAATAAAGTAAACAAATCATTTGAAAATGATTCTTTCGCTGGTTCGGTAAGTTGGTTCTACTGAGAAGATATCCGCAAGAAACTCTGAATAATATTATCGTTTCTATTTAAAACAATTTGTTTTTTTTTTTTATTTATATTGTGCGAGCAAGCAAAAAGATTAGGATGACCATGCATTTTTATCATTGGGGTATTCGTCTACTTGGTAGTACCCGTAGATTGTTAACCAAGGGTAGTATGGCAATTTTACCCGAGTTAATTTCGAACATGATGAAAGTAAAAATAGTAGTTTTTGTCTGTCCGCCACTTCAAAAAACATATATTTATTTCTAAGTCTTTCCCTTTTTTACGTGCGGGAAATCCCCACGGATACCCCGCAGGTTATGTTGGACTCGAACCGACTAAACCGCACGCCGTCTGTGGGTCGTTATGTAAGGCAAGGTGAGGTTGTCAGGCGACATATCCCTTGCACTTCGGCTGACCTAGAGTCATCCCTCTCGGTCTGGCCCTCCTCGGCAGGGAGCACCACGCGGTTGCCGACTCGCCCCCGGTGTGGGGAGGCGCGCTTCGCGCGATGTGCACCCCTGCCGTGGCCTGCTTCTGTTCGAAGACCTCAGGCCCGCGCTCATGGGGGGCGGAGGTCGTTCTACGCCCTCCGACGCCCGAGCCACCTACGAACGCGGGCAACGATGTCCACGAGTCTGTCTCGCTCATCGCGCCGCGCCCGCTTTGCTGTCTCCTTCACGAGCATGACCTGCACGCAGAAGGAGGCGCTGGCCTCCGGTTGTATGCCCATCAGATGCAGATACCGCCCGAAGCTACCGTGTCCGGTAATGATCTGCGTCTGGCGGTACGAGAGGCTACCGTGCGGCCTTTCTAGAAACTCCCCCATGATGGGTCTCACCGCCGTAATCACGGCGCGTGCCCTGCGCGTGGTTGCTCAAGTCGTCGCTTCCAGTCGGCCACCATGCCCCTGTGGAGCCGGGATTTCTCGGACCCGAATATCTTCGGGCTCGGGATCCAATCCCAGCTCCGCACATCCCTTCGGAAACGATACAGTGCCGCAAAAGGACCTCGCTTCCAGGATCCACGGTGGCGATCCAGCCAGGAGACCCACCGCTTCGAAGGATATCGTGCGATACCCCCTGATGGACCTGGCGGCCATCGTCCTCTGCACCACACGCAGCAGAGGCAAGAACCTGGGCTTCAGGGTGTCCGCATACACGGGGCAGCCGTATAAGGCCATGGACCGCACGACACCCGCGTAGAGTCTCCTGCAGGAGTCCTCTGGGCCCCTCAAGTTGGGTAATAGCCGACCCAGCCCTCAGAGTGGGAATCTTCTTGCTTAACGCCAGCAAGTAATGTTTAAGAATGAATGAGACGGCGGAGTGAGCACCGGAGAGACTAAGGACTCTCCCGGCCTGCTAAGTATTTGTAATAGTTTTGTAGTATTGTTTTCTTAACCACCCCTATGCCAAATACACCCCACTCCCTTGCCCACCAAACTAAACCCAAATTACAAGTGATTGATTGCAGTACTGCACATCGCGTTTTCGAGAACTGCGTCGTCAGTTCTCGAAAGAAGGTCATATCACATTACCTATATTGGGATCGGCCTGATATAGAGGCAATAGATCGATAATAGCGATGATTTTATTTTGTACTGAGCGTTTGTGAGAAATTGAATAGTTTTTAAACTATTTACCGTAAAAATGTTTATTTCACTTTTAAAGTTCATTTTTATTATTTGGTAATTTTTGAGAACAAAAAAGGTAGTCAACATCTTCAAACAATACCTAAGTATGTCTTCTGTACTGTATGAAAACAAGTTAAAATTAAAAAGTATCAAGATAGTTTTGTTTTGTCCCATTTTCGCAGTATTGCACTTCACATAAAAAACAATTCCAATTGTCCATGAAGATTCTGCTACATCTATACCTGCCTAAAACATAGTAACAATAATTGTTATTAACAATACAAAATTCATACACTGAGAACACAAGCACTACATAGTTTTAATTTCACTGGGGCGCCCACCGCTAGGTTGCGCTCGGGGATATGGACCAAAATAGAAATCGGCCAAGTGTTACTGGAGACTTTCGAACCCTACAGATAAAGCTCAAAAAGTCTTTCGAAGGAAGTGCCGTCCACGGGCGTCTCCACTAACCCGAAGTCCCCGGCCGGAGCCACTTCATGAAGACGTAGACCCCTTGTTGCAAACAAAGGAAGTGGAGCAGACTTCACCATTAGACGCCCTATGTGGGAGATGACGTCGCAACCGAAGGCACTCCAGCTATGCTTACCTTGGATCTAGAAAGCGTTGTGTGAAATGTTGTAGAATTTATAATTTTGTTTATTTAAAAAATGATGATGTTGAGTTGATATAGACCTAGGCCTCTCCCAATATGTGCCATTTCGTACGATCCTCCATCTTCCGCATCCAGTCCGTCCCAGCCGCCTTTTTCAGGTCATCGGTCCATCTGGCTAGGGGAGAGGGCTATGTCCAGCAGTGGACTACAGTGGGCTAATTGATTGATTGATTAATTGAGGTGATATCACCTCAATTAATTAGCCCGAAACTTTTTTGCACCTCGTAGTCGGAATCAGTCAACCGACGACCTAGTCTTGTCATAGAAGACGCCTCACCGTACCTTTTTCTATAAGGTCACGCGGCTGCTCGCCGGATATGATAGTTCGCTGAGGGCTACCGTAGCCGCGCATGGTTTTATTTTTTTTTACGTGCTGGAAATCCCCACGGATACCCACCCCTCCGGAGCCGGAGGGGTAGGCTATGTCGGACTCGAACCGACTAAACCGCACGCCGTCTGTGGGTCGATGTGCTAGGCCGGAGGTGAGGTTGTCTTTTGACATATCCCTCGCACCCCGGCTGACCCAGGGCCATTCCTCTCGGTCTGGCCCTCCTCGGGAGGGAGGACCACGCGGTCCCCGACTCGCCCCGGTATGGGGGGGGGCGCGCATCGTTCTACGATGCGCGCCGCCGCCGTGGCCTGCTTCTGCTAGGGTGACGAGCGGCTCCACCCGTCACCCTCAGGCCCGCGCTCATGGGGGGCGGAGGTCGGTTTGCGCCCTCCGACGCCCGAGCCGCCTTCGATCGCGGCCAGCGATGTCCGCGAGTCTTTCTCGCTCGCTGCGCCGCGCCCGCTCTGCTGTCTCCTTCACGAGCATGACCTGCTCGCAGAAGGAGGCGCTGGCCGCCCACGCATCCGCGCAGCGGACCATCGCCGCGAGCAGGGTGGAGAGCGTGAGCACTCTCACCCCCAGGGCCGTCACAAGCTCCCGCCTCGGCGCTTCAAACGCCGGACACTCGGTGAGCGTGTGCAGCCCCGAGTCCACGCTCGCGTCGCAGTGATGGCACTCGGGCGTTGGCTCTATGCCCATCAGATGCAGGTACCGCCCGAAGTTACCGTGTCCGGTAATGACCTGCGTCTGACGGTACGAGAGGCCACCGTGTGGCCTCTCTAGCCACTCCCCCATGATGGATCTTACCGCCGCAATCACGGCGTGCCCTGCGCGTGGTTGCTCAAGTCGTAGCTCCCACTCGGTCACCATGGCCCTGTGGAGCCGGGACTTCTCGGACCGAATTTCTTCGGGCTCGGGATCGAGTCCCCGCCCCCGCGCCTCCTTTCGGAACCGATAGAGTGCCGAAAGGGTCCTCGCTTCCAGGATCCACGGTGGCGATCCGGCCAGGAGACTCGCCGCTTCAAAGGATATCGTGCGGTACCCCCTGATGGTCCTGGAGGCCGTCATCCTCTGCGCCGCGTGGAGCAGAGGCAGGAATCTGGCCCCCAGGGTGTCCGCCCATACGGGGCACCCATATAGGGCCATGGACCGCACGACACCCGTGTAGAGTCTCCTGCAGGAGTCCTCTGGGCCCCTCAAGTTGGGCAACAGCCTGCCCAAGGCATTCGCCGTTGCCACCAACTTGGGGCGCAGACTTCGGAAATGTTCTCCGAAGTCCCATCGACCGTCAAGCACCAGCCCCAGGTATTTCAACCGGGGCTTGATGTCGATGGGAGTGCCTCCCACTGTAAGGCTGGCTCCCGGGTCTGGCCTGCGCCGAGGGCCATGAAAGAACATGGCCTCGGACTTGTGCAGAGCCACCTCGAGACCCAGCTGCCGGATCCGTTCCACGACTTGAGCAACCGCGGTCGTGGCCCTCAGGGTCACCTCGCGGTGTGTAGCCCCGCCCACCGTCACCAGCGTGTCGTCCGCGTAACACGTGACGGTGGCACCGTACGCGAAGCACCCAGTCGTAACCGATGTTCCACAGCAGCGGCCCCAGGACCGATCCCTGTGGAACACCGCACGACATCTCGCGCCTACCGACCCCGGTCGAACTCGGGTAGACGACGGCTCTCCCCGTCAGGTATGCCCCGACTATGCGGCGGAGGTAGAGAGGCGCATCGTGATACACGAGCGCCTCTCTGATGCAACTCCAGGGCAAGGTGTTAAACGCGTTGGAGATGTCCAAGGACACCGCCAACATCACCTCGCCCCGAGCGACCGCATCCTCCGCCAGAGTCCTCACACGCATGATGGCATCCACAGTGGAACGCCACCGGCGGAACCCGAACTGGGTATTCGCCAGGTCCGGCCCCACTCTAGAGAGATGCTCGACGAGGCGCTTGGCAATGACTCTCTCGAAGAGCTTGCCCACCTCGTCGAGCAGCACTATGGGCCGGTACCCGGACGGCTCGTCCGCCGGGCGCCCCATCTTGCGGATGAGGACCAGCTTCCCCGTCCTCCACATCTTCGGAAACTGGCCCCGCTCCAAACATGCGCTGAGGAACCCTCTCAGTCGGGGTTCGAGACCGTCTTCCCCTAGAGCTAGGACCCACGCGCGGCCTGGAATGCCGTCGGGTCCCGGGGCGGTGTTCTTTTTGGCTCCAAGCCTTCGCACCGCCAGCTCTAGTTCTACCCGGGTGACCTCGGGCACATCGTCGTCAATCACCGCACCGGGCGCCATAGGCGACCGAGGCGGCGGAGCCATCTGCGGCGGAACATGTTCCGCTCGCGCCGGGAACAGGGTTTCGACCACTCCCCCGAGCAGAGCCGGCTCGAGCACCTGGGTCAGCGAAGGGGCCCGGGGGCGCAGCTTTTGTCTTACCATAAGGTAAGGCCGCCCCCATGGGTCCCGCTCCAGCGTCTCCAGGAGCTCCCGGTAACAAGCGGCCTTGGACCGCTTGATCTCCGCTCGGAGGGCATTCTTGGCCTCCCTGTATCCCTCGTGAAGCTCCGCCAGTCGGGGCTCCGAGTCTGCGGGACGGCTACGCCTCCTACGGAATCGAGCCCACCGGCGGTGCGTGATCACGCAGGCTTGACGCAGCCTCGCGATCTCCGCATTCCACCAGTAGACCCGACGCCTCGGATTATAGGCTGGAGCCCTAGGCATACCCGCATCGCAGACACGTGTCATGGCCTCCCGGAACCACGCCGCTTCATCGTCGACATCGACAGGCCTGTCCGGCGCAATGGCCCAGGCCTGTACGATGGTGGCCTCCAGGAGGTCCTCCCGATTCAGTCGCCCCAGCACGCAGCGCGGCTCGCGTTGGGCCGTTGCGACCGGCGCAGCCCCGCGGGAGGGGAGACATCCAACCGAACATATCGGTGGTCCGACAAAGTCTCCACCTCCGCGACGACACGCCAGTCCCGCACGCGAAGTGCCAGGGAAGCGCTCGCGAACGAAAGGTCTAGGATCGACCTGCGCTCCCCCGACACAAACGTGGCTTCGGCCCCGCGATTCTGGAGAACTAGACCGAGGGTATCGGCCCAGGTCTCCAGAGCCCTGCCTCGCGCGTTCGTGCGCCGGGAACCCCAGGCCACAGACCAGGCGTTGAAATCCCCGAGCACGAGAACCGGGCGAGGTGTACAGGCATTGACGACGTCGGTCAGCCGCTCCAGCGACCGCCGATAATGCCCGATTAGTCGGTGTAATCTCGGCGCGAAATAAACAGCCACGACCGCAATCTCCACTACACGCGCCGCTACGATGCCATGCTCCCTTCCGATTACTACAAGAGGAGGGGCACCCGCAGCGGCGTTATGCACCAGTGCCGCCAAGCCATCCAGGTCGACCACCCGGGCGGGCCCGAGTGGTCGGTGAGTGTATGGCTCGGCGACAGCGGCAACGTGTACGGACCACTGTGCCATGCTCTGGAGCAGAAGTGCCTGAGCATCGACACCGTGGCCCAAGTTCGCCTGCAGGATGCGGAGCTGGGGATCCATTATGGAACCATCTCCGCATCCCGCCCCGAACCATTGGCGGAACGCCCGCCTCGCGGCTTCGGCTCCCCGCGGGTGCAGGCCTTGCTGCCAAACCTGTGGTCGGCCGGCTTGCCCTCCGCCGCACACCTAAAACAGTGCGGCGGAGCCTCGCAACTACCGGCCCTATGACCGGTTTGGCCGCAGCGGAAGCAACGGTCGCCGACCGTCACCTCCGCCGTGCACTGCACTCCCACGTGGCCGACCGACAGGCACCTGAAGCACCTGGCCGGTCGGTCCTGTAGGAGGCGTACCCGCACCCCTACAACTCCGCCCACCGCGAGGGTCCGCATGTCGGCAGCCTTTTGGGCTGCTGCGATGGGGCAGCCGACAACTACTGCCCCCTGTCCGCGACGGCCGTAGCGGATTGCTCCGACCTTGACCGCTTCAGGGGGGCAGCCCCCGGCCTCCGCCACGGTGACCCGGATTTCGTCGACCGTGATGGAGTCGTCCAGGTCCGAAATGCGCAGCTCTGCGCACTTGATGGGCCTGGACACCCGGACGTCGGCTGCGTCGAGCGTCTCCCTCAGCCTAGCCGCTATGGCATCAGCCTTGGGACCGCTCGAAGCGCCAGGGACGTGGATGAGCCGGGCACCCGTCCGAGTGTGTGTCACTCGGAGGGTCCCCGCCACGTCGAGGGCCCTCATATCGATGAGGCCCCTCGCCTGCTTAACCAGAGCAGTGTACTGCACGCCCCTCTCCGCAGCCTCCGGTATCATCGTTAGGACGACAGCGGTGGTGCGGGGGACGCGCAGCGCTCCTGGCGCTCCCTTCGCTGCAGCCTGGGCCTTCTTGGCCCTTTTGGCTGCCTTCTTTTTGGCGTTCCGCCTTTTCTTTGCCTCGCCGACTACCTCCCAGCCCCCCGCCGGTGCGGAGCTGGTGGAGGCAGCCGGGGCCGGAATTGGTGTCGGTGCCGGGGCTGGGGCAGAGGACGTTTTTCCCCTGCCCTTCCCCTTTCCCTTGCCCTTGGCACCCCCGGCCGGCGCGGCGATAGTGGCCGGAGCGGGAGCAGCAGCAGGCGCAGTGGCAGTGGGACCACCGCGCGTTGGGCCCCTCTTCACCGCTCCGGCGTACCCCGCGGTCGACGACGCCAGGGGCGGACGGTGGATGGAGGCCATGATGGCCTCCAGACAACACCGCGTCCGCTCATCATGAGCCGCCTCCTGTGCCGCCTGAGCCGCCGCCATCCGCTTTTCCATGGCGGCCAAAGCCGCCATACAGGCCTCCAGCGGGCCCGGCGGCTCTGCGGGCTGGGTCAGCTCCAGCCTTCGGCAGCACAGCGGCGAAATGTCCCGCTCTTCCGGCCGTTCAGGCGACTCGTCCCGCAGGGGCGACCTCGATCGCGCCGGCGACGTCTGCCCTCTGAGTGCCGGCTGCGCCGCCGACATGCGTGCCGCCGACCGCGTGACGCGCCCTTCCGGCAGCCTGATGAGCTCGACCCGGCGTTGGCCCAGCTGGGACCGCTCCTCGCGGGCCTCAGCCAGTTCCGCCCTCAACAGGTCGAACTCATCTACTAGGCGCCTCACCGCCTGACACAAACGGTCCTCCTCCATCCCCAGAAGCTCTGCGCGGGCCACAATCAACCCCTGCAGAGCCTCCCTTACTTCCCGGGACGTTCTTTCACCGGGAGAGGGCGCCGCCGAGGTGGAGGAACTCGGCGGCGCTGGGGCACCCTTCGGGACCGGGGTGCGCACTTCAGGAGTGGGCCGCTTGCCGCCCCGCGCCTTTCGGCGGCTGACCGCTAGCAGCTTGGGCGGGGGGGGGCGCAGCATTTCTTCACCACTGTGACTGCTGCCGCTGGACGACGAGTCGGTGAGCGTGAGCTCAAGGTCCGACTCCGTCTTTGGTGGGCGAGAAACTTTTTTTTTGGCGCACCTCTTACGCCATATAGCCTTTCGGGTCTGCAGTCCCACCGGGCTGCTGACCCTGCTATCAGTGGCGGTGTCGAAGTTCTCCGACACCGCCTGGGACGCGACTTCCGCGTCTAGGTGCTGCGCAGCCTCTGCGCAGACTATTTCGCTCGGTTTTGGTTTTGGTTTTTGTTTTGTGTTCAGTTTCTCCATGTTGTTCCCACGATTAGAACCGTACTGATTACACTTCCTGCGTGACGGCCATTCCAGGAAGCGGGGTATATACTGTGGAGGTCCCCCGGTATCCACAGGTTTTAAGCGACTTCGCTGTCGGGTTTTCAGACTTTTCCTTGTCGTGGGCCGGCCGGTTAAGGCAAGCCCCGCGGCCTCCAGGATATCGGCATTCCCGAGTGTGGCTAACACTCAGGTCGTTGTCGATATCTCGGAGGTTACGCGATGCGGGGGAGTAGCCAACTCTCCCAACGCCGACGGTGGCACGAATGCCCGTCAGCCCCTGCGCGAACAGTAGGCCGACCCGTCCCCGGATCCAGCGGATCCCATCGCCTCTCCCATGTTCTCCCATGTCTCCTCTGCTAGAGCAGAGGGGTACCGGGAGCGACGGCTAGCCCTAAAAAGGGCTGTTGAGGTGGGAGGAATCCTACGAATCCCTCCCCGCGGGCCTTGCAGGCCCGCCATACCACGACCCCCTCGTGCAATGGGGTCAGCTAGCCCTCAAAAGGACTGTTGGAATGGAAGGGTATCCAACGGACCCCTTCCCGCGGGCCTTGCAGGCCCGCCATCCCACGACCTCCTCATGAGGTCAGCCGTTGGATTATTCGTCAACGGCCAACAGAGCTCCCAAGGTAGGAGTCTGTTAGCCGTTGTCCAGGGTGCACCAGCCCCCCCGCTTCCGCTCCCCAGGACCGCGGTCCAAAGGGAGAAGAAACGGAGAAGCCGACGTGGAGGTTACCCAACCAGCACCCCAGCCGCGCATGGGTATCGCTTGCGTGACAATTATTAAGAATTTTTTTCATTTCATATTGTTACGAGCGTGGGGGTCGGTTTAAATAGAAAATGCGAGGACAACCGTTGAAGACAGATTTTATTCAGCTGCACTTAACTTACAGCAAAGCGCGTACAAATTCGATAACTCTTCCTTACACAATACACAGTCACTTGTATAATCGCACTGTATCGCTTCGCACACTTTATCGCAATGATCGCTTCGAATTCTAGTCGTAGACTAACTTGAGCAGCGGCTGTTAGCTCGCCTTTTATATAAGGCGCGGCCGAGTAGCGAAAGATCGAGAAAAGACAGGTACGTTCTGAAAAAGACAGGAACTTTCTGGGAGGTTCTATTAGGTCTTGTGTCTCTTTCTATTCGTTCCATTCCTTCTAGAACAGTGACGTCAAGGCATGCTGTCTCTTTCTATAGTGCCGTCTCGCTCACTCCTATGGAAATTTGGCCATATATTGAAGTGGCCAAGCGCCGGGCGTAGCACTACCCCCTTCTTAGACATGCTCGTCCCGAGCATTATTAGATCCGTAGTATCTCGCCAGTCGGTCAACATGTACAACCTTCAAGGGGCTTCGCTGGTTGCGTTGTATCCGGTATGTAACGTCATTGATCCTGGTGACAACTTTATACGGCCCTTCCCAGGTTGGAGACAACTTCGGAGATTTGCCTTTGCGACGCATCGGATTGTGTAGCCATACCAACGAGCCTTCGTCGAACCCGGCTTGATGAGAGTTGCGGTCGTATCGGGTTTTCATTCTGTCGCTTGCCTGGAGCCCAGATTCACGGACGTGGGTGTGAACGTCATTTAGTCTATCGCGCAATGCACTAGCATATTCCGTGATTTCTTGCGGTGAATCTGGAGGACGTCCAGTCAGTAGATCAGCCGGTAGTCTCAGTTCTCTGCCAAAGTTTGCACACGTAGGCGTCACCGTTGTGTTTTCATGTATCGCTGTTCTATAAGACAACAAGAACAAAGGAATATGACTATCCCAGTCCTTCTGGTGGCTCTCAACAACCTTAGCCAAATGCCTTTCCAAGGTTTGGTTAAATCTTTCAACCATTCCGTCAGACTGCGGATGATATGGGGTGGTCCTGGTTTTATGAATACCCATTATCCTACAGGTTTCTTGAAATACCTGTGATTCAAAATTCCTTCCCTGGTCACTGTGTATTTCCAGAGGAACTCCATATCGGCAAAACACTTCCGTGACTAGTCTTTCCGCGACTGTAGTTGCTTCCTGGTTAGGTATGGCAAAAGCCTCCGGCCATTTAGTAAAGTAGTCCATTACTACTAGGATGTATTTGTTTCCAGACTCCGATGCAGGAAATGGCCCTGCAACATCTAATGCAATCCTTTCCCAAGGCGCTCCAACATTGTATAGCTTCAATGCTCCGCTGCTCCTTGTATGCGGCCCTTTTACCGATGCGCAGCATGTACATTTCCTACACCAATCTTCAACATCCTCACGGCAATGGATCCAATAGAATCGTTGACGAATCTTCATCAACGTCTTCTTCACACCAAGATGGCCGCCTGAAGTCCCGTCATGAAATGATCTCAAAACCTCATTAATTTTAATCTTTGGGACAACCAACTGCAGATGTGAGTCTTTCCCGTTTGCAGACTCCCATTTTCTACACAGGACTCCATTGTGTATCACGAGGCTTTCCCATTGTGCCCAGTAGCTCTTCGTAGCTGCACTCATTTGGGAGACATCACTCCATTTCGGCTTAGGTGTTCCTGCCTTTATCCATTCGAGAATAGGCTTGATGTCTCGATCCTCTTGCTGTGCTTGCTGCATGGCTTCGCTACTCCACTCATCGCTGACAGTATCAGTCCTTATTATTCTAATCGCTACACTGTCTTTAGCTTCTTGCCTGACACAATGGTTACATTCCACCGGACAAGGTCTTCGAGAGAGCGCATCTGCATTTCCATGCGCTTTCCCACTCCGATGTTCGATGACGAAGTCGTATTCCTGGAGCTGTTCAATCCATCTTGCCACTTGTCCTTCTGGATTTTTAAATTGTAGCAACCATTTTAAAGCAGCATGATCAGTCCTCAGATGAAACTTGCGGCCCAGCAGAAACTTACTGAAATGCTGCAATGTCTTAACCACGGCCAGTAATTCCCTTCGTGTAACACAGTAATTTCTCTCTGGTTTAGACAAAGACTTACTAAAGTAAGCAATCACGGCCTCCTTGTCTCCTTTTCTCTGGGACAGGACTCCTCCTATCCCAGTATTGCTGGCATCTGTGTCGACGACGAACTCATTTTCTGCATCTGGAAAACCCAAGATTGGTGTTTCACAGAGTCTTTGCTTAAGGTCTTTGAAAGCGGCTTCACATTGTTCATCCCAGCTAAATTTCCGTTTTTCTTCCGTTAACCGATGCAAAGGCTTCGCAATATCGGAAAAGCTTTTCACGAACCGCCGGTAGTATGAACACAGACCTAAAAAGGCACGAACGTCCGTCTTATCTTTTGGTGTCGGCCAATCTTTCACGGCACTTATCTTCTCAGGGTCTGTTTGTATCCCATCCTTCGAAATAACATGCCCCAAATAATTGACTTGTCGTTTAAAAAGTGAACACTTCTTTGGACTGAGTTTTAAGTTGCCACCCCGTAGTTTAGTCAAAACTTGCTCTAGTTTGCTGAGGTGATCGTCGAAGTCTTTTCCAATGATGATTATGTCATCTAAATATACCAGACAGGCTTCTCCCAGCAGTCCAGCAAGTATTTGTTCCATCAATCTCTCAAAAGTGGCCGGAGCATTACATAATCCAAATGGCATGACGTCGAACTGCCAGAGACCTTTTCCAGTAGAAAACGCAGTTTTCTCCTTATCTCGTTGACTGATTTCAACTTGCCAATACCCACTCTTGAGGTCCAATGTTGAGAACCACTGCATGCCACTTAAGGTGTCCAAAGTGTCATCTATCCTTGGCAACGGATAACTATCCTTTTTCGTAACATCATTCAGTCGGCGATAATCGACGCAGAATCTGGTGGTTCCATCCTTTTTCTTTACAAGGACTACCGGAGAACACCATGGACTGACCGAGGGTTCAATGATACGGTCCTTCTTCATCTCTTCAATCATTTCCTCCACCTCTTTTTCTCGAGCAATCGGTACACGTCGTGGTCGTTGACGGATTGGCGTTACCTCACCAGTATCGATTTTATGCTGTACTACTCCAGTTCTGCCAATATCACCACCATGCATAGAAAAGACGTTTTTATAACGTAGCAGCATGTTCCGCGCCTTCAGCATCTCTACCTTACTGAGGTCATTGCGACAATCTTCTAGTAGTTTCAGCACTGTTGATTCTCTGTCACTTGTGGCATCGCTTTTGGTCGAACCCTGGCAACTACGTATCCACGAGATCTCCTCACAAGTGCCAAGCAGTGTCCCTTTGTTTAAGACGCACTCGTTGTCGCTCATATTTAAAATTCTTATAACGGCTGTGGTTGGTGTTGTTACCACAGTACGAGCTGGTATCCAGGGACTACTGCCGTCTACTTTTTCCACCAATGCACAGCGATGAGAATTGATGCCATATTGAGGTAGTCTTATTGGCACTAGGGTCTGTGATTTAGGCTGGAGTACAGTTCGTTTTGCACAGTACACTTTTCCACATGCGCCACCTTCCATGGGAATTTCGTCGAAACCAAGTTTCAGAACGCCACAATCCACGTCGATTTTACAGCGATATTTTCTCATAAAATCCAATCCAATGATGCAGTCATCTAAGATATCAGCGACGATGACTTTATGCCAATAGGTCTTATCACCGACTTCCAACGCCACTTCTTGCTCTCCTCGGACGGAAATGCGCTGGCCGGTAGCTGTCTGCAGATGGAGATGCTTAAGTTGATGTAGATGATCTCTAGGTACATTTTTCACCAGCCGAGAGCTAATCACGGTCCGACTTGCTCCAGTATCAATGGTGAGGTGGCACGGTGATCCATTAATACCTCCTTTGATGACCAGACTATTTCCATCATTAGCTTGAGAGATCAGAATTGGGACTTTTACACTACCAGCCAGCACCCGTCCCGCAGTCCTGGCGTTTACTCGTTTCCCTGTTGCTCCGACGCATCTAGATGTCGCGCCGTTTGTTCTTGGCCATTACCTTGTTGAGACCGTTTCGGGCAGCTAGACCGAATATGTCCTTGCTCTTTGCAGAAATAACACCTGGGTGTGAATTCCCGACGGTACACACGTTGCTCATTTGTTGAGATCTCACGCAATCTATGTGGTCGAGGGTCATGTCGTACAGCTTCCACTTCAAGGGCGTGAGCAACAGCATCTTTAAGGATTGCATGGTGACCCAGACGGACGGCAGCTCTCACCTCCAAGTCTCTGATCCCGTCAATAAAAGCTTGCACCAAAATGCTGTCAAGAAATGACGAAGAAGCTCCTTGGTAAGCTTTTCTCACGAGCTTTTCTATTTCCAAAGCCCACTGCTGCAGAGACTCATTAAGACGCTGGTTTCTGTCCTTCAATTGGGCACGGTAGACATGTTCTAAGTGACTATCACCGTAACGTGATTTCAATGCTTCAAGAAGGCGGTCGTAAGTCACTTCACCTCCAAGCGCCTCTAAAACACTGAGTGCTTGGTCCCGTAACCCCAATGTTAATGCTGTTTTGGCTTGCTCCTTATCCCAACCGTTCACCTTTGCCACAGACTCGAACTGCAGTTTGTATGCAGTCCACGAGGAGGTCCCATCAAATGGCGGTACTTTGAACTTTCCGACAGCCTGTGCAGATGAAATGGTTACAGAGCCAGCTGTTCCGCAAGCTATTTTCGTCTCCAATTTTTTTACGTTTTGAGCCACAGACTGCAGCCGTTCCTCATAACTCTCAAATTTCTCGTCGATGCTTCCTAATTTTTCGTCGTGGCTTTCTATTTTTACGTCGTGGCAGTCGAGCTTGTCTTGCACTGAATGAATTTCTCTTTGCCATTCTGCTTTAGACTCTTTCAAGAAGGCAAATAGATCTTCTTGTTGTTCCCGGAGCTGAACCTTTAGTTGTGAGGCCTGCTCCTCCTGTTGACGGGCCTGGTTCTCCTGTTGTTGCTGGAGCTGTGTCTTCAATTGACGGGCCTGCTCTTCTTGGCAACGGGCCTGCTCTTCTTGGCGACGGGCCTGCTCTTCTTTGATCTTGAAGCACCCGACGACGTACTCAGAGTACCCGCAGCCTCTTCCGCGGCCTGGCTTCGGGTTTTAACTCCCTCCCTGTCGTCTCTCGGCGTTATCGGCATTTTCTATCCCACTTCTGACACCAGTTGTTACGAGCGTGGGGGTCGGTTTAAATAGAAAATGCGAGGACAACCGTTGAAGACAGATTTTATTCAGCTGCACTTAACTTACAGCAAAGCGCGTACAAATTCGATAACTCTTCCTTACACAATACACAGTCACTTGTATAATCGCACTGTATCGCTTCGCACACTTTATCGCAATGATCGCTTCGAATTCTAGTCGTAGACTAACTTGAGCAGCGGCTGTTAGCTCGCCTTTTATATAAGGCGCGGCCGAGTAGCGAAAGATCGAGAAAAGACAGGTACGTTCTGAAAAAGACAGGAACTTTCTGGGAGGTTCTATTAGGTCTTGTGTCTTCTATTCGTTCCATTCCTTCTAGAACAGTGACGTCAAGGCATGCTGTCTCTTTCTATAGTGCCGTCTCGCTCACTCCTATGGAAATTTGGCCATATATTGAAGTGGCCAAGCGCCGGGCGTAGCAATATCATAATGGTGCACTATAGTTCCGTGTACGGATGTCTTAGACATACGATTTCATAGATATCCCCGTGACGCGAGGTAAGTTTATTTCTATAATTTCAAAGTAACGTCTTGAATCTATCGAAAGAAGTTACGAAAATTGTAGTTAAATAAATATCAACATTGAAAGAGTTTTAAATTCTATTATATGTACAAATAATAGTTAGATATTATGAATCAAAAATCAATAATTATTCAGCACCTACCTACTGCTATTTTCTTTCGTCGACAATGGTCGCATTTCCGAATGTAAAATTATAAGATTTATCGTGAATAATAATATCGTGTATAATAATTAATCTAAAAACGTCTAAAAATAAAGTGTCTCGAAAGTATCTAGCAATACAACACATGTAAATGTATTTAAAATAAGTGATTGTATAATAATTAAATATTTTTTTCTTTTCTGACAACCTTTGCACATTTGCGACGTACCTATAGCGTTATATTTTTTTAGTTTTATCGTTCTCTTATTTTAGAAGTTACAGGGGGGTGGACACATTTTACCACTTTGGAAGTGTCTTTCGCGCAAACTATTCAGTTTAGAAAAAAACTCTATATTACCATGCAAACTTCCACCGAAAATTGGTTTGAACGTGATCTAGTAAGTAGTTTTTTTTTTAATATGTCATATTTACCTACTTACTGCGAAGGAACCCTTCATGGGCGAGTCCGACTCGCACTCGGCCGCTTTTTTTTAAGTTAGTACCTAATGTGCGTAAAAGAGGCATTGGTAATGGAAGACAGGCGTTGCATATGTTGGTGGCCAAGCCAGTTTGTGGTCTCTTCGATATCCTTACTAGGGAAATCTAAATCTATCGGCCACATAGGTGATTGTGATGATGAAACACAATGAGGTTTTAGGCAGTTTGAGTCTGATATCACCCACGTCATCTTTAGCCCCAAGGATGTAGCATGTATATAACATGCATGTTCATAAAAAAAGGGGAGGGGGTGGTGGGGGATCACGATTTTCACACCCGGTGCACAATATGGTCAAGACTGCCCTGATAATGGTAAAGAGGTCAGTCGGGGTATGCGGGAATTGGCTTATTGGGTGTGTGAAGTAAATAATGCTCAAAATGATTGAAATTCTTAGTGCTTGCTTTAATAATATGGAGAAGCGTGGTAACATACCTAATCATACAAAGTCTGTGAACAGTATCTTTATGAATGTTCATATAATTTTTTACTAGATTGCTATAACATCGATTCTGATATTCCTAATAGCCAAACAGACGAAAATTCTAAATAGGTACCACATTTTCGGCGCCGGCATCGTTCGTAGAACCATAAGGCAAAGACAGAGAGTGTTGTTTCACAAACTGTTGTTACCACTATGCCAGGCTCTCATAGAAAGAGGTTCAAACCCCTTTCTCCTTGAAAGAACGCGTGACCCTTTAGCTTTGCGATGTAGAGGAGAGGAGGTTAAATGCCGCTTACTTTGTTATTTTTCACCTACTGGTCAATAGCAAAACTACTCAGTTCGTTCCATGTCGATGTTACAACGTAATTTAACTATTTTACACTAGATGTCACTAAATGTAACAGTACGCTGTGCAGTACGCGGCTTTTTTGTTTTTTAGTATGAAGTGTTTGACGCATTAAATAAATGTATTTTTTATTTTACTTGCTCATAATGTGCATCTAATCACACCACATAAAGATACCTATTATCAAACTATGGTTTCTTGATTGTTAATAAATCACGAGTGAGATAATGACTTTTTTTTAAACTTTATTGGTTGAGTTGCATTATTCTTAAAAAAAAATTGATTCAAAAGATCGTGCTTAATAGAAAAAGTAAATTAATACTTATAAATTAATACCTATTGCTTGTTCATTTCATGCCACTTCGTATTTCAATAATAAAAAAAACATCTTGTACGTGTTTATTAAACAATACTTTTAGACAAATAAATCTTTTGTTTTCGCTCTGTTTAAAACTTTGAATAAATTCACCATTTTTTTAAGAAAAAAGAACCCTCATTCTGTTTAGTCTATGGCCAGTGTTTTTATTTCATTATTGCCGCCAGTCTGCCAGTACCAAATAGTTTCGCCATTCGTTTTTACTGGTGAAATTATAGTTATTTATTAATTAAAATGTCTACAAGTATGTACCCGATATACAGGGTGTATTTTTGAAACGGGGCAGTAAGGGCAAGTACCTTAACCGTTGCAGTTACAGCAAAACGTTCTTAGAAGACCTTCCCTAACTTTTTGACATATTTTGAACTGCATTCACAGATTTTGTAAAAAACTTACAGTTAAAAGTCCAAAAAATTTTTTTTTATGCCAATCGATTCTATTTCATGTGGGGATCAAAAAACTCTATGAGACCATTTTAGCTTTCAGTACTAGGAAAGGCAGAATTCGCCAAAAACGTTTCCCATACATTTCGGCAACAGAAACAAATTTCTATGATGGTCTAACTTTTTGTTATGGCCAGGAAGTGGGTAGAATTGACTGTAAAGTAAATAAAAAGAATTTTTACCCTCAAATTTCGAATTTGATTCGAAAATCTGTGTGTTATTCTTAGTTTCAGCTGAGAAACTTCGTATGAGTTATTAATTAAGGATTTTCGCTAAAATGTCTTCTAATCGTGAAAAAATTGACTTATTAGAAGCGTATTTTGTCAATAATCGAAATGCGGGAGCTGCATTAGTGTGGTACCGCAATAAGTATCCGTTGCGGCATGTGCCAACAAGAAAGGTTATTACAAATCTTTTGAAAAACCTGGAATTGCAGGGTTCTTTCAAAAGAAAGCGGCAGCCTCGTGTGGACATGGACACGGAGATTGCGGTTCTAACTTATGTCGAAGCATATCCAGAGGTATCGTCCAGGCAAGTCGCCCTTGAAGTAGGTGTATCCCACTCCCTTGTGATAAAGATATGGAAGAAATACGGCTACAAGTGCTATCGATATGGACGCATAGTTCAAGTGTTACATCCGGGTGATGATGTTCGAAGGCTTACTTTTTGCAGATGGCTAAGAGGAAAAATAAGCAGAGATCATGAATTTTTAAATTACATACTGTGGTCAGACGAAACGAATTTTTCCAATAACGGTATGTACAACAGAAAAAATCACCACTATTGGTCCAAAGAAAATCCACTAAGAGTTACGGCAAGTCATAATCAGGTTCGCTTCTCATTCAACTGTTGGTGTGGTATAATGTCCAATCGAGTCATAATGGTGGAATTTTATGAAGGGAAACTGAATTCTGCCATGTATAATGAAGTCATTTTACACCATCTTGAAAACGAGATGGACGAATGGCCCCTGTCAGAATTGCGAAAAGTTCATTTTCAACAAGATGGTGCTCCGCCACATAACAGTCACCTTTCACGTTCCAATTTGAGCCGCCTATTCGGTACACAGTGGATAGGTACACATGGTCCAACACAGTGGCCACCTCGTAGCCCCGATCTAACACCACTTGATTTTTTTTTATGGGGCTTCGTGAAAAACGAGGTGTATAAGACGACGTACGCCAGTGTTCAAGAGCTCAAGGATGCATTAATGACCATTTTACGTAATATTCATCCCAGAACATTATTAGCCGCCATTCGTTCAGTGCAAAAAAGGATAGACTTATATATTCGTGAAAATGGAAATCATTTTGAGCAATTTATTTCATAAACCAATTTCTTAAATGTTTAAATGATTTTTTTTTATTTAAAAAAGTTCAAAATTTTACCTGACCTATGAGTTTCGAGTTGATTTATCATATTTCCGTACGAAATGTATGGGAAAGGTCTTTGGCGATTTCTGTCTTTTCTAGTACTGAAAGCTAAAATGGTCCCATAGAGTTTTTTGATCCCCACATGAAATAGAATCGATTGGCATAAAAAAAAGAATTTTGAACTTTTTGCATTTTTTTTGCTAACTGTAAGTTTTTTAGAAAATCTGTGAATGCAGTTCAAAATGTCCCAAAAAGTTAGGGAAGGTCTTTTAAGAACGTTTTGCTGTAACTGCAACGGTTAAGGTACTTGCCCTTACTGCCCCGTTTCAAAAATACACCCTGTATACACAGATACTGTACAACATCCTGTATATGATGTGATTGATGTGAAGTCCTTAATGTTTATTGAATGTTTACTATCTGAAAACTGCAACGGTAAATATCTTTTTTAGAATTTTATTATTCACAAGTAAAATGAAAAACGTCGTATGATATACGTGTGTATGGTTGATTACCGTCTTCGGCTCTCTTTGGCTCTCACTATCGCCTCAGCGGTAATCACCAACTTTACACACTTGAACCATAATCTACTATTAAAAGTGACCCGTTAAGGTATGGCCACAAAACGTACAACAATACATGTAGAGATGGAAGCAATGGAATGGGGATGCCAACTGCACTTTTATCCTTACAGGTGACGCATCGTCGTAATGGCCAATGTTAGCTATCATCTACGTAGATTTTACATTGTTTGTCTGACGATATTTAAAGAATATACTCTATCATCCCGCCTTGTTCAGTTGATACTGAACAAGGCGGGATGATTCTGATGGATGTAATGTTGGTGGAGTTTATTTATTTTCTCAAAATGCTAAGCTAAAAAGCAGTGGGAGACTATAAAGACGCAGGTCATGTCGGAACCACTTCAAGGATAGCGATTAAGTTGGAGAATCTGCGTACACAGATAGTATTTACGAGTTATCTTATCCAATTCAATTGTTTTTTAATCACTAAAAGGTGTCACATACTTAATAATGCCCCTTTTTTCAGGACAGTTACAGCAACGCAGATACATAAAAATGGATAAATTCCAACCCATAATAGTTGGATAGATACAGTGTTTAAAGATAGATACAGTGTTTTTTGTTGCATTAAGAGTTACATAACACGATATCTTTTGTAAAGACAGTAAAATTTTAAGATTACCTTTCGATGAGGTTACTTTCTTTTCAGTTAAAATTGCACCTCTTTTCCGCAATTTCGCTTTGAGTTGTTGCATATTCCAAGTTGAATACATAGTAAAGCATGTCCAGACAACAAAAAATACCGAAAAACACGATAGATAACAAAAAAACAAGTCTCTTCAAATCTGACAGCTATGAGTTGGTTATTGTTGTTTGGTCATTTCGCCCCTGCTGCCATCTACAATTAGTTCTGCATCGGCATCCCCATTGATTGCATTTATTCTGAAAAAGTAGTTGCAGATTATGTACTACCATTTAAATTGAATTTTACTGAAAATCAAACTATGAAATCAAGTGAAATCCTTCTTATTTTAGTCTACCGCGTTATAAATTTAGGACACACAATAAAACATGTACTTACATTATTGAAATCCGGTAAATTTACACATCCAAGGTTAAAATAATTCACACCCAGCTGAAATTTGAGAATCATGATATTTGGGCAGAAGCAAGATCTTATAGTAAAGGAAAAGTTTGAACACCGTAGGTATGACAAACCACCAAATCAAGCAAACAAAAATCATAAGTAATGGAATGGCAAAAGGAATGGAGAGCAGCAAGTCGATCCTTAATAAAACTGGAGTTATTGCATTACGTAAATGCAAGTAAATTATACAAGCCCATCTATGTAATGGACGAACTAGTCTTAGAACATGCGCACGAAGTCATAAGATAGTCTACCTAACACTGTCAATATAACGGTATTAAATTTTTTTTAACAAAAAATATTTTTTTGTTGCAATTTAATTATTTTTATATTTATATGAGTTTCTTTTTGTTTATTAAAACATAAAAGTAAATAAAAGTACATGAAAAACAATAACAATACAACTCATTTTAATCACAAAATGCAGTTATTATTTAAGGTTCAATATTTCAACCAAGTTTTATAAATAATTAGTTTTTATACATACGGTACTGGGAAATATCAATTAAAAAGGAAAATCGATTTATAAAGAAAAAGGATTCAACGACTTATCCTAATAATTACCTTCAGTTTTTGGAACAAGTATTGTCAAATGCATTTTAAACTATAAAATGTTAAGGAATTGTGCAACTCTAACTTTAAAGTATTTTTCACTTCAGCAGCTCGAAAATGTCAGTTTTGCTGCGTAAAAACCATAGATATAGTATTTTATGGTAAAAACAGTGCTGAATGCGATTTTGCTCAATGCGTGAGACAAAATAACTTTTTAATTTCTTTTTTAATGAAGAGTGCCAACCTCAGTGTTAGAAAAAAAATGGAAAACTTTCGAACTACACTGCACTCTGTCTCTTTCCCGTCCATAAAAAAGAGCGAGTGACAAACACAAGTAATTTGAAGATCGAATTTCGAAATTCGTCCCCATAATAAACTCGTTCTGAAACGTGTAAATAAACTAAATTAGAAAGTATTTGTAAATGGATAACCACGTTTTTTATTTAAATTATGTATTTAATATTTAATGTATTTTTTTGACAGATAAAAATATATATAATAAATAAATTACCTATTTACACTGATGTATTGGCAATAATTAAATTAAATTAATAAAGTTACTATATATACACAATACTAAATAAAATAAAAAAAAAGAAAACTAAAACTAAAAGTTAAAATGCGTCGTGGAATTCATCCGCATCGCATGCCTGTAGTGGTAGCGTTCCCAGAAGACTGGCAGCCTTGCCATGTTGTATGGCAATGCTTAATCTCTGACCTAAAAAGAGGCCAGCCTTCTGGTCACGAGAAGCGTCGACCATACGCTTCGCAATCTCCCTGAAAAGATTACGGGCGCTCGGACCCCAAGGCCCAAACGTTTCGACTCCAAACGGCACAAATTCATAATCTAGAATGAGATTGGAGTATTTGCGCCGCTTAAGAGCCTCTGCAGAAGCTGCAGCAGCACCGGCACAGCCAGCAGTGCCAGGTATATGGGTAGGGGCAATGGTGTCGACGCATGTTGCGTCCCACACCAGAGTCCTACCCATTTTCGATGGCATTAAAGACATACCATCCGGTCTCTTGCCATCGTCGCGCGCCAAACCGTTTGGTTCAAGCTCAGCTGGCACACAAGCGGTGACAAGAGCACGGCGGATTATGTCGTTGAGGCTGGCGTGCCGTGGAATTCGCCCAGCGCTCCTGCAGCACGACAGGCCAAGGTGTCCGAATCGGTCAACTGCTTTTCCACAACGGCATTGATGCGGAGAAACACGCGGCGCACCTAAGCGGAGGCACGTCGCGATGCGGAAAGTAATGTCATCTAACATAGTCCGTACGTTAGATGACGGAAGAGCTTGTAACCAAAGACCCGATTCCCACACTCCAACTGCTAGTAAACGGGCACGCTCAGCAGCATTAGTGCAAGTATTTAATAAATTTTGTCTTACTAAGTTGCAGAGCGGCCCGTCCCACTGACGCTGTGAGAAAAGGTTCCTTGGGAGATCAGTGTTTAGACAAGCAATTTTCCAAACGTTCACTGCTTCAGTCTTATACAATACTTCAAAATTAACTAGTGTAGGTGCAAGGATTTTCCTAGTTAATTCTTCCGTACTATGGACCGAAGACAGAAACGCTGGTAAGCTGACATCTGAAATTTTGCGAATACCGAGCCCACCCAAGCGAATCGGTAGAGACGCTTGTAGTGACGCACGGTCATTCAAGGACACATTTGAAATTTTAGTAAGTGTAATTTCTATAATTTAGTCCATTTTTTTCAAAATTGTTAAATGTTTCCAAAATGGTGTGGACCTGAGTGCATGGGTGAATTTCGGCACGAAAAGACAATACCGGATAATAGTGAAAGCCGAATGGATATTAATTTTGAGTAGGCGGTCCGAAATGATATTAAAATTTTGAATTTTTTCCTCTATAAAAGAGGTGTAGGCTTCTTCTAAGATTGGGGACCCGAGGAGACGTAGAGACTCTTTTTCTATAATTTTCATGTTAGGAGCCAATGAATTAAATTTAGAAATAGTAAAATTTTTGTCCGAAACATCATTTAAAAATATCTTACATTTGCTATAATTTAGATCTAAACCAATTAAACTAAATTCGTTTTTGATAAAGGCCAAATCTTTGAAAACTGTCTCCACATGTCCTCCTAGAGTCCCGTCGCGCGTCGTCTAGATACCATACATTGAATTTAGAATTTAACTGCCGAATAATAGGTTGAATAGCTAAACTGAAAATTACCGGTCCAAGTGGGTCTCCTTGTTGACAACCAACAGCAGATTCCCAAAAGGTTGTCCTTATATAATAATTTAGAGGGGTACCTGTAACATTGCCAAAGGAAATTATAAATTTTGGGGGTTTCTAATTTAGCATGGGTCAACAAGGTATCCCTGTTCACTGAGTTGAAAGCATTCTTCACGTCAACCGTGAGAATTACCTCGCTTCTCCCGGAGTCAAGGTAGGTTGACAAAGCATGTATGGCAGCCTCACAGCCCCCCTTTGAACCAAAACCAAGTTGGAGGGGCTGGAATTTCGTGGCTAGCTCGTTTTTGTAATATTGGCAGCAAAGTTTGGTTGCCATACGTCGATAAGTGCATCCCACGGCAATGGGACGAATGCCACCATCTCCTTTGCGCAGGGCACACAAATTAGCCCCGTATAGAATGGCTATAATGGCTTCGTCCACACTGCCGGAGAGCATCATATTCATGAGGGCCGTAAGCTCCTTCAGAAGGACTTCGCCAGCCTCCCCAGCACTCGATCCCAGAAGATCTTTTAAGTGCTGTGGGGTCAATGCATCGAGGCCACCAGCAGAGCCACTTCGAAAGGAGGTTACGGCTGTCAACACTTCCTTGGCCGTTACGCACAGGCAATCAGGGGTTGGGCTCAGGCGTCTCAGGCAAAGAAAGGCCATCCGCAGGCGCCGGATGCTTACTCCGCAGACCAGCGAGGGTTTCTGGAGAGCAGGGCGCCACTACATCGTTACTAAAAATTAATCTCGATGCACCACATTATTATTGTATACGAAAATGAGTAATACATAAGTATTGATGCATAAGTACATTTTAAAATTATTTCCATTTTCAAGATTTGAAAAATAAAGAATCGCGGGCGCTGTTTCTGAACGCGCCTTAAAAAAGTGCGGGAATGGAAGTAAAATGTTGAATAAGATTAAAAATATTAAAATAATCATAAAAGATGAGCGATATCATAGTATTTTCACACAAAGAGTTGAAACAGCAAGTTACTAATTCGGAATTTAGTTGCCTTCCTAAGAATTCTCGCGAGAAGTATTTGAAAGCATACCATACCTTCAGTAAATGGAGACTTACAAAGGGTGCGACCTGTTCAGAGACGTGTAAGTACTATCGTATTGTATATCATTTGCAGAATTGCACATTTAACTTTTAAAATGTTCAGAATTATTTTGATTTATAATAAATATAAATGTAATTTCTTTCTGTTCATGTTCATTGTGTTATCTTTTAAGTAATACTTACCTATTATGTGTTCTCGCTGCTGAAATGAAAAGTAATGTGTGCCATACAAGAGCAAAATTATTTGCATCTCGTGCCTTTGAATCCCTCGCCACGCTCAGGATTCTACATTAGAATCCCTCGCTTGCTCGGGTCGGGAGTCAAAATCAGCACTCGCAGCAAAAAACAATTTTGCTCACTTGTTACACAAATAAATATTGTTCCCCCGTTACAAGGTTACGTTGTCGTATTTAGATGAAACTTCAAATGCAAAAAAAATACCTATCACCATAGATATAGTATACAAAAATACTAAATCTCTATGTAGAATACTATATCTATGCCTATTACATTTATTTGACATTTTGATGACACTGACATTGTCATGCAATTTGTTCGCTCATTGCTCATTCGCTGTATGTTGACCATAGATTTAGATTATAATGTAATGTTGACGTTGTATGTCATTGTCACTGGCGTATGTCTCTACAATAAACCAACAAAAAAATTATTGAAATTAACTTTTAACAATGGTTTAGCCCCCTTAAATCCAACCACACGTCCTGGATCGTCCACCTGAATCTCGTGGGGGGCGGACACACGGAAACAAATTTACTGTCGTGGCTAACGTGGCTCTGGTACACTTGACATTGGCGTTTCGCCATTAATAATTTTCTAATACATTTTACTTGACATTGGCAAATTGTAGCGATTTCCTGCAGAGGCATACTATTGCCTATTCTGTGGCAGAGGGCATTTTCAAGAAGTGGAAGTTGAACAAGAGTTTGAAATCCCAAA
Source organism: Eilema caniola (assembly GCA_949126895.1). Classification (NCBI taxonomy): domain Eukaryota; kingdom Metazoa; phylum Arthropoda; class Insecta; order Lepidoptera; family Erebidae; genus Eilema; species Eilema caniola. The sequence continues at coordinate 16,237,403 of OX421464.1, read as the reverse complement.
ATGAAAGATAACTTAGAAAATAATCACAACGACCTTTGTTTCTATGGAAGTGACCCAGGCGCGGTAAAACATGGTAATTTTATAAATTACTATTCATTCCACAATGTGCAAATAAGGATAAACAACCTTCATCCTCTTATGTTCCCACCACCAATAGATAACCAGCTCGTATGTCTGGACATTGGTTGCAATACAGGAGATCTTACCAAGGCTGTGTATGAATATTTGAAAGATAATAATCCTGACTGTGACATTCGTATACTTGCTGTAGATATTGATCCTAAGTTAATAGAGAGAGCCAAAGAATTAAATCAAAATCCTTTAATAACATTTAGCACTCTGGATATAATGGCTGAAAATGATCGTTTGTTGATTCAAGAGTTTCTAAGTACTTGTAAAAAAAATATTTTTGATGTGATTCTTTGTTTCTCTGTCACAATGTGGATTCATTTAAATCATGGTGACAAAGGACTGGTTGAATTTCTTAACTATATGAAAAGTATTTGCAGGGGAATGGTAATTGAGCCACAAAGTTGGCAGTGTTATCGGAATGCACAAAGAAGAGTTAAGAAAAGTGGTCAAGAATTTGACCACTACAAATCTTTAAAAATAAAAGGTAAAGTGAATGATGTCATAGAAGAAATTTTAATGGCTGACTTCTGTAAAACCTATGAATCTACAAGTTCCTCTTGGAATAGAAAAATCAAAAGCTTTCAATCCCTGGCTGAATCAGTAATTAGCTAATGATTTATATAAGTTAATAATAAGTGTCAAAACGATTAATAAATCAAATTTTATATATTTATAGAAGTGTTGTCTTATTAATCTTATTATATTACATTACACATACAGAACTAAAATGATTTTATGTCTAAGTTGTAACTTCTTCTGTGCTTGATTCAAACTCCAATTTAACATCACTACCAAGATCTGTATCCATTTCTGTTTCATGAGCATTTAACATGTTGAGTGTAACCTATAAATTAATAATAAATATAAATTAATATCAAGCCGGCAATAAAAACCTTTAAAATAACCTCCTTAAAATAATTTTCTTCCCAAAATTTCAGTTTCATTTTACATGAGACAGAAGTATTTCTCCCCTATTCCTTCCATTTGAAGCTTAAAACAGTATTTTTATTTGAACAATAATTCAGTCCTATTTTATTTACTAGCAACCAACACAAAGTAAGTATCTAGTAGTAACTCTAGAATAAAGTATACCTTTGCTTAGAGCTTTACGAATCTTATCATCAAGCAAATAACAATTGTATAGTGAGAATTGTTACTGAGTGAGTATTAAGTACTTGCTATCATTATTTTGAAGATCTGTATTCACAGCAGAATGCAGAACTACAGTGAAGTGACCTCCAAACATTACCTACAATGGTTTATGCACTTATTTTGTTTACAATGTGCTTCACTTTATTTACTAGTTCATGAAACTCCTTATGGACAAATATTTTTTAACAAAATTGGAGTGAACATTTGTAAACTAAATCAGAAGAAAGTCCTGGCTTGTTTGATAAGTATGCATTGTTATTTACTAGGCCTTTCTCTTGGTTTGTTCTTCAAATTGCAGTTTCAACTAAGAGAGTGATTTAACCAAAAACATGTTGAAAACTAGTTTATGTCCAAATGCAGTATTGATACTTAAAGCTTATTAGATTATCTGGGCTACCTGAATCTGGTGGCAGACACATGAACAAATTTAAGTGGTGTGATTAATGTGGCTCTGGTACACTTGACATTGGCGTCTTGCCATTAATAATTTTATAATACGTTTAACTTGACATTGGCAAAATTATGGCGATTTGCTGCACAGGCCATTTTGAAGAAGTTAAAGTTGAAGATGATCTTTCAGGAGAAATGTCTCTGTCTCCAAATAACTTGCATTGAAACATTGCATTGAAATGATAATATTTTTGTTGCAAGAAAAATCTAATATAACTACATTTTGTTGCTTTCGAATTCGTTACCTGATACTTTCTTGTTTCAATATAGAAATAAGTATGTAATAAACCTGTTGTGATAAAGGTGCAGCATGTATACTATGCTGTGCATGACCAAGTACAGTGCTCCCGGAGAGTGTTCTCTCTTCAGGTAATTTCTTCTTCACTGGTGTTTTTGGCTGCTGACTGAAACATGTTTTTTTTACACAACAATTTTCTTTTTAGAAGCTGAGGTAAATTATAATTTTGTAAATTATTGAAGACAAAACTGAGAAAGTTTCTAGTCACAAACAAAATCTAAGAGGCTAGAGCTAGAGCTAGACTTATAGTACATCTCTAGTGGATGACAGTAATTCCTCAAAAATTAATGATTGAAAAGTAACTTCAAACTATTTTGAATTAGTAAAAGTTAAGCACTTTATGCTACTTTATATTGTGATAATGTTACTCACCTAGGGGTTGATTCTGCTATTGGATGCAATAGCATAGTCATCTCTGCTAACTTGTTGAAAGCAGCTCCTGCTTCAGTAAATATTTCCCCGACCTGAAACCAATGTGGCAAGAACATAACAGTAGTGATAGATAGGTATAAATTGATAGGTAAGTATAAATTAATAATAATTAATAGGTAAGTATTAATTTTGCTGTACCTTCGCTGCAGAACTGTTCATGGCTGTTGATGATGACTAACACTGGATAAAGAATACTAAGAAATTTAATTCCTGATACTGGTGTAAATAAATAAGCTTAAATCACCATCAGCAAAATATCAATCAGTACTTAGTAGAAGCGTCAAGACTACAATAGTATCAGATATCGTCTTGCGACTTGTATTTTATAATAAACTCACAGTATCACAGGTTTACCCATGTACTATTGTATTGCATTGTTAATTTGTTATTATTTTGCAATAATTTTTATGTCAAGCAAAGTGACACAAAGTGACAAAGTGAAAAGTGACGTTTCTGAAGTCTGAAGTTAGTTTCCTTTTTTATTTATTAAGCGGCCATAGATACAGATCCTTATAACCATTTTAGCGTGTGGAACTACGAATAATGTGTGGAATTCTGTCGGATTCCTCCCTACCAGCCGTCGACGGCGGTTGTCGTATACTCCAACTGACTAAAACCGCACTCCGTCCACGACCCTTTTATGGGGGATCTACATCTTATCCCCCAGAAAAGGGTTCGTAGAGCCTAATGATTAGTTAAATAACAAAATGGATATAAAGAAAAGACTAGCCCAATCAGCTTAATATTGTTGTTCTAATTAAGTAAGAATAATGTTTTACTATCTGTTTTTACCACGGAACAAAAATGATTTTGCTGTTCGTAGAACTGGAGAAGTTCGGCACTGACGAATCATGTAAATGTACTAAAAGATATTAAGAGAGGGTCTGGGTACAGTGTGCAGGGGTAGAATGACTTCACTGGGGTTACTGCATTGATTTTTTTATCAAATTACTTATATACCCAACTGTACATACCCAGAACAGTGAGTCCAGTGTCCACATTAGAGAAAAAAGATAGATTGTATTTGAACTCTTTGGTATTTGACAAACAACTGTCATGTCAAAAACAATTCTTTTAGGTTATATTTGGATTTGGACCAGAGCAAGTTTAGTGCACACATACAGATTTATAATTAATACTGAATATATAAGTCCTATTATCTAGATTGGACGTAAAGGGCTAGCCTTCATTTTGCATAATTTAAAATGAATAAACCTCCATGTATGACAGCCAATAAATACCATGGTCCTCGGAAATTCAACCCACAATGGAGTCCTTTTACGGAACGACAGCATCCTGGATTTCAGCGGAGACCTAACACAAATTTCGGATCTATGAAAAATTCAACAACTGAAAGCAATGGTGAAAACTGGTGTGAAACGTGCGACCGAGAGTTTCCCACAGCGGAAATCCTTACTAGACATAAGCAACAACATGAGGTAACATTTAAAATTTCATTACAAATGACATACAAATTATACAAGTATAAAGAGTACAAAAAATGACAATCAGTAATCAACAGTATAGATTGTACAGAAGTCGCCAATTCCTTTTGGGGCCCAAGCCAATCTCACCTGCTTAAAATGTACAAGGCCTTGTCGCAAACTTGCCCCTTGGGGAGGCAGGGACTATTGGTGGTAAACTTCGAGAGGGGGCTCCTTTATTAAATAAAACTTCTAGTTCACATGATTATTACTGATGTTTACTTTTCACACATTCATACACATGATTATTTTTTCTTTAATACACAAACATTAAACTCAAAACATTATTAAACAAATATAATAAATTACATATCAATCATCTATTCGACATCACTTCCAAAATTCTACAATTCAACTGAATGAAAAAACTCTTCAAATGTTTTTGTTCCTAATGTATTCAAATTTCAAAACAATCTCTTCATAAATATAGACCACAGACAAAACATCAAAAAGTATTTAAACTTTCACCACACATATTTCCAACATCCCCTCTAAGTTTAAATTACAAACATCTTCTTAAAACCCATCTTAAGACCCATATACTACTACCATTAATAATATATATATTTAACCTCAACCTATCCTTCAACAAAACAAAAAAAAATTTAAAATTAATTAGCCAACAATCATAATATTATAAAAACTTACCACTAAATTTCAAATTAATGACCTAAACAACCTTAACACTACTTATTCTATCACAGAGTTCACAGAAATGTCACTGGTCACTCACAATACTCTTTCTTAATCTTAAAAACTTCGTTCGGTCTAATCCTTTCGTTAAAATATCCGCAATATTAGCATTGGTTGGACAATAGAAAATTTCTATCTGATTCTGTTCTATTTTCTCTTTAATGAAATGAAATTTAACATCTATGTGTTTACTCCTTCGATTCAAAATTCCATTCTTAATTAAAACAATTGCTGATTGATTGTCAATATATAGTTCCGTCTTAGGAACTTTTCCTGTAAGCTCTTTATATAGACTCTGTACAAACAATAAGTCCTTAATACACTCTGCAGCAGAAATATATTCTGCCTCTGTACTGGAAAGAGCTGTGACAGACTGCTTACGTGAACACCAATGAATGGGTCCACTGGCAGAAAAGACTATAAAACCAGTCGTGCTCTTCCTAGTGTCAGGGTCACCTGCAAAATCTGCATCACAATAGGCTCTTAAAGTTGTATCATTACCTCGAACATACATAATACCAGAACTAATTGAACCCCTAATATGTCTAAAAATATTTTTAATATTCGCAAAATCATTTAAATTCGGACACTCTTGATGTCTGCTACAATATCCTACATGAAACGATAAATCTAATCTTGTTTTATTCACTAAGTACAACAAAGATCCAATTAACTGCCTATACCGATGCACATCACTACTATCAACTTTCCCCTCTTGATGTGTATCTACTAAAATATCTGGAAAAACCATTTCTTTTAAATTATTATAATTAAACTTGTCCAGTAATTGATCAATGTATGATTTTTGAAAAATTTTGATACTATCAGTTTTCTTTTCTATGTCAATTCCTATAAATTTTTCTATCTTATCAAATTTTTTAATTTCAAATTCCTTCTCTAACTTTTTAATTATATTATTTAGTTGTATTTCACAATTCCCTATCAAAACTCCGTCGTCGACATAAATTGCAAGCATAATTTCTTTATCTCTGCTCACAAACAAACAAGGATCTAATTTCAACTGACTAAAACCTAAACTTTTTAAAACCGAAGTCAATTTCATGTTCCACATCAGCGGAGCCTGCTTTAAGCCATACAGACTTTTCTTTAATTTAAAAACTTTATCTTTGTCAACATTAAATCCTAAAGGCACTTCCATAAAAATTTCCTCATTTAAATCACCATAAAGAAAAGCCGTTTATACATCAAATTGTTTTATTTTATATCCTCTTTGTGCAGCTAACGAAAACAATAATCTAACACTAGTTGTATTCACTACTGGACTGTATGTTTCCTTATAATCCACATTATACTTTTGTAGAAAACCTCTTGCAACTAGTCTTGCTTTATATATATTTCCTGGTTTAATTGTAAAAATCCATTTACTTGTTATTAGTTTTCTATTCTTCACTTCAGATCTCTTCACAATCTCCCAAGTTTTATTCTTTTCTAAAGAATCTTTTTCACTTTCAATAGCTTTCATCCATAAATCCTTTTCATTACTCTTCAAAACTTCACTATATGTCAAAAACGATGTCTCCAAATCATAATCCTTCAATCTCTCTGGTAATCTTCTATTTCTCATTGGTAAAATTCTTCTTCCTACATCTTCAACAACCTCCACTGCATCTTCAAAAGATTCTGCTTCAGCACTTACTGCTTCATTCTCAACATTAATCCCCTCTGAAACTTCATCGTCTTCTCTTATTCCCTCCGAGACCTCATCAGCATTTCTTATCTCCTCCAAAACTTCATTATTCTCAGTATTAAATATATCTTCTCCTATACTATCTTCAAAAACATCCACTCTATCTTCATTTAATAAAATATTTTCTTCATTATTCAACTCATCTTCAGATCCGCTACTAGTTAACTCATTTCTTCTCAAAGTCTGTCTTCTGCTTCTACTAACTTCAATTCCTCTTGCTTCAGTTCCTCTTGTATCAGTTCCTCTTGTTCCAGTTCCTCTTTTTCCAGTTCCTCTTGTTCCAGTACCTCTTGTTCCAGTTTCTCTTGTTCCAGTACCTCTTGTTCCAGTACCAGTACCAGTTCCAGTACCAATACCAGTTCCAGTACCAATACCAGTTGCAGTATCAATACCAGTTCCAGTATCAATACCAGTTCCAGTATCAATACCAGTTCCAGTATCAATACCAGTTCCAGTACTAGTTCCAGTCCTCCTCTCTTCACTCCTTCCCCTCTCAAAGTTACAATTTATATCCATGTTTTCCTCTTCACTATCTGTTTCTTCATCTTCAAACAGCTTAGACAACCCTGTCCTACTTGTAGTAGATAATTTACACTCCCGCAAATAATTATGGACATCTTTTTCGTCATTATAAAACTTAACATCACGTGAGTAAATAATTTTATTATTTAATGCATCCCAGATTTTATAACCATTATAAGTGAAACCTACTAATAATCCTCTGCAACATCTATTATCTAATTTATTTAATTTTGTATTAATTTTACAGAATGCTAAAGACCCAAAAATATTGATATGACTAACGTTTGGTATTCTACTAAACCACATTTCTGCTGGGGTTTTATTATTAATTGTATTGGCACATCTATTGGTTAAATATGCTGCTGTTAACACAGCTTCGCCCCACAGAACTTTTGGTAGATTAAACTCAAATAATAATGATCGCGTTCTATCCATTATGGTTCGGTTTAAACGTTCCGCTTTCCCATTAAGTTGTGGAGTATAAGGGATTGTATAATCAATATTTATGCCTTTACTATTGCAAAACTTTTTAAAAACGTTATTTGTATATTCTCCACCATTATCACACCTAAAAGTTTTAACTTTAGAATTAAAATGGTTTTCAGCATTATTAATGTAACTTACTATTTTATTGTAAGCTTCGGATTTACTTCTTAATAAAAATATTTTAACAAAGTGTGTGTAGTCATCTAAAAAGGTTAAAAAGTATCTAAAACCATCGAAAGTTTTTGTATTGATTGGGCCGCAAATATCTGAATGAATAATTTCCAAAGGTTTACTTGCACGTCTTCTTTCAGTTCGAAAAGGTAATCTACAAAACCTAGATTGTGTGCAGACTTTACAGGTATCAATTTCCCTGACACTGTCTAAGTTCATGCCTGTAACAATTTTGTTCGTTTTTGATAACGGTGTATGTGCCAAAGCGCGATGCCAAAATAAATTATCCGAAATATTATACGCAAGAGGAGCTTCGACTGACCTTATAGCCTCTTCATACCTTACAGTAGCTTTCATACGGATGTAGTATAAACCATCATCTCCAAGTACACCGGTCAACAGAGGCGTCGTACATTGCTGCTCAGAGATTTCACAGGTTCTTCTGAAAAAATTAATTTTGTAGTTATTTTCAGCAAGCTTCGATACTGACATTAGGTTTTTCTTTAATTTTGGAACATATAATACATTATTAATATTAATGTTTTGAGATTTACATGTAATATTCCCAATTATATCAATAATATGGGTATTACCATCTGCTGTCATAATTTTGTAGTCACACTTACGTGTGTTTGAAAAATAATAAAATTTATTCACAGTATGACTTGTGGCGCCGGAATCTAAAATGAATTCTATTGTTTCTTCTGGATCTTCTGTTTTACTATTATATGTAGTATGTGTATAAAAATTAGACCTTACCGATTTGTTCTTCTTCAGACAAAATTTGCTATAGTGGGTATCTGACTTACAGTGGAGACAGTTATGTTTACTTCCACAGTCTGTGCTTCTATGTCCTGTCTTCTCGCATTTAAAACATGTGTTGAAATGCGGTTTTTCTCGAGGAATCTCGCTGCTTCTGCAATATCTCGCAATGTGTCCTATCTTATTACACTTAAAGCATCTCTTCGTGATTATAAATGCATTTTCAGTGGCATTTGTCGGTTCGTCATCTTTCCTATTTCTAATTCTTGCTTCTATATTTATTCTTGAAATCAAGTTAGTGAGTGTTTTATCCGATGAAGCAGTTGCTTCCCAAGCTGTTCTAAGATTTGAAAATGTTTCCGGTAAGCTGCTTAAAATTTTTGAAATAATTTGGATATCATGCATTTGAAAATTTAATGTTCGTATTTTGGTAACTATATTTTCTATTTCACTGACATCTGTCATAATGTCAACATTCTTGAATTGAAAATTATAAAATTGTTCTAAAAGTTGATTAATCTGCGTTTCTGTATTCCCAAAACATATACGGTCCAATTTGTTGAGCATTTCTCTACTAGTTTCGCAGTTAATAATATGACTGATATATTTTTTATCCAAACTGTTCAGAATTATACATTGCGCTTTAGCATCCTTCCGATCATAATCTTTATCTACTACGTCTGTATTTGCTTCCAATACAGCCAACAGGTCTTTTGATTTTAATAAAATTTTGATTTTCTTACGCCAGAACGAATATTCATTTTCGTCCGAGAGTGTAAAGTTATCAAAACCTTCAGACTTACTTGTTGACACCATTCTTATTGTAAAATTTTGATATTTCACAAAAACCAAATCATGTTATAATTTTTTTTTTATTTCCACTCACACTGTACACTCGTGCCAGCCCATAACCTATTGGTGGTAAACTTCGAGAGGGGGCTCCTTTATTAAATAAAACTTCTAGTTCACATGATTATTACTGATGTTTACTTTTCACACATTCATACACATGATTATTTTTTCTTTAATACACAAACATTAAACTCAAAACATTATTAAACAAATATAATAAATTACATATCAATCATCTATTCGACATCACTTCCAAAATTCTACAATTCAACTGAATGAAAAAACTCTTCAAATGTTTTTGTTCCTAATGTATTCAAATTTCAAAACAATCTCTTCATAAATATAGACCACAGACAAAACATCAAAAAGTATTTAAACTTTCACCACACATATTTCCAACAGGGACGACAGACTGCAGATGCTCTCAGGAGCCCACATGCCAGTCAAAAACACTAAGCCGACCTTGGACATCAAGTACAAACTTAGGACACCACTATGAGTTAACAGTCTACATAACATATTCTAAGTTACCAACCACCTTTAGCTCAGGAACCAATAATTTAGAGATATAATAAATAAATATTCCACAACATTTCACACAACGCTATCTAGACCCATGGTAAGCATAGCTTAATTAGCTTGTGTTATGGAATCTAGAATGCGGATAAACATACTTAGATACCCTTTTTTATTGTAAATACATACATAATACATATAGAAACACCTAGACCAATGCAAATATACTTATAAATATTACAAAAAAAAATGCATACAAATATTTGCACTGAGCGGGGATAGAACCCGCGCCTCCTGCGTAGCGGCCGCGTTCACTACCGTCATACCATGGACTTGGCTAGACAAATAATAACTCCAGGAACTTCTTAGTGCAACTATACCCGGAAAGCTAGCTAGAGAATGACATTTAGCCAATGAACACTAACACAATAAAGTATAATATCACCTATCAAAATTCCTCCCCATCTATGTCAAATTGATCAAGTATATTTATGAAATTTCAGAAATGCAACATAGATGGATGCCAATTTGTTGCTCACCCAAAAATTATAACAAAACACATTCAAATGCAACATTCTTCAGGGTTATATAAAAAAATAGCAAAGTTACATGATCCTGAAGAAATACAAAAATGGAGAGAAGAAAGAAAAAAGAAATATCCTACAAGAATAAACATTGAAAAAAAAGCAGCTGAATGCAAGGAGAAAATTGAAAGAGGTGAAAAAATGGCTTTGAGGAAGGAAAAAACTAATAGATCTAAAGGTAATCTTACCCGTAATATTGAATATATTATTTTCACAAATTATATACTAGCAACTCAGCTCAAACTGGATCAATAGAGCCAGTTTGAGCTGATTCTCCAAAAAGACTGCTAGAGAGTTTAAGTTATGCCTCCAAACTTTATCTTCGATCTAGAACCTCGTCAGTCAATCAGCAGGTTTACCAGCTTGCAGTTCAGGTTGGATTATGCCCTAAAGATCTTGGTGGGGCCCCAAAAACACCCTCCTGTATGCATCCTAAATTAAATGTACTTTATAAACACCAGAAAAAGTAGACCTTAGCCTAATCCAAAGCTATAAAAATTGGTTATTTATGTTTCATAGTTGAAGCAATGTGAATGTTAGTACATGTCTGCCTACCCTTTCCGGAATTTATAGACATATATAAATGTATTTATGTTGTTTAAGTTTTAATGTCTCGAAATAGTAGTGCCAATTTCAACTTCTAATTGTAATAATTATATGCTTCACAGATCATTCTGCAGGTATTAAAAGGACACATGACTTTGATAAAAAGAACCAAAATCATAAAACTAATAGATCAGGTTTTAATCAAAGACATAACGCTTCTAACCAAAAGGAGCAGCGCCCACCAAAGAAAGTCTCAAAAATCATTCCTAAAGTACCAAGTGTTGTCGTGAAAAATAAACTTATACCATTTACTGGAATTCTTAGCATATGCATGGATGATGACACAGTTGAAGATTCATGTAATTCATCAAACAACAGTAGTAACTTAATTGAAGATGACTTTTATGAGGAGCCATTACCGCACCCCATAGAGAAAACTATTCAAGAACCTGTATTGTGTGGAGCTCTAACATCTCTGATGTGTGATTATGGATCTTCCGATGAGGAAACTGACACAAAAGAGAATAATATGCCTATGAATGCCGGAGAAACTAATCTTCGAAATATTGACAGGGTAAAAAAGAATGCAGAGTGTAGTAAACAACATGTAAATAGTGACAATAATGTTAATAAGGATTTAGAGACTATATCAAAAGGTAATCCAGATGAAGAAATGCCTAAAGTAGATGCAGCAAAACAAAGAGATGCAGATGAGAATAGTGACAATGACAGTGGTCCAGAAGAAGTGGCAATGGTTAAAACAAATATCACAGAACCAATTTTACCAGAAGTTCTCAAAAATAAGGGGCCACTTATAAATTCTAAAAAGACCACCCCTTTTAGGAATAATCATAGAAATATTAATAGGTATAAGCATAAAGTGCCATCAACACTTCTTCAGAAACTTTTACATAAAGAAATAAGACAAGAACGGAATATAGTATTGCAATGTATTAGGTATATTAAAAAGATGAATTACTTCGATAAAACTACTGAAGATGTAGCATAATTACCATTTAACTTTTTGCCAGAATTACCATAAGTAATATTATTTTATACAGAAGTTTTGTATTAAGGTAGGATTCTGAAGTCGACCGCATACGAAAAATTGCAGACGCAGAGCGTACCGTGCAGTAGCGTAGCGTATCCACCTTCGGAATCATAGCCGGAACCTACCTATGGCAATCACTATTATTGTTAGTGGGAGTTATTTTTATGTGGTTACACTAGCAGTGACTATTGCAAATTGTAAATAAAAAATGTACCATGCCTATGTATTTTTTTGAAGTGAAAACTTCTATAACGGCGTTGGATGGGTAAAGTGTTAAACTCGCGTCAGGATCACGTGTTAAACTCGCATCAGGATCACGTGACCTACTCGCGTCAGGACCACGTGACCTTTGACGCGCAACCGACGACTTTGTAGGACGACATGATGTCATATAACATTCCTAGCTGCAGAGTGTTTCATTTTGCTAGGTACGCCAAGAAGCTTCGTAGCTCAGCGGGAAGCGCTTCGACTGTAAGTCCTTATGGTTTCATATAGTACCGGGAACCTGGGCTTTTTGTGATTATTTTTTCTTTTTGTAATTAATTAATTTCTTCTGACAGAAAATTAGTTATAGGTTCTATGATTGGCGCTATATTATAGGTATGGTATGATATGTTCTTTTTATATTTTTCTATGTATATAACGAAGAAAGAAAGAAAGAAAAAGTTTTCACTTATGCACACCCGGAGTGCAACCCGTCTTTTTTTAAAATTGATAACTATAATGCAATTTGGCACGGGAGGTGCCTCGTGCGCGTTCCCCTTTCGCCATCATTTTGATATTTTTGTTTTTACCTATATAGTAGAAGAACAATCAGGTGACAGATGATGGACCGCAGCGTCTTTCGCCAAAGGTGCGGTTGATACTGCCGCCTACGGCATACTCAGACCGAAGCGAGAGTGACCCACAAACCTTTCCATGAGTCCCTCTGATATTAGCAGATGCTACATTCTTTTAGTCGTGAGTATTCATCCTCGTCCAAGATGTTAGTAGTTTTTATGTTAGATAGTCCCATACTATCAACATCATCATCGACATTTAGACATTATCCTAAAATCCGAGGCCGAGATGCCTTCGGACCTTAGGGTTCGCCTACCGGCTCTTCCTTCTCCACTTCGTACGATCTTGGGCGTCCATGGTGGTGAGACCATTTCCACGCATGTCACCCTGCACGACATCAAGCCAGGCAGCTGGCCTAAGGACTGCTTATGCTTAGGCCTACCCCTACTACCTGGACCTGGCGGAGACGCCATTGCCAGGCATTTGTTACCCACGTAGCCTGCGACTGTCGCCGCAAGACGTGGCCACATATGTATGCCTTGCCAAGCAACGAAAGAAAGCAAAGTATTTCTACGTATGATTTGAGGATAGTCATATTAGGTATAAGAAAACGTACTTACGCGGGTCAAAATTGTAACTAATCAATACTACGACAGCACATAGCCATTTGACAATTCTGAACTTAGGTAAAATAATAAACGGATGATTTGCCGATCCTAAATAATATAAACGGATGACCTTTTGTCCGATATGCCGACCCTAAACAATGAAAATATCCTTGGTGCATTTGTACCCGCGCTCATTAAAACTCGCCTTTCTTCATAAAACAAAGTTATTCTCTAGATGTCATTATCTTTTTGGAAAGCTCAATTATTGAGCTCAATAAACGCACAAGTTACTTCCATAATTTGTACGCACACTGCCATAGATTTTCTTTGGTACAAATAAAATTACAATTACTGGAGAGCAAGGTGAAAACTAAATTTGTTTAATATTTTTATTTAAAGAGCTTTTTTTAGTTTTTGTTATTTTAGGTTGGTATATTTGCCTATCACCTACAAAAATAGATTAGAATGATTCCCACTCAGTAGACTTTTTTATTTTTGCACTTGATTACTTTCTGGGTCAATAGAAAAAATACTAAAAGTCAATTGACTTTTAGTGTTCGAAAATTATTACCTTTCGGCCATACATATGCGAGGTCAAAATTATAGCCTTTTGGGTCCTCTAACACCTGACAGGAATACGTCGAGTTACCAGTAGGTAGGTAATCCCTGGATATATTACGGTAATCGGCACGGTATCCTTTGTCTGTAGGTGTTAGCCATTTTACTGAAATATTTAATAAGTATTCTGCCTGTGGGACATCTGGCTACTGCATAATAAGGCCATTCATAAGATGGCGTAGTTATCCGTGTATCACCCAAAAAACCGACTTCAAAAACTGATAAGTATAAAATAACTTAGAGAAAAAAAAACTGACTTTACAGATGCACTCGGTTAAATTGGTCCTCCAGACTCCAAGGTCCAGTACCCATAAAATTAACATAGGACCACCTGCAAGTTATACTAAACCCAATGCAAAAGTGATTTTTGAGTGTGCGTTCGCGCAGCGGAATGTTGTTGAATTTAAAGATTTTAATTATGCAAATATTTAGTGTATGACGTCGTGTAATTGTGTATGGTAAAAAAAAATTTGTGCATGCAGCCATTGTGGAGAAATTCGGTAAAAACTGATTCCGCTGGGCGAACGTTGTCCTGGCGGAACTTTTTTCTAATCCATGGACTTAGAAGAAAAGAAATGTATCCAAAAATTAGTGTGTATTTGTGTGTAATTGTGTATGTATGAATAAAATTAGTGCATGCATAAACTTCGGAGAAATTCAAGTTTCCGCTACGCGAACGTTTGGCCATTAGCTAGTTTTCATATAAAGCTCTTATATAGAGAGCTGTAGATTTTTACATAGGTTGTTTTGAATTTGTTTAAATTTGTTTAAAAAACAGATTTAGAAGAAATCGTTGGGTTTAAAAGATAAAAATATAAACGTGAAATACGCTCATTAGGTCTTAGTTCGTGAAGTAGCCACTTTGGGGTCTAGATTTTCACGTTTATACAAACCTTGTAAGTGTCTGCAACATGTTGCCAAGTATCAATGATGGTTCGTTAGTAATTAATGAGTTATAGGACAATTTACCATGAATAGACCACTGTTTGCAAAGCAGTCAAATATCAACACGTTCTAAAGTAATTGCATAGTAAAATGTATTCCAATAATTAGTGTATTAATTCAACTACTCACATGCAAAATTTCATCTCAATAAATTCAGTAATTAAAGAGAAACAATTAAAATACTGACAAAGCATCGAAAACCTACATAACCCGACCAAGTACGGATGGCTACAAAAAAGCGGCCGTTCAATATATCTAGGTAACATTCTAAAATTTACAGTATAATCCCGGTATTTAATTGGTACAGGTGATAACACAATTGTTTTGATATAATTTATAGGTAATTTATTTTTCTACACATGATTTTTTAAATGTATTTGACTATGACAGTAAGTACTATTTACGTAGCTACTTTATAGTTTTTTTTATATGATATAACCGTTGTACTGGACTTATGTATGTGGGCGTGTGCCCGCGCACCCCACCAAAATATTCAGAATTATTTTGTTCGAAGCGGTACACTTAAGGCTAGTCCTTTGTTTAATAGTCTAAGTATTGTAGTTAGGAATTGATCAAAAATATTATGCTAGTGTGAAAAAACAGACAACGCGCTGCGCGCAACGAGCGATAGAGGCGGCTTCCCACTTGAAACGATACTTCCATCCTTGAAGAAAAGAGAGCTCAATATGTTTTCATAACTCACATAAGCCACGGCCCGCGCTATTCGTTTTCTGTTGAACTTGAACCTGGTTTTGTTTTATCCCCATTCACAAATTTGCACTCAAGGACAATGTGCGTATGCGCTGTTGTTTTGCTATGTATCGCCAATTCTCCGTAATAATAATATTGACAGTGTGTTATTAATGTTATAGTGTAACAGTGAAGCTTAAAATAATTATGTGGTAGGTATATTGAGTGAGTGATTTGTTAATTGAAGTTTTATTATTATTATCGCAGATAGGGGCGGTATTATTAAAAAAATATTTTTCCTTCTAGAAATGCAATTGTTTTATTTTTTCCTAACGCTTGTGTACGCAACTGTACCATATGAATAAATACTATACTGGAAGGTTAAGAACGTTACTTAGAAATATGGCACGGTCGCTTTTTTGTAGCCATCCGAACTTGATCGGGTTATATAGGTTTTCGATGCTTTGTCAGTATTTTAATTGTTTCTCTTTAATTACTGAATTTATTGAGATGAAATTTTGCATGTGAGTAGTTGAATTAATACACTAATTATTGGAATACATTTTACAATGCAATTACTTTAGAACGTCTTGATATTTGACTGCTTTGCAAACAGTGGTCTATTCATGGTAAATTGTCCTATAACTCATTAATTACTAACGAACCATCATTGATACTTGGCAACATGTTGCAGACACTTACAAGGTTTGTATAAACGTGAAAATCTAGACCCCAAAGTGGCTACTTCACGAACTAAGACCTAATGAGCGTATTTCACGTTTATATTTTTATCTTTTAAACCCTACGATTTCTTCTAAATCTGTTTTTTAAACAAATTTAAACAAATTCAAAACAACCTATGTAAAAATCTACAGCTCTCTATATAAGAGCTTTATATGAAAACTAGCTAATGGCTAAACGTTCGCGTAGCGGAAACTTGAATTTCTCCGAAGTTTATGCATGCACTAATTTTATTCATACATACACAATTACACACAAATACACACTAATTTTTGGACACATTTCTTTTCTTCTAAGTCCATGGATTAGAAAAAAGTTCCGCCAGGACAACGTTCGCCCAGCGCAATCAGTTTTTAGCGAATTTCTCCACAATGGCTGCATGCACAAATTTTTTTTTACCATACACAATTACACGACGTCATACACTAAATATTTGCATAATTAAAATCTTTAAACTCAGCAACATTCCGCTGCGCGAACGCACACGATTTTTGAAGCGTCGTTAGTCGGTAGCTTGGTGGTTAAGGGGTCGGCCTCACGATCGAAAGGTCCCGAGTTCGAACCTGGCCATTACACTACCGACGTGAACCCACTCCTAGCACAAGCAATTTAGCATAGTTGGAGGGGTTAGAGGGAATATTAGTAATTTTGGTTGCTAATATTCTTTAGAAAAAAAAAATCAGTTCTATGACATCAAAATAGCGGGACCACTTCATATTTTGTAATTTTATGGGTGTAGAATTTTACTATGAAAGTATGAAATAGAAAGTGTATTAAATCCTTATCGCATGATATTCACAAAATCTGGCAGAGTTCCGCCATCTTCACGTTCACCCTAATATGACTGGGCCATAATGAGCTATGGATGGGCATTGCAGACTATGGCCCAGTATTGGCCATGGACTGGCTGAACTAATGAATAATATAAAGATATTCGGAATGAAATGCTGATTAGTGGATTTCTTAATTTTGTTAATCGATCCTTGTCCTTAGTGCCGGCTTCATTTTTATTTCAATTCATAATTGGAGATTAGAAAATCTTTCTTGAACAATAAAACAACTAGAATTTCTTCTCTTATTTATTGTACAAAGATGATTAGGACTGTGCAGGAGCTGTTGGAGCAGTCGTAGCCGCAGCTTCTTCACGAATACGGTCCTTCTTGAGAGTTCCCATGAACGCAGCCTTATCAGCTGGTGTCTGGAAGCGACCATGACCGAATTTGGAAGATGTATCAATGAACTTGAGGTTAATCTTCTCCAGTGCAGCTCTCTTGGTATGCACACGCAGCGACTGAGAAAGAAAATACAACAGTTATTCCCTAAAGAAATTAAACAAGACTTTGAATCACCTTAAAAATGTATGAGATGCATACTTTTCGCAATGTAATGACACGCTTCTTGGGTCCCATACAGCAGCCCTTGATCATAACGAAATCATTATTGACTTCACCATAGTGAGGGAACCCACCCATAGGTGTGATAGATTTTTCAGACAAGTCATACTCTGTAGAAGCATTATTCTTGATAACTTTGCCATCTTTTGTATGGATACCTGTGAACAAATGGGTTTTATTTAGTTAAAAAGTTTAAATCACTTCAAGATAGGATACAGAAATTAAGATCTAGATATAACCCCTTACAAATAGGCATAAGTTTGTCTTGACACAACTTAAGGGAATTATTACCTTTATTTATTATATTTGGGTTTCATGATTAGGAATTTTAATCAAAAAAAAATCTGTAGCTTTATTGTCCATTGACATTTGGTTTCAGACAGTAGGCTAGGTAGGCAGTTACTGTTTTAGCATGAAGTTCAAAAATTCATTGCATTTACACTATGATAGTGTGATTATAAATTTACACTTAACTTTAATATTTCTAAAAGTGTTTACACAAACCTTGTCCAAGCCTGTAAATCTTCTTGTTCATTTCAGTGCGGTGATGGTAGCCCTTTTGACCAGCACGGGCTACAGTGAATGATACTCTCGATGGATGCCATGCTCCAATACAAGCAACCTTACGCAGACCCTTGTGTGTCTTACGGGGGAGCTTCTTGGTGTGCCAACGAGAAGTCACACCTGAAATTTAAAATATTTTTATTAGTAAACATTTGATTGGCTTGAAAAGATTAATTTCAGAAACTTTGATTGGTTTAAGAAACTTATATTACATACCTTTGTATCCTTTACCCTTGGTAACTCCAATACAATCAATCATCTCATCCTGAGCGAATACAGAATCTACTGGAATAGGTTTTTCTAGATGTTCTCTGGCCCATTTCACTTTATCTTCAATAGTACCACCATTAACTTGGATTTCCATGATGTGAGCCTTCTTCTGACGCTGCTTGAGCAGCTTCATCTGAGTGTGTGCAATAATCCTCACTACACTGCAGTAACGGATCATTTTCTTGAAATCTTTCTCAATAGATTTGCGTCCAAGCTCATCCTGCCATTTCTTGCTGGCCTTGGTGAAAGCCTTCTTCTTGCATTTGTACCTGATTATAAATCACATTGCCACTGTAAGAAAAACCAAATGGCCTCATCGTGGAGCGGAGACCAAATGGTGCAAATATGCTCCAGGCATATTCAATATAGGGCTCTCATTAAAAAGAGGAGAGCTAATATAAAAACATTAATAAGTTTATATCAATGAGTAGATAAGAGACTTCATTAGTATTTAACAATACATTGGGTTGGAATTTTAAGGCTACAAAAGGTAACCTACTAAATACAAAGCTACTTGTCTCACCAGTTCTTATAGAAGCGACGGCGGCAGTCCTCGGACATGTGCTCGGCCCAAACGGTGAGAAGGGCACGAAGTCCATGAGGTGTGTCAATGTAACCAACCACACCAATTGCAACCATAGGGGGTGTCTCAATGATTGTCACTGCCTCTACAATCTCCTTCTTATTGATCTCTGAAAAACATTATTTTTCTTGGTGAGATTATAGAACTTAATAAACAGGTTAACTACTCAATTATAATTTATAAGTTTAAATTAATGTACTCACTTGAACCAGGACGGTCAGGTTCACGCACCACGTGGGTCATACCAGCCTTGTAGCCGATAAAAGCGGTAAGGTGGACAGGTTTGCTAGGATCATCCTTAGGGAACGCCTTGACCTTTCCACGATGACGACGGGACCTCTTCTTGGGATAGAATCCCATCGATCCATGACGAGGCGCTGAAAACTTCCTGTGCGACTGGAAACAAACTTACAATGTACAACGTGGCACACTGATATCCATGGAGAGGTTTTCTTAAGAAGGATCAGTCCGCCCTAGTATAATCTTCACATAGAATTCAGGTTCTAACCGTATTATATATATTAAATTAGGGTCTCATCATATGGAACAAGTTTAAACTATCTCAGGCATTGCTTGTAGAAATACAAAGCGAATGCCACAATTACACAAGGCAATTATAAGCAATCGCTAAAATAAACGAAAATTGCACACACGATTATTAATTTACTTAACGATGCCTTGGATTCGTAAAGATTCAATACATTTTTGAAGTACTAACCATGTTCAGTGACAGTCGCGACGAAAATGGCCGAAGGAAAGAGATTTGATGAATAAACTTGACTGTCTGTTCTCGTCTCGGTATGCCGTATGAAAAATCGACTAAAAAATTTAAGTTTTATATAGATCACTAAAAGCCCCTAAAATCGTGAAGTCTTCTAAAAGGGATTTACCGAAGGAAATTTCTGCAATTAAATTTTTTTTTGTCCTCTGTGAATAATCGACCACATATTTTCTCGGTCTATGCCCTATTTAGTTAGTTTAGTCTGACGTTTTGAAGAATGACAAGATTGTTTGTTTGATTGAACAAAATATCTGTCGCGAAAAGAAAAGGATTCGTAAAAAAGAAAGGGCTTCGCGAAACTGAGGGTTTCTTTCAGGGTTCAATAGCTTGAATGCAAGGCATGTCCATGATTGCTGATTACCAGTGATTCTGTCATCTCGCACCGTAGATGTAGTTCTCCTACTGTTGACAATGTAGGTAACTGTTACTCTTCAATCAAGAGTAAGTTGGCACCCCTTCGCGTATCTTACACACACAAGTGTTTAACGGTCCATGACACACAACACGCACCATACTTTAAAGGCATGATGCGCCTACATTGAGTCCCCTCCGTGGGACAAGCAATGGATCTCAGATTGGTACAAATCTCACCGCAAGTTGGTTCGAACCTTATGAATTGCGGGTATCGATCTTCAGGCTCGGCTGGGCGAATCTGCTTTAATCGCCCAACCCGGGCCAGCATGAAGACCGCAGGCGAGCGATGAAACGCATATCTGGGACAGGACAAAATTCCTACGATGCAAACTAAATTCACAAAAGGTTACCAACCTTCGAATCCTTCGTACAGACGCGCTATCTCCTAGACCCGTAAAATCGCACCGTTTGCTTTCGATATTCTCTTTGACATACGTATTTATACTTGACAGTAAAGAAAATAGAATTATGCAGAATGAGCTGCCAGTGAAACCAACCAAAGAGTACGAATCCTAAAAAGTTTGTATTTCGTGAAGGAACTTCGCGACACTCCCCACGCGAAAGGAATTGAAAAATTATCACATATCAACTTCTCAAGTTTATTGTGGCATTGAGACCTCGTGACGAAGGCGCGACACTCTTGGCGGGATGAAATTAATTTATCGTATAATGTTCTATTAATTATTATGACCATTCATGAAGTTCAGTAAATCACAGAAATAATTCTAGTAAACATTTTCATTTCATTTTACTTTCAACATAAAATCGTTAGACACTATGTCAGTAATCAGTTCAAATTGTATGCAAGTGTACCCAATGTACCACTGTACCTGACTGTACATACATGCCAATTAAAATCATCTATCATAACACCTGTAGATAAATCGAAGTTGAAGTTCAATCACACTCATAGCCGGACCGGAAAATCGGACTGGACTCCAGACTCCGAGGTGAAAGCCACAGATATGACTGGGATTAACTTTAGGATGACGAAGATTAACAACACCAGTAGACAATCGTGCCCTCAACTCATACTTAGCAAAACATACAGAATATGCAAGTCGACATAGCACAACGTGAACTTGCTTCTTTCTCTGCACTTCCAGTATGTACAGGCGTGTATATTTGTATGTATGTATGTTACTGACACAGGTCCTCAATAAAATCAATCAGTATTAAATTATTCCATAATTTGCGCTATAATCAACTCTGTGAGGATATTTTAAACAAATGGTTCATTTACGATTTCGTGTCTCATTACCTCTTTGCTAGGCGAGATATAAAATTTCAGTATCTTCAAATTCAATGTAACTTTTTCGAAATAACAGTTTAACTTTATATTATTACACATTATGTTAATTCACGACGATCCAATCTATTTATGCTTACTAATTGTCGCCGAAAAATTTGACGTGACTTTGCCTTCAGCGTTATTCAACAAGTTCGGAATAACGCAAGAAAAGATTTTTATAGATAATAATAACCAAGCTTCCATAAAACTGTGCAACGATCCTGTTGGGGACGACAGAAACAGGATAGAATGGCCAAGAGGTATATGGCGGCCTAATGACTTTTATCCGCTGGTGCTTCTGTCGTGCGGCGAGTGGACTGTATGTGGATCTTGATGCTGGCGGGTGGACGAAGGTGCCGATGGGAGCGTGGATTGAGAAATGCTTGCGGCTTGATGATCTGCAGAAGGGTACTTCAACTTCCAGGGGTCTTTCCAGTGAAACAGCTATTTCTTTCTTCTTGTTTTTATTAGAGGTTTTTTCTCTAAGGCTGCTGGTTCCGGACTGAATTCGGGAGGAAAAATGACCGGCTTATATAGGGTACTCTGACCAATCAGAGCCCTTTGGATTCTACCTACAAACTGCTTTAGCCAATCAGCGGCTTTGTTTACATTGCCTATTTTATTTTTCCTCACGGATTCTATATTTTACAATTTTATCTTATAGATAATACCTTATATTTACTTAATAACATAAATTTAACAATAAAAACATTAGTTTAGACCTTAAAAATTATAAAAATAGCTATCGGCTCTCGTTACGGTAAAGTTCTACAGTAGCTGAGCTTCGTGGCGCGTTCTGCGTAGGTGGCGCCACCAAGCGGAAATGATTGGAGACTCATTTGGGAATTTTTATTCACTTAAATCTAATTACAAAACTTATAACTTATCCTTATGAACTATTTACAAATTACAAGTACGTCGTCGCTAATAGAACTATTTACAAATTACAAGTACGTCGTCGCTAATATTCTCCCCCACGGTGCGTGGCACTGCATCCTCGGGCAGCGACGATGTGGCAGGTACCAGCGTGATGACTCGACGTGTCGGCCGTCGGAGTACTCCACCCGAAGTCCGCACGTCCAATATCCTAGTTCTTCCGTCTGGTCCTGGATACACCTTGATGACCTCGCCTCGGGGCCACGAATTTCTCGGCAGCGTCGCGTCGACTATGAGCACGATGTCGCCTATCTTCGGATCGTTAGTTTCCTTACCCTCTATCTTTCTAGGCATCAAGAGGGGTAAGTACTCTTTGATCCATCTCTTCCAGAAGTGGTCCGCTAGCCTTTGCGTAGTTTTCCAGCTGGGTCTTCCTATCAACTCGGTGTCGTTGAACTCGCCGGGTGCTGACATGCCGCATGACCTACCCAACAAGAAGTGGTTGGGGGTCAAACTTTCCTCTTCAGTGGGGTCCATGCTGACGGGGGTGAGGGGTCTTGAATTGACGGTGTGCTCCACCTCGGTTAGGAGCGTGTGAAGCACTTCTTCTGGCGGTGACTTCTCTTCGAGGACCGCTGCTAACGCTGTTTTGACTGATCTTACGAGTCTCTCCCAGGCGCCTCCCATGTTCGGACAACCAGGAGGGATGAACTTCCAGGTGATCCCTCTCTCTTGTGCGGCTTGCTGCAGCTCTTTGTTCGCCCCGACGAAGTTCGTACCGTTGTCGCTGAAGATTGTCTTCGGAGTTCCTCTTCTTGCTGCCATCCGTCGGAGTGCCATAATCATAGAGCTAGTGCTTAGAGATGGCACTAACTCCAGATGTACAGCTCTGGTGGTGAGGCAAGTGAACAGTGCCCCCCAACGCTTCTCTCTTCTTCTCCCCACGGTGACGTGCATTGGCCCGAAGTAATCCACAGCGGCGTTGGTGAACGGGAACTGGTGATGCTGAAGACGTTCTCTTGGTAAGTCTCCCGCTGGTGGTATCCCCGGCGTACCTTTCCTTGTCTTGCACCACTGACAGCCGTGAGATATAGCTTTCAGTGTTGTTCTTAAGCCGAGGACAAAATACTTCTGACGGATTTCGTTCATGACCGTCGCGTTGTTTGCATGTAGGAACTTCTTGTGGTAATGCTCGATGAGGAGGCGTGTGATTCTGTGCCTTCCATCTAGCACAACAGGATTCATTTTTCTTTCGCCTTCATCTTGAAACTTGTTCGTTCTACTTCTTAATTTGATGATGTCGTCTTCACCCATGTAGACGTCAATCTTCTTTATTCGACTTGCATTTTCTAATGGTTTCTTATCCTTCAATTTTCTTAAGTCGGCCGAGAAGCTGTCGGCTTGACTCATCTTCAATAATAACTTTTCAGCCTTCTTCAAGTGTTCTTCGTGTAGAGGTACGTATAGCCGCTTGTCTGCGCTGGCGGAGATTTGTAGCTTACCGGGCTGGGTCTTCTTTTGTGGCTTCCAGGGCTCGTCCTTCTCTCGGGCGGCGACGGTGGTTGCCTTGCGGGTTCTCAGGCGGCTGACGAAGGCGATGACTCTCGCAGTAGTGCGCAGCAATCGCTCCCAGCTTGAGAAACGTTCCAGGTCCAGTAGAGTCTCGTCTGTTGCTTTCGTTGCCATCGCTTTCAGTTGATTCTTCTCTTCTAGCAGCGCACCTCCTTGCTTGAAGTCTCGATGTGGCCACTCTTCTTCTGGCTGGCGGAGAAATGACGGCCCCTGGAACCACCTGGCGTTGCTGTCGAACTCGGCTGGGACACCCCTTGTGGCGTCATCTGCCGGGTTTTGCTTAGTAGGCACCCATCTCCATTCTTCAGGTTTCGTTTTCTCTTCTATTTCTGCCAGTCGGTTTGCCACGAACGTCTTGAATTTTCTAGGTTCTGAGTTGATCCATTGTAGTACAGTGCTGGAGTCGGTCCAGTATACTGTCTTTGATGCTTCGAGCTCCATCTCTTCTTTGATCGACGCCGCCATCCTACTACCAAGCAAGGCCGCTTGCAATTCAAGCCTTGGGATAGACACTGGCTTCGTAGGCGCGACCCTGGCTCTGCCGGCGATCATAGAGACGCGGACTCGTCCACTGGGCTCGGTTGTCCTCCAATAGACGACTGCTGCATAGGCTTCTTCGCTTGCATCGGTAAATGTATGCAGCTGTCCGCTTCGACTGCACGGTGAGATGCACCTCGGGATCTTCAAACTTGATAATGTTGATACATCTTCTAGGTATCTTCGCCAGGCTGCTTCTTGTTTTTCACTTATAGCTTCGTCCCAGTCCGTCTTAGTACGCCAGATTTCTTGAATCAATTTCTTTCCTTGTATTAATACTGGCGCGGCGAATCCCAATGGGTCGAATGTAGACATAACGGCGCTCGTGACTTCTCTCTTGGTCGGAGTCCGTTGCCCATTCAGCAGCTCTTCTGGCGTGTTGCGTAGCCCAATGTTGAAGGCTAGTGCGTCTTCTTTAACCAGCCATCTTAGACCGAGAGTCTTCTCTTCTTTCGCGAGTGGCAGTGAATCTTCTTTATTTGCTTCTTCTATGTCAGGCAACGCAGTCGCGTAGTTACTGGCCCAGCCCTTGAGATGAAAACTTGCTCTTGCATGGATTTCTTTAACTTGCTCGGCTATCTTCTTTGCTTCTTGGGTCGACTCGAAGCTCTGGAGATAGTCGTCCATGTAATGATTTCGGCTGATGGCTTTCACTGCTTCGGGTCGAGTCTCTTTGAAGTCTTCTGCGTTCTTGTTCATGACGTATATCGCCGTCGCCGGTGATGACGCTGCTCCAAAGATGACCGACGTCATGCGATATTCTTCTGGCTTGCCTGTCCTCTTCTCACCTCGCCACAGGAACCGTAGGCTGTCCCGATCCTCTTCTCTAATCTTGATACGAAGAAACATGTCTTGAATGTCAGCCATGATTGCCACTGGACCTTCTCTGAAGCGCAGCAACACCCCAAACAATGACTGCAGTAGGTCTGGGCCTGGTAGCAGCACATCGTTGAGGCTCTTTCCGTCGTACTTGGCGGCCGCATCGAAGACTATTCTTGGTTTCTTCTTGATCGGGTGTATCACGGCGAAGTGAGGTAGGTAGAAGGTTCTACCTTTACTGACGACGTTTGAAATCTTCTCTGCATAACCTTTTTCAATGAGGTTCTTGATCTGCATCTCGTAGGACTGCTTGACCTCGCTGTCTCGATCTAACTTCTTTTCTACGTTCACCAAGCGTCGTAGAGCTTGATTGTAGTTGTTAGGTAGGGACTCATCTTCGCTCCTCCACAGTAGGCCTGTCTCGAACTGACCGCTGGGAAGTTGTTTCGTTGTCTTCTCGAGGATTTCCAGGGCTCTTCTGTCGCTGTCGTTCGTTGGCAGCTTGTTCTGAATTCCAAGTGATTCTAGTTGGAAATGCTCTCGGATGACGTCTTCCATGGCTTCATCTGCTGTCTTGGCTCTGCCGTAGTGGATGAAGTGCACCGCAGCGCTGGAACCCGTTTCACACCCATGTAGCACCCACCCTAGACTAGTGAGTGAGGCTACGGGCTCGGATGGTTTTCCTTTCTTCAATCTTCTTGTGACGATAAGGCCCCAGTTATCTTGACCTATCAACATCTTCGGTTTCTCGGTTGTGTAGAGAAGTTGATCTTCAATCTTCTTTAAATGCTGGCAGCTGGTAATAGTGTCCTTCTTTATTCTTTGTTCCGACAGGTTGAGATCGTCGATGGTTCTTGCAGTGATATTCTTCTTGTCTCTTCTGAAGGCACCTTTAATCTTCAGCTGTATCTTCTGGGAATCCTTGATGATCTTTGTACCGACTGTTTCAATAGTTAGCGTTTCTGTCTTGCCCTCAGCTCCGATCGTCTCTGCCACCGCCTGGTCTAGAAGCGTGCTGGTTGAGCCTTCATCCAGCAGCGCTAGCACCCGAGCTTGCCCTTTCGGCCCGTAGATGTCGACTGGCACGATCTTCAGGTATGCTTTTTCTTCACTGATGGTGTTGTGGATGGAGGCGACCTTCCCTTCTGATGAGCTTCCTTCTTCTTTCTTCTCAAATGGTTTCGGCGGCTTGTCGGAGTGTAAGATAGTGTGATGCCATCTTCCACATTTCTTGCAGTTTGGAGCTCTACAGTTGGTTCTTGAATGCTGGAATCGTAGACACTTGAAACACGTTCTAGCTTTCTTCACTATTTCCCATTTTTCATCAATGTTTGCTTCTTTCAGCTTCTTGCATTCTATCAGGAAATGCTCTTCTTGACATATGGGACAACTCTTCTTGAACTTCTCTCGTTCAGTTTCATGTGAAGACTCTCCTTGAATCGTATGCACGGGTCTTCTTGTACCCCTCTTCTGGTCTGAAGGCTCTTCAATTGGGGCAAAGTCACCGCACATGTCTGCTTCTACTTCTAAAAATTCTTCAATGAGTAGTAGCTCTTGTAAGTCTTCCTCCCTTCGGCTTCTATGGTAGGCGAACCATCTGAATTTCATAGCTGGAGGCATCTTCTCAATGATAGCTTTCAATGTTTCAGGAGAGCTGAGATACTGCGGCTTCTTCAAGGCTTTGATTGTTTGAACAGCGTTCTTGACTTTGCTTGCAAACTTACAGATGTCGCTTGGGTTTTCAGCGACTTTAGGTAGGCTCTTGATCTTCTCTAATTCCGCCAGTGCTAGTGCCCCAGGTCTTCCAAATCTTGATTCCAGCGCCTTGAGTACTTCGTAGGGATCTTCAGCGGTGAACAGTAGGCTCTGGACAGCTTCCTTTGCTCTTCCCTGGATCGCTCTTCTGAAGCGTGCCATGTTCTGTATGTTGGAAAACGAGGCAGCCGTGTCTTCGAAGGTCCTCTTGAACGCCAACCATTCTTCACAGGAACCGTTGAAGTGAGGGAGTTCAACCATCTTTGATGACATTGTTTCATGCGACTTCTGAGAAATCTCTTTAATAGCTTGAGCTAACTCCTGGATGTCGCTCTTCTTTTCTTCACGTTCAGAAGACTTTCTTTCTTCGGTGGGCCCGACCCCTGTCTCGACGACCCATTTTTCAACTTGGGTTATTTCGTACGACTCTTCTCCAGCATCTTCTTCTTCTGATTCTGCGGCGATGAGTTCCAGCTTAGCCCGAGCTACCTTGGATCGCGCCTCGGCTAGCTCGAGCTCCCGTAGTGCCAACGCCATCTTCGCTTGCACTTCTGCTCTCTTCCTATGCGACGAGCGGGACGGTGTGTCCGTGTTGCGGGTCGACTTCTTAGGGTGAGGCCGCTGCAGACTGTCTTCATACTTCGATGTCGGTGCGCTTGCTTCGTCCCGACGTGAAGTGACACTTCGCTGACTGTCTTGCAACGTTGTATGGCTGGCTGTGATGGTACTCTGCTCCTCAGAATCTTCAAATTCCTCTTCAATGATGCTGGGCGGAGGCGCCGTGCGAGTCGGCTCCCCTTGCGCAGACTCCAATCTTGACCCATCAAATGATTGTAGTCTTGCTTGCTTCTGAATCAGCGGAACTGGCTTTTTTCTGCTTACTGTACTTGCGGACCCCGTAATACCCGTGGTCGATGAACCGGTGCTCGTCGTGGCGGTGCTCGCTTCACTCGGCGTATTCATGCTCCAGTCCGACGAGGTGGTTTTTTCTGAAGTCTTTGATTGTTCTGATCCTGCTCTTGTGGTTGGCATCTTCTATTCTTCAAATCTTGACCCAATCCGGCTATCGATGGACCAAAAAATGTTGGGGACGACAGAAACAGGATAGAATGGCCAAGAGGTATATGGCGGCCTAATGACTTTTATCCGCTGGTGCTTCTGTCGTGCGGCGAGTGGACTGTATGTGGATCTTGATGCTGGCGGGTGGACGAAGGTGCCGATGGGAGCGTGGATTGAGAAATGCTTGCGGCTTGATGATCTGCAGAAGGGTACTTCAACTTCCAGGGGTCTTTCCAGTGAAACAGCTATTTCTTTCTTCTTGTTTTTATTAGAGGTTTTTTCTCTAAGGCTGCTGGTTCCGGACTGAATTCGGGAGGAAAAATGACCGGCTTATATAGGGTACTCTGACCAATCAGAGCCCTTTGGATTCTACCTACAAACTGCTTTAGCCAATCAGCGGCTTTGTTTACATTGCCTATTTTATTTTTCCTCACGGATTCTATATTTTACAATTTTATCTTATAGATAATACCTTATATTTACTTAATAACATAAATTTAACAATAAAAACATTAGTTTAGACCTTAAAAATTATAAAAATAGCTATCGGCTCTCGTTACGGTAAAGTTCTACAGTAGCTGAGCTTCGTGGCGCGTTCTGCGTAGGTGGCGCCACCAAGCGGAAATGATTGGAGACTCATTTGGGAATTTTTATTCACTTAAATCTAATTACAAAACTTATAACTTATCCTTATGAACTATTTACAAATTACAAGTACGTCGTCGCTAATAGAACTATTTACAAATTACAAGTACGTCGTCGCTAATAGATCCAATCACATCATCGAAAATAAAACATATTGCAAGATGCATTATCAGAAAATGGTTGAGAGGAGGAGACATAGCAGTCAAAATATATCAATCGCAGAGGAAATGGAAGCTGGCCTATTGACGAAAGCACATCCAGGGCTTAGACATGCATGTCTGAGGAGTATGTTGGGACTCTCAAAATCCGTGAGGTTCTAATAACCGAGTCCGTTCTGCTATTTAATATCTAGTACGAGTAGTACGACTTCATCTTCATTGAACATAATCTTGGTTTTGTGCAAAATCAAACAATACAAAATAGGTATTACGGAGCTTAATCGTTTATTAAAAAATTCATAATTCATAAGTCATAAGTTGAAGTCGATTCTTAGACGTCTTGAGGCCATCGAATTCGATTCCAAAAAGTTGATTATTTTTATTTTTAGGGAAATATTAATTCCTGACTAAAGTCAGAGTCGACATAACATAATCATCCCTATTTTCATTTGTCATGAATGAATGTCATGTCATTTTCAAACGTCAAGTCAATTTGATTTGACGTTTGTTTCATGGAAATTGGTAATTATATTGTGAAAACCGGAAGGAAATAGTGATTTTTGGAAAAAGCGCGGGAAACTTCGGTTTGAGCGGGTGTTTTTTTTCTTTCGAAAATTTTAAAATTAATTTAAACGTGTAAAATAATTAGATTGGTTTGAAAATTTGTATAGTTAATAACTTAGTAGTAATCTTCTTATATTCTGTGTAGTTTAGGTGTTTATTTGGTAAGTTTATTTATATTGTTTATTATATGGTAATCTCTTATAAGGTCAGGATCGTATGAACGATCCGCCTATAAATTTCATGGGGGATTTAAGCTCTGGCTTAAATCCCCCCGTGGCTAGTTACGTCACAATCGATCAAGGTATGGACACGGACGCATCCATTCAGGGTAGCGGTAGAGATACTGATAATTCAGTAACAGGTAATGACAGAAGCAGAAAACGTAGGCAACATAGGGTGTGCAAAAGTTGTCATAAAAAGAAAAAAAATAATAAAGGAGTAGTTAACCTGAAAGAGGATTCTAATGTTTGTAATGAAAATGAGTGCAACTGTCTATCTCTTCCATCTCACAATCCAACACACACTGAGGCTAAACCTGAAATAAATATTAATAGTACTGCACCAGTCAACCAGATTGAACCTATACAAATTGGTCGGAGAGAGTACATAGAAACTGATGCTGCACCTTACTTAGTCCATGTACAACGTAAAGCTGATATGGATAACAGCCCTACTAGTTTACATCCCATTACCTTTGGTAACTTTCTGAAGAAAAATAAATTTGAAAATATAGTTACAGGTTCTGTGAAAAGGATAGGACGAAATAAATGCACTGTTTCCTTCACAAATTTTATAAGTGCTAACAATTTTATTGACAAATGTAGTTCATTAGACAGTAATCTTAAGGCATTTCTGCCAACATTTAATATCACCAGAATGGGGCTTGTCCGTGGAGTCCCTGCTGACTGGTCACTTGATGAAATTTTAGATAACTTATCTGTCCCAATTGGCTGTGGGAAGATATTAAAAGTGAGACGGTTAAATTATAAGGTCTATGTAAATGGTACATACACATGGAAGCCCTCTCAGTCTGTTGTAATCACCCTTGATGGTCAAGTGTTACCCAAAAGGGTTTACATATGCTACAATGCTCTGCCAGTTGACATCTATGTTTATCCCACTATTCAGTGCTATCGATGCTGTCGTTACGGACATACCAAGAATCAATGCCGGTCTGGCCAACCTAGATGTTACAAATGTGCTCAAAACCATTTAGGAGAAACATGTTCTGTTGAGCAAGATAATGCTTCATGTATTTGTTGCTCTGGAAGGCATTTTGCAATTAGTAAAAGTTGTCCTGAATTTCTAAGGCAAAAAGATATAAAGCATTCTATGGCTCATTCCTGTTTATCTTATGTAGAAGCATTAAAACTTCATCCACCAGTGTCAAAGTCATTTGCTGAGGTTTTGATTTCTAGTCCTTATAAATCTGCTCAACCATCCTCCCAATCTGGTCCTAATAACATTCCGACTTCTTACAAGAAAACGGTTTGGCAAAAGCCACGTGCTCCTGCGAAATTAACACAGGGTTACGATCAGGCAGCCCATAAAGCTATCCTTAGTGAGTTTCGATTTCCAATTCCAAATGATGGTTGCGGATTATCTCAATCAAAAGAGCCCGCACAGTCCCAGTTCCATCAAAGTGATGATCTAGATTGCATTGTTGACATGATTAAAAACCTTATTGGTATGTTAATTCATAAAAAAATTATAAAGCCGTCCCACGCCGACATCAATGACTTTGCAAACATTTCCCCAAACAATCAATACAGTAATGGACAGCATAATCCAGTGGAATTGCCGATCAGTAATTCCTAAAAAAACTGATCTTCTTCATCTTGTTAATAAGTTTAATCCCGTTATAATATCTCTATCAGAAACCTGGCTATTAAGTTGGCAATTATTTGGTATTAGAGGTTACACCTGCATACGTAGTGACAGAAATGACGGCTACGGTGGTGTAGCCATGTTGATTAGAAATAATTTACCATTTACTCGTATTCCATTTGCAAATAATAACGTTTCTCTTATTGATATTGTTGGTGTAATTATTGAAAATATTTCTTTTGTGTCTGTATATATTCCGTATGCTACCAATGCTGCCATAAGAGAGTTAGAAAACGTAATTTCTTCGCTTGATAGACCTTTTTTAGCTATGGGTGATTTTAATTGTCACCATCAATATTGGGGAAGTAGCGAGACGAGAAGTAATGGTAGAAAACTTTTGAATATCTTGGACAATCATAATTTATGCCTATTAAATTCGGGTCAACCCACTCGCCGTACAGGTCCAAACCAAATAATTAGTGCTGTGGATCTATCAATATGTACACCTAACCTAGCCTCCTCACTGTCGTGGTCCCTTCTTTCATCTTCTTATGGAAGTGACCATTTTCCAATTATAATCTCCTCACCTATAAGTAGTCCTTTAATCAAAAAGCGATGCCCCAGATTAAAGTACAAATTAAATAATGTTGATTGGCACCAATTTCGAACCCAAGTAGATGCCAATATTTCACTACTACCAGAAATTGTGCGTGGTGGCGAGAATGATTGCAACGACGCTTTGGCCAAGTGTCTGATTAATGTTGCTGATCAATTGTTTCCCATTAAGAATAATTCCTCCAATAGGATTCCGTTACCACCGTGGTGGGATGCACACTGTTCTGATGCTGTTAAAAAAAGGAAAAAGGCTGAGAAAATATATGCTGAAGATATGTCACCCGAAAACTTAGATAAACTTACAAAAACATTGAAAGAAACCCGTACCATCCTTAAGGGAAAAAAGTTTCAAGGATGGAGAGCTTTTTGTGCCTCTTTGTCTCCGACAACGTGTCCTTCAGAGGTGTGGCGTAGCATTAAACGGTTTAGATCTGCTTTCAATGACTCATCCTCTCAGTATCAACTACCTTCTTCTCTGACTAACAGTTTTCTTAATATATTAGCTCCTCCTTATGTTGCAGAGAAAGACTCACACTCTCCCACCACAGCTCTTTTCCCTGTCATTCATACGGGTACTCCTTTGTGCATGCCCTTCAGTTTGTATGAGCTGAAGGGGATTCTATCGTCTGTTAAAGATTCTGCCCCTGGTGAAGATGGTATACCTTACTCTTTTCTTGTTCATTTAAGTGATGATAGTCTAAATTACTATTTAAAACTAGTTAACTCTGCTCTTGCCTCTGGGAACATCCCTTCTTCTTGGCGTTTCCAAGAGGTTATCCCAATTTTAAAATCTGGTAAACCACCCAACAATGCTGAATCATACCGACCAATAGCTCTTTCGTCTGTTCTTGTTAAAGTGGCTGAGCACCTTGTTAAAAACCGTCTGGAATGGTACATTGAGAGTAAACACATATTATCAAGAAGCCAGTTTGGTTTCCGCAAAGGAAATAGTACAATAGATAGTATAAGTGTATTCACTACTGATATTCATCTCGCGTTTTCAAATAACGAATCTGTGGTTGCATCATTTTTAGATATCAATGGTGCCTATGATAATGTCATATTATCTATCCTAAAACGCAAATTAATAGCTCTTAAAATTCCGCATCTTTTAGGTAACTTTATCTTAAACTTACTATCCGTTAGATATGTATCCGTGTACTCTACTGATGGTAGCAGAAAAACTCATTCAGTTTTTAAAGGTCTTCCACAAGGATCAGTACTCAGCCCTTTACTTTTTAATATATATACTTATGATTTGGAGCCCTCGCTGAAGGGCACAGTTAATATCTTACAGTACGCTGATGATCTATTATTATATTCTATAGATAAATCCATTAACAACGCCTGTGAGTCGTTAACAATTTCTCACAAATTACTAAAATGTTGGCTGGATGAAAATGGACTAAGCCTATCAACTCACAAGAGCACTGTTGTTGTTTTCTCTAGAAAAAAAGCGTTTTCTGATCCCATAGTTAAATTTAATGACTCTACTTTACCCGTAAAAGACTCCGTAAAATTTTTAGGTCTAATTTTAGACAAGAAACTTACTGGAGAGCCGCATTTTATGTATGTTGTGAACAAGTGTGAACGTTTGCTTAACATTATGAGATGTTTGACGGGTGTTTGGTGGGGTGCTCATCCCACTAGCCTTAAGCTTTTATACAATGCAATCATTCGCAGTGTTCTAGATTATGGAACATTCCTTTTAGACGGGGGCAACAAAAAAGGTACCAAAAAATTAGATGACATACAATCCAAGGCTCTGAGAATCATTTCGGGCGCAATGAAATCAAGCCCCCTTAATGCCCTGCAGGTAGAGTGTGAGGATCCACCACTTTACCTCCGGCGCCAGTACCTATCGGATAGGTTTATATTTAAAATAATGGAATCAACGAACCATTTATTACATAAAAAACTAGATGCTCTTGATCAGCTTGTCCTGAACTCCAAGTTCTGGAGACGACAAAGCACTCCATGCATAATTAACAGTTATAGGAAATTTCATTCAATACATGGACGGGTCTTTCGTTCGCCATCGCTTGCCCTTTTTGACAATATATCCTATGAATCATTAACCCTTGCACCTGACATCTGCTATAGTATAGGTATAAATAAAGGAGACCCAGATGCTAAATTTAATTTCAATAAGACAGTGGACGAAAATTGGTGTGAATGGCACCATATTTTTACTGACTCTTCTAAAAGTAGTTTTACTTGTGTAGGTATAGGCATTTATCATTCACAATTTAAAATTTCACAAAAGGTTAAGCTTCCCCCTGAAACTTCAGTTTATACTGGAGAGTGCTTTGGTATTTTGAAAGCATTAGAGTATGTACTATTAGCCAAGCTCCCAAAGACTGTAATCTTTTCCGATTCTAAAAGTGCGCTTCAATCTATAGATAAGTTCCCATTTAAGAAACCATATTATCCGATTATCTTTGACATCAGAAAACTACTTAGTATTTGCCGATCCAAAGGTCACTCTGTTATATTTACTTGGGTACCTAGCCATTGTGGAATTTGGGGAAATGAGAAAGCCGACCAACTTGCAAAAGAAGCAGTTCACGATGGTGATATTTATCCTTATACCTTATATTGTCATGATCTCGTGAATTTGCCCATGAATTTCTTAACAGATCGATGGTCTAAATATTTCACAGATTCCTGTAAATTTAAAGGTAAGAGATATTTCGATGTTCAACCTGAAATCCCACGAAAACCGTGGTTTAGTAGGGTTGAATGTTCAAGGTTATCAGCTTCAATTATTATACGAATGCGGCTAGGTCATGTTTGTACTCCCTCCCACCTTGCTAGGTTGCAAATTGTAGACAGCGATTTGTGTGATTGTGGAATGGATGTTGGAGACATTGATCATATGTTCTTCTCATGTCCGCGTTATGACCGTTCCTCATTCCTGCATTCTATCATTTCCTTGTCGGTCCCTCTTCCTACCCGAATGAGTTGCTTATTAATGAATCCCATACTATATTATAATGTTATTTCCTCTTTTCTTCTACTTAATGATATTAAATTGTAATTATGACTTTTAGTTATATATTTTAAGATCCTTTATATGTATTTTTAATTTACTTTTTTGGACTTAACTATTAGGTAAACCTATCTAATTATCCAAATTCCGTTCCTATTCCTTTCCTCGGTAATACCTTTTAATGTTTAGTAGTTTCCTTAACTTTGTCGTTGGCACACAGCTTGCTAGTGCCAAAGGGAAAAAAAAAAAAAAAATAGTGATTTTGAAGTCCCATTAGCAATTTTATAATTTGCTTCGTGTAGAACATTGCGTTAGTTAAAGTAACAATATCAACCCACTCCTATTTATAATGACGGCACCTATGGAAAGAATCCAAATTCTTGACGACATTGAAAAAGATATTATTACATGCCTGCAGTGTGCCGGTAATTGTTAGATTGAGTTTATGTTATTGTGATAGCTCTAATCATATAATCGACTAATACCAATTACTAATTTGCAGCCCAAGCACTTCTAGAACTTAGTAAAGAAAAGTCAGGGCAGAAACAAGCTGAAACTAACACTTCACAATTTTTAAGAACTTTGAGTCAAGTGGAATCCAAACTTAGCGATCAGATAAATTACTTAACACAAGTGTCTACTGGACAACCTCATGAAGGTTCTGGATATGCTTCACAGAAAGTGTTACAGATGGCTTGGCATAGACTGGAGCATGTCCGCTCCTGGGTTAATGAATTGGACCGCTTGAAGGCCTCTCACCTTGCTGCTACAAGAACAGTATCTGGAAATGTACAGAATGGCAACATGACCTCTTCTGGGACAAGTACTTGATATTAACTAGACACTTTCCATTAAGTATGGAAATTGTTAACTTTAAATGCCACCATAGTTTATTATGAATATAAATTAGGGAGACTATCCATACCAGTACCATAAGAATATAGAATATACACAAATATTATACTGTTGAATACATTTGAATTACCTTGGAATAGTAGCAATAAGGAGGATTTTGTTGCATTTACTGTAGCGACTATCAAATAAGCTTGGAAGTTTTCAACAATAGTCAGTATTTATTAGCATAAGTATGTAATTTGTGTCTTATTTCTTTGATGTAATAGTGTCAAGTTTCATTTATTGACTCCGGTGTGAAAGCTTTGCAACCGGATTTAATGCAAGAATGAAGAAGTGATTCAGTTTTAATTCATCTTTCTAGATGTCTATCAGCAGTAATACTTAATGATTGCTATTCAAATTATATAATTGTAATAAATATTTATTATATTAACAGAAGACATTGTTTCTTATTTCTGTATAAAATTTCCTTGGTCTATTTCAATTTCCAAATTCAAATCCAAATAGAGTGATTTGAATTCCCAAAATAATCTCTGCCTGCCAGAAGTCTTAATTACATGTCATACATAGTATTAATGTTATTTTATTTCATTGTGGGGATTTCTATGTATTATTTCATTGGTTGGCCACGCTGGATGGCCAGAGGGATGATCCATCTGCAACATTTCTTTATATAATAATAATAATAGTGAGGAGCCTCCACCAATACCACAAGGGGCTCTTGCTAGATGGTTGGGTCAAGGGTCAGATGCAGAAGGCGGTCATCCTCGACATGGCACGCATTGTCCGGCGGTTTCTTTCTCTGTGACCCTGACCGCCGTTAGCTTGGGTCCTGCCCCGCTATCGGTGGCCCTCTATTTTTTATATTTTTAAATAGATGTTTTCTTATTAATATGTATTTAAAAATGTAATTTAAAGTAGTTTTAAAATGAATCATCATCATCATCATTTCAGCCGAAAGACGTCCACTGCTGGACAAAGGCCTCCCCCAAGTATTTCCACAATGACCGGTCCTGCACCTTCCGCATCCATGCCCTTCCCGCGACCTTCACCAGGTCGTCGGTCCACCGTGTGGGAGGCCTGCCTACACTGCGTCTTCCGGCGCGTGGTCGCCACTCGAGAACTCTCTTGCCCCAACGGCCATCTGTTCTACGAGCTATGTGCCCCGCCCACTGCCACTTCAGTTTGGCGATTCTGTGTGCTATTTCGGTTACTTACTTTAAAATGAATAAAGAGATAATAATAATAATAAGCCTTTATTTATTTCACAGCAGTAAAGTTACATTGTCAATGTAAACAAACTTATTTTTTATTTTATTTTTGAATTTTTACTTTGTAGGTATAAAATGACATAATTTATAATGATTTTAGATTGGCATGGTCATTTGCATTAAAATTAAAATTATAATAATATTTCGGCACTGTTACAAGTGCCATTATCACGGATGTACAGTACATCCGTGATCATGGCAATTGTAACAGTGCCGAAATATCGGATTCTCGAAAAAGATAATAAACATGGTAAATATCCCGTTTATAATTTTAATTTTAATAATTTATAATGGTGAATGGGAAGACAATTGTAGACAAAACCTCTGCTGACTATCAACTTTATATTTCTCTAATTGAAGATAAAAAGGCATCATGGTTTTAACCATAACTGCCAAACTGATTAATGCAGCTGACAGCCTCTGTGGGGTGGCGGTAGTGCACGCGGCCGCCACGTAGGAGGTGAAGGTTCGATCCTCACTCAGTGCAAATATTTGTATGCATGAATATCAATATTTGCAATGGTCTGCTCTTGCCTCAGGGTGCATGTTAGCTGTTGGTCCTGGTTGCCATACGAACAAGACGTTATTTGGAAGTCATTAAATCACATATACGGACGTTAAGTTGACCGTTGCAAGGAGAATATGGCAAATTGACCGCTTGCAATGCAAGTGTCACAGGATTACAGGGTTCAATCCCAGTTTATGGTGCATTTGGTCTCCTGATCATTGTGTCCCTCCACCTGTTATACTGTGGAGTTGGACCTTTGCAGAGCAACGATACCTATAAGCTAGCCACTATATACCTACCAAATCTAGCCATAGCGTCGAAGAAGTAACAGAGTCCCGATTTTACCTTTTGGGTACGGAATACTAACTAAAAACGTCCGACGCGTCGCGTCTTCATAAATGAAACCTGTGCTTCTTACTTTTGTGCTATTATTTACCTAGGAATATATTTTTACAGCGACGCGTCCCCTAGGGGAGACGAAGGGATATAGAGTGGGACCGTAATATGTAGTACTTTTAGCTATTCTGTGAATGATTCTGTGCCGTAACTCCCATAAGATTATTGAATTGAGGGGCTTTGTCCCCCCGTTCAGAGAAGCCGCGGCTCCTATCAACATCTATCTCCCCTTGTTCTGATATTATATTGTATTATATTAGTCTATGCTCCTAGTGTAGATATCGAAGTAAACAAGGCCCCATTGCCATATTTAGACCTGTAAATTCCCGAAAGAGTAGGCAGGATCGAAGTGAAGCACAATTTTACGCAGGAATAAAATTTGGATTTATTGGTGTACCCAGACATCATCTTCATGGAGACATTTACCTGATTCCATCTGATACCCAGGTACCTTCGAAGCCAAGGCCTGCGTTCCTGCTGTTCTGACATAAAATGAAATAACACCTTTTAAACCCGTGTGGTGTTTAAATTGGGTTCAGTCATAATTTACCTGGGATAGCAGGTAAGTCGTAATGGTCGTGCCCTCAATGTTCATGACTTCTTGACGAACTTCAGTACCTGTTGATCTAATTAACTTTTGAATCCGAGGAGGTATTGGGAACACCAGTATTCTTTGAAATAAAATAAATAAACAATATTAAAAACATTTATTGCTGCAAACTATGAAATTGAAAACATACTGAATTATGGAATATAACTTTAATTCAATACCAAGATTACTTGGATTCTTTATTTAAGCAAAGGTCCTCTTTTTAATAGTATTTTGTCTAACAAATCCAATTCCAGGGCGAGTGGATATATTAAGTTGGTAATTATGCTACCACTTATAGTGCATTCTATACAGTTATAACCTTTGTCCATTTAGCCTACTCACACATAACATCAATCAATATCCTTTTGATCATCAATGAGGGCTAGTATCACAAAATACTGGAATGAACAAACTACTAGTCAGTGATGACCAATGGGAAATAGTAATATTTAGCCAAGTGTTGCATGCTAATCAAGTACAGTGCTTATTAAACTTATAAAGTGTATCAGTCTTCTCTGCATTAGTGATTCTTGGCATTGCATTGGAAAAAAGTATTCTTGCCAACTAGGTCTTTACTTGGAATAAATTACCTTTTATCACAAAAAGATGTCATGTCAATTTAAAATTCTGTACATTACAAACTAACTTTAATTTGAATCCCACAATACCTGAGCAACCTTTGTTCATTGATAGATGGTGTGACATATGTGCCCTTATTAATTTGCATTTTTTTAAATAACTGTAGCAACACAACATTAGATTCCACCTCTCTACCTTATCAGCTCATGTAATGTTTCATGGTCATAATTCTGCCATATGATAAAGAATTGTTGAAGACTCCTAAATAAATCAAGACTTCAACTGATATACTCTAATAAATCTAATTAATCCTTCATAATAAATTTAAAGTTTTGTTTTCCATAAATAGTGCAAATTCAATGCCTAAACAATATTGTAATAAATAAGGCAATACAAAGATTTTCATATAAGCTATGTATACACAGTCAAGTATATACAAGTTAGCTTTAAAACAAAAACATTCACCTATAAATATATGCATAGTTCAGCTACAATGATAATTTTGTCATATGAGGTAATTTATAATTTAATGTAATTACTAGAAAAACAATATATAAACACAGATACCTATTTTATGTATACAAAGTAAGTTTTTGCACATTGAAAATTCCATTACAAGATAATCAATCTTGCTGATAGCAATATGACTGATAACATAATCTTTTATTTCTTACATGCAAAAACTGACATCAAGTATTCTTCAGAATTCACTTTAAGAAGCATGCTATTAAGCATATTTTCGCACTCAATAGTATGCAAATTAGACTATTAAAAATAAATTAATGTTACAACAATACTTAGATTAACAATTTGTCGTGATTTAATATTAAGTGCAGGTCATGATGACTTGTGTGGCAAAACTGTAATCACTCCTCTTTTCAGCTCCTTTGGTTTGCATTAGCTGTTGTGAATTTTTCTATATCATCAAGTGATCGTTTTGCTTTTGATGATATATCATCCATTGATCTTCTGGCTGTAGAAGTGATGTCATCAAGAGATTTCTTTGTTTGTGATAAGAGTTCATCTGTGCTTTTACATGCAGTACTAGCAAGTTCTTTAATTTCTGCATCTATTTTTCCTATGACCCATTCTATTGCTTGTCGACCTTTACCAGCATTTAATGATATTTTATTTGCTAGTAAATCTTCCATATAGTTACTGAGTGGTACGCCCTGTAATTATTAAAATATATAAGTAAAATTTGTTATTATAATTTTAATCTCTACATACTAATGACAGTTTGTTGATAAATAAAATAGAATTGATAAGAATTTCCTGAGAAGTAATAACTGTGTTGTCAAAGTCAATGTCCTTCCTTTTCCATATTATAGGTACAATAATTAGTAGAGATGCAACGGATATTCGGTTGCTATCCGGTATCCGGCCTATCCGGCCATTATTTTACTATCCGGCCGTATACCGGATAGTTGCGCACTATCCGGCCGGATACCGAATAGTGATTCTGTTTGGTATTTAACTTTGAAAAATGGTTAGTATACAAGAAAACAACAACAAATAAATAAATACAGAATAAAGTACGAATTCACAATTACGTATACACTATTATATACTTTAAACACAAAAAAAAAACTTATCTATTCAACAAAATAGGCGGGTGCACGTGTACTGCATACGAAATAATTCCGTACACTGGCCTAATAAAAGACGTTCCTTGTCTAGAAAACGGTCCGTGCGAACCTACAATACGTAACAGGTTGAAACCTGCAGGACGCGCCCGCGCCGCCAAACTAAAATGTAGGTATCGTTAGGCCGGCCGAATATTCGGCGGCCGGATACCGGATATTCGGCCGGTGATCAGGCCGAATATCCGGTATCCGGTATCCGGTATCCGGCCAAACAACTATCCGTTGCATCTCTAATAATTAGTCATCAACAAACAAATTAAAATTCACTTATTGGCTGTCAGAGTCAAATGAATATTACTATTTCCCATTGGTCATCACCATCACTGACTAGTAGTTTGTTCATTCCAGTATTTTGTGATACTAGTCCTCATTGATGATAAAGGATATTGATTGATATAGGTACAATAATTAGTCATCAACAAACAAATTAAAATTCACTTATTGGCTGTCAGAGTCTATGTGTGACCAAAACTTTTTTTTTTTTTTTTGTTTTAATAAGAATATTAGCAACCGAAATTACTAATATTCCCTCTAACCCCTCCAACTAAGCTAAATTGCTTGTGCTAGGAGTGGGTTCAGGTCGGTATTGTAATGGTCAGGATTCGAACCCGGGGCCTCTCGATCGTAAGGCCGACTCCTTAACCACTAAGCTACCGACGCTCGAACTCCAGCGACAACCTTTGTTTCGATTACATCTGTGGTTTCTATTACTATATTCCACTTCTCATTTACTTAATATAAAATATATAAAACAACAGTAAGTTAATTACAAGATAAATTAGTTTTGTGTAAATATGAAAATAAATCTTGAAATCATTATGACATTATGGTGATTCATTAGAATTGATCTCAATACTTAGATCATTTTAACCGTGAAATTTAAAATTCAAATGCACATTTTTAAGACAGATTAATACACACATAATTATTAAACTTACTTGTACTGTGACTACTGCTTCCTGTTTTAACAAAGTTTTAGATGTATCTGTTGGGTCTGGTGTATACCGTACTGTCTCATCAACAGCTATATAACGGCAAAATGTCAAGTTCGAGGTTTTCAAAGTCATTTGTCGTTCATTAGGATTTACTTCTGACCTTTCACTGGCATAGCATATTTTAGCTGTTCCTATAAGCTACAAGAAACATAGTTACATCTGTTATATAAACTGTAATATAAGGTATAAGCGATATTATTGTAGAGAAAAAACTTACTGCTTGTGCCCATCTTGGAAAAAACCACTTAGAACTGACGAGTCTATGTGTGACCAAAACTCCATCGACAACCTTTCTTTCGATTACATCTGTGCCAATAACTGCAGGATTCATAGGATTTGGGTATTTTCGCCATGCTGCTTGAGCAACCGTCTCCCACGGATGGCTGTAAGTAATCCAGTAAGAAGTTAAGAGACAGAATCATGTTGGTGGAATACCTTCATAATTCAAGGTTGCGTCATAATAACTTACTTGAAAGTGTGTTCTGAAGTCCAAATCTTCATTTTCCTATTTAATGTATACAATAATCCACTGAATTAGAGATAATGCTTTGCTTATCTCATAAAATCCTGGCGATTCCTGGTGTTTCAGTTACATAGTGGTCACAGTCACTTCAAGACGACCTTTATCCTCTCAATGGAGGATTTAAAGTGACCATTTTATCGTCAGCAATTCTACTAAATATCACTTGGTTTGGTTGAAATTGTTCATTATCAAAACGTTACATATGATAAAAACATATTAATTGTCTTTTTTTTACATATGGTTACATTTAGTACCTACTTAAATTAAAGTTTCCACTTCTATCATTAAATTACTCTCGAATGCGCCACTACTTTTATGCTTTTTTTTTTGGTGAGGAAATCACCACGCATACTGTGCCCACCGTCTTCCGGGGGTGGTTCATCGCGCCAGGGCCGTCTGGGGCCGTGGTGCGAAAATTCAACTTGCAACCCCCTCTCCCTATTCATTTGAAAACGTGGAAACCTGTATTGCGTGCGGCCTCCCCTTTCAATTTTTACCTCAGTGGAGCTAACGATGAGGTGGGTAAGTGTAAGTCAGACAAAATCAAAAAGACGGGTTGCACTCCGGGAGTGCCAGCAGAAGTGAAAACTTTTTCTTTCTTTCTTTCTTCGTTATATACA
Organism: Eilema caniola; assembly: GCA_949126895.1. Lineage (NCBI taxonomy): Eukaryota > Metazoa > Arthropoda > Insecta > Lepidoptera > Erebidae > Eilema > Eilema caniola. Next base: position 16,194,481 of record OX421464.1, on the reverse strand, counting down.
GAGAAAAAGATAAAAAGAACACACCATATCATACCATACCGGTTCGAACCCGGTACTATCTGAAACCATAAGGACTAAAAGTCGACCCAGTCGTAGTCTTAACGCATCTAATAAAATTAACAATCTGTAGCTGTTGTAATGTTGTATGACGTCAGGCGTCGGGTACGGTTCAAAGGTCAAGTAATCCTGACGCGAGTTTAACACTTTTTACCCATCCAACGCCGCTAAAGAAGTTTTCACTTCCAAAAATCCTGTACCCGTTTTGCCGCGTTTTTTACGCGGATAGCTTCTAAACAGAGCATCTCTAGGCACTCTTCAGGTTTTTGAAGAGGCGTATCCTCGGAGGAGCCTCGATAGTAGTGGCACTCCTCGGGTATCCTCGTCGGTGTTCGGCCTATATAAGGTGGGGAAACTCAACGAAACAACCATGCCCGACGAGCTGTTACGTTAGCTGGTTGTAGAGGCTACCGCGGTACCTTTCTTACGGACTAGGTCTTCAAGTGGCTGATGCCGACGCCCATAGAAAACTAGAGCCTCGGACTTGTGGAATTTTGAGATCCCATCCACATCCACTAATACGTTCAACGGCTTGAGCAACTTCGCCTGTGGCTGGAGCTTACGAAAGCTTCGCCGTGCGTCTGGCCTCGCATCGTTACCCAGGTGACGTCAGCATAGACATGTGAAAAATGAATTTGGGCCAGTCGAAGTAGTGGTCGGTAGAGTACAACGCAATTTGGCAATTGCCAACTGAACCCTATCCCACTTAGGTCGTTAACAGCTCTGTTAGGGCAACGTTTTGAAGGAGTTGGAATGAAAACAGACACTACAGACATCAACTCGGCCCGGGCTGCTGATTTCACTACCAGGGCTTACGCGCATTTTCACATTCATAGTATCTACGACGATAAACGAATTGATTTTCTGCCAAAATCGAGTCTAATCACATAAAATGATTTGCTATATTCCGTTTAAAGAGCTTTGAATGAACCGATACGCGGATGGTGAGTGTGCAGGCCGCCTCTCTTTGTAGATGAGGACCAGCTTTCATTTCTTTCAAATATTGTAAAGCATCTGCATGACATGCGCTTAAACCCTTCTAATTGAGATCCTTTAATTACTGACCAGAAGGCCATCAGGGCTTTGAGCCATAACGCAGTTTCTCGGCTATCTCTTACTTTTCTAAGTGATTTCAGTTGCGATGTCATCTTTCACGTAGGGTGCCACAGTCACAGTGGTAAAGTGGGCTTCTCATCCCCGTCGGAAAAAAGGCGCCTCCGTTTCCATAAAATAGTTCCTGACTGCGGGTAAATGAACCCAGTCACTTCCCTCGAACCATAAGATAGGGACTCCAGAATCACGCTTGAAAGTCTTCAGCAACCCTTGGTAAACCTGGCCCATTCCCTTGGGCGCAGTCTAAGAACAGACGCCAACAAAAATATAACAAAAAATTGTGTTTTATTTTCATAATTAATATCTACGTTTAGAGTATTTTGTTCGTCATAACAATAGTAGTACATGTACATATACTTTCTACTAGGAGATAGGTAGTGAATGTTAAATAGAATTCAAAACGGATTGATGCACGTGAAATTTTAGGACTTGTCTTATGGTCCTAGTAGACACAAGCAGGTCGCCTTGTATCCCTGCGACTCTGCTACCAGGTGTCCCACACCCCTTGCACCACCGGGTAGAGACGGCCCTGCATCGCGCTGCTACACGCTGACACGCTTCTGCGAAGAACCAGCCCAATTTTAATTGACCATACACTGAATACAATAAAAATACTACCAAACCTGATTTGAAATCTTATTCTAGCAACCCCTAAGAACTTTTGGTAGCCTTTGGTAACTTTTTTTATAAATGGGTCTGAGTCTTTTGACTTCAATTTATAAATATTAAGCCGTGTACATACCAATTCAAAAGAAACGAACGTGTTTACGAAAGTTCCAAATGTTTGGTTATGAGAATCGTCAATCGTCGCTGCAACGACTTCATTCTTTCTGAAGTGTGTGGGCCCTGCTAAGCAAACGCATATGAAATCTGAATGTTTATTTGTCAAACGCAATGTATGCAATGCACTTTTTTTATGCCCGCACGAGAAACAAAAAGAGACATTTGCGTATCATTAACAACTTCGGAATTGGATTTATAACGCAGTGTTACTTTAACTACTGAAATATGCCGTCTTTGGTCACGATTGAGGGTAAATTCATTTAATGATGACAGGTAGTAGAACCACCAGCACTACAATTTTATTGGACAACAGAAACTAACGATGCGTCATAATCATATCTAAACAAATATAACATAACTTGTACTCATAACGTGAACTGCATAGTTAGTATTATTTTAGTGGTAAGATCAAAATGTTGTATTATAATTTGTTTTTTGTATAATTTATTTTTATAAGCTGTCACTTTGTTCAACTTTTTTTTTTTCGATTAATACAGGAATATTAGGCGGGATTCGAACCCACGATCTTTCTTTTACAGAGAGAATGCTCTGACCACTGAGCTACTGAACCATGACTGCTCGCATACTAAATGCTTTAAAATATCATTCAATTAAGGAGAGTAATACAAAAAAATAGGGGGTAATCAAAAATCATTGTTTATAAATGATTGTAACATCATTCATTGCTTCTGATAGTTCGTAAGAACGTAGGCGGATGGCTCAGTGGTCAGAGCACAGAAAGACCGCGGGTTCGAATTCAGCCTTAATCGATTCAATTTTCCTATCCTTTATATCTTTTTCTTTGCTGTGAAATATAAATACGTATGTCAAAGAGAAATTCGGAGACGAGGAGTGCAATGTTACGACGATACAAGAATTTCACAGTCTGGCATTTCTTTTACTTATTATTTCTAAGACGAATTCTTCTAGTGTACCATCGGGAAGTTCCAGCACGAGACATGCGATTCAATGCCCACCTGCAGGGCTAACATGCGCGCCACGAGATAGCTATCTCGAGGCATTTTGCCGTTTTATGTCGATATGTCGACTGTTGGTAACATGCAGGGCTAACATGCGCGCCACGAGATAGCTATCTCGAGGCATTTTGTCGTTTTATGTCGATATCGACTGTTGGTAACATGGCAAATTTCATGGCGATCTGTCAGATGTCGACATAACTCGACTTCGAGAAGTCATCTCTACTTGGTGTCTGCAAATTGTAACAGACGTGCCCTTATTTACTCGAATTTTGACATTTAAAATGTTTTGTCTCTCGTCTTTCATTTGGTCGACGAGAAGTTATCTCGTGTAAACTTTTCTTATGCTCGGTTCATTTTGGATCAAAATTTAATACCTTTGTGCGACTGCAAGCAATTTTCGACCTTAATGACATTTCCTTTGTTACGTGTCTTTTCGCGTTAATTGATGACGCTGCACGAATATAAGAAAAAAAAAATCGATAGCATGTCATGTCAATAAGGTCGAAAATTGTTTGCACTACTTTTTATCTTTTTTCATACCTAGCATCCCTAACTAGTCTGTGCTTTCGAGCAAATGGCCGTATTGGGCCGATTTTATCGGATAAATGTTTAAAAAAAGAGTATGCCATAGACAACAATTGAAAAAGTTTGACGCGACAAAATATCCGACATATTTTGTCGCGTCAAACTTTTTCAATTGTTGTCTATGGCATACTCTTTTTTTTCTCTCTCTCTTTTTTTACTACGCTCGAGAAGACTCGAGATGATATCTCATCTCGATTCGAGATATTTGACGACGCGCGCATGTTAGCCCTGCTGGTGTTTTTATGCCAGCTCAGAATGAGTAGTGAATGCTTTTCGCTCAGTCGTACCTGAAGGCCTATACTTGCGACTCATCAGGTCGGATCCGATTCGCAGTACGCACGCTAGTCCCGCTGTAACCCGACCGGGAGAGGTCAGCGAAGTCACGTCTTACCTTTAAAGTATGACGTGAGTAGGGAACAGGTACAACATATTATGTGTACTTCATGACAGGTAAAAAAAAATGCCAGCTTACTCACTGATTTGAGAGTAACAGATATTTTATTGTCTGCAGGAGGCGAGCAAAATCCGCGGGGAGAGATGACAGAATCACTGGTAATGCGCAATCATGGACATGCCTTGCATTCAAGTTACTGAACCCCCCTCTGTTTCGCGACAGTCAGTAAATATTTTTTGTTATATGAAACCGAATCTAATATCACAGATACTTAATACTTAAAAACTAATATGTTGTAACTTATTTTATTCTTTGTTCGTGACTCAGACTGCTCTGACTCGCACATCCACCTCAGTATGATCATATTTTAATTCTGAAGGCTTTCGCAATAATCTTAATTTTTTTTAAATTTTTTAATTATATTTTTCAAAGATTTGGGATCGAAGATACAACACTGCAATTTTTCAGTAAAATCCATGTTCACTTTTTTAAATTCTTCATTTTCATGCGGGTTCTCATTGCATTTTGCAACTTGCGTCTTTTGAGCGAGTCGCTCCATTCTCAGGACTGAAGTCAGTTGGTGTATTCGAGGCATTAATTTGACAGATGACATTTTTTTTAAAACCTAGTGAATGGTCTGTATTTGTGATGTTTTTGTTAATGAATTCTTCTATTAAATTATAGAGTTATATATTATGTATTAAAAAAAATTGTCAGGTAATGTCTTATAGTTTATTTAGATAGTGATTTTATAGTCGATAGTTTTCGTTTCACTTTTTGCTATTTAAAGTAACACTACTATTTAACTTTAATAATTATTTAAAGATCGTGTTCATGTCTTGTATTTATTAAACTGTTATTAAAAAAGAGACGCGTTGAATTCCCGGTGTAATGTAAACTTGTTGATTTTCATGCGATAAGTATACTATATTATTATCTCACATACATACCCACCTTTACAAATTAGTGATAAGCGGTGGCGTGATTTAAAATTGTATATTTGAATTTTAAACAGACAGTATAACTATAGAGAAATGCCTACCGAGAGCGAAGAGAAAGCCCTTCGTTATCGAAGAGCTCAGAGCGTCTCAACAGCTGAAGAAATCTCTGAAACCGAGAAGAAAGTACGAAAACTTCAATATGATAAGCCGTGAGTCTATAGATTATATAGCTTTATATAACATTTATAAGTTTCTCTCAAAGTCCCAAGATCTTTGAGACCTGACCTATTAATATCTACTTATTAACATCCTTGACATGCAGTTTAAACATAAACAGTAAAAATGCACCACTGATGTTGCAAGTTCCTATAAATGTAAATATTTGCTCATAACCATGCTTCCTGTCTGGATAGGTTAGAAAATGGTTATATTTACATATCAATTATGTGAAAAAAAAAACAATGTGTAAACAAAAAAAAAACAATTCAATGGAATATTCAAATGAGTGAATTTTTAAATTGAAGGTCATCGAGAATTAGTTATGCACAAGAATGATATTTTCCATGTATGAGCTTACATATAGGATAGGATACTTTGTGAAGAACTCAAGAATGTGCACTTAGAACTAAATATACCTATCCAAAATTATGATCTTAACATTTTTTTTTTCGGTGTCACCCGAGGATTTCGCATCTTATTAGCTTAGATTATATGGCGGGAGTGACTGCTGTTTGAAATCCCAACTCAGAGTGGAAAGCCTGCACCATAGTCTAAGTTGTCAATCGGCAGGTGTTTCTTGCAGGCGTGGTGAAGAATCACATAATGATGATTGCTGATAGTTGGCATGGATGTTAACTATCATCAAAGCACTACACTAAAATTTATTCAAATATAAGCAAAATTCAAAGTTAGTTTTCTTACAGAATCCACACACCCAGAGACTCATTGTTCTCATGGAGCTCAGAATTCAACAATTTTACCGGTTTGGTTAACTGGGGTTTCCTTATGCTATCAATTGGTGGAGTAAGATTGGGACTTGAAAATTTTTTGAAGTAAGTTTTTTAGCAGATTATTAGGATCTATCTATATTTTGCTAGTGGCTATGAAATATTAATATAACTCTATTTAATAAATAGATTTTATTAACATGACTATTTTCGTTTGGGAAGTTATAATACAGTAACTTGCATTTATAGGCTAAAACAAGCCAGGTCTGGTTACATTTGGGCTCGGTTCTTGTTGCCGGCGGGATTCACTCTGTGTCATCCAGATGCTAAATAAAAGCGAATTATGTGGAAGGTCTTTAATGTAAACATATGCATATGTAATATCTATTCTTCATCCTAGCGTTAATCCCAGTCGCATCCGAAGCATTTCAACTTGCGGATTTGGCTAAACTTCGATATTTTCCGTGTAGCAACTGCCATCTGACCTCCACAACCCAAAGGCGATATCGAAGCATTTCAGCTAGACCAATATCTATTCTGGCAGAAAATAAAAGCATTATTATTAAAAACGCGGTAGCCTAGTGGTATGGGCAAGGTACTGCTGAGACGAGGTCTCGGGTTCGATCCCAGGTTTTACCATGGCACACACCAATGACTTTCGATGCTTTTCGAAGTTATGTGTGTATTTATCGCAGGTTTATAAGTGCCCGGTTAATGGCAATAGGCTCGCCACCTATTACATTGGGACCTAAACATAAACTGGCGAAATGTGGGTGCTAGCACCTCTGCCTACCCCTTCGGGGATACAGGCGTGAGTTATGTGTGTGATTATTAAAAACAAAGTAACATTTAAATAGTGGAAATTTGCACATAATACAACAATCAACACAATAAAAAATTCCAGTTATATTCAGAATGATGGCATCTATGAGCCACTCAAATAACTATACCATGAGGCTGTTAAATCAGCCTATTCTTTCTAAGCGGGGTCTGTATTTGAACAGGTTCAAGCTGATATATTTAGGCTGGAGACACATATTGTGATATAACAGGCCTATTTATCCACTCATCTGAGTAGCTTGAACAATCTACCGTTGTTCTGTTTTATTTTCGATTTTTGATATAATATAATTAAGTAGCTTGGTGAAATAGGTAATATCCCGCAGTATTCATGATGTAGATGTGTGAATGTTTTTTACTCCATCACATCACATCGCTGAATGGACCTAGCTCAATTTATGTATAGGGATAAATTAGTCTGGAATAGGCTACGTTTTACGCAGGGAACGGGAAACGCTATCTGAGCGGATGGAGTACAACAGTTAGTAAATATAAGAATACCGAGAATTGTCTACACTGTGGAAAATGCCTGTGCGAGTCGTGCGTATGCAAGCACGTACATTGACACTTTAGTACTCGTTAATAGCTCACGACACCGCCTACACCCCAGGACACGTACCTTGGACCTAAATCGCGAGACAAATGAGGCCCTGGCGCGAGCGAATTGCTTTGTAATAATTTATGCTTGGTGAAATTGAGCTTGTCCATCACCTTAGTACCCCGTGCTATCCTTGAAAGAGACGCAAGAAACGCGTGTATTGCGCGTATAGAGCACATTTTAGGTCCAGGATATGTGCCGAGCAATACCTCATTTCAAACCATAGCACGCCTCTTGTTTGATTGCGTTTCCATTTCCAATTGATATGCCATGAGTTGAGACCGCTGCAATCTTTGAAGTTTCAAAGTTTCTCAATAGATGTCACGCTTAACTTACTGCTTCTTTTATAAGTATAATCCAATCATGCGAGTGATACACCTGGAGCTGCAAAAGTCATGTCCCTTTACTGAGCCCTCTACAAAGATAAACAGAAATTACAGGGTGGACATTTGAGATGGGGCAATAAGGGCAAAAATAACCGTTATAGTACAGTGCAGTACATAATATTCTTAACTGCAATTTACTAATGTTTGGAAAATTCAGCTTTAAAATTGCTAAGGTACCAAAAAGTTCTACCCCGTTTCTATAATCTACCCTGAATATATCAGTTAAGGTCTGCCCTAGTAAAATTTATATACTCATATACCTACGTTTCCAATCGTCATATTGCAGATATGGATTCCGTGTAAACCCTCTAGAATGGATTATAGTATTGACTGGTTACAATGAAGGGGCCAATGATCAATATCCATCAGTAGTGTTAATAGTGTGTAAGTATGCTCATTAAATGTACCCCGTAAATTAAAAACTAATTAAGGAAAGAGACCAGTAGTACTGTTACTTATTCTATAACCAAGTTATGAAATTATTAATATCAAACTAGAATTTATATTGTGTCTCGTTAGGTATATACATATTTATTCATACAGTTTGAAAGTCTTGAGGATAATGAACTCCCGGATATGACAAGAGTTCGTACTTTCGGAGGGTGAAGATGCTACCTACCGATTTTTGCTGGACGAGGAATGGTCTTTGATTTCCCTATTACCGTCGGAGTATGTAGGTACTTCGACCTTCATTCAGAAAGTTCCAAATATTTGTAAACGTTACTTAGGATCGACGGTCATCAGCCAGGAATTATATGAATATTTTGACGCTGTTCCATTTACTTCATTAATGTTTTGCATTTACAAACATGTTGAATTCTAATAGACACTTAAGTTACATCTGTCTATTAATTAATCACATTTTGTTGCAGTCAGCATTGTTCCAATTGTTGTCAGTCTACTTATTGAAAAGGGAATGGGATTGGTAAGTGAAACTCACAATCAATAGTTATTATAGGTAGCTATAGTTCTACAAAGCCTTCAAATTGAAATAAAACTGAACCAAAATGGACATACTCAGTATATTTGTCTACGGTAGGTATACTACCTAACAACATTCTAAGTTCACAACTGGTCGCGTACCTTCGCCTTATCTGCTACTCAACATCTGTTCAATCTACGCTCCAGTTCTCGGCTTGCAAAATGCACAACATGTTTACCTAGCCTTGTTGCCTTCACTCTATTATAACACTTTTTAAACTGACGGTAATTGTTTTTTTTTAGAATATTATACCAGAAAAGGTCGGATTAACGTTGCAGATTTTGAACATATTGTTTGTACTCGTATTGCCTGCCGCAGTTCTACAAGTAAAAAAAGACGTATTTAGTTTTGGTAAATACATAAATGTTTCAATTTTTTTCCCTAAGTTAAGCATTGTAACTCTGATTATATTGTTGGAGGCGAATAGTTAATCCCCACTGAAAGAGCAACGGCCGGCAGCGGCTTATCGAAGCAAAATGTTAATTTTGAAGGCTAAGCAGCGGCCAGGCGGCCGCGTGGACCTTCTCTCAGTCATGTCTAGTACAAAAGTCTGGCTGCCACCGGTCGCTGTTCTTTCAGTTGACCCTTAGCTTGTCGAGTAGGTAGGTACGCTTTCATCTAATTAAAAATGAAAGTAAGTACCTAAATGAACAGGATTAACCCATTGCGCAAAGCCCTAATAGTTTTGATGTAAAATACCTAATGACGCGCCTTGAAGGTAAGGTCGACTAGTAATTCGACCGTGACGGCAAACGGCATAATGTCTTTTATGCAGTTATATTTTACCTAGCTGTCGCTCGCAACTCCGAGTTTCTGTGCCGTCAGTGTTGAAGACAAAGCAGGAATAGCCTTAGTTCTTCCCACTGTCAGCAAACAAACTCTCCAGTGGGTAGTATGGATATTTCAATTTAGAAAGAAGAATAGTAGCCTTTGTTCTTCCCACTGACAGCAAACAAACTCTCCAGTGGGTAGTATGGATATTTCAATTTAGAAAGAAGAATATAAGCCTTTGTTCTTCCCACTGACAGCAAACAAACTCTCCAGTGGGTACCTACTATGGATATTTCAATTTAGAAAGAAGAATATAAGCCTTTGTTCTTTCACCTGACAGCAAAACAAACTCTCCAGTGGGTAGTATGGATATTTCAATTTAGAAAGAAGAATAGATTTAGATGTCAAGTTCATGTCTATCTCCTAGGCGTATCATAAATTCCCTTTTCCGATTTTTTTAAATTGTTATTATACATTTTTTCAATCTAATGCTTTTCTTTCATTGCAGTCGGTATTACATCAGTATGTCTACTCTATTTAATCATATTTTTGAAACTTTGGAGTTATATCCAAACAAATCATTGGTGTCGGATTGGCATAAAGGGGAAAAATCAGAATAATACACTTAGAAGACAGAGTTTGTCTGCACCTAATTGGAGTAAGTACGGAGTAATTTAGATAAATGTCTATGTGATTTGCCTTATTGAGCAGTTGTGTACCTAAATATAGAATAGAATCTAAAAGGTCCTGTTAAATTTCCAGATGAACTAATTAATGCCGAACATGAGCGTAAGTGCAAAAACATTGTATTGTTGTGTGTAACGCGATGTATATATTTCTGTTGGCTTTCAGCACTTTTTTGTTACATGTATGTATTTTTAGCACCAGCAATGAATCAATGACGTCATATTTGCACAAGGTCAAACGGTCGAACTCTATTTTGTGCGATATACATTGATTCGTGGGGAATTTTTGCTGCTATGCTTCGGTTGCGGTTTAGTGTTTTATGATTGTGCCATGAACGTGCCTTGATGCATTGTGTTTTTTCCTTTCTATCTAAAACATAGACTAATTTTCAAAGTTGAGCATAGATACTTATAGGTACATTCTTAGTTGGCTTATTGAATCTATCCGCATCTTAAAGCGGATTTCACCAATGATAGAAGCCACGAAGACTGCGTTATCACGTTTTATTCAATGAATTCCGTTGAATAAAGCTTGAGAAATTCACTGGTGAAATTCAGCCCTAGTTACTTCATTGTCCTTTCTCTTCTAGTTTTTTTTTTAAATTATTTTTACTGTTACGTAGTGTGTCTGGCTGAATTATTGCACTGAATATCTTCTCATTGTGACTAAATATCTGACAGGTCCCCGATTCTGCTAATTTTATGACATATCAAAACCACTGTCATACCGCTGACATTGCATAAAATGTCATTAAAATTTAGACTTCATGTCTGAGTTTTAAAGTCTAAAATGTAAAGATGAAGAGTTTATAACATTTTTCATTCACTGTACAAGATTGTCATTTAGTTTTAGACTATAACAGTATAAAGTCTAAAGCTAAATGGTATTGGTTACAGTGTGGTACTGCAGTGGTTTTGCCATGTAAAAAATAATAGCAGAATCAGGGCCCAGTTGTTTATTAACTCGTTTCACCCGCAGAAAGTAAAGAGGACATATTAAACGGCACTCCAGCCGCGGCGAGACTGACCAAGTATCCCGACAACCTGAACCTTAAAGACTTGTTCTATTTTATGTTGGCCCCCACCCTGTGTTATGAGTTGAATTACCCTCGCACTGCACGGTTAGTTGTTTTATTCCATTGTTTTAATGTTAATAACGAGTTGTATAATAACAATACAAGGTACAAGGTCGTTGGTGCCTATTAGCTGATAATGTTTCCTTATAGCCTTCACCCGTATGTGCAACAATTTATAAATTTTTCTAGACACTTTAGCATGTAAAGAACTCCTTTACCATAATCACAGTGTTGGTTCCGGTTGCATCCAAAATTTGTACTATGGAGCCCCAGGTTCCTTCTCCTACTCTATCTCTGAATTGGCGTGAACAATTGCTGTTTGATCCACCTTAACCTTCTCCAGAGCCTCCTTCGTCCTTCAGCAGGAATACCGGATGGTAGGTAAGATTGGCTTGGGGCTCCTAAATAGCTTATTCTTCTTTTTCCTAGCGTTAATCGCAGTCGTATCCGAAGCTTTCTTCTTAGAGTCTGGGGTCCGCTTTACCAGTCTAACTGCGGATTTTTCCGTGAAGCGACTGCCATATGACCTCCACAACCCAAAGGCGATATCGAAGAATTGCAGTTAGACCAGTTGTTGTATTTTTGAGGGCTCCAACTACCCGTAACGACTGCCAATAGATGTTCGTACGGCAACCGGGACCGACGGCTTAACGTGCTCTCCGAGGCACGACCAGACCAATGCAAATATCCATATTCATGCATACAAATACTTGTATTGAGTGGGGATCGAACCCGCGCCTTCTGCGTATCGGCCGCGTTGCCTAACACGTTTTTGTAATTTCAGATAATAAAATAACATAAACTGTGTTGCCGGTTTATTGCAATTAAAAAATAGTCGTGTGCCACCAGTATCAAAAGATGTCGATAAATTAAATTTCCTACAGATTTTTGTAGGTTTTTTATAGTTAGCTTAGGATAGTGTACGAAACTAAAAAAATCTATTATTTTTATTTTTTTCTTACATTATTATAAATATAAAGCACTTGTATCTAGGCCACAAACATTGTCGATAGTTTCGAGCACGTCTCTAAACACTACAATATGGTATCATTATTTCACAATTTCACATTTGCAGTTGTCAATTTACTATCTGAAATAAAAAAAACGGACTATAGATACGCTCTTGTGTGAGCCATGTTGTATGTCTAAATATTGTGTCAGTATATGTAATTATTCAAACAAATATTTTTGGGACTTTTTTAGAAGTTGCATTGTCACCTTCTTCAGATATGTAATTGTGCTGGCGAGAGGCGTTATAGCCTTATAATCGAATATCATTTTATTTATGTCCACCTAGTATCTTATCGAAACTGATACGGTAACTAAACAGACCGGATCCAGTCACGTGCCCTACCCTACGTTAGCCCCTCTGATATTGTTTACATAATGAAGTAAACGCATATTATCATAATTTAGTTAGGTGGGTATGCATTTGCTGTACGCTGGGCGAATTCATCATTGATAGACTGGCAATATTTTTTATTTAATTCTTATCATCTTATTATAAGGATCCCCACCAAGAACTTGGGATCCCAAACCAACCTTAAATGCAAGTCGGTCTTTTGATTCGCTAATCCTGGTTATATCTAAAAATCCAAAGCAATCTGAGTTTTTATGGGAGCGACTGTCTATGAATCTCCAAACCCGAGAGGGAAGTCTGCCCAAAGCTTTTTCCATCAGTCAGCAGGTGTACAGTTCCATCCAGTTAAACTGCTATGTTTGAATCAGGAACTGAGATGTGAGATCACGTCATTGTAAACCGGGCGAAGTTCGAACCCGTCTCGGATCGTCTTAATTGTATATTACGCCAATGCTGCTAATCGCGTGCCCTACATATTTATGTAAAACGATGAACTAAATTTAATTTGTATAGACATTTGATCAGTTCAACGTTCTTATGTTGATATTTTTATTGTGTTAATTGCAACATCGACGATGTTCATACCACGTCACGTTTAAAGTCCAAAGCGCCAAGGTTCATGATAAAAGTATTTCTATTTCAGTATCAGGAAGCGGTTTGTAGTCAAAAGAGTATTGGAGTTGATATTTGGAGTCAACCTTGTTCTGGCATTGTTTCAACAATGGATGATACCGTCAATTACAAACTCCGTGGAGACGTTCTCCACAATGGATCCAGTCAGGATAACAGAGCGATTGCTCAAGCTAGCCGTAAGTATCTATGAGATATTTCTTAAAATGCTAGGCCGCGGGACCCAACAATTTCGGTACCTATTCCACATCAAATCGGAACCACTCGTCTGGAGAATAATCCATACTTAATACTATAAATGCGAAAGTAACTATGTCTGACTGTTTGTCTATATGTGTTAGGCTTTCACTGAACCGATCTTGATGAAATTTGGTATAGAGTTAGATTAGACCTTGAGAAAGGAAGGACATAGGCTATGTTTGGTTGCGATAACCGACATTCACGCGGGCAAAAGCTATGAAATAATTTTACAACGCAGTTCAATTAAAATTATTATTCAGGGTCATTAAAAACATCAGACATTTTTGTTTTCATTCAAATTAGATATCGTAATATTTGAAATTAAAGGTTTATTATACGTTATGTTTTAAATTTTTTATTTACTTATATTCACGCACCACGTATCAACCTTCCGCATATTTTATGTAGTAAATCTCCTTAAAAAATTATGTAAAATGCAACACTACACTGAATCAGTTGGTTTAGTTGTTTTATTTGTTTAGAAACGAATATCGATGAAATATACTGATAAGTGCATCTGGCCAGGCACGAGTTTGTTCACGTGTTTGTTCTGTTATCTATACTCTTTAACCAATCGGTCATCGCCCGTGTCGAGATGCGTGCCAAAATTTCAAATAATCTAGACGAGACACGTGTTCGTGCTCGACCAGGAATATATTGTCATGGTACGTTGCACGTGTTCCGTATATTATATCACGTGTTTTACGTAATGAGAGTATAATAGCAAGCGTATGATTATGTATGATGACGTCAGGACATTGAGAATGTTCTGCTATGTACACCTTTATTATAATCTATCGTTAGAATATGAAAGTACCTACATACATAAAAATATGCATTTTTCCGATTGGGGTGGACAGAGGCAGCATCTTTCTACTAGCTAGGTACGATCCATTATTATAACTACGTACTTTACATACCAGCAGCGGCGCAGTAACAATAGACTGACTGTTATTACTGTGCCGCTAAATAGTCCAAGGAATAATTTATGTTGAGTGTAGATAGCCGTTTCTAAGGTCGCCAATGCACAGCTATTTAGATTAAGATTTCTCGACATTATTAATGTAGGTACATTCGACGTTGTAGGTTCGACTCTCATATGGAGCATATTTATCAGTTACAATCTTAAAAATATCGGTTATAATCGTATAGAATTAGGTTCTTAACCTCTCGAAGGAACCCTTTTAAACGCAAAGAGACACTAACAGCTCTGACAGACATAAATCCTCGATGGGGAAGGCAGAGGTGTATTAATACCCACATTCCGCCGACTATGAGTTTTGGTCCCATTTAACAGGGGAGAGCCGGCACTATTATGGGCTATAATTATGTTTACTGTCTTACTAACACACCTAACTGCCACCTGTCTGCCTGTCTGTACTGGTAACTAATTTATCCCCCATAGGAACATTATTATGCAATTTAAGACTAACATTTTATAAATGTTGATGAGAAACAATTATATTTCCAGGTGCCAAACCATTTGCTGTGGCTTTGCTTCTTCTACCTCAGTTTCCATTCGTTCTTGAATCTGATGGGTGAGATATTGCAATTCGCTGACCGCAAGTTCTACGGTGACTGGTGGAACGCCAACAACATAAATATATTCTGGAGCAGCTGGAATATGCCCGTCCATATGTGGGCGGTGAGACATGTGTACAAACCTATCACGCAGATGGGCTACTCTAAAATGGTCGCTGCCATTGTCGTCTTCTTAATATCAGCGTTTTTCCACGAGTATTTGGTACGTAATCTCTATTACATATAACTTTTTGAAACATATCTAAGTTGCTCCCTTAAAACTCACTGTTATGTAATGGCGAGCATGTTACCCCACTGAGGATCAGTTTCGGAGAAAAAAGGGTCTAGCCTAATCAATTTAAATCGTATTTAACTAACTCCGTTAAATCGAGTTTGTAAGATCATTAGTGCGATGAATAATATTATGACTCACGTATTGGTGCCTTAGGTGTTTAAGCTTAACAATAAGTGAGTTAATTGGGGTCGTAAGATCATTGTTAACGAATATATTGTATGTAGTGTAGGTGTAATTTTGTTATCATACGCAGCAAATAAATAATACAATAACTCAAATAAACCTTGTAATAAAAGTATTTTTAACACTACTATGTTATTAAAATACTTTTAGTTCAATGTGTAACATTCGCGTACACTTTCGAGATAACGACATACTTCTAAGAATTTGATTTTGTGCCAAGTTATGGTTAATCGCCCTCCCTGCCCCTCTGCCGGCTATAAGGGGAAGGAAACATAACTGCCCAAGTGCCAAATACTACATATTACTCGTAGAAACGTCACATTTTTCATTACTCTTGGCACACGTTACATGAAAGAAAGTCACATGCCATGCACAAGTGTTTATTTTTATCTTTCACGTGCACAGCTAATATAGATAACATTATAATTTTGAATGACATATACACCTACCTACCTGCCCTATTTGGGTCTCTGTACTGGTAGAGTTAAACAGCGCCTTCTTCATCCTAGCGTAATCCCAGTCGCATCCGAGTCCGCTTTACCAGTCCAACTGCGGACTTTGCTAAACTTCGACATTTTCCGTGAAGCGACTGCTATATGACCGCCACAATCCAAAGGCGATATCGAAGCATTGCAGTTAGACCAGTTGTTGGGCTCCAACTACCCGTAACGACTGCTATAGATGTTTATATGGCAACCGGGACCGACAGCTTAACATGCTCTCCCAGGCCCGACCAGACCAATGCAAATACCTTATAATTGGGTGTTTTCCCTTTAGTTACAATAAATTATATAACTGAACTTATTAAATTAAGAATGGTAAAAGCGGTAAACGTTGCGTCGGTTCTTATTTTATCGTTTTAATTTACCTATTTTTAATCGTCCACCCAAACTATAATAATAATTGATTTTACTATTAAATATTATGACGTCACAATAAATTATTTCATATAAGTTTCCTGTATAACTTTCCATTATGACGTTTAGTAAAAAGTTAACTTGACCAGTCAGTCAAATACCCAATTCATGCTACAAATATTTGCACTGAGCAAGGATCGAACCCGCGCCTCCTGCGCAGCTGCCTTGTTCGCTACCGCTACGCTACGGAGGCTGTTAGACTTAAACTTAGTTCTTAATGTCTCCTTGATTCGTCATCATCCTCTGAGCCTCTTCCTAACTCAATTGGAGTCCGCTTTCAGCCCAATGCAACGCAGCTGAACTTCGCAATTTTCCGTGAAGTGACTGCCATATGATTTTCACAATACATTGGCGATAACGAAGTTCTGTAGTTTGACCAGTTGTTTGACTGTTTAGGGCTACAACTACGCGTACTTAACTTAACTAAATTAACATGTTGCCGATGTATACATTTTACCATAAACATATTTATTTAGGTAGTTCAGAAATTTGAATTCTACGCCACTGTAGAAATTTCTACAGAGGGATTGGATATCTTTTTGCATTCAATCGATTAAGAGGGGAGAAATATTGTATCGGTCCATGTGGGATCGAACCCGCGAACTTTCCTTTACAGGGGAAATGCTCTGACCACTGAGCCACCGGACCTCACCCGAACTAATTTTTCCTATCTTAATCGAGTTGACTAGTTAGCATGCAAAATGCTTTAAAAGTTCATTCAATAATAATGTTATGTTATATAAGAAGAGTTGGTGTAGAATAGTAGTACTCAAGGTACTGGAGGTAGGACTAATGAAGCCGAAAGCCTTGGTTTATTTATCTCAACCGACGCGGTTGAAGAAAATTTAAAAGGAGACAACTGGCATTTGTTAGACTGGCTATGAACGATTGGATTTCGGTTAAAATAAGATTGGTTGAAGAATTGACTATTGATTGCATGCCTTGGTTAGCTCTCGATGCTTTATTATTAGGGTAGTAACCATGCAGAGCTAACTGGAGAGGTTTTGTGCTGTTAGTGGGAAGAGCAAAGGCTATTCCTGCTTTGTCTTCTACACTGACAGCACAGAAACTCTCTGCCCTCTCTGGTGTTGCACACTTCCATAGGCCACGGTAACCACTTTCCATCAGGGGGACCGTGTGCACATTTGCCACCTCAGGGTATAATTTTTTTTATTTCGATTGAAACTTAAAATTGGTGAAACCTGAGATATATTTTTCACTGCAGGGTTGAATAATTTAACCAGGCTCCTTATATACCTTAGTTGTACTAATCTATTCTGTGCTATATTTAGAAGTTTTGTAAATTCTGCAAATAATTATTAATATTTTGGTTTGGATTTATTTCAGGTCAGTGTTCCACTGCAAATGTTCAGAATATGGGCGTTCTTGGGTATGATGGCCCAACCACCGCTGGCGGTAATATCCCGTTTTGCCGAAGTTAAGTTTGGCCCTCGGTATGGTAACATTATGGTGTGGAGCTCTTTGATACTTGGCCAACCTCTTGCTATAATGATGTACTATCACGATTACGCAATGTTACATTTCAAACCAATTGAAACAGATTCGTAGTCCCATAATTATTTAAGTACAACTGAGTAAAGCGCATTAACAAAATATATATAAGAATAGAAGCTACTCTCTAATGCTTTTTTACAAATTTATTGAACTATTACAGGAATAAATTTACCAGAATTAGTGTAAGGATAAAATTGATTATTATGTTTTTTTTTATTTGTTGTGCCATTATGTTCAATTTTATTATTTTAAGAATATTAATTAATTCCATCAATACTTAGATTTTTGTTGGATGGTGGGGGCGTAAGTAGGTTATGGGAATGAATAATATTTTTTTTTTATGATTGCAATTTATTTTGTTAATATTTGAAGCATTTTAATTAAGACTGAAATACGTTTTATAAACGTATATTGTGATATTTAAAACATGGCTCGCAACAATAAAGCAATCGTATTAGTAATTGTGTTCTTATATTTATATACATAGTTTTTTATATATTATATACAAACAGTTTACATTTATGCTACATGAAATAATATTTTCAGTGAATGTTATAGAATGTATTACTCAATTGTTAATAATTTTATGAGATTTTATAATTTATACTTTCCTACGAGTTTTATGTATTATGAATTTTAAAATCCTCATTATCTAATGAAGCAAAAGGCTTGTTATGATTACAATTAAATTGGATTAATGAATAGAAAACACTAATACGGGTAAATAATAGGTAAAGGAAAAACCTAATCTTGTTGGAAAATTGTAGTTAGTATTAAAGGGGGAATCGCTGTTAGTCCGAGCGTTCACACTAGCCCCCAGAGATGTGCACATTATATTACCCATTAGGGGCACAGAGACATGATACAAGTATACACAGCCAAGGATATACAGCTTTTCATCCAAACTTATATGAAAAGGTGTAAACTTATAGAAGTAAAATTTTCATGTAGTGCTCTCGTGGCTGTGTCATACATTCTCACGTGTGTTAAGCTGTTTATGAAGAAAAGGTGATTTGTTAAGTTAGTTATAAACTACTTGACATTTAAATTCATCTACCCTGTGTCGGAAAAAAATAGGGTCATTCAATTCCGTATTTTGCATTTATTTCACTTAATTTTTCGATAATTAATGACCGTTCCTTTACTTAATATTTACCTTAGTACAATTTTTTGGTAACCATTATTTATATCTACTTTGCTATGATCATAGCAAAGTATTTTTCTACTTTTGTATTCATCAAATAAATCTTATTAATTATACACCGCAGTTTCATTTACCAACCAGGAAAGCACAACCGGTACAGAGATACTTTGTAAAGTGCGATTATAATGCAAAGGAAAAGTACCTTTTCTATTTTTCTCTTATTAAATTATTACGAGGCATTTTATTCTCTTCATTTTGCCATTATGAAATAAAAATAATGTAGCACATTTCGTTTATCTTTTTACACTTCCCGTTCTTAATGTAAATTGTAATTGTGTCTCGAAAATTATAGAAACACTATATATAAGGATGAAAATAAAAAATGTTGAGGGTGATCCAAAACTTGATTGTGCTACCCCCTCATTGCAAAGCAGACGATTTTAACGCGCAAGCGACATCTATTATTTTTACACAGTATTACATTAGAAACTAACTGTTGTATAGCCGTACGACTTACAAGTTTGTAGATTTGACGTGAAAGTAGATGGCGCAATCTGCTCTACTTACACATATAGGTACCATATGCCGTATGTAGGTGGAGCCAAGGGAACAGCTATGCAACCCAACCAAACCAAATTATACTGTGACCAAACCCAAACTGGTTAGGCGATTCTCACACTGTATGCACATTGAAACACATTACCTATTATAATAGTTGAAAATGGAAACTTCTATCACGCGCGTGATTTTGGCGGGATTTTAGTCCAAGAGCTGTTAAACATTTCTGTGTAGGTGTTCGAGGCAAACTAAACATAAAAAATAATGCATTACAGCGTGACTAAACATCCAATTTATTTGTATCGAAATCTGATGTGTTATTCCTATATATTGAGCACTGTTCATTTACGTAATAGAGATATAATGTTGTTTAGTCTCAAATGAAAGCCCATCACGTGCACATTACAAAATTAATAGATAATAGGTTAAATAAATGACTAATAAGTAAAATAAAAAAATACTTAATTTTTTTTAAAACCCTCGTCACAAAGAGAACCTTCATAAAGTTGAAAATAAATTGTGTTGGTTAGCCCATTAATTTTTTTTTTCTTTTCATTCTAGCGTTGCCATGTCGGAGAGACCCACTCGTAAAGCACTCCGTCGTCGGAACAATCTAACGTCCCCCTGACATGCAAACGTTAGAATCAAAATATTATCAGGTGTATCAAAGTTAATGGGCTAACCAACACTATTTTCAACTTTCTGAAGGTCATTTTGAGACGGGGGTTTTTAAATATTTATAATAAAATTTTATAATTGAAGACTCAATAACAGAAATCACCTTTACCAAAGACAAAATCCAACGAGCTGTTCAAGGAATTAAATCAGACTCAGCGCCTGGACCAGATGCTATCCCTGTAGAAATGCTCCAGAAATGCGATCTCTCAGACTCATTAGCTACTATAATGCAGACCTCTTATGACACCGGAATTCTGCCGGCACCATGGAAAACAGCAATTGTGACACCAATATTTAAAAAGGGCAACAAACTTGAACCGTCGAACTACAGACCGATAAGTTTAACTAGTGTAATATGCAAGGCAATGGAGAGAGTAATAGTCGAACACATACGGGAATTCCTCCCCAAGCACAGAATTATCGGAGATCAACAACACGGATTCTGCCCCCATCGCTCCACGGTGTCGAACTTACTATCATGCCTGTCATCATGGACCATCAGCTTCAACAACAGAGAGCCGGTGGACGTAGTTTATCTCGACTGCGAAAAACCCTTCGATAAAGTCCCCATAACAAGACTTCTACAAAAACTAGAATTCATAGGAATAAGGGGTAAACTACTGACCTGGATTGAAGCCTTTCTGCGTGGCAGAACATTCCGTGTGAGAGTGGGTGAAACTTTGTCTGAAGAACGGGAAATCCACAGTGGAGTACCGCAGGGCTTAGTTTTGGGCCCCGTCATCATCATCATCATCAGGCTATATTAGTCCACTGCTGGACATAGCCCTCCCCCAATGAGCGCCATAGCGCCCTGTCTTCAGCTTGCCGCATCCAGCATCTGCCTGCAGTCTTTCTTAGATCGTCATCCCACCTGGTCGGAGGACGTCCTACACTACGCTTGCCGAGTCGCGGTCTCCACTCAAGAACACGTTTACCCCAACGGTTGTCGGTTCTTCGTGAGATATGGCCAGCCCATTGCCACTTCAGCTTGCTGATTCTTTGAGCTATGTCGATAACTTTGGTTCTCTGTCGGATGTATTCGTTGCGGATTCTATCCTTCAGAGAAACTCCGAGCATAGCTCTCTCCATAGCTCGCTGAGCGACTTTGAACTGATGGACCAACCCTGCCGTGAGTGTCCATGTCTCGGCTCCGTAGGTCATGACGGGTAGGACGCACTGATTGAAAACTTTCGTTTTCAAGCATTGCGGTATAGATGACGAGAAGACTCGGCGTAGTTTCCCAAACGCTGCCCAGCCCAGCTGGATCCTCCTCTTGGCCTCCCTCTCGAAATTGTTTTTACCTAACTGCAGAACCTGCCCGAGGTAAGTGTACTCAGAAACGATTTCGAGAGGGTGACCATGTACGACGACCGGCATCGGATCAATGTGGCCATTGATCATGACTTTGGTTTTGTCCAAATTCATGCCAAGACCGATACGTCGGGAGGCTGAAGCTAGTCCGCCCAGCATCTGGTTCAGCTCCTCTAGCGACTCCGCCATTAAGACTATGTCATCTGCGAATCGTAGGTGTGAGATGTAGTCGCCGTTTATGTTAATGCCCTTTCCTTTCCAGTCCAGCGTCTTAAACATATCCTCCAACGCGCTGGTGAACAGTTTCGGGGATATAGCATCCCCTTGTCTCACTCCTCTGCGCAACTGGATCGGTTTAGACTGCTGGTCCTGTACTTGGACACTCATAGTGGCGGCTTCGTACAGACATCTCAGCACCTCAATATAACGATAGTCTACTTGGCATCGCTGTAAGGATTCCAGAACAGCCCAGGTTTCGACAGAGTCAAAGGCCTTCTCATAGTCCACAAAGGACAGACACAGGGGCTGATTATACTCTTCGGACTTCTGTATAATCTGCCTCACTGTGTGAATGTGGTCTATGGTGCCATATCCTCCGCGAAACCCGGCCTGTTCCGGCGGCTGGAACTCGTCAAGTCTCCTGGCGAGACGATTCGTGACCACTCGTGAGAACAGCTTATAGACATGGCTCAGGAGCGAGATGGGTCTGTAATTCTTAAGAAGGGTTTTATCACCCTTCTTGAAAAAGAGCACCACCAAACTCCCGCTCCACGCCTTTGGAGTTCTCCCACTGTGAAGGACGGCGTTGAAGAGGTTCTGTAGTTCCTGTATAACAGGGGCTCCTCCAGCTTTCAAAAGCTCTGATGTTATTCCGTCCTCACCGGGGGCTTTTCCATTTTTAAGCTGCCTCAGAGCTGACACGATCTCGTCTTGACTGATGTCAGGCAGTTCGTCGGTGTAGTGGCGTGTCAGGGTGGCTCTGGAATCGTGGTCATCTCTTCGAGAAAGAGAGGCATGTGAAGCGTATAATCGGCCGTAGAAATCTTCTATCTCGGCGAAGATCCCTGGCTTTGACAAAACGGTCCTCCCGTCGTGCGTTTTTAGCTTCGTCAGGTGGCTCCTGCCAAGCTGCTGAGTGAATACTTTAGACCCTCGGTTTCGCTCTATCGCCTCTTCGATAAGGCGTGTGTTGGAGCTCCGAAGGTCGCGCCGTACCATCTTCGCAATTTGCTTGTTCAGGTCTGACCTCTCCGACGAAGTCGCTTGGGTGGTTTCCCGTCTTTTTGTCATCAACCCGAGAGTCTCAGCCGAGAGTTTGGATATTCTGCCAGTCCGCTGCGTTCTACAGAACTTGATGCCCTCATCCCTCAGAGTTTCGACCAGATTGTGTAAGCTCTCGTCAACGTCGTCGATGGGTTCCAAGGCAACAAATCTGTTCCCGAGAAGCTGCTGGAACTTCTCACCGCCCGCCATGATATGGATTGGGTTAGGTCGGAGCGTGGACTTCATCAGTCGGCTTCTTTCAAGCTTTAAGTTGATATTCAGAGAGCCTCGGAGAAGTCGGTGATCAGATCCGGTATTAAACCTGTTGATCACTGAGACATCTCTGAATATGTGCTTGCTATCCGTCATGATGAAGTCGATCTCATTTTTTGTCACAGTGTCGGGGCTTTTCCATGTCCACTTTCTTTGAGGCTGTTTCTTAAAGAAAGAGTTCATTAAGAACAGTCCCTCCTTCTCAAGGAAGTTGACAAGCATTTGCCCCCTGTGATTCCTAACTCCATAACCATGCGGGCCTATACGGGATTCGTTGCCAGTCTGTGTTCCCACCTTGCCGTTAAAGTCCCCCATAACAACATTGAAGTGGGCCTTGGTGGTGTGGTGTAAGGCTTTGGATATGTCTTCATACATATCCTCCACTTCATCATCCGGGTGTGTCGAGGTCGGTGCGTAAACCTGAATGACCTTCATGCTGTAGCGCTTGGACAGCCGAAGGATCAGGTACGCTACCCTGGTCGACACACTGGAGATTTCTTCAACGTTGTTAGAGAGGGCCTTATTGACGAGGAAACCTACGCCACCCTGGGATTTCTTATCCCCCTCGCGAAAGTAGAGAAGATGGCCCGAGTCCAGGGTTATGGTCTCCTCCCCCTCTCTACGGACTTCACATAACCCTAGAACATGCCATTTAATGTTCTCTAACTCCACTTCCAACTGCGCTAGATGGTGGTCAAGCCTCAGAGTGCATCCGTTAAACGTTGCCAGGGTCAGATTTTTGTGGCAGCCTACCGTAGCCCGGTGATTCTTAGCACCCCCTGCCCCGCCGTTACCATGGCCGCTGCCATGGCCAGAAATAGCGAGGCGGCCGGGAACTGAGGGCCATCTTTTTAGTTTTGCCATTTTAGAGGGGTAGTGCCCATAATCCCCACGCTGGGCATGCGGGTTGGGGATCGCAGTTTGGTTGTGGGTTTGCTCTGCAGGGGGCGCTGCTGCCCACCCCCCGGTGTTGTGTCCCTTAGTCGCCTTTTACGACACCCGCGGGCAGAGTTGGGTTGGTGCTATTCTTTTAGGCCGACACCACACAGCATGGGCCCCGTGCTCTACATTATATACACTTTCGACCTACCTCACTGCTTGAACTGTAACGTTGCCATTTTCGCTGATGATACCAAAATCTTCGCAAATCCACTGGTAGACTATAACAAGCTTCAATCTGACTTGGACAAAATTGCAAACTGGTCAAAGGAATGGCTTATCAACCTGAACGCAGCAAAATGCACCATATTGCACATAGGTAACCGAAATCCTCGATTATCCTACCAGCTGGACGGTGTCCAACTACAAGAAGTAAAGGTGCAAACGGATTTAGGTGTTACCGTCACAGAGAACCTGAAATGGGAGGAACATATAACTACAATCTCAAAAAGAGCAAAGAGTTTTATATACCTCATAAGAAAGGCATTTGGAATACTGACACCGGAAATGATGCTAAACATCTTTAAAACTTATATTAGACCTCTGTTGGAGTATGCGTTCCAGATTTGGTGTCCCTATTTTGTGAAAGACATTGACCTCCTTGAGAAGGTTCAGCGAAGTTTCACTAAAATACTAAGACAATTAAAAACACTGTCCTATGATGAGAGATTGGAAGCTTTGAAACTGAGCACACTGCAAGAACGGAGAGAACGTGGAGACATGATCGAAACCTTCAAAATCTTAAATGGGCATTATGACATACAGAACCTTAATCAATTGTTTAATCGTGACCACAATACCCGGCTGAGAGGGCATCACATGAAATTAAGGACAACTCACTCCAACAACAACCCACACAAACACTTCTTAGCCAACAGAGTTGTTAGACAATGGAACAAGCTACCAGTAGAAATTATCTCAGCAACAAATGTCAACCAGTTCAAAAATAGACTAGACAAACATCTCCAAAACTGCAAAGAGTCCAAATAAGTGGTGCATAGTTGGATGCGGGCACTTACCAGTTGCTGCAACTGCCTGCCTGCCTACAAATAATAATAATAATAATAATATTACCTCAAACACCTACCTAAAAATATCTAACAACTTTCAAACTAAAAAAAATAATACTCAAACCGCTGCCCCATGCGTGACACTTGGTGACAGCAGATAAATCTGCGCGCGGAGGCCGATCTACTCTCCTGCAACCACGCGCGTGGCCGCATTTGCGTGCGCTCCGGGGCAGTGTGCCAATCGTCTGTCACCCGGAATGTTTAAAAAATAAACCTGGGGATGCTTCAAAAATGCAAAGGTATCGGATGAGCATTGGAATTTGAAATGTTCGAGAAACACCACCAAAAAGTTAGCACTGAGAATTAGATCTATTACTGTGGAATTGGAGGGGTAAATCGTCTACCTATACAGGATGGAAGATTTTAACCTTATTTGGAGGGGAGGTACTCTAAATACTGCAGATAGCGAATCTTCATCTTAGCGTTAATCCCAGACGCATCCGACGCTTTCACCTCGGCAATTGGGATTCACTTTACTAGTCTAACTGCGGGTTTGGCTTAGCTTCGATATTTTTTGTGAAGCGACTGCCATCTAGCCTCCACAATTCAAAGGTGATTTCGAAGCATTGCAGTTAAACTAGTTGTTGGACTTTTTACAACTCCAACTACTAGTAACGATTGCCACAAATATTCGTATAACAACTGAGACCGACGGCATAACGTGCTCTCCGAGGCACCGCCAGACCAATGCAAAAACTCATATTCATGCATACAAATATTTGCACTAAGCGGGGATCGAACCCGTGCCTCCTGCGTACCGGTCGCGTTCGCTACCGCCACACAACAGATGTTAATTGAGCCCTGAGACGGCGTGCGGTTTTCGTCGGTTTGAGTCCGATGTAAATACCTCTACTGACCAGCGGCGGTATCCGCACGAAAAAAAGTAATTTTATTTAAATATCGAATTTTATTGTTAGTATGATATCAGATGAGCCTTTGAGTTAAAGTGCTTTATTTTGTCAAATTTAATTTTTAAGTTTAGATTTCAAGGATTTCCTTTCATTTAATTTACTATGTTTGTTAGAGATATTTGAGTCTGATCTTTGATCCTTAAGATTGACCCTATCGATGGATGACATAAAAATATAAATTGTTATTTTTTCAGATTTCGGTCGGTTCGATTACCGGGTGTGGTAAGCGAATTTTCGAAAAAAATTTGAGTGCCATTTTATTTCTTTTTAAAAATAAAGGAATGTTTCCTTTGAGTGAAATTAGCTATCTCCAGTATTTAGAGTACTTCCCCTCCAGGTAAGGTTCAAATCTTCCACCCTGTATATACAGGCGAAGATAAAAGTGCTGCTACACCAGGATGTACAGGAACGGAAAACCCTCGGAGTAAGAACTCTTTACGTCTAGACTTGCTGTAAGATAGGGTAAACATATCATACTGGCGAGAAAAACTGAAACGAGGACGGACACTTATGGGCGCATGGAAAATTTAGTGGAGAATCTGAACTTAATGAGCAGCATCAACTGTTGTTGGTCAATGATTTTGAGAATTCTAATCTGCCGGAGAATAATACAAAGCTTGTGGTCATTTGGTTATCGTGATAGAAACCAGGATGGGGTGACCTTAATATGAGCAGGATATCGTAGACAGCCTCTGTGGCATGGCGGTAGTGAACGCGACCGTTATGCACGAGGCGCGGGTTCGATCCCCGCTGTATGCATGGATATGGGCAGTCCCGATTGCCTTACGAACATCAACGGCAGTCGTTACGGGTAGTTTGAGCCCTAAAAATTCCAACAACTGGTCTAATTAAAAGTCTGGAAGTCAGATGGCAGTCGCTACAAGAAAAATATCGAAGTTTAGCCAAACCCGCGCTCAGGTGTGCTTCGGAGGGCACGTTGAAAGTTGGTTCCGGCTGTCAACAGTCGTTAGGTCAGGGCGGAGGCCTATATGGGCGACTTGAACAACTCTTCACAGGTTGACCACTAACCACACGAAAAGAAGAAGAAGCCAAACCAGCAGCTAGACTGCAAAAAGCGGACCCCAGATTCCGAGGTGTAAGCTTCGGATGCGACTGGAATTAACGCTAGGATGAACAAGAAGATAGTCATCTACAAAAATAATAAAAGTCGTCTATGTACAAAAGTGTGGGAAAGAATTTTTATTGTAGATATCCTAATTGACCGAGCGAGCGAATTTATAATATTATATTTGTCCGTATTTATGTCAGTAAGTTAATACTTTTTTGTAAGTAATAGGTCAAAATCATCGATAATAGCTATAGTTAAAAAAATATTATAAATAACTTTTAGAGATAGTCCATTTACATATTTGTATTGAAGTTCAATTTTGGTAATAAATATTTCACAACGAAAAACTTGATTTTCCCTTGACTCTGCGGACAGAATTTAAACCGCTCCGTTAGTACTGCCGTGTGGAACAAAATGCACTGTGATGATTTTAGGCAGCACTTGGTCCAACTCCTCCCGTATACACGTCAAAAAAAGTTTGAGTTTTTTAAATTTTACTTTTTAAAGGAATGTTGGTTGAAAAATATATATTTTTATTAACAAAAACTAAATTTAAAAGTCCTAATACAATTTCGACTAGTAAATAATTTAAAGAAAAAGAGGTTTAACTAAATATTGTCAACATTTATCATGAAATTGTTTTTATTAAGCTATTGCATAGCTTCTATCGAGGGCCTTGAGCGCGGGGACCGAATCCAGAAATTCCGTAACGAAAAAACCTCACGCTGCCGAAAAGAAACGAGTGCGCTCGTTTCCTTTCGGCAGTCATCGACACGGTGTTTGTGTGCATGCAACTAGCCGTATTTGTACGACTCTACGAAGCTCGCACGAATCGAGAAGAGCTGCTCCGAAATCGGACGAATACATAAGCAGGTGTTTATGAGAAAGTATATAGGTGTATAGGTATTTATGTACAACAGTGAATAGCTGTACTTGTAAAATTTGTGTATAAAGTATTTTGAATATGAACGAACAAAGTGCATTTATTATTAATGAAGAAAGTCACGAAAAAATAGTAAAAGAAAATGAGTGAGTACTCTATATACATACATTTTATTATTATCACAAATGCAGTATTAATTTTGAATTATGAAATAATTATATATAAATAAATATAAATATAATTATAATTGCATAAGTTGATACAAACATATAACATAAACTCACGCCTTTATCCCCGAAGGGGCAGAGGTGCTAGCACCCTCATTTCGCCAGTTTATGTTTAGGTCCCAATGTAATAGGTGGCGAGCGGGATTCCATCTTTTGTCATAATAGTTTTTGTCCTAATTTAAATTGCCATAATAAATTAGGCATAATTTTCTTTGTCATAATAATAGTCTGCCATAATTGGTTTTTAGCATACTGTGTTATTAAGCATAAATATTGTATATCCTAATGTTTTTATTCATAACATTGATACGCATAAAGTTGTAAAGCATATTGTTTATTTGTCTAATACTTATTTGGTATAATGATAAACGCCTGCTAACATGGTGCTAGCAAGCTGGCAAGGATCTGGATGCAATCTGGACTTTAGGGCACCCCGTTATTTTTTTATAAACCACCTAGAAGTAGGAGCCCCGCGTAGCGGGGCTCCGTCGACCAATTAGATCAAAAGAACATTAGGTTAAATGAACTTTGATGCGCCTACAAGTTTGACAAGAGCAATGTATAAAATAGTGTAATATTGTTAATAAAAATTTTGTAGTGATTTGTTCGGAATAGTTATGGTTATGCGTGGTTATGCTTAAGTAAACTTATGCTTTGGTATATTATGCTTATTAAATATTATGCTTATAGTAAATAGGAGTAAAAAAATTATGCTTAAAAAGTTATGGCAAACGAGTATTATGCGTAAATAATGTTATGACAAGTAACATTATGCAATGTTAAATTATGACATAAAATTTTAGGAATAAAAATAGAGAACCGTGGCGAGCCTATTGCCATTATCAGGGCACTTATAAACCTGCGATAAATACACACATAACTTCGAAAAGCATCGAAAAGTCATTGATGTGTGCCATGGTAAAACCTGAGATCGAACCCGAGACCTCGTCTCAGCAGTCCAAAATGCTATGCAATAGCTTTACCGCGGCAGTCCCCGAGTGCCACATGTCTTTTTTTGTAGTAGGTTCGCATCAAATTTGGTTAGGCAGGGAGGGGAACTTGGGTAGTGAAGGTGAGTGTTGACGTACATCATCAATACCCCTTCTTACTTACTTACTTACTTACTGCCAGCAGGGGACGCCGCAACCGGACGGGTGATCTGCCCTTCATTGTGGGCCATTTCACCCATTTCCCCTATTTTTCCTGTAAGGGATAGGGGTGTCCGGCAATCACGGCGCTTCGTCGAACCTACCTGTTTCCTTGCAAAAACTTACAATCTGTTCCACCCTCAGATTGGAAAAGTCTTCCAGATCTAATTCATCCGTTCCCATGATTTCCCATCTTTTCAGCGCGTACATGGGGCATTCGGCCAGCAGGTGGATGCTAGTTTCCTCGGCATCCATGCACTCCGGGCATCTGGGATCAGTCTTCACTCCTATTAGTGTCAGGTGCCTGTTCAATCGGCAGTGTCCTGTTATCACTTCTACGACAAGCCTCATGTTTCTTCTAGATAGTTTCATAAGTTGGCTTGTTCTTTTTGTGTCTAAGCTTTTTATGAACATTTTCGACTGTCTCATGACAGGCGATGATTTCCATCTTCGGTTGGTCTCCGCCACTATGCTCCGGCTGATGACTCCTTTGGTGATTTTGTGGGCTATTGGCAACCTGGGTTCAGGGCCCACCTGGTTTACATCAGCTCCTTTCCTGGCCAGCTCGTCAGCTACCTCGTTGCCCGTGTTACCCTCGTGTCCGGGTACCCAAGCAATCGTTACGTCGGTTGCTATGGCCAGTCTTTTCAATGCCTTTTTACATTCCTTTACCATTGCCGAGGTGGTCTCTATTTTGTCCAGAGCTTTCAGCGCAGCTTGGCTATCACTGTAGAGTGTGATCTTCTCGGCATTCAGGTCCTTTATTATTTCCGCGCACTCCTTAATGGCAAAGATTTCTGCTTGGAATACACTTGCAAACTTACCCAATGGTATTGATCTGTTTATCTCTGTCCCGTCCTCGCATTTAATGTGCACTCCAGAGCCAGAGAGCTTTGTTGTTTCCTTTCTGGAGCCGTCTGTGTAACAGATAGTGCCATTTGTGTCTATCTTCCAGTCGTCTCTGTGTCCTATATGTACTCTGTATTTCTTGTCAAATGTTCTCTCTTTCTTGATTAGGTCATTATTCGCGAGAATCATTGACAGTTTGTCTTCGTAGCCCTGACTTATCTTGGCATGGCCTTCGTCGAATGCGTTTGCTGTCCAGAGGCCAATGCTTTTTAGTTTGAACCATTGTTCAACTGCTTTCTTTTTTGCCTCTAGGTCTAGTGGGTTAAGTCCCAGTATTATCTCTAGCGCGGCAGTGGGTGTTGTTCTCATTGCACCAGTGGTCATTAGTGCTGCCATTCTTTGGACCTTGTCTAGTTCTTTTTTATTGCTCCCTGTGTTGGCTCTGTGCCACCATGCCAGGGCACCGTGCAGGATTCTTGGCATAATTATGGCCTTATAGATCCACAATACTATAGCTGGTTTTATACCCCAGGTTCTTCCTATAGCTCTTTTGCACTGCATCATAGCCATTTTGGCCTTCGAGCATGCGTTGCTTATGTGGTTCTTGAATGTTAGTTTGCTGTCCAGTGTCACACCCAGGTATTTGACCTCTTTTACATTTTCAAGGTCATGACCGTCAAGTTTTACTGGTTCAGCCTGTCCTAGTTTTCTTTTCCTCGTGAAGAGTACTAGTTTGGTTTTATCGGGGTTCAGGTTTAGGCCTTTACTCCTGCACCATTCTAGTGCTTTGTTGAGCCCCCTGTTCATGATGTTACATATGACACTTAGGACTTTTCCTGTTATCAGAAGCACACCATCATCAGAGTATACCTGTGTGTATATATGCATTCTGTTTATCTTGTTTACTAATTCGTCTATTAGCAGGCACCATAGTAGGGGTGATAGGCATCCTCCTTGGGGGAAGCCTCTCCTTGCTATAACTGTGCGTGTTGTTCCCGCTAGCTCGGCCTGTATCAGTCGTTGGTTCAGCATATTTCTTATCCAACCTGATATATCTTTGTTTATACCTTCGCGGTTTAGGGTTTCCTCGATTGAGACTGGGGTCGCCTTGTCGAAGGCGCCCTCGACGTCGAAGAAGCATCCTAGTGCATATTGTGTGTTGCTTATTGATCTCTGTATCCTGTTGACCAAATTATGCAGGGCGGTCTCGATGGACTTGCCTTCCATGTATGCATGTTGGTTCTGGTGGAGTGGAGATCCACTTACGGCGACTTGCTCTCTTATTAGTCTGTCTAGTATCTTCTCTAGGGTTTTGAGTAGAAATGAGGAGAGGCTTATGCATCTAAACGCTTTGGCCTCTTGATACGTTTCCTTTCCGGGTTTCGGTATGAATACCGCCCGCACTTCCCTCCATTTCCTAGGAATGTATTTCAGTCTGATGCTGCTGTTGTACAGCTCCAGGAGGTCGTCTTCTATATACTTGATGGCTTTTTGGAGCATTCCCGGGAAGATGCCGTCCGGCCCGGCCGCCTTGTATGGCTGGAACGAACGAATGCTCCATAGTAGGTGCTCTTTGGTGATAAGTGTCTTTACCTCGGTCTTCTCCGGGTTCTCTGTGTCGGCACTTGTTTCGTTGCCTGTGTACTCCTCACTTTCGGGAAAATGTGTTTCCAACATTATTTCCAGTATCCTTTCTGGGTCCGATATGAGTTCGTTCCCTTTCCTTATGCTGCCTAATTTGCAGGTACTGGTTTTTGGGAACATTTTGGCAAGCCTTGCTGCGTCAGGGTATTTCTCGACACCTTCGCAGAAGGCTTTCCAGCCATTTCTGTTCTCTCTTCTGCATTCTGTTTTGAAACTGTTTCTTTCTCTCCTGTACATGAGCCAGCTTTCCTCGTCACCCCTTCTGAGTGCTTTCCTGAGGGCTCGCCTGGTCTTTTTCCTCTTTTTCTCTAATGCCCTTGTCCACCATGGTTGGCCTTTACCTGGTTTTATCTCCCTGAGTGGGCATGCTTCGTGGTATGCCTCTCTGAGAGCAACATCCAGTCGGCTGGTTTCTCTTTCTACATCTTTGATATCCTTTATCGAGTTCCGATCTGCTGGATTCCACTTCTTCATATGATTTTCAAATGTCGTCCAGTCGGTTTTCCTCGCGTTTCTTGTCATGGTCTTCTCGATTTCGGCTCCCAAACTAAAGGTTATTCGTCTGTGATCCGACTTCGAGTCTCTTTCGTCCACTTTCCATTCTGAGATGTGTTGGCTAATCCTATCTGTGGCGACTGTGATGTCCAGCACCTCTTTCCGGTTTTTCGTAACGAATGTCGGAGTGTTACCCTCGTTCAGTACGTCAAAACCTGCTGAGTTTAAGAAATCTAGGAGTAATTCACCTTTCTTATTGCAGTTGGTGCTACCCCATCTTATACCCCTTCTTAACCTACACTTGGGTCGCAAGTTCCAGGCACTGTCGCGAGTTCCCAACTCAGCAACGCGATGGACCCTGCACCCGCACGGAGAATCCATGGATTGCTAAGAATATCGTCTCATTTTCAAATGACAGCCCGGAGAGATGGGCCGGCGCTGGAAAGGCAGATGACTTCTGGAAAGACAGCTGACCTGCGGAAAGACGTCTGACTGCTCGAAAGACAGCCGAGGGCGATGGCCTAGCAAGCCAAACCCTAGAATAAAATCTCGCTAAAAGTCCTAATAAGAAAAATACCCCCAGGACAGTCCGAGAGGGGCGGCGGTAGATCTGTCCACCTAAAGGAAAAAACTATGACTTTGGCGATAATACGGATTTGAAATGCCCCACGTGCGGGAAACAATACAAGAGACGATCCTGGTTCATCAAACATTTGAATACACATGGTGTTGAAGCAAGACAGCCGTCGGTAAGACCTTCAACAGTCACTACGGATAGAGTAGACCCTCATATATCCCATGGTGAACCATCGTGTCAAAGAAACCAGTAGTCCATAAACATCTGGACACGTATTAGCATTCCGAGTCTTCAAAACTCAACCTGGAAAGTGCATGACGAAAACTTGGCAATTCTGCTAGAACATCCAGGCAAGAAACAAGATCTAAATAGCCAAGTAAACACTTTCCAAGATTCCATTTACACGTACCTATTTTAGTGACCATTATCCACCGCCAAATTACCATGCTCCTAAAACGAAGGAAAACTGTTTTAAAACTAAACTGCGGAGAAAAAAAAGGGAACTAAAGAAAAAACTTCGAGACACCAAAGCCTTGGGCGATTATCATCTTAGTCATCAACTGTCTAGGGCATTAAGATCAATTCTTAAACTAATACAAGGTATATCGCAACAAATAGCAAACAATCGCGATAGCTTACGATAGGGTAAGGCATGAAGTAGATTTTGATAAAAACCTTTTTCAGTACTCATAAAACATCTTCAAAAGCCAAAATGGTAAACTTCTATTGACCAAAGAACAAACTTACGAACATTACAAAAACACTTACGAAATATCTCAATGCAGAACACCATACAATCAACCGGAAACCCAAAGACCCCACGATCCTCTAGTACAATTCCAAGGGAATGCCTACCATATAGGAATTAGAGATACAAATAAAAAAAATCGTCTAAATCGGCTCCGGGTCGTGATGGTGTTCCATATATAGTGTATAAAAAATGTCCAATAGTTCGTAAACATCTCACAAATATATTCAGTAAAATCTGGTCTGAAAAGAATATACCAGTCGCATTTGGCGAAGCGGTTTTTGTTCTCATCCCAAAAAAACACGAAGTGACTCATCCTAAAGATACTAGACCGATAGCACTAACTAACACAATTCAAAAATATTTTTCTCAATACTACAAACAAAAATGTGTCATTTTATGATTAACAATAGGTATTTCGGACCTAACCACCAGAAAGGGTTTTTACCCGGCATTTCTGGATGTCTGGAACACAATAGTCTGTTAGCGGAAAGCTTAAAAGATGCCAGAAAATACGAAAGACAGATAACGGTATGTTGGATAGACCTAGAAAACGCATTTGGCTCAATTCCACATTACCTTATGATATACGCGTTGCAATGGTATAACTTTCCAGTCGTGGTCATAGAGATAATCGCGTCGTATTACTCACAGCTAAAATTAGCTATACGCTTCCAAAAAGACCACACAGAACCACTACGGTAAAATGTGGGGCTGTTTCAAGGATGCTGCCTGTCACCAATAGCATTTAACATAGTAATTAATATCTTAATCACCAAGTTAATACGTCACGAAAAGAAATGGGGTTATCGGTTTAAAGTAAATAACAAATACACTGAGTCCATCTTAGCTTTTGCTGACGACCTCGCAATACTGACGAGTAATCCAAATCAATGTCAGGAACTATTAAAGGAAATCGATGAGTTCTGTTCGTGGACAAATGAACTGAGAACGAAGCCCAGTAAGTGTCACTGTCTGTGTCTGGGTAGCCGGGACACCAAATTTACCTCCTACGTCCCGGGACTCTTCATAGGGGGTAAACCAGTTTCTATAGTCGCTGAATCGGTGCCATTTAAATTCCTTGGGAGAAAGATAGATCATCAAGGACGCACACCATCCTTAGATGAAGTTGTCAATATGTTTATAAATGACCTAAATAAGATAGATCAGCTTCCACTGAATAAAATCAAAAAAGCTTCTTTAGCGGCGTTGGATGGGTGTAAAATGTTAAGGAAGCGTCAGGATTAGTTGACCTTTGAACCGTAACCACGGAGGACAGAATATGATCATTTCCTTCTCCATGACCGTAACCGACGACTGACGTCATGCAAGATTAGGTACAGACTATCTATTTTGCAAGTTACGATAGATAGCGCCGTAGCTTAAACGGTAAGCACTTCGACTGTAAGTCCTTATAGTTTCAGATAGTATCGGGTTCAAACCACCTGGCCTTCTGAAACTTTTTGTGATTATTTTTTCTTTTTGTAATTTATTACTTTTTATGATTATTTTTTCTTTCTGTAATTTATTACTTTTTGTGATTATTTTTTCTTTTCATAATTTATCAATTTCTTCTGACAGAAAATTAGCAGAAAATAAGTGATAGGTTCTATGATTAGCGTTATATTATAGGTATGGTATGGTATGTTCTTTTTTATCTTTTTCTATGTATATACTTAACGAAGAAAGAAAAAAAGAAAATGTTTTCACTTCTGCCGGCACTCCCAGAGTGCAACCCGTCTTTTTTTATATAGGACACGTTAATATACTAAATAATAAATAAATAAATATTCTACAACATTTCACATAACGCTATCTAGACCCATGGTAAGTATAGCTTAACTAGCTTGTGTTATGGAATCTAGAATGCGGATAAACATAGATAGGTACGTTTTTTTTGTAAATACATACATATTATACAAATAAACACCTAGACCAATGCAAATATACATATTCATGCATACAAAT
The DNA here is from genome assembly GCA_949126895.1 of Eilema caniola. Taxonomy (NCBI): domain Eukaryota; kingdom Metazoa; phylum Arthropoda; class Insecta; order Lepidoptera; family Erebidae; genus Eilema; species Eilema caniola. The sequence continues at coordinate 16,158,926 of OX421464.1, read as the reverse complement.
ATTTGCACTGAGCGGGGATCGAACCCGCGCCTCCTGCGTAGCGGCCGCGTTCACTACCGCCACGCCATGGACGCTATCATTGACTTCATCTCACCTGATAGTATGTTGAAGGCAAAGTCTCTGGAAAGAGGGTCACTAATACAGACACCAACGACGTTACAATGGTGGTCCTCAGTTAGGGCGTACCTCATAACCGCTTTTTTACACCCCGCTTAAACAAAAGAGGAAGGTCGTGCAGCGTGTAAAGGTCGATGGCAGGCTGCTGTGTTCGTCTATGCTAAGCCTACATAAATTATATTGTATTGTTTGATATAAAATAGTTCTCATGCAGGAATACCTACCTATACGTACATCAGAAGTGTTTTGTAACACGTACGGTACGTAATCTACAATGCGAACCTAGCATGTGCATAGGCGAATGAACTTTTATCAGATTGCCTTGACCCTCATCTGGTGTAATCTAAACAAAGGTCGCTTTCATGATGATTTAGGAATTCGATCGGTCGATATTATATTGATTGTAATTACATTATTTCTCTTGATTTTATCTACAGGCTCTTACAGTTCAAAAAGCCAGGTTGATAGGTAGGTACAACCTATTCTTTTACACTAAGCTAGGTTATTTCCTACAATAAAAATATTAATAAGTAGTTTACAAGTGCCCAAGCAATCGGTATTAATTATTAATGTGGGCACTACAATAATATAGAACTTAGAATAATTTGGTTGTTACAAGACTGTGTGTGTGTATATGCGCTGAAAATGGCAACGATTTTGGCCAAGTCCTATATAATGAGCCAAGATTATGATTGGTTCATACATCTCATATTCGCTCTTTCACAATTATTAACATTTAAAACGTTCCTTTGTAGCATCTACTTGTAGTGTGAGCGGATCGACGTCCGCGTGAGTAGGCCGAGGGGGCGAGGGCGAAGAATCAATTGATGAAGAGCCACCGATAGTGCTTGAACGTGTCCCGCCTCTGGGAGCCTGACTCTCACCGGTGCGGCTCCAAAATTGTTATCACTTCTTCCTGCTATTGACGATAACAATGGCAGTTGTTATTTATTAAATTGTAGCATTTTTTTGGAAAACATATGGGATTACTATATGGGTTTAAATAATATATTCAAATAATTGACTATAAGTGGTTAACGAAATTTTAACTAAGTATCATAGAAAAGTTCGGTCGACAGGTCCATCTTTCGAATCCTGGCCATTAAACTACCGACAGTTGAACGTGAACTGAATTCTAACATAGAAAACTTAGCTAGTATACCTTAAGGTACTTATAAGCATTTTAGTTTGCTAGTTGAAGTGAAAACTTCTTTAGCGGCGTTGGATGGGTAAAAAGTGTTAAACTCGCGTCATGATCACGTGACCTTTGAACTGTAACTGACGACTGACGTCATACAACATTAGCTACAGATTGTTTATTTTGTTAGGTACGCTAAGAAGCTTCGTAGCTTAGTGGTAAGCGCTTCGACTGTAAATCTTTATGGTTTCAGATGGTGCCTGGGCTTCTGACACTTTTTGTGATTATTTTTTCTTTTTGTAATTTATTACTTTTTGTAGACTTTTTGTGATTATTTTTTTCTTTTTGTAACTCATTAATTTTTTCTGACAGAAAATTAGTGATAGATTCTATGATTGGCGCTATATTATAGGTATGGTATGGTATGGTACGGTATGCTTTTTTTATCTTTTTCTCTGTTTATAACGAAGAAAGAAAGGAAGAAAACGTTTTCACTTCTGCTGGCACTCACGGAGTGCAACTCGTCTTTGTTTTTTAATCTTATAAAATGGCAAAATCGTAATCAATTAGGTACAAGTTTAACGGGTTGTTTGCCTTTACAGAACAATTGATGTACGCAGTTTCAAAGTGGGCAATTAACAAAGCTATGCCAAACAGAAGTGAGATACGTGTTCGCTGGTTTAATCATGTAATAACATTTGCGGCGCGGAGAGAGGCGCCCGGAGCCGCGCTAACAATGTTGACCGTGGCGAGCAAACAGCCGCGGCTGCGTCAGCCCACGCCACAGCGCACCCGGCAGCGTGCCACAACCCTTCCGCTTGCCTCGTATTGCTCGGGTCCTATATCTTGGACCTACAATGTGCTCTATACACGCAGTACACGTAGTTTGGGTGTCTTCAGGACATCACTGCGGTGTATGAGCTCAAATTCACCAAGCATAGACTATTACAAAACATTTCGTACATTAGGACCATCTAGCGATTTAGGACCAAGATACGTGTCCCAAGGTATACCTACAATATAACTACTAATTATACTATATTATCTGTGTTATTACGTAAGTACAGTCAGCACCAGATCGATCTTGACGAAGAAAGTACTCAAAATGATCCTAATGCCTTGTTTCCCCCCACCTTCCTGTTGAGTGATTGTTTCGATATTTGGTACATACCTTTAGCTCGGACAACCTATATAACAGTTTGGTTTGCTTTTAATAACTCAGTATTAAGATTATTTAGAGACTTTGTATTCAAGATCGTTCTGACGCTGACTGTATAGTAGGTAGCCCGGTTTTTTTTTAATTAAGGAATATTATCAACCGAAATTATCGAAGTTACTAATATTCCCCCTCTAACCTCTCCAACTAAGCTAAATCGCTTGTGCTAGGAGTGGGTTCACGTCGATAGTTTAATGGCCAGGATTCGAACCCGGGACCTCTCGATCGTAAGGCCGACTCCTTAACCACTAAGCTACTCTATTCCTCTCTACACAATTTCTCTCAAATATTTTGGCATTTACTGGCACTTTGATTTTAAAGTTTGCTCTTAAAGTATTTTAAACAACAAAGTATAAAAATCAAATGAAAGAGTGAAAAGCATGAATAAATTTATTTCACGCTATTGAATGTAGGGTGGGTGATTGATAGTACGTACGCTATAAAAAAAAAATGTTCACGTCTGTATAAAAAACACAGTAGGTACCTAGGTAATATTTTTTTTCATCTGGGCGTATTTTGTATTTCAAGTATTTGTTATCTTCTTTTAATTGTTACCAATACAACAAGTCTTAGCAAACACGTAGCAGTAATCTGTAATCAGAAATAAGCATATAAACGAGTAATTTAGATACAAATCACGGGCCGTTGCTCTGCAAAAACAAGCGCATCGTTTCAATTATTAAGGGATAATAAGGAAGGGTTGTGGAGTGGCGGGTCACGCTCTCTAGGTGATTAAATGTAATTCGCGATTATGCTGAAGTCGTGCCATCGTGCCCTCGCGAGCGGCGACGCGTGAAATCACTTTGTTCTACAGTTAGCCTCCTCGCTGGCACACACCGCCTTATTGTTGCATAACTTTATTTAAACATATACTGTGTGTGGCGCAGTGATTGCGAGTGCGACTACTGTGCAGATCTTAGGTTCGGTTACCGATCGAGTAGCGATTTTTGGTTTATATTTTAGAAACTTGTTACTGTGGGTACGATTATGCTTAGTTGGCAAAATTTGGATGTTATAAGAGCTGTTTAACCCTTCGTGGACTTATGTGTGTATAGTTAAAATATTCAGTCAGTAACCGTTTAGACACACAACACTCAGATGTATTTAATAAGTAGCATTGAGATGAAAACAATAGTAAAAAACTGATGTTTAACTGGTTCAAATGTCTGTAATCATCAGTTGAACGCTGTTTAGTTATTTATACTGTTAGGACTATCTGATCATAAGGTAAACCGTTATGTTAAATCATAGCGTGTATACATCATATTCTGTCCTCCGTGGTGCATACTCTAACACTCGTTAGGTACTTCAATTAATAGGAATGGAACAAATATGTATTAAATGAAACTTAATATCTTTGAAAATATTAGTGTGATATGATTTTACTATAATTTGAGGTATTTCGTTAACAAAATCCATCGTAACTTTCTGTCAATTTGACTGAATACAACTAAATAATATGATACTTTTAACTAATATGAACATGAATATTATGCAAAGGTTTTATTATTTAATTTAAGTTGTAGCCGAGTAAATGTTGATGCATTGACTACGTAGCACAGGTGCTACGAAAAGGTAAATCGTCGTAGAGGTATGTTTTATACAATTTTACTTCAATAATATACACGTTGGTTAGAGCTATGTATAAATATATTTTATCTACACTTAAATTAAGATTACATGTAGACTTACACATACGTGATATCCATATACTTAGGTACTTAAATGTATAGGTACCTACCGAAGCAGCTACGCGTAAGTATATTCCGTAATGTATGTCATGTTATTATTATATTATGTTATGATATTACTCTAGTGTTAGCGAACTTATGTTAGTGAAAATAAAGGTTGTACGTGTATGCGCGCGTCGCGGTACGTCATTGGGCCGGAGGGCGGAGTTTCGCGCCGCCCTGAGTCCGCGGCAGTCCGCTCCAGGCCGGCGTGCGCCCCGCACGGCCCCATGGTGGAACACGCGCAAGTCGACTGCTCCCAGGCGAGCGCTATGCAGACTCTACCTCCGCAGCCGCACCGCGAAGCCGACGAGGACCAACTCGCCGACGAGTATGTCCAAAATTTCGAACTTGACCACCTCGAGGACCACAATGTTGTGAAGCGTGAACCCTTGCGTACTGGCTGGCACGAGATGGCTGAGCCTCCACCTGCTTGTGCACGTGCGTGTCGCCCTTGGCCCGACGCGGGACCGTACCCTCAACCTCATGTGGCTATAGCGGTTGACCCCAGCACACCGCCGGAGACCCCGCCGGGACCCGTCGGCCGCAGCCCTTGCAGGGCCGCGCTCGTCGACGATGTCCTGTGGTTACCACATATGCGAGAACCGCTCGATATGCGTACAGTTCCCTGTGGAACTTTTGAAGAATGGGATCGGCGAGAGTGGCGCGAACAGGATCATCACGTGCAACAGGTCGCGCTGCGCCCCGCCAGCTCGTGTTCGGCGATGTCACCTCGACTTGGACCTCACGGCTATCAACCTTCCTCGTGTGGTGATGATTTAATAAGCGATGACCTACTGATGACGTTGAGTGTTCGCGAACTCAACAAACGCCTGCACGGATTCCCCAGAGAAGATGTAACTCGTCTTAAACAAAAACGGCGAACGCTAAAAAATCGTGGGTACGCACAGAATTGTCGCAGCAAACGATTACAACAACGGCAAGAATTAGAATTGACGAATCGATCGCTACAAGATGAGCTGCACAAGCTGCACCTGCAGGTGGCGCGTGTGACGCACGAGCGTGACATGCTGAAGCAGCGGCTGGCGCTGGTGGGCCGCGACCACGCGGTGCCGCAGCACGCGCCACCCACGCCGCACTCCTCGCCCGAGTTCTTCTCGGACCTGTGACGGCAGGGCGCGGCGCCGCGAGCCGGCGCCTCCGCCGCCGCCTCGTCCTCGTGCGCCTGGCAGCGCTACTGACGTGTCGGCGTCCCTGTACGACCATGCACTCTACGTTGCCGAGACAATCGTGCTTTTGTTAAGTTTGAAATGTAATTATATCATCAGTTCCAGTTTTATAGTTTTTTATTAAGGTGGAACAATGCGGTCGGCTCGATCCGTCGGGAGCGGCTCCAACACCGTGTTAAATATATGGTTGTGTCGTAAGATATGCATAGCTTCGTTAAACTAAACGTATTATTAAAATTAAAATTTATACATAAGTTAAAATGAAACAAGACAACTGATTAATCGAATAATTGTAAATAGATACATAAATAACGAATATTATCTTGTGTTTTATTAATAAAATATTCCGGAAAATATTCTTTTATTTATCTATTGACACAATTATAAAAAAACATATATTTTCAGGATACCCAACTTGGTAGAATGTACATAAACAATGTTGGTGCTTACTAAATCTTGTATAGGACATTTATCATGATTTACAATATAGTGGTTTTATACTTATCAGTGACTTCTTTTTTTTTTCACAATCTTACACTGTTTTCCTTTGATTACACATCTTATTAAGATACCTAGGACTGATAGACAAATGACTTCCACTCAAGCTGTTAACACACTTTCGTTTAGAGATTCCTATTTTTCCTATCAAATGAAATGACTTTTTAAGTTACTTTCCACTCCACAAACAAACTTTTATCTACTTTCCTGTTCAGTATAACTTTTTACCTTGTATCTATTCGATTTTACTTGTAACTATTACACTTTTTATACTTAGTAGGTAAAGGTACTCGTGCCTGTACAGTCAGCGTCAGAAATATCTTGATTATAAAGTCTCAAAATAATCTTAAAACTGAGGTATTAAAAGCAAATCAAACTATTTTCTTGATTAATATTGTATTACTGTCCGACCTAAAGATGAGTACTAAATATCAGAACAACCAATCAAGAAGAATAGGAAGTCATTAAGTTCATTTTAAGGACTTCGTACCCAAGGTCGACCTAAAGACAATCTGTACATCCTCGAAGAGGATAGGTATTCTTATACCTATCCTCGTACTACATCTACATTATCCCAGCTATGTTGCTGGTCACACTAGAGTACAGTGCCCCTTCCGTGACTTTAGGGGGCCCTGGGCCAATACTAGTTAGCGGCCCACCTAATTACTCAAAGTATAGTAAAAAATAAGACAATTATAATTCATCACCAACAAAAAAAAAAAAACATTTTGTGGCTAAGTGATAGGCGAGTACACATTTAAAGGTTAAGCAACACAAGCCAGGCTGGTCTTCGGACGGGTACCATTCTTATGACATTACAAAACTGTTCCTCAGGCATCTACTGTTCTAACTACAGAACTTTGATATTGCCAACGGGTTGTGGAGGTCAGGTGGCCAGGGATACCGGCAAAATATGAAAATGCAGTCGCTTCACAGTTAGCCCGGAAATCCGACTCCAACAGTGTTCTCCCTGAGTGCCCTGTGTGGGAGTCACTGAGCCGGGAGCTAGTAGCGACGCTAGGGGTGGGAGTTCTTTCTTCGCTCACGGCGAAGGTACGCTGCACGAGTGCGTGGGCTGACGCCGTCACCTTCTGCGAGCAAGTCATGCTCTAGAAGGAGGCGCCACTGCCCGCGGCGAGCGGAGGTGACTCGTGGGACGGAGGTCGCAGAGCAACCTTCAGTCCCCATGAGCGCAGGCTTGGGGGTGACGGGTGGAGCTGCCTATAAGCCTAGCAAAAGAAGGCTGAGGCGGCATCGCGGCGGACATTAAAAAAAACTCTAACTGTGTCTGCAAAATACTCCTGTTATTGGTTTTCCATACTCACTTTCACAGCTATTATTTAACAGATTGACCAGGGCTAGGTTACTATTCATGAAAAATTATTATTCCATAGAATAGAATAGAAGAATTTTGTTGAGTACCAAACAAAAAAAAAAATCATGTAATAAGTGTTGTTATAATAAGAATGCTAGAGAATCTAACCATACACTTCTTTTTGTTTTTGATTTTATGTTTGGTTGCCAGGAGAAGTTGTTAATTTTCTTAAATTTCCATGATATATTTATTATTAAAGCTGTTAATGGTAGGGGTTGTAGAAAAAATAAGTTCCATTTGAAACCTTCTAAATAAATAAAATATAGGAAGGAAAAGATATGATTGTTAGGAATTGAATGGATCCAATTAATCGCAGGATTCCCTTACGATCTGTAAATTTTTTGAATTTTTTTTTTGAATTATAGGTTTGATTGATTTAGCTGGGGACCCTTGAATCCACGGGGCCCTGAGCTTAAGCCAATTAAGCCATATGGTAGATCCGAGCCTAAACCTATCAATGATTACCGAGCATGTTTCTAGACTCCGTTTTCTAATTTTATAGCAGAGAAACCCAATTTCATTTTACATGATGCGGGAATCAAGTCATGCAATAGTCATCGTTCATTCGTTCAGTAAGCACCGGATCTATCTTGATGAATTAAGTATTCAAAACGATGTTAATGCCCTGGTTTTAAGATCATTGTGAGACCTTGTATGGTGAAGATCGTTCTGATGCTGACTGTACCTACCTACTGAGTTGCTGCTGATATCATTTCTGTATTAGTTCAGTTCTTACGCGAACTCTACTATTGAGTCTACTACTAATATTCTGCTAGTGATGAAGCAATTGTTACTTTTATTTTTAAGCAAATCGCTTCCATTGGTGGTGTCTACTTGTTGTGAGCTTCAGGTATCCTATATTTAATTCCTGCGTAGTGGAACAGTTCATCCTCGTATCTATGTTTATCTGTAAAATATCTGGTCATGCAGATTTCTTCGTGCCTCGGTTGCAGGAGAAGACCATAAAGCGCTGGCTAGATACCTTTATAAAGGTTATCTTTCCTTTGCATGTTTATTTGCACGAACTACAATTATATGAGAGAGATACTTCTTCAATTACACCGATAGTCTAGGAGATGTTTACACCCTTTAACCAATCTTGGTTCGGCTCGGCCAATCATTGTCATGAAGATCTCTTCATGACAATGATTGGCCGAATATTATGGAAAAGAAGAAGTATACGGAACCCGAGCTACGACGTGAAAACTTTGGATGCACCCAGGAGGAACGCTAAGTAAGTGATAACAAGTTATAAATTCCCTCTGTTAACTGTGTAGGACGCCCAATGGCCAGGTCGATCGTGCAAAAACACTGGGCTACGTGCGGTTGATATGATAATGATGATGAACTGTGTATTTTATTCATTTAAATAATTTATAACGCCAATTATGACCTTCAATGTATTAACTAACTTCCAGGATAAAAAGGATAACGGTTCACATATATATACTTAGTGACAACTACTCCTTAGTAGTGCGTATTATATTTTTGCTGTATAGTCAGCATCAAAGTGCTCAAAATGATCTTAATGCCTTGGTTTTAACCCCCCTCCTGTTGACGGATTGTTCTAATATTTGGTACCTACACACCTTTAGTTCGGACAATATTACAATTTAATAATAGATTTGCTCTAATACATTGTTATTAAGATCATTTACGACTTTGTAGTCAAGGTTGTTCTGACGCTGACTGTTTATACATCCAGAATATAAGTAGGTCTAATAGGATTGCGAAATATATTAAGTGGTAAAAGACGTAATAAATAACACACACAGGGTGTAATCGTTAAGTGTATCCAGACAATTATTCCGTAACTATTACAGATATCAAAAAATGTATGGGAGTGTTTAATGTCAAAATGTTAGATACCTCTCGTTAGATTTTTAAAAAGTTATTGATGTAATTTTACTCACTAGGTAACGTACTTTCGATATCAGTTAAAAGTTTTTGATATCTGTAATAGTTACGGAATAATCGCCTGGACACACTTAACTATTACACTCTGTATATATTGTTCTGTTCTAAGAAACATGTTTAGAGTCAGAGACTCAGAGTCTATGTTCAGATTTGTCAATTGATAATTTCTGTAATTTGACCAAAAGATGTCTTTTGGTCAAATTAAATGCTTATAACAATCTTACCTACTTCTGGAAATGAATGCGTATTTTTTACTACTATAGTTGCAAAGAATCGTAAATTCCAATTGATTGTAGGTAATATATTACCGTGGTGCCGCCGTTGTAAAATACATTACGTGCATGGTGAGAAATTAATTGATCGGGTACTGCCGTCCACTATTGGACATACGTCTCACACATTGTGCACTACGGAGCCAGACTGGCTGAAGACCTGAAAAAGGGTTGTGCAGGTCGTCAGCTCATCTGGCTGTTTGTAATTGGGCGATGACCAAAGAACATTGGGTCTGCTGATAACAGAAAGCTGAAGTGCTTCTTTATGCTGTGCTAAACTTTTTTAAATGCAATTACTAGCATTTTCTCTCTACTTTCGAATCTTAATTAACAATAGTAGATTGTTCAACAAGGGACTTAAACAAGCCATAATGATACGAGATGTTTTAGCTAATAGTTCGAGTGTCGTATATGGTTGTTTAGTCCCACGTTAAATACTTTACTTTTCACTTTGAATGCGAGGAAAAAAACGACGTTTTATACAAAATTATATCTAGTGTTTATAATAACAAAGTTTCTTAAAATTACGTATTAATCGTTAATCTAACCTAAGAAAAGTTCTATTCAAAATTCTAATTGCAAAGAAGTTTGTCCCGCAGTTTTTTTTGTTAAGTGACGTACGCTTTAAATTCTTGCATATTTAGCCAACAGATTTAAACTTGAAAAATAATTCAAAACTAATTGGAAATGCATAATAAAATGAATTAATCCTTAATACTTGCGTAATAGTAAATTAATTATACATAAAAAAAAAAATTATGTCACGAAACTAAATGGGGTTTTTAGTTTTTTTCAAGTGTCATTTTGAGGTTTTTTCCATACACAATCACTAAAAAGGTGATAATCCTCCCATTCACAAACACCGTGATTGGCTGTTTAGGAGTTTTCAAAGTAAATTAAACAAAATTTACTTTAGTCCCTAGAGATTAAATAACGAACTTTAGTCCCGATATGCAGAGACTAAAGTAACATTTTAAGAGCATGAGAAGTGAAAAAATAGTAATGTGCGCTGTGTTTCTAAAATAAAAGAAATTTCTTTTCTTCCATCTTTCTTTATTGTTTGTGAGTTCTCATACATTATAACCTTCGTAATATGACAATATTTTTAAATAGGTATGTTTATTTAAATTTTGTTATAAAAATATGGTAATAAGGTAAAGTTTGCGCTCAATCATTGAGTCCAATGACTCTTGATGTTGATGATTGTGCAAAACAAAACGAACGTCGCCATCACTCGAATTCGATTGCCTAACAGTTGCAGAAATTGAGGTCGATCGTCGAATGGTAGGTGAGTTGGTTCATATATGACAATTATACTTGAATATTTATGATTTTACATAAAATAATAACGTTTCATACTGAAATTGGCTGAATGACATAGAATATTGAACAATACAGTTTATTTTTATTTTATCTATCAGAATTTGCTCTCAGATTATACGAGTACCTAACTCGTTAAAAGCAGCAGAGTGTTCTGTCATGAATTTTCAATTGAGAGTAAATTACTTAACTTCTATACTATTATATAAGAATTATGTTATATTATCTGTGCTATTAAACAATTGTGAGATATTTAAAAAATGGTTTTATTTCGTATTAAAGATATTAAATATATAACTAGTTTATTTGTATACTTGTCTGTTGGTTTGCGAAAGACACAAAACTACGTAACGGATTTGGATGCGGTTATTTAGATCTGCATGTGATCTATTTCTTTTTCAACCAGGAGGATATTATTGATTTCTATCTTCTTTTCTTTTTTAATCTTCTTCTTTTTAAACTTAACGCTACTAGGATGATAAGTATTTTTAAAACAAAATAATAATAACAGTTCAGGTCAGAAGTCAGATTAGTAATCATGCAGTTCTTTCAAAACATTTCTTGCACTATGAACATTGATTTAAGTGACTATGAATGTATGCGGGTTCGGGTGTACTAGGTACTTATGTCGATCTTACACATATTAGTTTTGTTACGAACGAGAATGAGTTTCCACAAGTGTCGTGATCCTACAATCTAAATGAAACTGGACATAGTTTTGTAAATAAATATTAATGATACATTTCAGTAAACATGAAACATAGTTGCAGTTTATTACACTCATTTGTCATCATCATCATCTTCATTAAGTCTTATTTTCCTGATTGCATCTGAGGCCAAGGTGCCCTCGGAGTTCAAGGTCCGCCTTGCGGCTCTTCCTCACACGATTTTGGGTGTATGTTTGGGTGTATGTTGTGGTAGATATTTATAAATATAGGTTATTTATAAATTAGCAATTTTGTTACATATCCACACGCATATATTCTTTTTTTTACATGCGCAAAATCTCCATGGATACCCTTCCCCTCGCCGGAGTCGGAGGGGGAGGTTATGTCAATCTTGAACCGACTAAAACGCACGTCTCCTGTGGTTCGCAATACAAAGCCGAAGGTGAGGTTGACAGCGCATATCCCTCGCACCCCAGCCGATCCAGGGCCATCTCTCCCGATCTCGCCCTCCTCGGGTGTGGGAAACACGGAGTCCCCAACTCGTCCCTAGTCGGACGCATAAATCCCTGAAATGCGCGGATGTACCTATATATGTTTTTTCAGGCTCATGTATTCAGTCTCGAGCCTTCTGCCAACAAGGCCAACACCAAGCATGTTTTTTTCAAGTATAGTATGCATGCACTTTCGTATTTAGTATATTCCTATACATATTGAATAATGATGGCACTTGTATTTTTCCACAATTTTTTTTTAACCTGACCGGTTTCACCTCACGGTAAACCTTTGATAATGCCGTGAGGTGAAACCGGTCAGGTTAAAAATAAAACTAAATAAAGTGTGGAAAAGTACAAGTGCCATAATTATTCAATATGTGTAGCCAGATTCCACCAAGTGCCATCAATCTCCAGTATAAACAGTATATTCCTATACCTTAGTTAATTTCAATGCTACCCACAAGGGAGAAACCCTAGGAACACTCAACATGTTTTTGGATTTCCAAAACCTGTAATAAATTATTTATGTTGGTGACAATCCTGCTGCTCAAGTAACTTATAGAGCACTAGCCGTCGCCAGCTACTCCGCCGGTGTCGGCGAGTTTAAGTCTAGTGTCGGCGAATTCTGATGCCATTACCATAATCCATGGGAACCTTTTCCAGGGACAAAAAGTAAAGTAGCCTATTTGTTATTCCAGTTCCAGATCTATCCCTGTACGGAAAGCCAGATCCAGACTTATGATGATGTACCTAGGTGAATGCGCTTTTGAAAACATTCTAAATGTTTAATAACGAGGTTCCACAATTAATAAAACTTTTATAGACTTGTCTTTTTATGCCACTTAGTTGGCAGACAAGCACACGGCCCACTTAATGGAAAGTGGTTACCGTGGCATATAAACGCGTGGTTCCCGGCAGAGTAGAATTTGGGCCACCCCTTCTCTTCCCATGTGGTGTCGTACAAGGCGACTAAGGGATAGGGCTGATTAACTTGAACATCAGACAGATATGTACAGCCCAGACTCAGCCTCAGATGCATGGCTAGAGTCAACATAGTGCCCGGAATACGGCAATAGGCTCACCCCCTATTACGTGGGACCGAATATATATTGGTTAAATGTGGGTGTTAATTCACCTCTGCCTAACCCTCCGGGGATAAAGGCGTGATTATATGTATGTATGTATAATACTGTGTGTTAGATTTCCATCGAGTATAATTTTCAAAAATACATTTAATTCAATGTGTGGTAAAAAATTAAGTAGGAACAATTTCAAATAGCTCTTATTTCTTCGTAGGAGCACAGATAGGAGCTAGGACACGATGGTATTTCCGTCAAATTGAGCAGTCTGACTGGGGAAGTACCTCCGCCCTACAAAATACCGCAGTCATAATAATCTCGTGTTGTGTTCCCGGCGATGAGTAGGGTAGCCAGAGCTCACTAGAGAGTTTTTGTGCTGTCAGTGGGAAGACCACAGGCTTGTCCTGCTTTAGCTTCTACACTGACGGCACAGAAACTCTCTGTTCTAACAGGGTCGGCAGCGCGAGTGTAATGCCCCTAGTGTTGCACACGTTCATATGTACTAGGTACCGTTTTCCATCAGGTGGGCCGTGTGCTTATCTGCTACCTAAGTGGTTTAAAAAATATTTATTCAGTTCTAAAAGATCGAAATAACACACTGTTCACCAAAATCATAAGTGAAAGAGATTCAATCACATACCATTTTATTAGTTACAAGAAATATATTATCATAACCAAAACTATTTAGGTATGTTTATCTGAGGTTCCGGCGCTTGCGGGCCTGAGTGGTACGATAACAACTTAGTTGCAAGTACTCGGTATGTTATGTGACTCTAATGTTTAATATGTACAATGCCGTCACACGGCGATGTTCGTAATTCGACACTAATGTTTTATTAGAAATGAATGGAGTCGAGTTTTTTGATAGCGAAGCTAAACACGTAGGTACATTTAAGTTTGGTAGATAACGATCTTATTAATACGAACTTAAAATAGTTGGTTTTAAGTATTCAAGATTTGTTATTTTGGGTAACCTCAGTATTCCTCGCCCTATTAGACAATTGGAAATTTGTTGGCCTGCGTATTATGAAAAATTATTAAGTAAAAGAGAATTTTGAATGTATGGGATTGACATTTATTTTGACGTTTATAACGTTTATGAAGTTTATAATGTCATAATGTCGAATGTATGAAACCATTTACTACATCTATAAATGAGTGCCTGCCCAAGAAAACCTACCTACCTATTGGTATGTATATATGGTATACATGAATATTTTGTGTAGAAATATATAGTAAATACCTTGCGAAATCTGCACTATATCTAAATATTTGAGAAATTACTTACCTATTACCTTTGTTACTATGTCATTGATGAGAATATGAGACGGTATTGCTAGACGACGTCAGGTGGCACTTAAGAGTTAACACTGAAAATCTGTTCTGTGGTGGTTAATACCCACTCCAGTGTATGCTGAGTGTCTAGCCCTAATTGTGGACACAGCGTACATATTTTATAATTTAGAAATGTCATACAATATTACACATGTAAGTGAGAACATGTGTGATATCTGAGATTTTCTTCTAGTCTATGGACTTGTGCTACGTAGGAAATGACACGTTGACAATGTCATTAATGTCAATTTTGTCACGTGCATGTCGCACGCCGCGTTATCTGCTCAGGCGGCGATCACAAAAGAAATAATAAATATCTTTGCCGCATCACCCCGAACCGTTTTGGTCGATCAAAGCGTTCGCCGCCTGAGTTTAGTTTATACATAACAGGTGTTATTGTTATTATATTTTGTTTATTTTTATTTCAATCTTATTTTTCTTTTATATATTTATTTGCTATGTGGTTATCCGCAACAAAAATCAATTTTCTTTCTTTCTGTCTATGTCAAGCACATACATTGATCAATCTATTCTATTTTATTCAATAAACGTATCTATGAGATAGGGCGCTACCAAGATCGGTGGGGTTCAAGCCGGCACACCTGCCGAACTACGACAGAGCAGAGCCTTGTCGCGCAAACCTCTAATTTCGGAGTTAGGAGGGCAGACTGTAGCCGCTCCCGTTAATTAATTTTAAGATTCCAGTGCGTTCGGACCCATATAAACCTATGGTTTATATTTTTGAAGTGAAAACTTCTTTAGCGGCGTTGAATGGGTAAAAAATATTAAACTTGCGTCAGGATCGCTTGACCTTTGAACTGTAACCGACGACTGACGTCATACAACATTAGCAAAAGATTGTTTATTTTGACAAGTACGATATGAAGCTTCGTAGCTAAGCCGTAAACGCTTCGACTGTAAGTCCTCATGGTTTCAGATGTTACCGGGTTCGAACCTGGGCTTCTGACACTTTTTGTGATAATTTTTTCTTTTTGTAATTTATTACTTTTTGTGATAATTTTTTCTTGTTGTAATTCATTAATTTCTTCTGACAGAAAATTAGTGATAGGTTCTATGATTGGCGCTATATTGTAGGTATGGTATAGTATGGTATGTTCTTTTTATCTTTTTCTCTGTATATAACGAAGAAAGAAAGAATAAGTTTTCACTTCTGCCGGCACTCCCGGAGTGACCCCGTCTTTTTTTTTGTTTTACCAGAATATCATTTGTCCTTACACCAAATTACAGATCCGGTTATTTAGAGTAGCAGTTAACTACAAATTCATCTAGTTTACCCTTTGTATTTTTGAATATTTTTTCTATTCAATTGATCCGACGTGAGTGGTTATTAGAGTTGGAATTTGGAACCTGTCCAGGGCATCGATCCTGTGAGGCAGGTGGAGCTGGTGTTGATCTTGATATAAGTACAGCTGTCACATCGGTAGGATTAGTTTTTTATTTGGGTTGAATTAGTCTCAATATTGAAACATCTGTAGCTAAGTGGTTAACATGACATTATGGCCAATCAATGCCCATCCTGAAGCAGCACTCCTTAAGCACTTATGACCCGAACATGAATGCAGGAAAGCGACATAAACAAGTCTGCGAGTACCATCAACTTATAAAACTGAGCTTCACTCAAAGGTTCTTTAGCTTCTTGGGACCATATTTGTATACTCAGGCAAATAAAGAATTATCTATATTTCCATTAAATAAGCTAGCATGTAAGGCCACGTTTACGGAATGTTTACTTACTTTAGTAAGTAACCATTCTTACGGTGATACGGAATTGACGATTCTATCATAATGTGATTTAATAACATGGTAGTCATTGAAACATCTAACTTATACTCTAACAGACACACACGCGCGCGTACGCGCACTCACACCACACACTCACACGTACACACGCACACGCATTTATATTATAGTGTTTCATTGTATAGCGTTAAAAGCACGGAAGGAATGCTTATCCCATACCATAACATAGAGCCCGCAAGCTCTATTTTCGGCAGCAATGACTTAACCCCTAAAGTAAAATATCGAGTTAATACTATGAATATTGTGAATTGGCATATTTTTTCATGATTATGAGTGTGTAAAGGTTAATAAGTTAATAATAAATAAATAAATACATAAAATATGACGTGGCCCCACTCAAAACACAAGCAAATTAGCTTAGAAACAAGTATTTCGTAATTCTTTAAAAAATCTTTAATGTTACAAAGTACATAGTAATACTTATGAAAGTCAGAAATTAAATTAAACTTACTGTTGTTGTTCAACAAGGAATAGAATTTATAAGAATCTCAAAGGTTTAACATAGCTTACATACAAACAAACAACAACGCTATTGGATTTGGAACTGTCTGACTGTCTGGGCCGTGGTTTGTGAAAGTTTTATATTTACTGTTTACATTATAAATCGAAGTTAGAACTTGATGATATTCTAATCCATCTGCCACTGGGTTTGCATCGGTTTGTCTTAGTTACTCTAGTTAATGTAAATAACTAATTCATTATAATAGCTTGTTGTAACTTATCTAGTCGAACTTATTCTTAACAACAAATCTGAATTTTACTACACTTAAGGTATTATTTCCACCGCATACTAATACTGCAGACGCATACAAAATTTTATTGTTTAGATTTTGAATATTTTCCGTTAATAGAATTTCTTTTAACGACTGTAACATCATGATAACTAAACATGATTTATAAATATAAGTTTGTTAATATAATCAAAAACCGTGCTTACTAAACTACGTATACTCAAATATGATAAAACTAAATTTAGAACAAAATGATTCAAAAGAAGGATCTTCGTTAATTGACTAAGCACTAATGGCTTAAAAGCACTTCTTCAGTTAAAAAAAAATACATACATTTAGTTGTATATGTATCGAGCAACGTCTGGAGTCAATAGCCTGAGCATATCTGCGTAGCAGTGCTACGAGCTACGGGCTACGGGAGAGCGGTCGCGGGACGCGAGGGGCGTGCTCTACGCCGCCACGCCCCGCTAGAGCGAGACGGCCATCGCACCGCCTACTAACCTCGGCCTCCACAAATCTGTATTTTCATCTGAACAGCATCCAAGACTCACTATTTCTTCAATAGTAAAGTGCATATTAGACTGATAGTACGGTATGGAATGAAAATTTTCATCTGTGCGGACTTATAATGGTATGTTCTGAACGTACAACCACCTCCACGCTCCTCTTCTATCCATCGGACGCTTATTACAGACCTATAGGGGTACGTAAGTAGAGGCTGTCATGCAAATGGAGGCCTGTTAATGAAGTCGAGGAGAATTATGGGCATTGTTACTGCGGCCCCGGCCATTGTAATGGCCCATTTCGTAGGCGTACATCATAATAATATATGGGACAATTATTTCTACGATGCTATTGGACTGCATTTCTGACCAAGGATTTTTGGTGACTGCTATTTATGTGCCCCTTATATGTACATAACTAATAATACTGTACAAATACGTTGGAAATTTTACCTTTCGCCTAATCCAATCAACTTTTTCAACTATAGTATTATAGTTGAAAAAAAGTATGTTCATTATTGCCAAATTTATCTTAAGGTCTTATAAAATACTCATTTTGACACTCAAAAGCCAAAACCACGGAGCCTGCGAGGAATGTCTGAAACAAAAATAATGTTTCAGTCTCCCATTGCACTGTAGAAATATTTCAGTGTCGCACTTATGACTCTGTATATATTTTTATTGTTCGTTATATTAGTTTTGATTTTTTGACCTTGATTGGTTTTTCATCTGGCAAGCCTTTATTTTTTCGTTAAAGGAAGCAATTCGGAAATTATTGTTCTGTTATAATATAAAACACATACAATAAATTCATGTATTTCATTCATTCATACAATATATTATATATTATGTTCCGAAATAATTTATTAAAGGACCTAAAAACAAATTCCACTATTTAAAACGGATTTTCCTCTTTTCTCCTTGAAGTTCTTTGCATGGGGCTCCGATTTTCAACTACTTAGTTTAAACATTTCGATTCTGAATGAAATGAAATTTTCAATTTTCTCATCAACTAAATAGTTAGTTTAATTTAAAGTTTTAATTATTAAATTTTAAACAGACACAAAAAGCAATTATTGCATTGTTATAAAACGTCTGCAGTAGCTTTTGCAGCTTATGAAAGTATCTTTCAAAATTATTGCAATACTTCCTGTTCATAAAATCCAGTTACATTTAAGATTCAAGTAAAACAGTATACTACAATGCCCTTTAAATCGATCTTAAGTGAGAGGATATATACTTCCCCTGTTAAATTGTCCTATTCATGTTGGAACAATCAAGGTAGCCTTGATTAAATAGATATTAAAAAATTAGTAGATTTTTTAAGTATCACTTTTTAACTAATTGAATTAGTTACACTTACAATAGTTCAAGGAGGTATTATGAAAAGCTCAGAACCTTGGTATTACTAGTTTAAAATATTTTCGTCAACATTTTTAGATACGTGACACCTTAATATTTGTACTTATATTATTTTTCAGAAGTTAACTCCGGCGAACTTTTCATAAACTTGATCAAATCATATAAATATTCTTTATAATTTAAAGAGTACTCAAACGAATCCATTTTACGGTTTTAGAGACGTACACAGAAGAACTGTCCCTCCAGAAAAGATGCAATTCGCTGGCCGGCGTTTGGTAGAATATATTAACGAATGTATGGGATTTGACATATTTGAAAGTCGTAAACGCATTTCATAAACGTCATCCGTTCAACCTTCTACCAACCACCAGTCAACGGATTTTACACTTGTCTAGAAGAGCTGTATAGTCAAACTCATACCACTTTCCATCAGGTGGATCGTGTGCTTGTTTGCCACCTCAGTGATATAAAAAAAAATTAAAAAATGATCTTAATTCCTTGGTTTTCTTCCCTTCCTGTTGGCAGATTGTTCTGGTATAGTATACAATTTTAGTTCTGACAAAAATACAATTTAAATCGATAAAACAGTTTGATTTGCTCTTAATTAATTGGTTTTAAAATAATTTTGAGACTTTGTAGTCATGGTATTTCTGATGCTGACTGTACAAAAACTGAACAAGGTATTATATATATAGTAGTATTCCATACTTAGTGTAGCTTACTTCTGTTTATATCTATTGAAATAAAACATGTTTAACGAACTCTATGGAGATTTATTTGCTGTTATTTTATTATTTGTACTGAGCTTGACGTTTCGGTTGCTCTTCAGCAGCCATAGGCACGGGAATCGCGATAGAATTCGTCAAAAATATTTAAATTCAATGTGTGGCCGCGTGAATTGCTGACAGTATTACCTGTTTTTCAAACAGTGGTTACAAACGCAGGTATACTCCAGGGTGCGATGGCCGGAAAGAGCGGGCGGCGGCGGCGCGGTGGCTGCGCGAGGTTGTGATGAGCCAGCAGCCGCCTCTACGACCGACGTGGCACATTTTTCTAGTGGCAAGGTCGGCTTACTAGCTCTGACGTCACCATTCCATACTTTCCATTTTCAGAGGTAACTAAAATTGCAAAAATTTTGGTATTCCGTTTGAGTATGCACAATACGTGGGGTTCTGGTCAAGTTTTTTAGAAAACATTTAATAATAAATAATGAATAAGTACGAAGATATAAGTTGTCATGGCCTCTGTCATGCCATAATTTAATAAGCAAATTAATTCAAATTCACTATTCATACCACGCGGCCATAGCATACTCGTATTCATAGTTATAAATGTTATAATAATAGTAGATGATCATATTGCTACTCTTTTTGCTCGGATACAGATTGTTAGACTTGAAAGGCTGCTGTTACGAATATACTAAACTGCAAAAAAAAACCAGAATTAAATTAGTGTGGTTTTGGAATAGACAATGTATGACTTTGTTAAGTTTGTAGAAGTAAGTAAATTTAAAACTTAACTAAACTTCTTCAAAGAAAATCTAGTTGTAACTTGTAACAAATTTAGCATAACATTGCATAACTATCTATGCACCTAAAGCTTATTTTATTTCTAAACACCTGTAAAAGTTTCGGGGTTGTAGCTAGGAACGTGGATGAAAAGGGCTGATGGAGTGCGGCGGTGGGGCGGCCGGTAGCGCTGACGCGGAGCTGAGACAGCACTCCGCGCCGCAGGGTCGCGGAGCGGTCGATACTCCCGCACTAGGTCGACGTCGACCCATCACTACCATCTTGTACTCACGCCTTCAGAATAATCTTGAATTTTCAGGTAAATCTACATACTTTATTATCTTATTTCGTCGAAGAGTTATACGTTACTTAATAATGCAATGGTGTTCTTTGATAAGCCACTTATCCATGTTGGTGGATGGGTTACCGAGTTAATTAACGAAGATGTATGTGACTTAAGATTTTGCTGTCACAAAAAGGGGATATTAAAGATTTTATGATGTTCCGTTGGTTTTTACGATATGAACCCTAAAAGCTTGCTGTTGACCTAAAAGATGAAGATTGCATAATGTACTTAAAGGTCTGTTTTTTTCGGTTGTTTTGTTATCAAATAAAACTGTCAGTTGTATTTCTCTTGAATTCAATAGAACTTCACATTTATAGCGTTGTCACACTTTGCAAATAACTTAGGTGTGACACAGTGAACAGCTGAGCGGGTGAACAGCCTCGATGCTGACACCGGTTGACGAGTGCTGACGAGGGCTGACGCCGCACGGAGTACCGCCGTCGCTGCAGGGTCACTCGTCGCCTCGACGAATCGCACACATGCGTGTTTATGCTTGAGACATGCGATATAAAATAATTTGCGAGACATTTCATAACCTTTTTACTATTATTTTTATTCTAAATTACAAATGTGGGAATTCATGCTAGACAGCTGTAAAATTCTAGTCTCGCCGTTCCAAGTCACCTAAAGGTCCTATCGGGTCAACCCATACATCTAAATTCTCATTGTTAGGGATAAACCAGCTCATGAATAAATTAGAAAAAGTCGAATGTATTGTATGTACAGATCTAGATGAAGTGTGTGGGGCGGGCGGGGCACTGGGGCGGGCGGGACGCGCGCGATCTGCTAACTAGGCACTATTGCCAATCGATAGGTCGTTACTTGAGCGGAGCGAGCCGCCGCCGCCGCGCGCCGGACACGCGCGACTCATCACTTTAGATGCTGCTACGTCAGGTCACTCTCCTTTTCTCGATGTCCTTCAAATTAGCTTTGTAGGTCAGGTTTTCGTTGGTTGAACTCCACGTGGTGTTGTTGACATCACCTCATGTCGCAGGTCATGTGTCACGCAGGTTGTTAGACACACTGCCACTGCTTCCATTCTATTCAATCGTCTCAGGTTTCTAATCGCCGTTAAGCAGCTGACTGCTGACTGCTGTACCAATGTTTAACCTTTTAGGCTAATTTTGTTGCCCAATTCAAACATCTGACATGTTTGTAAGAAGATCCAATCAACACAATGTTCACTGCATAGCTATTGAGCAACATAAATAAACACATAAGTTATGCACATTCATGAAACAGGCGCTTTTAATGCAACTGAAACTTGACCATAGTAGCTTTTTAGCATTGATAGGCCTCTACCTCACCAGTTGGTAAGTGATGATGTATTGTGGTCTACGATAAAACACGTTTGCTTAAAAGGAACTTAAATATAACATCAGCCATCTGCAGTAAAAATTTTGTTTTACACCACTTAGATGTGTCAGAAAAGTGCACGACCCATCTGATAGAAAGTGGCTACCAAGGTCTATGTATGTGTACAACATCAGGGGCGACATGCTCGTACTGCCGACTGCGTAGATCAAATGTCCTTCTTGAAGTACCCCATATCGTATCGTAGTCGTTTGTACCACAGCAGGGAGTTCCTTCCACAGCCTGATCATGCGTGGAATGAAGTTCCTTTCATACCGCACTGTGTGCACCGGTCGTAATTTGTGAGGATAAATTCCCTGCCTGCGGTGCGATGATAGAATGTACCTGTAGGCGTCATGGGTAACAATTCCGCTGAACACAAACCAGTCTACACTACACAACATTCTAGTACGCCATTTCGGGGATTTCCTGGAACCAACATACAGAACGTTTTTTGATCAGATTTTTATTACTTAGTTTTAATTTACGTACAAAAATAACTATATGAGTGTATAAAATTTAGTAAGAGGTAGGACACTACGGTATTTCTGTCCAATTGAGCAGTCTGACTGGGTACCTACACCCTACAGAATACCGCGGCCATAATAACCTCGTGTTGTGTTCCCGGCGGTGAGTAGGGTAGCCAGAGCTCACTGGAGAGTTTTTGTCAGTGGGAAGACCAAAGGCTATTCCTGCTTTGTCTTCTACGCTAACGGCATAGAAACTCTCAGTGTATACAGGGTCGGCAGCACGAGTGTGACTCCCCTGGTGTTGCACACGTCCATAGGCCACGGTAACTACTTTCCATCAGGTGGGCAGTGTGGTATAATATATAAATATCTTGTTTTTTTATACCTCCGAGGTATAAATTATCTTATGTTTATATTTATTAAAAAAACTATTGCTATAACATTACAAACATACAATTCAATTTATTGCATTTGTAAGTAACACTAAGTCCGCGTACTATAGTACAAAGTCTTTGTTGCCACAAGTTACTTGCCCGCTTACTCTATAATCTTATCAACTGCAAAGGGTTCATGGAAATGACTCGCTAGACATAAGACAGTAGCAGTCTGCTAAGTCAGCGACTTTCACTGAAGTAAGCTGTAAACACGCCAGTAATTATGTCAATACGAAGGGACCAATGGACCGGATGTTCCAAAGTAATTCGATATCAAAGGATTAGTTTGACTGTTTACTTAATATGAAACTATGATAAGATAATAATTTTCTCTGAAAAGAAACCTTAGGAGGTCAAACTCGCATCAGTGTCAACGACAACTTTTTATAATTGTTCAGTAAGCGGTCTGTGGATAAGCAGACGCATATCGCGGATAAAAGGCAGCTTCTTGTCACTGAGCTTGACCGGATCCTGAAACACATTTCCCAATGGGGCTCTGAGAACTTACACAACGGTGTCTTCTATATAAGACACAAATTCGTTCCTGCGTGGAATACTGCTCGCATCTCTGGAATGATCCGCAAAGTGATTATTAGATGCTCTCGACAGGTTGCAGCGACGTGCGGTCCGCATTATCGGAAATCCTGAGGTCACAAGTACCCTCGAGCCCCTGCAGATGCGTAGAGATGTTGTTTCCTTGGCAGTATTTTACCGTCTCTACCATGGTGAATGTTCTGAAGAGCTATTCCAATTAGTCCCACCCTCTCCTTTCCTATACAGGACGACACGTGCAGGACTTAGATGGCACCCGCATACGGTGCAGATCATTCCTTCAAGAACCAAGCGGTTCGATGACTCTTTCCTTTGTCGCACCATTAAGACCTGGAATTCCTTGCCAGCTCACGTGTTTCCCTCTTCCTACAGCCCCGGGTCAAAGGACGTGCGTAAGCGGGGCGTGAAAAAGCATCTGATGAGGCCGTCAAGCTGAGTGCCACCATTGTTAAACATGGTACGTGTATATAATGGTGGCCCTCTTTCCTGAGACTTTGCCTTCAGCTTACCATCAGGCGAGGTAAAGACAAATTGACGTGTCCTATATAAAAAAAAAGTTAGCGTCAAAAGCAGATGATGGTTGTAATGATTTTACAAAAAAAATTTAGAATGATATTTACTCTCCTATTTCGTTTGGTTGGTTATTCCGGAGGCAACTGTCATTTGGCATCCCAATTCGAGAAGAATATCTTTATCAGAACCTCTTCCATAAATCAGCAGGTGCCCCGAAAATATTAGTGGGATCCTTATACTTACACCCACTTACATATGTCGTAGCAATCGTGATTCAAAAAAAAAGTAAGTCGCGTTTTCATTATTTTATTCTGGGGCTTGGTAAATGTTGAGTCAGCACGGGGGTGCAAAAGTGTTCAAAATGTACCAATATACAACCTACTCCATTCGGTTACATACTTAACCAAAGGGAAACAACCTTTTAGCGACTTTTTATAAAAAAAATACAAATTAAACAAATGGAACTAGGCTTAAATGACTAACTTGTGGTTCAACTTAGGTTTTCAGTCTTTAAAATTAGGTCTATAGAGAAAAATATTAATAAACTGCATTGTTAAATAAAACATATTAAAAAGAAATCAAGATTGCATACGTTTAGTTAAGTACCTACCTAACCGAAAGGAGCATAGGTATATGTTTTTTTTATTTAAAAAAAAAAAATTACACTTAAGTAATAATAGGAAACTTCCTTTTGTTTTGCGAACAGCATGAGATCATTGTTGAGTGTTTATTGTATTATATTTTTTTTATGCACATACAAATATTTGAGAAGATTCGGTTCGCAATCCGCGGAAGGGGTGATTCTCATGTTTACCTATGCAAAATCTTGACGAGTACATTTTGCACTCGTCTTCCCGCATGTGTTTTATATTCGTTTACTCCAGTCGGTCGAGCCCGTAATCGGCGCCGTGTTTGCGAGGGGAACTTTGCTGACTGAGCCCCACAAATATATGTCGTAAGATTTAATAGACATGTAATGGATATCTGGATGACGTTTTAAGGATTTGAGCAAACCAAATATGTCATTTCATTTCTGTGTAATTGGAATTTTATTTGTGGGATTTTTGGATCATGCCCTCATTTTTTTCATTTCAATGGCGATAGGGACCACAATAAGATAGACTACTGTTTTATACATGAAATAATATTCTCAAATACACATTATGAGGTTTATGGAATTTGAAAGGTGTTACCCGCAATGTTTATTGGTCTCGTATGTTAAGGCGCCCACTCACTAACAGTCCGCCTGCAGTCCGCCTGCAGTTCCTGATCTGTCCGGCGGCCTGCAGTCCTTAGCCGATAGCGCCCACACACTAAAGCGATTTTGGCCCGCCGGCAATTCCCTGTTGTCAGTTATGCAACCACACACTAGCAGTTGTGAGTCGTCAGTTTTAGGTCGTACGATCGCCTGCCGGTAATGGTCTAATATCAGTTACATAGAGAGTACGAAACAGTGCAAGCGATTTTCGACCTTATTGACATTTTCTTAATTACATGTTTTTTCGCATAAATAAATGCTGCTGATCACGAATATAAGAAAAAAAACTAAATTTGTTGTGATGTCAATAAGGTTGAAAATAGCTTGCACTACGTTATTCTTATATAAGTACGTGCTAATCATTGTGGGAAATAGGTGTTAGCTATTTTGAACCTTATCGACTATGTGCATAAGAAATATAGACGAGTATGTACAAAAAATGAATAAAATCTTAGTAAAAACTGACACGAAACGTCGATCGACAGGACCGTTGTGCTCGTTCGCCCTGAAGGCGCCCACTCACTAACAGTCCGCATGCAGTCCGCCTGCAGTTCCTGATCTGTCCGGCGACCTGCAGTCCTAAGCCGATAGCGCCCACACACTAAAGCGATTTTAGCCTGCCGGCAATTCCCTGTTGTCAGTTTTGCGACCACACACTAGCAGTTGTGAGTCGTCAGTTTTAGGTCGTACGATCGCCTGCCGGTAATGGTCTAATATCAGTTACATAGAGAGTACGAAACAGTGCAAGCGATTTTCGACCTTATTGACATTTTCTTAATTACATGTTTTTTCGCATAAATAAATGCTGCTGATCACGAATATAAGAAAAAAAACTAGATTTGTTGTGATGTCAATAAGGTTGAAAATGGCTTGCACTACGTTATTCTTATATAAGTATGTGCTAATCATTGTGAGAAATAGGTGGTAGCTATTTTGAACCTTATGGACTATGTGCATAAGAAATATAGACGAGTATGTACAAAAAAGGAATAAAATCTTAGTAAAAACTGACACGAAACGTCGATCGACAGGCCCGTTGTGCTCGTTCGCCCTGACGGCCTAGGACTGTCCGGCTTAGAACTGTCCGGAATCGTTCGGCGGCCACACACTATCGGATCGTAGTAGTCGTCAGTCCAAAATCGTTAACGAAACTGTTAGTGTGTGGGTTATTGCGATTAACTGACAGATTTATATCGTCCGGCCGTCGTCCGGTAAACTGTTAGTGAGTGGGCGCCTTGACGGCCTAGGACTGTCCGGCTTAGAACTGTCCGGAATCGTTCGGCGGCCACACACTATCGGATCGTATTAGTCGTCAGTCCAAAATCGTTAACGAAACTGTGAGTGTGTGGGTTATTGCGATTAACTGACAGATTTATATCGTCCGGCCGTCGTCCGGTAAACTGTTAGTGAGTGGGCGCCTTTAATTGACCAAGTGAGCGAAGCGAACGATAGTCTCCGTTTCGACAAGCTCGGGGATTTTGCTTTTGACCGTATCTATGTCGGTTTGTCAGTTTCGGTTTAGAGTGCTTCTTTCCTTACCGATTTTCACTAAACTTGGCAAACATGTTTTTTTTATTTAAAACTCAACTTTTGTCGAGAGTTTTTTTTTGATAGGAGGGAGAAAAGCGGGATAGTTTACTGTCGCGTTATTGATAAACGGATCTGGATGATTTTTGGCTGAAACATGAAGGACAAGATTCTGGACAGATTGTAGTAGAAAAAAATCGTGTATCGTATTAAAAAAAACTGATGAGGAAAAGGGGGCGTCATTTTTTTTTGTAGAAATATGACAGGACTGTTTAAAATATGAAGAAAGGAAAGTGCCGTTCTTTTTAAAAAAAATTGGGGCTAACAAAAAGTTTGGTCAACGTTGCTCACGAGGTCTACTGCTCACAGAACTACTAGTACTTAATGATCTGAAGTGGTAATTTGTATTATATAGGTAGGTGTATTTAAACGATTATACTAAACTACATTTTATAAGTACTAGAATCTATAAAATGCATTTTAGTAAGATATTTTGCATTGATACCTACCTATTATTTAAAAAATGGTTAGATATCATTTTTTTAAATTTGATTTGAAGCATATTATATCAAAGTACAATATACAACAAGCAGGCCGAGGTTTGCGTGAAGCCTCAAGTGAAGCTCTTTTGAATACGTACGTGATTCAAGCGTGATTTAAGTGAATTATGCCGCCCTTCAACGCCGAGCGGCGGCGGTGGCGGCGCGACGCGCTGCACTCTTTCGGCTCTTGTTTAACGCGTCGCGGGAGCCGCATCAAAGACACTGCGTTACCATCATGTTAAATAGTGTGGAACACACTTCGTTACGTCAGCAATATTCTGTCAAATAATATCTATTGAAAATTGAAATCGTCTACGCAGGTGCGTTAGCATTTTATCTTACGTATTTTTTTGGGATAATGTTTTTAGAGGAAAAAGCGCAATAACTAAATAAAGGTCATTAGGATAGCAAAAAGGATGGTTTTAGGGGTGCCACAAACTGGAACGGAGACTGGATACATACAGTATTGATGCTTAGTCGTTAAACATATTAGTACATAGTAGTTCAGAGTTTCATACCACAAGAAATAGTACGAAGCTCTGACATACATCCCTAATACTACATCAAATACCATTGCTAATACATCTAGGTAAATGTTTCAGAAATATACCTTTTGCAGTCTTAACATCTAAATCCGATTCCATAGTGTAGTAGATGGATCGTCACGCAGCGCTGTTCGCCGTCGGCGCCGCGGGGCTCCGCCACAAACGCGATTGTAGTCAAGCACAGCACGCTCGTCGCACACCTGCTTCATATTCACACTGATCTGCCAAGTACCAACAGTCACTCTCGGAAAGCAGCTTGAACTCACGTTTATTTATAATGCAAATCGTTTCAAACGTACTGCTTCAACTTTAATTCTTCACAAATAGGATATTATAATAATCAAAAAGCCAAGTCTTAAGATAATAAAAAGAAAGAATAATCTACATACTTTAATTAATGAAAAAATATGATAAACTAATCTAAGTCAGAATTTGAACAGGTACAGGGTTGGCGTCACACGAATGGCGCCCTTGGTGATGTACACGTCCATAGGTCACAACCACTTCCCATCAGGTGAGTCGTGTATTGCCACCTAAGTGGTCTGAAAAGGCCCTTTCCAGGTGCCATATTTTGCTATTTGAGCTACTTGGACCTTTTCCTGATAGACTAAACTCCGTAGCTTAGTTAGCACTTAGCAGTATCTATCTTCCTGCAAACGATTTGTCGTTTGCGTCCAAAGTTTACACTTTGGAACCTGAGGGCTAAACATGAGGCGTAGTACAGACTTTGATAAGACAACCAGAACAACTGTCCCGCTCTCACTTACCGTAAAATCAAACGCCGATATCAAAGCTCTCTTTCTCAATAAGAAATATTAAAAACAATGCATCGAATATCTATGTGAAACAATGTAACATATTACCGTGTGGGCCGCCATAACGTAGATCACATTACACGACATCCTGTTGGATTAATGTTCTGAGAAGTGTGACTTAGTTACGAAACCTCATAAACAAATGTGAGTGTTGATAAAATTATTTATAACTTTATTTATTGCCAGTGTTTTTACTCTATGGCGTAGCGGTAGTGAACGCGACTGCTACGCAGAGGGTGCGATTCCCGCTCAGTGCAAATATTTGTTTTTTTTTATACAACTGAGATGGCTGGTAAGTGGTTACCGTGGCCTTTGGCAGTGTGCAACACCAAGGGAGTCACACTCGTACTGGCGACACTGTAAACGCAGACAGTTTCTGTGCCGTCAGTATAGAAGACAAAGCAGGAAAAGCCTTGGGTCTGCCCACTGATAGCATAAAACCTCTCCAGTGAGCTTTGGCTACCCTACTCACCGCCGGGAACTCAACACGAGGTTATTATGGCCGTGGTATTTTGTAGGGCGGAGGTACTTCCCCAGTCGGACTGCTCAATTAGACGGAAATACCGTCGTGTCCTACCTCATACATTAATATGTCTATACGTATTAGTTTAGGTGTTTCCCTGCTTCGGAGAGCACGTTAAGCCATCGGTCCCGGTTGCCATATGAACATCTAGCTGGCGTTACAGGTAGGGTACTTTTGGGGCTCCAAAATTCTAATCAGTTTTACTACAGAACTTCGATATCGCCAATTGATTGTGGAGCTCAGATAGCAGTCGCTTCACGGAAAAATGACTGACCCCAACCGACCAAGCACGTAAAAAAAACCTACATTTTAGGCAAAATGTGCGACTGTGTTCTGTTCAGTCGTTTTGCACATTGTTTTATGTAATACTTACTTCTAGTTCCAAATTATGGAGAATACAGCTACATCTTTATTTATAAATAGCTAATTTTGTTTACAATTTCATCACATCTATGTTTTGTATATTTGCGTTCTAATGACGCATATAAACAAATAATGAAAACTCACGTGTAGTTACATATAGAACACATTTAGATGAAATAATATGACTTCTTCAGTCATTGTGAAATGTCCTGACGTGACAAATTTGCGCTGCGCCTTCCGCCAGCGCGGCCCTGGCCGTGTTGTGCAAGTGTGACGCCAAAGACAGCAGCTTCTCTCGCCTCGCTCTAAATTATACTAGCAACCCAATCCAGATTGGTATGGGTAATAATTTCTGTTAATATACGATCACTACCAAAACATTAAATGTCACGTGAATCGGTCCAGTCATATCGCAATTTATTGGCAAGATAACACATCGATCTATGAAGGTATATAGGTGCCGCAACACACAATTAAAGTCAACACAAAAGAAGATTAAGTATTTCTGTTCAGTCATATTGCAATTTATAGGGAAGATCGATTTTTGAGATTGTCAAGATATTTCAACGCAAACCACAGCTTGGAACTTGTTACTATATCTAGGTAATACATATACATCAATTCTAAATATTTCTTTTCCTACTACCACTGGCTGTAATTTTGTAGAGTGATGAATTACAACCACATAAATAACACAAAGGCTGTTTTTTATCCCTGGAATCATTTTCCATGGGTTAAGGGAACACGATAAGAATTCCACTCGGCCGGAGCCGTGTGCAAAAGCTAGTAATATCAAAACAAAGTACCTTAACAAAGTAAACAAGTATCGTCACACGGTATAAGGCGTACGATAAGCTCACCGCGGCCGGGTGTCCGATTCTCGCAAAACAATGTGTCGGCAGATCGCGTTGCACAGGCTCAAGGTGAATATTTCATAACACTGACAGTTTTGACACCACTGGAATCCATCGGTCGAATCCGTGTTACTTACAATGTAATTGTAACCTCACTTTATCAACAGATATCCGGTGCATATTATAACTTAGTGATACATCTTTATTGATTTCATGATTTAATTCTGCCATATCGCTTTCGTTGGGCCCCAGTTAGGGGGACACCAACGAGGTACTGGCTCGGATGCGTGTCAATAGTCTCAATATCTTGGATGATGCGTGATGCGTATGCGATGCGTATGCGGTGATGTGGGGAAGTCTTCTTCATCCTAGCATTAATCCCAGTCGCATCCGAAGCTTTCAACTTGGAGTCTGGGGTCCGCTTTTAACAGTCTAACTGTGGATTTGGCTGACCTCCACAACCCAAAGGTGATATCGAAGCATTGCAGTTAAACCAGTTGTTGGATTTTTGAGGGCTCCACCTACCCGTAACGACTGCCATAGATGTTCTTATGGCAACCGGGACCGACGGCTTAACGTGCTCTCCGAGGCACTACCAGACCAATATACAAATACCCATATTCATGCATACAAATATTTACACTGAGTGCGGGATCGAACCCGTGCCTCCTGCGTAGCGGCCGTTTTCACTACCGCTACGCCACGGGCTTACTATATGCGGGAGTGAAAGCTGGAAAGCGAACCGCGGACTGCGAGGTCATAGTCTCGGGTGCAACTGTAAGGGACTGGTCGCGCGTTCAAGTCCTGCCTAAGTCCTTTCTCTATGCTAATCGATTTGTTAGAACAATTAGGTACTGGGTATATGCGCTTATCAAAATCATCGGAGCCTAAGCAAGCCCAACGTGTTGGCTAACAACACGTCGTCACGTCATCAGAAACTCCATTCTTAGTAAGTAGTTAAGTATTATTTAATCAGTTTCTTTACAGGATGGTTTTTGTTTTTTGTTAGTTTTTTTTTAAAAAGAAAATTACCAACCCAAATTAACGAAATTACTAATATTCCCTCTAACCCCTCCAACTAAGCTAAATTGCTTGTACTAGGAGTGGGTTCACGTCGGTAGTGTAATGACCAGAATTCGAACCCGGGACCTCTTGATCGTAAGGTCGACCCCTTAACCACTAAGCTACCGACGCTATGGAGGTAGAGCCTTATCTACCAAACAAATATCTTCAGGACCCGAGCTCGAACGCGGGTTGGGAGCAGTCGCTCTCTTAAAGGTCAATAAACTAATGAACACTAATACGTGGACCCCGAGCTCCAGAGTGTAAACTTTGGTTTGAACGCAACCGGCGGGACATCACTAGGAGAATGATGATGATGGTTCTTTAAAAGTTGGTAGGTACTTTTCCAGTCGGGTAACTATTCCAATTTTACAGCTATATCTTTTTGTAACAATTTTAGGTAGTACTCGTACCTGGTAGAACTGAAACTAATTAAGATATATCGCTGAAAAAAAAGAAATGCCTGTAATCAATACTTATATCTAAAACCAAATCTCTCTTTGGGTGTGTTGATTCCAGAGTTTTAACCTAACCTAATCACATTACGTTAATCTTAAAACCATAGGGTCTATTCCCCGAAGTCAAATATGATCTGCAAAGAAATAGGAAATTCCGGCTTACTGGATATCTTAACCAATAGCTGTGCCTTAGAACACTCTAATGCAAATGAAACTAAATACGTTATACAGCTCTAAATTTGAGTGATCTGCAGTACCTGTGCTAACAAAACTGCATACTCAGTAAAACGTTTAAACAAATTGACATGACTGAGTGATAAATTATCACGAAACAAGTGTTCAATCAGCGTGCGGTCAGGCCTGGGGCGGAGGGCACACCTCCGGGTGGTAATAGCGGCAGGCTTCATTGGGCAAAACGGAGGCGCACAAAACGCAAAACAATTGAGCTCTAATGACCCTCGGTGGAACCGTGCGCTTGGCAAAACTATGTGTAACGATCGAATTAACATCGACCAATATAAGTTAATTCAATTTACAATAATTAACTATCAGAAAACAGCTTTTTTTAATATTTTGAACCTAATCTTTTTCATCTGGCTGCCGGTTGCATCCAAAGCTTGTACTTGGGACCGCTTTCCCATTCCTCCTTTACCTAGGGTGGTTTGGTGGCTTTTACGGGAGTGCCTACCTTCCGTCTTCGTATCTCGAGAGCGAAGTCTGCGCGAGAACCTCGTCTGTCCATCATCAGGATCCCATTCACCCGATAGTAAACTCAATAACCTAATAATTTACATATAACATGGTTGGATATTTATAAATGAAGTACCCACATTATTATTGTATAAAAATATAAAGTTTATAAAACTAAATAACGATCATTCCTTCAGTTCATGTAAAATAAGTAAAGTCAGCAATAAGAAGTTGCAATGTTGATTCCACGTAATTGCAAAATATAAATTTCTTATTTAGGTAAGTATGTCTGAAAGGGCATTCACCCCAGATGGAGTAGGAAATGTTTTTATTAAATATTACACGTATTAAGCATTCATATAAGATTCCGCTCAATACAATAAAGTAAACGAAGGATAACTCTTTCAGGGTCGGCGACTCGAGTGTGACTCCCTAATGCTCCCTACTCACTACTCACGCACACGTTCATCACCTATGTGGTATAAGAAAACTGTTGCTATACCTGTATTTGACTTTTTTTTTAATGTTGAAGTTTTATGACTGTTGTAGCCCACTTTGGGCAGTATACTGTTGGCGGCAGAACCCCTGAGGGACTCTGGTTAGCATATTACAAGGTTTATCAACAATGCCAGGTCACTTTAAGGATGGGTGACCATTCTGAACACTTTGAGATCTTTCTCGTGCTTTGGAATGGACGTTAAGCCGTGTCGCCGTCGACGATTCCAGTTGCCATGCGAACATTTGTGAAATTTGTTACCTACGGGTAATTGGAGTACTTTATTCAGTATATGACATAACTATGATAGTTAGATAAATCATCAGTTACGTGTCATAAGTACTTAGGTGGTACCGGCAAGCGTTGAGCCAACGCGACTGGCGGCTAATCCAATCACGTAATTGGACTTAGCGTTATTCATTGATCGGGTAATGACTGATGCAACTAATGGCTGGCTTCTACGTAACACCCTTTATTCATTGCATTGTTTGATTGTCGATTAAAGTAGGTATATCTCCCTATAAAATAAATAAGGATCATGAATGCGGTTTCATATACATTTGCAAGAGTTTGGTAACTAAACAATTTATAATTTTAACTTTATAAAAAAATATGTTAGGTTTTAAGTTGAAATCATGACTTATTTATTGAGTCAAACTGAGTGCTTTTTAGACCTGAGATTTGACCTGAATTTAATAACATTTCTATATATATTGGAATCTGAACTACGGGGTTTGAGTGTTTGATTTTATGCCTAATGACTTTCGTCTTAGGTCATTAAAATATACTTTTTTCACCAGTCAATCTTCCCATTTTAATACAAAGTAAGATACCATAGATAGATATTGCAGACCAATACACAAGTCTTTACAATCTTGATGTCGCTCTTGCGACTGTGTACTAGTTATACTTAAAGACCTCTTGTTGTTTAGTTTATTTTATTTATTACTAGCGATCCGCCCCGGCTTCGCACTGGTGGTAAAAACGTTCCCGTGGAAATCCAATATAGCCTATGTTACTCAGGGTGAATGTAGCTTTCCACTGGTGAAATAATTTTTGAAATCGGCACGGTAGTTTTTGAGTTTATTCATCACAAACATACATATCTTTCCTCTTTATAATAGTAGTGTAGAAGTGTAGATATAATAGGTTCAAAATTCAAATGTATTTATTGTTCAGGTACCTATTAGTAGATGTTGTCATTTACTTAGATTAAGTTAGTGTCGCAGGTAAAAGAATTAATTTTAAAGTTAAACTAAAACGTTAAAACTATATATTTACAAGAATTAAAAAATAGAGTATATAAAAGAGGCCAAAGAGTTTAGGCGTCGAAGAATTCGTTCCCATCGATGTCCACTGGTAACGTGCCCAAAAGACCTCTTTAGTTTTATTTCCTGATTTCAAATTTCGATCATGTTTCAAGAGTAATGAAGTGATGTAACTCCGGGGGGTAGGACAGATCGTCGTGCTAATGAGTTATCAATGTCAACCAAGTATTCCCGCCCTCCGCACTCCGCCCTATACAGCAATGATCCACGCTTACTCTGCCGCACTGGCACTGATTGACAGAACATCCTTTATTCCTCTAATTTGTCTAATTTATATCTAAATGAAGTATTTTGGATTTCATTCGATCGGGATGATCCGATATCAATTTTCTCCTAGTTCTATGGTCACTGCATAGAACTGGAAATATATGCAGAAAATTTATTTCTATGTGCTTAACAAAATTACCTTTTTTTGACGTTTATCTATACAAAGTTGTTGCCCGCGGCTCCACCCGCGTGGAAGTCGATTATTATGTCCTTTCTCAAGGTCTAATCTACCCTTACATAAAATATCATCAAAATCGGTTTAGGCGTGAAAGCGTAATAGACAAACAGAGTTACATTCGCATTTATAATA
Organism: Eilema caniola; assembly: GCA_949126895.1. Taxonomy (NCBI): domain Eukaryota; kingdom Metazoa; phylum Arthropoda; class Insecta; order Lepidoptera; family Erebidae; genus Eilema; species Eilema caniola. The sequence goes on along the minus strand of OX421464.1, from coordinate 16,123,946 downwards.
TAATTATGGAAGTATGGATGTAACCACTCTCACACATTTTTTTCACATGGCTGAAATATTATTTAACCAAATGTCTGTTGCTTACAAAGAGTGTACTGTGGAGCTCGGAGTTCTATAAACCCAACCCAATGGTATAATTAGGTTACAAGAAACTATTCTGTTTGTCGTAAGTAAATAAGTACTTTAGCTATCTAATAACATGTTTAGAGAATAAAATCAAAATGATCCCAATCCATTACTATATTATCTTACAAAGTAGAGTAATAAATAAAGATATCTGTCTGTATTGATGCGGCAAGCGGAGACAATATTTACTGGGCTACTCCCCTGGTCCTGCCGAACGGAAACTTATAGTTTTGTTGAGGCGCCCGTCGAATAAAATACTGCTGGTCCGGACATAAATCAGATCGTGTCGTGGCCGCAGCCGGCGCGGAGACGCCGCGCGGCCTCCCCGCACGGCTCGCTGCAAACCTGACGTTCCCGGACGCTACATTTTAATAACAAAACTCCGCCATAAATGGTCACTGACAGATTTTATTTCAACTCATATATTATATTCAGTCGTGCAAGCAGATTCTTTCATATTAAAATCAGTTTTGTTAAATCCTCGCTACCTTACATTAAATTTACCGGATACTGTTATGAATTTATGAATTAAATTATATACGGTAGGTTAGAAAAAACATCCTCCATTAAATTAAATTAAAAAATAAAAACATATCTTATTAGGCTTTGCTTGAGAAAGCGAGAGACAGAAAAGAAGATTTTTTTTTATTCTTCTTCTAGGTATCTGATAATACATAAGATAGATCCTTTTTCTGCTTTACTGAAATGTTCAAGGCTAGTGCGACTTATCAATGTTTGGCAATTAGCACATATTTCGTTCATTTATGTTCATAATACCTACTTAAAAGACAGTTTTATTTATCGGTTCAATCATAAGTATCTTGGCAGAAGATTATTTTCACAGAAAATAATGTAAGGAAAAATAAAGAACCTGAAATGATTACTTTCAGAAACGGAAAATTTCAATAAGCGTAGATGTGTATCGTGCGTGTGCTATAGCGGTGTGATGTTGGGTGTTTTATGGGCAGTTTTAGTGCGCTGACCGCCGCCAACAATAACGTGACCGCGAGGGGGCTGCACAGCTGTTTTTTACACGTTGTTGTAGAACCTACACCTTACCGTGCATGTGTCAGGAAAATCTTAGGAGACTTCTGACAGAAAAAAGAAGAAGAATTTTGAATCTTAGGTATAGGCCATGGGTAAATGCCTACAGCTTTTACTACTTACCTATACTTAGGTTTGAAAATTATATACGTTTAGGTTCCAATCATAATAACGTGTTTACGAACAGACATTTAAATTCTAAGAATTCCACTGTCTTAACTGTTTTAAGATTTACATACCGGACCTCCTTCATACGCGAGTTCGTTCATATGTATAAACAAGATGCGATGAAAATTGTATTGAACAACTAATTTTAAGTTTGGATACAACAACGTTTCAGGTAATAGCATCTCAATTGCATCTCAGTAAATTGTAATGAAAAATTTACGAACAAGAAGCTTCCATGTCATTTTTGTGCTGAAGATCGGTAGCCATTACAATAAAAATATTAAAAACCGCATAAGTAAGAGGCGGAGGTCGTCGGCAGTTCGGTGCAAATGTCGCCCCGGACACTTACATTATTCCTTAGTGGCCGTGGGCGGCCAGCCCCGGGGTGGACTACGGCTAGCCCCTGCACCTATTATCTCGATACTTTAGATAGTCACCGGGACATTCACGGTCTCCGATCGTTCGCCCAAATGACCCGCCATTTGTCCAAATCCGATTAATCATGATTGTGTTTATGTTGTGTAACAGCACTATAAAAATATAATCCCTCCTGGACTTTAATAAGCGGAGTCGAAGCGGAAAGCGATGCGATTATGTATCGAAGATGTTGAAAAGGATTGAATTATATCAAAGGAGGTTATTATAAACATCTTATAGACTCGGACTAAAGGATTTTCAGGGAGTTCAATCGAGCTGGGTAGTTCTTGAAAATTAATCTAATGGATTATTTTCCTTCAATGGCTATGAATCATTTGAAATGAGAATTTGAGATACAGTATGAAATTGAAAAGGCTGCTTGAATGTCTGTATCCTTCTAAGTGTAAGTTTGTGTCATAAGAATCTGTTTGAATCTTAATAATGTTAAGTTCTCTAATTTTAACCGAATAATAATTAAATATTATATTGCAATAACGTAGTAACGAAGGTAGGTCATACGAGTTTGTAACCAGATATGTATTATGCACACTGCTGACTTGGGTAATATAATATTATGATAACGACTAACTAATAAACAACACAATTCACAGTATTATTTGGTTGCAATTATAATTACTTTCATAAATTATATTCATACCTGAATATATTTTAAATTCTGGGTTTTTGATCGATAATAAATTTTCACAGTGTCTCAACATTGTCTGAATGATTTTTTTTAAAGGGAAGCGTTCACAGCCTATTCATGTTCAGTCAAATCTGTATGTTAGAGCTAATAAACATTATTACCATTTACGAGTATTATGTCAGGAAATTTTCAGTTACAGCGAAGACTACTGAAAATACCTATTCATGGTAATAGACTATGGTCTAAAAGCTCATGAACGCCAGACCTTCGTCATTTTATAAGAGCTGAAAGTTTTCCAGCGCAGGCTCTCAATACAGGTAAGAACGATGGCCCATTATGAAGTTTGGGTATTTAACTTATGCTCTAATGAACATTAAGGGTGTTTGGCAAGGGGTTAGCACCATATTAAAGTGTCTGTATATAAATGACGTGATAATAATACTGTGGAGGTAATACCTAAAATCACACTTTATTATTTGATGAAAATACTTAGACATTCTTTTTTCAAATGTCAAAATTTTAGTACCTACCGTTTACCTGCCAAAGCCACCATGATCCAAACTTCATAATGGACCATCGTTCTTACCTGTATTGGGAGCATGCGATGGCAAACTTTCAGCTTTTATAAAATGAAGAAGTCTGGTGATCACGGGCTCTCAGTCTACTACAGGGCCGTCTTAACCGGGGGTTCAAGGGTGCGGCCGCACCCGGGCGCGTAGCCCGAGGGGGCGCAGGCCGAGCTTTATATTATATCAATTTTATCAGGATATCTTCGAAATTGACAAACTCCTGGCCCTATCCCCCCCCCCTCTACCCCCTTTTTCGTGATCAAAGGTAGCCTATGTTCGTTCCCAAGCTTTAAATTATCTCTGTACCAAATTTCATTAGGAAATCTACAAAAATGACAAACTTTCATCCCCTATTTCCCCCCCATAAACCCCTTTCTCGCAACAAAAGGTAGCCTATGTCCGTTCTCGAGCTCTAATACACCACTGTACCAAATTTCATCAAGATCGGTTCAGTGGTTTAGGCGTGAAAGCGTAACATACAGACAGACAGACAGAGTTACTTTCGCATTTATAATATTAAAAGTATGGATTACAGGTCTTAGAGAAAAATAAATGAAACATCAAAAATTTATTGCGTTTTTTTTTGTTGACCCGGGGGAGGGGGCGCAGACTGAGCTTCGCACCCTGGCGCTATATAGCCTTAAGACGGCCCTGGTCTACTAGGCTTATCTTTTCTTATGTGGAATTGAAAATAAAAAGGGTGAAATTTAGGTATAATTAATTTACCTATTCCTACCCATTCGGTGAAATACAGGTGCACATAATATACGTAATAAATTCCTGTTCTGAGAAAAAAGGAACTAACTAACAACATCATCTGTATATCCCGAAGGCAGAAAAGCCTGGTCAGTATGATGTCACTTCGCCTAATAGTAAGTTTTTTACCAAGCCTTAGTAACGTCTCAGCTGATGGTCCTCATTATGTAGGCCTCTATATTATACGAAAAAATAAATTTTATTTAGATGCATGGTATGACTTTTCAGCGCCAATCAATAGTGCGATTGATGCGTGCAGGGGAAATCGCGTTCCGGTCGGTTGTGCTTATAGGATGAGCCGATTGGGGAAGATACCGTTCTGCTCCATTATGCTACGCAATAATCCTCAGAGCAGCGACATGGACCTGAACAACTACAAAGATCTGATCAATTTTAAAATATAATGTAACTATTTGTAAATAAATTATTTATGTGTAAGGGTTGGGTTATTCAAATGGATGATTTGATTTCGCTTAAATACAACTGTAAAGAAAAAAAAAGACGGGTTACACTCCGGGAGTGCCGGCAGAAGTTAAAACATTTTCTTTCTTTCTTTTTTTGTTATATACAGAGAAAAAGATAAAAAGAACATACCATACCATAGCTATAAATTAATATAGCGCCAATCATAGAACCTATCACTAATTTTCTGTCAGAAGAAATTAATGAATTACAAAAAGAAAATAAACACAAAAGGTAATAAATTACAAAAAGAAAAAATAATCACATAAAGTGTCATAAGCCCAGGTTCGAACCCGGTACTATCGGAAACCATAAGGACTTACAGTCGAAGCACTTACCGTTAAGCTACGAGCTTCTTACCGTACCTAACAAAATAAACAATCTGTAGCTAATGTTATATGACGTCAGTCGTCGGTTACGGTTCAAAGGTCAAGTGGTCCTGACGCGAGTTTAGCACTTTTTACCCATCCAACGCCGCTAAAGAAGTTTTCACTTAAAAAAAATGTCTTATATTTATGTCATCTTCTACGACATCAAGCCCGCAGTTCTTGGGTCTATGTCTTCGCTGCCTTTGGTCCTGCAGCAATCAGATATATTAACCAAATGCGATTAATGTATAGGGCCCTGCCAAGACCTTCGGGGCTCAAGCCAGTCTCACCTGCATACTGGTTCACCTGCTGATTAAAGATGCAGCAGGAGAAGATTAACAAAGGTAGTATGGGAACTACGTACATATTTTCTTTAAATCAAGGAAACTTACTTTTTACAAATAACTACTCGTAATTTATGAAATCTATAAAAAGCGACCGCATTTGAATGAATTGTAAACCACCATGTGACGTGGGTAGGAGTTGTTTGAAGCATTTCTCTTCAAAGAATACGCTCCGGTGAACTCCGATCCTATCATAACGCAATCGCATATCGACGAACTACTGACTACGATATAGTCCTATCTGTACTCACCACTAGGATTGTGAACCTTACATCATACGCATTAGATCGATAATTCGAACAAGAAATAACATGGAACTATATACGAGAGCGCCAGTAAAAATCTGCAGATATTTACGTTGATAGCGTTCCAGAAAGAAGTGGAGTAGATACGTGAACTCGATCAGGGACCATAATAACCTAAAGCTCACGTTATTCCTCCAATAAAAGTAACGTATGTCTCTACAGATTGAAAACAATCTTCTCTTGACTTATTAAATGTAACATATTTTTGTTATTTTTCAGCAAGGGATTGTTGTTGAAAATAATTTCTATACTTTGCATTTGTTTGGAAGAATGAAAATTAGTTCGTTAATCTTTCTGTCCTATATCATGTTGTAATGCCATAGTTACTGTCCTAGTATAAGTAGGTAAACAGAAACACGATCCTTTTGAGTTGTTATACGGTTGTAATGTATTGAGTGTGTCGTGTTAACTACTCAATGAAAGCACAGTCTGCTTAACTAGACATTTTAATTAAGAACTGATAAATAGTCCAATTTGTCCATACAAAGTTGTGAAATTGCAGTGTCCAGTCCGAGGCATAAACTTAATTGAAAATATATTAAGGGATGTTATTATAGATTGTATGTAGGTACCTATATCAAATAAGTAGTGCCGGGATGTGAAATAAAGCAAGTAACATTAACAGTTCATAATGGCTATCTTCGGAGATCAAGTCAATTTAACCTGAAAGCCAGTTCATCTGTTGAAGTGCTTACTAACAGCCGAGGCTCTGATCGAGGCACATTGCACAGGCTGTTTTGATTCTGGTTGTGTAAGCGCTCCAGGTCGTTCGACAAGTTATAGTTAGCGTCTCCCATTGAGCGTTTAATTTCGCAATTTTTACTTCATTTACCATTTTCTTATTACATATTATATGCCTACATATCATATTCCTACTACGGCAATTGGAATAAAATATATGTCACAATTTGTAAAATTCGTTACATTTTGGTCAGTACGACTTGAAACCATTAAATTATCCTCAAGTAGTTATGGCATAAGTATATTATATGTTCAATAACATAATGATTATAATACTTTTACGTCAAGTACCCGTATTAAGGAAAAAAATATAAAGTCCACAAAAACCATAAAATTTCCCCCTAAGCTTCCGTTCACCGATAATCCCTTTAGCGAGGGAAAAACTTCAAAAGTTTGTGCGGGCGTTGTGGGGTCTTGAATTTTTGATCTCTATTAAATTGTTTCAAATGGTTTAACTTGTCGCGGCTCAATCAGTGCAAGGCGAGGCGAGGAGCCGCACGGAGCCGCGTGGTGGCGCGTTGTTTCACGCTTGCTGCTCTGAATAGAGATGCTGAGATTGCGTTCTACTCACGCATGACGCCGCACAGTGATTCGAATAAAATATAGTTGGATAAAAATATAGAATATTTATTGACTTACAGGAGTATTGATAGGGCTTTCACTGATCTTATGTAGGTGCTTAACTACTTGCTAACATCTCTTTACATTTGGTTCGATCGGTATCCATTTGCAAAGAGTTCTAGTAGGTATGGTACATTTCTTGATAAATATAAAAATTATAACGAGTGAAAAATAACTAAACAATTTTTTATAGGTCTCTGCCCGCGTGGATGTTGGTTATCGCGACCAAACATAGCCTATATCCTTTCTCAAGGTCTAATCTACCCCTGTACAAAAATAAGGCAGGTATTTTTTGTTGGTAACAAAGAGTCTGTGTACCGATTATTATCAGCTTTCTACCTTGAAAACTGCGAAAAGTCACATTTAATTTTACCCCCTCTTTTAAGCGATTAGGGCCAGATTTCGAAATAAAAAAATAATGCAAGATTTTTTTTGTTTATCACAAATAGTCCGCATACCAATTTTTAGCTTTATACCTTGAAAGTTCCGGTATGCTCCATCCAAACTTCCACCGTCCATTTTAGGGAAGTGGGGGGTTAGAAAGAAAAAAAAAAGTAGCCTATGTCACTCTCCATCCCTTTAACTATCTCCACTTAAAAAATCACGTCAATTCATCTCTCCGTTTTGCCGTGAAACACGGGCAAACAAACAGACACACACACTTTCCCATTTAAAATATTAATACGGAAAACATGATGACTCATAAATTCTTATACTTGTAGAAGTAAGTATTTACGCTTCGATACTTCACTTTCTAGTCTGCTTGTATGTTGGGCTTGTTAGTAATATAAACGCACTTTACTGGGTAACAAAAACCCTTAATAGTAAGACAGAAACATTATTATCAATTACCAAATACATACATTGTTTTATATATAATTATGCGCTCTCTACTGATCATTAGGGGATTATCGGGAAAAGCATTACTAAATTCTTATTTGGGAGATTACCTTTATGACTGATATTAAATGTTTGTTTTTATCCTGTTATACGCGAATTACTGTACCCCGACAATAGGTGAAGTGATATTCAGGGCTTAATTTCATTGTGTTTTTACTGTCAATATTTTCAGAGGATTATGATGTCAAAGCGGTTTTTGTTTAATTTGAAATGAAACGTTGACATGACTAAATAAATAAAATTAATTACACTGACACTGACAATGACAGACTGACATAGTGATCTATCAACGCACAGCCCAAACATCATCATGATCAGGCTGAAATTTGGCATGCAGGTAGATGTTATGACGTAGGCATCCGCTAAGAAAGGATTTTGATTAATTATACTCCCAAGGGGATAAAATAGTAGATGAAAGTTTGTATGACACTTTGTCAATTTTAAACCGATCGGGCTGAGACTTTGCATGCAGAAAGCTACTATGTTGACTCAACACTAAGCGATAACCGTCATCCACGCGGGCGTAGCCGCAGGCAACAGCTAGTTTTCATATAATATTTTTGTTAATACTTCATACAAAAAATACCATCAAAGCAAGACTTAGACAAGACTCCTAGATCCGGTCAATTATTATTTTATCTGTTAAATAATATCGTATAACCATAAATCGTGGATAGTTACGGGAGGTGGAGGGTCGGGCGCATCACGGCAAAACTGATTTATTCACTGGTGATATTTTATAGCGCAGTTTGTTCCGGCCGTTATTGTATTAGGGCGGCTGTTTGTTACATTACCTCTGCCCTAGCCCTCGCCCCATAACTTATACTAGAAATACACTAGACAGTTTTCTTAAGGAATCTAATTGTTTTTGAAGTTAACTTATTTTGTGTTAAAGTTTAGTGAAGTGTTTTGAGCAAGACATTACTGGATTAAAAAATAGAGGTGATATTTATTGGGTGTTACACAGGATGCTCAGTTATAAACCTACAATATTTCAGTGCGATATTGTATTTAAATATTGTATCTTTATACAATGGGTTCAAACGGGTGTGTACTTACTATACCGGATATCGAATACTGGTATGAGTAATATGTATACCTATTGTATACACCCAGATTTTATGGTCGTTTCGGATATAAAGATTTTCGACAGAGTTTCGATAGCAAAATCATCTGGAAGTCTATAGCTATTCAATCACGCAGTATTATGGAGTGATGTTAATATGTTATTATCCACTAGCTTTTGCCCGCGGCTCTGCCCGCGTGGATGTCGGTTATCGCGAACAAATATAGCTATGTCCTTTCTCAAGGTCTAATCTGCCCCTATACAATATTTCATCAAAATCAGTTTAGTGGTTTAGGCGTGAAAGCTTAACATACAGACAGACAGAGTTACTTTCGCTTTTATGATTTTAGTATGGGTACTTAACAGTTGTCAACTATACAAAACTACTAGCTCAGATTTATATTCAACTCTTTATATTCGGTAGGCCGACCCCTTGACGTTCACTCCCTTAAAATCATTTTAAATTTCATAACTAGAGCTCAATAAAAAATAACGTAACTGTCCCCCAATTTTTTTAAATTGCGTGAAATTAAATTTAGAATATACTCTTTATCCCTCGGGAGTCTGACAAATAGCCGCGCGGCGCACGGTACGATTTAGCCACGCTGTAATTGGTTTTTTAATGCGGCACTTGCGAAGTACCACCTTCCGCTTTATCAAGTGAATACATTATCAAATTGTTAGGCCGCCAACGCGACCCTCGGTCTATGAATAAGAATCAAAATGCGCTACTCGTTCACACACCGCGCGTCGACCACAAGCGAGGGGGTGCCAAATTAGTGATCGCGGTTTACGAATAGTCTTTTTAACGGTTAATAAATATAAATTAAACTGTAATGTTTATTGTTGTACTTTAAGGGAGTCAATCACACTTATTGAAGGCTTACTTATCACTAATTTATCTTCAAAAATATTGCATAAGTACTTTGATACAATGTGAACTCAGATAACAAAAAGTTCTTCCTATGTATTGATGTTTTAAATTGTCTATTATTAACAAAAGTATTTTTTAGAATGCCTAGATCGATATCGATGTACTCTTGCCATATACTTGCAAGGTAGGTACATAGTAGCAGTTGTGTAGTGAAATTGCTTTGGGGGGCTTGTAAAATGTAGTTATAAGTATGATAAGATACGCTAGAACTACCTGAACTACAATACCATCCTTCACTTCATCTTAACATATAAAGAAAACTACATTGAGTGATATCGACAGGGGTCTGACTGATAGCGCAGATGGAGGGCGCATTAAATTTGACAAGCGGAGGTATTCATAAAGCATACCTATATAAGAGTGCGTTCCCATTGCAGAAACAACTTTATAGAAGGTAGTAAATAAGCAACGAAATAAAAAATGTGTTGAATTGTTATATTTTTTGGTTGGAATTTCCATCGTAGGTAAGTAGGTACTTAGATTCGCATTATAACGTTCTGAATTCCACAAAACACTGGATTGTCGTGTCGTCAATGAGCTGACAATGGAGCTGTATAAGTTCTATGCGAGTGGTACATCTCATGAATCCAGTCACGTTCCACGTTACGTTCGATCCTATGTCCAACATTGTGCCCATTGCCGGACCATTCTGATAACGAGTCTATTGGCGAAGTACCGACGTATCTCTCGCACTCGTAAACTTCGATTTTATGGATGTTGTAACGTTATAGAGAAAAATATTATCGTAATAAAGATGATTATGTAATCCGTAATCTCATGCGTAGGTGCTAATGTTTTGATCACATTGAAATTCAGAAAACTTAGTTACATTCTAATTTTGGAACTATATGTACAGTTAACTGTCCAAATACCTACTGTATTATTGCATGCAGAAATTCTGTGTGACATGCTGTACACTATTGTAATTTTAAAATCTTAATACTTTACCATATTTCATCTAATAAATGGATTTATTTATTATTATCAAATAAAGTCGAAACACTAAACTTGTTTAAATGTTTTCATACATATTAAGAATACCATCAATGTAAATCTTTAAAATTCCGCTAGGCGAATCCGGTCAGGTTCAATAATAAATTTTGGGGCAAAAGTACAAGTGTTCTCAATATGTGTAACCACAAATTCCACCAAGTGCTATCAATCAACAGTATAAATAGACTAAAATGATTTTATTTAACTTTTAGCTATTACTTAGTAATTAGTGCATTTCCTAACGTTTCAGTAGCTATTCAGTAGCCACACAAGACTCATCATGACTTGAAATTTGATAAACTCGCTAAAGAGTTTCAAGTCGTCCAGGTTAATCCGTAGAGTAATTCAGAATTGAAAATAATCCTGTGGATAATATGTTTCATTTATGGTTAGCGGCAGTTTATTAAGTCAATGACTGGAACCTAAACCTAGGTTAAACATAAAAAGTAAAACATAGCAAACTTCAGGAAATTAAGCGGATCTCTTTCTACACAAATAAAACTCATCTTACGCTTATTCTGGCCTGCAATATAGTGGTCACAAATACTGCAACAAATGACTGACTACAACCAGTAAAGTTTAGTGTGGTCCTAAAAAGTTTGAATACCTAATTTTGTTATAAGTTTTCTCGTTTAAAAATCTAGTAAATGTTGTTTGTTATCTCTCGTGTTTATACTAAATATTCGGGTGCCTTTTACTATCATTCTGGGAAGGACATGTAAAAAGCGTGGCTGAACAGTTATCCCTCGCATAAAGATGGCTAATGCTGTTAGTGTAGGAAATCTGTGCGCTACATCGGGAGCTTGTATTCGTGGTTAAGTGGCCCATTCGCGTGCAAACGAGCGCGTACTTTAAAAATAATAAAACCCCTTCAATATCTATGGCGGGAGCGGAGTGCGGGTACTGAGACTCTGTTGTTCTTTCATGAATAGTATCAACCTACTTTTGAGGTTGTAGTGGTTTAGGATACTTGACTGCTTGCCAGCAATTTTATTGAGTAGCTACTAGTTTTATGGGTAGATATACCATAGGTATCAAGTTGATTAATCTTCTTCGTCTTCATACTAGCGTTAATTCCAGTCGCATCCAAAGCTTTCAACTTGGAGTCTGAGGTCCGCTTTACCAGTTTAACTGCAGATTTGGTTGAACTCTACCACAAGTAGGTACTACCATCTGACCTCCTCAACCAAAAGGCGATATTGAAGCATTGCAGTTGTTAGACTTGTTAGGGCTTCAACTACTTGTAACGACTGCCATATATATTTATATAGCAACCAGGACCGACAGCTTAACGTGTTCTCCGAGGCACGACCAGACCAATGCAAATATCCATATTCATGCATACAAACTTTTGCATCGAACCCGCGCCTCCTGCGTAGCGGCCGCATTCACTATCGCTACGACACAGAGGCTATCGTATCAAGTTATCTATATGGACCTATGTACGAGACAAGTTGATACCTACCTGCTTAGTGAATTTAAAACTAAAGCTTGTCAATTGGTAGTCTACACGCGTAAGACTTCCTAAGTTCATATGGCTTACATTTAAAATTACACTCGGTAGGTGGTGCTGCAATCGGATTATAGAATTTGTTTTTTATGAACTTATTTACAGGCGAAGCCGGGTCTCGGGTAGCTACTCTTTTCATATGCACATTGCGTAAAATACAATAGCACCTCGTATAATGTGATAGCGTTACGACTACCGAGTGGGGTGTCAGTTGTGTGCACAATTCATAAACTGACCGTGGAGGTCGCAAGTGTAAACACGGCTTAACTAACCGTCTTGTCACCTTTGTAGCGATATCATGTGACTTGGAAATTGCCGTGGAGACGTAATACCTAATTTTTTACAAATCTTGTTTGAGCTAAAGCTTATATTGATATATAAGCTTTAGCTCAAACAAGATTTGTATCGTTTTTCAGACGTTGGTTCCGTTTGTTAATAGAATTGTTTAACTATATTTAAAAGAGGTACAGAGGCAGTAGTTGAGGTCCAATGTGGTAACGTTACATTGTAAATTGAAAACTACAGTTAAATCCATTGAGCATTATTGTAGCTTTTCTAGCTTGGCATAGAGTCACGTGAGACACCAGTTCTTCAGTTGCTTCCTCAGTAACTATGGATAGGAAAGGATATAGAGTAAAATGGATAGAAATTTACAACCGAAAACAAAAGCATAAACGACATTCCCATCGAAAGATACATCATATAAAAAATAGGCATAGAAGATACAACCCGTATTTCCTTTATTCCAGTTCCATTCCCGTGACGCGGCACCTCTATCTAGTTAGAGACGAGCACGGGTAAAAATGAAATATAGAGGCAATCCAAATAGATTGTTATCTACCCACGTGTTTACCGGCGGCGCCGCGGCACGTTCGCGCTAACAAGCGACCCTCTCGCCTTAAAACACCGGTGACAGACACCCTTACAGCACCCATCCCTAAACTGCACGTCGTAATTTGACAGTACTGCTTTTGACAGGTGCCCAAGCTTTTCTTCTGTCGTACTAACATAATACATACGACGTTGACCGCACTTCAGTAAAAAATTCAGTTATCTTATAAATGTTTTATCATTCTGTTGACTCATTAGTGAAAAGGAAAATTAATTTTTATCCTACAAAAATATAGATATCATTCATAAAAAAATCGGAGTGATACGCAGTAAACGCGTAAAGGCGTAATTATATTTTCGTGAAGTTTCATATCATATATCCCTAATAATCTATTACCATACCTAAATTGCATGTCAACATTTCCGTATTTTTATTGCTATCAAGACTGCAGAAATGTTCGATTCATTGAGAATAATTTTAAGACTTAATTGACTTGGATATTATTATTCTTAAAGTGAGATGATGGCTTTATGGAATCAGTAGAATGGCCACAAAAATTTTGCTCATCACTACTAAACAAATCAGTCCTTGTTGCATACAAAACCGTACATGGACAGTTTATTAAAATATCAGACACTAATCGACACCCATAAAAATTAATGTCGCAGAGAAAACACACTTCCTCGGTATTAATTGTTCGCCTTCGCCTAAGGCTATAAACGTTGGTTAATCTCATGTATCATAGCGGGGCGGTCATTGATTTGGCGCTATCGGGTGGTTTCGGTGACTTATTACCGGTCCCCTCGCGTCTCGCGCCCATTACCTCCGTGACCGGTGACCCTGGTTCAGCCACGTCTCTAATAACTGCTCCTCTAATACACCTCATCTTTCCCAACTGATGTACTATTCGTTTCGTGACTAATTGGGCGTAGGTGTATCTGATTTGTGTGTATAGTGGTTACTTTGTTTGATTTAAAGTTCGATTTAGTTGTCGGTTAACGAACTTCGTTAACCGGGACCATAAGTGTGTTGAAAATGTGGTTAAAATTCTATTTTAAATGTATATACTTCGAGTATAGATTTATTGGACTTCAATGAGTTCATCATTCGTGATGTAACTATTGTTTTGGAAACCCCAGTTTACTGACACCAACCCCAATGAGAATTGTAGACCTCTAATTTACATATTTCAATTTTTTTTATAAATCGACATTTTTTATTTTAATAATATTTAAATTTCTAACACATTGATTACCTAAATCTGAAAGTCGTGAACTACAGTCGCTGTTTGAATGAGTCAAGACCGTCAATTTTAAACGTCTTTAACTAATATACTGTTTATTTCAATTATTATATTGTAGCAAAGCTGTAGGTAGACAAAGCGCGATAAGAGAATTACAAACCATCATTAACATAATCCCCGGCGCGGGCGCAAAACAGATAGCGGTAAGATGCTTAGGTAAATTAACTAAGCGCGCGTCTACGACGCCGCTACGCCTGTAGCGCGCGCTCTTGAGGCTCGTAGGCTCTCACTTTATCAACTTTATTGACGTGAAAGTAAAATATTTCCCCCATTTTATGTGAAAGTTGAAAACCATTTATTTTTATATTATTATCACTGTTGTGCAGTGGGTAAGTACGACATTTAAAATATAAATACCGTACTTTTCATACTTTGCTCGCGGTTACGCGTATTTGAATTAATGAATCAGTTCCCGTGATCTAGAGGAACCTATTCCAAGGGTAAACGTGTAAGTAATAAATGTGCTATATCGAACTATCTTTGTGACAAATATCATCCAGTTGTTCAGACGTTCGGGCGTAATTCAGAAAAACAACCATGACGAAACAATTCAGACAAATAACCATGCATACTTCAAAATTTTTCATGTATAGGTTACAAGTAAGATTAGTAAGCTACAACAACATTATTTAATTTGCACATTATGATTTGTGTTTTCAATCATATCAACAGAAGACAGTGGAACACATACCCGGCTTATCTATAAAAACCCAATTCGTCATCAATTCTGTGTGCTCCTTTAAGTCGATGTAGGCGTGTGCAGTTGTGATTGGATTAGGCTCGTCGTGCGCTGACGAGCCCCAAGGGACAGGTGCTCCGGCCCACGGCCTTCGGCGATGCAATGACACCTTATTCCTCCACCTTAATAACGCACTGTTCAACTCAATACAAATAAAACCTACTAGTGATGAAGGTCATTCACTCGGATCACATAAAACTTAACGAAATTGCCGGTTTTTTATTATTCTTTACGGATGATGTCCGTCGTAAAGCATGTTTCTCGATTTTAGTATCGTATTGACAAAAAATACTGTGATGGGCGAGTGGATATTACTATTCGCTTCCGTGCGAGTGATTCTAGTTCCATCCAAAGATTGATTCGAATCGAATAATTTTACTCATGTAGTACAAAGTAATACTTATGATCGTCAACTATACATTTGCCTTCAGAATGGTAAGGCAATAGAAAAAATCCGTAAGAAACACATACTCTTCAAAAAAGATTCAATAATATAAAACTAAATTTAAAACATGTTGAGGAAATATGTAGGTTATGAAGTAGTGAACCGAATGTTCAAACAATCATTCATATTTCGGTGTGGGCCCAAAGTTTCAAAATGTCTAATTTCAAAGGGGCTTACGCATATTTTTACGATATTTTTGCTGATATGCAATCTGCAAAAATATCGTGACGCTATGACAAGTATATACGGTACCTAAGTAGCTAAAGTTACAAGTGGTGTGGTAATAAAAGGACTGTGATAATTATTTACTGGCGATCTTTTTACTTCATATTTTTATGTGAATGTTTAAAGAAGTAAGTAATATAAGTAGATATAAATCTATAGAAGAAAATAGTAAGATGTCCAGTGTTGCAGCTATTTAAAGAAATTATTAGGTGCAATTACGCAGCTTGTTGTGCGTGATTGGAATGCGCACTGAGAGTAGGGCGAGGGTCCGACGACAAATTCTTACAAATTAATACATCTATCTAGGAGCCGCCTCGCGACCGACTACGATACGTGTGGAATACTTTATCATTCTAACGTAACACAATTCCCCGGCGAGGTATTCAACTTAAGTAAGTGTGGCTACTTCTTTAACTGACATGATTAGATTTGATTTAGAATTTATTAATCGACTTTCTTTGAGTTTGTCCAAATATCTATGAGGCTTAAGATAATAAGTACTTCAAAATCTTTATCGTGTAGGTACTTCGAGTACCAAAAAGAAAATTCCCAGACCTACGGCGGCGGGGATGTAATGTAGTCTAGTCTGCACCCTGTCAATACCGGGTGTAAGACCCGAAAGAAAATTTCGAAAGAAAATTTATATCAATATGTAGTATACCCGGAATACTAACACGGGTCTTCGGCTTCGAGAGCGTTTCCCGTTACACCCGGTAGGTATAGTCGATGAAGTCCGGTCTGGAACTTGACACTTTTCAAATTGAAAAATGAAGGAACGTTTTACACTCTCTAGTCCGAGAATTGAAACTTCAAAGCTTTAATTAATTCGTTACTTAAATTTCAAAAATCATAAAATGAACATCATACCGAACGATCACAGATAAGAGCATTGTCTGTGACAATGCCGCAACATCGCGGAGAATTCTATTTCTAATCTGTGAGTATAATCTGCAGCGTCAGCGCGACGCTGCAATATGCGTCGCTCGCCACGCTCATCTTAGCTTCACACTCGTTGTTTCGAGAGCAATCGAGGCGCCAATAAAAAAGGCGATCGTCGCCCCGAGCCCGGGCACCGACTTATTTACAGAACACCCTGCCGTCGCTATTTATTTTATTGACTGCCATTTGCCCAGACTTTTATCGCTGCCCACTTCCCGGATAAAACAACAGCAGCAGGTAAAGATTGTCCATCGCGTATCTAGTAAGTACCTACTACTATCCTGGTGCGGGGTCGTCGTAGCAATCATGATAACTATCCCCGGGTCAATTCTAATAAAACATTAAACTGCACAACATTTGTTCTCACTTTGGGCAACATAATTTACCAACAATGCTTGCAATAGTTATGTGCACAATTGTTTAAATAAGTAAAGGGTACCTATTTATTGTACAAGTTAATAAATTTTATTGCTTTTAGTAAGTCACATTAATTGAGGGGTTAAATTTTATGGTTTTTATTGCAACTGATATTTGTAATAATATTGTTATTATTTGTTTGTTAAACCGATATGAAACTTGCAACAATTAATAATTATAATGTATATACTTAACTAAAACCTGTATTATCAATAGCAAATGATATTACAAAAAAATACTATGCAACATCTATTCTCTTATCCTCAATTATAAAAATTAAACCAAATAACATTTCGCTGATTCCGGGAATAAGTTGGAATATACGTAATATATTTTTATTAGATACCAGCGGTAGCAGGCCACCGGGGCACGCACCGGCCGCTCCAGCAAGGGGTAACTTCCATTTTCCACACATCATTGCATCGGGCCGCAGATTTATTTGCATGCGGGCCGCTGACCAGGATCCATTACAGCCATTATGATGCTATCTGATCAACCGTCACGAGAGTTATGGCGCTCTTGTTTTTCTTAACTACATGAAAAAATGCCAACACAGGATAAATTGAATATTTAAGAAACAGAAACGGGGGAATTTGGATGTGAGCTTGGTTATAGCTTCCGGTATATTTCTTTTATTTGGGGTGGCTTCAGGCAGTGGACGGGTTAGTGTAAATTGTATCCAGCTGAACTTAGGTATTTAGGGTAAAAAAGGGTATTGAGAATCACTTAGGGAGATTTTAATCAAAAGCGTACCTAGTTCAAAATAAAATATTCATTAAAAACTATAATTAAAGTTAAGTTACTCACTCATAAATTATGATAAGTTTTGATTAATTCAAGTTTAAAAAGCAGGCTTGGCTCCTATTTCATTGATGTTAGTGGAATGAAAGTTAAACTCATACCTATTAATTACGTATGGTCTCGTCACATTGAGCAATCAAAACAAAATTGGTTTAGGCTGACACTGGTTAGTCTATGGGAAATAAGGGCCAATAAACCTGTAGACAATTCTAACTTTAATGAAAGTAAATATTATATGAACAACATTTTGAGAATACATTAGGCTTATTTACTGTTTTCGATGTTCACTATATCACAATTACAATGACATAATTACTACACTCATCTAATAGCTATCGGCAATCAATGTTTCGGAAACTCAAGTACGAAAACTTTGACTTAACTAACTTCTTATAAGTAGAAGTCGCGGAACATCGGTAGGGCGGGCTGCTATTTCCAACGTTTCATTCAGATTTATGCCACGCGTCCGGACTATCGGCCGCTAGTAGCTCAATACAGATAATGAACAGGGCGGAAACTATAAATCTACTTAGTCGCCAAAGTTACGTAATAGAGAAGAATCGAGAAAGTTGAATAAACATAATATAGTGTTTAGCTCGTTTGTGTTCTTCCACGGTTCGTTGGTATCGGGCGCCGGTCTTCCGCGCGCCATTTGAACCCGCTTAGTGAGGTTTCCGCTTAAGCGTATTAATCTGAAATTAGGTCGCAGTTAACACCCTCATCAAGTATCTATATGGGTTACCGATCCCTTGTATTGAACTTTTTGTTTTGGTTGATAGATTTCTTGATGTAAAGTAGGTAGGTACATACCAACCGAACCGTACCATATTTTATGTTTGAGTCAGATTTTAAGGAATTCTCGATAACGATCCAAGAAAACCTCATAATTATAACATTAATATTGTTATTTATAGATCAGTAAATTGCATGCACATACTAAACACATTCTTAATTATTTTAGTGAATTTAGTGGTCAAGTCTATTGGTAAATCATAACGTGTATTCTGGGTTTGTTTTTACCACGGAGGACAGAATATAATATTTTCTTCTCCATGGTTTTTACCGTCGTCGTCGTTTACTTTATTTAATCTACAAAAACATGCTTAGTTTATACTGTATTATTATTTGTGTAATAAGCTGCGATTATGCAAGCGGTCGCAATAATAGTGAAGATATTTTGACCGCGCTTGAGGGCGATTTTATTTTACTGAACGCTTTATTGCTTCCATATCAATAGCCTAGTGCAGCACAATCAATTGCAGTTATTATTGGAGTATCGATATATCAATTCTGTTATTTATACAATTGAAAAATAAATTTTACATTTGCCAGTTTTGAGAAAGATAATCCAAAAATAACCTGCTATATTGCTCTTCGAAATTCTAATAACGAGTATTTTATTCTCTTGGTAACTGAAGAATTCCTTTGTTTTGGTATTTGTAAAAATAAGTTAAAAACTTATGTTTGCAAATTACTTAACAAGGGAATTTATCAGTTAAGAACTTATTTTTGCAAATAAGTGTCTCTATTATAGTGCTCAACGTATTCGATGTCCTACCTATATGATGACAACATTTTATGCTTCATACTCCTCTCAACAACTCTTACCGCGTCTAGTCTATGCTGTAAAATTTACGAGTATTTTACTATCAAAACACCGTCGAGTGTTATGAACACAACTTGAGTACTTTCAAGGTTCAATTACCTACTATTTTCGCCTGGTAGTGAAGCGGCCATCGATATGTCGACTACAACACTAGTGGTCATATATTGCCATGGGATGGACGCGACAAATCAAGTCACGAGCTGCAATGGGGCGGCTCCGTATCGACAGCACTGATTTATCGCGGAACAGCATTATCTCACCCGAGGTTGTCTTTATTCTACATCTGTCCCGTTTGCCTGTATTGTGAAAGACTTTTTAATAAAGCTCTTTTAGAATTCCAAAAGATCTATATTATAAAATCTTTAGTTAGCTTGAATTATAATGGTAGCAGCAAATTCAAACTAAGTAAAGCTATCAAGACTTATTATTTTACCTACAAACATACTATTATTTGTGGGTTATATAGTGATTATCTGAAAATTATGTTTTATGTAGTGATAACGATATGAAACATTTATTATGTTTAATGTATTATTCTAAAATGAAAATTAAACAACCGCTGCATGTTATCGCAACCCGAAATGATTTCGAAAGTTTTCATAGGTATTTTAAAATTCAAGCGGTCACGAGTATCTAACATTAAATTTAAGTTCTATTTGAAGAGGACGTTTAATCGGTTGTTAACGGCCGGTGACCGTGGTAAATCTCTGGTAATCCGGCGTAGAACAAATATAGTTGAGAGGTAGATAAGGTGCGTCCGGCACATGGTGGCCGTGCGCGGGCTGCTAATGTGCCATTTGTATGGTGATGCGCGGCCGCAGTCGTGTGCCGCCACCCTACTCCACCCGATGCTCTACATTTACTTGCTTGAAGCCTGACACTGTGACAGTCTTTGTGGATCATGTTAGTAATGTAAGGTAATGTTTTTCACCAGTATTTGCAGCTTTTTGTAAGCAAACGTACAGTCATTGTGTTCGTAGATTATGTACCCAGACGCTTGCTACGGATACTAAACGAACCTGTCCAATTATTTTCAGGTTGAACATCATATTCGTTAAAAAATGTATTTGTAGGTACCTACTTATTACTAGTTAGTGCCCGATTTGCACTACTTCTGCATCCTAGCGTTAATAATCCCAATCGCATCCGGAGCTTTTTCAACTTGGACTGGGCTGGGGTCCGCTTTACCAGTCTAATTGCGGATTTGGCTGAACTTCGATATTTTCTGTGAAGCGACTGCCTTATTTCCTCCACAACCCAAAGGCGATATCGAAGCTTTGCACCTAGACCAGTTGTTGCATTTTGAGGGCTCCAACTACCTATAACGACTGCCATAGATGTTCGTATGGCAACCGTGACCGACCAGTTTAACGTGCTCTCCGAGGCACGACAAGACCAATGCAAATACCCGCTGGCCGCTACACAGGAGGCGTGGGTTCGATCTCCGCTCAGTGCAAATATTTGTATGCGTGAATTTTTGCATTGGTACACATTTGTATGCGTTGGTATGTATACATAAGTATATTTGCATTGGTCTGGGTGTTTCTATGTATAATATGTATGCTTTTTTAAGTATCTAAGTATGGTTATCCGCACTCTAGATTCCATAACACAAGCTAATTAACCTATGCTTACCATGGATCTAGATAGCGTTGTGTAAAATGTTGTGGAATAATTATTTATTATTTTATTTTATGTTTTGCAGGAGAGGCAGTTAACAAAGTGTCCCTAAATTACAGGTAAGGAAAAGTTTGCCTTTATACCTTTCCGTTTAACAACTGTTTACGTTAATACGAAAATGGGCGTCAGAGTAAACACGAATGGCAATGTTTGTTTTCTGTGGAAAAAAATGACCGGCCGGTGGAGGTCAGTTCATTTACATGGTAAACATGCGCTTAGAATGGACCGTCACGCGCGGTCAGTCACTCACAAGACCGGCTATCAAGGGCAGGGCGGCGGGCACACCACTCAAAATAATATATTGCCTTTTAATTTCAGAAAACACACAACACAACCTGTGTGGTTAGTAGCTTAACAGCTTTAATAATATCTTGTAGCTGGCGCAAAAAGGGTAGATGCCATAACTGTTTTGCCCATCTAATGTTCCAACTTGCTGACTTAGAATTTTCTGAACCTGTGGAGTATTTTTGTCATACAAAATGCTTAGATACGCAGTTATATGTGGCTGTCCAAGACTCAGGCACAGTTGGCCTTATGGCACGTCGCTTCTGTTTGCTTACTTATTGTTAAAAAAAGACGGGTTTGCACGCCGGGAGTGCCGGCAGAAGTGAAAACTTTTTCTTTCATTTTTTCTTCGTTTTAAACATAGAAAAAGATAAAAAGAACATACCATACCATACCATGTCCACCAATCCATATCACACCATATCCATACCAATCATAGAACCTATCACTAATTTTCTGTCAGAAGAAATTAATAAATTACAAAAAGAAAAAATAATCACAAAAAGTAATAAATTACAAAAAGAAAAAATAATCATAAAAAGTGTCAGAAGCTCAGGTTCGAACCCGGTACTATCTGAAACCATAAGGACTTACAGTCGAAGCGCTAGCGTACCTAGCTAAATAAACACTCTGTAGCTAGGAATGTTGTATGACGTCATGTCGTCCTCTTAAGTCGTCGGTTACGGGTCAAAGGTCACGTGATCCTGACGCGAGTTTAACACTTTTTACCCATCCAACGCCGCTAAAGAAGTTTTCACTTCAAAAATATAGGGCATTCGAGAACATGTAAAATTATTGATCCTTGATAGTATTTAATTTATAAAATTTCGAACTGTTTACGTTTCTATTCCTCTGAGACCTAACTATATTTGTGTGTTTATTTCCCAAAAAAATCTTTTGAATTAGTTTTTATCTTTAATACACGATAATGATGTTCGATGCCGATAATTTAATTTAGACTCGATGGTATTGCGGATGAGTCGGCACTAAGAGTGCGTCATTAGCGGTTATCACTTCATTCCGGATGAAAAAACTTCAACAGCCCTCGGCGCCTCTCACGTGCGCTTTTGATTTATTAATTTTCACCTTCATAAATATGGTACACGCTTGCATAATGAGTCGGCATTATAAATATGTATCTACCTACTGGTGATTAGGTAGGTATATCAAACAATTCTAGACACTCATGTAGCAAACAGTACTATCACATCGTTTTTTTACTGATACCCCTGGTAGGTAAGGTAATAAAACATTAAATTCAAGATATTTTGTAAAATATAATTATCTACGATAAAAATAATGCTACGGGACGGCGGTGGTATCAAAGAAGATTTTTTTACAAAATAGGTACATATACATAACACCCAGTTTAATTCATAATTTGAGTTAAGTATTCTATTTAAAAAATAAGGTATATTTTTGAGTTGTATTTAAGTTGTGCATAACCATGGAGAAGGAAATGATAGTATTCTGTCCTCCGTGTGCATAACCGTTTTGATGCTCGGTTAGTTCCACCTGTGTAGTCCGTGAGAGTGGACAGTGTGGACACTGAGAAGAACTTAGTTACGCGGGGTAACTGTCGCCGCCAACTAGCTTAATCAGCCATTCAATTAACTGCCTAGGCTCTTTACTGAACGGCGCGGTTCAATTAACGGCCTAAATGGTGTTCAGCCATGACGTTTAACTACTTGCTTAGCCATTTAATTAAACAGTTAGAATAACGATTTATTTCTGCTTGGTTATAAAAAAAAATAACCACGAAATCTGAATGCGGGAATCTTTTCCGCTCCCGAATTAGCCTTCTAACCTAACAGCGCGGCTATCACAATAAACCTATCACTAATTTACTGTGAATACACCTCTGTCTACACCCTCGGGATTTATATGTGTGTTATTTTCTATCTTATTTCGAGGTAGTGCCCCATCTTACGATTGGCCTAAGCATTAGCCAGCCAGTTTATTAAATAAACGAGACGGCTGAATATCATTCAGGCCGTTAATTGAATGACGCCGTATAGGTAGTTAACTGCCTAAGCAGTTAATTGGATGGCTAATTAAGCTAGTTGCTTTAATATTTGTCCAGGAGCACGTAGCTGTTATACGAGTATTTAGAAATACCCTTGAAAAATCAAATACTCATACTTACTTACATATCTAGTACCTATTACGCACCTCAATTATTAACACATTTACTAATTAATACCTAAGTACCTAGTTAAAAAGACCTAATGTCAAAAATGCACAGTTTGGATCTAATGTTTAGGCACAGAATAGATAATAGTACTAGCGTACGGAATGGAAGCTCACCCCCTCCCACCGATTTCATTTCCTCTCCCCGCACGTCAAAATCATGGACGCTTTCATAGGCGCCTAAAACAAAGGTTGTCGCCAGTAAAATGTGTAGGAACGGCACTTCGGGAAGAAGAGTGAAAAGTTCGGCTAGCTTCGGTTTTTAAGGCGTCCTCTCTTTCACACATGACTATAGTGAAATTTAACCCTCAAATGCACCTTGCCTTTTTGTATAAATAACTAATGAACTACACATAGTAAGACTAATAATACGTAACGTAATATGAATATGAATAAGAACATTTGTACTTTTTCCACAATATTTATTATTGAACCTGACCGGTTTCGCCTTATGGTAACTTCAAAAGTTTACATTGATGTTTTTGAAAGGTTTCTAATCTTAAACACTAGAGGTGTTTACGACTAGAAATGTTCGTAAACATTGCGAAACTGGTCAGGTTCAATAATAAATACTGAAGAAAAAGTACAAGTGTTCTCATTATGTGTACCTAACAACAAGTTCCACCAAAGGTCATCAATGAACAGTATAAAAAAAAACTAATGAACTGGATGCCAGGTACGCCCAGGAATAAATTCGTGAAAAATCTTATAAATTATAATGATTTTCATATAATTGAATGAAATTTTGAAGCATTTACTATGCTAACTTTTCAAATCGATTAATATTCATTCATTCATTCAATTATACAAATAGTCACTATATGTAAGTAATACACCTGCTACTTCCGACTATAATACAGTCCTATAGGCTGCTACGTTGAGAGGATTGCAAAGTCAGCAGCACGAACGATCGATAGCCACGCATCTCTGACTGCTTACTGAACAGCTTTTTGTTCATTCTTTGCAGTCAAACGTTTAGGATATACTTAAGTATTAAACTTACCTCTGTGTTTAATAATATTCTTCTGAAAAAGAAAAGTTATTAACACCAACATTTAAGAAACACCATGCCATACGACCATATCGTGGTATCTAACTAGACATCTCACGATCGAACACGTGAACATATGTGTGTGTGAATATTTATTAAGTTAGGTACAATGAATATAGTTTTTATGAACATTATCGGGTAACTTATAGGTGTGTCCGCGAACTCGTCCGCATGATCTTACTCCTAGATATAAATAAATAGTCGTTCGTAGTAGTAGTAGAAAAATCCCGTCCAAATCGGCCCAGCCACTTCGGAGATTAGCCGGTAGTAGGTTTGCCAAAAAGACAAAGGGACAAAAAATTTAAAAATTGTATTTTTGTTACTATACCTAGGTATTTATTAAAAAGCTATTATTTAAACATTTCCAATCTCCAATCTTAATATTTTTATAGATGTGTTATTCAACATCATCATGGAGACATATTTTCTTGATTGGATCTGAAGCCAAGGTGAACTCGGGGCTCAGGTTCCACTTGATGGTGACGATGATGTGTAAAGTATTCCTGTATATCGATAACGTAGGGAGGCTATCCTATGCTAATAAATGTCCCGGAAGGAATGTATTAAAAATCGATACGCTAGTTAAAAATTTTACTTACTTAGTTACCCTAACTAGGCAGGTATATCTATATATAAAGCGTCGGTAGCTTAGTGGTTAAGGAGTCGGCCTTACGATTTAGAGGTTCTGGGTTCGAATCGAACCCTGGCCATTACACTAACGACGTGAATTAGCATAAGCGATTTAGCTTAGTTGGAGGGTTTAAAGGGATAATTAGTAACTTCTGTTTTATAACATTGCTTCTAAAGAAATATCTATGCTATTAATATCTTCTTATAAATATAATCACGGAGATATTTTAACGGAAACCTCTCTACCTATTCACAGGAATGCAAAAGATTCTGTGTTATGTGCGCAATTTTATAATACTCTATGCATAACTGCCTATTATCCTATTACAGATGCGTGTCATCAATGACATGACATTGAACGCTAACGAGAAGAGAAGATTAATAGGTAGGCGAGATAGATATCAGCCTACCTACTTAGGTATTATATTATAGCTCCATACAGTATATGCTACTGAGAATGTCCGAATTTAGGAAATTTTAAAATGCTAAAATCGATGGTGTAACTTTGAAACGTTTCTTAACATTTCTTTATCCTAAAATCGGACATACACCGGTGCATGTTAACATACACAGAGGAAATACCGTGAATCTTAGATTAAGCGATTTCGGATCATTTCAGGTATTCATAGCAACATATGTAATACTACTATTACTTTTAATCCCACATTAATCTATCTATATAAACAAGATAGGTAATTTAATTAATTTGAAATATTTTTTGTGATGGATATTTTCATGACAATATGTCAAAATTTGGCTTAAAAGACCGAAGGACAGCTCACGATTTGATCACGATCATATGAAAAAAAAAACGTCAAATGTCAAAATACTGTGATGGATCTGTGAATTGTTTGTTTGTAAGAAAAACTTGTTAGAAAGTGTTTCTCCGCCACTAAAAACAAAGATCAAATGTTAATTTCACCTAATAGTATTATAATACATTATCTCAATCAAAAGTCTTACATGCCATTGTGGCATTATTCATCTAAGTGGTTAGCCTTGAAGTAGATGTCACCTATTAACTTACATGAGTGTTGTTTATTCTACATTTTAGTAATATTAGTCGCAAATTCACGATTATATGGCTTTGATATTTGACTTATGTTTTACGACGATCCGGAAGAGGCATGTTTTATCTAAGTGTGCGGGAGAAAGGTGCTGGCTTAGTTGTAATCAGCTGGATTTGTCTAGCTGTCCTTTGCGCGGCATCTACGGCGCCTTGTGACAAGACTCGCAGGATATTTACAGAACAGAGCGGAATCATTACCGATGGACCGACCACTTCTAATTACACTCAAGTCAGTTGCATGTACAATAAGCACTTTCCATTGCTTAAAGGAGACAGAATACAGTACTCATTTATATTTTGGTTTTCAGGACTCACATTGTGAGTGGCTCATTAAGGCTAAGAACAGTAGTCAGTATATTACTTTGAGTTTTCTTCGTATGGGTACAGAGTGTTCCTATGATTATGTGTTTGTGTATGATGGTGATTCATTTGATGCACCATTGCTTGGAAGTTTTAGTGGGAAAACAGAGCCTCAAAATGTTACTGCATCTAGTGGATATGTAAGTGTTATATATTTCATTTACGTAAAATTGTTTGTCTAATACGCAATTATTTATTATATACTGTTCTACTGTTTTACTGTTCTAGATGTTAATTTTACTATATAGTGACACTAATTATGTACTGGATGGGTTCCGAGCAACATATGCAATACATGGCTGTCCTAACAATTGCACAGGCCGAGGGCTTTGCGTGACCAATAAATGTTTTTGTGTTGGCAACTGGGGCGGCCAGGATTGTAGTGTAGAGCTATGTCCTAATGGATGTTCTGGAAATGGACATTGTAAAGGAGATAAATGCGTATGTAAGAAGGGGTAAGTGGAATTCCAGTAAATACTTATTAATACATTATAATTATACATTATAATGATACATTACATTACACAATTATAAGGATGATAAGATAAGATAGTAAAATACAACTAAAATTTAAAATCTAAATTTGTTTGTGCAAAATTTAGTTAACTCAAAAACTCAATAATTTGAAGAGTTTATATTATTTGGCAAACGAGGTAGTAATATTGAATTTTTTTTTATGATCTGAGTGGCTACACAAAAACCAAATGAAGAGTAACATTGAACACAAAACTCAAGACTAAAAATAGGGTTTGGTTTTTTAAACTTTGGGTACGGAACCCAAAAAAGGAACATTTGGATGCAAAAAAGCATTTAATTTTATGATATGTGTGCTGTTATAGTGTAGAGAAGAACTATGTGACAAGTTGTTAGCACTCTAGGATGACTTTCGGTATCAAGCTCTCTAAATCAGTGACTGAGACTGAGAACATGAAAAATTAGTTATATGAATACTCATTAGACTAAAACCACACAGTATATCCACTAGAGACCAATATTGTTAGCAATCCATGGCTACTCCGTGCGGGTGCTGGGTTCATCCCATTCCTGAGTTGGGAACTCGGGACAGTGCCTTTGTCTTGCGACCCAAGTGTAGGTTTAAAAGGCACCCTTTTTGTTGATGTACATCAACACTCGCCTTCACTACACAAGTTCCCCTCCCTGCCTAACCAAATTAACTATTATTATAAATTTAAATTTAAAAACCATTTTATTCATGGCAACTGGGCCCAATTTGTTGGTAACAATTTGTCTTATATCTATGGTTACTATGAAATATGTCAACAATTAAGTGAGGAAATTATTATCAATCAATACCATATTATTGCATAGGTATATCTGATGTCAGTCAAACTATATATTTCAAAAAGCAAATAATGAAAATCAATTATAAATTAAGTATTATATTATGAAAACGGCGAGACAATCAAGCCTTGTATGACCCCATCTTTTAAAAAGAGACCTAGACAAGCCTTTGTCTGTGAGACATAAGCGCACCGCTGGGTGGGGTGTTTTGGGGTCCCACTGAAATCTTCAGGACCCAAGCCAACCTCACCTGCAATCCGGTGCATCTGCTGAAAAACGGACGAGTCTCTGGCACTGGCTTTCCTTTCGGGGTTCGGGGGTTAGACGGCAGTCGCCACCGGAAATTCCAAAACCGCCACATCAATAAAAAAGAAAAATTAAGGGATCGCGAAAAGGATAGGGCGCCGCTGCAAAACGCCTCTTGTAACAAGTGTGCAAGGGCTAACGTGCCTGAGCCGGGCAGGGCTAAAGGAGGTAGACGAAAACCGCGATCCCCGGAAATTCCGCT
Organism: Eilema caniola; assembly: GCA_949126895.1. Lineage (NCBI taxonomy): Eukaryota > Metazoa > Arthropoda > Insecta > Lepidoptera > Erebidae > Eilema > Eilema caniola. The sequence goes on along the minus strand of OX421464.1, from coordinate 16,095,594 downwards.
TCGCAACGTGGAACATCGGCACCTTGACTGGTCGCGCGACGGAGTTATTTGCGGACCCTGAGCTCCGAGGGCATCTTGCCCTCGGATACAATCAGGATAACGTCTAATTATAGATGATGACATTTAAGTAATTATTTTTTCTGAGATTTGCTTCTTTGCACTATGCAGCTACAAGAAGATCTTGATTCCTGTACATTGCTGGACAGGGTTTTAGGCCTGCTGGATGGAACTCAGGCTCTGGTTCTGTTAAAATGAAATTGTAGATAATGAAACTGCCTGCTCTACCTGGAGTTATTTTTTTATTTTCCTCCCACTGTCGCGGTACCTACTGGAATTTACCAGACCATGTACACTCTTTATGAATTTAGTCTCAGTGACAGACTGCAGGGTAGATGATTTAAGTGTGGAGGCATGTACCAAGTTGTACGGTACATAATGAAATCCTCACTGAAAGAGCAACGGCCGGCGGCGGCGGCCTGACTTTTGTATTAAAACAAAGCCCGTAGCTGTTGACTTGAGAACCTCCTCGTTTTTTGAAGTCGGTTAAAAATGATGACTATGATCTTTTTCATTTGTAGATAAGATTTTTTTTATGTACCTGGGAATTAAAACAGTTTGTAATATTTTGTCCCAAGAAGCCTCTGCGCGTTGCTGCTCTTTCAGTGGGGATTTACTTAATGCGTTATTCGTCATCATTATTGTCCTTGTGGTAATGTCGGTCGCATCCGAGGTCTTTATATTGGATTCCAGGGTCCACTTTTCGGTCTAACGGCGACGCAGCTGAACTTCGATATTTGCCGTGAAGCGACTACCATCGAACTCCACAGCCCATTGGCGATATCGAAGTTCTATAGTTAGTAACAGTTATTGTTGGACTTTTAGGGCTTCAACTACCCGGCGGGCCTGGGGTTGACAGGTGGAGCCGCCTGTCAACCCAGCAGAAGCAGGCCACGGCGGCGGCGCACGTCGCGCGAATTCTGAGGACGAGTTGGGGACCCCGTGGTCCCCCCACCCGAAGAGGGCCAGATCGAGAGTGATAGCCCTGGGTCTGCCGGGATGCGAGGGGTATGCACTATAGCTACCTCACCCTTGGCCTTGCACAACGACCCACAGACGTCGTGCGGTTTAGTCGTTCGAGTCCGACATAACCTCCCCCTTCGGCTCCGGCGGGGGTAGTATCCGTGGGAATTTCCCGCACGTCAAAAAAAAGGGTTTCTACTACCGTAACGTACCAACATAAACTTATAACAACCAAAACCAACTGTTTAACATGCTCCTCTGAGGCACGGAGAGGTCTCAATGTCTTAAGTGGGATTCCACTGTAATATAGGCCACGGAATCAGAATTGGCTACCTTCGGGATGTAGTTTCAACCTATGATGTATGAACATCGCCATCGAGTCCTAGATGAAGTAAGTACCTGGGACTAGTACTCGATGAACGGTAAAATTTCAAGGATATATTTGTACGCAAAAAACATGTGCCTGAATCTTTGGCCGTAGGTTCTCGTGAGAGTCAATCGTGTAATTAATTGATTCTAACTTGACAAAGTCGTCTCCCTGTAACCTCAGCGAGGTCGAATTTTCCACCCCAGGAAAGTTATTTTTCCTCAGCGAAAATTACATGGTTCGCATTTAAGAAATTCTTATAATACTTAAGTAGGTATTTGTCGTTCGTAATCATTAAGGTTATTATTATGCTTGTGAGCTTTGAATTTTACTTATAAGTAGTTGAATAAATATGCACGTAACTCTCACGTTATCTATCTCTCATATCAAAACAAGGAACCAGTTTCCAATACTTACGTCATCACCGCATTAGGCACAGAATCGTCAAGTAAAGCTGTTAATTATCCGGTGCTATAATGCGATGATTTACCTACTGTCAATGAGGCACTCTATTATTGTCTATTATAGATATGTCGCAGCCAAACTAGCTTAATCAGGCGTTCAAACAACCGCCTAGGCTCTTTACTGAACGGTGCCGTTCAATTAGCGGCCTGAATAGCTTGGATCGATGACGTTTAATTACTTACCTAGCCATTTAATCAAACAGCTAGAAAAATGAATTAGGTATTTCTGCATGGTTATAAAAAAATAACCACGAAGGCTAGTGCGGGAGCTTCGCTCCGCCCCACTCCCGCATTAGACTTGCTAACCTTTTTTTGTTTCGCTGGGAAAAATGCGTTACGCATTCCCTCCCGTCGGGGGACGAGAGGGATATGTGGGACTCATCGGGAACAGGTTCCCGGTATACCCACTAAACGACCCAGCGGCACTCCCGCATCGCCTTTCTTGGAGGGGGTCTGGGAAACCAGCGGAGCCTTTACGTCCAGCCCCCCTCCGGCGATTGCCCGCCTAATCGCAGCGGGCCCTTCACGCCCCTCCCGAGCGCGGGGAGGGGCTCGAGGATGACCGTGAGTGCCCAGTCATCCTCGTACGGCGGGGTGATGTGGCCGCGTGCCCGCCCTCTCCTGCCCCTCCTTCGTCGGCGGAGTTCCGGCGCGAGAGGATCGTCCTCCCGCGCGCGCTCCGCCGCCTCCTTCTGTGACATTAGGTCTTCACAGGAGGAGGCGACCGCTGCCCACGCCTCCTCGCTCCCCAGCATGGCCCTTACCAAGCTGGGGAGCGAAAGGTCCGGTCCGACCACCGCGACAAGATTGCGGCGCCGCTCGGACCACGACGCGCAAACCTCTAGGGTGTGCTGCGCCGTGTCCTCCACCGCGCCACAGTCGTGGCACGATGGGCTTTTTCTCTCTTCCGATCCGGTGCAGGTACGATCCGAAACAGCTGTGCCCGGACAGCACCTGCACCAGTCGAAAAGAGAGGAACCCGTGTTGCCGCTCGAGCCAGTCCTTCAGGACCGGCCCAAGCGCGTCCAACGTCCGGCGACCAAAATTTGCGGCGGCGAGGTCCACCGTCCAGTGATAGACGATGGCATTCCTCGCCTCCCGCCGAACGGCCTCCCTCTCCTCAGGGGTGGGGCGCTCCCCGAGCGCCCTACGCCCCGCCGTCCATTCGTACACTCTGGCGAGCACCCACGACTCGAGCTCCCAAGGGGGGGTGCCCGCCAGAGCGCACGCCGCCGCGAAGCTTAGTCGAGCGGTAGCTTCGCGACACTCTCTCGGCGATGGCCCTTTGAGGCGCCCGGAGTGCCGTGGCATTATCCCTCCTTTGGAGGGAGTCTGCCCAGATGGGCGCCCTGTACAGGGCCATACTTTTCAAGATGCCGGCGTACATACGCCGGCACCGCCCACTTGGCCCTCCCAGGTTTGGCATAAGCCATGAGAGGGCCCCCGCCGCCTTCAGCGGGCGCGACGACAGCCCGCTGAAGTGCGGGCTGAAGCGCCACCTGCTGTCCAGCGTAAGGCCCAGATGTTTCATCTGGGCCTTTACCTCTACCCTGAAGCCCTCCACAAAGATGTGGGCGTCAGGTGGTGGGCGCTGCCGAGGCCCGTGGAAGAACACGGCCTCGGTTTTGTGCAGCGCCACTTTCAGCCCTAGGCGGCGGATCCTACCCGCGACCAGGGATCCGCCCACCGAGGCCAGATTGGCCGCCTCCCTGAATTTCCCTCCCCGGACAGTGAGCAGAGTGTCATCCGCATAACAAATGACACTCGTGCTACGGAGGAGGGCTCCCCTCAACAGCCAGTCGAACCCGATGTTCCACAGAAGTGGTCCTAAGACTGACCCCTGCGGAACACCGGACTCGACGCTGTAACGCCGTAGCTGGCCAGCTTTGTCAAGGAGGAGGACCGTTCGATCCTCCAAGTAGCTGGCCAGTAGGCCCCTCAGGCCAGTAGGCCCCTCAGGAGACTTTCTAACCTAACCTAACCTATCCAAGTTGGATTGCGTAACTTTCTCAATAAACCTATCACTAATTTTCTGTGAATACACCTCTGTCTACCCCCTCGGGGATTTACAGGTGTGAGTATATGTTTGTATGTATGTAATTTTCTGCCTTATTTCGGGGTGGTGCTCCATCTTACGAATGGCCTAAGCATTAGCCAGCTAGGTTATTAAATGTTGTAATAAACATTACGGCTGAATATCATTCAGGCTGTTAATTGAATGGCGCCGATTAGTTAACATCCTAGGAAGTTAATTGAACGGCTGATTAAGCTAGTTGGCGACAACAGATATATTCCGTGCGCTATTGGTTCTATTTAGGTATAACTTTTTAATTTTGATAAAGTGTGCAATGCCCGAATAATCATTTCATGTTAATTCCATTTGCGGATTCGGCTTCGAAATCGAACAAAAAAATGAAGGTTGCATTAAATATGACTGGCTTTTGTTTTAAAGGACAACATCAGCTTACGTATGTTGCTTGATTAAAAATACATTAAATTTGAATTAAAATATTATCGAATTTATTTACAACAGCCGTTTTTTGGGTGAGTCTTGACTCCTCTTGTTTAATAGAAATGTTTAAGTGAAAATTAGAGATTTCAAGAAAATTTTAGGCAAAAAAATCGCACTGGCGCGCTAGGGCACAAGTAAGCCTATAGCAAAATAAGGCTTTCGTCTTTAACTGTTTCTTCAAGGCTTCAAATTTTCAACACAAGGTTGCCTGGCAGAATTCGCTCTTGGCGACAAGTCCGCCCACTGTACCTACGTACTCTCATTTGTTGCATACTACTCTTTTTGATTAGGTAAATAATATAATTATGTACAATTCTTCTTCTTCTTTATCGTGTCAATGGCAACATCGGAATAATTAGATGCATCCAGCTTCAGACTCGAGCTCAAAGCTCGGTGGCATTGGCTTCTTCAGTCGTATCACTCGTATTGCTCAGACAGACAATTGTGCATGTGCACGATGGTTATTTTCTTTTTTGTTTTTCACACAGGTTCTCAGGTGAATCGTGCTCCTTGAAGAAGACTGACAAAGAAGGCAACAGCTGGCACTGGTTGTCGCACACAGAAAGCGGGATGAGCAAGCGAGCAGCTCACACGGCAGTCTATGTAAATCACACTGACTCTCTATATGTATTTGGTGGATATGATCTGAATAGAGTTCTGGGTTTATTAGAAGTATACAGGTTAGTCGTACACCTGCTATTTTATTAACCGCTGTTTTAAGGACGGTATACTTATAAGAATCATAATAAAAAAATAAAAAATGAATTACAAGTTATTGAGCATTTACAGAATACCTACCTATTATATTTACATAGTATGTTATAAATAATAGTACTACGATGTTAAACAAACAAGTAGGTACCTATACCTAGTATGCGTTTGTTAATGCAGTTATTACGTTGATTTTATAATTATAGTTTACCCTTCGTTTGACAAATTTAACACTTGTCGTACCGTAAATAAATCAATAAACCTTGAAAAATCTAAGCTAGTAAACATGAAAAAATAAAGATTTTATGATAATCTTATGATCATTTCTGTGACCTTTGTTAGTCCAATAAATAAATATTATTGTATGTTATTGACCTTCGGCTAATAAAGGATTATCGTATTTATATTATAGGTTTTCAACTAGTCAATGGTACGATGAAAATGGCAAAGTTTTACGAAGGTATCCAACTAATGAAGAAATTGATAAGTCTCTCTTAACCCTATTCACAAAGGTAAGTGCCTTATTCCAGTATCGCCTTTCTAGTATCAGATTGGTCGACTTTGGAGACGATGGAGCTTTACAAATTTAAAAAGTTTTAATGAGACCAGAAGTATGTGTGCCGTAAAAAATAATAAAGGTACATTTTTCAATTATAGGGCAATGTCGACGGCAGCTGGCCAATAAGCAACAGGAGCTCATTATTTAATCTACTGTTGTCGTCATTTTCCAATCAAGATAAAACTACGTTACCTCTTATGTATTCGCATGCGCCAACTCCTTACTCGGAAAGCTATTTACACTTTACGGAACAACCTGAGGTACTGAGCACTGAACACACACCAAACAAAACAAAACCTGAGCCGAGGTATGGTCACTCGGCTTGCGAATTCGATACTGGTTTCGTGTTGTATGGAGGAAAACTTTCCGACGGAAGCTTATCTTCTGAACTATGGTATTATGATGCTGTACATGACGAGTGGACTCTTCGGGCAGCGAGATCCACGTTTACCCCACCTGGCTTAACACGCCATACCATAACTGCAGTCAAGGATGAATTGTACTTGTTTGGTGGGAGTACGGTAGATGGAGAATTTTCCTCAAGGTAAATCTCAAACAGTTTTATTCACTAAGAATTGCGTACTAAGAATGATAAGTAATATTATTTTCTCACTTTTTAGTATGTACAAAATAAAACTTGGCGATGTAGAGACAGAGTCGTGGGAAAAAGTACAAGTGCGAGGCGGGAAAGAGCTAGACGTACGCGTGGTATCACACACGGCAGTATATCATTCACATTCCAATTCTATACTGGTTTATGGAGGGGTGGTCGCTAGCGTCGCACGGTATGTATTTTTCACTTATGTAAAACTATCAGCTACTTATGACAGACATCACGTACGTAATAAATTAGCGTGTATTCCGATAAACGCATGTTAATTTGGTACGCAAATGAATTAATATCCTTGCTGCTGTATACGGGTGTGGTCATATTCATTTACCTACTGTAGAGATTCGATTTTGCGGACCTCGGTTATATCGTATTCTCGGCTATCTGTGCCCCGAGCACGAATAATATTCGAATTCGTTACGTAAAAAGAACTAAGCATTACGATTGGCCGCCTGCATACTGTGAACCAATCGCAATGCTCCGTTCTTTTAATACCTTTACGTGCTCCGGGCACTGGATGTGTCGTGATAGCAATTACTACGGTTAATCGAGTCTTTCCCGTAATATGGCTTTTATTGATATCTAATAGGTAATTTAATATATTATTATCATACGTTTTTAAATAGTCTAAGTAAGGACACAGACTAACTCACTAAAGAATTTCATTCAAATATTGTAACAATCTTTTATTGAAATTTAATTTCAAGATAATCTGGCTATTCCAGTATTTAAATATAATATAGATATTTTTGATTTATAATATAAATAAATAACCATTGATGTAAAATAATTTTTATAATTTTGGAACAGGTTCTCGAAGCTGTCGGATAGAATGTTCGCCTTCGACATAGGTTACAGACACTGGAGTGAAATACATTACCCCCGAGCACATCTGCGCGATACCTATGTACCACGAGAAAGAGCTTTTCACACATCCACCGTTATAGGTATTTATTTCTTTGTTATATACACCATTCAGTCTCTCACATAAACCTACGAAAAAGCTAAATACAACAAGACTTCACTATACTGAGCTTATTCTGCGGTCTACGCTAATAGTAACACCAACAATTTAACGTGCCTACCTTGCTCGGTTACTTTAAGATAACGTACATTTCAAACTATGAGACTAACACCATATTTAGTCTCCGCAATCTCGAATATACTGTTGAAAATCAACCGTAACGTCAGGATCAGTGTTAATAAAAAATAACACTAAATAAATCGAAAAAAAAACTGTTTAAATAGGTGTTGTCTACGAATAATGTATCCTATACATTATTCGTAGGGTGTTGTATTTCAAAAAAGTTGACAGTTGAACAACTCCCAATGAATAAACATAATCTCTTTCAGGGAATTACTTGGTTGTGTTTGGGGGTTATTCTCATCGCCATAACAGAGAAGAAATTTGTTACGATGGACAAATGTATATTTATCATCTTGGGTGTCATTCTTGGATATCGCTCGACGTTTTGGGCAAAACTCGCAAGTTTTATCCCAAAAAGCAGGGCGTGTTCGCCCACGCAGCGGCTTTGAGGCCACCCTCGACATTATTGATCGTTGGAGGTTATCACGGTAACGTCAATGGTATGTAAGAGTTCTAATTTTTTGTTCGATACGTGAAAAAGACTGGAAATTCTTGGCTATGTAAAAGTAATAGGTATTCTTTTCTGACTAATATGTGAAATATGTCCTTTTAAATAAGTTTAAAGAATTCGTGGAAAAAACATAATGGCACACAGAACTCAACTTTGAAACTTAAATTATTCAGATAAGACTTTACTAATAACACTCAAATTGTATGTGAATGTATAATGAGCTAAAGATAGGTCTAATCTAAAGCATATTTTTTCTTGTAACAAAAATTATTATAACCTTGTATGCGGTTGAGAACCCTACCTAGAAGATGATATCATTATTTTAGGTGATCTGCTAGCGTATGTGGTGCCTAGTTGGCAAGCGGGTATTACTAATAATCATCCAGAATCATCTTGTCGTCGCCACCGTACTCAACCCGAATGTTTAGCGGATCCAGAGTGTGGTTGGTGCTCTGCTGACGATGTACGTAATTGTTTTTATAAATCTGTTTATACATAAGCACATCAAACCACTATAACTGGCCTTATCTCTTCGGCAGACTTGCTACGGTAGGACAATAGGCTCGAACTGTACTACAAACTTACAGTCAGTAAGATGCGGAGGAATATGTCCCGCACTGGGTGACTGTCATTCGTGCCTCATTCACGGCCCACCGCAGGGGAGCGTCAACAGTTCACGGACGCCTCTACCGTCCGTCAGTACCAAGCTTGGCTTAGACCAGTGCAACTGGTGTGTACAGAACGCGCGGTGTCATCACAAAGACGGTAAGACACATTTTACACTTTTAAGGGTCCACTGAAAGAGCAGCGGCAGCTAGACTTTTGTGTAGGAAAAGATCGCGAGCAGGCTCGCGCGACCGCGCGGTTTCGCCCTGCGGCTCTTTTGCCTTCAAATGACTATGATCTTTTTCACCAGTCGATAAGATTCAAAATGGTTTGTAATATTTTGCCTCAAAAAGCCGCTGCGCGCCGCTGCAGTGGAGCCTGTCCCTAAAGTAATTGAAAAGGACAGTTTTATTATTTGTTATTTTGTTTTGTAGATAGTTACGGCGTCTGCGGAGAGGAAAATCCAGGTTGGTGGGGACCAACTGGCACAGAAGTGACAACACCCGAAGAATGTAAAAATTCAGATAAACGACCTGGTCTTACATTCCTTAGGTATCAACAACCGGCAGATTGGAATCATCCAGACGGCGTGTCTGTTGTGAATGCGACTACGGTCGACTGGGGCACTGGGGGCGGCAGCAATCACATTTTCAGCGGCGGTAGCGAAGCGCGGCTGAGAGGATGGCTCCGTATACCCCAGAGTTGGAATGGCACGGGTGAACTATTACACATATGTGCTGGCTACTCGAATATATCACTAGCGCTGGGCGATACCATAGGGCCCGTGGCCAATTTGACAGCTCAACCATATGCCTGCTCCCTTGTCGACTGGCCGTTCTTGATTCCCGGACGTCTGGCAGTTGATATGCTTGCCAACGATTCCTTGCATACAGGATTATACCCATCTCATCATCATGCCAAAATGGAATTACTTCACAATAAATCTCAGGAGAGTGCTAAGGTAAAAACCATAAAAGCTCTTTATGATTTTGATTTATATTTATATATAATAAAACTATGCTATTTGAGCACTAAATACATTATATTCATTTAATTATTATAATCTGATGCCCGCAGCTCGTTCGGCAAATGTTGACGGGATTTTTACCGCAGGAAGTTATTAGGCGTGACTTCGCTATTTTTACTTCAAATAAAGAATTACGATTTCCGAAAAAATATTAAAACCCTGATCTAAAGTCTACGTGGACGAAGTCGTGGGACACAGCTAGTATTTCACATAGAGTTGTGCGAGTATACGCAGATACAGCTCGTTGTCTAACATTTGCATCAAACCTGTTATAGGGCACTTCACATGACTATTTGTATTTGCGTATTAATGACATTTTTGGCAAACTATTACCATGTGTGGGACGGTGTAGTTGACAAAGTATTGGCCTCATATGCCTATTCGACAAATATGGTCAATATCAGAATGACAGAAAGCTGTCAAATGTTTATGGTGTTTGTTATTTGGCGTTTATGTACAAAGGAGATACGGTCGCACTACTTCATATAAGGTTGTATGTAAAGGTGAGATACTATCGATTTTGTCGAGTATACATAAAATATTTTGCCAAAAACAATGACGTCCAACAGCGAACAAAATAGCCATGTGAAGTGCCACCATAACTGTTCAATATTATCTTGTATGCTTAAGAAGTTGGCTTATGAGTGCTAATGATGTTATTCTTTTCTTATTGCTGTTTATGCATAAGATGTTTATTATTTAAGTAGAGTTATCTTATAATTTACGGCCATTATATGAAACAAGTCATATCTTCTCAGCGTCGAGGGACTTTTTTGTTATTTTAATTTTACAGCTGTTATTTCTTTTAATGTTTTTCTACGTTTTATAAAAACCACAGAATAATAAAATGGTGATTGAACCTTTAGATTTATATTTGTACTTATACTACCTGAGGCCCGCGGCTCCGCTCGCGTTGATTACGATTATACTCAACCAATTGTGATCACATACGAAAGATTCTAAGTCTGACTAAGGCCCTGTTCGCCAACAGACAGATAAGAACTTCAAAATAATAATAACAAGTATTATTTTATTAACTACAATGTACAGACCAATTAATTTACAATTTTATCATACTTAGTAACTATTAAGTATACATTTTATGGTGATCGTCGCACCCATGTTTATCTTCATATGGACTTTGAAAGCGTCTCCTATCAGCTACAGACTCCATAGACTCAATCGATGGCTTCGTACGTAAGCCATCTGTATGCAGACGGTGAGGGAACCATTCAGTGACCATCAGCTGCTTTGCTCGCCTATTACTGGTTCGTTTTATGTCGCGTGCCAACGCCGTGGCCTGCCAATCACAACTAGGTCACCCAGTACTTCCTATATCACAAATTCATACTGAATCCTTCTCGATTCCTCGCTGACTCCGGTGGCGGGTATCCGTGGGGATTTCTGCACGTTAAAAAAAGCCTTCTCGATTCAAATGAACTCTAATCGGCCATAAGCTTTCCACGTTGACCTCCAGTTGACATAACTAGCCACCGAGCGACGATGATGTAGGTCGGATGCTGGGTAGATAAGCGAGCAACGATCTTAAAGTGTTTGTTGCATGTTTATGACTCTGTTTATATTTACTTGTAGCATCGATACTACTTTGTTATAATATATAATGATTATTGCATGGTGCCAAGTCCGCCTTTGTTGATAAGTTAGCATTGCGCTTAGTATTACAAAAGTATTAGTAAAAAGTATATTTCGGGTATTTATTTCATGTGTCCTTTAATCTTTACATATATATCTTATATACCAATGATGGATACAAATAAAAAAAAAATTGTATCTGTTGCGGAACACAAAATTATGGCCTGGGGAGGGATATGTTTAGGACCTCGCACGGAGTTAGTGGTAGTCGATTTTAGAGGAATATGTTCTGCCATTTGCCCCATTTATCGGTAACGGTTTCATTTTAATTCTTCATTGTACTTTGTTATTAGAAAATAGTATAATACAAGCTTTTTATTGCAGGTATTCACTTTCGAATTTCTGGAGCCCTACTCTGACGGCCAGTGCTCAAACTACGATAACTGTCTCCTATGTTTGTCGGACGCGGCGTGTGGATGGTGCGAGCTGACAAATCGATGCGAACCGAGAACTACAGACGAGTCAACATCGTGCGCCGCAGATGGCGAGTGGAGATACCTCACGCTACAACCGGCAGCTTGTCCCAATTGTTCCAATTATATCAGCTGCGAGAGGTGTGTGAGCGGTAACTACTGCGAGTGGTGGGCGGACGAGGCGCGCTGTGCGCGGCGCGGGCGCGCGGCCGGCGCCATCTCCGAGGTGGAGCAGTGCCCCGCGCCCTGCCGCCTGCGCCGCGACTGCGAGCACTGCCTCGACGAGCGCGGCCGCTGCGTGTGGTGCGAGGCCACGCGCCAGTGCTTCAGCTTCAGCGTCTACACCAGCGAATATCAGTTCGGCCTCTGCCGCGAATGGCTTGATCGCGCGTCCTCCCCGTCCGATGACCCGACTCGCAAAGCCGGCCAGTGCAAGTCTTGTCGTCGTCATTCACAATGTGCCACATGTCTGAGGAGTATGGGCTGTGGCTGGTGTTTCTCCCACGAAAACCCTATAAAGGGTGCGTGCACCGAGGGCGATTTCACACATTCTCACGTGGACTGTTCTTCTGTATTAAACGTTACCGCGACAGATGCCGGTTGGGCATATGCTCAGTGTCCCGACGTAGACGAGTGCGGGCTGAACCTGCACGATTGTAACGAGAACGCCATTTGTAATAACACGCATGGTTCCTATACGTGCAAATGTAAACAAGGATATATCGGTGATGGTAAGAAAAGCTGCATGCGCACCTGTTACAATAACTGCATACACGGCTATTGCCTGGGTTCTCCTCAATTCAAGTGTAACTGCGACTTAGGATGGACAGGCGCCGACTGTTCTATTAATTGCGGCTGCCACAATCATTCGACTTGTAAACAAGGCGTCGGACGATGTGACGAATGTCAGGATTGGACAAAGGGTGAATTTTGCGAATCGTGCAAACCCGGAAGTCACGGCAATGCGACAACTGGACAAGGATGTCGCAGGTGTGATTGCAACGATCACGGCGATGAATCCCTTCGGGTTTGTGATGTAGCAACAGGAGAGTGCATATGCAAAGATAACACAGAGGGGTTGAACTGTGAACGATGTAAACCAAAATTCTATGGTGATCCCAGACATGGCGGCCGGTGCTACTACCAATGTGAACCTAGAGGAATGTTAAATGCTACTCAGACGGAGGGTATTGGATCTTACAAAACTGATCCTGATATTAAAACAATAGGCCCTTCCAAGGAATGCTTGTGGATTATATCTGCCGACGAAATAAATGATGCCATAATACAGTTTACTATCAACTCCTCTACGTTCGATGTTCCTTGTGATGAAAATGCTGTGTATGTATACGATGGTCTCGGTGGCCTACCAGACCTAAGCTACAATCAACAAGGTCAGCTGTTGGGAGTTTTCTGTAACGGCGCCTCGTCTGGTGTCGTTGAAGCCCGCAGTGGTAATTTGATAGTACATTATAAGCAGGGTCAACCCGAGCAAGGTTTCGAAGGTGTATACAAGGTTCTCGCTTGTGATGGACATTGTACCTGGCCGAGAGTATGCAACAACAGACATTGTATGTGCCGTGATGGGTACGGGGGCTCTAATTGCGATGTTGAAATCTGTCGTAACAACTGCAGTATGGCAATTAGTGCGGGTATATGTGACACTAGTTACGGCAGATGTCTGTGTAACGAAGGATTTGGTGGAGACGATTGCTCAATTAGACTGGATAAAACGCAACTTGTATTTACAGAATTGTTTAATTCGGAATATTTAACAGACGGTTTAGATCATCTAAGAAAAACACTACCAAGATTCGGACACAGCTTGGTTGCTGATAGACGAGGGTTGTGGATGTTTGGGGGGTATTCTCTCTCACACGGTCCATTGAATGATATACGATTTTTTGATACAAAAAATAACACTTGGATGCAAGTTACAGTAGAGGCAACCCCCGATGCCAAAATGCCTGAAGGTCGATACTTTCATGCTGCAGAGATCTATCATTCGAAACAGAATGTTTACATTTACGGTGGGTTGAGTTTCCAAGAGAAAAGTGGCCAAAATAAAACTCTTGGAGATTTCTGGCAGTTCAGCTTAAAAGAACAAAGGTGGAGTAACACTCGAAATAAGGATATTCATCCCCCCTCGCTCGCCGGTCATACTTTAACTTTACAAAAGTATCAGGACTACGAGAGTTTAGTTTTAATAGGAGGATTTTCTTTAGAAGATGGATTTATGTCGGATGTATGGGAATTTGATCTTGATAACGAAAAATGGATAAAATTAAAGACGGAAGGCTCAAAGCCGTCTGGAATAATAGGACATAGCACTGTTTATCATGTGCCTTCACAAAGCTTGTATGTATATGGAGGAATTTTATACTCATACAATGGTACAATGCTCTCTAATAAACTCTTCTCTTTTCACTATCCAACTAAAAAGTGGAGTGAGTTACCCACGTTTCCTAATTTGAATCACTACTATGATAATTTACCGCTGGCTACATACTTACATTCAGCAGTAACAACTAATGATTATATGATCATATTTGGAGGAAGAACGAATCCTGAGAATACATCTGATTCTCTAATAGCGTACGTTTATAGTTGTAATCAATGGGTCAGACTTGTGAAAGGTTTGTATATGATCTCTTTTTGCTATTTGCAGTTGTTGCACAATATTTTATTAAAACGCATTATTTATTTTCAGGTGTAAGTATTGTAGGTCATCCGCCGCCTCCGACAATAGCCCACGCGATGGCAATTGATTTAGAAACAGAGAACGAAGGCTATATTTACATCATTGGTGGGTGGACAGGTAGCGCTCACTGTCAAGTCACTCGTATTGCTCTCCCCGAGGACCTTTGTTCTTTATGGAGTTCAAACAAATTAGATTGCCGTAGCCATATGGGTTGTAGTTTCTGTAGCACAGGTAATTACACGAAATGCTACTCTGTTGACAAACCTGGCTGTGAAGGCAGCGAGAGGGTATCAACTAATTCAGGTGCGGCGTGCGATGCTGAACTTGTATCACGGCGAGCGTGTGAAAATTTTACTACTTGCTCGACATGCCTAGCCGCATGGCCATTGTACCCAGAAGAAAAACCAGCATGTAGATGGTGTGAATCGTGTGCAGCTGCTGTCGGTATGTATTATTTCAGAAGTGTGTTTTGTATTAGTGTCTGTATTACGCACTTTATTAATATGTATGTGAATTTGTACTTCAGGCGAATGCGTGCCTACGGATGAGTCGTGCACTAGCATGAAATGTAATGCTGGAACCACTTACATTAGTGACGCTGAATACTGTCCAGAACTACGATGTGCGGCTTCGGATTGCGAAAAATGTATATCAAACGACTGTACATGGACTAGGCATGCTGTCAGGGAAGGTATGTCCTACCGTACCTTTGGTGCGATGTAAATAATAAATGTACTAAGTACTAAACATTGTGACGATTTGTAGGACAACTAACAAGAATAGCAGAGGATTCCGTAGAGCTCTTCAACTGGACATGCGCATTGATTGAAGAGCCTGGTCGACAAAGTTTACGCCCAACAAAGAGCGAGGAATGCCCAAGTAGATGTCACGCGTATGACGACTGCCAGTCCTGCCTTAGCTCAGACGGGGGCGAGGGTGGGTTTGCCGAGTGTAGGTGGGCTACTTACCTGGGCAAGTGTATATCGCCGACATACCAACCGGTGTACTGCGCGGGTGGCGTGTGCGGGCTCGTACTGACTCGTACGGATAAGAACAAGTGCCCAGCGCCGTGCGGCACGTTCGAGCAGTGCTCGGAGTGTCTGCACCACTCGCACTGTGGTTGGTGTGCGCTAAGCGGGGCCAACGGCCAGGGCGTGTGCTCTGAAGGCTCCATCGATGCCCCTCTGGATTATTCTACTCGTACTACCTGCGCAGCTGTTTACAACAGCGTGAACCCGCCCAACGATACCGATGACTCCAACGACACTTTTTCCTGGCATTACACGCGCTGTCCGCCTGAGAACGAGTGCGAAAATAATCACCATCAATGTAAAGCTGATTCGGAGGTGAGATATATCGTTTTTTTTTAGTACATACATACATACATAAACTTACGAATCCACATATCCCCGAAGAGGTAGGCAGAGGTGCTAGCACCCACATTGCGCCAGTTTATGTTTAGGTCCCAATGTAATAGGTGGCGAGCCTATTGCCATTAACCGGGCACTTATAAACCGTGTGTGCCCATGGTAAAATCTGGGATCGAACTCGAGACCTCGTCTCAGCAGTCCATTACCCAAACCACTAGGCTACCGCCGTTAAATATCTTTTTAGAAAGGCCGGCCTTTACCGCGTTCTTTGCAGGGGGCAATTTGTGTAGCAGTTCATGTATATTTATGGTGCTCTATGCGATGAAATGATTGGGCCGGTTTATATATTCCTTGCGTCAATTGATTAACCTCAATCTCGTGAGTACAGTTTAAATATAACAGAAATCGAAAGTGACAATAGTGACATTTTGATATAGAAAAACAAAATACATAAAAATGACTAGAGCATTCTCTTACCTAGGTATTTTTTTTGTACAGATAACACCGCTGCACCGCGACCGTGATGTATTATTTTTAATACATATATTGTTATATGTATACCTACATCTTAAGTAATCTAAACTAAGCATCAATGTAGGCCTTATCAAATATTTCTATATTTTACTTTTTCGATCACTCCTTTGTAAACAATTAACTATCCAATATTTTAGATATTATTTATGTTTAAAACTTTATAAAACTTATTCGTCTGTGTAAACGAGCCACGGGGCGTTAAAACAATGTAGGCAAAAATAACCTTAGTTCGTTTTTGAACTGAGTTTTTAAGTGAATATTTCATAGGCGGTTCTAGCAATTTTGGAAATGAAAAAAAAAAAACAATTGAACTCTCTACACTGTTACCATTAACAAGAACTCCGTATCTACATATACTGGTCAAGTTTTCACTTCTGTTGACACTCAGGTAGTGATAGTTTTTTTTAACATGTAGGTAAGTCTTGACAAATTGAATGTTTTCTAAAAAAAGTTGTGGTCTAGGTGTGTCGTGACCTGCCGGAAGGCTACGAGTGCGCGTGCGGCGCGGGCCACAAGCGCTCGGCGGTGGGCGGCGGTTGCGTGGCCGTGTGCTCGCAGGGCTGCGTGCGCGGCGCCTGCGTGCTGCCCGACGTGTGCCGCTGCGAGTTCGGCTACGTGGGCGCCAACTGCACCATACAGTGCCAGTGCAACGGACACGCCGACTGCGAGGGACCCGACAAACTCGACAAGTGTATCGAGTGCCACAATAACACTATGGTAACTTTTTCTTACATTCTTACAATTTCTCCAGCATATAGTAAGTTTCTAAATAAACGTTAAGTTAGAATGTAATGTAATGATGTATATCAGGCAGCTAATAATTTTGTACTCTACGTAATGTAATGTAACTGAACTTTTTGAAAAAATAAACATTTTTATTTTATTTATTTTATTTTCTGTCTCTATGTCGAAGAATACTTTGCAAACATTGGAATCCAGAACTGGAGAGACGCTAGCAGATGAAGAACAAATTTCTGAGACTCAATACATTTTTTTCTTTCATTTTTATGTCGCGTCTATAGAACATAAGCGCGAGATAACTCGGATAACCTTTAATCCAATACGCATTTTTGCTAACTTGTGATATATAAGTAGTAAAGTAAAACTTGTTTTAATTCGAATTTATTGTTGTTTACAGGGTGACCAATGCGAAAAATGTAAACCCAATTTCGTTGGCGATCCGGTCAATAACGTCCAGTGCGTACCTTGTTCCACATATTGCCACGGCCACACCTCGATATGTACGAGTGACGTCGACACGGCTCCGACGTCCCGGGACGTCGGCGGTGTCGTTGAAGCAGAGGAATATCGAGATATATACAGAGATCCCGGGGCTTCTACCAAGGCGCGCTGTGCTCGCTGTGCCAACAACACCGATGGGCTTCGATGTGAAAAGTGTATCGAGGGATACTTCCGCGGGTCAGACGATTATCGGGATCCGTGCAGACCGTGAGTACAATAGTAAACTATTCTTTGCTAGTATAAGTTGTCACAGTGGAAGCTGTGGTAGTTATTGCAATTACATGATCGTAATAAGGGACAGTGCTTCTAGTCGCAGCCTAGGTTCAACATTCGGTGTAGGATGCGCTTGCCACGCGAGTCCCACTATAATATATGCATTTTTGATGTCCGATTTTGAAAGTAGGTACTAATACTACTAATAGTAATAAATATAAATATTGGGTAGGTACATTTATTATCTACAGGATGCTTTTGCATTTATTTTTTTCGAATAACAATGGTTATTTTTAACTAAATAGCTAATAATAATACGTCTTTATTGTATTCCCAGGATATAATACTACGATATGAGAGGTACGCACAGATGGCGACCTTATAGCTCTGTAGCAATCTCTTACAGGCAATTTGTCTGCAGTAAATTTGCGTTACTTCCCATTTTTATTGTTGACATTTATGATTACTTTCAGATGTGAATGTCACGGACACGGTGACAGTTGTGATCCAGTCACTGGCGAGAAGTGTAACTGTGGCAACAACACCGAGAGCGACGTGTCGTGCCAAACCACCAGCTCGAGCAAGAACTCGGCGCAGGAGTGTTGGCGCTACCAGTGCGTCAAGTGCAAGGACCTGTACATGGGCGACCCCAGGAACGGTCACCAATGCTACAAAACTATTAATATTGAGAATAAACTATGCTTTGACGGGAAATCAATCGGTAAGACCATGTTACCATTTTTAGTTTATTCTTTATAAATAGCGTATGATTTGAAATTTACTCATTGTTGGTTTTGTTTCAGATGAATGTAAAATGAAACCAAGACCACTTTATCCAGGTCAAACAGTTTTTGTAGCCGTAAATCCAAGATATATGAATGTCGACATACGAGTTATAGTAGACGTGACGCAGGGCGCTGTAGATCTATACCTAAGCCCGAACGACAGTTCTTTTGTTGTGTCGGTAAACGCGAGCAACGGGGACCACTCGGTAGAACTAGATCCTACTTATCATAAACACGAGCCCAGCCGGAGAATGCCGTCGTTCGACGATCACGTGCCTGAGGAACCGCACATCACGTGGTATTACGACAAAGTGGAATACACACTAGCCGACTATACCTGCAAGAGTTTGGCCACATACGTAACTGTGGACAGAAGGAATATATTACTGCGCGTGAAGAACCTGCGCAACCGTCTCGTGCTGACGCTGCCTCAGCACATCCACGACCTCACGCACACGAAGTTCTACATAGTGATTCGTGCTCGGCACACGGACGAGGGTGCGGCTAGCTTCGGCGTCACATTCTTCCGTCAAGATCAGCTGCACATCGATCTATTTGTATTCTTTTCAGTATTCTTCTCTTGTTTCTTCCTGTTCCTAGCGGCGTGCGTGGTCGCGTGGAAGGCGAAGCAAGCGGCCGACGTTCGCCGCGCCAGAAGACGACATGTAGTTGAGGTGAGTGATGACAAGAACTCCTCGAAAATGTAATTAACCAGTAGGATATATACCAATAAGATATATCCATACTAATATTACAAATGCGAAAGTAACTCTGTCTATCTGTCTGTGTGTTACGCTTTCACGCCTAAACCACTGAACCGATTTTGATGAAATTTGGTATAGGGGTAGATTCGACCTTGAGAAAGGACATAGACTATGTTTGGTTGCGATAACCGACATTCACGCGGGCGGAGCCGCGGGCAAAAGCTAGTAGGATATAAAATAAAGATATAGGTAAACGAAAGAGGTATCTTGTTATTTTTGTTGCGTTGTTTTTTCTTGCGGAAGCGGCTACTTAGTTTTCCGTATAATTCAAAATAGAGGGTTAAAAGCTACTTCTGAAACAGGAACATCAAACCGCTTATAAAACAGCGGTGTATAGCTAGTGTTTAGTGAAACATTTATTATTTTCATTCCTATAGCATTACGTCTCAACCGTATTGGAGTCCTTCAGCTCGTAATCTGGGGTCCTCCTTGTACGGGTGCCTACGTATACTGTTTCGTGCAGACGCTTAAGGCCGCGGACGGTATTTGTAAAAAAAATATTGCAATAACAGTATCCCTCTCGTCCTAGATGCTGCACATGGCGAAGCGGCCGTTCGCGGCGGTGATCGTGGTGCTGAGCGGCGGCGTGACGTCAGCGGGCCCGCGCCGCCGCCGCGCGCCCGATCTGCGTCCCGTGGCCATCGAGCCCACGGCCGACGGCCGCGCCGCCGTCACCTCCGTGCTCGTCAAGTACGTACTATTACTCACGCACTTACTTCATACTAATAATTCCTGTAACCCCTCAAACTAAGCTAAATTGCTTGTGCTAGGAGTGGATTCTCGTCGGTAGTGTAATGGCCAGGATTCGAACTCGGGACCTCTTAATCGTAAGGCCGACTCCTTAATTTTCACAGCGAACATGTTTTCATTTCAAATAAAGTATAATGTGACCGCCAGCGCAGTACCGCTCTCATGAAACACGCAGCGTGGCGGGGGACGCTGTATAGAAAGATAAAGAAAGACGAGAGTGAGCGAGATACCGCCGCCAGCGCTCACGACGGTATAATAATATGAGCGGTACAACGCTCGCGGTCACATTATAGAAACATTTACTTTTGCATGTCAGTATTTGACTGACAAACCATAATATGTTTACAGTGTATATATTTCATTACTTGAAGGTCGGAGGGGGTCATAGATTGAATTTTCTCTAAATTACAACATCGAACAAGCATTATAAAATAAGAAAAACTAGTTCTTAGGCTCTAGCAGACGATTAAAGACTACTGCCTTGACTGCTACTGCCCAGACGTTGACTGCACGTGCAAAATACTCGGCGCTATGTTCACACGCACCGAGCATGGGTCGAGTGCACTGTCTCGCCACTCCACTCGGTGCGTGTGATCAAGGCATAAACTCCGCCAATAACGCATGTGCAGGTTACCGGGCGGGTCGCACGTGCCGGTGCGGTTGGCGCTGGCATCGTCGCTCGTGCTGGTGGCGCGCGCCCCCGCGTCCCGCGCCCGCCGCGCGCCGCCCCTCGCCCGCCTGGCCGCGCACACCTAACCGCCGCGCCCGCCAGCCCGCCATAACCGGTAGACGCGCCACTGCCCTCCGAGGTATTGCCAGCTTCTTATTTTAAACTCGGCGTGTGCGCGTTCCAAATATGAAAAGCTAAAGACCGTAATAACGTTGGCTTTTTACCTTTAGATCTTATTATCGGCGGCCATATCGTAAATTAATAATTTAGATCGAGTAGCGTTATTGAACGATGTTTGTATATATTGATCGGTGATGAATGGCCGGGTCGGTCTCCACTTGTACGGTCGAGACTCCGACGCTTGTATTGTATATTTCTAGTAATCTCGTGACCGGACTTTTCGATTCGAACGCTGAGCCGGAGGTATCAAATTGTGCGCAGTTTTGCGCGGGTTGTGAGCGACCGGTGAACGGCTAAACTGTTGTGTTATTTGTTTCGAAATTTTATTAGGTAATGTTGTCGCGACATTTTGTTGCTAGAATATTGAATATGTATAATATGAGTTAGCTTCAGATCTTTATTTACATGTTTTGATAGGTGAATATAATAATGCAGCTATTTCTAAGATGTAAGTCTATGTTCCTATGAATAGGTGAATCTCCTAAAAGATATTATTAGTTATTTTTAACATATCTACGGCCGTTATTTTCTAAATTTATTGTTTAACATCTGTATATATGTAACCACGAAAGATCTAGTTTTATTGAATCTAATTGTTTGAATTGATCTTCAACTGCTCACTATTTTTGTCATACATGCCTAGAGCATTGTGGATATTTTAAAAGTACGTATAAAAATCATATATCTCATCAAATTATGTAAGGTATACACGTATTACGTAACTGCGGACAGTAAGTTATATTATTAGGTTTTATCAAGTTAGAATTTAAGGTAGCAGTAGCACCAACCAGTACTAATTCCCAATATCGATATAGTTAGTCAAAAGTGCAATATATTGTAATGGTTATTGTCTGAAATCGCATAACTATTATTTTAATTTAAACCGAGTGGTGAAAATAAACAATGGATGTTTTCTTTCATTTAGTGTAAGCTTTTAAGTAGTATAAATGTTAAGCATTAAACTAAAGAACAGATAGATATGAGCAAGACACATTGCATAACTAATTCGGTTGCCAAGAATTTTAATGTTTGATATTGACGGGCGGGCCTTTGCCATTGCAACCGATCAAGATACAATTTTATTCTTCTATACGTATATAGGTTTTTAAATTTATTAGTAAAATAATAACTTGTACCCCTTAGACCTAGCATTACACGAATTAAAACGAATTAAACTTTTTAGGGTTGCACAAACCTTCACTGACGTCGCCACTTATCTAGAAGTAGCTTTTACGTTTACGTAGATGCAGGGTGGCGATCACCTGTCACAAATATTGAGACAAATTTGAAGTGCAAACGAGATTTGTGCTTATGTTATTGGATCACGATACTGGATCGCGATATACATTGACTGCCTATACCTACCCTATCTTACAGGCTGGCGTCCTTCTTATCTGTCTGTTGAGAAAAAAAAACAACAAGCAATACGTTACATTTCAAAGTACCGCAAACAGTATTTTGAATAATATGCATAAATAAGGACAGAATTATTTTCCATTTCAAGTTTTTATACGTGTAATAGGTACTAGGTCTTTGTTCAAATGTCGCCATTTGGTAGTATTGTCTGTTAGGTATTTAATGTATGTCAACGGTTATTTCAAAAATGTGTACAGTTGCCCTGAATAAGAGTAATTGAGTAACAGCGTCATAATATTTTAATTCTGATGCTTCAACTATTTCCGTTACATCGGATTCAGAACTTTGCACCATACTTATATGGACATTATAAATAATCTCAAGTGCTGATGCAAATATAGAAGTCTACTAATTTTGATGTTTAAAGTGCTCACAAGTAATCAGCAGTATTGTGGAAATGGATTGATCAATTATTGGATGTGTAGGTAGAATTGTATTAAATAATAGGTAGTTTTAAACTTATAATAAGAGAGTACTGAATATTGTTATGGCTACATTATTAAGTTATACATAATCAATTGAATTGTACTTGATCAAAAGTAAAACTGAGTCCAAATTACATTCCATTGTATATCTTTGTACATAAATAAATTGTAATAATTGTGTATTACCAAATTTTAGATCAGGTATCAAAGAGCTTTAAGGATATTTATAATAAGAAAATTTATTGCTCATAATCTTCGATTAAAACTTTCTCTTATAAGTATATATTATAAGCATTTATATATTATTTTTCCTTTTAATCTGAAGTTCGCAACATTCCCAATCATTTATTACTTCACATAACTGGTCCTGTTGTTGAGAAGTCGCATATTTAGACGATCAATAAAGTATGCAGTGTTTGTAAAATAGAGTGTCTGTGCCATCTATCATCTGTCTGTAGCTTTGTACCTACTGCTGAAATGCTGACAGAAAATTTGTTTTTAATATTTGATGCTATTGGGTTGGTAGAGTTAATTTAAAGTAATTTATTATAGTAGCAAGATAACACCGGTCACTTTTTATAGTACACATTATTTTTTTAAAGATCGAGATAAGGCATTTTTACCCATATTCGTCCTATTTTATGCTCAATATTAAAAACTGAATAAAATAATAAGTATCGAAATTAATCTTATATTGCCAAAATGACAATGATACTTTCTCATCACAAGTACTAGATATTTTAAAGAATAAAGCACTTTCTTACATGCTCTCACGGGTACAGTGAGGTTCACTTTAATAAATTTGTTACTAGTTTATATTCATTATTGAATTTACTGTTAGGTATTGGGTTTACCTTAATAAAATAAGCATAATTTTATTTGCTCAAAATATTTTTATAATGAAAACTATGACAGCTGTATAATTTTTTAATGAAATGTATCTGCTCTTTATCTATGTCCATAGCATATTATGTATTATTATTATATACAGTACAGTTTACTGAATATTCTGTTTACCTAGTGAATAGCCATATACTTGCTATTTTCAGGCGTGATATTATTTTAAGTATTATCTTTAAATACACTTTTAAAAATGCCATTTTATATACTTTACAATGTGATCTGTACATTATTTTGCAACATTTTTGTTTCATAATGATTTAAGATTTAATTTGTAAAAAAATATTTTGTCTCCAACTAACAGGGCAGCTTAATCTGTTTGTGTTAATGTCACTATAACATAGTCTATGAACTAATCACAGTACTGGAATACAAAAATGTCCATGACAAGAAATAAAAGGCAATATCTTCATTTACAAGAATGAAAGTTTATGGCAGTATTATGTATAAGCAATACTTATATATTTTTGTTTAACCTGGATGTATAATAAAATAAATGTTTATAAAATAAATATACTGTTGGTTGTAAAAATGTTCTTTTTATTTTAACATAGCCAAAAAGTTACAAGCACATATTATTTTACATCACTTTCTCTTAAATGCATTTTGTATTACACTAAAATGGGTTACAATATCATTAAATCATTAATTACAATACCAATAAAATAGTATTTTAGATTGACAGTAACCTAAAACACCAATAACCTAACATAAATGTTAAACCTATTGATCTTTTTGAGTGAGTAAATGGGTTTTAATTTTTTGAAGAAGTTCTTTCTTGACAGTATCCGGGACGAGTGCTCTGGCACGTGGTGTTACTTTTGTAACTAGACCATCAAATGTGACATTATTACTTTCATTTTCTTTCACTACATCTCGGCACAGCATTCTAACTTGGTCTCTCCAGCCACATTCTATTAGACGTCTTCTTAGAAGTTCTTTAAACCTTCAAAAAAAACATAAAGGCAATTAATTAAATGTGGGAATTCCTGGTAGATGTTCTTCCATCGATGCAACCTATTAGGGCCACATGGAAAACAGAAAGGTGATGATATGGAGATTAGAAACATAGCCTGAGAAGGAAATGATCATCACCAAGCTATCAACATGGTTTTTTTTTCTATCAGTCAATAAGGTGAAACGCTTACTAAGAGTAAGACTGGCAGTAAGTAACAAGATGAAACATTAATATTAATGTTAATAAAGTTAATATTTTTAAAAATATAGTGCAATACAAACTATTATCCAACTAACAAATATGGGTCAGTTCAGGAGGCATTTTAATTTTTTTTAATAAAGGAAACATAATAAAATGAGAGTTAAAGTTATGAAGGAAATGGTTTTCAATCAGTAGGTACAGAAAATATGATTTTGTGGAAGTGTGTATGGCTAATAATGGATGAAATCGTTTGAGGTACCTTTCTCGATCTCCACTTAAGATTAAGCGCTGATGTGCAATGGTATTATTGACAGTCATGTTGACCTGAAATAAAAACAGTAAAAATAATTATTTAAAAACTTTAAAGCCTATGTCCCTCTATTCTTTCTTTAAAAGAGACAAATCAAGTGTTCAAAGTCTAGAAGACTTCTGTTGTAAATTAAATTAGTAAATATATAGCAAGACCAGTGACGGATTAACCCTTAATCAAATTAAGCAATTGCTTAGGGCATCACGTCTGAGGGGGCACCAGAAGAAGCACAAAAAAAATCCGTCCTTAGGGCATCACGTCTCACTCTCACGTCACCAAAAACCACACCAAAAAAAGTTTCTAGGACTAATTTGAAAATTCGCGCGTTTTAAGTTGACATAGAGTCTGACCTAGAGTCATAACCCCACTCCCGCTTGCCCACTCGCTGCCCGCTAGTGCATTCGACAATTCCAATGCCCCGGAATTGCGATCAACCAATCACAAACCACTCCTTCCCCGCGGGCCCCAAGCCTGGCGCCTCCGCAAATCTGTTTCAATCAAATGTTTTGTTTTTTGAGTAATTGTGCCGGCCGGCTTCTATGCGTACGTAATACAATTTTTGTCGACAATTCATTCAAGTTCTGTTCATAATATTGTGTTCGCTTAGGTACGTAAAGTTTTATTTTGTTTTGTTTTGATAATGTCCAAAGTCAAAATATCTAAAGTATTTTGTTTCATTTAAGTAATTACTTTTGGTTATGTAAATTTACTCAAACCAATCGAAGCTGAAGGTTTCTGCAAGCTCCGAAATAGTTTTTTCTAGGTAGGTAAATTAGTCTGAGAGGTCAATGACACGCACGTCAAATGATACCTACTGAAAAACGACTACCGATATCTAGCGGTCGGGCGTGTTTCTTTAATTTACAAGCCAATAGATATTGTTACAAGCTTTTACTACACTTCACGTCAAGTAAGTTTATAAATTTGTACAGGCGGAATATTGCGATCGATTTTTGAGCGACTTCCAGCGGTCCGATTGAGCTGAAATTAGGTATGAAGGACAATAAATACTCAAAGGTATCAAGCTGTATTCCCTCCCGCCCGGTGACAATAGGTTTTATCAGGAGTTGGTATTGATCTGATGATCAGGTCCAGAGAAGGAGCTGCATTTACCCGATTCGTCAATTGTTTTTACCGGACTGCGGGAGGGTAATGTGTTTGTCAGTCTATGTATGTATGTATGTATGTTGTTTTGTTGACCAAAGATACAAACTACCATTGCCTCCGACTGCGTGTAATGTAAAGCAACTTGCAATTTTAACTTGTTTTTTCTTTTTTAATTCATTAATTTTAAGTAGTCGGGTTTTTTGTTTTAATAATAATAATTTTTTGAGTTTAAGAATATCGCTATTTTGAACACTTCGAGCCACGTCAGTGTGGTGTAGTGGTCTGACTGCATGAATTATAAGTAGAGTCTCGGGTTCGATTCCCGGGTGAATGCATTTGCTTTTTTTCAACTTTTTTTTCACAATATCTATGTTTTGTCATATTTTATTAAATTTTGTTAAAATCACTGCAAATCCAAGTGTGTTAATTTTGTAGTCATTTTTAACACACCAAACGTTTCAATGTTAAATCCCGTAAACGAACTATGGATTTTAACACGGATTTTAACACGCTTTAAAATGTGTAAAAAACGACTACAAAACTCTATAGACTGTGTATAGCAATTTAACATTGAACACATTTAAGTGTGTTATTTTAACACACCTTTGATTTGCAGTGATTGTACACTTAAGTAAAAGCTTGTGACCAAAAATTTTTTTTTCGATAATTACTTGTTTTAAGATAATAATCATAAGGATGATGAATAGAGAAGTTCTTACCGTTGCGGTTTCTTTCTTTAGAATAGAATTTCCGAATGTCGCTAAGGTAGGCATCGAATGTTTTTCGTTTGCAAAATAATAGGCAAGAATACATAGGTAAAAAAATATCACTAGGTATACCTAATTATTTAATTTTAGCTTGAATTGAATTGAATTGATAAGGGCTTTGAAGCCTTCGGCTTCGGAGTAATTAGATTCCACTTTACAGCGTTTAGGTACTCTTTTTAATCATTTATTTCTTTACATACCCCTAGATTAAATCATGAAGCGTTCGCAATTGAGTGGTGCACAAAAACGAAAACACGCAGAAGAGAATAAAAGAAAAATAGCAGAAACAATAAGTAAAACAAAAAAGTTAACAAGTTTTTTCCGTCCTCCTCAATCTGAACCACCGCCATCAGTTGATATTCCAATTCCAGGGACGTCAAAAAACAGTGAAGAAAATTTTACGATTCAAGAACCTTCTGATTCTGAATTTGAAACCTTAAATAATACTGAAGATATAATAGACGAAACTGAAATTAACAGAGCACCAAATCAAGAAAATGACCCAGGGCTATGGTGTGAATTTTCAAACGTTGACGTGGAATATTGGCTATCTTGCGGACCAAATGACTGTCAAAATCATAATAGTTCATTTGAAAAATCCCGTCGAACTTATGGTTCAACGTCGCGTTACTGCCATGAAAAAGTATTTATTGGCCGAAAGCCTAATGGCGAAAACTACAAAAGAGAGTGGCTACTTTATTCGCCGTCTACAGGATCACTTTACTGTTTTGTATGTAAGCTTTTTTGTTCAGATAAATCTTCAGTTTTTGGTAGTTCAACAGGTTTTAGTGACTGGAGGAATACCAAAGTAATGATTGAAGGTCACGAAAAGAGTTCTAGTCACAGAGATTGTCTATTAACATATTTAACACGCAGGCAAGGTTTAAGCTTGCATCAAGGTTTTGATAAGCAAATTCATGAAGAGAATGTTTACTGGGAGCACGTATTACAGCGAGTTATAGCTGTTATTCGTACATTGGCAGAAAGAGGCCTTCCTTTTCGCGGTGCAGTAGAGAAATTTGGATCTCCTCAGAATGGAAATTTTCTAGCGTTGCTGGAACTTATAAGTCAATTTGATCCCTTTTTAGCGGCACACATAACCAAATATGGAAACACCGGAAAAGGAAACGTCTCTTATTTATCTAAAACGATCTACGAAGAGTTGATTATGATAATGGCCCAAGAAGTGCATGGTAAAATTATATCGCAGATAAAAGATTCTAGATATTATAGTCTTTCAGTAGATTCTACGCCGGATTTGACGCACATGGACCAGCTCAGCGTAGTTATTCGCTATATAAAAGATGGGCAGCCAGTAGAGCGATTTCTTACATTTATTGAGTTGGAAACGCATCACACAGGAGATGAACTGGCAAAGCAGACTCTTCAATACCTTGAAGAACATTGTGGATTAGATTTTTCAAAATGCAGAGGCCAGTCTTATGACAATGCTTCAAATATGTCTGGGCGTTACAATGGCATGCAGCAGAAGATTCTAGAGGCGAATCCGTTTGCAATATATATCCCATGCACAGCCCATTCTCTCAATTTAGTAGGTCGAAGCGCCGTGGATTGTTGCCTAGCAGCTGTAAATTTTTTTTCATTAGTTCAAAATCTATACAATTTTTTTTCTGGTTCAACCATAAGGTGGCGCATATTAAAAGATCATTTGGATAATGAAAGTGTTTTGAAATCTTTATCAGAAACGAGATGGGAAGCACACGCTAAAGCGACATCAGCTATTTCACAGACATATAATAAAATTATAGATGCATTAGACGTCATTTCTGTGGATGACATGCAAAAAGGAGAAACCAGAAGAGAAGCAGCTAATTTGTCAAATAAACTACAAGAATTGGAGTTCGTACTCATGTTGGTCATGTGGGACGAAATTTTGCAAACCTTCCGGAAAGTCAGCAAGGTATTACAAGACCCAGAAGTTACTCTAGAGACTGGCGCTAATCTCTACAAATCACTCGTGAATTTTTTAGAAAAATTGCGGTGCGACTTTGATTCTTTAGAAGTCCGCGCAAAAGAAAAGCTACCAGATGTGGAATACAAAGACACCCGTCAAAGACGAAGAAAGAAAATGCCCAATGATGGTTCAGCTCCTGAAGTAAGTTTCAGCCCAAGAGAACAATTCAAAATAACGTGTTATTATAGCATCATTGATAAATTAAATGCAGAGATGCGAAAAAGAGGAAAAATATACAAAGAAACAGCAGACAAATTCTCATTCTTGAATAAAATACCCGATGCCGATAAAATTATGTGTCCCGATCAAACTGCAGAATACAGTCAGCGCAGTACAAATCTAGTAAACACATATCCAGAAGACCTTAACACCGAATTAATAACAGAAATTCAACAGTTTCATTCATATGTCATAAGTAAAATAAGTTCCAGACCCAGTGATTCGGCTCGCACAAGTTTACATCAAACTCACGCACAATTGTATAAAATAATACATGATGATAAGATTGAATCAGCTTTCCCTAATGTGGAAACAGCCCTGCGTATATTTTTATCGCTTATGATTACAAATTGCTCAGCGGAACGTTCTTTTTCAAAATTAAAAATATTAAAAAATGAAAAAAGGACAAAGATGATACAAGAAAGGCTCGATAATTTATCGATATTGTACATAGAGTCCGATATGTTAAAAACGTTAGACGTTAATACTATCTTGCGTGAATTCAATGCTCGGAAAAGCCGCAAGGCGCATTTCAATAAATAAATAAATTATGCTTTGGTTTTTATTATTGTCGCACCTACTCCACTTCTAAAGTACGTTACATCTCATCATCTTATTTTACAAAAAACTAATGTTTTTAGGCGGTAAAGGTTTAAAGACCGATTCTAGTTGACATACGGATAGGGGGGCCCACAGGCATGGATTGCTTAGGGCATCTAGTAGTCTTAATCCGTCACTGAGCAAGACATACTTGTACAATACATAAATACAATAAATAGATAGAATAGGCTAGTAATTTGAGCTCCAACTACCCATAATGACAGCCATGGCAACCGGACAACAGGTTAACGTGCCGAGCCACCAATATAGCGAAGAACGTTCCTATGAATTTACTTTCAAGTTAAAAGCTATATAATATCACAAACAATTTGCGAATCAGCTGCTCGTGTTATTATTTTACAATAACAATGAAGCCGAAATAGTTAGCATCTACCTACGTGTTTTAGAAAAATGCAAATATGTACCTATGTGAAAAGTTACCCAAACAGTTATAAATTTCTGCAACGAACCGCAATTTCATTTAGATATTTCCGCAATATTTAATTCACAATTTCACAAGTCACAACAAAAGTGAATTGAAATTAGAAAACAACTTTGACAGATGACAGATGATTTATGTGTCAAGTATTGTTCAACATTTTTTTAAATCGACTACTTACTGTGTGCCTCATGGACCCATTAGACCTTTCACTTCACAGCTATTTTACGCGTAATGGCTCGTGTGCTGGCTGTGCTGTTTTGTGGCATGGATATTTTTACTTATAATAATAATATTAAGTCGACAAAATGCCGACTCTTCGAACACACCCTTGCTGAAAACTTGCCTTTTGATCTTACCCCTTACTAATGCCAAAATCATACTGTCATGTACTTATTGTTGATTAAATATTGTTTGTTTATGAAGGAAGAAAAAAAATTCTATGCATTCTAAGTTATAGTTTAAGCAACATTAAAAAATTATATAATAGTTAAAAAAAATATTAGAATAGTATACTTTTTATTAGTTGTGGTATCTATTATAATGGCCCACGTTATTGTACTAGATTCGGTTACTGAAGATATTTTTGTGTGTGGTGTTTGCAAATCAGTATTTAACTCTTTACAAATATTTCTGGATCACAAAAGTTTCAAATGTAGCGGTGGTGCTTTGGATGATAAGTTTTTGCCTACCTCTACTGTTCCACAGACATCTGTAATAAATGAATCATTTTCTAGTGAAACTCTTGCATTACAGCAAAGTGAAACGAAACCATATATAGTTACAGACGAAACTTCAACTCATTCTAAAGACCATATTTGTGAAGCATGTAAGAAAAAGTTTAAAAACACAAAGAGTTTTCTTGTTCATATGAAAACGCATAATGAAAACCCTTTCCAGTGTCTTGTATGTGGTCGCTGTTTCAATCAAAATTCTCATTTACAAAGACATATTACTAGCCACAAAGTTTGGCCAGATGGTTTGACTCAGACCACAGCTAAAACTCTTGAAGCAGAACTGCTAAGTTACAGTTGTCCATATTGCAATTTTGTATTGTCTAGTTATAGTCAATATAGAGCACATTTAAAAAATCATTTGGCTGTTAAAAAGTTCAAATGTATACAACATGATTGTATGGAGTTTTGTGACACTATTGAAAGCTTGCTCCACCATATAAATATGTCTCATGACATACTTGAATATGCTTGTCATTTATGCAGATCAACTTTTAGTAGCTTGGAAGATATTGCTACTCATCAAAACTCTCATACTAAATCTGATAAAGGATTGCCCAAAAAATTAGAATTATATAAATGCACACAATGCGATGCAGAATTTCGTAAATCAGAAAAATTAGCTCTACACAAGCTAACAGAGAACCATAATAAAGTGTGTATACATTGTAACAAAATTTTTGCTAGTGATAAAAGATTACGTCTGCACTTGCAGACACATGTTAAATACAAACCATTTCAGTGTCAAATTTGCAATATTAGCTTTCCCATGAAAAAATATCTATCAGCACATATGTTAAAACATGGTTCTAAGAAATTTAAATGTACTGTATGCAAATATATGTTTAAAAGAAGTGACCTACTTCAAAGGCATATGAGATTGCACCAGGCCAAGAAACTATTTAAGTGTCCATTCAAAGACACTTTGGATTGTAAAAGAGAATTCAGTCGAAGTGACAAATTAAAATTGCATATAAAAAGTCATACAAAATATGTATCTATGAACACTACATGTAAGCCTAAATTGTGAGAGTTTAGGAGCACCATAGATAGAGATTAGTCACTTTAGGGGATATCTAGCATATGGTTATTTGTTTTTAAGGATATTATCATGAAAGTAATCATAACACAAATCATCAAAGATTGAACTTCTAAAGTCTCAAAATATACAAAATTTTACAGTATAGTATGGCATGTAATAAGATATGTGAAAATATATAAATACATTACATTACTTAGCTTTAGAGACTTGCCAAATAGTTCTTTAATTCTCTACGTGATGAAATACACATGGATGTTAAGTGATGCTATGCACTTGGAAGGCTTCCTTCATAGGTAGGTATTATTCAATTATCTACTAAACTAAGGCAGTGTTGCAAAGTGACTAGAGTGAACTGGACACATAAGTGTTCAGACTAAAATGAATTATCATACCTCATCAGTGTTATTCTTTTTTATATCTATACATGTTATTTTGTCAAATGTAAGTGTTTAAATTAATTATAGATAGGAGCTTGAAAGTTGTCAAAATCATTAATACCATTAATTAGTTCAGGTTGTATCCAAAGCTTGTACTTTGGAGCTCAGGGTCTGCTCTCATAGTCTTTCTTGATTCGGCTGAGATTGCCATCGGATTTACAAATTCTGAAAAGAACTGCATCCCTCACCTGTCATCCATTAATCGGTGGATCTTGATGGAAGATAAAATTCTTAATTAAAATGTTACCATTATAATTTTTTTTTTGAAATGTATTCTGTATATTATGAAGGGTGGAATGTTTATATATATCTGTTTTACAGGCGCGGCAATTTCGTGTTACAAATCAGGTCTATTTTGATATTCAACGTGAAAATAAGCATCTAGGTCGAGTTGTAATAGGATTATTTGGAGATTTAGCCCCATATGCTGTCAAGAACTTTATAGTTTTATCAACCAATGGTGTTCAAGGGATGTCTTACAAGGGGACCTCATTTAATCGTATTATCAAAAGATTTATGGTACAAGGTAAGTAGTATATTTTTATCTCTCTACTAAAATCTTGTTGTTTCTTCTTGTCAACTTTTTATTGTCATCATCTTAGTGATGATTTCAGTTGCATTTGTATAATAAAATTCATATTAAAATCTAATATAATATCAGTATGGTTGCAAACAAGCAAATAGCCCACCCAAAGAAGAGCTTCTGTGGCTTATTGACATGTTCAACACCAGTGGCACCACACTCGTGCTGCCGACCCTTTTTTTTTTTTTTTTTTACGTGGTGGAATGCGTTTAGGCACTTCGCTCCCCTCACACGGGGGTAGGGGGAGAGCTTCGTGTGGGACTCCTGGCCTCTAAAGAAGGCCAGACTACCCACTAAACCACCACGGTGTCCGTCATTACCACATTTCGACGATGGCGGGAACAACATCTTCCGCCATCGCCGTGTGGGTCGCCCGCCACTCAACGGAGGCAGGCCCATCTCTGGTGCGGCAGAAGAGGAGTCCTTCTGCCGCCCGCCTAGGCAAGGCAGATTCTGAAACATATCTCCGACAAACGTTTCCCTGCCGAATGATCCACCGACAGAATGTTTCGCTTATGAGTTTTTCATCTACAGAACATTTCACATACAGGCAGTTCGCCGATAAAACGATTCATTTTTGGTTAAATCGACGACAGAACCTTTCCCCTACGAACGTTTCGCCGACAGAACGATTAAATAATGAGTGAACCGACGACAAGGTCGACGGAGCCCCGCTACGCGGGGCTCCTACTTCTGGGTGGTTTATAAAAAAATAACCACGAAGGCCTAATGCGGGAGCTTCGCTACGCTCCGCTCCCGCATTAGCCTTCTAACCTAACCTATCCGAGTCGGGGTAATCTGAGTTGGGGTGTTAACTATATTGTAAATTGGTGAAAGATTCTGTCGTCGGTTCACTCATTATTTAATCGTTCTGTCGGCGAAACGTTCGTAGGGGAAAGGTTCTGTCGTCGATTTAACCAAAAATGAATCGTTTTATCGGCGAACTGCCTGTATGTGAAATGTTCTGTAGATGAAAAACTCATAAGCGAAACATTCTGTCGGTGGATCATTCGGCAGGGAAACGTTTGTCGGAGATATGTTTCAGACCGGGCAAGGGATTCTGAAACATCTGAAACGAGACGGTTATCTCGCAGAAGGTCTGAACCGCCGCCCACGCCTCATCGCCGCCGACCATAGACAGAACTACGGTTGGCAGCGAGAGGTCCGTCCCCACTTCGGCGATGAGAGCACGGCGCTCCCCAGCCCACGCGGGGCACTCCTCTAGGGTGTGCTGCGCCGTGTCATCGTCGCCTCCACAGTGGTGGCACCCTCTGGTCGGCTCTCGTCCCAACCGGTACAGGTACCTCCCGAAGCATCCATGCCCCGAGAGGACCTGCGCCATCCGGAACGTTACCGACCCCCGCGATCTATCCATCCAGTCTCTGAGGACCGGACGGATCGCCTCGACGATCCTTCTGCCAGCCGTGGGATTGGCCAGCTGCCGCTCCCACTCCAGGAGCATGGACCGTCTTGCTTGGAGCCTCCGCTCTCCCACCTCCGAAGGTGCCGGGAATTCGCCCTGGCTCTGGGCGTGCTGCCGACCCTGTGTTAACCTTCTTGAAGGACCTCCTAATGTAGTCGCTTGAAAAATCCACAACATAATTATTTTAATTTTACTGAGTCTCTATTGTGGTCACATAAACAATTTACTTTTCTAAATTACTGTTATAGGAGGCGATGTAGTATCCGATGACGGCACAGGCTCCATCAGCATATATGGTGAAACATTTAATGATGAGAACCTGAGTACGCAACACAGCGTCGCTGGTTTTGTGTCCATGGCGAATAAAGGTATCGTGTTCTATAACCGATTTGTGACGTATTCTGGTCACAACATATATTTGTATATTTTATCTGTCTTTGTAATTTTAGGACCAAATACAAATGGATGTCAATTTCTTATATCAACAACTGGAACTCCTTGGCTAGATGGTTTACATACAGTTATTGGAAAGGTAATCCTTAAACTTACACTTATAGCTGCCTCTTTAGCCTAAAGTCGTAATCACTTTTAAATGGTTCACCACAATTCAAGCAAAATGTAATTGTTATTGAATTAAAAGTGATCTTTACAATGGTGTATTATAGAGGATCAACGGACGGCCTTAGTTACAGGTATGTAGAATACCATTGGATAATATACAGAGAGCATGGCCAGAACTATTTTTGAGGGTCTTTATAATTTGGTATGTCAGCTTTTCCGAAACTGACTGCCGACCTCCCAGTCCCAAAAGGAAATCTAGCTCACAAATATTTTTTTTTTATATAATATTTAATTTGGTTCAAGGTTGTGGAAGGCCAGAACATAGTGCACATGGTGGAACACACACCGACGGACGTAGACGACAGACCGACAGTGCGGGTTTATATATCTGACTGCGGCCTTGTACCCACGCCTCAACCCTTCTACATCTCTGACGACCCTTATGAGTGAGTTTAAAATTACAATTTTGAATCTATAGGTTTCTTTACAGCGTTAGCACCCAAAAACGTTTTATTGGTGTTCTTTTTTTAATATAGAGCACGTCAATATGACTGCACATCCCCTCATGATTAGCTGTAGGCAAAGTCTCAGGAAAGAGAGATGCCCAGCTTAAAATTCCATAGTTTATTAAGTAAGAACCAAATATAGAGATACAATGCGCACAAAAACAGAAAAATAGAAATAGACGCCTGTTTCCAAAACAACGCTTGTTATTCACCCGAAATAGCGTCTTTTCCAGTTTCATTCAGCAGTCTATCCTGTGATCATTCATAAACCGTCCGTCTAAAGACCGTCTTTGTGTTATGATGCAGAGTTTCAATTACATATTTGATTGCAGTTTGTGGGCGTGGATTAAAGCGTCTGCAGTTCCATTGACGATGTCTTTCTCAATCTTGGGATTCTTTCATTGGATGATGAGAAAAATGGAAATATAAACATGTATGTACGTAGTTATTTATTTAACTTCAACATAAGATGAAAGTTTGTGAAGTTGTACCTAATTTATATACCTGATTAACATTTTTATTTACTTATTTATTAAAAATGGTTTTTGATGTTTTGATCATATGTAAAAATAATCGACTCCTGGGAATTATGAAGTGTTCTTCATAATTCATTTATTTATATAATATATTAATATACACAGATCGTTAGCATTTATTAGGGTTTGTTGTAAATGGAGAATCAGTGTGTAATAATAAATAATACCAAAACATAATTTGTATTTGTTTAATCCTTACTGCAATCTGCCTTTACATAAATCTTAACAAGTATCAAAGTGTATTAATTAATTTATACAAAGCCCTATACATGGTATAGAAACATACATAATATAATTAGTATTAATTGAAAAGTAGAGAGTTATTATTTTATTAGATTGTCTAATAAAATAGTTTAAAATTAACTTAAGATATAATAGCAGAAAAGTAATTACATAAGTGGGTTTCATTTATTAATGCTTAGTAGAGCCAGACACTGTACTTCCGACTTACGCAGTACGCATACTCGTGTGAGAGAGGTCTGCACAATTATATAGATACAATACAATAGCAATATCTATTTCTAAGAACCTTTGACAACTACGCTAGTGAGGTCATAGTGCCTTATAAATAACAGTCAAGATGAAAAAAAAATTGCTAGATACCATTTTAAAATAGTTCACCTTAAAATGCATGCAGCATTCAGCAGTGAATGCTATAAGTGATAATATGTACATCTATGATATTTAGGCAACTATTTAAAGAAGTTTCACCAGCAACGAGACAGTTTGGGAAAAGGGAAGAACGTTTGTTTTTATTTCATTACGCAAATACAAAATAGGTAAGTACTCTTTGGAATTTTGGAATAAAGCTCACTTGAATAAGTTAACCCTTTATACCATAACCTATGACGGTCTGGCGGTATCTGGCTTTTGGACTAGGTATAAATTAGACAGATAGATATCTAATAAAATTTTATCCGATAATTCTGATACTATATCACATGGCGTTTATGTAATTTGTAATGAAAATGCAGGTTTTAATGGAAAGAGAAAATTGGGGAAAAGATCATAAAGAGGAATTTAGTATATCGCATATTGCAATGCAGCATTCTTCTGCTTTGATTGTAAATAACAGCAGAAGCGGCAGCTTAATTTTTTATTTACATAGTTATCACAACAGGATATCGTTCAATGTGCGCTGCTTGAATTTATTTTATTTTTAGGGTAGTCGTAGAAACAATTCTGGTTTTAACTACCTATTTTTATTTCTCTTCACTTTAACTATAAATTATGAGGTACCTAAGGTGAATTTATTGAAGTAAGAAGTTAAATACGGACTATGGCCCGTATACCCGTATAAGAACGATACTCAGTCCTGAATCTCGATTTATAACTAGTACTGAGGACAGATTGTCATTGATAATCTGTCAAATCTGTCAATGAAAACCGTGATTCAGAACTGAGCATAGTTCTGGAGTACGGGCCTAAAACTTACTGACCGACTCCAAGTCTGGGAAGTAAACATCAAACTTGGCACAAATATAAAATGTACCTAATTAACAAAACAGGTACAAAGGTTATTGATCTGCAGCTTCATATAGATCTGAAACGACGTGGACTGCGAAACACATTCGTTTCATCTAACGAACTTAGTCCATTCAATATTTTATGTTACCTACTGTTATTAAATACGTTAGTTGGTTAGTAATATGAGTGCGGAGGTGATAAGGGCCAGTAGGACTGTGGGCGTGGTGAGAGCCGCGGCGTGGTCTGGCAAGAGGCCTGTGGAGCCGCCGGGCCGCCCGTCGGCACCGCCAGTACCGCCGGACACTTGGAGAGCGGCCGAGCCACAGGCGCGCTCGCAGGACTCCCACTCGCGGCATATGTCGCATGTCGTGGCAGCTTGCGGTTGGAAAAACACTCTGGCGCGGTGACCTGGAGATAGGTAATAGGTTATATTATCGCTAGAGCTAGAAATAAAGTGGTTAATTGTTTACCAAATGTGCAACTCGGGTTGGATTTAAGGCTCGAGGGTAGATAGTGCATGATGATTTCTGCTTTGGTAGATAGCATACGTACCTACCTACTTATCTGTTATATACCTACATAGGTACTTTTGAACTACCCGACGTTTTGGCAAGGTTACACCAGGTTGTTACAGGCTAACTGGCTCAGTGAGGCACGCCCGCTATCGAATACGAGAGGTGGAAGGTACTTCATCCATCCGCACCTTCTCGATATTTTTATTTCGTCATGACCGTCACATACCACTCACAGTTCTCGATATTTTTATTTCGTCATGACCGTCACATACCACTCACAGTTTTCTATATATATTACACCAAGTAAAATGGTGTGCGTTCGCGCAGCGGAATGTTGTTGAATTTAAAGATTTTAATTATGCAGATATTTAGTGTATGACGTCGTGTAATTGTGTATGGTAAAAAAAAAATTGTGCATGCAGCCATTGTGGAGAAATTCGCTAAAAATTGATTCCGCTGGGCGAACGTTGTCCTGGCGGAACTTTTTTCTAATCCATGGACTTAGAAGAAAAGAAATGTGTCCAAAAATTAGTGTGTATTTGTGTGTAATTGTGTATGTATGAATAAAATTAGTGCATGCATAAACTTCGGAGAAATTCAAGTTTCCGCTACGCGAACGTTTGGCCATTAGCTAGTTTTCATATAAAGCTCTTATATAGAGAGCTGTAGATTTTTACATAGGTTGTTTTGAATTTGTTTAAATTTGTTTAAAAAACAGATTTAGAAGAAATCGTAGGGTTTAAAAGATAAAAATATAAACGTGAAATACGCTCATTAGGTCTTAGTTCGTGAAATAGCCACTTTGGGGTCTAGATTTTCACGTTTATACAAACCTTGTAAGTGTCTGCAACATGTTGCCAAGTATCAATGATGGTTCGTTAGTAATTAATGAGTTATAGGACAATTTACCATGAATAGACCACTGTTTGCAAAGCAGTCAAATATCAAGACGTTCTAAAGTAATTGCATAGTAAAATGTATTCCAATAATTAGTGTATTAATTCAACTACTCACATGCAAAATTTCATCTCATTAAATTCAGTAATTAAAGAGAAACAATTAAAATACTGACAAAGCATCGAAAACCTACATAACCCGACCAAGTTCGGATGGCTACAAAAAAGCGACCGTGCCATATTTCTAAGTAACGTTCTTAACCTTTCAGTATAGTATTTATTAATATGGTACAGTTGCGTACACAAGCGTTAGGAAAAAATAAAACTATTGCATTTCTAGAATGAAAAAATTTTTTTTAATAATACCGCCCCTATCTGCGATAAGAATAAATCTTCAATTAACAAGTTCTAATTAAACATCAGCTTCTCACTATCACTCACTCAATATCCCTACCACATAATTATTTTAAGCTTCACTGTTACACTATAACATTAATAACACACTGTCAATATTATTATTACGGAGAATTGGCGATACATAGCAAAACAACAGCGCTTACGCACATTGTCCTTGAGTGCAAATTTGTGAATGGGGATAAAACAAAACCAGGTTCAAGTTCAACAGCAAACGAATACGCGCAGGCCGTGGCTTATGTGAGTTATGAAAACATATTGCGCTCTCTTTTCTTCAAGGATGGAAGTACCGTTTCAAGTGGGAAGCCGCCTCTATCGCTCGTTGCGCGCAGCGCGTTGTCTGTTTTTTCACACTAGCATAATATTTTTGATCAATTCCTAACTACAATACTTAGACTATTTAATCAAAGGACTAGCCTTAAGTGTACCGCTTCGAACAAAATAATTCTGAATATTTTGGTGGGGTGCGCGGGAACACGCCCACATACATAAGTCCAGTACAACGGTAATATCATATAAAAAAAGCTATAAAGTAGCTACGTAAATAGTACTTACTGTCATAGTCAAAAACATTTAAAAAATCATGTGTAGAAAAATAAATGACCTATAAATTATATCAAAACAATTGTGTTATCACCTGTACCAATTAAATACCGGTATTATACTGTAAATTTTAGAATGTTACCTAGATATATTGAACGGCCGCTTTTTTATATCTATCCGAATTTGGTCGGGTTATGTAAGGTTCGATGCTTTGTAAGTATTTTAATTGTTCCTCTTTAATTAATGAATTTAATGAGATGAAATTTTGCATGCAAGTAGTTGAATTAATACACTAATTATTGGAACACATTTTACTATGCAATTACTTTAGAACGTCTTGATATTTGACTGCTTTGCAAACAGTGGTCTATTCATGGTAAATTGTCCTATAACTCATTAATTACTAACGAACCATCATTGATACTTGGCAACATGTTGCAGACACTTACAAGGTTTGTATAAACGTGAAAATCTAGACCCCAAAGTGGCTACTTCACGAACTAAGACCTAATGAGCGTATTTCACGTTTATATTTTTATCTTTTAAACCCTACGATTTCTTCTAAATCTGTTTTTTAAACAAATTTAAACAAATTCAAAACAACCTATGTAAAAATCTACAGCTCTCTATATAAGAGCTTTATATGAAAACTAGCTAATGGCCAAACGTTCGCGTAGCGGAAACTTGAATTTCTCCGAAGTTTATGCATGCACTAATTTTATTCATACATACACAATTACACACAAATACACACTAATTTTTGGACACATTTCTTTTCTTCTAAGTCCATGGATTAGAAAAAAGTTCCGCCAGGACAACGTTCGCCCAGCGGAATCAGTTTTTAGCGAATTTCTCCACAATGGCTGCATGCACAAATTTTTTTTTACCATACACAATTACACGACGTCATACACTAAATATCTGCATAATTAAAATCTTTAAATTCAACAACATTCCGCTGCGCGAACGCACACAGTAAAATGGGGTGAAATCAGATCAATGGATACGGTACATTTCCTAACCTAATGAAATATTTTGAACTAATACCATTATTTAAGAAAGGATCTAAGTCAGAACTTGGAAACTACCGCCCCATTTCTATTTTGCCAGCTCTGAGTAAGGTGTTTGAGAGAGTGATGCTCAATCAGATGCAACTGTTCTTCAAGACAAACAGTCTTTTCCACAGCCAACAATATGGCTTCACTGGCGGGAAATCTACAACCGATGCGAGAGTTAACCTAATCTACGACGCTTGGGAGGGATTTCAGGATGCTATTATGTATTATGTATTCTGTGACCTTTCTAAAGAATTTGATTGAGTTGACCTACTTAATCATATTCTGTCCTCCGTGGTGTTGACCATCAAAAACTTACTCAAGCTACGTTCAATGGTTCTGATAAGAAATCAGTAGGACTATTAGAGTCATACTTAACGGATAGGCTTCAGACTGTTCATGTGAATAACGGGAATCAAATTTTGACGTTTGACCCAAACGTCAAAATGGTGTACCTCAAGGATCAATCCTAGGACCCTTTTTCTGGTATATTTCAATGACTTGCCTTATATGGTCGAGGCACAAGCTGGCAAAGTATCTGTTGTTTGCAGATGATACAT
Source organism: Eilema caniola (assembly GCA_949126895.1). Taxonomy (NCBI): domain Eukaryota; kingdom Metazoa; phylum Arthropoda; class Insecta; order Lepidoptera; family Erebidae; genus Eilema; species Eilema caniola. Next base: position 16,054,256 of record OX421464.1, on the reverse strand, counting down.
CGGGAATATTTGAATTAAATCGGCATAGTACAGATGCATATAATGTTAATAATATTTTGAATGCCATCTAAAATTGCTGTTCTGTAAACAACCTATTGTTGAATGCAGAAAAGACCCAATGTTAGGCAATCACCCGTTGATGTGCTAGGGGGGAGAGGTTAGAATTTGTAAACAGCAATACTTTTCTGGGGATTACAATAGATTCTATTTATTTTATTTTTTTATTTAAAAATTTATGCACACACAATAAAATTATTACAATAGGTATATGGAAAGTATAGTACAATGGCACTGCTTATTTCTTTAAGAAATTTCTTCCAGCAGACCGGCGAGAGGAGATCGTGAAGAATAAGAAAAGGTACACTGAAGTGTGTATGAAAAAGAGAAAGAATAGAGTTTACACACACATACATAGAATTACAAAAAATATACATATAAATACACAAATATATATTTCAGTATAATATTTAAGATAAATAGATAGGTACATAAAAATATTATAAGTACATAAATACACAATAAATAAGCAAATATGCATACAGGCAAAGTAGTTTTGGTATCATATAGAAGAAAGGTAGTGTTTATAGACTTTACTTTTGAAGGCAGATAACGTATTGCTGGCTCTGATGTCAGATGGAAGGGAGTTCCACAGTCTAACCGCTTGCACAGAGAAGGAGTGAGAGTAGAAATTAGTTTTGTGTGAAGGAAATTTAAGCACATAGCGAAGGCCTAACCTGCACGGAGCACCAGGAGTGCGAACAAATGAGAATCGCTCCCTCAGGTAAGACGGCGCTGAAGGATTATACAGAATATTAAAGAGAAGACAGAGTATTCGAGTGTTCCTGCGAAGGCGGATTGGGAGCCACTTGAGTTCATTGCGAAAATCTGAAACGTGATCGTACTTTCTGAGATTAAAGATGAAGCGAATGCACAAGTTTTGCAACCTCTCAAGTTTATTTAGGAGCTCCTCAGTGGCATCTAAATAGCAGGCGTCAGCGTAGTCAATAATGGGTTGGATAAGGGTTTGAGCAAGGCTAATTTTGGTTTTTAAGGGTAAAAAGGTCTGGAGGCATTTCAGGGAGTGAAAGGTATAGTGAACCTTTCTGCTGACTTCGTTAATGTGGGCGCTCCAGGACAGGTTGGCATCAATGAGTACCCCCAAATTCTTGGCGGTATCCGAGTAGGGTATTGGAGTACCATTCAGAAGAACTGGGGACAGCGTATTCAGATCAAGTTTACTGCGCATGTACTTGCTGCCAATGATCATTGCCTGTGACTTGGCTGGGTTGATGCTTAATCCAAATGATTTGGCCCAGAGACTTATCCTATCCAGGTCGCAATTTATGGCAGATATTGCGGATGAGGCATCAGCTACAGCGAAATGATGGTACAGCTGCAGGTCATCGGCATAGAGATGGAATTTGCAGGATATAAGGGTCGTAACTGAGTTGATGAAGATGGAAAATAAGAGAGGGGAAAGAACGCCACCCTGAGGTACGCCCGCAACAAGCCCACACCAGTCAGAGGACGCCTGGTCTAGATGAACACGCTGTGAGCGCCCCCGAAGAAAGGAATCAAACCAAGAGATAGCATTTGATGAAACATTGTTAGATTTCAATATACCAAGTAGTACGTCAAAATCGACAGAGTTAAAAGCGCTGCTAAAATCTAACAATATCAATATAGTTAGCTCTTTACTTTCCATAGCCCAGCGAATATCATCAGTTACTTTAATGAGAGCCGTAACTGTGCTATGTCCAGCGCGAAATCCAGATTGGAAAGAGCTGAGCAGGTTAGAGGAAGACAGAATAAAGGTCAACTGTCGATGAACAATATGCTCAAGAACTTTTGATAGAAACGGAAGAATGGAAATTGGCCGAAAATCGGACACTGTGGAAGGATTGGAGGATTTGGGCAATGGAATGATATATGCTGGTTTCCAGGAGTCAGGAAAGGTACCAGAGTATAGAGAGTAGTTGAATATGTGAGTTATAACGGGGAGTATACTAGGAAGAATTGGAATAATCATTCTTGAGCAAATATGGTCAGATCCAGCAGCATTTTAGGTCCAAGATGGAAGATTTTGACTTTAGCTGGAGGGTAAGTACTCTAAATACTGGAGAAAACGAATTTCACTCAAAGGAAACATTTCTTTATTTTTAAAAAGAAACAAAACTGCATTGAAAAGAAATTGAAAACCCGCTTGCCACACCCGGTAATCGAACCGACTAAAATCCGAAAAAGTAATATTCTGGATTTTTATGGCATCAATCGATAGTTTCAATCATAAGGATCAAGTCTGTCTAACAAACATGGTAAATTAAATGAAAGGAATCTTAACTTATAAGTAATTTCAGTGCAAGCAGATACCCCATTTTTACTCAAGGAGTCATCAGAAACCTTTTCAACAATAAAGTTATCTTTGAAGTCAAATATTTATTAAAATGAGTAGATACTAAATGACTTAACTTTGTTTCCGGTTTAGAATGTAACTTTGTTGGGTAACTGCACGAGGTATGTAGTTAGGTAGGATAGGTAGTAATTTAGGATTCCACAAGTTGTACCCTGGGCAACAGGTATGGCGAGAGAATTGATGTATTGGTGGACTTTCTTCCTCTTCTTCATCTTAGCGTTAATCCCAGTCGCATCCGACGCTTTCACCTCGGAAACTGGGGTTCACTTAGCTTCGATATTTTCCGTGAAGCGACTGCCATCTAACCTCCACAACCCAAAGGTGATATTGACGCATTGCTGTTAGACCAGTTGTTGGACTTTTAAGTTCTCCAACTACCAGTAACGACTGCCATAGATGTTCGTATGGCAACCGAGACCAATGCCTTAACGTGCTCTCCGAGGCACGGTCAGACCAATGCAAATATCCATATTCATACTTACAAATATTTGCACTGAGCGGGGATCGAACCCCAGCCTCCTGCGTAGCGGCCGCATTCACTACCGCCGCACCACAGAAGCTGTTAATTGAGCCCTGACACGTAATTTTATATCAATATAAAATATTAGCTTTTGAGTTCAAGTGCTTTATTTTGTCAGATTTAATTCATAAGTTTCGATGTTTGTTAGAGAGATTTGATCCGTACGATTGACCCTAACCATGGATGACATAAAAATATAGGATGTTATTTTTTTAGATTTTAGTCGATTCGATTACCGGGTGTGGTAAGCGAATTTTCGTAAAGCATTGAGTGGCGTTTTACGTCTTTTAAAAAATGAAGGAATGTTTTCTTTGAATGAAATTCGCTATCTCCAGTATTTAGAGTACTTCCCTTCCAGGTAAGGTTAAAATCTTCCACCCTGTATATTCTGAGCAATACCTACCATAGTCGCGTTAATTTCCAACAGGTAACATTATTTTTCATGTAGGTATTGCGAAAGTTGTGCCTCGGTCACACGTACCGAGTGGAGTGGTAAGACAGTGCTGTCGACCGAGTGCGATGTATGTGTAAAATACTCGGCGCTATGTTCACACTCACCGAGCATGGGCTGAGTGCACTGTCTGGCCACTCTACTCGGTGCCTGTGATCAATGCATTAAAGCGTGAGCACTTACTGGAGTCGTAGAGGTCGCGCAGCGTGGCCCAGGCGGCGCGCTGGCGCGCCACGGGCAGCGCGCGCGGCGTGGCCAGCGTGGCGCAGCGCTCGCCCGCGCCCGCGCGCACGCCCGCCAGCACGCGCGAGCCGCCCGCCGCCACGCGCGCCCACGCCACGTGCCGCACCGCCTGCAACACACACACGTTCCATAATCATAAACAACCAACGTTCCTTAAAATTCAATACTCACTGAAAGATCAGCGTTTTTTTTTGGCAAAATATGTTTAAATTTTATCTATGAGAGACAAAGTTCATAATCATTTGAAGACAAAGTAATGGCCGCACGGCACCACGTTCTCACAATCATTTTTAGTACAAAAGTCTGGCAGCCGCCGACTGCTGCCGATCGTTAGTCTTTTAGTGGTTATTATTGATGGTAGTTATTGACCCTAAGCGAAGAGTCCACTTTCAAGTATATTTCCCGCAATTTCTTGCAGAGGACTGTTTTCACTGACTGCAATTACTTTACCCAGCTATATGCAAGTCCTTTGTAGCTGGCATAAACATAGAACAATTGCTGTCAATGGAAACAGTCCTCGGCAAGAAGTTGCGGAAAATACTTACTTACTTACTACACTACGCTTTAACTCTTTGTAGGGACTTTAGGTTTAAGGACATTGGACTGAGTCGTATACGCTCGCCACACCGTTCGCATTATACCGGGTCCTAGGCCTACTGTGAGTTTTTAAACGTGAGTCGTATACGTACACGAGAGTCGTAAGGGGACCACGTGATTACGTTTCCGTATTTTTGACATCTCCAGCCATCTCTACCGTGAGATTATTTCACGTTACAGTTTACTGTCTCGACGCTACCGTACCGTGTATACTGTACGGTATAAATGGTTGAAGAATTAAAACAAAGTAAGGCAGGCAGTAATGTTTCGATAAAAGAGGCTTTAATACGTTCATCTAAGAGTTGCTTTCAAATAACAGTAACACAATATATGTGATAACTACGTCGAAGAACGTATTTGGTTCCGTGTGCGTTTAGATTTTTCTCTATGCTATGAAAAAAATAAGTTCATGTATAAATTTTTACACTATGAAATATTTCATAGTGTAAAAATTTATACATGAACATACAAATTATAGTTTGATTAATTTGTAACGAAATTATTGAAATATTCAAAGGAAAAAAATAAAATTGGAGTGAAATCTAACTAGTGCTCACAGAACTATTGGCGTATAGTTTTTAAGAGGTAACTAAACGCGCTAAGAAGGCTGGACGTATAGACTACTAATATTTATGATAGTTTTGACCCGGATATTTTATTCTTGAGCTATTCGTTGCCAGTGGCTTTGCCCGCGTGACATACTGCTCCTGTACCCGCGAACCAGATCCTTGAAGTTTCGGTGAGCCTGCTTAATGCAAATATACATACATATACAGAAATATTAATCCCGTGACTGCGAACCACAGGAACCTATACCCGGGATAAAATAAAGGTCAAACAGGATGAACATTATCCATCCAAGTATCATAAGATGACACTCCAACAGATAAAAAGGTCTGGTCATTTTTGATGCTCGGTGAGATAGCAAAGAATTTGGAAAATACTTAAACCTTCAGTCAATCTTGCATTATTTAAGCGAAGACATGTTAAAATCTATACAGGTATATCTATACTACTAAACCTAAACCTAATACTAACTTTCTGTAATATTAGTGTCGTGTTTGGTATCGAAGTTTTAATAATTCCTTTCATTGAATTGGTATATTTCGTGATATTGCTATACAACCTGTTTGGCTGAGTATACGAATGTAGACAAAGGTCGAGGTGATATGTTACCGTAAGAGTGTTTTGGTTTATGGTTGTTATGCCTCGACCAATAGAATGCCATGACGGGGTCTCGTGTGCTGTCACAGCACATATTTGAAGATTTGAAATTTTCAATTTTGAGTGATACGTTACCGTAAGAGCGTTTTGGTTTATGATAATGATGGATTAACCAATAGAATACCATAACGTGCTCTCGTGTGGCTGTCACCACCACGGAACAGACAAAACTCACCACTGCACATATTTGAAAGGAGGCCGGACAGCTTTTTCGTAGAAAAATGAGTCTTCTTTTATGATTAAAAAATATTTTAGTATCTAACGAACCCATATTGAAAAAGTATCTACAATAAATCTTGTACAATTCATACGATACATTATCAAAAAGGCGGTTAATATTGCATACATTACATATCACTTTCCAACAAGTGGGTTGTGTGCTTGTCAGTCACCTAAATGGTGTAAAAAACCGGCCAAGTGCGAGCCGGACTCGCGCTCAAAGAATTCCGTACCATTATTGAGCCCGCCTTGATTTATTTATATTTCAGTAATTATTTATTTTTAAGTGAATATTTAACAGCTAACAAGCTTAATAAACTTTGTGTCTTTACATCGCACGCCGTCTGTGGGTCGTATTACAATGTTGAAGGTGGGGTTGCTAGACGACCCAGGGCCTCCTCGGGTATGGGGACTACGGCGTCTCCAACTCGTCCCCTGTATGGGGACGCCGCCGTGGCCTGCTTCTGCTAGGGTGACAGGTGGCTCCGACCGTCACCACCAGGCCCGCGTTCCACTACCTACCTATCCAAGTCCGATTGCGCTGCTTTTTTCAATAAACCGAACACTAACTTTCTGTAATGTTTCTGTCGTGTGTGAGAGAGATTTTATTTTAATTTAATTATTTATTTTTATAGTCGATGTACCTACTATTAAATATTCAGTGAATATTTCATGTCAAGGGTTTATCTGTTGCTGGTATTAATATCGAGGTAAAAAAACGGCAACCAATCACATTCGTTATCCCTTTAAATATTCTTTATTTCAGTTTTTAGTATTTGTTGTCAGTGGCAACCGAAACACATCATCTGTGAAAAGTTCAGCTGGCTAGCTAGACAAAGGGACAGATGGACAGCTAAGACTAATAGGACCCGTTCGTTGAATTCAGAATTGGTATATTTCGTGATATTGCTATACAACCTATTTTACTAGGTTTACGAATGTGAACGGATGTTAATGGATGTTGAAGTGATGTTTATTTTTTAACTTTTGACATGAGATGTCACTTCAGCCAATATAAAGGTGGATTTTGATGTTTGTTAAGATGTCGTAGAAATTGGAAAATGTATGCTATTCCTAATAACTTTCCTAAAAAAATCTTTTATCAGTCAATCTTGCATGATTTAAGCGAAGACTGTTTAAGATTTATTAACAGGTATGTAAAAGAATATCTATATCACGTATAACTTATAATATAAATGACGTTTGGAGCCCGGGGTCTGCTCTTCAGCCCCCTGTTAATTTGTTTAGGTTTAGTTTGTTCTCAGACTTCTTTCTAATAAGTATTACCAAACTATCCCAAGTAACAAAACTGACATGATATTATTGATTTCAACTTTTTAGAGGAGGTACAAGGCTAAATTTAATAATATTAATATGAATCCTATTATTCCTTACAGTTGGACCATTAAAAGAAAGGCCGCATGAATAAAAATTGAAAACATAATTGATGTCAATACTGATGAACAACTACTGCATTATTCTAATATGACTAGCTATTTTACAGCGAATTTTATAACTATAGTTACTAACATTTTATTTTGTTAATTTTATTTTGATAAATTGCTATTTAACCCCGCATGCCAAGATGCTCCAAACAAGCTTTGGATGTAACTGAAACTAATCATATACTTTTACTTGTAAATAGTGTATTACGTTAGTTTTATTTAATATTATAATAAGTGATTAATCATTGAATAAATAAAACCTCATTTATTTGAAATTTTGCATTTTGAGTGATCCGTTACCGTAAGAGTGTTTTAGTTTGTGGTAGTTATGCCTCGGCCAATAGAATGCCACGACGGCTCTCGTATGGCTGTCACCGTATCTCACCGTACACAAAGATTTGAAAATTTGAATTTTGAGTGATCCGCTACCGTAAGACTGTTTTGGTTTATGGTAAGTATGTCTTGACCAATGGAATGCTATGACGGTGACAGGCTCTCGTGTGACTATCACTACCGAAAGGAGGCCGAACAGCTGTTTCGTAGCAAAATGAGAATAATAATATAGTCCGTCAAGAAAGTCATGACGATTGAGGGTGGCATTGCTACACTTTTGTACCTACACAGTAGAGGTGGAGGAACCGGCGCTCAGCAGCTGCTGCTGCGGCGCTTTGCTATATCGCTTTGTTCCCGTTGTGTCACACCATTTTGTGTAACACTGTTACCCATTGGTAAAAAAATTACCGATTAGTAACACTGTTACTCAATGCCACATTTTTTTTCCCTTTGAGTGACAGTGTTACTCAACAGAACGCTGTGTTCCTTTTTTTCCCTTTGAGTAACACACCCCGACTCAGTGCAATCCGACTCGGATAGGTTAGGTTAGAAGACTAAGTCGTTAGACGCCTTAGTCTTCGTGGTTATTTTTTTTAAACCACCCAGAAGTAGGAGCCCCGCGGAGCGGGGCTCCGTCGAGCTTAGTTAGTAGACGCCATAATATATGAGGTTTGTCGGCACAAATTGTCACCCCGATGACAACTGGGAAGACAATTCCTAGCTGTCACCCCAGAGGACAGAGCTAGAGGGGACTACTGGGAATAATCGAACTAAATGGGAACACAGCGTTCTGTTGAGTAACACTGTCACTCAAAGGGAAAAAAAATGTGGCATTGAGTAACAGTGTTACTAATCGGTAATTTTTTTACCAATTGGTTACAGTGTTACACAAAATGGTGTGACACAACGGGAACAAAGGGCTATATCTCATCCGTGATAGTTAAATAGTTGAAATATTGAGATTGTTTTGATGATTGACAGCCTCTGTAGCGTAGCGGTAATAAATTCGACTGCTACGCATAGCTATTTCCATGCCTTGGAGAGTACGCATGTCGATCTATGGCATTCGTTACGTGATTTTTATAATTATAGTTACTAATATTTTATTATGTACATTTTATTTTGATAAACTTGTTTTTAATCACGCATGCCAAGATAAGCGAAAAGGCTCCAAACAAGCTTTCGATGTAACCGGAACTTTTCATATAATTGTACTTGTAACTAGTGTATTACGTTAGTTTTAGTTAATATTGAAAAAAGTAATTAATTATAGAATAAATAAAACCTCATTTATTTGAAATTTTGCATTTTGAGTGATCCGTTACCGTAAGAGTGTTTTAGTTTGTGATAGTTATGGCTCGGCCAATAGAATATCACGACGGGCTCTCGTATGGCCTGTCACCGTACCTTAACGTGCACATTTGAAGATTTGAAATTTTGAATTTTGAGTGATCCGCTACCGTAAGACTGTTTTGGTTTATGGTAAGTATGTCTTGACCAATGGAATGCTATGACGGTGACAGGCTCTCGTGTGACTATCACTACACATATTTGAAAGGAGGCCGAACAGCTGTTTCGTAGTAAAATGAAAATAGAGATACAGTCCGTTAAGAATGGTCAAGAACGTGGTCAAGAAAGTCATGACGATTAAGGGTGGCGCTGCTACATCTTTGTACACATTAGAGGGGAACTGGCGCTCGGCAGCTGCTGCTGCGGCGCTATGCTGAATCTCAGCCCGTTTGCTACGGGTAGTTCAAGCCCTAAAAAATCCAACAACTGGACTAACTTAATACTTCGATATCGCTAATGGGTAGTGGAGAGATGTATCACGGATAATATCGAAGTTGAGCCAAACATGCTGCGCAGCTAAAGTTGAAAATGTTGACTCCGGACTCCGAGTAAGCTTCGGTTGGATGCGACCGGGAATAACGCTAGCACATATGTTAGCATGATGATGATTGAATCAGTTTGTTTTTGTGCCATAGCTATACAACCTATTTTGGTAGATTTACGAATGTAATGTTGGAGTGACATTTGTTTGGCATGTCAACATAAATAAATAGGTCTAAAATTTTAGAAATTTGATATGCTGAAGAACCTGGAAAGTGTATGCTAAATACATACATACATACATATAATCACGCCTTTATCCCTGGAGGGTTAGGCAGAGGTGAATTAACACCCACATTTCACCAATCTGTATTCGGTCCCATGTAATATGCGGTAAGCCTATTGCCGTATTCCGGGCACTATTGTTGACTCGAGCCATGCATTTGAGGCTTCTTGACCCCGACTGGACTTCTTGGTCCCGAAGGGAAAGCCTGCACCAGAACCTGGGCCCGAAGATCTTGATGGGGCTCATATCCAGTCAATTTGTGGGGACATACCCAAATTTAAAGTGAACAAGTGGTCTCAAACCTCGTTCCAATCCCACATAATTGAATTCAACCATAAACTTAATACATGTAAATAAAATTATAAACTCTATTTACAGTTGGAGTCATTAATTAAAGGAGAATCCATATGAATAAAAGTCGATACTGATGAACAACGTCTGCATTATTCTAATATAATTTCATAGCGAGTTCTTTATGATCACTAGAGTGTACAATAATATAAATAACAATAAATAATGTCCATTTTCCTTTGTTTTATTTGTTTTATTTCCAGCAATTTCCATTTAAATGACATTTTGCCTCTTTCTTTTGCGAAATTAGTCACCAAGTTCCATATTTTCCTTTCATACACCTGATGAATAGTGGACAAGGTTTCGGCGCAGTTGCCTCTTGGAGCTTATAACATCGTATTTGACGTGTTGGTTTTCGGTGATGTAGAATTGGGATATCCTATGTCTTCCCGTGGGTAAGAAGGCTAATAAGTAATAGGGCAATTCTTCATCTGACCGTAAACACAAATTATAATCACAGTAAGTGAATACTGTCAAGCCATATCGTCATTTACACAGTCCATCCAGTGGTACATTAACAATACCTAAATACTTGAAACAAAACATGAATTAATAATTTTAAATACCAAAAAAATCTTTACATTCATACGCCCAACAGCTGATCATAAGAAAGCCGCCATATTACGGTAACGATACTCCATCACTCAAAATACAAACAAGCACCAAACTGTCAAGTATTCTAGGAAATTATACGTAAACCGTAGCTAGTTCCGTTGACACGAGAGTCACTACAGTATACGAAGCACATGACAGCCCACCTACCGTAAACGTAATCACGTGGTCCCCTTACGACTCTAGTGTACGTATACGACTCACGTTTAAAAACTCACAGTAGGCCTAATCGATGTAAAGCGTAACGTAAACTTGTAATCACGAATACTGTGTACACGGTAATACGAGCATTACATGAAGGTATCTAATCCTCGCCGTGATTTATCTGTTGTCGGTTATTCAACGCGAGCACAAAGGTGCTCAGGCGTGTTTTTGAACAAGATTCGTTTTGAGTTCATCCACTCGTTGAAGTTATAATAAACATTATTAAGTTACAGTTAACAACAGACTTGACCCAGCTTTAGTTATAGCGACCTTGGCTGTGTATATGGGGCCTCACCAAAACCTCCGGGGTCATAATCACCAACCACACCCACAAGCCGGTACACCTGCTGGTTGCTGATTGACGGACGGGCTTTCCCTTCGGTGTTGAGAAGCCAGATGGCACTCTCTACCACAGAAGCCATCCGCGTCTCCTCCTTATCCGGCCTTTCTCTCATACTCTTCCTAACCGTAAATTCCTTACCGTTAATTCATTCAACGTAGTAATGTCTGCCAAATAGCCTGATGGCAATTGCACAGTGAGCAAAGCCAACCCGCTTTCGGGCTCATTGCCTTGTGACACGAACCTGTAACAGCAGCAAATATCTTTATAGTAGATACATTGTGAATTTCAGGGCCTTACAAGCTGCATGAAATTCAGGCAAAATATTCAACACTAAGTCTGAGGTCATGGTTTCGATTCTAGTTCTATACACATGAATAGCTATATTTTATTTTATTTATTTATATTTCATTTATAGTTCCTCATGAAGGCGCCGTGTAATATTGTACCTACAAAAATATTGAGTAGATATTTATTACTAACCCAAAGCATACGGAGAGCTGCAAGCGGTCCTTGGTTGAGACTTGGTCGACTCTGGGGTCGAGGGTGTATCTGGGCCAGGGCGCGGTGACGTTAGTACTACCCTTGGCCGACAGTCCCACGAGCGCTATACCACGACCTTCTGTTACCGCGGTTACTGAACGACTGTTGCGAATCTGCGATAAAAAATTGTATGGTATTGTATTATGTTGTCTGTGGTATGTTAGGAACAAACGTCAAAAAGTACGCGCATGTGCACTGGCCAATCAAAAACCAACAAAAGTATTTATCAACTAACTGTAGCTGATGCCCGCGGCTTCACGCACGTGGAATTCTGTGCCAGTTCCCGTGACGGCGTTACCCTTATTTAAAAAAAATCTCTGCGTAGGAACCCTCATCGAATTGCAATGAATATTAAATAAAAAGAATAAGCGAAATAGGTTCAGCTGTTCTCGGGATTTGCGCTTAGCAACACATTCAGCAATTCATTTTTTTATAATAGATGAGCGGCCCTTTGAGCCTGTGTTTAGTTTAATATCATTTATGATTGGTTGGTAGATACTTACCGATTGTGTTTGTATGATGAGTGCGTTGTTCTCAGCGATTTGGAACTGCCGTATTTCTTCAGAGCCGGTTATGTTGACGGACACTCGCATTTTTGTAGAGGTCTTGATCACTTCGGCGTATTGCGCTAGTGAATCAAGCTGGAATTAAATATGGTAAATCTTATTGATCAGTGAGAAACAAGCATGGAATAGAATACTATTAACTGTAGAGGAAATGCTCTCTCTATTTTAGTACCTAGTCATCAAATTCGAACAAGATATGCATATTTGAAGAAAAAAACGTCCAGATTTTGGTGATACAATATGCTAGACAACTTAGGAATACGTACCACTTCAGGATCAGGGTCATTAGGCTGGTAGGCCTGCAGTAGATACCGTATGACAGGGGTTGCTTCGTCAACCAGACGAGCGGCTAACATCGCACGAAGTCCCCACGCAGCCGTCGTGGCTTCTAGGCTGTTGCCAACTAGCCAAGGATTGCGATATTCATTCTTGTACAATGTTCGGGACCAGAATAGCGTGGATCCTATAAGAGAACAAGATGATTTTAGGAAGGAGAACAAGCTTTATGCGGGTATGATTGAAAAGGCTTTCTACCTGCTAATTTGGCTATCTTTCCCATACCTATTTGCAGTGGTCTATCATCACCCGAGCCTTTTTTCCCAATTCAAAATTGAGGTTGTCTGTCTGTCTGACTAACTGTCGAAATTCAATTTTTGTCCGTCGAGTGACTGTCAGTTGACCTGTGGAGGTCGAGTTGACCTCCACAATCCATTGGCAGTTTCAAAGATTTGTAGTTAGAGCAAGTTGTCGGATTTTTAAGGGTTCCTATTAATTTCCCACGAACGCCACAGATGTTATTTCTCGCTAAGCTCGATAAGCTGGCGATTTATCGTCAGCTTAACAAGTTCTCCAAGGTACACGACAGGATTCTCACTCTGTTAAGAATGGCCAACCATCCGAAGATCAAACTGGTTAGTATTTCTTAACATACTTGGTCAGGATTCAGCTATTAGTCCTGAACCCTTGTATTGATCTGGTGTGTACGTTGGTAAGTATAACTTCTAGGCTTATGCGGATTTTCATGGCAGAGTGTCTATATTGTGAAAATGTTTAATATCTTAATGAGAAAACTTGCCTGATGTATTGGCGTACTTGTCCATAAGCTCGAGAGTCTGCGTGAGCTGCGGGTGCCTGGTGATTGCCAAGGCCCCTCCGACCACGGCTAGCGAGTACGCGTCCAAGTCCGGCGACACGCCGCGTGCTACGAAGTCAAGCGCCTTGTTGATGTTGTTCTTATATAGGACGTCACTGCCCTGGACAAAACATACGTCATTAATTAAAAGCGAGTATGGAGCATTCTGAATCTTCTGTGCCCAAGATAACTTCACCGGCTAGCTGGTGCACTAATAGCTGATTAATGGACCAGGCTCTGGCATTGGCTTTTCCTCTCAGTGTTGGGAAATCAGGCGGCAGTCGACCCGCAATAGTCAAACAAGCCAAAGAAAAAAATATTTAGTTCAGAAAGTGCTCTTTGACTGTTACCAGGATCTGGTTATCCAGGTGCACTGGTGCAGTTCTATTCTTGAAAGGTTAGTATAGGTACCTTAGCATGGTGTAGCGCCATAAGCGAGTAGGCAGCCAGCGGCAGTGGCGCCTGCGCGTGCGGGTCGGTGAGGGCGCGCGGCGCGGGCGCGGGCCAGCTGCCGTCGGCGCGCTGCGCGTGAGCCAGCCACGCCGCCGCGCGCGCACCCGGCCCCGCCGGGCCCGCCTCCACTGCCACGTAGCGCGAGCAGCGTGACAGCCAGCGCGTGGCTGCGGCCGTCATCCTACACGAGAACACCAACATTCAGGTCCGTAAGGTCTATAAACCTTTGACAATCTAATGCTATTTCCATTAACTTTGTACTAGCTGGCGTGTGGACTCACTTCATACAGTTTTAGTTTCAAATGGTCCATGTCACGTCTGGAGTCCATTTGGCCTACTTATAGCAGCCCGGGAATAAATTAGTACAAAAAATCCTATAGCCTCATTACAGTGACATCTACCGGCGTGAAAATCGATAGCGATAGCTCAGAATCATCTACGAAGCGGGTTGTATATCGTGGTAAAATTGAAGCTTAATCGATACATAATTTTACAGCACTTTCGTCATAAGTAGGATAAATTGTATGCTTGCTTACCAGACGTCCCCTTCGGCCTCAGGGTCCTGTTCTGCGGCAAAAGATCCATCTGAACGCCGATAGGCCATTAACCGTTGATATCCTGTGGCTGCTAGTTCACGTGCCTCCTTAGTTGTTGCGCTCTCAGCTTGACCTGAAGCCTGATAAAATTAAAAGGTTATTGTATAGATATGACATGAGGGTATTGAGGGTCCCACTTTAATGCCCAGAGCCAAAAACCTCACCTGCAAATCAGTGCGCTTGAGGAAATCCGATTTGCGGACGAGACTCTGGTCCAGGCCTTTCTTGCAGAGTTGGAAAGGGCATAATTTCTAATAGATATAAATTTGAGTGACAAACCTGGAGATAGTCAAGGAGTACGCAAGCCAATGAGAGTGGTCTCAAGGCATGTATGGCGTCTGCGGATGGTGCGGAAGGTCCCTTTGTAGCTTGCAGTGCAGCAGACAACAGGTCACCCGTAGCCCGGAGTGATATAGCTCCTACTTTGATTCCAGGTCGTACATCCAAGGTCACATTAGCTCTCGCTACAGTCTTTCGAGCATCTAGTAAGCTCCATGCATAAATATCCTCTTCATATCCATCCTGAGGTATAAAAACATCAAGATTTATATATTTTCAATGGTACCTACAATTGTATATTTTCATCGATTTTACTTTTATCATTGATAGGAGGATCCCCGCACTATGCAAGATCTTCAAGCGGCAGATGTTTCCGTAAAAGCTAAGAAAATCCAAATTAATAGAAAGAGTATCAGAGCAGACCCTGGGCTCCAAGGTACAAGCTTTGGATGCAACCAGGCCTAATGCTGTGATGATGATAATCTTGATGGATTGAATTTGGCATTGCAATTGAATAAAGATTATCTTTTTACTTTTTCAGCATTTACTTTCTTACAATTACCCGGTTCAATTTTAATGGCATAAGATGAATTAACTCCTATATTTTGAATGCCAAATTACTTAAAGGGTTCTGATTGTAGCTTTAGCCTACCCTGCCAAGTCTATAACTAAACCACCTTGACGTCGATCGTTCGGAACAGCGAGGCGGTAACACCGTTGCCGCTGGCCTCCACGATGACGGGCGCCTCTCCGGTGCGGACCACGGTCACGAGGAACGCTGTGCTGACGGAGCCGCGGGCGGGTACCGTCACACGGGTTCGATGGAATAGCTCGATTTCTGTATACGAGAGCAAATAGTTGACTCTACCTCGCCTGATGGTAAGCTGGAGGCAAAGTCTCAGGAAACAGGGCCACCATTTTATTCACGTGCCAACAATGGTGGCACTCAGCTTGCCGTCCTCATCTTTTTCACGCCCCGCTTAAAGGACCCGGGACTGTAGAAAGAGAGACTGAGTAAGAGCTATCGACCGTGGGTATGGAGCATAGTTCATGATGGTGTATAGCTCCATTCGACTTGCAAAGGAAAATAGTTAAAAGTCAACATATTATTATGGTTTTTGACTCATTTTGACTCACGGGATATGACACCGATAGTGGCATAGTTGTTAAAGTCTCATTGAGTTAACATAAAATATGATTCCTAGAAATTCGAAGTATATTGTGTATTGAGACATTATGCTTTTTACGGAGTACAACCCAATCGTGCCCTGGGTATCTACTTACTTTTAGCAGAATCGATTTCGTTATCGAGGGCTTCGAATTCGAAATACTGGTCGCTGTTGTAGAAAGTGACCTCTACAGATGTGTCTACTGCGAGAGTGGTCTTCAGAATCACCACTGCAGCTACAGTTTCTCCACGTTGCAGGCTGCTGGGCAGTTCCGCAGTCAATTGCAAGGGCACTGAAGTTCTGAATATCTGTGGGGTAGCTAAACCTAGACCCAACGTTGGATGGACGGAAAAACCTCCAATCGAGAATTCGCCGGGTGCTTCTGCTGTCCACCGTTCCTTGGCTCCGTTACCGTCGCTACTGTAATGAGACCAGAAAGAAGGTTGTTAATCCAGTATAATAATATCTACGTCAGGATATTGTTGAGGCTACTGTGGATGTGCACTGCGTCAAAGATGTTCGTCGAAAGACACGAAATATTTATGGTATTTTTTAGACTTTCCAGAATAAATATGACTCCCCAATGAATGTTACTAACATTGTATGGGTTTACCTGAAATAAATTTTGATGGCACTATTATAAACAAAGAAAACCGTATCCTATTACAAATTACTTAGACAAAAACCATAATTACCCGATTGTGAGATTCGCTAGCATCCAGGTGGGTTGTGGAGAGACTGTAAGGTAATATCGAGGTGAGGGTGGCGGTGGGAGTCGGCTGAAAGCATAAGGACCCGCCAAGGGAGCACGCGTGCCGGTTTCTATTGGAGCTTCCGTTAGGATAGATCCTAGAAAATATTTAAGCATTAATATAACAGAATATACTGCAATAAGACTACATACACCTAAACAAATTCGTTTTTTATCTTAAATATTGTGCAATTAGTATATTTAGATCGGGTTTCTTAGCTCATTGAAGATTTATTAGACATATTTAGAGTGGTTGTTTTAATATTACTAGATAATTATGACAATACCTAATTCACCTGAAACTACGAATTTAATCATACCATTGCGAGCATTGAAAATGGGTGTGGCAGAGCACTAGCTTCAAAGATATGTTGTGATTATTTCATTCAGACTCATCTAAAACTTAAAGTTTTTTCATAGGCTTACGCTACGCTCTACACTACGCTACAACTGAAATTCTGTTGTCAAAAAGTAAGAATAGACGGTAATACCGTCAACTATAGGTTAGACTACATAAATTTACGAAGAACCGTTTTAGTATAAAAGTAAAGCCTTGATAAGGTTCTTACCATCTGGGTTATTCTTAACCAATACGCCATCCGTGAGGATCACAACACCTGCATTCTAGAAAAAGAAATCGAGTATTATTTCATATGCTTAAAACATTAATAGGCACATTGTATTAATACTATATTATACTTATACATATACTAACTTTGAAAACGTCTGATGCAGTATAACCTCCTAAATCCAACCCGGAACCAGCGAGGTGATCTTCGTTCTTGAAAATTGAATGCGGCAAACTATTGAAGCTTTCAGTTTCACGCTCGATCTGAAACATAAATTTAAAGCTAGATAATTCAATTAAAATTACCTGTGTTGCAGGTTTAGAGGTCTCTCAGGTAAAAGAACTATCAGAATTCTTGTTTATCTCCAAATAGAAGTTCATTTTGCAGGACAACCTCCGTGGCGTAGCGTTAGTGAACGCGGCCGCTGCGCAGAAGGCGCGGGTTCGATCCCCGCTCAGTGCAAATATTTGTATGCATGAAAATGGGTATTGGCATTGGTCTGGTCGTGCCTCGGAGAGCACGTTAAGCCGTCGGTCCCGATTGCCATGAAAACATCTGTGGCAGTCGTTACGGGTAGTTGGAGCCTTCAAAAGTCCAACAACTAGCTCAACTACAGAACTTCGATTTCGTTAGTGTGTTGTGGAGGTCGGATGGCAGTCAATTTACATAATATATCGAAGTTCGACCGTTTCATAGTTAGACAAGACGATCCTAATTGAGCCGGACAAGAATTAGAGCATCATCATTGTCTGAGCCCTTTTCCGAACCAGTCGGTGTTGGCTTTCTTAGAAAAAGTCTCGGAAGATGAGGATGAGATAAATCTAACCTTGTGCATATCCAGGCCACTGCCGAGCCCATTCGCCTGCGCGAGTCCAGCGTCTATGGCCAGCGTGTCTTCGGACAGAAGAGCGACTAAAGCTCCTGCCTCACCCAGCACTCGTATTTCGACCAGTGTATTCGGTTTTGGCGATGCGCCGTTGGTGGAGACAGGTGATATCAATACCTAAAATAGAAAGATTTTTGATCAAGATTATATACTCATCTTTTAGCAGATGCAATAACTTATATCTAATAATATCGTCTGTATAGTATTCCATGTATAAAAATGGAATACATGGAATACTATACAGACAGACGCATGATTCATAACTTATCATACCTACTATCCAATTCATTGAGCGTGGCATGAAAAGGCTATGGCCGTGTGGTCTGACCACTTTGTCCGACCGATCGGACGTCGTGGACTCTTTTTTTACTGTTGATCCGACCGGAAAATTAGGACATAAATATATTATTTACTAACATTTTAACTAACTAATGTCGCGAGATTGTTCTAAATAAATAAATAAATTTTCTTTACATTACAAACATGTTTCAAAAAAATAACAATTACCTACTGCTTTAAAAACTTCAATTTCTATCGATGTTCCAATAAAATAAATATATATATAAATAAGTATAAAGTATATTTTTCATAAAAAAATATATTGACTTCTAAAACAAAAATGCACTAAAAAGTAAAAAAAAAAATTTAAGTAGCTGACTCGCCTCGGCTTCGCCCGTGGCATACATACTTCAACCCTGTAGCATCTCTAAGCAATTATGCGTCACTCAATTATTTTCTTCCCGGAACCTCTACACTAACAGTTGAACTATATGAAAGGTACTAATGTTCAAATTGAATTGAAAGTATTATTACGAATCATTTATATAGAAGTATAAAAAGTGTTGTTTTTAGATGTTTTCAGGTAATTTTTAAAAGTTTTCTCTGCGTAAGAACTATCCTCGTACTGCAAGGAAAATTCTAAAAAAAGAAGTAGCGATATCGGTTTAGCTGTTCTCGAGATTTGCGCTTAGCAACACATTCAGCGATTCATTTTTATATTATAGATTTAACCTACCTCGTTTTGCAGCAGATCCTTCTGCGGTGCATACACAGCAGCTGACAGCAAGTTGTTTCCACCCCCTGGTCCTCGCGCTTCGGCTCCACGGCTCGGGTACCACGCCAGGAAGGTACAGCCAGGGGCCATACGCGACGTTATACTCACCGTTACGTCGACGCTCTTGCGAGCTGGGCTCAACTGAAATAGACCTGTTTATAATATTTGATTCACTACATAGATATTACGAATGAATGTGAAACAGTCAGATCTAACCGTATTGACTGTTTTTTTTTTTTACTAGTTATCTTGGACATAAATATTGCAAGTGATTGAGATTAAAAGTAACTATGAGATGCAAATCCTGCTGTGCAATTCGTCAACCTACAGGTGGAGGTAGGTAGTAGGTACTTGAGATTCCCCTTTCACCAGCTGTGTTATTGCTGAAGTAAAATTATAAAACCTGCCGAAAAAGTCAATGGTTCGACGGGTCGTGCCATGGTCGAAACGATGTACCGGTACGTTACAAAAAAAAAAACTGTAGTTGACAAGCAAAATACTTGATCTATGTATGAGCTAAGTTTAGAAGTGATTATCGGGTCCAAAAGCCGAAGACCCGTGGTAGTACTTCGGGTATACTACATATTGCCATAATTTATTTTCGAAGTGGTGAAAAAAAAATTTTTACATTATTTGTTCATTTTTTTTTGCATTATTTATTCTCCATCGTATTAGGAAAGCCAATGAAACGACAATTTCAAAAAAAAACATCACTATAAAAAAGCACGCGCTTGGCGCCATTTGTTTTTTTTTTCTGTTGTCATGCCATGGTATATCCGGAGTACTACCACGGGCATTCGGCTTCGGGAGCGTTCCCCTTACACCCGGTATTATTCTACACATCAAATGAAGCTTTATTATTTCGATTAGTAATTAAGTCTACCAACCTCTAAAGTCTTAGCGACGATGATATCTCCTCTTCCTATAACAGCATAGTGTACCATATCCATTGGTTCAGTGGCGGAGATGCGCGCACGCATCTCCCCGCCGACGCTCGTGTTACGGGTTAGAACCTCGGCAGTTAGGAACTGGCTGGTATACTCATTTCTTTTTACGTGTACCACACGCTCGGTTATCTCGTTGTATTTTATCTACAAATAAACAAATATTCTAGTAAGTAAATTCTATACAACGCTTTCAAGAACCAAGGTAAGCATAGTTCATTTAGCTTGTATTTTTGGTCCAAGAATGCGGATGAATATACATATGTAGACAATTTTATATGTATATTAAAAATTTAAAAATACCCAGACCTATACAATTCTAAGCGAAATCGAACCTGCTACCTACTCATACGCTCTACCGCTACGTGACAGGTCGTCACAATCATTGTTGGGCACAATTTAATTGCAATCAAACTTGCAATTAACCCGACTGGTGTCTAAAAGATCGAAACAAGTTTGACAGAAGATGGTACCCATTAATTTTTCTTTCGGTTTATGATTGGCAATAGGGTAGAGCCTGCTGTCAAACTTGTTTAGATTTTTTAGACAGCCTAGTGGTATAGGTAATGGACTGCTGAGACGAGGTCTCGGTCTCCCAGGTTTTACCATGGCACACACCAATGACTTTTCGATGCTTTTCGAAGTTATGTGTGTATTTATCGCAGGTTTATAAGTGCCCGGTTAATAGCAATAGGCTCACCACCTATTACATTGGGACCTAAACATAAGCTGGCGAAATGTGGGTGCTATCTCTGCTTACCCCTTCGGAGATATAGGCGTAAGTTTATGTATGTATGTATGCAGTCGGGATTATTAATTACTTAAATTTTTCAATGCAGGATTTAGGATTTGCCCAGCACTGGTCATTGTGCATTATTTTGTAAGAACCGTTGTCGTTGCTTGTCTTACTCAGAATAATCTAGTGTATGTGTGTTAGGTCACTGCAGTCGGCGTCACGAGTCATGAGCATTTAGCGCAAATATCATTTACTGACGTTCATCAAGGTCGTATAGGAATTTCTTACAGATTCGTCTGTTCACAAGTCATTTGTAATTTTAAGATTTTTTATTTTCATCATAACTATGTAAAGTAATTAAGTATATAGATTCTTTGCATTTTTTTTTTGATAAAATGGAATATTCTTGGAAAAATGTTTTGAAACCCTTCAACTTTGCACATAATTTGACAACCACTTGGTGAAATATAGATTGTCCACAGTGGATAATCTCCGGTAGGTGCCATCTTTTTTTTCATGCGGAAATCCCCTTGGAAACCTGGTTATGTCGAACTCGATCTAACTAAAACCGCACTATTTTAATTGACACACAACAGCCTCTGTGGTGTAGCGTTAGTAAAGCGTTGCGGTAAAGTGGTGCGGGTACGATCCCTGCTCAGTGCAAATATTTGTAGGCATGAATATACATATTTGCATTGGTCTGGTTGTGCCTTCATTGCAGTCGTTACGGGTAGTTGCAGCACTCAAAAGTCCCACAACTGGTCTAAATGCTTGGATATCGCCTTTTCGTTGTGGAGGTCAGATGGCAGTCGTTTACGGAAAATGTCGAAGTTTACCCAAATCCGCAGTAGGACTGATAAAAACGGAACCTAGACTCTAAGCTTCGGATGCGAATGGAATTAACACTAGGATGTAGATGACAAAGAGTTTTCTTGATGTTCTTACCAATAAGTTAAGTGTGGAATTCACATGTCCTACATCTGGCACTAAGGTGTAAGTAGCAACACCTCTATTTAAAGATACTTTCGTTACGTTAACGGGAGCACCATCGTCCCACAGCCTTTCAACTGTAACTTCTCCATCTGTTACTATTAATTGTCCAGCCGGATTCACCACCTCGATCTGTAGATAAAATATAGCTTCAATATATGTAAGTACATACATCAGCAAGCTACTACAATCAATTAGCATATTGGTTATTTAATGTTCCTGTTGCCTATTGGTCTTTTGTTACTTATACAAGACTTATGATAAAATAGTAGTCAGAATTCGTTAAAATAATAATAAAGATCGTAGATTTGTTGCTAACTATCTTCATTATTTATATTAGAACGAATTATTTGTTCACATTTTTTAGAATAATAAATACCTACTCGGAGTAAGAAAATTTCAATTCCAAACAACATGTGGCAAGTTATCAACTTTTGTAAGATATTGAGATTTTGACAGTCGAATAAACGTAGATATACTAAGAAGATGATAAATGCTTAAGCAAAGTAAAAAAAATATATTTGAATATTACTCACCTGCACAATGTAAGGCAGAGCCGGTTTGAAGTAATTAGGTGCTGAAACTCTCAGTCTGTACGGAGCTCTCAACAACAGTATCCTCGCTGATACGTTTTGTTTTATCAAAGTATCTTTTTCTTCGAGCACGGCTTCGACAACTAATGGCCTCGCCGCATCCTCAGCTAAATCAAGATCGGTCTTGAGGTCGAATGATACTACAGTTTGTCCGTTGATTTCGACCACTTTTCGCGTAGGAGCAGCCACAACGGGTTGTAGCAGTCCAGAGAAAAATACTGGGTACGCAGATATTGTTAGTTCTCCACGTACTGGACGACCGTTGAAGTGCCTGCGTGCATATTATATAGTTTCAAAAACTGTCCTTTAATAATTCAATTATCAATGAATGATAGTATGTGATTGAGATGGTGACATATTGTTCACCCGCCATACCTTATTGTATGGAAATATAACGCACCTATGTTGAACAAATTACCGCTCGGATATTAAATCTAGGGTACCCCGCAGAGATAAGCAACCTCGGAGCAACCTTCTCCAATGTTTATAAAATTTGATATCTAATATCGCGAAAATAACCAACGAACAGTTCTTGCTATTTTTGTAATAATTATTGTATTGAATTCTCTTCGTGTGGTTTCTTTAATGTTTCTGGCTAATTAGAAATGACAGCTTTATCTGCGAATGTTTCTTTGTTACGAGTCATGTTGAGAAATTCTTAATCCAGTTTATTAGTACTGAGTTGTTTATCACTTTGAAGAAGATGCTCTATTATTAGATTTCTTGAAAATCAAGTTTGTTATGTTAATATACCTCGTAGACAACCAATTATGTACTAGGTCGGCGGTTGAGGGAGTTTAATGATTATTATTCTATTATATTAGATCCTTTAAAAACTGGTTAAAGGAAATATTTTGTTGAGAAATGAAAATGAAGCTACGAGTTCTTTGCAAAACATAAATACACTACATATATGTTATTTATATTATGATATTCACGAGTCTGATACCTATTGTAGTAATGGAGCTCGTGTCTAAATTAATAAATCGAATGTCATCGGATTAATATATGTATCTATCAGAGTGTCTGCTCGTGAGATCAACAACAGTATAATGGTCATTCCACCACTGCTGATTACGCTATTGTGGGTACATGGGACATCTATACCCATGAGGTAGGTACTTCCCCAATAAAGCCTTAACAACACTATCTGTGGACGAAGAAACCTTTTGCAAAGAAAACAAGCAGTCTGACGACAGAGGCTAACCGAGTGAGAGCAGTACTTGTGTTGTGATAACCTTCGTAGGTATGTCTTTCAACGAAACTGAAACTGTTGCGGTTTTGAATATGTAAAAAAAGGTTAAGTGAATTTGGAACAGTTAGCTTGGAAAGGTTGCTTTCTTAAAATGGAGTGTAATTTCAATAACGTGTATGATTGTAGCTTTCCCTTCTGTAGCAAGTACAACATACTTAGCAGTTACGTTGACATCAAATCGACCTTCACTGAAGAGCACCTCTTTGGGCAGCTGCATCTCCATGTGGAATCTTGGCAGCACGTAGTCAGCCACCAGTAGTTTCTGAGAGTACTTCTGCCCACGGGCCTCTACCTGTTACACAAGGATTGCATAAATATTTTTGACCTATCGCAAAGGCCATCGCAAAGCGGCCAGTTATAATCTCGAGGTTAGTAGCATTTCCGGAGTTGTCTAGCATATTTGTCTAGTAAATAAATTTCTTTTTATAAATTAATATGAGAATAAAGAGGGTAACAGCTTCATTGTACGAACAGTTTCTGTCAATTTTAATTTATCATCTCATCTTCAGTAGCTGTGGCCGTATTAGGGTCGTATCATGTGATTGCACTTTGCTACTCAATACAGCTAACAACAAGATAGTCAAAATAAATATTAATCATTTTATTTTTCAATAGGTAATGTCTAATGAAAATCAATGGGCATTAAATACGGCATTATCTGTAGATGAATTTAAGGAAACACAATTTAAGCAAGTATACATGTCACTATAGGTACTTATCTACCTAGTTGCTCATAGTTATTGATTTCTGTTCAAAATAAAGCAGGATAAGAAATAATTCTTACCATAGTTATAAGTGGGTTAGGTACTTATTGATAAAATATTTAAAACTTGGCACAAAGTTAGTAAACTCCATTGCAAAATTGTAACAATGTTTACGTTACGCGTCAAATTAAGCTATCGTTAGGTGTCAGAAGATTTTTGGTTAAAATATGAGGATTTCACTGGGACATACGTCATGCGTTTAGCAATTGTTTTTGATTTCAATTTGTTTAATAACATGATTGTTTAACATGATTTTTTATAATATAACATGATTGTATCACATTACCTGTATAGTCCATTCTCCTAGCGCTGGTTCGTCAGCTAGAGCTAATTCTTTAGTAAGCACTCCCCGGTTGAGTTCAGCACCGGCCCACTGCCTAACCGGCGAGTCTCCAGTATCCAGCACACTGACGTCTACAGTCGTCGACAGCGGCAACAGGTACCTGCGTACGCGCATACTGGGGTCAGTAACCGCTTCGTAATCACACGTAATCTCACGCGCACGAACTCTCGTTGTATCATTGATGGTGCAGAAAACGAAAGTATCTTGCCGATACTCTACTGAATACGGTTGCTTAATGCTTTTTGATTCACGTTATCCTCATTAAATAGAACAAGGGCACAGATGTGGCCGATACTCAAACAATCAATAGATGTGTTACGCTTTAACGACTGCGTTAACGTACCTACCTGCCAAAGTATTTTTTCTCTTTGGAAGTCGCAACCTAAGTTATGGCATTGGCATTAAATTTCGATTATGAATAAATGAAATGAAATATGACATGATATTTTGTCGGATTGTTAATAAGCGGACCAAATAAAAGTGTATTTTGGTCAGGTTTTGATCTATTATGAGATGACAAAGAATATAATGACCCATTTTCGGACCTTCCCATATTTGATACGGATTATAAAAGTATTTTTTATATGTAATAACAATCTTAAAATCATCGCTACACGGTTCCTCTCAGTTGGTAATATTCATTGTTTACAGTCATCATTCAACGAAGTGTAAAGTTTTACCTATTCTCCTAGATAGCTTACTAAGTTACATAGACTATGTTTCGAAGTTACTTGCCCTCGATTTTTTTGGTGTATTTTTCATTCATGTGTTTCGATAGTAAGAGTGACGTAATCAAATAACAAAAAAATATTATCGGTTTCTATTTCCATAATAGTAGGTATGTGTAACTATCTACTGTAATTGTCTACTTTTATGTGCGTGAGTGTGCTAGTGCGGCTTTGAGTGCTTATGTATTCATAGTATTTGTGGATTTTATGTAGGCAGTTCTGAGCTTGAATATTTTTGCGAAAGACCTTTAGACTTTTTTATAAAAGTAGCCAAGTTACGTCCTATAGCCTCGGCTATCTGCAGTAAAAATTTGGTTGCTTCAATGATCGAATTACCCAGAGGAAACAGACTACGAGGCTGGTAAAGTTTTATAATATAAGAACAGACATTTCACTTTTATTTAAGGGAGAAGAAAAATACATCTTACAAAACAAAGTTACTCTTGATCGGTGTTTTCCATTTTGACTGATCAATATAACAAAAGTGTTAGACTATGGAATTACCGTCATGGTGCTGTAATAGTATTGTTAGGTGTTATTAATTTTCTCACATCAAGTATTTATTGCCGATGGGGCAATTGCCAGTAACCTCAAATTTTTTTGAGGTTTTTGATTGACATGGCAGCACGTAAGATAGAGGCACATTTTGGATAATAAATGGATTATTTAAAAGTATCGTAACGTTTAAAACATGTAGGTAAGATAATAAGTATCTATATTTCTAATAAGACACACGAGGATATTAATACGTCTTCTTTTCAAGTGGGTATCTACCTATAACGTCCAAAAAATGTAGAGATATAATTAATTAAATTAACTGTAGTGATAGACGAGCGAGCATACTTACCTAGTGCTTACTACTTGTCCTTATTAATCAATATTTTTGCATTTGTATCATTTATATATATTTTCCGTGCATAGAAACAATTACATTTTAAATTTGTACAATATTGTAAAATAATAAGTAACAACAATCCATTATTACAATAAGATCAGTCCTATCAAATATAAGATTACGTCGACAACACACAATAACCCAGACTTCCCGTCACATAGTCTATAAGTTCAGCTAGACATAACATTGTTCTTACTTGTCCAAGGCGATGACCCTAAAGTTAATGGTGTCTCCGGGCTGGTATACGCGCTTGTCGGTTTGCACGAAGATGCAGAAACTGCGCGGCTGGTAGAGCAATGAGGCCGACGATGAAAATAGCGGGCCTGAGGTTGACCGCGCCACCAGCGTGTACTGTCCCGGGCCAGGGTCACCGATCTACAGGTGAAATAGATTTGTCACGATTCGTTGTGGGAAAATCATTGATTACACTTAAGTGCGGTTAGCTGCTGTGTGTGTGCTTGAAATAAAATTCTATGTTGGTACCTACATTCTAGTCTGCTATTGCAATTGTTTGATTTACTGAATGGATTTTGGAAAGAGAAATTAGTAGTTTGTGTAAAATAATAAACGCGTCTCCATACGTGACAGCTGCATGTGTAATTTATTTTTAACAAGAATTTTAGCAATCGAAATTCCTAATATTTCCTCTTATCACTCTAACTAAGCTAAATTGCTTGTGCTAGGAGTGGGCTCACGTCGCCGTCGGTAGTGTAATGGCCAGGATTCGAACCCGGGACCTCTCGATCGTACGGCCGACTCCTTAACCACTTAGCTACCGACGCTCTTTAGAAAATACTCGCGACTGTAAATCCCTAATAAGGAATTACTTACCTAAGTGTTTTATTGTTACTTAGGTATACAGTGCCGGATTCGTGGTCACACCAAGTTATCACACCAGTGTCACAATCAGTCATATTTCTAAAATACTGAGAAATCGCTACTATGTCGAAGCAGTCTGGTGCACCTACATGGCAATCTGCCAAGCAGTCATATAGGTGTACTAATTTTTGCCCCTGGCTCCGCCCGCGTGGTTGTCGGTTATTGCTATAATATCGGTTATCGTTATAAATTGTAGCCTATGTGTTAGTCTGATGTTATTGTAAAGTTTCATTAAAATTATTTAGTTATATATTAAAATAATTAAGTGAAAGAGTTACAAACATCCATCCATACTTACAAACTGCCGCATTTTTAAGTAGGATTATAGGACTTGTGCTCTTGTTTAGTTTATTTAACTAATGTTTCAAAAAAAGCACATAACTCTCGATCTGGCATTACACTACTGAGGAATAGAATTAGGAAGAGATTGAAGTATCCTATAGAGTCTGTAGATACGTAAATATTATCTGTTCTAAGCATACAACACAAGTTCCGACTCTATTTTAAATTACTCTACTACTTTATTTCAATTCAGTTTAATCTCCGTTTGATAGACTTACCAGAAAATGCCAACTTACATACGAATCGTATTAAAAGTTGTTAGACGAAACTTACCTCAAGTTCCACGAGCCTGGAAGTGGCGACTGGGACCTGTACCTCACGTCCCTCATTGTACTGCTCTCCGTTGGCCCGACGACCTTCGATGGCCACGTATAGATTGTAAGGTCTGGAGCTGCCCCCTATTGCTATTGTGTATGAGTTAAACGGACGCAGCACGCGTGGCCCTACTACCGAAATACTGTAAAAAAAAGGTATTTCTTAAAAGGAAGGTTACAAACGACTGGCAAGGGGTAGTCTTGATGATAGTGACGGTTAGACGTAGTTGAAGTGTTAATACTATTATTAGTGAATAAAATGTGCGATTATCAATAAAGTTGATTTATTTTATCTAAGAAATGACTTTTTTCAGTCTTGTCTTCATCTGTCATACCTTTCCCGAGTTAATCCAATATTGCGTAAATGTGTGAAAATACCTGCCCCTCTAGACAAGTGGCAATTCGCTAGCCGGCATTTGGTGGAATAGAATGACGAGTGTATGGGATTTGACATAAATGATAGTCGTTAACGCATGTCAAATACGTCAAATCCTATACATTCGTCATTCTATTCCATCAAACGCCTGCTAGCGAATTGCCACTTGTCTAGAGGGGCTGATTACTCGCATTTAGAGCTATGGCTTTTTTCTGTTTTTTTTTTTTAGTATAGGATTTAGATATCCGCTTCGTGACAGAAGTAGCATATCCGTGTTTTAGTTCCGGATTTGATACCCGGTCCGAGAAAGTGTTGTTGGATGCGAGTCTTTCCGGAAATTCTCGGTAGTATGACAGTGATAGGCTCTCATGCCTTTAACGTGGGATTGTAAAATGAGGGTATCTGCCTATATGTTGATTTGAAGGTAATAATAAAGAAAATAATATAGGGAAGGACATAAAGCAGCATGGGCTACTTTATTTTCTGGAAATGACATTTTTCGCGACAAAGGATTTTTATGTGGATTGAGTCACAGTTGAACATCATGATAATACATTTGGAAGAAAAGAAAAATTCATAATGAAATATGATTCATACTTATTTAAATAATTCGAGTGTTTCCGTTCATTAAAATATTATGATTGTTAATTTTATCGTAAACTTACCATTGTACTACTGGCACTATCAAGGCTAGCAAGGCAATGTGTAATCCAAATTTTTGAGTCATGATTCTGAAAGAAAATATTTTCTACTAATAATTGTCAAGCACTGATACTTAGGTATACTTCCTAGTTAAAAAAGAGAGCTCTTTCTTGACTTTCTATGGATTTACCATGCGTCCCAGCAGTTATTGTCGCAACATTTACGGTTGCAATAGTGATTGGGATTTGCTATCTAGACATAGATATAGATATACATAGACATAGGTTAAAGGTCTGCTCTTAGCGACACGATAGTGCTCATCTTCACTACCGGCTGGGTGTGCCGTTTTTCTTACCAGATTTGGTTGGGTGCTAACAATGCTGTTTTCGATATTCGCTCTTGTAAACAGTTCGGTTACTAAGTTAAAGAGTTGTAGAAAGGTTCATCTGGTGAAACTACTACTTCCACGGAAAAAGGTTTTAGCCATTTTTTGTTATCTCATATGCTAGGTCGTAGTATCTGTTTAGTATAGTTGTATAATAACTTACATAGTAGTAATAATAATAATAAATAAATAATAAATATTCCACAACATTTCACACAACGCTGTCTAGATCCATGGTAAGCATAGCTTAACTAGCTTGTGTTATGGAATCTAGAATGCGGATATATACATACTTAGATACTTTTTTGTTGTAAATACATACATATTATACATAGAAACACCCAGACCAATGCAAATATCCATATTCATGCATACAAATATTTGCACTGAGCGGGGATCGAACCCGCGCCTCCTGCGTAGCGGCCGCGTTCACTACCGCCACGCCACGGAGACTATTGATAATTTTTTGAATCAATTACAGAATTAATTTACAGGAATCGTGATATAGGGATCCCCCGTCACTGCGGGAAAATATTATCTATTGCATTGATTTACTGCACACTATTTTCAGCTTTGTTAAAAACTGCTCGAGCATTTTTGCATAGGGTCTAAAATGACCCTTAGGCTCAATGTAAAACCGGCGGAAACATGAAAAAACAATTATTTTGATCTTGTTTCTAATGTACGTCCAGAATGAAGACAAAATATTTTGTAAAGGATCTTCCAGGGAACTTATTAAGATAACGATAATCAAAGCCAAATATCTATTCGCGCAACGATGGAAACTTCTGTAAAATGTCTGAGACCTACCAATAATGCGAATATGCTGCTATAATTTGGTTGCCAATTTTGGGAGCTACAGTTTGATTGCCACATTAAGCTTGCCAGCGGGACGGTAATTCGGTTATATCGGACTCGAACGAACTAAAACCTCACTGTTTTGAGCCGAGGTGTATGGGGGCCTAGTAATGTAGTTCCTTTCCACAACGGTAATACCCATTTAATTTATTTGTGTTCGGTACCAAATTTCCCGGGATGGAAATTCCGGTACCGGGAAATCAGTATGCCTCCACAGTCCCGGAAATTGCAATGGTAATTTATGATTTTTATATAAGAGTATGCTGTAATCAGTCAGACTAGTACAAAGGTAGTAGAGAAAATATGACTGGTTGAATAAAATAACTAGCTTTTGTAATGCAATTTATGCAAGGCAAGGTTGCATATTGCACGCGTAAATTATTTCTAAATAATGTGTCTACATAATGGCATTCGTTTATTAAATAGAAGTGAATCCCTTTGTGAGTTTGGGACAAAAAAAAATCCATTCCATCATACGGATCGATTCATATTTTTTGTCGCACGTAATAAACTTGGTACCCTCTACCAACATACGGAAGTAGCGCATTGAAGTGACTGAATTTTAGCATTGATTTTATAACTATCCGCTTGATGACGAAGAAGGACTACAATTATCACTACCTCATCACATCAGAAGGGTGTCGTAAGAGGAGACTAACGAAAACATACGCAGACGATACCACTGCGAGAGAAGAAAAACTCGAAATAAAACCATGTAGCAGTCCGTCTGGCCAGCGCGCAGCGTGGAAACAGTAGGCCAAAGCCTTCTAACATTGGGAGAGACCTATGTCCAGCAGTAGACTGCGATAGGCAATTTATTTTTTTATTGGGGTCTGTCAGGTGGAGTGAAATCATAAGGGAAAATGCCATGAAACCTTTGCATCCTACCAGAGGATAAGCGGAGTAGCCCAATTCATTTATCATAATCTCTTCGTGTTTCGATTTATTTAACTTATGAAACAAATGATTCAAAAGTTGTAAAGTCTGTTTATACTTAAACCTAGGTAATCTGTCTATATTTAAGTTAAGTGATAAAATATAGAAGTCAGAATTTATATAAAATATCATACGTACCTACTGTAAATATTTTACATAGGTGCCTTTTTTTATTTGTGTCCAGTAGGACTACTTACAGTCTAACTAGTGCTAGCTTCTTTCACTATTTTTTAGGAGAAAGCTATATTTGTATACACAGATATTCGTGACGTAACTTATCTGAAAGATAAAGCTCTAAGCGAGGATGTCCTACAAAGAGCCGAGGTTATCAACATACCTAGGTCACAAAATGTTGGTACAAATTCAAGTGGCAATGGCCTGGTCCATGGTGACTAACGGTGTGTAAAGATTTGAGATCTTTACCCTAGCGAATATAGCGCTACTGATCAGTGCAGTGCCTTTACCAATTGTCATCCGAAGCACCGGTGGCCGTTGGAGCAAATGTGGAAACCATGAATCGGTGAACAGAAAGTTGGAAAATATTCTAGCCAATAGACTTGCTAAGAAATATAGGATGCGAAAGGCGTAGGAGTGCACATTTAAGAGTCGCATAGCTTATGTAATTGATGCGGACTGCATATGTCAATGGGTTGAATGAGGCAGGTGAGATGGAATTGGCCCCAAAGGCACCAACAGTGTGGGTAGGGGTGTTCCAAATCCAATTTTCTACATTGTTAAGTATGGCGATAATTATATGATGTCCTCCGTAATAGTTTCGCTCTTATAGAAGTATCTAAGTAAAGTGGATAGTAGGTATATACTATCCGTTTTATTAAGATATATATATATATATAATTATACTAACAACATGCATAGTTGAATACCAATAGTAATTGGTTTCGAATTAATTAAAATCTAGTTAGATTAACATTTGGATACATAACAATAAGACTTTATTATTTTAATATCGAAATTAACATAGGTACCTACGTAATATATTTAGAAAAAATGATTAAGTATAGTAGGTATGTACCAGTAATATACATATTTACGTGCAATTCATCACAATGTATCGGTCGTGGGTGAGTTATTTATTCTGATGTTTAACTCACTAGCTCTACATATTTGTCATATGTACATGTAGAACCTGTGTCCTTGCGTTTCTGACTCACTGTGTCAACATCGTGTGGGCAGAACAGCCTTTTCATCAGATATGGCAAAACATGTTCAATTCTTAAAAGATTCGCCTCCTACTTAATTACGTATTAATATTTAAGAATACGAATTGCATTGCAATAGCTTAGCTACAGGTATAAAGCTCAGCCAGTGTAAGTGTACAAAGATACAAGAATCAAGTCATTGTGGTAAAAAACTTTCTCTAGGTCTACGACGTCGCTATATTGTTTACCTCTTTAGACGGCAAAACAATCGCTGTGGGACTGTGGAATGGCATCTGGGAAATCTACTTAGCTGTCAGGTGTTACCTAAGCATATCTCAGTGCGTCTGTTTACAATTCACCAAAATACAAAAACTTTTGCATTATGTCATTTAAAAACTTGACGTAATATAACTTTACAAATATAGAGATTACGCACACTGTTTGAAGTGCATTTACTTATGATTAACTATGCTTACCTGATAGACACTAGAATCACTTATACAACTTAATTTAAATACAACTTAACACTATATCACAGATGCTTTCATTCGAGTGCGCATAGTTAGTATAGCGTGTGTTGAACGCGACGCAGAGTCGTCACGGGGTGCACTTTACAACTAAGCGCTGTGGAGTCAAGCAGCGGCGCGGGCGCCTACTAACTCCGCAGGTGGGGCGCCGAGAAGCCTTGTGAAAATTCATCGCACATAGTGCCTGTGGACAGTGCACTTATTCGCACTACGTAGCTAAGGTTTTCTATTATATTTTCAACACTTACCTTGATGGTCCAAACTTAGAACTTCTTAAATAAAAGTGATGTTTACTTTATTCGTTTCTATTAGGTACCTAGATATTAATGTTAGGTACAGGCGAAAATATGGAACATAAATATTCGATATAAAAAAAAGAAAATCAGCAATGAGTTCAGATATAAGCGTTCAGTATTTCATGAGTAGTGTAGTGCAATAAAAATAATTTAATTATATATTCAAGGTTATCTATTTTATGAAATAGAAGGTACTTATTTTTAAAATTTCAAAATATAGGTATTGTGCGCTATTATTTCATGTTTTTTAGAAAAAAATGAGGTTCCTTTATCACGCATACGGGACATATACCTATATCAGATTGTTGATAGATAGTAATATATTTACGTGAGTGAGTTTGTACAGACCAAGCACAGTGCATTCCTAGGAACCTGTTTTTGTGCAACACACCACTATAATTGTTTATCTCTATATAGGGAAGTACCTACAGAAGAATCGAAATACCTACTCTATTGTTTGCAAATAAATAAGACTAAAGAGTAACATAAATTATTAAGTTACTTTAAATACTTAAAAGTAAGTGTATTATGTGGGTACACAACCTTCCGTGTTATAGATACAGCCTGTTTGCTTAATAATCTAAGCCTATTTTTTCCTAACAT
The DNA here is from genome assembly GCA_949126895.1 of Eilema caniola. Taxonomy (NCBI): domain Eukaryota; kingdom Metazoa; phylum Arthropoda; class Insecta; order Lepidoptera; family Erebidae; genus Eilema; species Eilema caniola. Next base: position 16,020,624 of record OX421464.1, on the reverse strand, counting down.
ATCTTTTTTTAACTTTAGTAGGTATTTTGTTAATAAAATCTTTTTAATCGGAAAACTATAGCTAATATCGGATTAGTATGCTGTTCAGTTCAGTCACAGTCTTACCGTAGAGGAATTCTAAATTATTAACATACTTGGTCTTTTATCATCTTATGTGTAGTCCATAATCAATAAGTCACTAATAATAAGTATTTTTAAAATATTCTTGGAAAGGACAGCTTGACCTTTAAATTTTGAAGGTGTAAGTCGCGACCATAAAACCTGTTTGCAATATAAATGGAATCGACAAGCCTCGTCGACATCACTGTTTTCTAATGAAGTTTTAGGTATCAAATATAGGTATATTTAATACATATAACTTATAGGTATATACGACACGTCACACGTGTATCTACTCATACAAGCATGTTTTTGTGTCTGACTAATATCATACACCCGTATTCTTAAACGTTACCGCAAAATGCCACTCCACTCAAACTCAACTGAGTGAGCTTCGAGGGTTGCTTCAAATGTCCCTCAAGTTCGGTATTTTTAGTCAATCTTTTGGAGTTTTCGTTATTCTCTCGACTCGACTCCACGTGAGTGAACTCCAGTTAGAGTGGAGTAATTACGTCATCAATTAGTGTCAAAATCTGTTTCTTTTTAATCTATGGTTATTGTCAAAGACGACTGACAACAAGCGACATTCAAAAGTAAACAAAAGTAGTTTTATCTTTATGTTTTTTCATAACAAAATGTTATTAGGTACAGTAACATTTTAACAACAGTAAAGTAGCTGATTGTGTTTTTTATGAAGGGGCGAATACATTTTTATGACAGGCGAATATATTTTTTGAGGATAAAGTGTAATTAGAGAAAGCTGAAACATCTGGCAAACATATTTTGAACAAACTTGAAAATGTCTTCGAAAGTTCAAATTCTACAGTATATACTGGTACAGTCTACGTTTAGCTACCATGACTTCCAGACAAATATTCAGTGATGCTGAGAAGGTGTGTCTTCAAGAACTAATAGTTAAATATAAATTAAATACAAGCTCTACACTCGCTGGCCATCCGGGTGCTAAGAAGATTGCATGGAATCGTTTAACCGAGGAGTATAATTGTATTGAAACAAATATAAAGGTATGTTCTGTGATTTATTTATTTAGGAAATAACACTCTCTACCTGCTTAATTATTAAATATTGATATTGCGTATTTCAGCGTACTGAAACCCAACTAAAAAAGTGCTGGGAGAATTTAAAAACCCGTCAAAAAACTATTTTAGCCCATGAAAAGCACCAGAGAATGATGACAGGTGGAGGCTCATACACACCAACTCATCCCGGATCAAGTATAGAAATATTTACACCGGAGATACTTATACCAGAGGCCTTGTCACAACAGACCAATGTTGAACTGACCAATGTCATTGACAGTGACACTGGTTTTATATATGAAGGTATGTAAATTTTCTCAGTAAATAGCTACAATGTACACTAGGTACCACAATTACAGATATTATTACTGTAATTTATGAGACATATGCACCAACTTAGGCTATGTACAGCATATAATCAAACTGTTACACAGTAATGTAACAGTTTGATTATATTCCAGTTTTAAGCATACACTTTTATTGATACTGCTAAGTTTGGTTTTTTGATTTTTTATAGAAGTCACCATGGCGTTAGATGAACAAAAAAATGTTAATGATGACTCTTTTGTCAGCAATGGAAGCCCTGCACTTGAAAGAGGTAGCTATATTACATTGCAGTTAGTACTAGTCATTATAATATTTATATTTAAGATTAAACTAATTATAATGTTTGCAGGTTCTATAACGGATACTGCTTGGTACCCAACCATGTCTACCAATGCGAGCTCTTCATTTGACAAAGGTATATTACATAACACATTATACTATTTTTTAATTTAGATTTCAAATTAAACAAAGCTATGCTCTTACATTAATAACATTATATTGTTCTCAGGTCCCATGGTAGACACTCCTCTGCGGCCTAGATCAACCATATCCCGTCTATCTGAGCATAGAGGAAATACATCACAAGGTAACATACATACAAACTTAAATCTAGTGTTTTCCATTCAAATTCATTTACATTGTGTATTTATGTATCAAAGAATATAGTTGTAATTTAAATTAATACAATATATTTACACCTCTGTGGAAGATAATAAACCAACTATTTTATCATTTGATCATCATCTGAACGGTGGATCTGTGTTGCATCAAAGCCCTGAGAGCCCAGGGTCCGCATTACTGTATTATTATTAATATTACTTGGTCTTAAATTTCAGGACCGAGACAGATACGAACGAAGGTGATAGAGGAGGAATTCTTTATACGCAAAGAGACATATATTGAATCAAAAAAAAGGGAAGATGCACTTCACAAGCTGAAAATCGCAGAACAAGAGTGGATGGTGAAGGCTGCTGAAGAGGCCTACAATAAATCAAAAATAGAAAAAGAAACTGCAGAAGAACTTTTAAAACTCGCCAAGTTAAAAACAGAAATTGCTGAATTAGAATTAAAGAATAGCTGATAGTATTATGTTTTTTCTTCAGTAACCTGCCTACTGTACTTTCTCTCTCTGTTGTATTTTAACCTAGTTAAAATGTCTATGAATAAAAGAGGATCTAATAATACTTCCCCTAGCTGTGTCCATCGTAGGAGTTATGGGCACATCTTCAATTAGTACTGGTTCTGACTCAAGTTCAGGTTGGTTGGTTGACACACTTATGTTGTGAAGGATGGCACAAGCTACAATAATATTGCATGTATTAGGTAAACTATTTTGAAGCTTTCGGGACAAACAGGCAAAACGTCTTTTCAATATACCATTTAAACGTTCAATTATGTTTCTAGTCTGTATATGTGCCCGATTATACCTCATTTCAGCATCGGTTTGAGGATTAGACACAGGAGTGTACATGAATGATGTCTGTGCATACCCACTGTCACCGATTAATATACCACTTCCTGCTAAGTCACCTTCTTCAAATCTCAAGCGGCATCTGCTATTACTAAAAATTCGTGAATCGTGAACAGAGCCAGGCCATCGCACAAGTATATCATATATTTCCATGTTAGGACCGCATACAATTTGAACATTAATGGAGAACCAGCCTTTTCTATTTCGAAAGATTTCTCCTGTAGCTCTCGCAGGATTTTTAATAGGAATATGTGTACAGTCAATGCATCCAATCACTCCCGGCAAGTGAGCTATGTTGTAGAACCTACTTTTCACCGCCATCCTTTCGTTTGTCGCAGGAAATCTAATTAATTGTCCCATTTTGGATGTTAATTTCTTAGAAATCAATGCTACAGTTTTTGAAACAGTTGATTGGCTTATTTTATGTAGATCACCACAAACGATCTGAAAAAGATACAAAAGTACCTAAATTAAACTAGCTATACCTACACAAAGGTAAAGGCCACAGACTTTTGTAGGGCGATATGTTATATGGTATGTATATATATATAATATACTAGCTGTCGCCCGCGGCTCCGCCCGCGTGGATGTCGGTTATCGCGAATCGGACTATAATTTGAGATTTAAAACTATCCTATCTCTCAAGTTGGATCGAACTGCACATGGTGTGCGAATTTTATTATAATCGGTTAAGTGGTTTAGGAGTCCATTGAGGACAAACATTGTGACACGAGATTTATATATATTAAGATTAGTACTTACTTGAAAACTTCCGGTTGCGTAAAATCTAAGAGAAATTAAAATTTGTATTATTGGTGGCAAAGGTAATCCTCGGCTGTTTGCACTATTATTAATTGATAATAATGGAACTAGAATATTAACTACTGTGTCTTTATTGAAACGGTACCGTTTCTGGAATTCCATATCGTCATACACTTCTAAAGGATTGTCTGCATCCCGTAAATACTGCCTTGATGGGTAATTATAACTTGTATCGTCAAATATATAATTTATATAGTCTTCAAATCTGTTTTCTTGCGACATTTCTGCAATTTTATGATATATCGCGGTCCCGAGTGGATTTTAAAGTTAGGTTGTGTGCTTACTTCAGGTGACGTTTGTTTACTCCACTTAAATGAGGGAATTTGTAGAGTGAACTTGGAGTGGAGGGATTTCTTGTAACTATAACTGCCAAATTACTCAAATGTGGTCGAGTCAAGTGGAGTGATATCTCGAGGAACGTTTAAGAATACGGGGGTAAGTCATCGCTGCGTGTCCAAGCTGTGATAAATTATGATGTAATACCACCATACTGAATACTGAATGAATACATTAGTTTGGCTCGAATGACTTGGTTACAAAACTGACTACCTCGGTGGAGCATCGAGTACAACTGCTGTGCATGAGATATCGTGTATGATTCCTGTGTGTCAGAGGACGTGCTAGGTTAGGAGTTTTTTTAGTAGTAGGGTAAGGTTGCGATCATTGGAGCGGTTCTTTTTTTGGACCAGGTAAGTATTTGCGAAGCGATTTAGGTACTTTAAAAGTAAACCGATCCTTGCAAACTAGAGCTTTTCTCCTAAGTCCTGGAAATCTCGTTATAGTTAACTGTCGGTGACGTACGAGTCGCGATGTATTAAGGACGAATGAAAAAATATTTTTGATGCACTAAGTCTACAAATTCCTCGGAGCTTATTTCTCCTAAGTCCTGGAAATCTCGTTATAATTAATTATTTTTATTTCTAAACTAACATAAATTTATCTAATAAGAAGCTTGTGTGTACAGATTTATTTAATTGTTTTTGGTATTTTTTTCGCCATGTGATTTTCGAAACTAGGGAAAGTTCCTATCAGTGGACCATTGTCAGTTTCCTTATTTGGACTGGTTCAATCATAGCAATATATACAATTACCACCATTATTTCTATATTTATTTAAATTTTTAACAAATTAAACGTATATTTAATTTATTTAGCATGTCAACCAAACAGAAATACTACGAATGGAGAGTATGAAGCTTGCATTGACGGCCTTAAATAATTAGGCTGAGTGATCAGTAAACTGCACGATTAGTTTTTTAGCTACTGTCATAGCATTATGTTATATAGTCTGTTGCCGTGGGGCTGCTCAGCTGCCTATATTGAGACTATTTAATGTTACAGAAACAAGCTATACGAGCAATCTATAGCAATCAGACCTAACGTCTCGCAGAAAGAACTATTCAAAGAAATTATTGTTCTAACTGTTGCTTCTCAATATATACGACAATATCTTATTTATACCTACGGACGAACCAAAATCTCTTATAAACCTAATGCATATGCTTTTAATACGTTATATATAGGTAATAATCAATGTGCAAGAATCAGATAGCTGCGTGTAGCTCAAGGTAGCGGACAACCGAAGAAACTTCTACGCGAAATAGTAACAAGTATTTATTCGGCTAAAAAGGAGTCGATAGGACAAATGTTAGTACAAGTTGATTCAGCAGGTGGCGAGAGTTCGTTTGCGTCATCAGTATTGTCGGCGGCGTGTAGTCGAGCTGCTAATGTCGCGTTATCTGCGAGTGCTGCCGCTAGCGCTCGCTCGAGTTTCGCTGCCCCAGCTCGCTCCGCTTCCAAAGCTGCTCTTACATCAGCAATCGCTTCCGTACTAGAATCAACTGCTCTTTTGGCTGACGTGTGGACACTAGCTTCAGACAAACGGATTTGTAGTTCTGCTACTGTAGCTCTGAGCTTGCTTATTTCCGCTAAAAGATAGCAATTAACTATAAGAAAATGTTTTTTTCTTAAAATAGAGATTCTAGATATTTCAGAGATTTTTTAGAAATTTTAGCTCAGACTTTTTAGATAGTATGTTGGTAAATGTAAGTCCTTATAAGGACTTATAGGTGCACATTACAATGTACATCAACCGAACGAACGTATAAACGAGAGGTGTCCCGTTATCTTATCACCATCATCATAGAGTTAGTAAGTGGAGGCTGGTGTCTGCTCTCCTAATCTTCAACTTGATTTGGCTTACCTAAAAATAATATTCTGCTTAAAATAGTTTTTATTAAGGCTTTAGGTAGAAACGACTTAAATTTCGCTGGGTCACGTTGAAAAGTTCGAACTTTCCGTACCTTGCTTCTAGTCCTCAAATAACGTAGATCTACAGACATCTTAAAAGCTACACCTGACTTTTTTTAAGCGGCTGGACTAGTCTTGAACCTAGCTAATAAAGCGTGTTTCATTTGATACTTAATAGATGACAGCTCTTTTGTGCTATTTTGACTATGACTATAAATCTCCGAAGGACCTCTGCCTCTGGTGTATTCATACCGATGACGGATGTAGAACGAAATCCACGGGAAGAGATGAAGGGACTCTATTCTAATCCACATTATCCACAGGTATTATCAACACCACGCTATATAAATATTGAGGTTACCATTAGCATTGAGCAGTTCTCGATTAGTGTGCTGCAGCTCGTTGGCCGCAAGCCGTCTCTCACGCGCATGCGCAGCGGCCGCAAGTCGAGCTCGTTCTCGTATTTCTGAGCCGGCCGCGGCGCACTTTTCTACTCTCCGAAGCTCATTTTCAAGTCGAATTGATTCTCTGTAGAGTCCGAAAGTATATGCATCAATTGTAGGTATAGTTGGAAAGATTAAAACATTGGACATTTAAGAGATTTTCGGAATGGGTTCACGTCTGTGGTGGAATGGGTGGGCGAGTATGCTATCGCTGAAGACCCTACCCCACACAAGCAAAGTAGCTTAGTTGGTTGGTTAGTAGGTGGTTAGTAGTTTAATAGCTCGCGGGCTACAGCCAGTGAGCTATTAAATCCTGGAATTACTTGACACACGTCGTTATGGCTATTGGTGAATATGAATACGAAAAACTTTATTCCGAATGTCACATCACGAATTTCAAAATTCCGAAATTCATAATTCCGAATGATTCGAATTTCGAAACTCAGAAATCCGATGTATCATAAATCCTATTAATTGAAAACCCGAATTTCTAAATTCCTTATGTTCATAACTTCGCATGTGGCAGAATTTCGAATTTCAAAATACCGAACCATTACAATTCCGAATGAATTATAATCCGAAATATCATAAATAGGAATTCTGAAACAACACAACCTCGACAATCAAATGCCTTGAAACATGTTTGTTGTTTTGAAAAAGGATTGTTGCTATTCTCGAGGTACACGAAAAAAACATGAAAATTGAATGGGCAGACAAGTACCACGGTAGTAGAAATGTCGCAGCTTAATCAGCCGTTCAATTAACTGCACGGCGCCGTTGAATTAGTGGCCTGAATTGTGTTCAGCCATTTGATTAAACGGTTAGACAAGTAGCTTGGATCGATAACGTTTAACTACTAGCCACTTAATTAAAAAGTTAGAAAAAAGACTTATTTCTGCATGGTTATAAAAAAACACCACGAAGTCAGATTGTACAACTTTCTCAATTAACCTATCACTAATTTTCTGTGCATACCTCTCCTTGCCTCCCTGGGGATTTACAGGCGTGAGTGTATGTATGTATGTATGTATGTAATTTTCTGTCTTAATTCGAGGTGGTGCCCCATCTTACAAATGGCCTAAGCATTAGTCAACCAGGTTATCAATGTTGTAATAAGCATTACGGCTAAATATCATTCCGGCCATTCATTGAATGACGCCGTTTAGTTAACAGACTAGGCAGTTAACTGAACGGCTGATTAAGCTAGTTGGCGGCGACAGAAACACGGCAAGTCACCTTTTGCTCAATTTTTATATTAAGTAATTGGAGGGTTATGAATTACTTAATTTAAAATTAATTGATTATCTGCTTCTTTATGCGTGACATGGCAAATCAAACTTTTTTGAAATCTATTTTTGATACTAATTTTCAATATTAGCAATGAATTTTCGACAATTTTAAATTAGGAATGATGTTTTTCGGGCTAATAATACTGCGGATTTTTAATTATTCGTACAAATGAAATTCGGCAGAGTGAAAATTCGTATTTAAGACTTTCGGAAAAATAACTATCGTGTTTTTGAATAGTCGGGGTTTTGTTTCTTAGGAATTATAAATATTGGGAATTTTGAAAATCGGAATATTGAAATTCGGAATTAAATATTTCGGAATTTTTGGTTGTTTTCTATTTTTTTATAATAACGTTAAAGTAATAGTACTATACTATAGGCAAGTAATATAATATAGTTGCCTATGTCTGTGAAAAATGACAAACAATATTCTTATACTTTGCTTAAATTTTGGTTGTGGATGTTGTGTGGAGTTACATCTTGATGGGTAGTGCCAACGTAATATACCTACCTACCTGCCTAATGTCGAGTCCCACGGCGATGCCGGTGTTATGATAAAGACTTGTTTTGTTTAAGATGGTCTTCGAACTCAAAGGTGGAATTATAACCTACATTTTTTTTAAGAACTAACGGCTTCTTGGATTCTAGCGACTTTTCTAAGAAGATTATTATATTACCTCAGTGATAATAAGCTATGCATCTACATGTACTTCGGTTTAAACTTAGATACTATGCACTTATTTATTTTTGTAAACGATACTTTTACTAGCCCAAAATAGTAATAACGCTTTGAATAAAAAATTGTAGACCATTTTATGAAATGCAGAGGTGTACTTATGTGTATATACCGAGTTTTGGCTCATTTGCTTTGTCCTGGTAAACATTCTGATGTTACATGGTATTCATTTAAGTCTATTAGAATATTTAAATTATTTTATTTTGTATTTGACATAGTCGCATACCCACGCACAATCTCACGTGTAAAAACTCTGTCTTGCCCCGAAGCAAAGCTGGCTTTTCGCCCATATCTATGTTGCCTACCATAATATAACTTAACTAAGTTATATTATAAAAGCATAAAGCTACTAGCTGCGGCTGAAGCAACTCCACCCGCATGAAATGCTAATCCACAGAAACCTATCCCAGAATAAAAGTAGGCAATTTTTTTGATTAATAAATAAAATAAATAAATAAATATTCCACAACATTTCACACAACGCTATCTAGATCCATGGCTAGCTTGTGTTATGAAATCTAGAATGCGGATAAACATACTTTTTTAGGTTTTTTGTAATAAGTACTTGCACGTGATACAGAAATACAGATTATTACCTTCGCGCTTCCTCGGATGCGTTAAGTATGCGTTCTTGTAGGTCACTAAATTGTCTCTGTAAAGTGGCATGCGCTGACTGCAGTGGTCTCAGTTGCTGAAGTTGTCTTTCCAAACAATTTATTTGAGTTGACATTTCGGTACATTTTTCTTCTAATGTAGCACGCTGGCGCTCCTGTTACAAACATACAGTTTGTCATGGTACTTACCTTAAAGCAAGTAGAAGTACCTATTACGGGATATACCTACTCATTTTATCGTAACAATATTACATCTCACTTTGTTCACCTCCCGTTATTTCCGGCTAAAGCTGTGCCACGGTGGGAGTTGTAAATTTTTTTTTGTGTTTGTTTGACCGTGAATTATTACTTACAACAAAAGATCAAGCCTACCGTAAGCTCAAGATGTATCTTTAGTCCAGTGAGTTGTTCTTGGGCGTGTGCCAGTGCTGTGGTAGCTTTAGTCAAAGCAGCGGTCGCAGCAGCGGCGCCGCTGCGAGCTTCGGTCTCAGCTCGCTCAGCGGCCGCGCGGCTTGCCTCCGCGGCTTCCGCCCGAGCTGATTCCGTACGCAATGAATCACGTAGAAGATTACTAGAAATCTAAAATATGTAACCGTAAAACAGTTACATGTATGTAGCTATTTTTATATATTTTAATGAACTTATATAACATTACATTACATTATAACATTTCTTTACATTACAAATAACATATCTTTTTTAAACTATATTTTATTATTAGGTACGTACCGTTATAGTCCGAAATTCGGAAACGAGTTCTAAAAATTGTTGTTCTAATGTATCAAACTCGGTAGAACCTCCCATTATAATTATTCTTAACAAACTTTCTGATAATGAATAGCTTATTAAATTAACAATCTTTATTTCTTTATAGTTTTAATCAATGGTTTTAATACGTAAACCGGCATGTGAAAATATTTAAAAAAAAAAGCGCGTTCAAGTTAAAAAAGCGCGGGTAATTTTTTTTTAATATTCAGGCAGGGCAAGGTCATATCATACCGTCGTCAAGTGAATTTTGTATCATCTTATTCATCTATCAAATATTATTTAAACCAAAAAGTACAAATGAAGTTATTGTAATAGTATAAAAGTGTTAAAACTACTTAATCATATTCTGTCCTCCGTGGTTAAAACACTATATACTCCCTTGTCATACAATCTACTAATCTAATTACTTATTAAATGAGAATGTTTTTTTTACAGATTTTCTACCTACCAAAGCTATCTGAATAATTATGCTGTTTGAATTATTTTTTATATTTTCTCCGTCAACTGACTGCACCCCGCTAGATGGTGCAGTCCAGAAGATATGGACCACCATTTCCGATGGTGGCCACTAACTCGGCGGAGAACCCGGAACTGTAAGAAGAGGGAAACACATTCCAGCTCTTTATCGTGCGGCAGAGGAAAGCAGGCCTCGAAACGTTTCATGTGAGATGATATAGATTCCACCGCACGTGGCACTACAGGCGAGCACGTGTTGTTTTGGACAGGAAGGGAGAGGGTGGAATCAGTTGAAATATCTCCTCAGAATACCTATTCGCCATGGTAGAGGCGGTAGAATACGGTCAGAGAGGCAACATCTCTACGCACCTGTAGAAGTTCCAAGGTGTAACCTCAGGATTACCAACTTCTTGAAGCTGGTAGGAGCTATAAAAAGTCTAACAACTGGTTTAGCTGCAATGTTTCTATATCGCGACATTGGGTTATGGTCAGATGGCAGTTGCTTCCCGGAAAATATCAAAGTTCAGCCAAATCAGCAGTTAGACTGGTACAGCAGACCCCAGACACCGAGATGAAAACTTCGGATGCCACTCGGATTAACGGTAAGATGAAGAAGAATGTGATTTTGAATCAACTAAGTAGGTAGGTACTTGACATGCTAACTTATCCTGTAGATTTAACCCTTAACTTGGCAACGGAAAAAGTAATCGATTATCTTTTTCTATCTTACTTTATTTAGCTTCTAAGTGATAATTATACATGGAAAAAATAAAATAAAAAAATTATTATTTATATTTTTGGATTTATGACGTGTATCTTATAATATACATTGCCAAGAGTACCATATTTTAGTAGAAAATAATCGTGTATCTTTAAAGATACATTGCCTGCTGGTAAGAGAGAAAAAAACATAGGTTTTGGTAAGGAAAATAATTTATATTATCTTAAGTCACAGCCATTAGTTAAAAATTAGTTGTAATAATAACGCTTCTTAAGATTACATCACATATTGAGATCATACAAGAAACGATTTGAGAATCCAATGTTTTCATACTCTATAAAACTCTATAAAAAATTAAACGAAACATAAATGTACCTTTTAACATTGCACGTATAAAAAAATGCTCTTCTAAAACAACATTACCAAAAAATAAACATGTGTTCTCTAACATTGCACTTTAAAAAATCTAACACTTATACATATTGAAAGCAATAAATGTAGGAATCTAAGATGTAGTATGAAACTCATAAAAACAATTGCGATCCTCAGTCAAGCACAGTCTTACATTGCATTTACTGCACAAAAATTTGGTCTGCCCTTTGATGCATTTTTTACAGCGGCCTTTTGTTGTAAATGTTGGCAAATGACCAACATGGTCGTAACGACTGTCAACTTGACATCCAGGAGTCAGAAATCTCTTATGGCCGCCTGAAGTTATTTTTATCGCCCTTTGTAACGTGACAAGACTTTTGCTTATGGCACATCGAAATTCTTTAAGTCTCATTGGCTTAGAATCTTTGGTCTCTCTTCTGTAAACCAGCCAAGCGTTGTTAACGCAAATGTCAAGGACCTGGGAGAAGAGTGGCAAGTACCATCTATGTGACTTCATCTCCGTGCGGTACAAGGCAATGAGCATGTCGGCGAGATCAACACCTCCCATGCGCGAGTTATAATGCCGAATCATGTTAGGACAAGTTACTTGTTGTCTGGACTTAGTCGTCTTATTATATCGTAAAATCGGTTGAGTCGGATAAGCATCCACGTAGGTACTTGCTGCGGTGACGCACTTGTTGTCGAACCATTTCACAACAACGATCTTGCTTTCGTTCGAGACAACTTGAGCAAAAGCGCCACGGCCCCTCTTCTTCAAAATTTTGTCAGTGGGTAACTTTTTGTTTGCTTCACGTAGGCGATTCGACCTTATAGTGCCTAAACTGAAAATCCCGTACTCATTCCTCAAGTGGTCGAGCAACTCTAGTGAAGTGAAGAAGTTGTCGAAGTAAAGTACTTTACAGGCAGGCTGTTGAATCGTTTGTGATAGTGCTATAACAACTTTTGCTCCTAAACCCATGCATTCTTCTTTATCAGTAAATATATGGTGACGAAAGGTATCTTCCCCTCCGTAAATCAAAAAATCATACACGAATCCGGTCATTCCTGCTCGCACAAATATTTTATACCCCCACTTCCGAGGTTTGCTTTTTATGTATTGTCTCCGTGAGCCTGCTCTGGTCCCTTTGTATGGAACCATCATTTCATCAATGCTGAAATGGTTTTCCTCTTCGACTTTCAAGCAATTAAGACGAACTCTTTCAAGGAATGGCCGGATTTTATAGTACCGATCTCCATCCTCCCTTAAATTATCTGCAAAATGCAGAAATCTTCGGATTTGTTGAAACCGTTTTAGGCTCATTACATCCGCTACTTTGTCAAACCTGAGAAAAAACGACCAATAGTCGGTGTAAGCTGGCATATCAACGACACCCATAAGAAGGTTGATGGCAATGAAATCTTTTATATCGTCGGTTGTTACATTCAGCGAAGTGCCCTTTAATTGAACATGATACAGATTCGTTTGGTCCACCAATAATTCTAGTATATCGTCAGAAAAGAACATGCGAAAATATTCTGAAGGTGACTTGGTATCAAAAGGTTTACTAAATGTTTTTTCTTCGATATTTGCAGTGCCACAAAAATGTTGAGTAGTCCATTTCACATCAATCTTCTTTTGTTTCGGTGGTTTTTTTTTAGGTGCCGTAGTTTTGTTCTTCTTGGACCGTGTTGCATTAGACGGTGAAGAAGCCACATAATTAAACGGGGTCACGGCAGCAGCAAATGGTGAATATAGATGTATGGCAGAAGTGGCCGAATTACGTTGTACCTGCAGATTTTCCGGAGTTGCAGTGTTGGGCTGAATCAACGGAGTCAGGGGTGAGTACAATGGAGCCAGAGGACTTTCTTCAGAACAAGACGTAGTTATGGATGTAACTTGGACGGCTATTTGGTTTGCATCTTTAATTTCGTTATTTGGGCTATCACTGTCTGAAAGTAAATGCAAATTTTCCAAAGACGAAGCTATAGACGATGCTGACGAGCTTTTGGAATCATTTATACACCTGAGTAGATTCAGTTCATCTTCAGAGGAATCAGTCTTTTCTAGATCTGAGTCTGCACCTGGCTTAGGTACTAATGCTAAAATTCGCTGAGATCTTGTGATTGGCTGCAAACGTGAAATAATTGCACATATATGAAATATTTAAACATGAATTTTATTTCAAATTATAACAGAAAAACTATTTAACGCATTTTGTCAAATCCTTGGCAATGTTGACAATAATGTACACGACTAACCGCAAGTAATAATATACGTAATCTGGCAATGTATCCTAAAATGCACACGACCAAATTAACGTTACTATATGCATAACCTGGCAATGTGCATTTATAGATACACCAAGAAAAACGCTAACGATTGTCGAACAAAATAAGTTTTTTTCTGTCAAATTGAAATTAAAACCGTAAGTTCAAGTACTCAACTATAAGATGAAGTTACTAGCTTAGGGCCAAACCAGTAAATAAAGGAATTATTGCATGTTATTACCTTGAGTCTCGTAATCGCACGCGCACGGTCCACCATCTTGCGAGCTACTGGCGAATAGTGTTGCCAGAATGCTAAAATATATTTTTTGGTAGAAAGTTTAGACGTTATACTACCATTTCTAACAAAAGAGACAGTTGAAAACGAGCGATACTACTCGCAATATTTTTTTTTACAAAATGTGCATTATTAGATACGCTGCCAAGTTAAGGGTTAAGTAGATCGGAATAGTAGGCAGTAGTATGTAACGTATGATACACGTGTGTATTGATGATTATCATCCTCGGCTCTCTTAAGACCCTCACCGAATGGCTCGGGTCTCAATGGCGCCTCAGCGGTAATAATTAACTTTACACACTTGTACCATAATGAGCTATTTTCATCCCCCCATTATCTCGGAAAGAGTATTTTTACTCTTCGATATATCTGAGTGCAAAAGTCGTTTTTATCCTCTCGAAGCTAAAGTAAGTTTATGAATACAAAACATTATTTAAGCTATTTATTTCTAACTCCATGGTGCCAAATTTACCATACAACTTTTTCAATTTGTTACAAACTCGGACTCGGAACCTCCTTGGTGTACTTTTTTTAAAACTTGCTTTGCACGCGCCCACGCGCGCCATTTTCTAAAACCTTAGGTGAAAACAGAACCTTTTTTTTTGCATTTGGACATTTCCTCGCTGAGGTGGGATGAAAATTTATGTATTGTTATATGTATTGTTATTTATGTATTATTAAAGATTTTTTTCACGTCGTGGTCTTTTAATTCCCACGCTAACGCTCAGGTTTCTTATTTTTGAATCACGAGCGCAGCAAGTGAATAAATTTTAGAATCCTTTGCTTGCTCGCAGGGATTGAAAACCGGTACCAATTTCGGTTCTGGTTCTTCATTTAGGTTCTTATAAAGGTTCCTCTTTTCGGTACGGTTCCGGTTCCGGTATCGGTTCCGGTTTGGGTTCCGATGTACCGGTTCTAAATACCGGTTCCTAGAACCTTTAAATCGGATGACGTTATACCGGTTCCTTGTCATCCGTTTTAAAGGTTCCTTACGGGAGAGGGGATGTGTGTTCGGAGCAGGGATTAAATAACCGAAATTTATTGATGTTCGTGCCTCGGCCGAGCCTGACAAAGCAAATTGTTTTGCCATTTTGCCGCCATTAATGTTTCCGCGTCTACTTTGTTTGTTAACATAATCATAAAGTGTGTTGGAACTTTACAACTACATAGATTGTCCCCAAGATGGATAATAAAAGTAAGTACAAATATGCGTTTACGTGAAGTTTTACTTCATTCGTTTGGTCTAAAGTATGCTTTTTTATTTTTGTAATATATACAAATCAAAATGACTTGTGCAGTGCTTGTCTAGATCTTTGATTTAAACCGGCGAGGCGCACCGTTCACAGCACTGTTTTTTTTCCGCTGGGAAAAATGCTTTACGCATTCCCTGCTGTCGGGGGACGAGAGGGATATGTGGGACTCCCCGGGAACAGGTTCCCGGTATACCCACTAAACGACCCAGCGGCACTCCCGCCTCGCCTTTCTTGGAGGGGGTCTGGGAAACCGGCGGAGCCTTTACGTCCAGTCCCCCTCCGGTGATTGCCCGCCTAATTGCGGCGGGCCCTTTACGCCCCTCCCGAGCGCGGGGAGGGGCTCGAGGATGGCCGTGAGTGCCCAGTCATCCTCGTACGGCGGGGTGATACCTGTCACCCGCTGCTCATCACCGGGGGCTGGGAGGGCGGCCGCGTGCCCGCCCTATCCTGCCCCTCCTTCGTCGGCGGAGTTGCGGCGCGAGAGGATTGCCCTCGCGCGCGCGCTCCGCCGCCTCCTTCTGTGAAATAACGTCTTCACAGAAGGATGCGACCGCTGCCCACGCCTCCTCGCTCCCCAGCATGGCCTTTACCAAGCTGGGAGCGAAAGGTTCGGTCCGACCACCGCGACAAGACCGCGGCGCCGCCCAGACCACGACGCGCACACCTCTAGGGTGTGCTGCGCCGTGTCCTCCGCCGCGCCACAGTCATGGCACAACGGGCTCCCCTCTCTCCCGATCCGGTGCAGGTATGAGCCGAAACAGCCGTGTCCGGACAGCACCTGCACCAGCCGGAAAGAGAGGAAACCTCGTGGTCGCTCGAGCCAGTCCTTCAGGACAGGCCCGAGCGCGTCCAACGTCCGGCGGCCGAAATTTGCGGCGGCGAGGTCCACCGTCCAGTGACGAACGATGGCATCCCTCGCCTCCCGCCGAACGGCCTCCCTCTCCTCAGCACCGTGCCGTAACACGACGTCATGCCATTTCACGTTGGCGGCACCGCGCCGTGGTGATGTGTCCAAGCCCTTAGTTAGCTCAGTGTTTTTTAAATGATGGGTTGCGACCCCCCTGTAGGGGCACGACATAATAAAGTACCAACTACCAATTTCTGCTATTATGATTTATTTCAGAACCAGCCATCATGGGTCAGAATAAGCGCCATCATTCGCCAGATATTTTTGTAAATTCGAAATGACCACAGTCTCCCTCTGTTCTCCACCCTTAGGTTGAAAAACACATGGAGAGAGAAAAACATCGACCTGAATATTTCTACTGTATGGCTATCCAATGAGAAGAAAATGATCAAAGAAATGTCATTTTTAGCTTACTTATAAAAGAAGAGATGAAAAATATAAAACCTTGTATGAGAACCCGTGTGTACTCAAGAATATTAGTATTCCTACATTCCTTGGAAGGGAAACACTCTAAGTATTTTCCTTTAACTGGTTCTGAAGAGATGGGTTAAAAATAGGGACCCACATGTTAAACATAATGCTAAGTATTTAATTAAATGGTTGACTGATAATAAATAACAATACAAATATGATAATCATGTTTTATTTTCTCCGACCATGAAGTACTTATGAAGTCCGAGTCGCATGTAAGTCTTATAACGTTTAGCAAGGTCCGAGACACAATACAAATAAGCCTAAAATCCTCTAGTCTAGTCTCCAATACAATACAATGAAAAAAATGAAAAAATAGTCTCCAACACAATACAATAAAAAAAAAATAGTCTCTAATACTCTACAAACTCTAAACTCCCCCAAGAAGAGAGAGTCCGCCAAGAGTCCTCTAGAGTTCTACAGCGGGCCAAGCCACCGAGGAGCAATATCACAGAGAAAGAACGGAAAGCCTTAAAGTACCTAAGAGCTAATAAGGATATTGTTATCCTGAAAGCTGACAAGGATAATGCCACAGCGGTTCTTAAGATCAAAGATCTTCTCGACCCAGCTACCTACAAGGAGATTCTAAAGTATCCAACGGCAAGAATCTTGAGACAGGTAAACAACCTGATCAAGGGTTCGTCTATTCCAGAAGAAACGCAAAGCTTCATCAAGAAGTCTGAAGCTCTTCCACCTAGTTTTATGGGTTACCAAAGATCCATAAGCCTTCAGTACCGCTCCGGCCCATCGTGAGTAGGTACTATCGGCTCACCCACTCATCCAGTCTCGAAGTATCTCACCGGACTGCTTCAACAACATGTCGGATCATCCTCGTCATACATCAAAGACTCTCGCCACTTCGTGGAGAAACTCAAGAATCTAAAACTACATCCGGACGATCGTCTAGTCAGCTTCGACATCGTCTCTCTGTTCACGAAAGTTCCGGTCAGGGAAGCAATGTCGCGTATCCGACCACTCTTCTCCAAGGACATCGCAGATCTGTTCGAGTTCGTGTTGACGACTTCCTACTTCCAGTGGAACAGCACGTTCTATGAGCAAGTGGACGGTTTAGCCATGGGAAACCCCATCAGTCCGGTAGTCGCGAACTTTTACATGGAATCGTTTGAAGAAGATGCTCTGGAAAGAGCTCCCAAGAAGCCTAAGGTCTGGTTCCGCTACGTGGACGATACCTTTGTGGTTTGGACTCATGGAGACTCGGAGCTGACTAAGTTCCTGAATCACCTAAACAGCATCCATCCTAACATCCAATTCACCCTGGAAGTTGAGAAGCACGGGGAGCTACCATTGCTAGATGTCCTAGTAACCAAAAAAGAAGATGGCAGTCTTGGTCACCGAGTCTATAGAAAGCCGACACACACAGACCGTTACCTACACAAGGACTCCAACCACCATCCCAGACAAAAAATGTCAGTTATCAAGACACTGGTCCACCGAGCTAAGACCATCTGTGAACCTCAACACCTACAAAACAAGTTACGCCACTTGGACTCGGCCTTCCAAGTTAATGGATTCTCTGCACATGAAATACGGAGAGCTCTTCACCCAAAGAAAGCTTCGCAAACAAACCAGGATGAGGAAAAACCTGCTCCGATAGTGAAGGCTTTCTTGCCATACATTCGTGGCATTACGGATCGTATCGGAAGACTGCTAGAAGCTTATAACATCAAGCCGATCTTCAAGCCCACGACGCAGTAATTAAAGTAACGTCTTCTTCTTAAAATAGATTAATATACTAATATTTTTTACCTATTACACTAACATATTACAACTAATGAACACACAAAATAAGCCAATCAAATAGGTACGTAATACCTACGTGATTTTAAAATGATAATTTTATCAATGCGAAAACGAGCGAGTGGCGCGCGCGTTGGTAACAGAAGATCCAGCAAACACCAATACAAATGTGATTTATTCCCACAAACTCCCCTCTCCTCACGCTCCGCCGCGCGCTGCATCGCGCCGGTCACCCGACCGCACCTCAAAAAACAAGTTTAGACTCACTTTGCCTAAGAACCGGTAAAATAAAGGTTCTTAAAGGTTCCAATTTAGGTTCTGGTTCCTGTTCCGGTGTAGGTACCGGAACCCCAAAATACCGGTATTTTACCGGTATTTTGGAACCGTTTTCAATCCCTGCTTGCTCGGTCATCACTCATCACAATTGAGCACGCCGTTATTAAGCAACTATTTCATCCTCCCATCGCGGGAAAAGTATTTTTGTTGTTTTGTTATTTACAAGGCATATGTTGCACCTATTGTACCTTTTCTCGTGCGGAAATCTTCTCGTATGCCCCTCGTCCCCACCCGGGGCGGTCATGAAAATCGCACGCCGTCTTGAATCTTCAGATGAAGGGGTGTAATATTGCATAAGCGTAGGCTTACGCAATATTACACCCCTTCATTACCTCCACCATCCCTAATTTATTAATTACCATCCACTAATTGAAAGCGTAGGCCTTCAAATGAAAAATAGTTATTTATGATACAAGTGTGGTAAGTTGGTCATTACACTCGAGGTGATATTGCTACTACGGCTGCAAGGAAACCGAGAGTGTAATGACCATACCTCACGTGTGTCATACAAAGTTTTTCGACACACTTACGAGTAAAAAAACAAATTTTATATTTATTAATGTTTAATTATTAAAATAATTACTAAATGAACAGTTATTAAAATGGTAGTTGACAGTTTTTGTAGGCATTTTTACAGTCTGTGTTATTGTATTGTTAATTACTTCATTATTGTCAGCATCGGTATATGTTTGTGATGTTGCAATATTGTCGTAGGAGCTGTAAGAGTCAATCTGAAATATTTCAGTTGCGGAATGAGGGGGTAAAAACATTGGGTCATTGGAAGTAGATGGCTGAGGTTCAAGACAAAACTTCTTCGAAGGCGGCGGCTCTAAATTGATGCCCTGTGTTATTTTATTGGCTATATTTGTTTTGTTTTGAATTGAGTCTTCGACGTAAGATTCTGCAACAGTGTTGGATCGCCACCCACCATGACGTTTAAGGGTTAAAATATCAGCGCCCGAATCAGCCAACAATGTTGCAGAAGTGCGTCTAAAACTATGTCCTGTATAACAGTCAGCATCAGGCAAATCTAGAAATCTTGCTATTTCTCTTGGAATGGCTCCAAATTTGTTGATGCCGATAGGTTGTGCTGTGCATTTGCCTTTTTGATAATTTAGAAAAAAACTATCATTTTGAGCCTTTGGTGAACGAAGGGCTTGGTATTTTTTAACTATCTCGTAAAAGGGGCCGTGAATAGCAAATGACCGCGGAATCTTGATCTTAGTTCGTGTGATTTTGACCAACATCATCTCGCCATGTTGTTCTATGTCTTCAGTAGTGATATCGTGTAGCTCTTGGCGTCTACACGCACCAGTCACGCCAAATATTAATGCGACCTGTAAAATACAAAACAGGTTATTGTGCATAACAGGCCATAATAGAATAACAATAAATAACTATTTACTTAACTAATAATACCTACTTTAAATTTCGAGAAATCGATCGAGCTAGGTCTCCCTGCAGTATATTCATATTAAAATATTTCATTCCATTTTACATTTATGAAAGTAAGAAATGCTTGTTTCGCAATTAGTACATTTTACATAACCGACTACATAGCTTTTTAAACACTAGTTTAGGAACTTACCTTCGTTGCCAGGTACTGACTATCCGGAGCTTCTTTTAAAAACTTTTCCACGTCATTTGTAGACAATATTTTGGATTTTTTAACATTATATCCGTCTGACTTCCTCTTTAAAAATGCCGTTAGGTTGGTATACTTTTTGATGTCTATACCATTTTTTGTTATAACGGTGCTTTTTAACATGGAGTATATACTCCACAGAGAGCTAGGCTTATATTTATTTGATAGTTCATTGAAGTAAGCCAAAAATACATTTTCGGAAAATGACTGCGCATATTTGCCAATTTTCCATTGAATGAAGGTCTCATAAACTGCCATGTACTTATCCCTGGATTTTGGAGGCAAAAGGCTATCACTGGCATTTCGTGCCTCACTTAATATTTCCGGCGGCGTCAAATCAACGTAACAGTCTTCTTCTACACTAGACATTGACATTTTAAACTTGTTGATCAATTATTCGTACTAATAAACAATGCTCACAGCACAGACGGAAAATTTGTTGAAAACGCCGCGCTAATATATTTTTTTCAGCGCGCGGCGTGTTATCTATGCGCGCGCAGATTGGAGCGTAGGCACGAGCAATTATGCTAAACAGCCAAAACGCAAAATGTAAAAAATCTAATTTTTATGTATTTATAAATTTGTTTCACGTTGAATTATTAATTAAAGTAAATAAGTTGTTGAAAATTTATCATATTCAAGGTGGTACACTACTTTTTTTTTTAAATAGTGTTATTTTTAGTCTTACGTTGAAACGAAACGTATCTAAGTCAAAACTTTTGCCGAGATTTAAAAATAAAACTATAACCCAGTTAAGTTAAGAGCAAATAGAATGCATATATAATATCTTTCAGCGAGGTACCAACTTAATTTGATGGAATATAAAATAAAACACTAGTGCGATCAAGAAAAAAAAAGCACAAGTGTTTAATAGCATAGTTTATGAGTGTAAAAGCCATGTGATAAACACCACTTTATGAGTAAGGGTGTCGAAAAGATACATTTGGCTCTGATTATCATTATCATAATAAGTTCCCTGAAAGATCTTTTTACGAAATATTTTTTCTTCATTGTGGACGTACCTTAGAAACAAACCAATCATTCAAAATAATGATTTTTTTCATTCCTCCGCCTGTTTTGAATTGACCCTAAGATTCATTCTAGGCTGTACGGAAAAATGCTTGAACAGTATTTATGTGGGAATTAAATATCAACGTTATTCCATTTAAACAAATCTGGAGTATGAAACAATAAATCTTATGCAATAGTAAATAGATAGATTTTCCGCGTAGTGGCGGGGGATCCCTATAACACGATTTCTGTAACCAATGATGAAATTGATCTAAAGGAATTATCAATAGTCTGACTGTTACTACTACTACCAGCAGGGGAGTATGGGTTGTGCCCATTCGATGGTGAATATGTCCTAAAAGTGAATCCATCCATCCAAAATGCCATTTCATTTTAAACTTATTCAGAAAACTTTAAGAAGTATAGTGTATAGTGTCAGTCGTGTATATGAAAGTAGTTGACAATTGGAATCAAGAATCGGGGTCCTGGTTCAGTGATGGCGCCCCTATTGCCTTGGCGCCTGTGTGCGACGTTCACTTCGCACACTGACCTGTAATAGTACTCGATGGACTGGTGATCGGTAAACATATATTATGTCCAATTGAAAATCGTCATATTGGCGTTGGTACTTGCGGCACGCAGTAGTGAGTGTAGGTACTTGTAATTAATACTAATGATGGACAACAATTGTCTTGATATCGATAATTTAATATAAACGATCGGTCTTGTAAAATAAAATATCGAAATATCTTGTACCAAATTAACAACATGGCCATTTTGGATTTTTTTTTATGGTAAACGCATGTTTAAAAACCACGAACAACGTTCATTTGCAAACTAATAAGTAAATTAATTTCTCAGTACACTTACGGTGGTGCTTCAAATCGACATTTTCTATGGAATAGCCAGTCCATCTAGTTATAGAGGTCAGTAACTTCGCAAATATGGGCAGCGTGGCCCTGTGTACTGGATATTCCATGCTAGGCTGTTGAACAAAGTTTCGGGCAATTGCATTTGTCCCACAATCGAATCCGAAGAAAGTGATACTTTATTCGACTTAAACTTTACAGAAAGTACAAACAAATATTTTAAGCACCTCTAACCCTTGATTATCAATTTACTGCATTTAACTAATCAAAAATTCCACGGTATAATTTTATCCATTTCATAAACAATTAATGGGGTTTAATTATTCCCATATTAGTCACTAAGATTTAAAACATTTTTTTTAAGAAGGAACAAGATTAAAATGGAAATATCTTGTTTGTAGATACAAAAAGGAAAACCTTTCTGGGAACTACATTTTGCACTAGCAGCTGCAGTTTTATCTATGAGTAGTCAGCACTAGTGATGACGTATTTACCTTAAGCCGTTTTACAAATAAAACTGCGGGATTCCCATTCCAGCTCACTAATCTAATAATAAGTTAATCAATCACCCTTGCAGCAAGTAAATATTTTTCCTAGCCTTTAATAACATCAATTTTACGGTTAAAATAATTGAAATATGTCAATTACCATATTATTATTTTTATGAAAACAGACAGGGTCTGAGGGGAATATTAAACAAGGGGGCGATGTCTTTCAGCAGACGCATTTGGTATATAAGAGCCGGTAGTACTGAAGTAATTCATTCTGTTGGCTGACGCTCATCTGTTCACACAGGGTAAGTTTTAAAATAGAGTTTTCGTTACATAATATTTTTCTTATCAATATTTTGGTACCTACTGACTAAGCTTTTAGTAGGTACGTATAATGTAGATATTTCAGATAAATCACCTGGATACCATTTTAATTAGATACCTACAGGATTCTTTTATAAGGGCGTAATATATAATGGTTATTCGTGTGGTGACGGAGAAAGAATCACCACCCCATCTCAACCGAAGGGTGTCGTAAGAGGCGATTAGTGAAAAATACGCAGACGATATCACTGCGAGAGAAGGAAAACTCGAAATAAAACCCTGTACAAACCCGTCTGGCCAGTGAGGAAACAGTAGGCCATAGGCCAACATTGGGAGAGGCCTATGGCCTGCAGTGGACGGCGATAGGCTAGTTAATTAATGGATATTATGATTAAGTAATGATTTATGAGTGCATTTTTTTGCACCTGCAGCTTATTCGCGATGGGCTGCCTTACCCCGTTACCTCAGGCGGTCTTGTCGTTTTGCACTGTAGAATGAGAGAATACTAATCATTTTTCTATCTTCTGTGTAACATGCTAACTACATACTCTTTAGCATAAAGAGGTGACGGAATTTTACTATTCATCAATTGGGTACTTAGGTACTTACTGAACCAATAAATGAGCAAATATTTAGTAAAAATGATACTTACTTGTGACATTATTTTCACTTAATTGACATTATATTCACTTACAGCCCATTCATCTCTCAACATGCGGGTTACAACTGTGGTGGCGGTGGTGATTGCCATAGCACTAACGATACTGGTACGATGCTGCGAGAGCGCCAATCTTCACGGTTTCGCCCTTCCCGAAGAGGACGAGGAGTTTAGAGCGCGTCCGCGGTACAGAGACTACAGACTGAACCACAGGGCTGTGCGTGCTGAAGACCCTTTTGATGATTACGGACATCTGCGATTTGGCCGATCTGATGACTGACATCACCGTAGACACCTCCAAGTAGTTCAAAAACGATTACCATTGCTAACAAAATCGTGCAATTAGTTCCTAGCTTGGCATTTCATGTCGACATAAGAATATTGTAGGCGCAATGTTTTTTTAACAAAAAATAATTGTGTGAAGTATTCGAAGGCTGGATATTCAATATTATTTCACTCAATTATTTTATACGTAAATTGCATTGTGTTTTTTAAGTCAATGTAAGCTAAATCTAGTGATATTATAGATACTTATTATAGATATAAATTATGTTATACAACAAGGTGGTATAGTAACTATTATATAAATAAAACACGTCAAATTATTTCCATGAGTATATTATTACCCAATAAATACATTTTACAACAGTTATTATTACAATAAAATGTGTTATAATGTTTAATAACGTCACGAACTGGGAACTATGATGACTGATAGAATACCTTGGGTATGCATTTATTCCATTTGTTAAGGCATTTCATTATTAAAAGTGGTTTATATTATTAAACCAAGCTAACTTTCGACTATCTAAGCACTAAGCATTTAAGGCGATGATTTTATATTTTCTATACACAATAAAAGCCCAATACATAACTGTTATGTTAAAATATTAGACCGTACCTCTGCCTATGGTTTATAATTTGTACATTTTGTATAGATAATATATTAAACTTTCATGGTTTGCAGTATTTATTATACAAAAGCCTTATCTCGCATTCTCAAGCTCTTTACTAAAATTATTTTTTATCTTCGTTGTTCAGGTTACAGTACATTGGTTTCTCAGTATTTTTAATAGCTGCTTACGTGAATCTGTTAATTGACTTTTGTTATCTACCTATGGTGGGATTTCATAATAACATGCACTGGATTTAGTTTTAACTAACATTTATTAGGCACACGTAATATCACTACTCTATATTAAATAATATGAGACTAGTTAGTTCCTTCCCTAAGCTAAGTTATAATTTATATTTATATTATGAATGCAGTTTATCTTACCACATTAAATGGTTAATTGTACTTGGTGAAAATGAAGCGTATTTTGGAGAAAATGTTTTCATAAATCATTTAAAACTAAAAATTAAAAGATCATAATGACCAAGTTCCTTATCCAATTTTATATTTAAATAGAATGTGAAAGATAAATAATAACAAGTTTTTATAAGACGCACATCGTGAACAAATGACGATACGTTCTCCTAAATCGTTACCACAGATTAGAAAATAATTACTGTCACTGCCAACACTTTTGTGTTTTACACTTTTCAGGTTGTGAGTATTTTATTAAAACTCAATCAGAAATTTTGTAGATCTTCTCATCTGTTACCTCATATTATATCTCTCTTCTGGGAATTTCCGAGTAGAGCCTGCAAATAAAAGATAAATTATCTATAGTAGGAAAATATTCAATATGTTGTTTGATAACTTTCAAATAATATTAATAATATTTATTTCTTTATGTAATGAATGATAATGAGTAAGTAAGTCATACAATGTTGTGTACTGACCTTGTTGACGAAGTTTACAATGGCAGTGGCTGGTTGTTCTGGCTCTAGTTCAGCGAACACGTGGCACTGGTTATCAGCCCCAGAAGAAGCTCGAGCCACGAAAGCGAATACTCGTCTGCGACAGAAATATGTTTTATAATACTTTATAATGATATATCACAATAGGTAGGTATTGCTCGGGTCATTATTTCTTAGACCTAAAATGTGCTCTACACGCGTAGTACACGCTGGGTGTCTTTTGAGCATAGCACGAGGTGCTGCGGTGGTGGACGAGCTCAAATTCACTAAACATGGATTATTATTACAACACAATCTGTGCGCGACAGGGCCACGTTTGTCTCGCGATTTAGGTTCAAGATATGTATCCCAGAGTATACCTAGGGTTTCATCAATTTAAGTATCCAAAACGAGAAACATGCATCGCGTGTATCGGCATCATAGTCAATAGGCATAGTGTGTATTAATAGTGATATAATGTATTAAGATATTGACTCACTTTTCAAGCTGTGAGTTGTTATCGACGTATGTGTACCGCCTCTCGTCGGGATCTATTCCCGCGTACGAAACGCCGGAAGCGGGATAGTGCCGCCTGAAGAACAACTTGCGAGCCGCGTCCGTTAGTGTGATACCGCCGCCGAATACTTTGAAATGGACCACATGGGCTGGATTCTGGATAGGAAAAAATAACATGGTTAATAAAATTGTAATTCTTCAGTCTATTTAATCAGTTTATCACTCTCACTCTTGGTTACGCAAATTCATAGCAAGATAATTGAAGCCCAAGCTAAGTCGGTGCACCTGCCAAATGACGGAGAGTGTTTGAAGTAAGCTATCATTACAGAGTTAGGAGCTCAGACAGCAATTGCTCCCGTAAAAGTCAACATACTAAACAATGGTACATTACTGCCGCGGCCACCAATTGTAGTGTTGCCGGACGATCGTGAAGTATGCGGGCCGAGGCGCAGCCGAGGCACGCATTACGGAGTCCGGCAACGCTCAGTTGTGGCCAAGGCTTGTATAGTGCTTTTCTCAAACAATGCGCGGAAATTAAAACTAAGTAGTATCTAGGCAGAATATTTTAGTTAACTTCTATTCAAAATCAATGACGAAAAACGAACAACAGTAATTTTTCACGCGGCGAAATGTTCATTGGTTTTTTATTTTTCTTAATAAACAGCATTCTATTTGCAAGCCAGTTCTATATTTAAATAACGCCTAGGATAAGTTACCTCCTTGGTTGCCATGGTTCGGAGTAAAAGTTGGTTCCATTTTTAAATTACACGACAGACATGAGTTTACATAGTAATTTATTTGGCCGCTAAAACACGACAGATATGGATTTTCATACAACTTTTGCTAGCCGCTGCTCGTATGTACAGCAATTTCGATTTATCTCGAAGAAGGTTGTCAAAATAATGTTCACATTTCCAAGCATGTTTGAGAAAATAAGTCTCCAGTTTCAAGATGGTGCTGAACCACGGTGTCCCCATTTTTCCCTGTGTCCCGACGTCCTCGCCTGCTTCTGTTGGGTGACAGGCCACCTCACCGATCACACCCAGGTCTGAATAGCTCTCACCTTATGCCTTGATCACATCCACCGAGTGGAGTCGCGAGTCAGTGCTCTCGGCCGAGTGCGATGCAAGTACAAAATAGTCGGCGCTATGTTCACTGGTTCACACGCACCGAGCATGTGCCGAGTGCACTTAGTGCGTGTGAACAAGGCATTACATAGAGGTTTGAACTACGCACCTTTTTCTGCAGTATATTGGTGACGGCCCTCTTGACGGCTGCGGGGCCGGTGAGCGCCTCGGTGTTCTCGGAGCCTAGTAGCAGCACATGACACGCCGCGCCGCTAGACAGAAGCGCGCGAGCCGCGGCCTGCGCGCCTCCGCCTGACCACGGGTCTCTGGATATTGCATGTGTTGATTTGATAATCGAACATAGATGTAGCTAGTGTTATTTATTTATTTATCCGGGTGAATTTATATTTGTTTAAACCATTTAATCAGTTGCTAAAAGTTATGTAAAGTCTCTAAGTTCATATAAAACTGTTGAATAAGTAAAGATATTGGTATTACAATAGATGAGTTTACAAAGAATGGGTATACCTACTTATTGACAAAATAAGGTCAGAACTAGTGATAGTATATCACTAGTTCAGAAGTGACTTAGTTTTATGGAAGTTCGTGAAATGTGTGGAGACTGGTTCTTGTCTCGCCCTACCACGAAGAGAAATTTACTTGAATGCATGAATTAACATTTAAAACCATTGTACACCTACTTTGTAAAAAGAACACAGTCAAATCGGAACTCACCTGTCAGGTAATTTCAATGGTACTGGTAGCGCTAACGGCGTCACAGTATGTTGGTACACGAGTGCAGAAAGCGAACCAAACACGGGTTCATCCGGACACCCTCGTAGCCGTACTCCTCTCGCCGTTGGCTCAATGAGGAAATGCCTGACGCCTCCAGCCCCTCCCGCTCGCACTGCCAGACCAAACGCCCCCGGAAACGAGTTCGAGTCGCGGACTATGAATGCACCCTCTTCTAGTTGAAGTAATGCTGACACCGCTATGCAATAAAAATAAAAATCGCTTTAAAACGGAACATATATTTTTGGAGCACAGTTAATCCTCTTTCCATTTGCGGATTATAGAGAAAATAATTAATCTACTTGTAGATAAAAGTACCAGCTAGATCGAACTTTTCATACATATTATTAAAATGAACTTGAGATACGAAATGTTTGTTTTCGTAGCGCCTTCTTTATTTTTATATGTATTCTATATGTAAAAGGTAGTCTAGTTTGTTTTTTTTATCAGGTTTGCTATGAAAAGGACGTGGGTTAATAAAAGGAGCAATTCTTTAAATTTATTTATGTTTAGACATTATGATCGGTGTTTTTGTGAGTCACAGTTGTTGAAATGAGTGTATAGGATGGTAGTGTGAGTTGGCTTAGCCCTAATTATAAAACCACTTAAAACATGACGTAAAAGATGTAATATGGGTTGCGTCGCCCCTGAGCCTCAAGCAAAGGTACTAACACTAACCAGAAATAGGATCTCGATTCCCCTAATTGTCAACCACTTTCATACTGCAGTCGAAAAATATGCCGTTAAATTACAGTTATGACCATAAAGTCTATTATCTATTCTGTGATAAAGTTTAAACTTAGATGGCACCTTGTCGAGTGAATGAATAAATGTAAAGGAATTCATAACATTTGATTTCGGGCTTTAAGACTATCTGCCAATAGTCTTAAATTTAATGACATTTTTGCAGTGTTAGTGGCATGACAGTAGGTTTGTACACACAACAGGGCTTACTCACTAGTGTTCACAAGAGATAGTTACCATCATCCCTGGAGATGTTGGGCTTGTACCAGTAGTGGCTGGTGTCGCGTGCGAAGCGGACGCGGTCGGGTGCCACGTGCTGCGGCTCGGCGCTGCCGCTGACGCTGGAGCGCCGCGAGCCGAGGCTGCCCGAGCCGTTGAACGCACGGTACTCTGACTCAGGACTCACTTCGCGTTCTTTTCTGTTAATGTCAAATAGTAGCATACGGTTATACTAATTTAGGTATTCTGTCTCTATTAGCTAATTACACTTTGGAACGTATTCTAGAACGACTCACAGTCCTGAATCTCGATTTATCTGAGGATAGAGTGCACAGACAGATTGCAAGCCTTGACAGATTATCACAATCTGTCGTCATATCGAGATTCAGAACTGAGCATTCTCTGTATTCTAGAATGTGCGCCTTAGACCTTCTAAGCTTCGCAACAGTTTTAATTTTCATTGCCAGTTAAATAGATTTTTTATGTGTGCAACTGAAAAATAACGGTAAATCAGAACATAGGTAGGTGCTATGTGCTCAGAAGTCTATGATAAAATCATTCGCTATGCTCGCGATTCTATTCTAGACTATGTACCTACTTCGAAAAATCGCTGTAAAACACAATTTTGCTGACTTTTCGGACTAATAAATTACTGAATGAAATTTTGAAGCATTTACTTTGCTAACTTTTCAAATCGATTAAGATAGGAAAAAGTGAATCGCTCAGGCGGGACTCGAACCCTAAAGACGGTAGTATAGGAGAATTTGGATAGCTTCAGGCGTAACTCGGTGGCTCAGTGGTCAGAGCATTCCCCCTGTAAGAGAAAGATCGCGGGTTCGAGTCCCGCCTGAGCGATTTTCTAATAAATTACTATGGTTAATTGTCAGATAATATGTAATAACTAATAACAGACGTGAACGAATTTTATTGTAGAAATAAGTTACAAAACTAGATAGAAACCTGCCACCATAATAAAAGCAGGTTTAGTTAACTACCTTAACATCAAATAAATATGATTAAAACTGAATTCCTACAAGAACTATTAAAATAAATTACTGCGCTCATTTGAATTTTAAAACTAAGTTGCCTGTCAGCACTATTGCCCCACAACGCTTTTTAAACATGTAACTTCTCTTAGATCTGCCATAGTGCTGTATCTTGACGGTAAGTTTGATATGCAAATGGCATGCCATGTACCTACAGGGGAAAGGGGTGTGAAAAGGTAGATTATCCTCTCTAACAATTAGGACTGTATTAGGTAAATTAAAATGAGAGGAACATACTGCCCCAGTCTAGCACATGATAGGCTTGTGTACTAGATTAGGGAAGGACAAAAAACCAGTATAATGTACAGTAAAGGGTATCAAAAGCTGACGCACCTGGTAACTGACGGCGACCGCGGCGGGCGCGTGCTAAAGGAAGGTGTTGGCGTGGGCGGGTAGGGTGTTCGGGGGTGCGTCGGAAATGCAGGCGTACCTGCTCGGGATTCGGTCCGGGACTCGGCTCGAGACCAGCTCTCCGCACGATCCTGTGAAATAAGGGACAGATTGTTTAGTATTTTATGGCTAACTCTTTGCCTAAGTTTCAGTGTTTCACTCTTAGAACATAGCAAGACGATGCGCGACGTGGCGTGGTACTACTACTACCCGTAACCAGTAGTATGGTACACTACTGGGTATGGGTGTATGCCATTCATAGGTTACTATACGAGGCCATTGTTACTACTGGAGGGCTTGATGCTCCTTAGAGAGCCATCGGTCTAACAGGGATTGTTTAACAAATATTGTTACAGGGTTGATAGCCGTTTTGGTTCCCGGTGAAGTAGAATAGGGCCACCTCATCTCTTCCTGTGGGTGTCGTAACAGGCGACTAAGGGATAGGGCCTACAGTAAAAGTACAGCCGATGACTAAGTGCCAGCTTGGCGTCTATAGGCTCGGCCGCTAGTTACGTAGGACCAAAAAATCATAGCTGTCGAAATGTGGGTGTTAATAGGCCTCTGCGTACACCCTTACAGACGTGAGTATATGTATAAAACGTCAACTTACAACAGTGTCTGCGCTAACAGGCTCCGCAAGTGACAGTAATCCAGGCGCAGGAGCGTGCGTCGGCGTGGACGTCGTACTCCATTCGCGCGTCGTCATCTTTTCATACATGAATTTTCTAGATGAGGTTCTGAAACAATTATATTTAGGTTTACCTGAGATACATTTATCAGCTTTTCAACACGAAAAGGATCGTTACAATTCTACTAAATTATAAATTTGAAAGTGTGTGAGAATGATTGAATGGACATGTTGATATTTTCAGTGGTTTTCACGCAAAAACGTCTGATGATGGAGATGCTCAGATGCAGACGCATTGTCGTATTTATAGTCTGGAATGTCTATCACATTTTTAATACACATTGGTTTATTCTATCCCAGAAATGGTTTCCTGTGGGTCGTGGGATCGAAATCAGTATTTCATATGGGTGAAGCTAGTAAAATATCCCTTTACTACGAGGTTTATTTTAATTATTAATATCAGTTTTAGCTACGATACAGTGGGAGCATATTAGAATTACCTACGTAAGTCTATTACCTCCATATCAGGGCCGATACATAAGGTATGGGTATATATTGAAAGTGTCTGAGAATGATTGAATGGACAGGTGGATGTTTTCAGTGTTTTCACGCAAAAACGTCTGATGATGGAGATGCTCAGATGCAGACGCATTGTCGTATTTATAGTCTGGAATGTCTATCACATTTTTAATACACATTGGTTTACTCTATCCCAGAAATGGTTTCCTGTGGGTCGTGGGATCGAAATCAGTATTTCATATGGGTGAAGCTAGTAAAATATCCCTTTACTACGAGGTTTATTTTAATTATTAATATCAGTTTTAGCTACGATACAGTGGGAGCATATTAGAATTACCTACGTAAGTCTATTACCTCCATATCAGGGCTGATACATAAGGTATGGGTATATATGAGTTAAGGCACTAATATGTAATTTTTTTACCTGTCTGGAGCTTGTGGACTGGTGTGGTCTGTCCTGAGAGTAGTGCGCGTATTCACGTGGAGCGGAACACTGAAGTCGTCATCGTCATCAGCGAACGCTGTCGTGTCACTTGTATACCCATCCACTCTGATTTAAAATCAAATTAAAATGTTTAGTCTCAAAATATTGGTAACAGATAAAATGGTAAATGAATTGAAGACAGTTAAGTCTCTTCTTTGGTCCCTTCTTGATCTTTGGGCCAATCCTTGTTGCATCCAAATATTGAACATTGGAGCTTTTCTCATTCATCCAATTAGAATTATTTTGTGATAAGGTTTTAGTTTTGGAGTGCAGGGAAGCGACTATCTTGTAACTCTTCGGACCCCGAGAGGAAAATCTGTCTGTCAATAAGTGTATCTATACAGGGTGTATTTTTGAAACGGGGCAGTAAGGGCAAGTACCTTAACCGTTGCAGTTACAGCAAAACGTTCTTAAAAGACCTTCCCTAACTTTTTGGGACATTTTGAACTGCATTCACAGATTTTGTAAAAAACTTACAGTTAGCAAAAAAAATGCAAAAAGTTCAAAAAATTTTTTTTTATGCCAATCGATTCTATTTCATGTGGGGATCAAAAAACTCTATGGGACCATTTTAGCTTTCAGTACTAGAAAAGACAGAAATCGCCAAAGACCTTTCCCATACATTTCGTACGGAAATATGATAAATCAACTCATAGGTCAGGTAAAATTTTGAACTTTTTTAAATAAAAAAAATCATTTAAACATTTAAGAAATTGGTTTATGAAATAAATTGCTCAAAATGATTTCCATTTTCACGAATACATAAGTCTATCCTTTTTTGCACTGAACGAATGGCGGCTAATAATGTTCTAGGATGAATATTACGTAAAATGGTCATTAATGCATCCTTGAGCTCTTGAACACTGGCGTACGTCGTCTTATACATCTCGTTTTTCACGAAGCCCCATAAAAAAAAATCAAGTGGTGTTAGATCGGGGCTACGAGGTGGCCACTGTGTTGGACCATGTGTACCTATCCACTGTGTACCGAATAGGCGGCTCAAATTGGAACGTGAAAGGTGACTGTTATGTGGCGGAGCACCATCTTGTTGAAAATGAACTTTTCGCAATTCCGACAGGGGCCATTCGTCCATCTCGTTTTCAAGATGGTGTAAAATGACTTCATTATACATGGCAGAATTCAGTTTCCCTTCATAAAATTCCACCATTATGACTCGATTGGACATTATACCACACCAACAGTTGAATGAGAAGCGAACCTGATTATGACTTGCCGTAACTCTTAGTGGATGTTCTTTGGACCAATAGTGGTGATTTTTTCTGTTGTACATACCGTTATTGGAAAAATTCGTTTCGTCTGACCACAGTATGTAATTTAAAAATTCATGATCTCTGCTTATTTTTCCTCTTAGCCATCTGCAAAAAGTAAGCCTTCGAACATCATCACCCGGATGTAACACTTGAACTATGCGCCCATATCGATAGCACTTGTAGCCGTATTTCTTCCATATCTTTATCACAAGGGAGTGGGATACACCTACTTCAAGGGCGACTTGCCTGGACGATACCTCTGGATATGCTTCGACATAAGTTAGAACCGCAATCTCGGTGTCCATGTCCACACGAGGCTGCCGCTTTCTTTTGAAAGAACCCTGCAATTCCAGGTTTTTCAAAAGATTTGTAATAACCTTTCTTGTTGGCACATGCCGCAACGGATACTTATTGCGGTACCACACTAATGCAGCTCCCGCATTTCGATTATTGACAAAATACGCTTCTAATAAGTCGATTTTTTCACGATTAGAAGACATTTTAGCGAAAATCCTTAATTAATAACTCATACGAAGTTTCTCAGCTGAAACTAAGAATAACACACAGATTTTCGAATCAGTTAGACCATCGTAGAAATTTGTTTCTGTTGCCGAAATGTATGGGAAACGTTTTTGGCGATTTCTGTCTTTCCTAGTACTGAAAGCTAAAATGGTCTCATAGAGTTTTTTGATCCCCACATGAAATAGAATCGATTGGCATAAAAAAATATTTTTGGACTTTTTGCATTTTTTTTGCCAACTGTAAGTTTTTTACAAAATCTGTGAATGCAGTTCAAAATATGTCAAAAAGTTAGGGAAGGTCTTCTAAGAACGTTTTGCTGTAACTGCAACGGTTAAGGTACTTGCCCTTACTGCCCCGTTTCAAAAATACACCCTGTATATCCCCATACACTTTGAGGTCAATTAAGTTTTTTGAAGTGAAAACTTCTTTAGCGGCGTTGGATGGGTGTAAAATGTTAAGGAAGCGTCAGGATTAGTTGACCTTTGAACCGTAACCAACGACTGACGTCATACAAGATTAAGTACAGACTATGTATTTTGCATCAATGGATATCGTCGTAGCTTAAACGGTAAGCACGTCGACTGTAAGTCCTTATAGTTTCAGATAGTATCGGGTTCAAATCACCTGGCCTTCAGGGATTTTTTGTGATTGTTTTTTCTTATTATAATTTATTACTTTTGGTGATTATTTTTTCTTTTTGTAATTTATTACTTTTTATGATAATTTTTTCTTTCTGTAATTTATTATTTTTTGTGATTATTTTTTCTTTTTATAATTTATTAATTTCTTCTGACAGAAAATTAGCAGAAAATAAGTGATAGGTTCTATGATTAGCGCTATATTATAGGTATGGTATGGTATGTTCTTTTTTATCTTTTTCTATGTATATAACGAAGAAAGAAAAAAAGAAAATGTTTTCACTTCTGCCGGCACTCCCAGAGTGCAACCCGTCTTTTTTTTTTACGTGCGGGAAATCCCCACGGATACGCCCCCCCCCCCTCCTTCGGAGTCGAAGGGGGAGGTTATGTCGGACTCGAACCGACTAAACCGCACGTCGTTTGTGGGTCGATGTGCTAGGCCGAAGGTGAGGTTGTCTCGTGACATCCCTCGCACCCCGGCTGACCCAGGGCCATTCCTGTCGGTCTGGCCCTCCTCGGGAAGGGGGAACACGTGGTCCCCGACTCGCCCCCGGTATAGGTGTGTGTCATGAAGAGTGACAATACCTGTGACTAGCTGAACGGCGCACATGCCGGGAGGGTGCAGTATCCCACTCGAGCGGTAGTCGAGCGACTCTCTCCCTGGCTTCTTTCCTCTCGCGTAGTTTCTGTTGTTGTCGCTGGAGCCATGTTAGACCAGCGCTACTTTCCACGCTACTTTCCGAGCGCCGAGGCTCTCTCGCACGTACACTCTCTTGCCATCCCATAGAACTTGCTGATCTCCAAGTACCATTCTCCGAGAGAGTTTTCCGGGCGCCGCTAGCCGGCCGTTCCGCCCATTCCACTTCCCCGTTTAACCATCTGTTGACAAAATAGCAGTCATTTAAAAACTTCAAAGAATTTCTAACAAAAACATCCTTTTTATGACATGGCCCGGTTGTTACCTTTGTAAGATTTTTTTGTATTTGTGTGTAGGACTTGAAGGTCCGAGTAATCTTATTAAGGCAATGTAAAACCTTGTATCCGCATGCTAAGAATCTTTAATCGGTGGGTGGCTGGTGAGTAGGTATGTATATATTATGATATTGAATGAATACGAAGGCGTCTGGTGTGGTACGTATACTAATTAATAAACATTTTATTACCATGTTCTAAGAAAAGATGCCTACCTAATAAATGTTAAGTCACTGATTCGTTAGACCACATGTTTCTAACAAAAATATAAACAGTTGTAATGAATGAGGAAATAAAAGGGTTTGACACAGCGCTCTTTAATAGAAAGTAAATAGTGTATTGGTGGCGTGGGGCGTCGTAGTGTCGTGGCCGGGTCGACACCCGCCCGTTTATGGCGACGTTTATCTCGAAATAGTAACTTGTTTGGGTCACGGTGGCGACGCAATCACAAACCATCGCTCCAAATCAAACCTAGAATTGCGAGTCGACAGCCGACATCGCTTTCTTACGTGTGCCTATGTATGGCGGCGTGTTTAACTGTTCGATTACATTAGTTGTTCATTATTATCGGTACGCACAACTGACATCTGCAATTAGAAGCTGACAAGATGTTATTAAAATAGTAGGTAATTGAATACCAACTATGGTCAGAATAATTATAATCTCATTTCCAAGAAAAGGCCATGATGACAGTTATTTGACTAGAGAAGTATTCAATGAATAGTGGTGGCATAAGTAATTCGCATCAGGCTGCTGCTAGAGCCGAGTTGGGAGGTATCTTGTGTGCGTCGCGTCGCGCAATGTTGCGGAACAAGTAGATTGATATGATACCCGGTTCGGTTTCAGCCCACGCCTATCGCCGACTCAATTAAACGACGAATGCTTCCGTTTCTTAATGTACGCACTGTAGACCACGATACCTACTAAGTCTCATTCCACTAATAATATAAATGCGCAAGTTTGTGTGAGTATGCTTGAAACTGGCTAAGGGGGCATGAATTCTATAATATCACTTAATATAATGGGTCAGACGTATAAAATGTTTCACTTTTGGTGGAAAAGGAGATGGTAAATTTTTTTATGGCTCATAGGCTCGAGTTTGACCACTATCTCACCTGTTGGTAAGTGACGAAGCACGCTTACCTAGAAATAACCTATTCATTTTAGTCTTGAAGAAATTCAATAGCTTATTATCCGGAACCACATATTTGCTCGATTCGATAAGGCATTCCATTCCACTCCTTGGCAGTACGCATGGTTAATATATTTCACTTATTTTTGTGATAGGTACTGAATTTGTTCAACTTCAACTTTTGAAGTGGATTCAAAATCTAGGAGACAGACCTACGTAAGGGTTTAGATTACAAGATAAATTACTAAATGTCACACCTTCAAACCAACAAATATTATAGACTACGAAATGAATTGGGATGGTCATAATAATGTTGATTTATTGATCTTTAATTTTCATCCCTGTGTGTGTAAACGATCAGCTATTCTCGACTTATCAACTACAGACAATGCACCAATCTGTGCATTCTGCGATGAAAAGAATAAAACATCAACAACATTGGAACATAATACGACTAGGTAGTATCACAGATAAAGTAGTATCAGTATTGTATTACTATGCAGAGCTTTTACTCACGTCAACCATAACAAAAGCATTCGCGCTAAGTGCTTTGATTACAATGCATTCAAACGATATGATTGACAACACAGATATCGATATCGTGCCATTTATCAGACGTCGATCAAGCCTGATGTCAAATCTTATACAATGACGCGTGCCATTGTTTGCTTCTACCAATAATAGCTATAATTCATATAACCAAACAGAACTCTGTACCTACCTATTTCATTAATTTATTACATTTGCGGTGAGTGTTGGCATGAATGTGTAAACGAAAGAGAATCGTGTAAACAGAACATAGTAAGAATATCTTAAAGAACACTTTACATGTTTCATGGACGCTTTGAAAGAATGTCAGTGTCGATTCAATGAGTTGCATAATATAAGGAATTTGCAATGTTATAGCTACAAGATCGACTGATTCAGTTGGTATGACACAAAGGAAAGCATTATGTAGTTAAACATTGCCCCCACACAGTACACATGTAATAAATGTGATAATAACAGTAATTTAACAACATAGGTACCTACTCCTACAGATGAGAAGTGACGCGATATTCTATGTCAGTCCGTGCGTTTAGAAATTTATAAGGACAAGAAAATATGGAATATAATACTTATAATCAATAATAACTATATGTCAGCCATAGTTATATGTTTACAAGAAGTATGGGCCTGTATTAACTATATAACCACGCATTGAATAACGAGTATCTGAGGCAAAAAACGACTGATCTGATACTTTTTGCTGTAATCATTGATCTATAGAATTTACGTTACGCCCACAGGTCTGGGCTCCTACGCTGAAACCTATTATTTAATGCTCAACTAGATCTTTTATTTCGGTTAACATGAACATACCATGTTAGTTATTCTTTTAACAATGTAATAAAATGTCTAAGTTTGGATTGTTTTATTTTCTATAACAGACTGAAGCTGTGTTCTCTCCAAACGTAAAAAAGTGTGTTGTCGTCTCGTACATACATTTACAGATATATAAATAAGAAAATTCGACCTGGTCGAAACGTCAGGCAATCAAAGGTATGTAAGCACCTATACCAAGATCGCGTTAATTCCCGTTTTCTTACTTAAAAGTTAGTATAGTTTACAGAGTTCCCACAAGTATCGCACTGATAAGTATTGACAATTATCTATTCTGTGGTATTGAATAATCAAAGCTTAAAATATATTTTTTTAGGTATACTTCATTAAAACGGACACTTATAAATAATACCTAAATAAATACACGTCACCTTCAAAGTTTTCAGCTTTTCAAGATCAAATACGCTACAAAAAACAACACCGCAACCTTTGATCCCGAACAAATTAAACAGCAGGTAGGTAAAACCGCGAGGCAAAAAAAAAACCTTTCTTTTAGTTTTTTGTACATTAGCGTGTAACATTTTGGCAATAATTATAAAAGAACATATCAGTTACTTTACCAAATTATAGACAAATGTAATTAAAAAGCTGGATTTATTGAATATAGAAAGCTTCAATTTGTATTGCATCCTGTTTACACTGGAGATTGATGGCACTTGGTGGAATCTGCTACACATATTGAATAATGATGGCACTTGTACTTTTCCACACTTTATTATATATTTATTTTTAACCTGACCGGTTTCATATTAATAATGCCGTGAGGTGAAACCGGTCAGATTAAAAATAAAAATAAAATAAAGTGTGGCAAAGTACAAGTGCCATCATTATTCAATATGTATTGCATCCATTCAAGTCCTACACCTTGAATGGATACAATACAAACACTAAAAATCTTTATCTAATATATAAAATTCTCGTGTCACAGTTTTCGTTCCCAAACTCCTCCGAAACGGCTCGACCGATTCTCATGAAATTTTGTGGGCATATCGGGTAGGTCTGAGAATCGGCCAACATCTATTTTTCATACCCCGATTCGCGATAACCGACATCCACGCGGGCGGAGCCGCGGGCAACAGCTAGTTATAATATAACGTTGGAAAGTGTCATTGTTATGTCAATTAGATAAGTACCTACTTCGTTCATGTGCAAACCCCGTCCGCTTTCCTACTTATAATTTCTACAGTTTTGATACGAATTAACGGTGAAGGACACCTAATCCCGAAGAAAACCTGCACCAAAGCCTCTTTCGCCAATCAGAAAGTTTATTTACTGGCTTGCGGACTATAAAACAATATAATACTGTCTCCTTTATGTGCAATCATGAGGATTTGATTCGGGAGTCGAATAAGTTTCATTGAGTATTATCCACGTATGTCCTTCCGGTCTCTTCCTTCAGGCTCAATCCACCCCAAGTTTAGGCGTGAAGGTAGGTATACCATACAGGCATACTAAGTTACTTTTGCATTTATAAAATGACTATGGAGTACCTATGCCATATGGATTTGTTGAATTGGTAATTTTTCAGCGGCAATTTTTAGTACGGTTTGTTCGATAATCGGTCCGCTTTATAATAGAGTGTCATAGAACATACGTATTGTAAAATCTTGATCTCCAATCTTCATATAAACTTTTGAAATGACAATATGCTTCTGAAGAAAGCCTCTTTTGGACCGAGGAAAAAAGGTAAATGAAAGATCAAGAAATAAATCTTACGGCCTATCTACTATTATTGTGTATACCTAAATAGATTAATGCAAAATGCAGGTCTAATAATTATAATATCTTCATGCCCCCTTGGAGATACATACAGTGCGAACATCTGCCTTATGTATAAAATTATAAACCTAGTGGTTTAGATCCGCTGCTACATGCATCCTTTGAACATCTGCTATTGAGGTAGGTGAAGCCAAGAAAGTAAAACAAATCTTTTGACGAGTTTTAATGGTGCAAGGGCTAGTCATAAATTCTTGATGGGATACCCTATATTTTTATACCTTCCATTGACAGTGAAGAGGGTCGAGTGGAACGCGATAAAATAAATTAAGAGGATACCAACATCGCTGTTACAGTTTCGTAAATTTTTTTTTTAAGGTTACAGATCGGAATTTATTTTTATATTATTTATCATGTGCATAGATGTAACCCCATTGAATATAGACGGTATATGATTTTGTAATGTTACCTTATTGTCATTGACCTTTGAATATGTATAACATAACTACGTTTGTTAAAATTAGGTGAGGCTGTGAATGTAAATATTGTATCAGCGTGTGATGTGGGCGTCGGCGGCGGCCTTCACGTCGCTGCACAGGAACATATGTTTATGTCTGCTACAAAACCCTCGTTTTTAATTTAGTTAGATAAATTCTAATGTTTACCTGTTTTTCCCGGTCAAGAAAAACAAATATTTAATGAGAAAAAAGAGAAAACGAATGCAACGTCTTTAATTTTTGAATTATGTCATAAACATTTTAACAACTATATAGGATTAAATAAAATCGTTATTTTATTCAATAGACAGGTAATTTCTTACATGCCATGATAAGCCTGCGATAAACTAATTTTGAAAGGTTTCCTTCCTACCTAAATGTTATGATCATTCTGATATTCATGTATCAAATTATCATCAGCTATGTTTTTTTTATCGTCCGGGAAATCCCCACGGATACCTCTCCCGCCGAAGCCGAAGGGGAGGTTATGTCGGACTCGAACCGACTAAACCGCACGCCGTCTGTGGGTTATCATCAGCTTAAAGTTTGTTTACATTAGAAAATTTTAGAAATATATTATCTATATATTTTTACTGACCTGCCATTACGTATAGGTGAAGCAGGTGGAGGCGCCGTAGTTTTGGTGGTGATGACATCCTCGTGGGTAAACTTGCGGAGTGTGCGCGGTGATTGCGGTGTTTGGGTTCGTGGCGAGGGTGCGTCTGGGGTGACAGTGCGCTCATCATCGTCGTCTTCAATGGGGCGGTAGTTACGGTCGGTGCCGAGCGCGCGGCGCACCAGCTCGGGGCTGGCGAGGCGGTTGGACGCGCGCAGCATGCCTGGGCGCAGGCCGGGCGCTCCGTAAGTGAAGGGCGCGGAATCTGCGCGCGCGTGGTACGGTATGTCGGAAGGTCGGTCGGCGTGCGACTGTGGCTGCGGCGTGTGGGGCGCCGGCGGTGGGTCGGGTAACGCGCTCACTGTTCGCAGCATGTCACCTAGTAACGCGTCGAGCTCGTCTGGCGGGCTGGGGGCAGCGCGGCGCCCCGCCGAAGAGATACCCGAGTCCATGGATGCGCTGAGCGGCGAGGCGGGCCCGCCGCCGCCCGCGCGCACCACCGTGGCGTAGATAGATCCGTCCAGCGGACCAAATGTATGGGCTGCTTCACCGCCTTCTCCAGCCTCTCCCCCAGACCCAGAACCTTCAGCACTGCCGTTGTTTTCACCTGCACCAAATTGAAATACTTAATATAAAGCCCTCCAACATTTTCTCAACATAACTTCCATGTCATTACGCGTCGCCGACGGTTGATATGTTTAGCGACGGTTTAATTACGAATAGCTTTTAAATTGGATTCGATTCGCTCCAATAAACTGGCGGGGCCTCATCGCTACGAGATAGTAACTGCCAAGAGATGTGTGTCATTTTCGATTGCACTTTGCACGGTCTGCATGTGTTCAGAATGCAATTTATAAAAACACTTATAACGACTTATTTTATAATGAAGCCAATTGCATCTTGGTTTGGCAGATGTTTATTTTTCGGAATACGTTAATCCAAGATATGGGCCAGTCACATTTCGAAATTTAATTGAAATTTAACGAACCGTTACAACGAAATATTTAGTAACGAACATACTACCTACCTCACAAAAACATTTTTGCGTTATTTGTCTATCATAAGACAGTGCAGTAGGATTTTCAATATTATATTACTTATCTACAGAGTACCGGCCTGAGCATAGCGTAAATTACTATCGAGCCTAGCTAAATGCGTCCCAAAGAGGACTAAGTTCTCTTCCCGTTACGCAAGCACCGAGAGCATACCGTTAGTGTTGTTTGATATAGTGCCGATACTTCATTCTACTTGTGCTCACTTAAACGGTTCAGACTTACCCATTACAGTTAGAAACAAAGAATTTACCGATCGATGCGGTTCAGAGTACCGAATAGTTTTAGTTCAAAATTTTTATAATTATCCTAACTACGACTATACGATTTATACAAAAACACTATTCATCATTCCTAAATATTATTTCTTAAATATTATTATTTATCATTTATCGACAATAAAAAGCTAACCACGATAGTAGCTACAATTATTCAGCAGGTTTAATTGACCAGTGTGACTAAGAGGTACTCCTCAATCAACTGAAAGTATCCACATAATATACGAAAGTATCATATATAGTTGTGGTACAATTACTAAGTTGGGATACAATTACCAAGTTGGTAATTGGTAAGTGTAGGTACCCTCAGTGATACTTTCAGAGTACCTACGAGTTGTTTTGTGATGGTGTCAAATCATCCCACGGTAAAATTCCAAGAATGCCTCTTCGGAAAGGCAAGCATCGTAATTCACATTTTTCTGCTATTTATGTTGTGCAAAGGACTGAGAATTATCATCAAACTAATCTACCAAAACTAGGGCAGCTCTGGATATTCTGTACCGATCCATAATTTATATTTGCAGCAGAACGACTCATATAAAAGTGAAAGTTTTATGCCCGCAGTGGACTCCAATAGAGTTAATAATTGATTGAATATCTAAAATATGTACAAGTACTATGATAATTAGAAGCAGGCCACGACATCGCGCAATGCTCGCCTCCCCATACCGGGGGCGAGTCGGCGACCGCGTGGTCCCCCCTCCCGAAGAAGGCCAGACCGAAAGGGATGGCCCTGAGTCAGCTGGGGTGCAAAGGAAAGTTCGTCTGACACCTCACCTTCGGCCTATAGCACAATGGCCCACAGACAGCTTGTGGTTTAGTCGGTTCGAGTCCGACATAACCTGCCCCTC
Source organism: Eilema caniola (assembly GCA_949126895.1). Classification (NCBI taxonomy): domain Eukaryota; kingdom Metazoa; phylum Arthropoda; class Insecta; order Lepidoptera; family Erebidae; genus Eilema; species Eilema caniola. The sequence continues at coordinate 15,977,813 of OX421464.1, read as the reverse complement.
TGGCTCTGGAGGGGGGTTATCTGTGGAGATTTCCAGCAAGTAAAGAAAAAAGTACTATAATAATTATCAACTCTTAGCTCTGTCAATAGTAGGTATATAATCTAGACACATTAAGATAAATTTGTACGAGTTTGTTACAAGATAAAAATATCTCTACAAATTAGGTTAGGTACCAGAGTGAAGAAGCAAGTTACCGATAACCTAAATGATATTAAATTCGAAAGTATCTGAGCCGATGATCTTACTATGAATGACTGTAAACAACGGCCATCAATTGTCGGTTCAAGGAGAAGGCATCGAATAAGGAAACGGCCTCTAAATGCAAGTAACTACCTACAGTTACTTTATGACATAATATCTTTAAGATACCTTCAAAATATAGGAAGATATACTCCGATAGTAAATTGCTTTAGTTAAAGCCTAGTTCTAGTAAAATTAAGGGCGCTATTAAAGACGTTTTTAATGAAGATAAAAATACTTGTTTATGACTAAACCTCTACCTTCCATAAATAATTAATTACCCACTTAAGGCATAGGTAAATACATTTATTTTAATTTAGTGTGTAAACAAGATAAATTTTAATTTTAATTATTACAGATATTTAACTTAGGTATTTCAGAAAGAAAGCTAATCCGTGTCATTACGTCGTTGATAAAGTAGAGCGAAACCATCCACTAAATATTTTGGTCAACATTTACAAGACTCAAAACGTATAAAAATACCGTAGGCTAACAGGGAGGAATGACATTATTACTTAGTTGATTTGCATAATGACTGTTTTCGGTCTCGTAAGTATTGGCTGTATCAGTTTTGCAATTTTGACGAAAAAATGCGAAACTTTCGTAATAAAAGCACTTCGCGGCACTCGCGGCGGTGCAACGTATGTAAAATATAAACCATCATTACAGAAAAACAAAAACATTTTAATTTAAGTCTTTTAATGCTTAAAGATTTTTATAAGCAACAGTCACTGCTGTTTATCCTGTGAATGACAGTGACTCATGAAAACAACGGGCATGACTGCTTCAATATATTAAACTCTCTAACATACTATAAAATGGGTTTAATCTCCATAAGAAGGTATTTTGTTATTAAGTGTAGTCATCTACACAAAAAATTAAAACATACACAGAAATTATTAGCCTTTAACTGCCATTCGCACCATGTGCTCGCGCGGCGCCTCACGACATACGAGGTTCGATTTCGAAACGAACTAAATGTGAAGTTGTCAATAACGCAATTAGTGTAAAGATATCAACGTCAACGTCTGGTGACCGTCGGTTGCTGTTAAGGAAAATGAGATTATTTTTGTCTTGTCAACGAAAATAACGCGTCGAACCGAGCGATGGTAACTGTTACGAAATGTGTACCAGCGCAGGAAGAGGATGTGCGCCCCACCGGCACGGGCGAGTTAGCCCCGCCGCCGATCTAACCAGAGCACATTTTACAAATACACAGCGAACAATAGCACCCATTGAATGAACCGATTATTTCATTACACACTATCAGCCAACGTCTGAATTCTTCATTTGAACCATTTAATAGACACGTATCAGTAAGATCTATATGCGCAATAGAATCCATTTTGGGCTTGCAAACTGACACCCTACAAAATTAATAATGAATGAATTCTTCAGTCATTGGAACATCACACCAACTCTTGTTCGACAAGCTTTTTAGTTCGTTAACTATTGAAAATGAGCGTGACCAAAGTGCCGTAATAGTCCGAATTGGAGAGGCATGTGTCATAATCTGAGCTGTTCATATACTTAAATGAATCATTGAACACCTAAGAAAGAAGTTTGCATAAAATGGTAGTATTTTTCAACAATGTTATGCGATAGCCGTCGCGTCGTACCTATGAAGGTGAGCATGTGTTCGTGAGCAGGTCGCAATGATGTCATCAGACTCCACCTTGTGTTTCTGCGAAACTAAGCTCTACCGCATTATTATTCGACACTGGCCGTTTGGTTATCTGTGTTCGTTTAGTTATCCGACGTAAGCACCAAGTTGCAACCAGTTTGAACCTTTTTATGGAGAAAAAGTTTTATGCGGAGCAAAATTCATAAAGTCATTTTAAAATTTACTATAACTGGTTCATGGAAACTAGTAGTATTGAATTATAAATAAAGTTATATTGTTTTACGGTCTCGATTCGTTTTAGGAAACTACATGGTAGGTAAGATCACTGAACACATAACGCGCGTCCGCGACTAGTACGGAGATTGTATTGACTGTTCATCAAAATTATAAGCTTCAGCGATAATAGGCACTGATAGTTATCGCAGGACATGTGTACATTATGTCAGGGTAATCAACAACGCACGCTGATCGCGGTACCTATCGTAACGCATACAACACAATGTATTCAGATGGCCTAAGAATGGATGGTATTAGTAAACGGTTTGACATTTTAAATAAACAAACCTTGAGTCTACACTTTACATTACGACTAAATAACCATGGAAGCCATCTGTGTGAATTTACCGAAAACAAATCAAAGCAGTTACTGATATACCTATATCATAAACACAAGGTGAGGTAATGTACGCATAGTAGTGCGTACATTACAGTCTGATAAGTAAACTTTGACAAAATCCCAATCTGATAGAACTCGTGTTGCCCAGCTGATAATAACGACAGACTAAACATAGCCTTGCCTTGAGTGTGAACATAAAAACGAATACATAAGTACGCTGTGGTTACATGAAACACGCGTAAATTTACTAAAAAAATTAATGATAATTTGCAGTAAATATACTTATAGTTATTTATTGCACAATGAAATATTAACTAACATAAAACGCGTTCTCTCCTAGACTATCTTAGGGTGGATAAAAATGAACAGTAAGTTTAAAGAAGAAATTTGATGATACAGTTTAAAAAATATGCTGCGTCTGTTTTTTTTTTCAAAATCTTCGCACAACCAGTTCTATATAACTTTAAGTTCAAATTCAACTTGAAATAATAAGAGACTAAAGTCAGTAAGTAAGTCAGTTTCATAAAAACCTATAAGATAAAATTGATTACGTCTACCATTATTAATTGGATGAGTATCAGTGGAAGACTGCTCTCGATTCTCGTTTCTAATTAAATTGATGTGTGACTAAAGGTGGCCCTAAGGGCAAGTCTGTCGCCCAGAGAATAGTGGACATACATCAGCAATTCACCACGCTAGGCAATTAACGAGCGGGCTCCGGCGCCGGAACTGACTGCAATTGTGCAATCCCGTTTGTAATACAATACATTGTTAACAATTACTCAGTATGCCGTTGTAAATGAAAAATGTATACCCATTTTCAGTATTTTATCGATTTTTACACCCTGTATTAAATTTTTTTCAACTGCTCATAATAATATGCCAATTAGCACGACCCCAAATAGAGTCTTCTGACTATTGCTCGTGGTTTCAGCCGTATATGATTTATATTATAATTCAATAGTTACATCTCCAATTTGATCAATACGTGAAATAAATTCTTTTCATTTAGCTTTTGGACATTATAAACTTCAAAACAAAAAAAAACAAATTCGGACCAATAGCTTTTGTGTGATGTTTGAACAAACAAACAGACATTTACAGTTACAAAAACATTCATTATTAAAATTGAAAAGTCATAAAACGCCATCACTAGCTGTGAAATTAATGTCACACACTCACCTCGATTGTGATTTCGTTAGCTAGCCTCGAAATATCCAAAAGAATTGTTCTCTACTTTCTTCGATTTTCTACGAGTCATGTAAATTTATTAATTAGATGTTGCACTTCCAGGTGTGTGTTTATGTGTGTATAGGGTATTTAACATAGTTTCTTTTGATGTCAAAAGTTAGTAACATGATTAGCCTACGAGTGAGAAGCTGGGCGCGTGTGCGGCGACGCGCAAGGCGGTTGTGGACTGGGCGGGCGGAGCGCGGCGTCGAGCGGCCAGAGAGCCAGACACACAGACACTAAAATAGACGACACCTGCACACCGCGCAAACCGCGACTCGCCGTTAACTGGCGTAGTTAGGTCGCTTTGTCAACACTGATGTCCCAGTTTCTAATGCTTTGAGTCAAGATACCTTTGTCAGAGATCATCGTTATGTAGGTGACGATGATGATAAAAACTAACCAATTCCAACTCATATACTAACATTCATGGGACTGAAATTATATTGTCACTGTAATATTCATCAATAAACTCTAAAACGACTATCGTCATTAATTCTGATAAGGTTAGGCTCATTAGTAAATATTAATAGGAATACTATTCTTGTATAAGAAACCCTACTAATGGCAACAGCGGCAGAATATTAGATGTATATGTATATGTTTCAATAGGTACCTTTCAATGTTTATAACCATGAATGAAATCTACTCATAGGCTTAATAAAACGCGCCGGGCGTGAAGTTTTGAGGTTAGAGTTTTCAAAGGTTTATATTTGTTTGTTTATTTATTTAATGTAACCAGTTAATTATAACTTCAAAGTAACCTTGTAGAATGATCTATGAAGAACTATATCGAGGATATAAATGTCAATACTGGTTCTCCATGAGTACTGATCTCGTTCTTGTGACCCAGAATCCTAATCCCGGTATATATAATAATATGCTATTCAAGAAGATAGAACTATCTCTATGTGTTTCAGTCAATTTGGCGTAATTGAACAACTAATATTCACGTATCCCCATCCCCAGCCAAGATTACTAATATATTAGGATAGCAGATTGTGAAAATTTAAATACAGTATATTTAATATTCGAATATTTAAGACACTGTTTAGGTTTGGATATAAATGAATGAGTACAGGATGTACAAAACGATACCCATTTTGCGAAGTTCCCGTCCAAACGACAGTTACGCAAGTTTGTTAAAGTGACATTGTTGCCGAGAATGGAGTTCGGATGTTCTGCTTCAGCGTGGCATTGGCACATGTGACTGGCCCTAATAACATATTGTAGACAAGCTTTCAATGTCCTACAAGAATAGATCATCGAGTGCCTGCTGCGGATGTTAAACTAATGAACCGCAGTTCAGTTAATCCCGCGAGCTTCCTGGATTTTATGAGTTATGCTAAACTTGAAACTATTGTAATAGCTTCAGTTGCTATGATCTTATGCTACGATATAATGCCTCTTTATACTTTTATAGAATTGCAATTTAGTATTTTAAAAATACTTAGGTATTTTGTATTAACCATATTGGATTTTTTTTTTGTAATTCTAGTCTGTTTGTTCTTAATGGACGCAAAAACTATTGAACGGATTTTATTGGGGTTTTTTGTTTGATAGGTCTTAGTCAAACTTAAAATCTTACTTAGATTATAAATGGCCGCAATCAGCTGAGAGATATAACCAAAAATCGCAATAACAACATCAGTTAGTTCATTTATATATCAAAAGACGGTTATGTAATTAGTGTATGTAGTTACTAAATAAGAATCCTAGTTTTCAGATTTATGTTAGGGAACGCCTAGGTAGAATGAATGAATTTAAGGTATTTTGCGGTTTTTAGGGTAACCTAAAATAGTTACTTAGAATTTAGACTGAGTTCTATTCAGGTGCTCTAACTCACTAAAATTCCATCAAGATAATACTTGTGATAAAAACGGTTGGGTACGAAAAGAAAGATCCGACAAAGTATCCCTGGCGCACACCCAAGCAGAAAGTAATCTCTCAATCCGAATAACTAGTCTTTTCATAAAAAATTAATGTTCGGTTCACTAGGTTTTAATGGCTCTAGCCGTTGATAGACGAATTCTGTACAAAATTATTCTAAAAGTTTGTGCAGAACCTTGGCTTAATTGTGCAAATCAGACTAACACTTGTACGGATTTATGGTCTGTTCACGTGGATTGAGTAACAATATATTATTACTTAAATAAGAATTCAACAGGGTAGGGAATTTACCAAGAAAAATATTCGTTTAAAAATGTTTACGCCTGATTCGGTTAAAGACGAGGCAAATACAGTAGTCGAAAAGCTTCTGCCGGAAATTTTAAGGGAAGGATACTTAAAAATATACAACGATTTTATCAAGTGGCGAACAGCCCCGCTAGACAAGTGGCAATTCGTTTGCCGGCGTTTGATGGAATAGAATGACTAATGTATGGGTCCCGAGGAGGGCCAGACCGAGAGGATTTTTTGAAATTATACTTGACAGGATACCATCGACCGGCGTGATTGTGTATATGATATGAGTACTCTACTAACTTACATAATACTGGAAGACCGATTGTTAAGATAGTTTGACCACTCTGGATACTTGCAACTATTTGAGTACTCTAATAAGTAATAACCAATATAAAATTGGGATTTTGGTATTTGGATTATTTTGAGTACTTTTGTTAGCGACATTTTAATGATGCTGACTGTACCATTGCACTAAACTGTTTGAACTCTCTTCTCTCCACGAATAGACTGACGACCTGAAAGTGTTACTTATAATAAACTGGATGCGGAAGGTGAAGGATCGGGAGCCAGTGTGGCGCACATTGGGATACTTATGTCTATATCCAGCAGTGAACTCCGATAGTCTAATTGATAGATTGAAACTTACCAGGGTCATCATCGGTGAGCGTGGACAGCGGTCGCAAATGTTCCAGTGAGTCGGCACGCGCGAGAGCGTCCGGTGCGGCTCGGAGTGGTGCGGCAGGAGTCGGCGCCGGGGCTGATGTTGCGCCACTGCTTGCACCACGAGCAAATACCAGTTCCACGGCACCGTCGCTTGGGAATGAAGGATCTGGACAAAAAGTATCAGTTTTAACCCATGGGGAATATAAACTCAAGTAGGTAGAAAATTTGTAGGTAGGTATTATAGTCATATAATTTTTTTCGCAAGGTAAAAAGGAGATGAAATTAGATGTGCTCATTATTATATCTTTCTCTAGTTAACGCTTATTGAAAAGGTATTGTACCTGTAAATTTTTGAAGAATGAAGAAAATTATTGAATATTTGGTTATTAGGTTTTCGAATAATCGACCAATACTTAAATGTGTCCGTAACAACAGACCATAGGCATGCTTGTCACCCTCCACGACGTCAAGCCAGGACTTCAAAGGCCTACCCCTCCCACCTATATCCGGCGAGGGTGCCATTGTCAGGTATTTCTTACCCTCGTAGCGTGGTTCCGTAAAATGTGACTGCACCAGCGAATTTTTTGGAAGCGTTTTATGGATCTGCCCCTTCAACCTGGCTGACTTCACGTCATTTCCTGCCACTTGGGCGGTGACAATTATGTGTAGTACAGATCCCACGTACGTAACCTGGTCTGTGCGTTCGACCAAATCATCGCTTAATATGGGCGGGTGTGGGATATCTCCAAGTATTTATCCATGCTCCCGTGACTGGGACAAAACTTATACTGACACTTCGAGAGTGTGTTCTCCTTTCTGATCCGAGAATTGATGATCCTCGTGTTGAGCTTCGTAGTGTGTGACATTTCCCTTATACCGCGGTAGCTGCCACACTCCTGCACCGATTCCTTGTCTATGAAGGCTGATGTGATGATACTCAACCTATACTGGCTCGGGGTATAACCAATAGAAATACGTGAGTTGTAGAAGTTTATGACGATGCTCACACCACGTGCACCCATGGTCTTCCAAGCCTCAACGGGGACTTCGTCACATCCGACAGATTTCCGATTTTTCATACGGCGTCCCACTGCATCCATACCATGTCTGTAATGGCGGGTTAGTACGTCTAACCCGCCATAACAGACATGGTATGGATGCAGTGGCTCTCGCGTTTTTGCTGTCGTCCATTGAATTACAAGGACCCGCTCTATATGCTTTGTTTAACATCACAGGCAGCTATTTGGTTGAAAGTAAACGGGAGATAATCAGGAGTTGGAAGTGATAAAATATAGTCTAAACTTCCAAAGTCTTAGCTTTAGTTGTCCGATTAAAATTAGACGAGGCTGTGAAATGTTGATTCAAAAGATCTATGCTACAACATTTTGGTGTTGTTTTTTGATGCGACTTTCCAACTCCAAGGGATTTTAGAAACTTCCAGACTTTAGCTGGGTCACCATTTTGAACTGAATCGTGAATATGTTAGCGTTGTACTTTTCTTCACACCTTGCTGCAGTGGTTACGTATGGCAATGTAGTTGTCCAGATTGTCTTGTATAGGTCGGCGTTTATATTCAGTTTCGGCAGCAGTTTTTCTTGCGATGTTTTTATGTCCTGAGTAAGCCATGGTGTCGGAAGATGTTTCAATGCTATCTCACGCACAGGGGCATGTATAACATTATAGTCGCAGAAGCTGGTCAATGAATATACAAATTTTTTCATCTAAGATTTCTGCGGGTAATAGTGGTAACCAGTCGTTATTGTTGGCATCCTCCAGGAGTTTGCCAAGGTTCATGCCAGCAAAGCTATTTTAGATATATTATATGCGTACGCCGCGTGGTTCCCGGCAGAGTAGAATGCCGCGTGGTTCTCGGCGGAGCAGAATTCGGGCCATCCCTTCTCTTACCAAGTGGTGTAATACAAGGCGACTAAGGGATAGGGCTAATTAACTTTAACATCAGACAGATATGTACAGCGCAGACTCAGCCTCAGATGCATGGGACCGAATACAGATTGGTAAAATGTGGGTGTTAATTCACCTCTGCCTAACCCTCCGGGGAGAAAGGCGTGATTATTTGTATGTATGTATGTATATTTTATGCGTTCAAGATTGACGGAGGCGACTTTTTATCCTGACCTTCTCCTTTTACGGCCTCTAGCTATCAACTTATTACTTGACGTAAATACAGCGTCTGACCTTTAAAATTTTATCTTGTGGCCTACATTATAAAATATATTATCTGACATATAATTTTCTCTATGCACCTACTTATATACAAAACAGTTTTATTAAGAGAAATTAGTCATATCAACATAACAGTCATATCAATATTCTAAGACATTTTACACAACGTTATCTAAACACAAAGTCAGCATAGTATAACCAGCTTGTGTTGAGGTTCTTAAATGCGTGTTATATACATAATTGGACACATTTTATCACGTACTACAAGCAAATAGACATGTTCAATGTTCATCCTACTAATATTATAACTTAGTGCCTTATCTGACTTAGTGTCTCTGTCACCTTTTAATTTTACATCAGAATAACACATAAGCTATATATCATCACGCAACTACTCAAGGGAGCGGAGCAGTGATGATGAAACTCGTATATTTGCACTGACTGGGAATGGTATTCACAACCTGCGGCGTAGCAGTCGAACGCTCTACAGCTAAGCCACTGAAATCGTCAAGCTAAGAGAGGACTACTTTTCTCCTTACATAAGTGACTCTACGGGGCCTTTACAAGAGTCAGTGCCAATAGCACCCTAATAATTTAGGCCCATACACAAAGAAGTAATGTCAGCTGTGCAATTTTATGGGCAAATTTTGGACAGTTTGTTGATTAATAAAATGATCAGCAGGGCTAACATGCGCGCCACGAGATAGCTATCTCGAGGCATTTGCCGTTTTATGTCGATATGTCGACTGTTGGTAACATGTAGGGCTAACATGCGCGCCACGATATAGCTATCTCGAGGCATTTTGCCGTTTTATGTCGATGGTTATTGGTAACATGGCAAATTTCATGGCGATCTGTCAGATGTCGACATAACTCGACTTCGAGAAATCATCTCTACTTAGTGTCTGCAAATTGTAACATACGTGCCCTTATTTACTCGAATTTCGACATTTAATATGTTTTGTCTCCCGTCTTTCATTTGGTCGACGAGAAGTTATCTCGTGTAAACTTTTCTTGAGCTCGGTTCATTTTGGATCAAAATTTAGTACCTTTGTGGTGAAAATGGCGGTGCCATATTATAATAGCCCCGATATCGGATCACAAAAAGACTAAAACAGCAACCTTATTGACATAACATGGTATCGAGTTTTTTTCTTATATTCGTGATCAGCGTCATCAATTAAAGCGAAAACACATGTAATTCAGAAAATGTCCTTAAGGTCGAAAATTGCTTGCAGTCGCTGTTTTAGTCTCTTTGTGTTCCGATATCGGGCCAAAACAGTGGTGTTGGCACCGATAACCGATATCGCGCCGGACAATGTGAAAGAAAGATACATATCTCATACATTTGACTCCCTCCGATATCGGATGTCGGATATCGGATATCGGATGAGTGTGAGAGCGCTCTTAGTCAATCACCGTAAATCGAACCGTGAAAAGGTGGCTTTATTTGCCATTACAGTTGTAACGTTGTGGATTTTTTATAAATCTATTTTTAAATAATTTGTCTAAAATAGTCGATAATTTAGTATTTTCGATACGATATACTAATTTGTCTATGGCTGTGCGAGCGAGATTGGACAACATTACCTAAGTGTCTATTCACGGCGCTAAAGTGGCCCCTTTCTTCGGCTATCCTTTGCCGTGGGAGGTCACTCTTGACCCCGGCGGCCAACTGCTGTCGGCACCGGGTAAGTTTTGAGATCAACATTTCCTACTTCTTTCAACAGGTGAAGACTTCTCAGCGGCGCAGCTTTATGCCTGCTAATATGCATGGCTTATTTATGTTTTATTTTAATATGTATATTTTGTGCTATTTCAGAATACCCATTAGTGACACGAGGCCGATGACCCCTATGGTCAGAGGTCACGTCATCAGCTTGCACTACTTTTAATATTTTTTCTTATAGCTTCTAGCTACGCTGTTCTGCCGCTGGGGAGATTATCTTCACCTGCTATTATTTTAGCGGGTCACTGGACGTAGTTCCCTTGTGACAAACTGACCCGCACTCTTTCTTTTTCCAGGGTCTTCGCACCGGGCTTCACGCCATCATTCGGTCGTGAGGCACACCAGCGAGGACCCTGGCACGCCGGCAACATCAGCAGCCGGGAGTGAACTAGCTAAGTGCATACCACCATCTCTGCACAACGGATCAAACAACGCCTCGGCAGAATATTTATTGCGAATCCACCCTGAGATTCATTTCTTAATACCTATATATAAATTCATGTAACGCTTTCTTTACTTCGATTATAATTGTCATTAATTGTTAATCAATCTTATTATTTATCTCTGCTCATACCCTAGCCGGTATAGACATCATCTCTATTAATTTTACAGTTCTCATAGTCATTTAATCACTTTATTTAACCTCCATTAAAACCCCAGCTTAAAACTTTCTTCCGTTACACAGTAATCACTGTAAATCGGGGGCATTGTATGCCATAGACAATAATTTAAAAAGTTTGACGCGACAAATATGTCGACGTTACTTCGCTCGAGAAGACTCGAGATGATATCTCATCTCGATTCGAGATAGTTGACGATGCGGGCATGTTAGCCCTGCAGGTAAGAAAAAAAAATTATAGACTACACGAGTAAAGCCGAGCTCTGAAGGTTAGTAGAATTATAAATATGATAATGAGCTCTGAAGGTAAGTAGTAAATAGCGTTTTCATTTCACTTGCTCGTAACATGGTCTAATTTCACCGATATTAGGCACATAGTGATACCTATTATCAAACTGTGGTTTTTTGATGGTTATTAAATCACGAGTGGGATAATAACTTTTTTTCATAATTTAATTGGTAGAATTGCATTATTCTTAAAAATAAATAGATACAAAAAGATCGTGTTCAATAGAACAAATAAATTAATATACCCTACCTATTGCTTGTCATTTCATGCAACTTCGTATTTAAATAGAAAATTTCATCTTGTACGTGTATAATAAACAAAACTTTTAATCAAATATAACTTTTGTTTTCTCTCTGTTTAAAACTTTCAGCTTTACACACTTGTACCATTATCTAAGTTACTATTAACGAGTCATTATCCTAGCAGTTTCACGTGCATTCAAACATCATGGGTAGGTATTGGATACATAGGAGTGTTTATCCATTTTCTTCTTGTTGAAACCTACGGAGTTAAAAATAAGGGCGAAAAAATAAATACAAATTGCAAGACAGTAACCTAGTAGCAGTGTAACTATACACTAGGTGAGTTTTATACAATTCTGGATTTTCTTGGCATTCCACAGTAATAATTAAAAGAAGTGTGGGCAGAATGTGTTCAAAGTGTTTAAACGTATAGGCTGACGGTTGAAATGTTTGTACACTAAGTAAATAAAATTGTTCATTTAACATTAAGTCAGGCAAAAGTGGTTTTATACATTCATGATATTTTCAACATTCAACAAAGCACGAAAAGAGTAAAGAGTGAACTGTGTAAATCATAGATGTATTATGAGTAACATTTTGCTTTTGAATTGAATTTATAAAGAACGTTAGTAACCGAAATTACCTACTTGTATTCCGCCTGACCTGACCCATCCAGGCCCCCGATTCTGCTAATTTTATGACATAACAAATCACTGTCATACCGCTGACATTGCATAAAATGTCATGAAATTTTAGAATTTATGGCTGTGGTTTAAAGTCCAAAATGAAAAGAGTTTATAACACTTTCATTCTCTCTACAAGATTGTCATTTAATTTAGACTGTATCAGATAAGCAATAAAGTCTAAAGTTAAATGGCATTGCTTACAGTGTCTGTGGTACCGTAGTGGTTTTCCTATGAAAGAAATAATAGCAGAATCAGGGCCCAGCTAGCTAAGCTTATAGTGTTATTATTATTACTGAAACTCGTTTATTATACATAACTGGCAATGCAGTTTACTTACGAGTATCGCTACAGGAACCACAGAAACAAGTCAGGGTATTTAGATTCAAATCGATCGTTTAATTTAATTTTAATACTGAGTATTCACCAAATCTCAGAAAACAGATCTCAGACAACCTTTTAAATAAACATTTTATACTGACCAGAAATCTTATTAAAAATAATAACCAATCTTATCCAATCTTCGGATTCAAAATATATTACATATTATATGTCAAGGTTTGATTTGTATATTTGGAATGTCGTTAAATTTATTTATTATACGATAATGTTTACGAATAATGCGATCATGGAATAATTTATGAACTATACTTGTCTATGCCCTTGGTTTTAGACTCAGCACACACCGGTGGAAGCGCAGCAGAGCAATTTCAAACAAAAACTTAATATTAACTTTAACCACATTGAAATACGGTTAAAAACTGTATATCAAGAATGAATTCCACGAGGCGCCCGGGGCGGCTACAAAAGCAAGCGCGTGACTGTACTTTTATATGTACTGTATATAATATCCACTATAATATCAAGGTAGCTAAAGTTTACATTACATTGTTGTCTTAAAATGCTCTTTGCCGCGCTTCCAGCGGTGTGCCCTTTTTCTTTTTAAATAATAGCAAATTCCTGTAAACATTATTGTAAATAATATAGTAAACGAGAGTTTAATTATAACGAAATTATTAAAAGATTTCTATTTAGATGGTTTATTGTTTTGTCGTTTTTACTCTTTTGCATCAATATATCGGGGGATATACCTAATACATCTACGAGTAGAATAGAAAGATGGCACACTAGACTTCAGATTTACGCAATTCGATAGATTTCATTACCTTCATGATTCATATGATTTAGTGAAAATTTAGATTTTTAATAAGTACCCACTGTTGTTGATACTTAAAACATTCAATAAAATTTAAGTCCCTTTATCTTGACAAGTTTAATATAAAAAATGATTATGTAATTGACAATTAGGGACATTATCGAAAATGATGTTATATTTCCTTAATTTTATCTGTCCCTGACCTGTCAATAAATTTTAAATATATCAGGCTAAATGCGACTTCATTTAGGTATATTTTAGCATTTAAAACAATAACGCTGCTAAAATTGACAAAACATCCTAATTCTTTTCACAATATTGTGACCAAATCTGAAGTCTAGTAAGTGCTTAAAAAATCGTGCATTGAGTTTACCGTGCACAGCATGATCAAGTTGCTGCTTAGTGAAGGATAGCGTATGATCGGCGACAGCACACGTGTGGAACTGACAGGCGAACACGAGGTGGCGCCGCGCCAGCTGCGTGTGCGCAGGGCGCCGGTAAGCGCGCACCAGCACGTCACCGCGCAACGCTAGCCGCCCCACACCCACCGTCCAGCCACCGCCGTTCACCATGTAGAGTCCTGTCAACAAAAGTAAATCTTTAAAGCGAAGAAGTTTGACTACAATTACAAGGTGTACGGGGCCCAAGGCTCAAGAGAAGAAACTAAGAAATTGTTATGAAGATCATACTCAAAATGGACTATAATTTCATGGCCATGGAAGTGAAATTGCGATTTAGATCGGTAAGGGTCCACATCCAGAACGGAACTTGAACCCTAGACGAGTAATTTACAGGGTAGTTACAGTAATTTACATTTGTGAATTACCCTGTAAATTACTCGTCTAATTGCCCTCTTACCCGTGATACTACCGGTGGCACTACTGGTAGTACCAAGGAGATTTTTTTTGCCCGTAGTTACATCATCATCTTCATAACGATTCATAACGAATTTAAATAAATTACAATACAATACTCTGACCAACTGAGCTATCTGGACACATCCCGGACATACAAAGTCCTCCTGTACAAACATCTTGGAGGTCAGAGTATTCCTCTGTAAGGGACTCAAGGAGTCGAGGATTCAGCTCCCGTTGGGGATGTTGACTTTTCCGATATAAAACTATAGGAAACGTTAGCATACTAAGTACTAAAGCAAATATCATCAATTTAATAATATTAAAAAGTTCACTAAATTCTTAATAATTTGTCCAGTATTTTTTCATTCATGAGTTTTCCAGTAGACATAGGATATAAGTACCTGAGGTATAAACGCAGACAAAGTTTTCATATATCTTGAGGAAGGCGATGGTTGGTGTGGCTGTGGAGGCAAGCGAACCCGCCACGCTCACATGTGTCAGGTGCAGAGGGGCGGCGTTGACTCTGATCTGACCTGCGAGCAGCCCCGCGAACGTATCTATGTATCTAAAGGCAAATAGCAGGAGAAGGTCAGTCATTATGTGATTAATTATATATATATTATATATATATATATTATATAAAATAGTGTACGTGTATACCTATAGGCTCTGTTCTTATCGCTGTCAATAGTATTTGTATCATGAAATAAATACTGAAGCCTAAAACGTATTTGGTTATTTTCTATTTTTAATAGTTAACGAATTGACATACCTACAACGAAATTTATCTCTAAATGAAAATTTTCAAATTTGTAATCTGTGCAACCATCATATACTTTTGACGCTGAGTGTACCAACTCATTATAACATAAACAATAACATTAGTTACGAGCTCAAATTACCGTTTATTAGAAGGTAGTTGAAAGATGGGAACTCTATCGTCGAGATATCTCCGCATGGCGTATCTGTCAAGCGCGTGTTCTGGCGCTCCACATATAGCCGAGTAGTGCATGTAAGCCGCTACTAACACGCCCAGGCGTTCTCGATTGCCCCTGCAATGTAAAAATGTTTATGTATGATGAAAAAGGTTTAGTACGCTGACTAGAGGTTTTATTGAAATCAAATCAAATCAAATCATTTATTGCTTCCGTGAGAAGGATTATAATAAATTTACGTTTCTTAATACTCAAAATGGATATCTGAACTTTTATACTTTCGCTTTTCATAATATTCGTCATTCAATCGCCAATCCCTATCGCATTTAATGCTCGCAGTTTTAGTCCCTCCATTTATTGATGTTTTGGGTGCATATGGAAGTGACTGCCCATCTATACCACAGATATTAAAATTACAACTCAATAATAAAAAAATCTTACTCACCATGCTAGTAATATGGCTACATTCTTAGGATGTGCGGCAAGCCAGCTCTCT
The DNA here is from genome assembly GCA_949126895.1 of Eilema caniola. Classification (NCBI taxonomy): domain Eukaryota; kingdom Metazoa; phylum Arthropoda; class Insecta; order Lepidoptera; family Erebidae; genus Eilema; species Eilema caniola. The sequence goes on along the minus strand of OX421464.1, from coordinate 15,962,066 downwards.
ATGTGTTTGCAGGCAGCGCAGAGGCGTTCTAACGGCGGTGCTAGCTCACCAGCCCACCCAAGGGAGCGAGCGCGCCCGAACACCCCCCGTGCTGCTCGACCGCCATCGCTGTCACCACCACTCACTTCGAATACCTGGAACATAATAAGAACAAATAAATAATTTATTTGGATTCGGTCGATTTCATTCAGGCTGTTTTGTAAAATCTCTGAGACTTAATTGGGCACTTATTAGAGGTGGATAGGGCTGCATAATCAGCAAAGGTTGCAAAAATTACTCCTGGGGTTTGCAGTAAGTACTCAGTATACAGAACTGGTCCCAGTACCGACCCTTGTGGAACTCCTGCTAATATTTCATAGAAATTAGCAGTGCAATCTTTCTATCTCACTTGGCAGAGTCTGTCAAATAAGTAAGATTTTAAGGATGTTATAGATAGTGTTTGGTAACACGGATTTTATTTGAACAGAACTTTATGCTTTGTGCTAAACTGAAGGCTTACTGAATGTCGAGACGTGTTTCTTTATTTAAACTATGGCATGTTGTTATTTCTGCGGGACCTCATAAGACAGCTAGTTTTTATTTTTTTAATTCAATTGTTGTGGCTATATTGTCTTAGGTTGTGACATTTTAATCGTATGAAGTTTATATATTCTCGATACGTTTTATTAAAATATTAAAGTAACACAGACAACAAAACAGTATTACGCTTTTAATGTTACGCTTTGATCAAAAGTTGTTCAAACAAAGTTGTTGTAGTGAAAAGGTTTAAAGTTGTGGTCGCTGGTATCCCCGGCGATACCTCTACCGGTTAAATAATTTCTCATACAATACGGTGATACGGCTGATGAATTAGATAATAATGACTAAATGCGATACGGGTCGAAAGTAAAAATGTAACAAAAGTTACATTCTGGCAACGATACGATTACTCTTTTGTTATTTGAATCAATTATTCCCACAACCGATTTAAGACACTCTAACCCTAGACTACAACTGTCATAATGCACCTATTAAATTATTTCAACTATAAATAGGAACATAAGAAGCAACATTCTAAAGACACTTGTTATGGCACAGTACAGTTTAGATGTACTATCCTTATGGCAATCATTTCTATTCTAATGCCCACGGATTCCATATCTTGCTATTAATACTGCAGTGAGCTCATAAGATTACAATTGCACATGACCTCAGATCACGTGAACTAAGGTTAAGATAATGATGCAGGTTAGATCTAATCGGTAGCAACATTAAATGCATAACGAACGTTCAATCCTACGGGTAGCAATAACTTTCGGGTTTATAATGCTCGTATCGCCGGTTTATGTGACGTTTTAGGCATTGTTTACGATTAACAATAATACAATCTAATTATGGTTCGTTTTAGCTAATTGCGTTCCTATTCCACTAGAGTTAGGTACTAAGATAGCAAGGTAATTTTGGAAAAGGTTATGCTTTCATTCCCTAGTATATATTTTACTACAATATTCTATTCATCTAAAGAAATGACTAATGGGTACAATAAGTTGTAAATAATTTTATTCCTTTGGTAACATGTATAATGAATTTATGTATTGGGTGCTCTACTAGATCATTATTCCTCTTGCAGCAAATTATATTAAGTACCTAGGTACCTAGTCTAGGTATTTATTAGCAGTTTTATTTTGTTTAATCATCGATGACGAGATGTGTAATGAATGATGAATCAAATACGTCATGCTAAAATATTATAAATAGAATACAGTAAAACAAACGTAGGTAGGTATCTAATATTCTTTTTAAAAAAACGCAAAAATTTCAAGAAGAATCTTTAAATAGGTACATGTATTTTTGAATATCTATATGTCGCAGTCACATTGTAGGTATAATCCATCGTATTACATTACGGCTAGCTGTTATCAAAAACGGGACGTTTTGAAATGCGGTGGTTCAACGAGTAGCCGGATTGTATTCGACTAGGATAGGTTAGGTTAGAAGGTCTCTCCGCTCCGCTCCACTCCCACATTAGCCTTATTTTTATATAACCATACAGAAATAAGTCTTTTTAACATAACGGATATACACATTTACACACATATATACATATTGAACCACAGCATTACAAAACGGCCCTGTTTTTTAAAACAGCTAGCCGTAATGTAACACGGTGGATTATACAATGTGACTGCGACATATATAATAAGAACGAAACAAAAAGTAGCTAGAGTGATTTACTTTTTTACGTAAAAGAAAAACTAGACTAAATTCTAAATGTACAGTTCTACAAACTAATTAAACTTACCATAAAATGTTCTCCATGCTTGTTGGTGAGCATATGCGCAGCTTGAGCCTCTGCATGTGCATCTCGTTCAGGCAGGTGTAATGCAAGCATACGTTCGGCTACATAGCACAGGTCCAACCTGGTGCCGGCGCCACCAGGGTAACTTGCTGATCGAGAACCACCCTGTAAAACATTTCATATTCAGGTATACAAATATAATACGTTATAACTATGTTTAAATGAATACCCGTCTTTCGTATATCACGAAACAGTTTTAGAATATCGTTAACTTACGGAAGTAATCTCACTCGCATTCCTACTAAAGCAACACCTGTACAGTCGGCCAAGAATGTGGTATACCACTACTACCTAACGATTCAAGTTCATTTGCCCGTCAAGATTCAAAGAAGTCCCAAGGCTACTTAAGCGAGAACTACATCAAAATTATGCAGAAATAAATGGGAGGAAATGCAAAAGTTAAAAATAAATCCGCTTCTTCTCTAAGCAAGCGGGAGACAAGACACTGATAAATAAAACACCAAAACTATTAATATATTTTTTTAATAACAAGTTTTCTTTAATAAATCTGTTGTACTAAAACTATAAAAATAATTTTACATAATAGTTGTCCAGATTTGAAAAGCTTGTATCTCGCAAGGTCTTTCTCTGTTTTCTGTTCAGGCCAATAGCTTAGTTTAAGAGTTCCTATGGCCACCTTCTGACTCCATCTTAATCATCTCCATCAGATCCTGAATACCATGTAATACCAGAGAGTTTGTAAGACAAAACAAATGAGCCCAAACTCGATAAGTTTATCTTATTTAATTTAGGAGTTGCTATGGCCACTTTCCTACTCCACCATCAGACCAGCTCCGTGGTGCCATATAAATGCATTGTCATCCTAACTTCACGTGTATATTAAATTTCATCAAAATCAGTTGAGGATATCTGCTTGAAAATCGAGCTCCAAGATTGTCCTGAACTTGAACAAATTACATACAAAGCAAGTTAATTTAAAGCTTGTAATAAAAGAGACAATGCAACGGGTGCCTAGTACAATGGGTCCCAAATAATTCCGATAATATGTAAAGCAGGAACGTCAGTCTATTTAATGAGTGTGCGCCTAATTACTGGCCAATTAATAAGCAAGTAAAAATGTATCGCCACTAGCGATACAAATAGTTTTATGATATCGACAACCAATGCATACAAATTGAAACCGTTAACTTAGTAGCGTAGGTGTAACTCGTTGAAAAAATTATAGAGCAAATTAAGTAGCGATCTATAAACCATTTTATCATAATTTGATTTAACACAATATATTATGTATTGACGTCTTCGTGGCGCCAATTGCAATAGGTATCGGTAACATCAAATACTTGTGTGTGAGGTGATAGGTTCGAAACATGTTTAAGCACAGTGTATCAACTTTGAAACGCTTTTATTTAGTTTGGCCTACTTGCGGTGGCAACTTTAGAATCTAGTTGAAATTTTACCCTCTTTTTGTTTACTAATTGATCTGATATTTCGATGCGTGCCTTTGGTCATATGTGACTATACAATTAAAACTGCTAAACTGAAAAAAAATATGAGCCTGACTTTAATAACTACGAGTCAGTGAGAATCTTACTCGAATTGATATATTTTGTTATACTAATTACCTCAATTATTTTTTTAATTAAGCAACTGTCGATTCATCTTTGATTATAAAATGTATATAGATATACTTATTAGGCAAATAGTATATTGAAAGAATGAAGCTCCATAGCGTTTTAAGTTTTTAATATTTGTCGCTTTCTGTACCTGCTCCGTACCAGAATCTATTTTGGGGACCCCTCTCATAAAGCTAGCTACGAGTGTGATCCACGTGTTACTTGGCCGGGTGTGAACTTTGAAGGACTTGTAAACATTTGCTGGATTTTCCAAAACAAATTCGTATGAGCTAATCTTGTCATAATTTCCGCTTTATAACATTTGAGTCTGACAAATAGAAACCAGCGAAGCGTTACGCTTTGTGTAACGAAACAGTAAAACGCGTGACAAAGTATTTGTTAAATAGTAAGTGACAGCTTAAAGAGAAGCCCTGATTTGACTTTCTTCAAACCATTTATGTCAAATACAAAAAGCTCGTAGGCGCAATAATTCTGTGAAAGTGTCTCGAATACTGCGTAGGCGCAGGCGCGCAACGCTGAGTACTCCGCACACTTTGCCTCAATGCATTTAATCCGATTAGTAGGTATAGTCACTATGTAAGCCTAGCAATGTCATGTAAATTAAAGCTATTTGAGCTCGAAGACATTCATTTGTATTGATGGTCTATAAAATTGCTTATTACGGTTGATTAAGGTTAGTTGCTAACAATTGCAGACATTAAACTCGATTTCTTATACATATAGGTACGTAATATAATTTTTTCACCGTTCACTAAAACTTATAAAATTTCAAGTAGCCATCTAGCGGTGCAGTAGATTATTTCTAGTACTGCTAGTACCTACTAGAAGCACCATGAAATACAAAACATATTTTTTTTTGTTTTGTTTTATGCAACATTTATGAGAGTGAAAGCAAAGAAGAAACTTAGAAGGAACGGAGATTTGCAACCGAGTGTAATCTGACTAATCTGTCAATAAATAGGTGTTGTGCAGGTGAGGTTGGCTTGTCCTTTAACGCAAGATAATCTGTAGAATATACTGCTTCCGGGCTGATTGGCCGTGGTCCATGTGAAACTTGCGTTCCAGACGTTTCGTCGATCACTGCGGTCGACATCTTCAGTGGCGCAGGGCCGGGCGACGACAACTTCGGAGACCTTGCCTCGCCGGCGGCTGACGTGCGACTGGCGCGATGGCTTGAGTCACGGCTGTATTTATAGGCACGGTCGGAGCGGGGAATCGACTCACTCGATTCTGATTGGCCAAGCGCTGTGGTGCGGACGTACAATCAGAATCAGGCCCTGCGCCACTGAAGATGTCGACCGCAGTGATCGACGAAACATCTGGAACGCAAGTTTCACATGGACCACGGCCAATCAGCCCGGAAGCAGTATATTCTACATGCAACGCCGGCCGTGAAAGCCTGAAGGCAAGATAATCTGTTCTTAAGGTCTTAGTAAGGTCCCAACAAGTATGTACCGTACAACAACAAATTGCTGTTTTCGTTGAAGATGTACTCATGAATATATAGTTTAATTTATGAGAGTTAATATCTAGGAGGGGTCTAAAAACTAGAAACTGCGGCTCATATTGATACGGCGAAAATGTTTACTAAAGATCTTTCATTCTCTTTCTCATTATCTGTTTATGAACACAATTTGAGAATTATGGCACTACAGCGCTCTATAGGTTACAATAACTGTAGTGATTTGGTTTCACGCCAACTAGAGAAGAAGTTATGATTACATTAGATTATTTTCATTATTACAGATTCGCTATAGACAGAAAATAGATTGTAGAGACATGAAATGAATTGTCTTTTCTCTCACTGTACACATTACTATTGCTAGTTTATGTAAATCAAAGGCTTATTGATAATTATGATCGATTATCTTGTTAACCTATCTAATGTAATCTAGTTTAGTACAGTCATTTTAGATTTTGACGTCAACTGTTACAGAATTAAATAGGTTTTCCATTTTTGTTCCTAGTGCGGTATCGCCAACAAATTGTAAAACCTATTTTATAAATTCATTTTGCTTTATTAAGTAAACAAACAGTTTTTACCATTCTCATTGGTAGATACGTTCAATAATGTCTGAAAACCATTATTAGTTTTCGTATCTTAACATGCGATCCGCCCTGGCTTCGCACGGGTGGTAAAAACGTTCCCGTGGAAATCCAATATAGCCTATGTTACTCAGGGTGAATGTAGCTTTCCAATGGTGAAAGAATTTTTGAAATCGACACAGTACTTTCTGAGTTTATTCATTCAAAGATACAAATCTTTCCTCTTTATAATAGTATCCAACGGATTTTACATGGTTTGCAACAACTGAATGACTTAACTAACGACTGTCTTTTACGACGATAGCCTTACCAGTAGTAGTAATAAAGCCTAAATTACCTGTTCTCTCGTAAATGTGGTTGCGGCCGGGGTGGCGGGCGCACTCACGGCTCGCGTCTGGAACAAAAAGTTATAATTAAGTACTTATCTTTAGACATTCATTGCGTATTAGCTACGGCTGTTATTGTTATTACTACCTAGTTGCAAAATAAGTCCATAAAAAACGACGCCCGAGGTCGACTGTCATTAAAATGAAATCAAAAGTAGTAATTTAATCCTTGTCAGTTTTTCTCAATGTTGGCGCGCTGACTTGATGGGATTTCGTTTCACAGAAATATTTCTGTACGTAAAGGTGTGTGGCATTGAGGAATGCATTTAATTTCACTATCTAATGCAACCCGTTGGGCAACTCCGTCTTCTTATTTAAATATTTAATTTGGATGAAGAAAGCAGCTCATTCAGATTATTTAGCTTGTGTGACAGTTCAATTGAGAATATTGAGATGATTTGAGCTTGCTATACATTAATCATTTTTTAACTATTTGTATAACTTACATTGTTGTTTAGATTCAAATCGGAACAATTGTTGCGAATTTGCTTCTATTTCTGGAGACAATACGTTATAAAGTTTCATTGTTGATCTTAGTTGAGCAAAATGATTGTTCCCCAGTAGTCTCTAGTGTAGAGCTAGCTGCGCGGAGCATTGCGATCGGAACCGAATGTCCGATGGTCAGATCGCGTTCAACACAGCTGATAAATTGACCGCTCCACTAGGTGTGGCTTAAGTGATTACTGCAGCTTTTATCGCTATTATATTATGTATCTATTAGATCACGACGATTAAACGATTGCGACGTAATCGTTTTGGTGCCTATATATTTAAACGTATCTTTATACTTACTTTATTAAATTTTATTTAATGAAACGATATAGGTATCCAACTGGTCACTCGTTTGTTTGAAACGAATATTAGATACTAGCTATTGCCAGCGGCTCCGCCAGCGTGGATGTCGGTTATCGCTATAATATTGGTTATCGTTATAAATTGTAGAATATGTGTTTTTCTGATGTATAAGCTATATTATTGTAACGTTAAATTAAAATCCATTTAGTAGTTTTAACATGAAAGAGTAACAAACATCTATCCATCAATATTTACAAACTATCGCGTTTATAATATTAGCAGGATTTGTGAAAATATATTACACAAGTCTACTATTGGTAGGTATCTCCTTTGGAACGGATATAAGGTATAAAACAGGCGTGTCGGATGCAGTTTTTATGGTAGTAATTAGGTAGACAGACAAACCGCAGGGCGCACGCTCGTGTGTGCGATTTGGCTGCGCGAGCGACGGTGCATCGCGTGCTGTGGCGCACGCTGCAGGTAAAAGACCGCGCGCCATAGTGCGAATGCTAGACGGTGCAGGGCGCGCGCTGCCTCCGCGCCCTTTACCGCACGGCACCTCATCTTCATCAGCTCTCGTGCAATTCTTCGCGTTCATTAATTCCGAAAAGTCTTTTACTAACATCTATGAAATACTTTATCACTTCAGTTATAATTTCTTTCACCTGCTAAAATGTGACGCAGTTTATTGTGACTTTCTCATTGTTAGAAGTTAATATTATAAAACACTTTACTCTAGCTACCTACCCACTATTAAAAGATAAAAGTATTCCACTACACATCTTGGGCTAAAAAAAGCTAAAATTGTGGGTGTTAGTGTTTTAAAAACAAAAGATTGTTTTCAAAGAGTGATCCACCGCAAGTGGGGTGGTGTGTGGGTACACAGAACAGTCGGCGACCGGCCGGCGCTGTGCCCGGGGGCATGCGCCCCTGACGCTGCACTGCGACAACCGCCTACACAAAATGCTGTCAACTTTCACACTAACATCATGAAATCTTATAAACCGTTATAGTTGATAAGTGTATCAACAAGCATCATAGAGCCACATGTTAATTTGTTGATTCAAAGTTTCAGCCCAGCTACCCTACCGAAGATTGGTACGTCAACAAAAACTATAACCCTGACCTTCCTCATAAAGCTCGTGCCTAACACGCGAGGGTGAATAACCTCGGGGGTGTGCCTCATCTAAATAAAAGATCGTCATATGAGCGAGAATCAGCGGTCACTAAGACGCTGTCGAGACCGACTCTTTTCATTAGTTTGCTTTTTTGCTTTCAATAGCCGCGATTACAAAAGGATTGATTGAAACATCTATTTCTCTGGGCATTTTTATTTATAAAGTCACGATAGGGACTTGCATGATGTATGATACAAGTAAAACTATGTTTTTAAATATAATTTCTTTTTCAAATTGGCAATTTTTCAATTTAGAAGTCACAAAATTGTAAACCTCCTCTAAAAAGTTAGATTTAATGTGTATCTTCTTGTCATTAATTTGCAGAAAGTGTTATCATGGCAATTTAGTGTATGAGTTCCGTTTATCTTATCATAGATATACCGTGCTCTGAATGAGTAAGATACTGATAACAATTAGCAAATCTAAATATTTTTAATTTTAAATTTTCCAATTTTTTGTAGGTTCTCCTTTTATCATTGTTGACTATAATAATCACATCACATAAGGCACAATTTCCACTTCACAAACATCTCGAAGTTACTAGGACACTAGTTTTGTATTTTACTACACTACCACTGATGAAAATGTTCCTTGAAAAGTATGTATTCCGTTAGGAGTATGTGGGTGTTTTATCGGTACGGGATTGGGAGCGGCACTGGCGACGAGGAGCGCCGCAGCGTCCCGGCGCTAGACGCTCTCTGGCGTCGACCCGTTGCTTAGCAACCGACGCACTAGCCTCTCTGCAACGAGTACAGTACTGAACACACTCTGTTATCTCACCCAACTATATGCTAGACAGTCTATTAATGTACGATGATGTGGAGCAGAGCAAATCCCGCAGTTACCTAGAGCGATTTTTTTCTAATAAATTCGTAATATTAGATATTTTAAACGTAAACTTGGGTGTATAATTTAGCCATTATTTCAGTTTATATCTATTTTGTATACTTAATTCGCTTTAATTGCTAAGAAATTAGAGTTTATGAAGGTTATAAAGTAGGTGTGTAGCGTATAATTTGGTGATCAACATAAATATATTTTGATCAGAGAGCAGTGTACGCTCACCCAAGCGTGTCGCGTATCTATCACTGAACTTTTAATTTTATTTTAACTTACTGGTCGAATGATCTAGCCAGATTTTAATAAACACTATGGTATTAAACTTAATTTCTGAACGCATAAAATTTAAATAATAGTTCTATTCCCTAGGAATCCGTATTGGTTTTTAATTTAAACTAATGTGGTATGATTTCAGCTTATTATATATATCCCAGTGACTGTTCTACTGTTAACCAATGTTGGTTGAATTATCCCAATAGGTAACTCGCCTATGACCTTTCAACAAGAATAGCTGTAATCTATAATTTGACTATTGTCACTGTATTTAAACATCAGTAACTGTCTCAACCATAATCTTTAATTAATTATATTTAATTTCACGCACACTAATAAATAACTGATGTATAATTCAGTTTAACACCCACGATAATTTTATTATGATTCATCCATTTTTAGTATAACGACAGTAATCCGTTGTCCATTAAGACGAACGAAATTAAGAAAACATAATTATAAGAATAAGCAATACAATAAAACTCTACATATTTTAACAGCTGTGCGTATTGAAACAGTGAAAATTTACTTTTACTCAATGTAACTGTGATTCATTGAATAAGCTGTTATTTGCAGTTAATATTAATTCTAGTAAATAAATATAAAAAATAAATAAGTACATAACTATTTACTTAGGCGATAACTTACAACCGTATGCTACCTACGCTGAAAGTGGCAAACTATTCACATTACTAATAGCATTTAGTAGTTAGTATTACAACCATAAATGTAGCCGGCAGACTCGGCACCATAGTTTATGTTGTTATGAAAATCGTATATCTAATTTATATTACGCAATCGCCTGGTGGAATCATTCATTCATTCATACAGTCGTCGGTCGGTGAGAGGGGCGACCGGGACGTAAGGCGGGCGGCGCAGCTTCCGTAAACAAACGCGCGTGTCGCCGAACATTCTACGTTCGCTCTACTCTCTTACGTACAGTCAGCATTAAATCGATCCTGACTGGCAGCGTGCAGTCCAATACCATGGTTGTATGGTCGTTGCTATGGTATCTGTCTGTAATATATGAAAAAGTGGTCAGATCTCGTGTATAGCCGAGATTTTTGATCTATGCGCCCTAACTTTACCAGGGCTACCTTCACAAATTCTACATTTTAGTCAAAATGCGTGGCTTGGTCGTTTGCTACCGTCACGAACATTTCATAGGCATTCGTTTATTGGGTGTGAAACAAAACGGCCTATAGGCCTATAGGCGCTCCTCGCTAAGTGGTATGGTAACCAAGTAGATGAGCACATTACAAAGTCAAGCTTAATTCAGAATCATAACACAGTGAGAGCTTTTCGTGCCGTTGTTCCCAATTGATATATGAACATCTGCGGCACGACAACGAGTAGTTGGAGTCCTAAAAAGTCCGAAATCTGTCGAATTACGAAAATACCAAAAGTCAACCAATATGAAGGACCCGAAAGACAGATCTGTCAAGTGTGGTGTAGGCCTTAGAGTCTAATTTAACTTGGCGATTTAAATTCTCACTCTTATTGTCTCCAGAGTCGTTATACAACGACAATATGCTAGTGCTTTATTTTTTTACAGAAAAATATTTAGGTTTCAGTACCTACTGTCTACAATTTAGGTTTCAGTACCTACTTTCTTAAAATAAACGTAATTCTGTGTTTCGCAAAGGCAATAGAGGCATCTTATTTCACTGCCTTTATGAATGATTGTCCAATTACAGAGTAACTATAATGAAACGCAGATTTTTAACACAAATCGTAATAGGTCTTCACAGTTACTCCTCCTAGTACAACATACTTATTATTATATGTGTGCATGTACTGAAACTCTGAAGGAACCTAGTACACGGTACAATGTGAGTCGTGGATGAAATTATAGCACGTGATTGACATGCACGAGTTGGCCCTTAACTTCTGCATGTGCCGTGAGAATGTCACATTGTCGATCAACAACTGGGTATATTGAGATAAGCTTCCAAGCTCCAACGCGTATCATGTACCTCGAATCTAGATGTATCTAGTTTTGTTAGTCCAAACATTTACATGCTTTACCTATGACTGATGACGATAATATTTCCTTTCTGATAGCACAAGATACTTATTTTAGTTTCGGGCATGCAGCTGATTATGGGCGAGGACTGGCGCAGGTTTTTTTCTCAAAGCAGCAGTCGCTCTCGTAATAGTCAAGATAAGTCACATCAGGTGAAAAAAAAGTAGAACTCTGAACTACAAAGTTCAGGATTTGGATGCAGCCAGGATTTACTGAGATGAGGACGATGAATATCTGCGCGACTATGTAACTTCGTGAACATTATTCAAACAGGAAGCAACAGTTTCATTGTTTAGTATCAAACGAACATATACTTGCTCGACCGGTTTTCGTCTTAAAAATGTGTGGATTACAACATGTTTCGATTTGGCTTATTCATTTCGTACCACTGAGTGATATATCAATATAAACGATTCAGAAGTAAAACAAGTGATGACGAACAAACTAGTTAATCCAACTGCTCTTTCAGCGCCTCAAAAGAAAATAAATAGTAACTGCATTTGAGTTCGGTTACTGCTGTTTGAAAATACGAGTGCAGTATCCACTGTACCTTTGAAAGTAGTCCACCAATGTAAATATTACTTTTAAAAGCAACTAATCCAAGCTTAACGTCCAGCAACTACTCGCTGCCCAAATATTTACACAGACTTAATATTTAGATAACATTTCATTTCTATGGTACACTTTCTATTTCGACCGCTTACTTTTATACCCATCCTGCATGCATATAAGTACTACAATAGGGCTTCATGAGACTACAAAAATGCTGAAACTGCTTTATACTGTAAATTACTTCAGCCTACTTTCAGTATAAAACCTTAGTAACCAGGTCAAATGTAATCCACACTACTTCTACTACTGGTACTCCAATGTACCTGTATGAAAGTACTGTCTCAAACTCTCGGTCAAGGAAGATCGGAAGGGCGCCATTTATTCTTACGTAACATAATAAGTATGTGCGTACAGATTTTTTTATTTTCTTTCCAATCTAAAAGTAGATACCAGTTTTGGAGAAACATAGTAGAGAACTACATTAAATAAAGAATGTGTTGCAAAAAATGTTTGAATGCAACCCGGATTTACAAATATATATTAATTAATAATAATGCAATAAACATAATAATATTATTTTTGCAATAAGTAAATATATTTTGCATATTTACTTATTGCAAAAATGATATTTGATGTTGTAGCTAAAATGTTCGAGAGATTGGTTGTTTCTTTTTAACTTCGATTTAATACTCGTAATACCTAACTAAAACTACTTAGAAAAGACCGTATAAAGTTATGATGGAAAGAAAGATTCTATTCATAGCCATCATTTTGTCATATAAATGAATAAACATCTTAATAAGTTCTAGAAGGGGTTCTAGAAGGGGTGCTAGAATCCATATCAGTAAAATTTTTCAAAGCGCCTTGAATAACCACGAATGTGATACGTTAAAGTCTAAACTTCTGTCGCATAAAAAGTAAAGCAATGGGTACGGTAATTCACCTGACAAAAAGCCAACAGTAGTATCTTATCTCATCTAATAAGAATAAGAGAGGCCCTGGCTAAACGCACTCACAATGTTTATGAATGAAATTATGCATCAAAGAAACAGTCTGACATCCTGTTTAAGTCAACGGAAGGAAAATTCTAAGATAGAAAGGCTTCTCGGATAAAATACTGTAGAGCGCAGTGGTCTGAGTAAACAGTATTATCTGACTCTGTAAAAGGAACTATAATATTTTGTCGATATCCAGTAAGCCGGGTAGATATGGGTGGATACAGCGCCGCAGGGCTCCGCTACTATCGCAATAGCTATCGTGAGAAAGTTTCGCGATCCGGCGTCCAATCACTTATCTAACATTAATCCCGACCTGCGGCCTCTTTGACAGCCACTTATGGCCGAAAGCAATTTATATTAATTACACTACACCGACCTATATCGATGGCTATTTGTATTAGCTTTGCTCAATTTAGGAAAAACCGAAATACATAGTTTTAAATCGATTAAGATAGGAAAAAGTGAATCGCTCAGGCGGGACTCGAACCCGCAATCTTTCCCTTACAGGGGGAATGCTCTGACCACTGACCCACCGAGCTACGCCTGAAGCTATTCAAATTCTCATATATAACTATCCAGCCGACCTATAGACGGTAGGTCTTTAGGTCGGCTGGATAGTTTTATACGTAATTATGTTTAGATAGTTGATAGTTACTGAAGCTTTCACAAATGTCACCCATTAAAATTGATGCATTCCTCGAAAAGCAATTATTCGAATAGCAATGATACCATTCCTCGAAGAGCAATGATTCGTATTTTAGATCATTGCTCTTCACGGAATAAAACCACTTGTTAAGTCGCCTTTAGGTCGCGGGATCTTTGCGGGGGGAGACCCCACGACCATGGCTGCTGAAGAGTGGCCGAAAAGTCGGGCTAAAAGTCTTGTTCAGGCCGTCCATATAGGCCTCCGTCTTGACCTGACAACTTTTGACAGCCGGGACCGACTTTTAACGTAACCCTCCGAAGCACGGAAGCGCTCAGATGTAACACCACTAAACGGTCACCCATCCCATGGTAACCTTCGCCTATGTAATTTAACCCACTGGTCGTTTATCGAACAGTGAACGCAAAATAAATCGCGATGGAAACCGTTAAAAAGTTGTTTTATTTCAATGTTTTGATAGTTTAGACAAGATGCCTAGACTACCACATTTATTGATGGTTATCTTGCCTATGATGAGCATAATCACGTCATATACAGAAAGCAGAACAGGTTGTTTAGTGTTTTGATTGCGGTAGAGCTGCAAAGAAAAGATGGACGGTATCGGTAGATCTCGGGGTCTGTGGGTCGGGTCGAGCACCGCGCCGCCGCCAGTCTGTTGTTCAAGTGTCGAATTTTATTTATGGCGACGCGACGTGAAGAATGGCTCGACGGCTCGCGACGACACCTGATGCCGCCGATTAGTATCTAGCTCTCGGCCGGGTGGTCCCTATCTTAACGCGCAACTAATATTATTGTTATTGCCAAACATGCCAAATTATGGTTTTATTGTACTCTGCCTATTGGTGAATCATTTCTGTTGAAACCTCTAACAGACTAAATTAACAATACCTACGTTGTTAAAAGTATGTCCGCAGTCCGTAGCGATAATGTAAAATTGATACTCCTGCTTATACAGTATTATTGGTTCGCTAAGAGAGTCTATTTAACGTTACAATGAGAAGAATTATTTGAAAAAGAATTAATGCGGAAGAGGGTTTATTTGTTTATTACTTGCTCACGTAAAAACGGCTGGATGGATTTGAAAGGTTTTTTTTTTTGCATACAGGGAACAGGGAGTTATGAGCACAGGCTTGTTTAATACCAGCCAGCATCTTGCAGAAAGAATCGGAGCATAGACTGGTTTAGGGTGGTGATTTCCTCGCTGACTGTGGGTATTACGTAGTATACTATGCAAATTGGTACTGTCCATGCGTGTTTCTGTGCCACTTATTAAACGAAACCCGTACGTCACGTCAAGAAGATTTACTTTGAGTGAACCATCGTCGATACCATATCAATACAGCACTAAAGGACCACTCACAGTAGACGGTTTATAGGACACGGTTTGTTGCTTTACTTTGAAGTGTTGCTGCAGGTACCCTGTTCCGCACTTTAGGCATAAAATATACAAATATTACCACATACTCCTAAAACATTATACAAGATATTGCCATTAAAGGACACCCGGCAACTAATACTGAATTTGATTGTATTGATTATAGAGTTGAAATATGTATAACGCCGTTCGTCACAAGAGAACGTTGGAACGTAAGACCTCCAAGAAGTGACAATAGATGTTTCACATCTTAATTAAATGTCTATCTACATTATTCATCAAGTTATCATAATTTAAAGAAAAAACAACCTTATAAACATTGTACATGAGTCAGATAACTTTGTCAGTAAACCCGAGATTATGCTGAAAAAAACACATAATTATGTATACAGATGAAGGTCACGGCACAAAAAGAACACTGCCAATGTATCCTACCTACCTATAAACTCAGTGAATCGTAACTCCGGAATAGTTATGGCAGGGATTGTGGGGGACACGCACTGCGTAAGGATATATTGTACGTGTATATGACATATAATATATTATATTCAGTATATTTCTTCATTTCCGATTTTATTTTCAGTGTTCTGCTACAGAAGAAGCCGTACTACCTCATACCACAACAAACCAGGATCCTAATCAATAACAATACTCCATCTGTATTTCGCCCATCTGCCTGGTACCATTAATAATTTGATGGAGGTAAAGTGCGTCTTAAATATACACAAGAAAATAACGAAACAGTTTGCTACACCTAGGAAACTATTTGGTAGTATATTTTTGTTCAGAACTACGATTAGATCGTTGTATTTGCAATGCTAAACGTTCAACTTCGGTCACAGAGAACCATTTAAATTCCATAAACTCTTCCAGCTACCGGTAACTGTCGTTTTCTTGAATAGGTAAAATAGTAAGTTATGTAATACGCATTACAAAACAATTGTAAAATATTGGAAATCTTAGAAAGTACTGCATTACTGGTTACGGTTGAATTTTGCTCAGGTTTTGTTTTGAATACATTATTTTGCAAAGCGTGCTTAGAGTAGGCGCGAAGTCGAAGAAGATGACATGCGTGCCAATGATCTTACCGCCAGGAGTTACAAAAGACTGTGAAGTGGAGTAAGAAAAGCCGGCAAGTGGACCCCGATTCTCGAGGTGAAAGACTCGTATGCGACTTGGACTATACTGAGATGTAGATCATATTAGCAAAGTCAACAGCTGCCTCGCAAAACATTATTTACCTTGTAGATACTGGAGTAAATAAAATATAAGGCAATATCAACATAGCCTTGATATAATTCGTATCTTATCGTTTTTATTCGTAGCTGTGTAATTTGGTTCGTTGGTATTCCCAGTATTTACATTTTAAGTCCACAGGATTCTTTGATATCTTGTTACACAATCTAAGACAGTCGTTCGAGAATTTAAATTATTCATTTTTGACTTCAGCAGCTAAAATACGGTCCCTGGATATCCCTTTCTAAGAACGTATCCATTATTCATGCTTTCGATGAGACTTCTTCCCGAGCATAATTCTTTACATGAAATCTGTTCGCATGAGCATTTAGTGGAAATTTTTAGTTCTCGGATATATCAACCGAATTTGCGAATCATATTATAATATAATGCTAACATGGCTAGTCTACTATAATAGTTCTATTGCTAATCATACGTAGAGAAAATATTTTTGGGGAAACTCATAAGTAGGTACCTATATCGTGGATAAATTATTATAATATGATGAAGATATAATACAAATATTTGCGCAGTATGGTGTTGGCATCCTCAATCTTTGACGTAGCAATAGATGACCGCTGTGGCGTAGAAGTCGACCATGCGACTGCTACGTCGGAGGTAGCGGATTCGATTTCCGCAGGTGTTAGTGTGCATGAATATTCATATTTGCATTGATCTGGATGTTTCTATATATATATATAATATGTATGTTTCTATATATATATATATATATATATATATATATATATATATATATAACTACAAAAAATGTTTCAAAATATGTATATAGGTACATATATTTATTATACTAGATCCCAAAACAAAAGTTAGTTAAACTATGCTTACATTGGGTCCAGAAAGCGCTGCTGCGCTGCTTTATTATTGACTATTATTATTTCTATGGACATAGCGAAATAGCTGGTCGAATGGTCCATCGACTATTTTGAGGCTTGGGAATAAATAAATAAATTATGCTTACATTATTTAAATATATTTTTACCGCATATATGATTCATAACACTAAAATAGACCATAAAGTATGATGTTAAAGTAAATCTAAATATATAGTGACTGACTGACTGACATAGTGATCTATCAACGCACAGCCCAAACCACTGAACGGATCGGGCTGAAATTTGGCATGCAGGTAAATGTTATGACGTAGGTATCCTCTTAGAAAGGGTTTTGATTCATTCTACCCCCAAGGGGATAAAATAGGGGATGAAAGTTTGTATGAAACTTTATCAATTTTAAACCGATCGGGCTGAGACTTTGCATGCATAAAGCTACTATGTTGACTCAACACTAAGCGATGACCGACATCCACGCGATCGGAGCCGCGGGCAACAGCTAGTTACAAGTATATATATGTTCTGTCAAATTGTATCAACCAAATGTTACGTAAAAATGAGATGGCTTCCCTTTTTCCTAACGTGTAGCATAACAGAACACGTAAAACACTGCAGTACACCAGTCGTAAACAATCGTGCGAAAGGCATTAAACCATATATCGTATAAAAATAATGTTGGACGAAATGTGTTGTTCAATTGTACGTGTACAACTGATTATCATCAAGCCTTTTGAAAATTGTATGTTATTATGCCTACCTACGAGTTGTAGGCTGTATAAGTAGACTGCATAAGTTGTATCTTAACATATGCCGATGTGTTTGTTTTAATTAGCGAATAATTTTAAGACATACTTTTGAACGAACTGCCAGAGCTCACTGGAGAGGTTTTGTGCAACCCGTGGGAAGACCAAAGGCTATTCCTGCTTTCTACATTGACGGCACAGAAACTTTGTTTTTACAGGGTCGGCACCACGAATGTGACTCCCCTGGTGTTGCACACGTCCATAGGCCACGGTAACCACTTTCCATCAGGTGAACCGCATGCTTGTCTGCTACCTCAGTGGTAAAAAAACTGCATTTTAAATAAAACCGCAAATAATATACAAAAATACTAGCAACAGCTATGCTGGAAAATATTCATACATGATTTTGATCAAGAAAATAAAATTAAGTAGAAGTTTTCATGGCAGCCACCGCCTTGCAACCTTTTAAATCGCCTTGCCCTCCGAAATGACAGGACAGTTAAAAAGTAAGGTTTCCTTTAACGAGTGTAGAAGGTGGAGGCGATTGGGTCATCAATTATTCGCGAACACAATTACCCCATTAGAGTTTAACTACCCCGGCTGTCGGCACTTACACCGCCGGAAATTGTCATAAACGACTCTAGGGACCGTTTTCTACCGTCTACTGAGCCGCGCCGGCCCATTATAATTCTTTAACTTCTACCATTGCTGAAATTATACTACGTATTAAGTTTTGAACTTTCAAGCACCATGATAATACTGGATATATTATTGCACTATGATATTTAAGTTAGTAAAATTCATTTCAAATACCTTATAAACCAGGTATGGTCCAGAGGTGAGATATTTGGGTTTACGTCTCATTTTGATAAAAATATAAGTAAAGTATGACTTGACACTATTTCAAGCCAGATGTGTACACATCTTTTTTAGCAAAACAACCACAGATCTTGCAAAAAACATCGACACGAGCTGTAGCAGATTTATGGGGTTGGAATTAATGACTCTTTCGTAAAAGGAATGTTTTCGAGCCAATTAAACGGCTACTAAATATAAAGTCTGCTTTATGTTTTAAAGTCTAAAGGACACTTAAGACTGACTTGTCAACCCTGTAGAACTTATGGCAAACCATACCCCAACAGTAAATCCATTATATTAGCTGGAAAGACAAAAGACAAACAAACACAAGGCCTACCTAATAATAAGCAGTGACACAACAACAGTGACTTTAAAGAAATTACAGCAATTGCCATTCTCCCCAACGAGGTATTCAGAACCCTTGGTTTTTAATGGTTAGTAGAATTTAGGAGTGTAAGACTCCTGAAAAAACCTGGCTATTCACACTGCACTTAGCATAACAGTAACTTCCAGTCGAGCAGTTCCATATTTAAACCAGGTGCAACACAGCAGTAACAGAACTGGCACATCGTTCAGAATATACTTGGACCAAAACCTTGCATAATGCTATTATTGGCATCATCAATGACCGAAGAAAAGCTATTGTATTGGAACTGGAAAGAAAAAGTTATAATACCCTTGTATTGTGTAATATAGTGACTAGGATCTGCGAACTTCCTCAAGCAACTCCATTGTTCCCTTTTTATGTATTTTATAACTATAAAGTTGTATACAAACAATTTTAGACAGTGATATTCCTATTGATGCGGAACATAGTTCGGGCCGCGTGGGCGACTGTTAGAAAACAAATAGCTCTACTCCATGGTGTCCTACAGCACTCGTAATATTAATGGTTTTTACATCCGGCCCACTTCTCTCTACATTGTCGACCCTTAGCGAGCGAACATTTGTTATTCCCCTAACAATAATAATCATTAAGAAAAGATAGTGATACCTTAGACTATTGATAGCAATATGTCTAGCAATAGTATCACAGACAAATGTTAAATCCTTAAAATCGTATACGTACTTTATTAGTGCCTAGATTTGTGCAGTCATTGGCATAAACCGCCTATAATGGATATAAACTACTGGGCGTTACGGAGCTTCAATAGATAATAATGCCAACCAAACTGAAAATAAAATGTATGTAAGGTATAACAGTGGAATTTAGTGACAGCAAACGGCGGTCACCGGCCACTAACCCTCATTTTACGAGCGCGCGAGCACAAAGGTACATTAGCGAAACAACAGGAACTCGCGGCTCGTGAATACGCCTCTAAGCTGGTGGAGCCCTGGGCCAGCGGATTATGATTTATGACCAGTTAATGCAAATCTATAGTTCGAAAGCCGAGGTATAGATTCTATGTCGCCGTCGTGTACGAGCTGGCGCATGCGGCAGGCGGCACGCGGCATGCGGCACGGTGCCGTTTGACGGGTTAAAAGGTACAGTCAGCTTCAGATCGATTTTGACGAAGAAAGTACTCAAAATGATCTTAATTTTTTTTTATACCACTTAGGTGGCAGACAAGCACACGGCCCACCTGATGGAAATTGGTTACCGTGGAAAATGAACGTGTGCAACACCAGGGACGTCGCACTCGCGCTGCCGACCCTGAAGAAACCTTCTAATGTCCATCTTGAAGAGCCCCATATTTCCCTCCCTTTGTGTTGACTGATTGTTCTGATATTGTTACACACCTTTAGTTCGGACAATAATATAATTTAAATCAATAAAACAGTTTGATTTGCTCTTAATACGACAGTTTTAACATAATTTTGAGACCTTGTAGTCACTTTGTAGTCCTACTGAGTTTTTTGGCAGTGTTTCTCAGTAGTTGCCATGTCACGCACTGCACGGCAGGGGAAAAAATAATGCAATTCCAAAAAAAAAATTAAGATTTTTATGGAATAAATGATTTTTGAATTTGAATTTGAATTTGAAAGATATTTCTGACGTTGACTGTACTGCATCCCCATACCCGTTTATTCGAATCAATCTTCTACCTTTATAATTGGCCACGCATTCTTCGTCAACATGTACATAATTACAATAATATGCTGTCAAAACAATACAAAGCAAACATTAACCTAAGGTCTTGTGATTTACCATTAGAAACTTAATACGTTCTCTTGGGATAATTGTCACGCGGTTCTCGTCATATGACACTTAAGTTTATGTAAACAAGTATGGACACTAAAATAAGAAGCACAAAGTCGATATTTGTACATAATTTTCATGAAAAACGATTGTTTCCTATTACCCACGAAAACAATAAAATATTGATTATGCTAATTTAAAAACGCTTTGTTGTTATACATGAATTTGAAAAACATACCGGTTTGATGTATGATAAAAATAAAATAAATTTAACTTTATAATCAAATATGACGCACATTGGGAGAGGCCTTTGTCCAGCAATGGACTGCAAGAGATTAATTGATTGAATCAACTGTCATAGATACTTACTTACTTTTATCTCCGACATACCTAGTTTGAGGCTGATCCTTATCTTGTATCGTATGATTATGAGTCTCTGATAAAAATTAGACGGATACAAATGTAGAGATAAAGATAAATCAGAATATTAATGGACGATAGACATTAATGCTGTTGTACTAAAACCTAACTCTGAAATGTATTGCAGTTATATGGAGGTTACAAAACATGACTTGTATGAATTTGGTTATATGGGACCCTACCAAGATCTTCGAGATCAACCTCACATCCTAGCGGTGACAGCGGTTGATTAACGAACTCTCGAGGATGAGGGCCACACAGCAGTGCCTCGTGCAAAAGTCAAGATAAACTAAAAAAATGAGTACGAGAGCAGGCTCCCAGTACAAGCTTGAGGTTGAGGTTGTATTAATATTTACTTATAAGCGGCCGATGCAATTTCAATATTTATTTCGCAATTACTATGCGCACGATTAATTCTTGCACTAGGTATTGTATTAGAGTCAAACATACATATAAATATTTATGAGCGATGACTTACCGTAATGGTGTCGTAGATGCCATTTTGATCAGATCGTAAGGTAGCGGCTGCAGAAGCTGCAGGCACGGGTGGCGGGGTGGTAAGCGGAGCGGGCAGCGAGCGTGATGCGGTTGGTGACACTGGTAAGGGATCTCCATTACGCATCCAACTGCGATGAATTTGCCAGCTCGTATCCGAAAACCTCGCTCTGTCCTGTTAAAAATGTATGAGATTTAGAATCGAATCTTGAAGCTAGCTCTTCCTTCGAATAATAAAATATCGTACAGATTTTAACACTTCCGACTTTATTATTGACTAGCTGTGCCCGCGACTTCGCGATTCGATTTAGAACTCGGGGTTAGTTTTTTTGCAAAAAACCTTAATACCATTTCCAAAATAGATGTAGGAAGAAGTTACGTCTTATATCGGCTATCTGCAGTACAAATCCTAGCCTATTGGCCTAGCCACTTCGAGGGTTACCAGGAAAAAAGATTTTTTATAAAACATATCGTATTAATAATAACTGATATTTTAACTCGCAACCAGATACATCACTGTTGTTTATTTGTGTAACTGAAAAGAATGGAATGTGATTTTTTTCGGAGATTAGAATAGCGGTTCTGCATGTACGCTGAAAATTATGATTCAGAGGAGACTCGTTAAAACAATATATCGAACTGGTTCTATACTTAACTATCCCCGAGTGATAGCTGTCACGAATTGGTTATTGTAAGTACAAAAATAAGTCTTTAGACACGCTAGACACGCAGATATTATCACCAGACTTGCAAAGCATTGTCCACTAACAAAAGGCTTTCAGATCTGGGTTAAAATTTGAAATCGTAACGGCTACTCCTAAATCTATTCAAAACCTTGACAAGAGAAATTTATTCGAAACGAATTATTTCAAACAGTTGGTGGGTTATTTCATTATGAAGCATTTTCTTTATATTGTGTTAATTTTCTTAAATTTTCCCCTTCAGAGCAATTCATCAAATTCACAAGTGACCAGATTTTGTTGAAATCCGATACGTGACATTCTCAGGTATAGCTTAGAACAAATTATGGTCAAAGTCAAAGATTTTTGTTCAATCTAGAACAACATGATTGTTTCTTATTGACGTCAATAAATTCTACTTAACCTAAGTTTACCACTTTTATAGCTCAGATTGCTAATATAAAACCCATAATCAATTGCGAGTGAGCGCATTATGCTTAAATTATGGACGATTCGAATATATAATAAGTTTGTTTTCATTATATTATGCAGATCGATGTCAGAGTAAATATCGTTTAATGTACATTCTGATCACGTGCGAGGCGCCTCAGCTGGACATCTTTGTAATGCAAACAGCACTCGTACAGGATATTGGCTATAACTTATCTAAAAAGGCAGAACGAATCAAGGTAACCTAATGACACACAACCTGTGCAAAAAGTAGAACTGTAACTACCATATTTTCTTAGCTCTGGACTAACAAATCTACCTCGTGGACATAGGGCTAAGAAGCAATGGAGAATTTAAATGTAATGTGGGATGATGCACCCACTGCACTATCCACAACTGCACTTTAAATAAGTATTTACGGTAATGGATCGCCTACGGTAAACACTATTGTCATATGAATGCCAATAAAAATGGACTCGAAAGTGGAGTTTCGTTGACTGGTAACAAATTATTGAGAAAATCGATGTCTACTATTGATACCTACTCAATTTGATCATTACCATCATTCGAACACTAATCTCGGACGCATCCAAAGTATTTTGGAGTAAACTTTCCTACTTTCATTGACTTGGTAAGGTGGTATGGTATCACGGGCGGGTATCCGCAACTCCACGTCATACCGCGGTTTTTGCGAGTCGACCCCCCAACCTGAGAGGAATCTGCACCAGACCCTCGTCCATTTATCAGTAGGGGTTAACCTGTGAAGTAGGCTTGGATTCCAGACATCCTTGTGGGACTCCATATACCTTCATTAAATGGAATATAACATTTTTTTTAGCTTTATTATAATTCAATATGCGATGTAACATATTATTAACATTTGATTCAAAGATTATCTATTTATTACACATGCCACCATATCTATAATGATAGCACACGTGTTGACTTAATGCTACGTTTTCAGAAAGATTGATTTATATAGCGATGCGAGGTAGATGCAGCGAGATCCCATCCACTTACTTAATTGGGCTAAAATTGAATAATTATGTGTTCGTAACTTGGGAGGCCTCGTTTCGTATCAGAAACGAAAATAGTTTCTGGGAATATTGATAAACTGCTTCTAGATGATATTTTAGATGAAATTTATGGCGCACTTAAATACTTCCCAGTAGCATTTGAGGTTTTCACCTTGGGATCTTATTCTCATTTTATGTCTGCTTGGCTTATATAAGATATCAGACGGCAGTCGCTCCGAACTGTTGTCTGATTTCCAACTAAGAGAAGAAAGTTCACATGAGAGCTTCAATAGCCTGATATCGAGGAGCAACTGCATGTGAACAAAATTATTTATTATTATATTATTAATATTTCTCTTACGTTAAAGTAAATTGAAAAATATCGGGCAGCTTCTTCTAATGGAAGGAAATATAAGAATTCAAATCACGCTACATGAATAATATACCTAGTCTGATTTAGGTCCAGCGTGATATCAAATAGACTCTAAATAGAGTGTTAATAGAATATCTCTAACAAGAGCATCACGCATTTCTGTGTGTATAACTTTTATTTGTGGGCACGCTGCATTCGATTTACTTGTTTGTCATACAAAAATAGCCAAGCTATGGATTAAAAAAACAGCGTTGATTTGTAATAGCCATAAACAATGTGTAAGTTATTAAGAGATGCTATAAACACTCTTATTTCAAAATCTGTGCTCCACATTGTGTGAAAATAGCACAGCAGATTAAAGAGCAGGTAGATAAGATAATAAACATCCCACGTGGATCTGTGCGGCTGTATGCAACGGTTTGTGATGTAGGGACGATGTGTAAAATGAGTGGGCGCGTGCACTCAACATTTTGTTACTTTCAACACACATCGGCTAGATAAGCCAAGTGTAGGCATTAATAAAGTTGTCCACGCCTCCTGTTAAGTTCTCTTTCACTCTTTATTTCAATTAAGTTCATGTTTCACGCCTCACCATTAAATTTAATGAATTCATTTAAGAAACAGTGAGTTATAAACTCACTGTTTCCTAAATGAAGTTACTTACTTAAATGAGCTAACTTGCATTGGCTGTTCTTGGCTAAAATTATGAGAAATTATACGAGAAGGAATACATGCGTTTGTGATTTTCGAATTATTATTGTAGTAACTACAGAGACAAAGTGTTAGGTAGGTATGTGTTGTATCATAATAGTAGTTTCGTATTATTTATCGCTTCTTATTGTTATATCAGTTATTTCGGCCATATTATTGTTATAACAGATGTATAGCAATAATTCTTGTTGTGAATACTGATCCCATTTCTGCAATCATAGGACTCGTATTCCCGGTATAAAAGATAATAGCCGATGTCCTCAATTTCCAGCAATTTCAACTAAATTTTTGCTATTTCTGCGATATTCAGTAGTTAAAAATTCTTACAAATACAAACAATTAATTATTATATATAGATTATATATATTATAGTATAGCTTAACTGGTTGGAATAGTTCGACATAACTACAGTTTCGTGCAAAAAGTTCAAAGTTGTCAATTCTGCCGCGCTAACTAAGAATACAATATCTCGATTTTGACGATTTCGAGAAAAACGCGCGCAAAGTTTTGAACTTTGTTTTTCTTGTATCTCATGAACCAGTGAACATATCTACATGGAACTGGTACCAATTAAAAGAAGAACAAATAAAGAACAAGATAAAATATAATTCAACGTCAAAAAAATTAAGCTTATGGCATTGAACATGGAAATAATGTTCATAGCTAGGAATGTTTTAATAATCAACCTGTCATCACTAGTCTTAAATACAATAACTACGTCACTTATTGTACTCATCCTTAGCAAAGGCACTTATTGTAGTTTTACGTAAAGAATCAGTCCATCCTTACTTGTTATAAATACAATAACTAATGTAGTTATTGTATTTATGACCAGTAAATTAATGGTAGGTTGGCCATTTAATTAGATCTAGATGTAATGTAATGTTACTTAATGTATTCTTTTTTAGTAAACCTATAAACTGAAGTACTATTATGTAAATACGACTAATCAAGAAACCCAATGAAAAAATAGTAGATTGTATAACAAGGGAGCAAAATAGTATTTTTACGGCGAGGGCGCACTTTGAACCACGAGTCTAGCGAAGGTTTCTAGAATATAACCCCGAGCTTTAGCGAGGGGTTCTAACGTAGAAACCTGAGCACAGCGAGGGGTTCAAAGTATATCGCCCGAGGGAAAATAATTTGCTCCTCGAGTTATATACTCTACTTTTCATCCCCTTTCTATGAGAAAATAAATAAGAGACTGTGTTATGGAATAATGAATAAATTTAATTAAACAAAGACGTGAATATACGTATAAAAACAATTACAAATTTATATTTATATTTGATACGCTAGCGCAATTTTGAAAATTTATTGACACTGTTTTATTTGGGATCGATATTGTTGTCGATTCATTTACATTTTGAGTATTTGTTATCTTAGTATCTGACTGGTGCTCAAGAAAAGGTACAGAATCCTTTGATGTAGAAGGACGTGGCGACAATGGTATAGGTGAATTATCTTTAGGTCTTAATTTAATATTTTCTACAACGCGGGTGCTAGTTTTTTCTTTATTTTGAATTGAGTCTTCTATGTAACCTTCAGCTACAGAGCTGGACTTCCATCCTCCATGCCGCTTTAAAACAGTGAGATCCGCTCCAGAATCTGCCAAATGTGTAGCAGACGTTCGGCGAAAACAATGACCAGTGTATGACTTGCAATCGGGCAACTTCAAGTATGCAGCTATTTCTAAGGGCATTAAAGACATTCTATTTTTTCCCATTACTTGTTTAAAACATTTTCCACTTTGATGTCTAATAAAAAATCTATTTGATGTTGTTTGAGAAGGACGTAGGCTCTGATATTGTTCAACTATTCGTTTATACTGGCTACGAATAACGAATGACCGATCAATTTTTGTTTTAGTATCAGTTAAATTGACTAAAAGTAATTCATCTGAATGTTTTTTGATATCATCAATTGTTAGTTTTATAAGTTCGTTACTACGACATGCTCCATGTATGCCAAATATTAAAGCCACCTGTAACAAAACAGAAAGGAAATCAGACAAGTAGGTACAATACGTACACGTTTTAAAACACTCTGTTTATAGATTACACTGAAAAAACTAAATGATACATACTTTTGTTGCGAGAAATTCCTTATCAGGCGCATCATTTAAAAAGGTCTCGACATTTTGATGAGAAAATACTTTTGATTTCTTTGATTTGTGTCCTTCGGATAATCTCTTCAAGTAAGTTAGTAACTTTGAGTAATTATCAATTTTTATATTTTTGTTGGTATTTACAGTTGACTTAAGCATTGAGTATATACTCCATAGGGTAGAAGGTTGCTTAGTTTTGGCCAATTCTTGAAAATAGGCCAAGAATACATTTTCTGAAAACGTTTTCGCACCTTTTTTATTTTTCCATATAATGAAATTTTCAAAGGCCCTTCAATATTTCGCCCGGGATTTCGTAGGTAATAGGTTTAAAACGACGTGGATTTAGCCCGGTGATATCGGCGCAACTGGTCGAAAGTTGTCGCGTGGTTCACTTCCTCTTACCCCCGACACAGCCCGTTGCATAGTCTTGACTAATAATAAATACAATAACTCATAATGTTAATTCAATTATAATTGCATTATAACTTTATTTTGAATCAGTTTACTGATTGTAAATACAATAACTCTATTTATTTGTGAAGCATAAGTATTATCTCTGTAAATGGTTGGAAGACACCAATCATAAGTACAATAAGTCTAAGATATTGTATTTATGACGAGCAAACAAGTATTTAAAATTCAAGTGCCACATAATCATAAGTGGAACAACTAAAAATTATTGTACTTATGACAAGTAATGTAATCATAGTTAAAAGTGAATGTCACCACAAGTTTGATTATTGTATTTTTCATTAGTAAATTTTGTAATATAAAATAGTTATTGTATTCATGCTTACTGAAATATCAGGTTCCAGAAGGTTTCATGAAAAGTTTCTTAGAGAGAATTGTAGATCTCGATTCGCTGATTCCGAATATATATGTAACTCAAAATCGACAAAAATCGAGTTATTGCACTCTTAGTTAGCGCGGCAGAATTGCTACTATAAATTGTGATATGTTTAGTGACATCTGAAAAATATAAGTAAGCAGAGCAACTTAATCTTGACTTAAACATAAACTTTTCTGTGTTGAATTTTTAAATAGTGAGATAAGGAAGTTGCCCAATACCTTAATATTACGATTGGCTGTTTAGCCAATTGCACAGCATTCGTTTTGTTAATTATGGGTAGGTAGTATAGAGATGCGCCGAGTAGCACTTTTGCCGAGTAACGAGTACCGAGTTTTACTCGGTTCAATTTTTTTCCTACCGAGTACTCGGCCGAGTAACTCGGTTCAATCAAATCCCCGTTTCGGGCGCGTAAACAAGAACAAACAGATTCGCGCGGCACGAGCGGCCGGCTCGCGTTGATACACCCCTCACCCCGCCCCTGCCTTTCATCTATCAGTCGCTTGCTAGTTTACAAACAAATACGTCGCGTTGCATGTAATAGTAAATAAATAATTAAAAAGTTTGTTAATTAACAATTGACTGTGATGACTTCACGTAAAAGATTCCGAATTTGGACGTTTTACGAAGAAATTGAAGAAGATAAAACGAAAGTGAAATGCACCTTATGCAATTCTCTGATTTCACGTAGCGGTATTGGACAGAAGGCTTCTACGACAGCAATGTTAAGCCATATTAAAATAAAGCACACAGAAGAGTTTAAAGGTTTGGAAAATGAAACTTTGAAAGAAGAAGAAAAAAGAAAGAAAGAAAAACCTTTTATTTTAGTGCAGCACCGATTACACAATTAATTGTGTACTGACACACGCAAACAAGTTAATCAGGCACAATTGTTCTTCGCGCTACACCAAAAAAAGGGCCAGTTCTGCATGGTATCAGGCACAACTGCATGGTATTAGTCACAAGTGCCTGACGCTAGTTTTCAACTGGCTCCTATGTGGAGGGCATGCGACATGAATAATAAATAGAAAGATATTAAATTTATAAAAATCTAGAAAATAGAAAAAGAGATGGAACACAAAACAAAAAAAAAACAAAAATAAAAACACAACAGCAGAAGCCAACATGCTGGAAATATCTCAAAATTGTGAGCTATTTGCGTCAACGTCAACAACCTAAATATATTGCTTTACCTAAACCGAGTATACTCGGCATTAAAACCGAGTTATTCGGCCGAGTACGAGTATCAAAAAACCCGCCGAGTACGCCGAGTACCGAGTAGTAACCGAGTACTCGGCCCATCTCTAAGTAATGTTACCTAGTAGCTGTTTATAGAAGAAACGATTCATCAATTACATTTGTAGTTCTAAGTATTAGTAGATACATGGAGAGATGTTTACATTGTATTCTTTCTTCGGAGAAATCGAAAGTACTGTAACGTGGGTAAAAGAAATAGTTAAAGTTTTAAGTTACTTGCGAGTCTTGCGACCCACGCCTTGGGTTGGTACATAAAAGGAAGGTTGCGTTATTGACTGTTATAAAGAAGAAACTCTATTTCATCTATTTAAATATGTAACATGTATTTGGAGTTACCCGAAGAGATAGCGATACATAATATTGTAAGACATACAACATTCCCCCTAGCCAGATGGACCGATGACATGCAAAAGGTAGCTGGGACGGACGCATTGGGAGAGGCCTATGTCCAGCAGTGGACTGTAGTGGGCTAATTGATTGATTGATTGATACAACGTTCTCATGAATTTGCAACGAACTCTTCTAAAAAGACTTAACCGATTCTTATTTTTTTCTGTGGTAGGTCTTAGACTATTCTCGGCAAAATACATATACTCACAAACGACCAGGTTGTAGGCTTATTTCAGGGTTTCAACCTATTCGTGTATTTTAAACGCAATAAGTATCAATAACACGAATTCGTAGCAACTTACGAGTTAAGTAACCATTGTGTTATGAAGCACAGTAATCACTAATCACCACTAAAGCCTTAAAGCTATTCCTAGGTCCAAGTAACTTCATATCGAGTCACCCATGATCATAAACGAATAAGTTTTAGGACCACGTACCTATACTACATCCGTACCTACTGTACTCATCTCGTACATAAATAAAATTGACATCTGTATTTTCTATACCGTAGTTCATACCGGTACCGGGTAAGTTTATCACGACTAACCCCGTATTTGATCACTTGTTAAATAAACCGTTTGCAAAATGTAAACAGTCAGGACGTGACGCGGAAGCCATGATAGTCTTATACCGTGAAACTATCCAACTGTGCTACCTGAAGTCCTTTTCTGGTTGTCGAAATTCTCACTTTTAAATACATCTCAGGTAACCCATGTACCGGAGTGCTTAAGAATTACTCAACAATGATATCGTAACAAAAACTTTGTATAACATTGTTTTTAACTTTTTACATTGAACAAACTGGTCAGTTTCTTATAAATGCGAAAGTGAAAAAAAATAACATTAGGACGCGACTCACAGGACTGGCTGTTCTTTTGTTCGTCCTGTAGGTAGGTATGTAGTGAGAATTTCTACAGATTATGCAGAAATATTCTACCAGACTTAATTTTTAGGTATCTACTATGCACTTACTTTGCTAAAATAAGTATATATTTGCACAGTCTAATTATTTCTATGCATTTCTTAACAAAAAAAAGTATCGAAATAGTCGTATATTTTACGGCAAGAACTGTAACTTGCAACACAAGATGTTTGCATTTACAAGTAGCATTGCTCCACAAAATACAGTTTTTGAGTTTAAGTTTAATTTATTTTATATATTTTAGTATAAATAAGCATTCATATGATAAACGTAACATATTGCGTAATGTTAATAAAAAAATTCTAAAATTCGAAATTCGAAATCATTCTTATTTGGATTTCAAAATCTATTCGCTCTCGAAAAAAAAAATGAGTAGGTAGATAATACATAATAAATAAATAATGTGCATTCTACCTTTGTTATCTCAATATTTCTTTTCTCTCTTACAACATTTATGAGTTTGGTGGAGTATAGGATTGAGAATTTCACCAAAAAAATAAAACCAAATTCAAGAAACAAAAAAGGCAAAGTAAAAGTAACTGAATTTACAGGTTTGATACAAAAAGACAAGTGTAACCTACGAAGACTTCTATATCTGTTTATGTAATGTGCTACAAGAATAATTACCCATTTAATAGCTTATTATGAGATATCTTATCGCCGCCCTTGAAATGATTAACGTAATGAAGTTCCAGTAATGGTCTTCTTCATCAGGTCTACTTCACCAATTAATACTTTTTGAGTGCAAAGGCTTGACCAGTTACTGGAAATGTTAAAAATGCTATATGTGCGTATATCTGTAATACTACTTAAAAAGTGTTCTCTCAATTCAGTCGGACACCCATGCCATAAGATTCCCTCATTGAAACAGGATTATGAAAATCTTTCAAATATTTTTTTCCAAATCAGTTCACAAATTAGATACGAACTTCTGCGGTACATTAAAAATATAGCTAGAACAGCCTAGTACTGATGCACTTATCCTTTTTGGAAGTCGGTTAACAAATAAAAAATAACAAGAGAGTCAAGACCATCAGCCGGTTGCGTGCCGGGTATGCACAGCTCTACCACCGGTATTAATAGGTATAACATAAGGGACATAAAATAGTAAAATTTTGAAATCAACGATGCTGAACTAATCAGCAAGACGACAACAATTAAACGACTTATGTAACCGCAATATCAATGCGAATCGCAGGCCAAGGACAAATGGCTGCAGCACATTAGCAGTGCGATTACGTACGCTGATTGTACTGTTCCACAAACATTGCACCTTTCACGGTCTCTCCACTGCTAGCTTTATTCTATCCATTATGGTATCTTAGACCTTTACAAATACTTAAGACAAAACTCATTAGCACGATGCACTTGTATGCCCCTTGCTCCTGTCCACAGAGTAAGTACGCAAGTGTACATAAAATTACTTGTTTTATTAACGTTTGGCATTGACGCAGATTTAAACATCTGTATAAATAGACTCCAGTTGGTACAGGCGTCGTACTCTTAAGGTCATTAAATTATTACTATTAGGTACACCTATGTTTTACGTACAATTCAATACGCAGCTTTAACGTTACAGAGATCTTAGATAAGTAATAACTAATAAGAAACGGCAAATAAACTAACTAAATTAGATGGACACAACTGATCATAGTCTTAAAAATGTGTTTTTGTTTTTCATTTTCTGTTCGATGGCATGCATAGATATACTAACGCAGAATGCTCTACTCTAATGTATGAATAATATTTATTAGTCAAAACGTAAATTATTTATTGCCATAGAACCTTCCTGCTTGTAACTTAATGGCCTATGATGATGTCGCTGTGTTCTCACCTCGATCAAAGGTGAGCAATTTTCGGACAAACAAGTTTTTATTATGTAAAGGAGGCATTTGTCTGACAATATTCTTGTGATAAATGTATACGTTTTAACTCGATGTTATAACGATAGATGGTAGCGCATTGCAGATCGTATGCTAGAAGCCATTTATTTCGATTCGCAGAATTGAATCTTAAGTGGCTAAACTCGGTAGAGTAGTAGGCATGACGACGCCGTCGCCTCCGTCTGATAAGATAACCTTGCCTTTCAATTTACTTTGCTAAAACGTATACCAACTTTTAATCCAGAAAACACGCTCGTATAACGCTTATCAATCATTATCCGTCATTTTTTTAATATTCTCAAGAACCTTGGCTCGTATTTTGCTTAAACGCCAGACGGTACCACTATCGTTATCAATAAAGAATGAGAGCTGTTGTAATGAAGTGTGGACGTTTATTACAAAATATACCTATTTACAATTTATTATCATTCGTATCATTTTATTGAGTGAGCTGTGAGAACAAGTTCTACTAGCCATTGGTTATGATGTCGAGTTTATATTTATGAAACTTCACATATGGTCCAACGGGCAATATTTGCAAAATGGTGAGAGTTGATAAATGGGCTATGGGTCTATGAAGTACCTCGTGCTCAAAGGGATCATCTACGCGTGGAACCTGTTTCTGTTTATCTGCACTGAACGACAGCTTCTTCTTGAACAGCTTCATCTTAGACCAAGGTGGAAGTTGCAGCGTTGTCGTGTCCAGATAACAATTTGATATTCCCTTCAAATGAGGATTAGATCATTTGTTTTAAACCATGTTAACTAACTTAGACAAGTCACAGAACACATTAGAGATAAAAGTCTGACTTTCTTTGAATAATCAAAGAAAGTAGACATCACTGTAACACTTGGGCAAGTTAGGCGCGATTTTAGTACAAAATCACGCAAATTGCGTATTTTCCCGCCATAGATGAGGCTGCTGATAGGCGATCGGCATTAATAGCGCATGTCCGTGGGTTGATGCGGTGTGCGGCCGGCCCGCGCTCGCGTCGAGCACTGTCCGCGCGCGGCGGCGCCCCGTAACGACGCGCCCGTAGAATGCCATAGTCACAAGTCACAATACGTCACCTTCACACCACAACCCGCCCCCAGAATATTTCGATTATCACACCAATTACAGCTCCAACATAACCAGAACATTTTTTCATTACCGTTGATTCTTATTTCCCGCTGCGACTTATAAGTAAATTTATTATGATAACTATCTAAGAGGTATGTAGATAAACTATTATCTCTGTTTCATATAATCAGCGATGCTATACGCATTTAATTTCAGTATTACCGCTCCAATAGTGGATTGCGCATGAAATGGAGAAACTGCTTCCGTTGTTGTTATAAACAATGTCCTAAAATAGTGGCGGTTAGCTCATTCTGTTTGACACATGTCAATTATATGGCAGTCATGGCACATACGGGTGCTATAACAAATTAGATTATAATTGTGGGACTGGCAGGAAATTTGAAAGTTATTCTATTGAAAATAGCTTTATATTTGGTTAAATGCGAATTAACATCTTTTTTGAGGAGTAGACCGAGGGCAGCTTACAAAAAAATATCTATTGCAAATTGTACAGAGCAAATAATACTATTCCACGTGTTTCCAACTATATTTTTGGGTATTCTAGGATGTGATGATCACTGGGAAATCGCTACAAAGATAGTGATCTAATACTTCTCTATAATGCCGATAATGCACGATGTTATTGACGTAGAGAGACCAAGATTTAGTATCAACATCAAATCTGTTATATCACTATTGAGCTGCAATCTTGATAGTTACCTCTTTATAACAAAACAAGAAACTGCAGTTGAAATTCTACATGTTTCTTTTGCAAGTTTGTGCTTGTAATAAGAAAATATTATGTAGCCTATAAACGCTTTGATGTTCTCAGCACGAGTCGACCGAATCTATTAGCAAGTATATTCAGCGATAAAAATGAAAAATATACGATAATCTATGGATCACTCTAAAGTTATAGATAGAGCTTTTATAAATTTATTAGTGTTTTCCTAGTATTTGTCGTAGACTCTACCACAAAATATAACTCTGTTAAAAGAGAAACGCAATAAATACAATCTGTATACGTTCGAACCTAATTGACAAGAAAGGCTGCAAATATTTCATTATCAAACGCCAAATACACTTAATTGATTTTAACAGTCGGGCCTCAGAGACCGTTCATTTATTTTACTTAAGTATATTTTAACAACGCTAAAGGCACACAAAACGTTTTGAAATTACTTGCTCTGTATACAATTATTTTATATTAAAATATTGAAGGTACAGTTAACGATAAAAGTAGCTAAATAAATTCTAATTTATTATTCGCCTTAGCTTCTCAATACATTTTAGGTATAATAAACAAAATATGAAATACGTTATTCTCCCTGAGATTTATAAAACTACACATATAATATTAATTAATGTAATACCTACATGTTAAAAAAAATTGTAAATATTTTAGTGTTAATCAATTTTTATCACTAACTGTACTCGAATTTCGATGTGTTTTTTCTGAAGAGCAAATAAATATTTTTTATTTTAATACTTTTAATCACTAACTGAAACTTGACCATTTTCAGTATACTTTTATTAACTTTTTCAACTGTGACGAAATCACGTCTGAATTTATTAGGTATAGGTGTTGTTATAGAATTGAATTCAGTGTTACGTAAGTAATTTCATCAGCCGATAGACAAAACTCAAAAGTAAAATATTTATAGCTACAAGCTACATTTATGATTCAACCGCAAGCTGTTAGCTCGAAATTCTTGAAATCGCCTTTCAATTACGTCCGTGTTTGTACAAAAATCAAACAGGAAGAGGAATGTAGAGTCGGGAATGTAGCGCTCGCGTGAACCCGTAAATGTTTGATTTGTCGTTAGAGCTTTCTAAATCCTTGCTCTGGACTTCTCACGCGGCTGACGGACACCATTCATGTCTAAATTTCAAGAAGCTTTACACAATGTTGAGATTTTTAGGCACTCGAAACCTGTCTTGCATGAAAGGTGCTATGGCATTAGAGGAAGTGTAAGTGCGTAAGGACAGACATAGATAGTGGAGTAGGTAGAGATAACTGTCTCTACCTACCCCAGAGGGAAAAAAGATGATTATTAATATTTGGAGTTATTTCACGACCTATGGCATGGCGGTTTTTTTTACGTGCGGGAATTCCCCCCCCCCCCTAATCCTCCCCCGGAGCCGGAGGGGGAGGTTATGTCGGACTCAAACCGACTAAACCGCACGTCGTCTGTGGGTCGATGTGCTAGGCCGAAGGTGAGGTTGTCTTGCGACATATCCCTCGCACCCCGGCTGACCCAGGTACCTATGGCATGATGGTATAGCATTCTACTTTTACGTCGTAAGTCGCGTCTTCGATTCCCGCTCAATACAAATATTTGTATGCCCCTATGTACAATTGTAGGGTCTGAGTATTGTATTTGACACATGTAAAATGTTTCAAAGTATAGGTTTATTTATCCGCATTCTTGACTGAATATTACAACTATTACAAGTTATTTAAACTGTGCTTCATGGTATAGGTACTTACGTACCTTTGATTGTCCGCTCAAAAGGTATGTAAAAAGGTAGGTAAGTACCTATACTTATACCATGATCGCGTTAATTCCCGTTCTCTTAATTATATATCATGGAACACGAGAGTTTAAAAGTTAGTTTGTGCTTACTTTTGATCTAGACAGAAATGTGTAGTGTAGCAAGAATATTATTATCATTCAAAATAAGCAAAATAAAACATGCTTAAACATTTGAATATTATAGCAAATAAAAAACTCTTGAAGTTTGTCATATTACATTTTATTACAATTGTTATTGCTGTATAACAAACTAGATACTAAACATACAATTTTCACCTATACCCTCGCGTGCAAGCTCCCTTCACCGAAAATTTGCCAAATGGCGTGAAAATGAACGAAATAGCGGCGTGAGCCACGTTTTGACCCGTCGTCGTCGGCATCGTGCCACTTTCTTGTTCACGTCCCATAATCATAATGGGAAGTAATACCAGCAATTTCCAGGTACAAAGAGGCCCTTGTATCAACCATATCTCGCAGGTCATATACATCGAGATACTCGAGAGATGAATACAGAATCGTTATCGATCGAACCCTTTGATGATACCTCGGAAAGTAATTATAGCGAATTATTTTGGAACTTCAAAGCAATTATTGGTCCAAGATGCCTACACGGAGACGTTTACCGATATAAACGATGCGATTTTAATATTTCTACACGATTGTAAAATCTTAATATGTACTGATATTATATAAATTTTGAAACTGTTAAAATATGAAAATCTGTACTACACGTACATTCAAAGGAAGTGTGATTAATTCAGAGAGATTGATTGTCACTGAGTCATAGATCAGGGGTTCGATTGCCCCTGAGTGCAAATATTTGCATACGTGAATATGTACATTACGCGCACATTGGGAGAGGCCTATGTCCAGCAGTGGACTGCAGGGAGCTAATTGATTGATTGATTGAATTGGTGTGGGTACTTCTATGTATAAATTGTGTTTATCTTCATTCAGGTAGAATGTTAAACTAGTTAATTTATGCTTACTTTGGGTCCGTAACATCTAATTTCTTTTATACAACGCTGTTGAAAGTACAAATAAATGTCAAAAACGTTTTGTTGGTAACACCAAGATAGCTTGGAAATAAATTATTAAAACGAGGGTGAATACTTACAGAATTTTGTACTTGAGCCAATATCTGCGCCGTATTGGCTGAGTCGGTGAGCTCGACTGCTCCGGCCACCTGAAACAAACATTTCTCGTGCTACATTAAGTGGGTCAATTGTTCCCTAGGGAGAGCGTACAGACTCCGCATGAACTTCCAATTTCGTTGTTTTATTTGGTAACGTGTTTTAAGATTGGAATTCCGAATAACGTGAGATATTAAAACGTTCATAATGTAAACGTTCATTTTGATGTCAGATTTTTCAGTTGGTGTTCATAAATTGAATTTCAGTGAAAGTGAATTCATAAGAAAAGATCATTGTTATTGATCGCAATTTGAAGCCCGAGGTTCACTGTCCTTCTCCTATATAATTTAGTTAACATGGCTTTTAAGGGAGCAATCATCATCTGCCCACAAATCCCATTAAGAAAAACTCAATCAGCAGGTAAACAAGTCTTTCAAGAAAGGTTGACTTGGAACCTAAAGTTCATGGTGGGCCCCTCTACAGCTCAAAGACCCCAGAAATAATAATTGATATAATGCGTTTATTTAACGCTTGTTGAGATTCGCTATGAGTATTTGAATGTTCATTAAATGATATAAAGAACTGTCTGTCTGTGCTCAGATCAGAGCGCGCCGACCTTGTGCTAGTACGTATTCGCGACTTAGATTGCACCTTGCCAAAATATTACTACACAGGGTCACATTATAAGTTTTAAATAGTACCTACCTAAGAATAACACATTAATAATGATGGATATCAATAGAATGTAAATAACATACATACATAAAATCACGCCTTTATTCCCAGAGGGTTAGGCAGAGGTGAATTAACACTCACTTTTCACCAATCTGTTTTCGGTCCCACGTAACGTAATAGGGGTATTGCCGTATTCCGGGCAGTATTGTTGACTCGAGTCATGCATCTGAGGCTGAGTCTGGGCTGTACATATCTGTCTGATGTTAAAGTTAATCAGCCCTATCCCTTAGTCGCCTTGTACGACACCACATGGGAAGATAAGGAGTGGCCCAAATTCTGCTCTGCCGGGAAATAACTCGTAAATAATAAGAGTTTATTACAAATAAAATACTTTATTACGACATTTTTTGTGAACGACATAGTACTTATACACTAGTAAAATAATGTACTGTTACACTATTGACTGAAGTTGAAAAAACTATGATAAGATCATTTTCTAGCTCCCAAGGTAAAAAATTTGTTAATAGCAAATATTAGTTAATGCGTCATTATTTTTCCACAACATTTCACACAACGCTATCTAGACCCATGGTAAGCATAGCTTTACTAGCTTGTGTTATGAAATCTAGAATGCGGATAAACATACTTAGATACTTTTTTTTGTAAATACATACGTAATATACATAGAAACACCCAGACCAATGCAAATATGCATATTCATGCATACAAATATTTGCAGTGAGCGGGGATCGAGGATTGATTCCGTAGTAACAATGCCTAATTTGTCAGTGAAACTATTACCTTTATCTGAAACTACTAAAAGCAAGAACAGTAAGTACGGCAGTTATCGAAGAGAAAGTGGTAAATAGTTCATAAATGGATGGAAAAGTAGGTTTACTTGTTTTCGTACACAATTGCTGTAGATCAAAACGCCCCGAGGAAGTAATTTGTGATTATTGTCTGCTGTGGCGATATCTCCGCATTTGTCACGGGAGTGTGTGCCCTATGGATTACATTGTAACAGACATCGAGTCTATCAAACCACATTTCACACTTGGAATGTATTTCAGAAACGATTCGATACGTCTCTGACACAAGATATGGAGTGATTGATACACAAAATATTGTTTTCTTGTTTACGTTTTGAATAGTTCAACTGATAGTCATAAGAATTTCCAACATATTGGTTTAACTTCGGTAGAATCATGTTCCCGTAAGAATAATATTTGCGTGATTCAATTGTTATTAATAAACTCTAAAACATTAAAAGCATGCACCAATAAGAAAGAAAATTTTCCCAAAAAACTAGAACCAGAGGTTTAAATAACATATCTACATATTTTATTGCTATTTTTAAATTATTATACTTACATTTTAGATATGAAATGTACCCACAACAAGCCTTTGAATTTTATCACTCACTACAGAAATCTAGGAACTTGTAACTTCTCTCATGTAATGTCTCATAACCTCAGTTTACAGCTTTAGCAAACGTGTAATAAGTAATAAACATTCAAGATAAACATATTTTAGCAACATAGTGTTTATGTGGCGAAGGAAGAGAGAGAGTGTAATACAGTAATTTTTGTAATTGTTTTCTGTGTAAATGACTCAGTAGGTTTACAAGGCTCGGAAGTTAATGACGTAATGAAGGATGGGCATGGTGAAATTTTATGTAACACTTAATAATTCATAAAGTATGCAGAGAAATCAACGCGAAATTACAGGGACGCCAAATTAACAACACAATCGTCAAACATAAACTGCTAATAAAATACCTTGGGTGATTTCTTTCTGAAAGTATTAATTGAAAACGTAGTAATATGAATAAAAAGTATTAATATCGAAGAGAAAAAATTTTTTGGGCGCATTATGCATTTTTATATTGACATAATACTTTTTTTTTATTTATAGATACCGAAAGCTCTATAAATAAATAGGTGGGGTATACCTTTTTATTTACCATTGAACTCACGACACTCTTACCGTTACCGACAAAGAAATAGATGGAGTATACCTTTTTATTAACCATTGAACTCTCGACACTGTTACTGTTACCGACAACTCTATGAATAAATAGGTGGGGTATACCTTTTTATTAACTATTGAATTCACGACACTCTTACCGTTACCGACAACGCCATGAATAAATAGGTGGGGTAAAACTTTTTATTAACCATTGATCTCTCGACACTGTTACTGTTACCGATAACTCTATGAATAAATAGGTGGGATATACTTTTTTATTACCCATTGAACTCACGACACTGTTACCGTTACCGACAACTCTATGAATAAATAGGTGGGGTATACTTTTTTATTTATTTACGTATCATTTATTATTGTATGTATGTGAGGGAGGGAGTAACATGGGCTACGTTCCAGGCTTATGTTGAAAATTTTCTAACAGAAAAACTCAATAACCTATATCTAACTAAACAGTTGATCCAAACACCTCACGGTTATAACAACAAGCGCAAGCTACAACTTGATTAATGAAACAAGACCAGCAAATTAGAAGTAAATTTCAGGAGTTAGAAATATAATAAATCTACTTCCTTCCTAAGCGAGCAACACAACTGACATATAGGCAAAGTACCTGTTACAAAGATAAAGCACCACGGACATAAATATAATGGGACCTAAGTGAGGTATATTTCATTGCAATATGTATGGTAGAAACACCTAAACAGTAAATTGCCCCAGTTGGGCACTAACTTATCTAGTTAATGTCAGTAATTTCGAAAACATTGTTAATACTCGTATGCTTCACAGCACCTACTTATAAAAGCCTTGCAATTTATTACTATCTATCGCTTCCTGACTTTAAAATAGCCATTGACCCGTTTTCAAGTCGTGATAAGTTTAATTTCCTCTGAGCCAACGGCAAG
Organism: Eilema caniola; assembly: GCA_949126895.1. NCBI lineage: Eukaryota > Metazoa > Arthropoda > Insecta > Lepidoptera > Erebidae > Eilema > Eilema caniola. The sequence continues at coordinate 15,921,322 of OX421464.1, read as the reverse complement.
CCCATTACTTTCCATTAGCTTAGGAAATTCATCACATGTGCGGTAAATAACGTGGAAGGAGGTCACACTGACGATCCCTGTGTAACGTATAACCACACATCGGTCACCACACTCGGACATTTTTCACTTACGCAACTAACGAGATTCTTACAACGCACTCTATATTCATTATGTGGCATTGTTCTTCGTTACTACGTGTGAAATTAAGAATTTGTGCCGCAACTTATATAAAACGTATCTTATCTAAAATAGTAACCATTAAAAGCTGTACAAGACCATAGAACTAACTGACAATGTGATTTACATGCTGATTGCTGCATGTATAGTTGTTCTTTAATTTGTTGAGAAGATCATAAAAATCATTTCTTCTTCTATTGTAGAAATAAATCTAAAAAGCTATTTAAAACAGTCCGTGTTCTATTCTATTTGATAACATTAAATGTAATGCTTTTTATGTAGTAGTAGTTGCTTTCTATGTATTTAAGTTGTTTGTTGTATGTTTTTTTTTGATCATAAATAAATGAATTAAAAAAAGTGTAAACAGTAGTGTTTAAACAAATTATAGCCCGGTCTGCCTACACATCCGAGGCTACAATAATTCGCACCCAGCTGAAAATTACTATCATAAATGAAAAATAAAAAGTCCTCATTGATTAAAGATCATGCAATTATCTATTAAAAAGCGGTCAAGTGCGATTCGGGCTCACGCCTTAAGGGTTCCGTACGAAACTGAATAAACGACAATATATGTACTTAGATTGCATTGAATTAGAAGTTTAGAATTACAAATAAAGGGGAAAGAACGAAATTCGTAAATATGTAGCTCATTACCATAACCCACCTATCTACGGTTGAAGTAGAGTAGCTACATATTTATGGTTTTCAAACTCTTCCGCTTAACTGTGCTAACCTTGCTTCTTCCTAAATTTTATGATTCTAGCTCAACAGAACCGTAAAATTAATGTTATAATTTAAAGCACTCGAATATATTACCGATGAGCCTCAATTAAGTTTCGTACGGAACACTTCACTTTATAATTTGGTTTAGACCGGACTATTAGTTCATCCGCATAAATTAAAAACATAGCTAGATCGCTCACAGAAAGCAGTTATTTCGCGACTAAAAGGTAGAAAGCACCAGGATTTTCACGGGGGTTACGCAATTCGTTCGACAATATTTTTACCTAATTAACATACCTAATTACATGACCTACCTAGTGGACACATTTTTAGTTCCGTTCTGTATAACTGAACTGATTTAGCATACATCTATAGTGCATTATAAATCTGATTATTAAACGTATTGTAGAATGATTGTGCCTTGTGTTAGCACTTCACGTACCGCGTTGCTGTAAAAATAAATTCATTCCCAGAGGAGCCGTTTTTCGGACCTATTTGTGTAACTTGATCGAGTCCAGAGCCTCTTGTCTATATTTATTAGGTCGATCAGGAAATGGCGAAGTTGTATTACTGTTTATTTTCATTCGAAACTTTCAGATGTTCAGTAGTTGTTATGAATGAGCTTTCAAAATTAGATCTCTGTTGATGAATGATGAATCAAAGATTTCCCCCTCGATATGGGAATGTATAGAAAAGGATTTAGATTAACAAATACCTTTTGAAGTGATTTTATATAACAAATCTGAGATTCTGTTACTCAGGTGTAATATAACTACGAACTTATATAATTCCTTTGTAGTTTCTATGTATTATGTTATAACTTTGATTTTAAAAAGTACAAATAATGCAACCATCGCGAAAAAGTATTTCTTTAAAATATTGGTAAAGCAATAATACCGTCAGTCACGCGATAGTGGTTATGGGAAGGCTATAATTTCGAGTGTTTACTGGTGGGCAAGGGTGTCCTATTACCGTCGTGAGTCAGTTAAACTGCAATTTGTGAGCATGCTGTTATTAATTACGCGGTGCGGTGGTCCCGTCTCCGGGGACCACTCTTGCGCTCCTCTGACAAACCAATTTCGAAACATGTTTCTACTCTTGCGAACCAACCTCAATACACCTCTACTACATACTAACTTAAATAAATGGCTTTTTAATGATATTATTATTTATAAAGTCATTAGTATAATCTACAGTAATAATAATAATATTACATTTGATCGCATCGATCTCAGAAACTTCGGGACTATTTAAAAGACATTCGGTTTACATTAGACGGCTTATCTTCTTTATAGTCATGTTATCTAAACTAAAAATAAGCGGAATAGGTTTGGATTAAATAGAATTGAAATTGACCATAACCAATCTGTATCTGCGTCTTACATCGCGTTATGTACAATAAATGACAGCATTTACCAATATTATTTTGATTGGTTATGAACTTCGATTTAAAATTAAATTATCTTATTATCAATTGCTGTTCGTTAGTCTTGCTAAAACTCGAGAACGGCTGAACGGATTTATCTTATTTTGGTCTTGAAATGTTAGTGGAGGTCTAGGGAAGGTTTAAACGGTGAGAAAATATTAATTGCAACATTTTTTATTAATTCTCGTCAATATTACGATTCTCGTTAATACTATTGACGAATTCTTAAACGATGATTCTCTCACGTGACATTGATAAGGTATTTGTTTATTATTTGCTTGATTATGATTGTTTGACATTGTTAAAGTATTTCTTATTAATTTGATAACGTTTGTAAGTTTAATTTAATTTGTACACCATATTCCATGATAGGACATAGCGCACTAATATGTAACTTAGATTAAGAACTGTACACAAACCTATGATCAACAAATAAATGAAATAAATAAATAAATAAAAAATGAAAACATTAAATAAGGAAAAAAATATCGTTATTGAGCATCGTGAAATTAGATATACTTAGCTGGAATAGGAATGCCTGTATTTTGAAATACTACAAGTCTTTCTTTCTTTTGCGTGTGGTTAGTGGCGAACAAGCAAACATCTTTTTTCCTTCTGCTAATTTGTCATTTAACGAAAGGTGTGCAGTGATTCCAAAGAAAACACTGTAGACCAGTGTTGTGTGTTGTTTGTTTAAGGTAAAATATTTGCCGTCCCATTCTCTATCTATTCTATCGCTAAACCAATAACAGTAACCCACTTCCTCAATGAACGTTTACGAGTTGCGCCGGGTAGCACAACTAGAATATATTCGCTTGTTTTGTTCCTAGACTTGCGAAATTACTATAAATGGAAGCACGCAATCCCATTGCACAAAAGGCGAAGTATACACAATTTCTCATTTTTTATTATACTTATTTCAATCGCTTTTCATTTCAGTTGTGGCACTTCAAATTATACTCAAGCTCGCCTTACATGGCAAGCGGCAACGTTTAAGATAATTTAAAAAGAAATGCGTGAGATTAAATAAGTGTTTAAACTGTTTGTGCGCACTGACCGCCTCCACGTACACGTCTCAATTCGCCGAGATGACATCGAGAGCCTTGTCTCTACAAATTAAGGTGTAAGACGTAACGGAATTCAGGCGTACTGACTTTCACACATTCACTTAATAATAACGCAATTAATTGTGAAGAGTCCAAACAAAACATTTGGGTGAAATTATAAAGTAAAATAAAACTCGCTTCTCATGTTTGGTACTTTGTCACTCGATACGGAGATAAAAAAGTAATAAGATATATAGGACATAAAAATATATTATCGGGTCGTGTGTATGAATGGAGAAATCTTTAGTCTCTTAGGTTTGCTACGCTGCAGATACAATTTTACTCTTGTGAGAGCTGTAAATATTAGTCATGGGAACATGTGTTTCAAAATATAGCGTAATCCTATTGTCATTTATGCTGTGATATTATTTACTCAAACTTGTAGCGCTCTGATGCACAACCTAATATTCTGTGAACCTCATTAAACAAATCAAGCTGGTTGTAGATACATTAGAGACATGCAATATTCTTCATCATACTCATTGTAGTTATGTAAGTTCAATAGAATTATATTCGCATTAGGACAAAGGTAAAAGGTAAACAGTATTTTTTTTAAATAATTCTCGCGTTATATATTGATACGAAGTAGATTATTTACTTAATTTTTTAATCGACGTGTAAAGCCGGTTCTCAATTCGGTGTTTGCTGACATTTATTGCGATGTACATTTCGGGACATCTTTGATGTGCACATTGGATTGGATGTGCACTAAGTAAAACAAAATCTCATTTTGATTTGTAGAGAATAGACGTTTTGAGAATAGCAAATTCTAAGGTACACTCTAACAGTTTTTTGTGAAATATCATTTGGCATTCATAAAGTTTTTGCCTAGATCTAGAAATTCTAGCCTAGCTACCATAAGAGTTGTTCTGCGCTTAACACTATAGGTAGCTCAACTTTGTTACCAGTTCTTTTTTCTTTAGTCGAGAAACAAGTGTTAAGTATCGAATATTTTTTATTGTGTAGTTAGTAACAATTTAGAGTCGGTAAAAAGTGATCGGTGGATATCAATATTATTACTTACCCTTATCAGTTACGTGGAAACGAAAATCAGCTGGTAAAATACAAATTTTAATACACCTATTGAGCAATTTTGCCTTCAGCTTACCATCAGGCGAGGTGAAGTCAAATTGACGTGTCCTACATAAAAAAGGTATATGTAATCCCTAGATTCCGTATCTGCTACCCTACCCACATGAATTATAATTTTGTGATAGGAATAGTAAGTATATACTCTGTGCAAAAAAAATTTTAACCACGTCCACGCGAATGAAGAAGCCGGCAAAGTTAGTAGGTAAATAAATAATATAATGCTATAATCTTGATCAACGTACTTGAATTTCATTTGAAAGGTTACTAACAAGAAATCGTTTATATGTTCGACACGTAGCTTAAAGACATCTAATAAAAAATGTGCACGTCATACGTATATTACAGCAAATTGCTAAACTTCACTTGACTATTATTATTGCGGCCGGATTTACGTACTGGTGGGAGCTTTTCGCACTTGGTGTCTGTAGTTTGATACTATAATTGATGATCAAACGAACTTATCAAAATTACTAGAAGAGCATCACTGGAAGATATTCACACATGTAGTCGCATATAGAACTTGTCTTGTCGTGCAGTATTTAGAAGTTAGGCTCTTAAATAAAAAAAACTACTTACTAAAAACGACCACTTTTGATATGCGCGCCGGCCTGGCCATGGGTGCGTCATCTCATTCTCATTAGCGCAGTTTACACGTATAGTTTTGAACCGCGCATCTGGACCGCGTTCCAAACCGCTGGTTTGTCGATTTGGACTGCGGATTGAAATGTGGTGAAATATTGCGACTAAATTATGACCACAGTCTTGAAACGGCAGGTCTTTCACATTCCTGTGTCGTTTAAAAATGGAATCCCATGTGCGTTGGCTGGGTTCGTAGTCGTTTTGGACAGTATCAGAAGACATCGTATATGGGAAAGAAATATAAGCGAAGATATGGACACAACCAATTACAAACTTATGAACTGTATAATAGCCTCCATGCCCCAAGCAGAAATTTCGGGAAAATATATTTTGTACCCACTTGAGGGCGAATAAAACTATGATGCGATGCGCGTGCGCCAACCGTCAGATCAAACTGTCGTTCTCGGCGCGTCGCTACATCACACCATTCGTTCTGAATTGACGGTTTTGGACTGGCACATGGTAAATCCTTCGTTCCTATCCTCTACATGTAAACGCAACTATTTTAGTGCTTCACTACATCGCAGTGCTTTGTTATATTTTATTTTAATGTAATTATTGTTCATAGTATAGTTTATTGTTGCCTGAACGGTAAAGAAGTGAGCAAAGTGAAATTGATTATTTATAACGTATAATGTTAGGCAAGGATAGGTAAATTGATTGATTGAACGTATAATGTTATTTATATTTTCAATATAATATTCAGCTATAATCTAGCTTAGATAGTTAAAAAGGTTTTTAAGCCATGAGAATGCTTTTAAAAATAGTTGTTCTTCTTTGTAGAAACCCACGAGCAGTATGTTAGTCATCCACACCACCAAAAAATCAGCATAACACCACTGTGGCCTAATAAGAATATGTATAGGTATGTCCAAATTGCTCGAGTTTCGCCGAACGTAAATTATACAGTAAGATTTGATTGACTACTAGTTCCGGGTCATTCGGCGTCTACTGATGTTTTTTTTGTGGCTAACTCTGTTATAATTAGGAGCTCTCCGTGATACGGCAGTGCACGAGTTTGTGAAAAAAACGAAACGTTGAATTAACATTTTAACATTACCTATGTACTTTGCCTTCGGCTACTGTTAGGGGAATTAAGCGGATACTCGTAGTACTCCTAGGTTGTTCATATGAAAGCTCAGGACAAGACACAGACAAGGCCACGAAAAAGTGGATGTGTTGGACTCAAATCGGCTGAAACCACGCGATGCCACTTTCTAAGTTTTAAAGAAATCGGTAGCGGGTTGTCTTTTTTTATACCACTGAGGTGGCAGACAAGCACGCGGTCCACTTGATGAAAAGTGGTTACCCCACTGACAGCACAAAAATCTCCAGTGAACTCTGGCTACCCTACCCTACCCTACTCACCGCCGGGAACACAACACGAGGTTATTATGGCCGTGGTATTCTGTAGGGTGAAGGTACTTCCCCAGTCGGACTGCTAAATCGGACGGAAATATCGTCGAGTCCTACCTCCTGTATACTTTTCGAATAAAAAAATGCTACAATTCAGTAAGGGTGAATTATTATTATTTAATATAGGTATATTATTTAGCTATAATACACAAATTTATATACCTTTTACCCATAATAAACACATAATATTCTTTTATGTCCATCGAACTGGGATAATGTCCTTACAAAATAATTTGTTCACTTCTCCGACTGCGTAACAAAAATTATCGAAAAAAAAATCTACGGTATTTATATTTATATTGTAGAATTATTTGAAAAACCGTTTTCAATACCCAATTAATACGGTAAAAATAATTTTTTTGAATAATTTAAAATATTAAAATTTTGGGTACAAAGTTATGTTCATTATTTTGTTCCTTTTTGTTATTCGATTTTGTATCACCAAAATATAATTAACTAGCTGTCACCCGCGGCTCCGCCCGCGTGGATGTCGGTTATCGCGAATCGGACTATAATTTGAGATTTAAACTATCCTATCTCTCAAGTTGGATCGAACTGGACATGGTGTGCGAATTTTATTATAATCGGTTAAGTGGTTTAGGAGTCCATTGAGGACAAACATTGTGACACGAGATTTATATCCGGCTCATGCGGTCGACGCTCCGCCTTGTTGAGCAGTACAATCTGCTCAGGGCGGAGCTAAGCCGTGCGCAGCAGGAGCGGGCTGACCTCGGCAGGCGTCAGGAGGCACTGCTCGGCGAAACCGAGCGGCAGGCGGCGGAATACCGCGGGGAGATGGCGAAGATGGCGGCTGAGTTGGCGGCGCTTCAAGACCGTGTGTCCCGCACAGAGAGGCGGAGGGTCGGAGCGCAGCCGGAACCGCCATCACCGCCATCTCGGTCGAGGTCGCCGGTGCGGCCGGAGACGCCGCCACCGGCGCAGCCGGAGTCACCGGCACCTCCGCGTTTGCCGCCGCCGCCGCTCCCGCCACGTTTGCCGGTCCCGCCGCCGGTGCAGCCGAAGTTGCCGACGCCGCCGCGAGTGCCGCCGCGTTCGTCGGTAAACTCTTTGGAGGCCTGCATGGCGGGAATGGCGGCACAACAGGCGCGGCACGAGGAGTGGACGCGGAGCTGTCTGGAGGCCATTATGGCCTCCATTCACCGTCCACCCCTGGCGCAGCCGAGCGGGGGATACGCCGGAGCCGTCAAGCGGGGCCCCATCCGCACGGTAGCGGCGGGGTCCCCGCAGGAGTCGGCCCGCGGCGCGCCCACTGCGCCGGCTGCCCCGGCCATCATCGCCGCGTCAGCCAGGGGTGCCCAAGCCAAGGGCAAGGGAAAGGGGAAAGGCAAGGGGAAGTCGTCCTCGGTCCCTGCCCCGGCCCCAGCCCGGGCCCAGGCCCTGGCACCAGTTTCGGCCCCGTCGGCCCCGACTACCTCCAGTAGCTCTGCACCGGCAGGGTGCTGGGAGGTGGTCGGCGAGGCCAAAAAATCGAGGAACGCCCGTAAAAAGGCAGCAAAAAGGGCCGAGAAGGCCCTGGCTGCTGCGAAGGGAGCGCCAGGAAGGCTGCGCGTCCCCCGTACCACCGCTGTCGTCTTAACGATGACACCGGAGGCGACGGAGAGGGGCGTGCAGTACGTGGACCTGGTAAAACAGGCGAGGGGCCTCATTGACATGAGGGCCCTCGATGTGTCGGGGACCCTCCGAGTGACACACACTCGGACGGGTGCCCGGCTCATCCACGTCCCTGGCGCTACGAGCGGTCCCAAGGCCGATGCCATAGCGGCTAGGCTTAGGGAGACGCTGGATGCAGCCGACGTCCGGGTGTCCAGGCCCACCAAGTGCGCAGAACTGCGCATTTCGGACCTGGACGACTCCATCACGGCCGAAGAAATTCGGGCCACCGTGGCGGAGGCCGGGGGTTGCCCCCTGGAGGCGGTTAAGGTCGGAGCGATTCGCTACGGCCGTCGCGGACAGGGGGCAACAGTTGTCGGCTGCCCCATCGCAGCAGCCCAAAAAGCTGCCGACCGGCGGATCCTCGCGGTAGGCGGCGTGGTAGGAGTCCGGGTACGGCTCCTGCAGGCTCGGCCGGACAGGTGCTTCAGGTGCCTGTCGGCCGGCCACGTGGGTGTGCAGTGCAAGGCGGAGGTGACGGTCGGTGACCGTTGCTTCCGCTGCAGCTAACCCGGTCACAGGGCCGGTAATTGCGAAGCTCCGCCGCACTGTTTCAGGTGTGCGGCGGAGGGCAAGCCGGCCGACCATAGGGTTGGCAGCAAGGCCTGCACCCGCGGGGAGCCGCCGCCGCGAGGCGGGCGTTCCGCCAATGGTTCGGGGCGGGATGCGGAGATGGTTCCATAATGGATCCTCATCTCCGCATCCTGCAGGCGAACCTGGGCCACGGTGTCGATGCTCAGGCACTTCTGCTCCAGAGCATGGCACAGTGGTCCATCGACGTCGCCGCTGTCGCCGATCCATACACTCACCGGCCCCTCGGGCCCGCCTGGGTGGTCGACCTGGATGGATCGGCGGCACTGGTGCATAGCGCCGCTGCGGGTGCCCCTCCCCTTGTCGTGATCGCAAGGGAGCATGGCATCGTAGCGGCGCGGATGGGGGAGATTGCGGTCGTGGCCGTTTATTTCACGCCGAGATCACACCGACTCATAGGGCAGTATCGGCGGTCGCTGGAGCGGCTGACCGACGTCGTCAATGCCTGCACGCCTCGTCCGGTTCTTGTGCTCGGGGACTTCAACGCCTGGTCTCAGGCCTGGGGTTCCCGGCGCACAAACGCGCGGGGCAGGGCTCTGGAGAGCTGGGCCGATTCTCTCGGCTTAGTTCTCCAGAATCGCGGGGCCGAAGCCACGTATATGGCCACGTTTGTGGCGGGGGAGCGCAGTTCGATCGTAGATCTTTCGTTCGCGAGCGCTTCCCTGTCACTCCGCGTGCGGGGCTGGCGTGTCGCCGCGGAGGTGGAGACACTGTCGGATCACCGATACGTTCGGTTTGATGTCTCCCCTCCCCCGAGCGATGCGCCAGTCATTTCGGCCCAACGCGAGCCGCGCTGGGTGTTGGGGCGATTGAATCGGGAGGACCTCCTGGAGGCCGCCATCGTACAGGCCTGGGCCATTACGCCGGACAGGCCTGTCGACATAGACGATGAAGCGGCGTGGTTCCGGGAGGCCATGACGCGGGTCTGCGATGCGAGTATGCCTAGGGCTCCAGCCTATAATCCGAGGCGTCGGGTCTACTGGTGGAATGCGGAGATCGCGAGGCTGCGTATGGCCTGCGTGATCACGCACCGCCGGTGGGCCCGATTCCGTAGGAGGCGTACTCGTCCCGCAGACTCGGAGCCCCGATTGGCGGAGCTTCACGAGGGATACAGGGAGGCCCGGAATGCTCTCCGAGCGGAGATCAAGCGGTCAAAGGCCGCTTGTTACCGGGAGCTCCTGGAGACGCTGGAGCGGGACCCATGGGGGCGGCCTTACCTTATGGTAAGAGAAAAGCTGCGCCCCCGGGCCCCTCCGCTGACCCAGGTGCTCGAACCGGCATGGCTCGGAGGAGTGGTGGAATCCCTGTTCCCGGCGCGAGCGGAACATGTTCCGCCGCAGATGGCTCCGCCGCCTCGGTCGCCTACGGCGCCCAGTGTGGTGATTGACGACGACGTGCCCGAGGTCACTTGGGTGGAACTGGAGCTGGCGGTGCGAAGGCTTAGGGCCAAGAAAAGCACCGCCCCGGGACCCGACGGCATTCCAGGCCGCGCGTGGGTCCTAGCTCTAGGGGAAGACGGCCTCGAACCCCGACTGAGAGGGTTCCTCAGCGCATGCTTGGAGCGGGGCCAGTTTCCGAAGATGTGGAGGACGGGGAAACTGGTCCTCATCCGCAAGCAGGGACGCCCGGCGGACGAGCCGTCCGGGTACCGGCCCATAGTGCTGCTCGACGAGGTGGGCAAACTCTTTGAAAGAGTTATTGCAAAGCGCCTCGTCGAGCATCTCTCTAGAGTGGGGCCGGACCTGGCGAACACCCAGTTTGGGTTCCGCCGGTGGCGTTCCACTGTGGATGCCATCATGCGCGTGAGGACTCTGGCGGGGGATGCGGTTGCCCGGGGCGAGGTGATGTTGGCGGTGTCCTTGGACATCTCCAACGCCTTCAACACCTTGCCCTGGAGTTGCATCAGGGAGGCACTCGTGTACCACGACGTGCCTCTTTACCTCCGCCGCATAGTCGGGGCGTACCTGACGGAGAGAGCCGTCATCTACCCAAGTTCGACGGGAGTCGGTAGGCGTGAGATGTCGTGCGGTGTTCCACAGGGGTCGGCCCTGGGGCCGCTCCTGTGGAACATCGGTTACGACTGGGTGCTTCCCGGTGACTTCGCGTACGGGGCCACCGTCACGTGTTACGCAGATGACACGCTGGTGACGGCGAGCGGGGCTACGCACCGCGAAGCGACCCTGAGGGCCACGACCGCGGTTGCTCAGGTCGTCGACAGGATCCGGCGGCTGGGTCTCGAGGTGGCTCTGCACAAGTCCGAGGCCATGTTCTTTCATGGCCCTCGGCGCAGGCCAGGCCCGGGAGCCAGCCTAACAGTGGGAGGCACTCCCATCGACATCAAGCCCCGGTTGAAATACCTGGGGCTAGTGCTTGACGGTCGATGGGACTTCGGACAGCACTTCCGAAGTCTGCGCCCCAAGTTGGTGCTCACGGCGAATGCTTTGGGCCGGTTGTTGCCCAACTTGAAGGGCCCAGAGGCCTCCTGCAGGAGACTCTACGCGGGTGTCGTGCGGTCCATGGCCCTATACGGGTGCCCCGTGTGGGCGGACACCCTGGAGACCAGATTCATGCCTCTGCTCCGTACGGCGCAGAGCACGATAGCCTCCAGGGCCATCAGGGGATACCGCACGATATCCTTCGAAGCGGCGAGTCTCCTGGCCGGATCGCCACCGTGGATCCTGGAAGCGAGGGCCCTTTCGGCACTATATCAGTTCCGAAAGGAGGCGCGGGAGCGGGGATTCGATCCCGAGCCCGAGGATATTCGGGCCGAGAAATCCCGGCTCCACCAGGTCATGGTGGCCGAGTGGGAGCGACGACTTGGGCAACCACGCGCAGGGCACGCCGTCATTGCGGCGGTAAGGCCCATCATGGGGGAGTGGCTAGAGAGGCCACACGGTAGCCTCTCGTACCGTCAGACGCAGATTATCACCGGGCACGGTAGCTTCGGGCGGTATCTGCATCTGATGGGTATAGAGCCAACGCCCGAGTGCCATCACTGCGACGCGAGCGTGGACTCGGGGCTGCACACGCTCACCGAGTGCCGAGCGGCTCGGGCGTCGGAGGGCGCAGACTGACCTCCGCCCCCCATGAGCGCGGGCCTGAGGGTGACGGGTGGAGCCGCCCGTCACCCTAGCAGAAGCAGGCCACGGCGGCGGCGCGCATCGTAGGACGATGCGCGCCTCCCCACACCGGGGTTGAGTCGGGGACCGCGTGGTCCCCCCCTTCCCGAGGAGGGCCAGACCGAGAGGGATGGCCCTGGGTCAGCCGGGGTGCGAGGGATATGTCGCATGACAACCTCACCTTCGGCCTAGCACTACGACCCAGAAACGGCGTGCGGTTTAGTCGGTTCGAGTCCGACATAACCTCCCCCTCCGGCTCCGGAGGGGTGGGTATCCGCACGTAAAAAAAAAAAAGGCATGTACAACTGGTATATAGTACATATATACCCCTATTTGTCACAATTATTTATCTCTTTTGTAGATTTATCAGAAATCATATCTGAATATGAGAAGTGATCGTTATCTAAAATACTTAGGCCAAAATTCACCAGAGAAAATGTTAAATGAAAATCATTGAGGGAATTCATTTTTATCCTATATTTTACCAGTTAGTGCAATTGGCAAAATTCCTAAGTTATTGGAAGCAACATAAGAAGCATCTAATGTCGAAATTACTAGTTTTCTGGTCCAGAGGTTTAGGCTGCTGTCTGTCTTAAAAAGTAATCCATATTAATATTACTAGCTGTCGCCCGCGGCTCCGCCCGCGTGGATGTCGGTTATCGCGAATCGGACTATAATTTGAGATTTAAACTATCCTATCTCTCAAGTTGGATCGAACTGCACATGGTGTGCGAATTTTATTATAATCGGTTAAGTGGTTTAGGAGTCCATTCAGGACAAACATTGTGACACGAGATTTATATATATTAAGATTACAAATTGTAAAAAGGCAATCCTCAAACTATAACGAACCAATCACATGCCAGAATCTAATATGAGTTGGCCATTTTGTCTTCGAGTGAAAATAGGTGAATGACGCGTGTATCTCCGTTGGCGAGCAAAATTCCAACTTCAATTCATCAGTTTTGTTTTGTTTAAAACCACACAGGTAAGTGAACACTTATGATATTTAATTAACCAATTAAGCATATTATTTTAGTTGACATTTATGGAGATGCAAGTTGATTGGAACACATTGAGATTTTTGTTTGACTTATCATATTTGAAGTGCCTTTCAAAGCTTAACGGTTTTTCATTTTTGTTATGCTTTTAGTCAAGTTGCATAAATGAAATAACAAAAATGAAGTAATCAATCACATTGCTGATAAAATGTTATTATTAGAGCATCATACAATATTATAATTTTTTTATATTTGAGTGTATTTTTTATAAAATATGAATATATTTTATAGAACATGCTTTCTGTTTTCATCAGGTTCGTTTGTCTGCCTGCTTCGCTATTATCCGTCGATGAGCCTTTCAGTATTACTCCAATAAAGATAGGATTTGACTAACAAATAGTTTCTAGCAGCAATTTTCTTTAGGAAATCGTTGATGGAGGTTACTGGCACTCTAAATTTAGTCATCTCTAAAGTAGCTTTTCATGAGAGAGAAAAAACCCGCAACCCGATTTTTTATTATAAAGGTGCGGGGGCTAGTATCATCTATATTTAATTAATAACGTTTTTGTTATAAAGGTCATTTTAAATGATTTTCACCCATAAACCCGCTCCGTGGTAAAGACTGCGGATGCAACCGAGATCATAGGATAATGACGATGATAGCAAGTTAGGTGTTTATTTTTAGGAATAAACCATAAAAATAAAATTTGGAATCGTTTTCACAATCACATACTAGTTTCTATGAGCAGTGATTTACAAAAACTATAAAAAATGATGTTGTTTTCCTGTTAAGATACAAAGAAAAGACGAAAAGCAGCCAAATCTTCCTATTTTATGCATGATCCTGGTCTTGTTTATAAGTTGAAATGTCTGCTGCTTTACGTAGGTAAGGTAGGTATGTACAATATAATTTAATATAAATACAACAATAGTTTTAGACTATAAATAGACCCATACTTGCTAACGACAGGTATATATTATGCTCAAACAAGAAGAAAAACGATTTGATTGTTATACAATGCGTCGTTCCCCAACACTGTTCACCTTTGAACCAATACTAAGTACTGTGTGTATTTCGCCGGTTTTACCATTGTTAATTTTTTATCGGTAACATATTGGGTTATTTGTGAAAAACTAGTAATAGAGTATATTTCTTCGATTTCCTGCAGGAGTCGACATAATAAAGTTATAGTGCTGGTTGATACTTATTAGTAAATACGGTAATCATTTGTATAAAATTTATAAATAAACACAATTTTAATGCTACTAGATAAACTACTAAACCATAAAAATACGTTACTTAAATGGACACTTGTAATGATTAGGTACCGGATAATGAGGAACAGAGAAAGCCCACTTAAATTAATTTAATTAAACAGCTTACTGTTCCACAACATAACGTACACAAGCCTTACTTTCTTAATAATTTAATTTATTCTAAAAACAGTGCCTTTAAATTCACACTTTGGAGAAATACTGATGCGAAAAACCAGTACCTACCGACATGACCTTGTTCTGGGATGACAAGACAATAATTTAGCTAACCAGCACCAAGTTCAATGCCTGCTACACAATTATAAAGAAACTACTGATCTAAATGTATACCTACACTGTAGGTACAGACCTCTCCTCGATAACCACGCTATGTAACTAAACATAAACCGAAACACTTAATGTGTTATTTAAGTACAGAACGCAAATACAGAACATATTTTTAGCATCATGGCAATGAGGGTTAATTTCTATTAATTTAGAGGTAATAAAACAGACATGGGGTCTAGGTAGCTTCAGTTTTAATTTTCACGTGAAAGCCTTCAGGTACAATCGCCCTCAGAAGTTGTCGGTGATTAACAAACTTAGAAACGTCTGTACATTGAAATAAAACTAAATAATGAAAAATTCTACATAGGACAAATTCAACAATATTATTGTTAAATTAATGTATGCTATTAATTAATGTGATAAGGTACCGATGATGACTATACCATTTTGATATGAGCACGACATAGCGGTTATAACCCCCGGTGGATCTCGACCCCGTTTTTTTGTCAGAAGAGAAAACCCCTTCTCCTCTTGAAAAGTCCGTGCGAAACAGGCACACGCTACCTCCTCTACCACATTAATAAAATAATGGTCAACCTAAGCCATAAGGCCACCTGAATGAAGATTTTTGCCGCACAACTCCGAAGTTTGATAAATAATTTTCGGATATGAATCAAAAAAAAAAATACTGAACAGGATTCAACGTATCCTATGCTATTATATTACAATTAAAATGACATGCTTCTGTTTTAACTAACTCATTATTTTTCGATTTTGCTTACCAACGATTTAATCTTCCAAAATCTTTTATGGATCGTTTGACAACCTCATGCCTATATTTTTGAAATTAAAATGGATTGTGAATCTAAATGCAAAACAATGGATATCATAATCCGAATTAGATAAAAGGATTAGTCATAAACAACAAAAAATATTTCGTAACGGATATTAAATTCAAGGAAGCTAGGTTATTGTACAATAAATCGTTTTTATGGTATCTATAATAAAATTATAGACGCACAAAAGATAAATTTAACACGTGTCTGTCTATTCAACTGAAGTGCTGAACATCAACAATGTCAGCACCACAGAAATGCCAGCTATGTTCGTATTTAGTGCGGTTGACCATCCATAAACTCACCGCAATCATGCAAACAGACTAACACAATCAGCCGAATACCACAGAGCCACAGACGGCCTTAAAATATAGCAGCAGATATAAATAAGTAGGTACGTCTGCCTCACCGATCTCGCCAACTTATCTCGCAAACATGCCCCCTATCTCTCTCTCCAGACTTTCATCTTTAGCAATGCATATTGTGAATTAAACATGCTTTCTCGCCAGTCCATTATTTTCCAAAAAAACATCCACAGGCGTTCAAAATTCCGAAACAAGCGAAATGACCTTGCATTGTTAGTCTTCCAGGCGCTTTGGCATAATGATTATGTGGATTTGATAAAAGATTACATACCTAAGTGACCATATATTACATATAACATAAGTGACAAGAGAAACAAAAAGCTTACATAGTTGCAACCTCAGGCCGTAGGAAGAAAATTGTTTTGTTGGAGCTGCACTAAGTATATTCACAAAAAAATCTTTCGAGTAAATAAGTGCATACAATATCTTTTCGGAGTACATGCAAGTTAAATAGGCATCGAAATCTGGTCGATCAGTTCAGTAGTTTTCAAAAAATAGCCTAAAAAGTTTAGGGATATGTTTACTGTTGTTATGATGCGGCTGAGTTAGTAAACTTTCTTCGTATTAGGTGTAAAAACAATTCAGATAAACTTTTGCAATTAGAATTCTCAGAAGAATTAAGTTGAACGTAAGTGCTGTCGTAAACTAGTATTATTTCATCCTACAGCAATGCCTTACATCGCACCTGTTGATTGAAAGCTATAAACTACTTCATTTGAAACAGTACCCACCTAGTTTGAATGTTTATTGCTCCATCATAATCAGCATCTCTCACTTCCAATGCTTTCGCCTCAGAACCCGGTGCTCACTTTCCTTTTTATGTTTTTTAGCTACTACGGGAGCGATGGCCGTTTGACCTTTGAGTCTGAGACCACTGAGTACCTGCTAGCCTGCAGGCATCGAAGATCTTATTGAGACCTCGTTCACCCCACCTTTCTATAATTTTGACTACCATGGTTTTGATCACCGGTTTGACTCCCTGCCCAGAGCAAATATGTGTTCTTTTTTATGAATAATATCAACGTCTCCTCAGCTAAGGGCAAGCTTTATAAGCAAAATCCATCGATCTTCGAATTCTTCCAAGGGTTTTTTTTTGCGCTAATATCTAAAAACATTATATTATATGGGAAAATAACAATAAATATTAAAGTAACATTATATTAAAACATATTGTATTGTCGGTAACCGCTTACCACCGAAGTTGTAGGTATAATAAAAATACTATAGCTATGTCAAGTATTAAGAAAAAACGAAGAAAATATTTAAGCTTGATACCTTGAGATAAGACTTCGATCAGGTCTTTTGAGGCTTGTATATAAATTGACAACATTTAACTAAAGTAGGTTTTGTTTGTTACCCAAAAAGGAAAAGGTGCCACCTACATTAAAGACTATTAAATTGATCCATATAAGAGCCAGCTCTGCTAAATATAAATATAATTAGGGTGCCAAATATAGTTAGTAGCTAAGCCACGCTTGATTGACTATTCCGAATAGCTGCTTCGAAATATGTAAATCACTGTACTTGCCTTTTTATTTTCATATGAACTCTCAGAGCAAGTTTTTATGGAGTTTTATGGCATCACTCAATAAATAAGTTGCAATATAATTTAGTTAACATAACTTTAATTAAAATAACTTTCCTATAATGGTATAGGAAAGTTATTTGTTCATAAATCTAGGGACATTTGCATTTATGAACAACTCTAAGTTGTTGTACTATTAAAATTACATCGCTCATGAAAGTTAAGAGTAGGTATTTAATCTTCATAGAGGTGGCAACAATGTTTCCGGAAACTGGGTGACATTTAAAGTATCGAGCGACCCAACGGAAGATGTATTAGATGCACCGCACCCCAATACTAGTCGGCTTGGCACTCCTGACCTAATAACTACCTACCGAAGTAGGCTAACAAGATGCGCTTATTGTACCTACATAAATCCTAAATATGTGATGTGTACTGAACACTTGGTACCTACCTGTAATGATATGACGTTTTTAATAACATAAATTCGTTCAGTAGTTTAAAGAATGTTCTCAATAAATCGCCGCTGAAACATTTCTGACAAGCAAATCACAGTCTAAGTAAATAAAATAAAAGAATGTGTAAAAATAACGAGATTTCTTTGGAAAATGTCTCTGCGTAAGTGAGTGGCGCTTGTTACAGTGCCGAAATTTCCGCATTCTCGTGCTAAGAAAACATGGTGAATATCTCGATAATAGAATTTTATTACAATATTACCTTGTCAATCAAAGGTATAAGACCTTTGGGAATCACATGGTCATTTACATTAATAGTAAAACACTCGCCGGGTTAAATATCCCGGCGGGTGTTTACTATTAATGCAATATTAAGTATTTGAATATTACCACTGTGCCGCACTATTCCGTACTTGTATCGTATAGCACCTAATCACGGAGTACGGAAAGGAGCACCGAACTGTGACATCTTGAGTTTACTATTATCATATACCAGCCAGAAATTCTGTACCAAGTTAACAATCACAGCAAAAAACTTTGGAAGTTTACAGTTTCTTAGTTCTTTGTTTCCTTTTTCGTTACTTTTGTTTTATTTTAAATATGACGATATACCAACGCGTATGTGGAGCTGAATGCTCTCAGCAATGAAGTGTAAAATTTTAATCGCATGGTTCAACGTCACGAACCTATTTACTAATATTAAAGCATTGTTTTTAAATATTTTACTCTAACTTTTGTCCGCACTTCCGCCACGGAGAAATTTAAAGTTCGCCATTAAGTTTTGTTTTGTTTTTAACAAACGCTTAAACAAACAAAAAAAGCTTAAATAAATAAAACAAAAAGCTTCTGTAAAGTGTCAGGTAACTTTTAGAAAAAGATCGCCGAAATCGTCAAACTCTTTCTCAAGTTATAGCGTGATTACGGGAATCAGGGCTTTATTTATGCATAGGGATAAAGCTGAGTCAGCCTGTGACCACGGCCGGTGTAACCTGGTCGAAACGTCAGGCAATCAAAGGTATGTAAGTACCTATACCATGATCGCGTTAATTAACGTTTTCCTAGTTATAAATCGTTTAAGTTGAGAAGTCGCAATTATCGATCAAAACCGAAGGCTTTCGTGTCGAGGTCTCGAGGTACTGAGAGAAGTTTCGCGAGAAATAGGAACGCGCTGATTTCCTTAGGATCGGCGGTCTGTTACATAAAGCCCTCGTAACGACATTCCACCATCGCCGTCGTGTCAATCTACATTCTAGGCAAATAGGAAACCGTGTTTGAAGAACACGCTGCTCACTTTGGTTAGTAAATATAATTATCCACAGGGAAGTATGAAGACGTAGCCTGTGTCTGTCCAAAATGCAAGCTTACAAAAATTCCAAAAAAATATATTTTATAAATATTTTTCAGAATCATTCAATAACTTTAGAATTTACTTTGTAGTAGGTATATGGCAGCGACATTACTTTTTTAATTCATTATTTATTTAATAACTAGGTATTTTATACCTGCAGTGGCTACAATACATAAAATGTTTTACAACCAACTGTGCGACTGTGTACCTAATACTAATTTTCTGTAGAAAAGCAGACATCCCATATAATGTATATAGCATAATACATAGAAGCGAGCGTAGCAATCTTTGAAGCTTAAAACACCCTGATTCCATCCCAAGGGTAGTAGAGACCATAAAGTTTAAGTGATTACTATGATTACCCGTGCGTTGTAAACTTAGTATAATTGTAAGGCTTACAAGGAGTTGGTCTGTCAGCGCAAGGAAATCAATAATTTTCACAATACATACGGAATCGGCACGAATTTTAGAGAAGAGATTGCATAGGTATAAATATAATGCCTTTAATATAGCAGTTAATAAGAATACAATCAAAACGAAAAAAAAAAAAACATTTTCAGTTAGATAGATAGATAAATATACGATTACTGGGTGCAAAATGCTGAAATACGCACAATATTTTCCTCTGATCTACCCTAAGAGTCGAAGTCATACTCGAGTTGAGCTATCGCCACAAACACCATATTTACTTGGTACTAATTCTCAATGTGCAAGAGTGTGTAAGACGATCAACAGACGCAGTGATCAAATTGATCTTCACTTTTTTTTTTACGTGCGGGAAATCCCCGCGGATACCCACCCCTCCGGAGCCGGAGGGGTAGGTTATGTCGGACTCGAACCGACTAAACCGCACGCGGTCTCTGGGTCGTAGTGCTAGGCCGAAGGTGAGGTTGTCATGCGACATATCCCTCGCACCCCGGCTGACCCAGGGCCATCCCTCAAGGTCTGGCCCTCCTCGGGAGGTGGGGACCACGCGGTCCCCGACTCAACCCCGGTGTGGGGGGGCGCCACCGTGGCCTGCTTCTGCTAGGGTGACGGGCGGCTCCACCCGTCACCCTCAGGCCCGCGCTCATGGGGGGCGGAGGTCTGTCTGCGCCCTCCGACGCCCGAGCCGCCTTCGAGCGCGTGCAGCGATGTCAGCGAGTCTTTCTCGCTCATCGCGCCGCGCCCGCTCTGCTGTCTCCTTCGCGAGCATGACCTGCTCGCAGAATGAGGCGCTGGCCGCCCACGCATCCGCGCAGCGGACCATCGCCGCGAGCAGGGTGGAGAGCGTGAGCACTCTCACTCCCAGGGCCTGCACAAGCTCCCGCCTCGGCGTCTCGAACGCCGGACACTCGGTGAGCGTGTGCAGCCCCGAGTCCACGCTCGCGTCGCAGTGATGGCACTCGGGCGTTGGCTCTATACCAATCAGATGCAGATACCGCCCGAAGCTACCGTGCCCGGTGATAATCTGCGTCTGACGGTACGAGAGGCTCCCGTGTGGCCTCTCTAGCCACTCCCCCATGATGGGTCTTACCGCCGCAATCACGGCGTGCCCTGCGCGTGGTTGCCCAAGTCATCGCTCCCACTCGGCCACCATGTCCCGGTGGAGCCGGGATTTCTCGGCCCGAATGTCCTCGGGCTCGGGCTAGAATCCCCGCTCCCGCGCCTCCTTTCGGAACTGATATAGTGCCGAAAGGGCCCTCGCTTCCAGGATCCACGGTGGCGATCCGGCCAGGAGACTCGCCGCTTCGAAGGATATCGTGCGGTATCCTCTGATGGCCCTGGAGGCCATCGTGCTCTGCGCCGAACGGAGCAGAGGCAGGAATCTGGCCTCCAGGGTGTCCGCCCACGCGGGGCACCCGTATAGGGCCATGGACCGCACGACACCCGCGTAAAGTCTCCTGCAGGAGGCCTCTGGGCCCTTCAAGTTGGGCAACAACCGGCCCAAGGCATTCGCCGTGAGCACCAACTTGGGGCGCAGACTTCGGAAATGCTGTCCGAAGTCCCATCGACCGTCAAGCACGAGCCCCAGGTATTTCAACCGGGGCTTGATGTCGATGGGAGTGCCTCCCACTGTAAGGCTGGCTCCCGGGCCTGGCCTGCGCTGAGGCTGATGAAAGAACATGGCCTCGGACTTGTGCAGAGCCACCTCGAGACCCAGCCGCCGGATCCTGTCGACGACCTGAGCAACCTCGGTCGTGGCCCTCAGGGTCGCTTCGCGGTACGTAGCCCCGCTCACCGTCACCAGCGTGTCGTCCGCATAACACGTGAAGGTGGCACCGTACGCGAAGTCACCCAGTCGTAACTGATGTTCCACAGGAGTGGCCCCAGGACCGACCCCTGCGGAACACCGCACGACATCTCACGCCTACCGACTCCCGTCGAACTTGGGTAGATGACGGCTCTCTCCGTCAGGTACTATGAAGACTATGCGGCGGAGGTAGAGAGGCACATCGTGGTACACGAGTGCCTCCCTGATGCAACTCCAGGGCAAGGTGTTGAACGCGTTGGAGATGTCCAAGGACACCGCCAACATCACCTCGCCCCGGGCAACCGCATCCCCCGCCAGAGTCCTCACACGCATGATGGCATCCACAGTGGAACGCCACCGGCGGAACCCAAACTGGGTATTCGCCAGGTCCGGCCCCACTCTAAGATGCTCGACGAGGCGCTTGGCAATAACTCTTCCGAAGAGTTTGCCCACCTCGTCGAGCAGCACTATGGGCCGGTACCCGGACGGCTCGTCCGCCGGGCGTCCCTTCTTGCGGATGAGGACCAGTTTCCCCGTCCTCCACATCTTCGGAAACTGGCCCCGCGCCAAACATGCGCTGAGGAACCCTCTAAGTCGGGGTTCGAGGCCGTCCTCCCCTAGAGCTAGGAATTGATCTTCACTTTGAGTCTTTGGTTAAATTAGGTCGATTCTCATGGGTTTGGCTGATTTTGAATGATGGCTCAGTTTGCTTTTGGTGTAAGTTTAAAAGACTGCATTGGTTCTAAACACTTTTTTGTTTAATACTTGTATTAATTAGTGTGTTTGTAAACGAATAACTTACTTTTAATTTATTTTGTGTATACTCATAAGCGGAGTTTACCTATAAGTGATTGTTGCATTATGATCTGCAATCGTTGCATGAATTTAGCGTAAGTTTTTTATGTAAACAATTGTTGGTGAATCTAAATTAATAAAATAAAATCAGCAAAATATTCTATCCATACATTTCCTAGTATGAATATATCTTCTTCTCACATAGCATCCATGTAACAACTAGCTGATGAAGAGTGCTCAAGTTGTAACCTTAATGCTGAATAGCGCAACGTCAGACGAAGAATAGAGAATCAGTGATATGACTCTACCTCGGTATAACAGTTTCCTCGGTATAATCGATCCTGTTGCACGACCACTCGTACTAGATTCTTACAAAAGGCTTGCGTTCAGTAATTAATTCCTTTGATGGAAATAAAGAGCACCGTGTCGCACACGCGGCATCTTAGTACCTAATCAAATCATTTTATTACATGAAATTGTCTGATAAATTTAAGTATAAATACTGAGAGAGAGGAAAATTGCGACCCTATCATTAAGGCTCGTTTATTTTTCCGCTTCATATAGCGAACGACAATTTAGTCAAAACAAGCAATCACTTGTCAACCGGATGGACACCGATTTGGCAGGCAATAATTTAATGATTAAGTTTGCAGATACCTAAGTACCTATTTCCTCCTATATACCTTCTCTCCCGTTTTATCATTTGGTCTGGTTGGAATTGACTTTTTGCTTTAGAATAATTGACAACAAAATAATAGGTACAGTCAACGTCAAAAATATCTTGAATACAAAGGAAAAAATAGAAGAGGGAAAATGATAGGACACCTGATGAGACACGATGAGTTAATAAAGAATATAATGGAAGGAAAAGTTGAGGGTAGGAGAGGAAGAGGAAGACCTCGGAGGAGCATATGGAACAAATAAAGGAGAAGGGTAACGTCATGTCGTATCAGGAAGTCAAGAATAGGGCAATGGATAGGAATAAATGGAAGTTACTCCACAGACAAGAGCGAGGCTCTTAAATTTAAATGAACAAAGTCTTGAAATGATCTTGAAACCAAGGTATTGTGGGTTATTCCAACTGTTTATTGATTTGAATTGTATTAACTAAAGATGTGTACCAATTATCAGAACAATCAGTCAACAGGAAGGGAGGGAAACCAAGGCATTAAGATTATTTTAAGTACTTTGTTCATCAAGATCGATCTGATGCTGACTGTACCAAAAAAAGTGAATAGAACAGCGAAGCACGTTTTCGCGCAGAAGTTCTTAAACGCATTAAACTTCCATGGGCAGAATGTCTACGTGCCGTCATAGTTTTACCGTAACAACTTTCAGTAACAAGGTCTCATTAAGGAAACCGACATTTTGTTATTGAAGTCGCATAATATTTAACTAACTTGTGCTTTTTGATAATATGAAATAAGTTATATAATTACTATAAATGTGTTGAACTATAATAAAAATAAACTAAAAAGATATGTTCCGATAGAATCGATAAAATGTCTAATACAGAAATCAGGTCTATGAATGTCACCAATTGGTAGATCTTAAATTACAAAAATAATTAAAACGCTGTAAACGTAACTAAACTATACCAACCCTTCGATCTTTATACTCACGAAGAATTTAACTGAAGCCACTTAGCCGAGATTGCTTGCAACACACGATATTTGAACGCCCTTGAGTGAAATGCTGCAGAACATTCCACTAGCTGATTATCCGCATATCCTACGGCAGGGATGTGAATAATGTACAGTCGACAAAATCGATAGTATTCCACCTTTTCATACTTTATATGTAAAGGTGGGATACTATTAATTTGGTCGAATGTACATTCACTGACATTAAGAGCGAGAATGATCGTAATGGTACCTAATGCAGCTTGGCTATGTTGTCAACCCGAGCATACTTTCAAATGTTTCAACAAGAAGTAGGTAAAAACAAGCTTTGAAAATAATAAAATTCATATCAATTTCAAATTATGGGCCGATAAACCAGAACCCAGCTGTATCATTATGACGTTAGTTATTCATTATATATTAATGCTTGCAGCAAATACTGCGTTATCGCCACACCTGATCTTTGAGAACCATTAATTAATTATCTTGAAACATTACCTAAACGTATTATTAGTGGAACGAGAAATAAAGTTTTAATGTGCGTTTTAGCTCCGGTATTGCACGGTCGGGTTGCGCGCGCGCCGCCAATGCGTGGTGCGGCATTGCGTCGCGCCCGCAGCCTCCGGCGAGGACCACGGTCGTAGCGCATTCCCGATAGGTACCTTGAATTGTGCCTTTTAAATGTTTGAAGTTAATAAACCCATTAATACAGTATTGCACGTAGAATGGTTAGTTTGTTTTGAAGGAGTCCTCTGTACAAGTGTAATACTTACTAGTTTTTACTATGGACATAATCTGAGACACAGTAATGAGTCTCGAGAAATCCCAGGTAAAGTTTATGTTGGCCTGAAATAAGAGGCTAATACTGCCCCGTCTAGCCCTTCTTTTCATGCTGCTAAAACTAGAGCCCTACCACCTATAAGCCATGCACTTTCCCTATGCCTAGGGTTACCAGATCTCCGGATTTGTCCTGAGATCTCCGGATTTTTGGACTCATCTCAGGATTGCGGCCGGATTTTGCAAGTCTCAAGAAATCTCAGGATTTTTTAGAATAATACAACATATTACATAGTACATTTAAAAAAAATTATATTCTTTTTTAATATCGGCAGCTCCCTTGTACTTAATTGAAAAATAATTGTTTCATATTGAACAAAAGATTTCGGTAGGTTCTCTCTCCTCCTTCATATTCGGATTTTTTTTCTTTTAAACTATCAGTGATTGTACAGCTATACCGTGGTCGAGGACGGTAGTTATATGACGTGCAATGCGCCAACAGTATTTGACAAAAATGATAATACAGCCACACATAACAACTAATAGATAATCACGACTTTTGAAAAAAAAAGTAGCTTTTTTGCACAATTTCTGAATCTGTAAGAAATCTCAGGATTTTTCAATGGAACTCAGGCTTTTTCTCCGCACTTTTGATTTTTCCATCTGGTAACCCTACCTATGACCCATCCTGTCGTTATCCTGTTGCATTCAAAGCTTGCACTTTAGAGATCAGGACCCGCTCCACCACGGTTTCCCCTCCTACGCTTCCTCCTTCTGGGCCTCGATTCTACTAAAGTAAAACCATTGTCATACCACAGACACTGTAAGGATTACCCATTTAATTTTAAACTTTAAAAATTATGTTTTTAAAGTCTTATATTAAATGGCTCTTTGTAGAGTGAATGAAATAAAGTATAAAATTTAATGCCATTTATCGCTGTGCCTGTGGTGTGACAGTCGATTTTGCTTTAGCAGAATCGATGGCCTGCCCCTCTAGACAAGTGGCAATTCGCTTACCGGCGTTGATGGAATAGAATGACGAATGTATGGGATTTGACATATTTGACATGCGTTAACGATTGTCATGTACGTCAAATCCCATATATTCGTCATTCCATTTCACCAAACGCCAGCTAGCGAATTACCACTTGTCTAGAAGGGCTGATGTCTAAGCTTTTACGTGAGCTATTGATGTCCGACCTCAAAGGTATATAAACCCGCTGGTGAATTTGGTTTGAGTCCCGGCGATTTTGGTTTATTGGTTTATTGGTCATTATTGCCGATAAAAAGAGTTTTATTTGAACTTGTAACATTTGTGTATACTTTCGACAATACCGCTATATGAATGATGTCATTTCCTTATAACTCACCCGAAGGTCGGAGCTTCCTGATGACGTGGAGGTACTGGTGCTGTCCAACGTACCGTTGTAATACATATTCAATGCTCAAACTAAACGTTTCTTAAAGTTCATTGAGTTCACAAAAATATATGGTTCATCACAACACTCCGTTGTCACACGTAAACACTGACTTCTCTTGAGCTTTCTGTTTGCTGTACAGTTAAGCACAATTGACGAGACGCCAACAACATACGCAATGTTTTAATATGACGTCCACATCTTAATTAATACTTGACACCATTCAAACCCTTTGGAACGTATTACATACATCACTTCACAACTAACAATACTACAATACATGTAAGTACATATATACCTAGAAATTAGAATATATAACGTACAATGAGTACAGGTTATATAAACTGGGGTATATTTACTAACAACTGCTAATCAGTCAGTCGCTGGCTGAGTACAGTCGCGCACAACACCTGTGTGTATATGGTGCAATGGCATACGTGACTCAAGAAGTTATTTATCGATAAAACTGAAACACCACAGTGTTATCGTGTGTGATCGTCACAAGTAGTTATATATAGTACTGTTTTTGTATGATAACAAAAAATCGCTTTCACCTTGAACGATTTGAACAAATACCATATTCAACTTTGATATGATTTGATACATTAACTATATCTAAAGTGTGTAGGATTTCTGAGCTAGAAAAAAATATAGAGTTTAATTCGTTTATATCAAACAACAAATTATATTTATTTTATTCATGGCAATATCATTAGATAGTGATTTAAGTTTGTCATTAGTCACTATCGGAACAATTCACGGATTTCTAAGTAGTGGAACATACCCGGTACCTAGACCGGGTATGTTCCACAACTAAGAAAGGTTTGTAGTAATTGGCACGCTCGCGCTCTGCAAGTTATTTATTTATGCTAATCTACATACTGTGTAAAGGAAAAGAAACATCATGCAGAAATAGAATCTCTGCTCAAAGAAATGCCATTAGTTAACTACCTAACTCTACAACTCAATAAATAAAACACTTGCTTGAAAAGTTTACTGAAACCTCACATATTTTGTACACTTCACTAGTAGAGTCTTAAAACAGTAAATTTAAGGTACATTTATCAAAATATTAGTATTAACTTAACATCACCCAAGACGCACAACCAGCGCTTAGTTCTTCTTATTCAGTTCATAGTGGTTTAAATGATAAAATATTTCAAGTTGATATAACATTCGCACAGATTTCGCGAGTTCGCTTGAGCACAACGGCCCACCGGTTAGCGTTATTTATAGAGCGACCGAGCTTTGCTATAAAAGGATTTTCTTTGAAAATAGGATGTTGTTTGCATTTGTGCGAATATGTATCGCGAAACGCAGATTAGGCGTGCGCGTGGGCCAGTCGGCGCGCGCGACGGCACTGTTCGCGCTCGTCGGAGGCTCCGGCGACGGTGCGTTGCACCTGACTCGCCCGCGCCCGCGGCTCCGGCCGCCTGCAGCTTCCACATCACTACCATCTAGATACCTATTACGGGACCCAATGTGCGGTCATGTCGCGCTGCGTCCCAGTCCACTCTACACACTTTCTTTACATTTAACAAGATGTCTAAACTTAATGGCAGTTATAATTCTTGGCAATTGCCTATCTGTGTATAAGATTATATGGATGCTTAAGTTCTACATTATTTATATTTACCTATACTAGAAATCTTATAGAAACATCACCTATGAACTCAATATTTCAATGCTTGGAAAAGGTATCTAGTTATTAAAATAAGGTATTAGTACTGAAATCTTACATGGAAAATACAGTAATACAGTAGGTTCTAGGTACTGTGTACACTTACATAGTAGGCAATTAATCATGTGATATGATTAGAAAATTAGGTTCATTTACTATAAAAAGCTTTAAGTCGTAAAGTTTCTCTGGAACAAAATAAATAGGTAGGTACCTAGAGAACATATAACCTTATAATAGTGACTGTAATGCTCTCAAGACTTCCTACAACGAATACAATAAGTACTCACTTTACATTTTATTATTTGCATTCAGCGCTGCGCTCCTGGCCATTTCGCTCACACCTTGCCAACCTATCGCACCACAATTTTACTGTCAACACCTTAAATACCTGATGAGAGGCATCTCTGATAAACTTAATTAGAAAAATTATTGAAAGCGCATCACTGTACTAACGTGTTCCTATCGGTAAACAAATACAATATATTTAATCTAAAGTCATACAAACATAATATTGTCGTTCATCAACTGCCGTTCTATAAGAGCCCTGTCGTTGACTGTTCTGCTGGTGATTATGGAGCGAGAAATATTAGGCCTAAATCTGCCAAAACAAGTTTGTTCAGGTGGCTGAATGTATGACGTCAACAGAACCGTTGACATCGGCCTTAACGGCACCGTACACAAGGACTCCCTTATTCTTCATCGTATTTTTGAAATGTGAATAGTCTTGTTTATATTCCAATATCCGTCAATACAAACTGGCGTTTCTTTTGTAACCTTGAGGTTTATTAAACTGTACTAAGGTCGCTTAACCAGTTTAAAGCCACAAATTAGAAACTAGTACGCCAGTTCTATTATCTATTCTATGACACTAATCCTTATATCAAGTACACAAATCATTCCTAATATTTCTACTACTTGTAGTATTTAAAGGATTCGTCAATGCGGGGCGTAAGCAATCTTGAAATCTGGCCTTTTAACCACGTTATGTCTTAGATTTATTATGCCTTCCATTTCGATGTCGATTTTTGCCATCATCTGGATTGCGAAAATAATAACTAATATCTATTTTCACCTAATGACCACCAACAACTAGAAAGTAACATGTGAATTATTGGGTTGTTCCATCCTTATCCCACCGAATAAGATAATATTACGAAAATCTCACTTTACGCACAGAGACGCTAAAAATACACTTCATTAACAGAAATACTTGACTTTAAAATGAGTTACAATCGCAGCGTAAGAGGTGCTCGCGCTCTGAACTTATGATTATCTTAACGAAAAGTAGCCTGTTCTGCAATTAAAATGTAGTACTTTTTCAATCGGCTTAAAAACAGGAGATTATTGCTAGATCGACATAAAGTAAGTAATTTTATTGGAAGTACACATTTTCAAATCACGTGTGATAAATCTATAGGGATTTCAAGCATTTTTTATATGGTTTTCTTACCCTCTTTGCGGTAAAGCTGCCAATTGTAGGTAAGTGCCAGTATTTTGCTATAAAAATTATAGCAACTGTATGTTCTGTATGTGTCTTATTGTGTACTTACAATAAAGAGTATCTAAAACTTACATTTCCTACGAGAATCTTCTCACGTTGGAGGGGTTAGGGCGAATGCGGCTAAGTAAATGCGGCTACTAATATTCTTTGAAATAAAGGTCCAAATTCTCCACTTAAAATGAACAAAAACAATGAGCACGTGATGTGATTTTAAGAGTTTAATTAAACGGCTGAAACAGCCGTTCTTGAAGAGTTTCCGCGGTATACATCTCTATTAATAAAGAAAATTGTTAAATTATTTTTGTTTAAATACTTCATAGAATAATGATAATAACAAAAAAAAAGAGCCGGTCAAGTGCAAGTCGGGTTCGCACATAGAGGGTTCCTACAAAACTAGATTAACGGACGTTTAAATTTGCTGCCACATAAATGGCTGTATCTTCTGATCGCATTGACTTAAAAGTTTCATTTTTTCACAGCTTTAAGACATCACAGATTTGGTATGTATTTCAACTTGATAACACCACGCATTCCTGAGAAAAAGGTCTTGACAGACAGACAGAGAACGAAGTGATCCTCTAAGGGCTCCACTTTTTTCTTTTGAAGTACAGAACCCTAAAAACGAAAAAAAAATGCAATTATATCTATGAAAACATCGAAAGTTTACGAGAATTCAATTCAATCAAAACTTTTTAAGTCTTAGCACTATGCCTTCCATTTCGATGTCTATTTTTGACATCATCTGGATGGCGACAGTATTAACCAACACCTATTTTCACCTAATGACCACCAACAACTAGTAGGCACCGTGTGAATTATTGGGTTATTCCATCCGCATCCCACCGAATAAGATAATTCTACGAAAATGCCACTTATCTATGGAAATCTCATTACTCAAACGTGGATTCACAAGCTAATTTACGCACAGAGACGCTAAAAATACACTTAATTAAAAGAAATACTTAACTTTAAATTGAGTTACAATCGCAGCGTAAGTACGTGTACTTACGTAAGTGTGTACTTACAATGAAGAGTATGTTAAACTTACATTTCCTATGTAAACCCACTCCTCACAGCAAACTCATCAAAGACAATATTTTGCTGGAATGCAATCCAAAAGTCGGGCTTAGTGCATTCGGTGTAAATAAACAATATTTTAAAAATAGTTTTTCGTATTTCAATTTGTAAAATTCGCGTAAACTTCCGATAATATAATGTTAATTTAATACTGTATTGTTATCAGGAAGTGTCGACAACCGCATCAAAATGTATCGCACACAGAATCAATGTTCCGGTGAGTATTGAACCCTCAAACGGCACGCGTATAAAATAAAACGGTTATTACTGATTGTGCCTGATAGGCGACACATTCTCCGGCCAGCTCTTAGCGGTACACCTATTGCCGATACCTTATGTTAACAGTGTCACAATCACAAGCAATTTCTTTCACATATAGTTATATTATTCTTTATTTATTACTGTATTCTATTCCTACCTAAAAAGTAGGCTTCCAAACTATAACCTCCCTTCCCTTCCTGCCGACAGATATAGAACAGATATACCTTTTTGTAAATGCGCTTTATTATTTACTTATTTATAAATGCGATTTATTTTTTGTTTCTAATATTATTTAGGTATACTGTTCCTGCCGACAAATATAGAACAGATATAATAAAAATTTACAAAAATGTGATGAGTGTTTGTTACATTTTTATAAACTTTGGATAAAATCATTTATCTCAATTTGAAATTTCATCTCATTCAGTGCCGCCGTTCTGTCGTGATGGTGTAACAAAACTAACACACCCACACCATATCGGGCTATTTCCATCCAACACTCGTACTGAGATTATCACCCCATTTCATTGTTATAATGTGTATCATATTAAACTTTATGATGTGTGTATTGTCACAGTCAGTCCGATTCATTTTGCCGTACAATTGTAAGGCTGTCCGAGAATCCGTTCGCGTGTCTGTACTCCTACGTCGTGCTGTAAAATTTATGAGTATTTTACGATTCAATTTACATTTAAAAAGCACAAGTAACGGGTTCTCAAGTGATCCCTGTGTTTCGGTATTAGCAGTACAAAATGTTCGAAAGTTTCTTTACTAACATTAACATTGGTTTATTTTGAATGTTATAGCACAGAATAGATAATATGGTTATAGGCTTACATTTTATTGCTGGCATATAATATTTTTATATGGTGATCCATGTCACAGATGAAATACAACTCACACTGGTTTTTGGGTGTATGCTGTGGTGCCCACTAAAACCTCCGTATATGCACCTTTTGCTACTACAGACTGGCACTCATCCAGTTTATCCTGAATTGATTCAAAATATAATATAATATCAAAGTTAGAGCTACGCAAATGGCCGGAGGGAGAGGGTAGTACCACCCTTACACTTAATATCGTCGTTAAGTAGTAGTATACTGTTCTTATTTAATCAACATCATCCAGGTACCAATCGTGATTGCACCTCAAGTAATAGAACCTAAGAATCCACTCTCCTCATTTCTATGATTTGGTTTTTCTTATCTATTTATGAGTCTATCAAATAAGTACGGCTTATATATTAGTTACAGGCATGCCTAATATTGCCTCTTATTTCTCATATGCCTCTTTCTTACCCGCCCTTCTCTGCAGGAGACGCGATCAAAGCATGTGTAAGAAAATATGTGTCACTCAATTACCTAATGCATCTGTCTGATTGTAAAAAATTAAATACTTTATCATAATATGTTTGACATTGCCCGTTCAAGCTTAAACCTGGCAATATAAAAGAACAAAATAATACGATATAATAATAACAAAATATACTATATTAGCCTCAGTAAAGGTGATTTTCCACCAGAGGGGCGAGACGAGACGATGCGAGGAGAGAATTGAAATTTGTATGGCAAATTTTCAATCCTCTCCCAGCGTATCTTTGGTGGAAACAGTGTGGATTGACGAGAATATGCGAGGCGTGAATTGAAATATTTGTTTGTGCAAAAATGAACCGTATTGGTTCCGATATAAAGTATAAATCACCTACAAGGTGATTTTCCACCAGAGTGGCTTGGCGGGGCGAGGCGAGGAGTGAATTGAAATTTGTATAACAAATTTTCAATCCTCTCCCAGTGCATCTTTGGTGGAAACAGTGTGGATTGACGAGAATATTGACGCCTAATTTTTATTCGGAGTTTTCGGCATTAACGCTAGAATAAAGTCATATCGAGCATTGTGTGTAAGCTGTCTAAAATACATTTATATATGAAGCATACGGGCGGCGGGGCGCGGCGGTCACGCGCGAGCTCGCGATGGCAATTTTTAGTGGAAAAGGGTCAGTGCGATTTCAATTCTCTTCTCGCCTCGTCTCGTCTCGCCCCTCTGGTGGAAAAGCACCTTAACATCTGAAAGATTTGCATCTTTCGTATCTCTTCACTACTGTCAATGAAATAGAAGACAAAATCTATCACGTAGCCGAAACTGCTATAGGTAAGAGAAGAGACTCGTATACAGTGCCGTGCTGAAGCTGCTAACATCATACTAATATTATAATAGCGAAAGTTTGTAAGTATGGATGGATGGATGAATGTTTGTTACTCTTTCACGCAAAATCTTCTGAATGAATTTAAATGAAATCTTACAATAATATAGCTTATACATCAGAATAACACATAGGCCGCAATTTTTAACGATAACCGATATTATAGCGATAACCGATATCCACACGGGCGAAGCCATGGGCAAAAGCGGAAGGGAAACGGCTCCAACGATTTTCATGAAATTTAGTATACAGGGGGTAAATCGATCTAGCTAGGATTCATTTTTAGAAAATGTACAACAAAAAAATAACCTAGCGAAGCTCGATCATCCAGATACTTTTATATTTATGAGCCAAAAACTTTACGTAACATTTCTGTATTCCATTTAGCTTCACTCACAGTTCCTGCAAGTGTTTAAGATCAATTAAACAGATCAAGGCGTTGCAAATCGAACTAAATAGCAAATACGAAAACAAGTTTTATATAAAATCTTAACTCTAAGGAAACGACCATTCAATTTCAAGGTTTAAGTGAACACTGCGGCGGGAGGTAGTACATAAATAACTATTGATACCGGTACACGGGCATGTTTCATTAGCAATGCAAATTTACGATTCCACGAGAAAACGACCAACTGACAATAACACTGAAACATTTACCATATAGGTAATAGGTTTATTTTCACCACTTGGCAACTTACTCGATTAAGAAGGGAAGACGCTAGTCAATTCTATTAAAGCCATAAAGGTCAAACTAAACGCTAGAGAAAAATAAACAGACACTGGTGTCCAGAATAAAAACCTCGAATGCAACCAGAAATAATGGCAGCGCTAAAGATGATAATGTTGAAACCATTTAG
Organism: Eilema caniola; assembly: GCA_949126895.1. NCBI lineage: Eukaryota > Metazoa > Arthropoda > Insecta > Lepidoptera > Erebidae > Eilema > Eilema caniola. The sequence goes on along the minus strand of OX421464.1, from coordinate 15,887,868 downwards.
TATGATTGATTAAGAGAGAGGAACCCGAGCTGTAAAGTGCAAGGTTTGAATGCAACTTGCACTAAAGCTGTGGCTGTGATAGTACTTGCTAGAATCAAAAGCAAACCAAATAGGTACCTACTCATAGAAATCGAACGAAAATTACTCTATTACTTTCGCATCCACGTTCACGTACACGCCATAAAGCTCAATAACTATAATTTACGGCAATGGTTCTGATAATAAATGTGTATTAGTTCTTCGCTTCTAACTCTTTACAATTATAAGTATAACTGAGACCTTCTGTGAATAATAAACACAATGTACGATATACATACCTATGTTATCGACTGGTTAATATTCGTAGCACTTGCGCCATTTCATCTCCACTAGTGCCTTGAAAGCGGTGGCAAACTTAGGTTAAGTAGAAATTATTATTGACGTCAATAAGAGACAACCATGTTGTTCTATATTGAACAAAACTCTTTAACTTTGACTTGACTTTAGGTATGTATATTTTAAAACTGTGAAAACTCACGGGTTGGCATAAACTCAAGTACTGTCTTGACAGTGTAGAAGATGACATGTATTCCCACAAGCACAGAGATGCCCAAGAGGGATCCCTTTTTAGCAGAAGTCTGTCTATCTGTTCCCACTCCAGTTATGGCGTCATGTTGAAGGCAAAGAAATAATAATACTAATGAAAATTAATTTCATAAGTAAGTAATTAATAATAATAATAATCACCCTTGCCTATAAATAACTTGCCCCACCCAGTTCCGTTCCACGCCGAGAATTTCTTGTTAGGTAGAAATGTAATTATATTAAGAAAGTAATAAATGTGCACATCATAATCATAATACAGTAATTAATGTTTAATTTTATCAGTGAACCGCTCGGAGGATGTCATTTAATTGCAATTTTATAAGCTTCCGCTGCGAAATATCATTTTAGGCCAGTGGTTTTCCACAAAAATAAAAAACATTTCAAGCCTCTAACCGTCCACGCTTAGGCACAATGTTACCTGAGCATGGAAGCCCAGGGAGGGATTCTCCAGCGCAGCCGGTACCCTCCTGGGGCAGTCGGTTAAACTGCACAATCATCAGTAGTGGGAGGGGGTTGGGGGTTTGAGCTCTGAAAACCTTACTCACCGACAGGAACACAACAAACTTACAAAGTATGCAGTGTTATTATGGCTGTGATATTTTGTAAGGCGGAGGTACTTCCCCAGTCGAGCTGCTCCATATTCGAGCGAGATGACACTTGTCTGTGCCCTACCTCTCTCAAGAAGTGCTGTTCATTTGGCGCTAACCAGGGGATACGTGTGGGTATCTAGAGCAAATCTCACGGACGTGAACACCATTGCCCAGCCCTGCTCGTGTTGTCCTGTGTAGGAAAACTGGAAGCGCTTATCAGAACATTCACCATGGTAGCGACGGTAAAATACTGCCAAGGCCAACATCTCTACGCATCTGCAGAGGCGCGAGAGTGCGTGACCTCGGGATTCCCAATAATGCGGACGATCTTCTTCTACTGGTTGCAGTAAGTATACCTAATTACTTGTGAGATTTTATTTTGTACATTGCCGAGCTCTACCAATAATTAAGAAAAGCAAAATTAATGCATAACTTAAATAAGCTTGTGGAACAACCTCTACCCGCGAAGGGTCCCGCTCCAAATAAAAACTCCGTTGACAAAGATTCCGTTAAAAGGGTCGGTATCGAGCAAGTGCTGATACACATTGGACGTAGGTCAGCTGGTGCCCACTAATATTGCATTTCCTAAATCAAATTTACCTCTAATACTAAAAATATCAAGAACTACTTTATGAAGTTGTTTACTTATACATAATAAATAAATTAGTGAGCAATTTTACAAAGCTCTTTCTTTACGTATTTGGTAGCAGTGAGAGCTCATTCATAGTTAATCACAATGACACATTGTCAATTTGTACCATAACGTTGTTATAACGGTGAATAATGTACCAAGTTCTATGTCCAAGTTCGGCAAGATGTGGAACAATGGAAGCGTGACCAGCGGTAACCAGCTGATTGCCATCGACATCGCTAAACATGGATAGGCAGACAAACAAAACTGGACTATTATTTACTTATTCTGTGCTATTATCTTGTGAATGAATAAATAAATTTGTAATATGACCAACTATGCTGTCGTTCCGGTCACGAATAGGCACTGGAGAACATTAAGGCTGAATTTGACCAGTGAAAATAGTTGAAGCAAACTGGGTTCTCACGTTAATCTCAATGACATCATGAATAAAATGAAGAAGAGTTACCTGCGCTGATGTTTCTAAATTTGCAAATATATAATTAATAGCTGTATACATAGTTTACCCACAAAACGATAACAACCCTTAACCCTTAAACTATTAATAAGTTTAAGTATTCTCTGTTATCGTATATTGTAACCTATTAATAGTTTAAGGGTTGTCCCTGTCCATCCCTGACTAATGATTTCAAAATAAAAATAACTAAGTAGTAGTTATGTGAACAGTAGACCTCGCGAGCACTCGTTACCACGCTTTTCTAGTACGATTGATCACATCATTTTAAACAGCCCTGAATGTTTCACCAAAAATAATGACGATGTGTTCTTAAAAAACGCTACAGAAAACTTACCCCTTTTTTCTCATCTGTTTCTTTCGAAACGAAATTCACCTTTACGAGGCATGTTTTTTCTATTTTCACATCAACCTGTGGGGAATCATGTCCTTGATGTTTCAGCCAAAAAGCAACAAGATCAATTAACGCGACAGCAAACTTCCCTCCTTATCTTTTCTATTTTAATTCCTATAACAAAAGCTCTCGTTGGTCGAGAGCTTATGTTGTTGTTGAGTTTTAAATCAAAGAACATGTGTGCCAAGTTTGGTGAATTGATTAAGCGCTCTCTAGACCGAAACGGACAAACCGACATAGATACGGACAAAAGCAAAATCAGTGACCTTGTAGAAACAGAACTTTCGTTCGCTTAGCTCGCTCAGTCAATAATTTTTGGAAATAATGCACATTTGATTAACTTTTTAATCTAACTTTCAATGTAAACTTTCAAGTACGTTAAAAGTCTATATTCATTGACGACGGCCTCCGTGGCATGGCGGTAGTGAATGCGGCCGCTACGCAGAAGGCGCGGGTTCGATCCCCGCTCAATGCAAATATTCGTTAACCGCAATGCTGCTGCCATTATATTATATACTGCCATTTGACCGCCACAACTCAAAGGCGATATCGAATATCGCCTTTGAGTTGTGGCGATCAAATGGCAGTCGCTTCACGGAAAATATCAAAGTTTAGCCAAATCCGCAGTTAGACTGGTAAAGCGGACCCCAGACTCCAAGTTGAAAGCTTCGAATGCGACTGGGATTAACGATAGGATGAAGAAGATGTACCGACGCCATCTGTCAGTAGTCATACATAAACTTATACAACGATGTACGAGCGCACATCGTTGAATCTTTAAGTTATGAGGCGATAGCAATAGAGGGCGCTACTAAGCATTTAACTCGCAAACGTTTATAGAATGAAAATAAGAATAAGAAGAACATTATTATTTGGACCGCCTCTGTGGCGTAACGGCAGAGCGTGCTACTACTGCTAAGCAGTAGGCGCCGGTTCGATTCCCGTTCAGTTTAAACACTTGTATGCTTGAATATGTATGTTATTTGCATGGCTGTAGGTGTTTCTGTGTATGATATGTAGGTAATTAGAAAATAAAGCTACGTATGTTTATCCACAGTCTAGATTACATAACACAAGCTAGTTTAGCTATGTTTACTTTGTGTCTAGATAGAACTGTGTTTCGTAGAATATTTATTTATTCAGTTATTTATTATATAATAACTGAACATAATATTCAATAATCTGAATATTATGTTCTTCTAAGTATATTAATCTTGATCACTTGATATTGCACATTACCGGCACAATCTCCACTTAAGTGACTACCAGACTACTCTCACTTCACGGTACAGAAATAATATTTCCTTGTTCCATTAATAAGATAGAAATGACTTTTAGTAATTATGCGAGAACGAGAACCACCGATAATATTAATATTATTAAGTGCCATGAATTTTTTTAAAGCTAGCCGGTTAGGGTTATGTAAGTATAACCACCCCCGCGGCTGGAGTGTTATCCGTGGGGATTTTTTCACGAGAAAAAGGTACGTGGTCTCTAATAAATTCTTTCAGTTAAATTTACCTAATCAAAGCAAATCTCATTAAGAATAAAGTAGGTAGAGATAAAGTTGTTGGCAAAATTAATATTACAATTTTGAAGAATAGGTATAATTATATAAAAGGATATTTAAGTCAGCAACTGAAGTCAAACGAGTAAAAAAAACAGCATTTCCAGAATTAAGTCAAGGTTAAAAATAAAACTTATGTATTTTTGTTAACTACGAACCGTACCTATCTATATAGCTTGATCTGCCCATCATAATTATATATTTTACAGGCATCTTGCAGCAAAGGCGGATGAACACGAGCCTTGGCACGATTCGCACTTATTCTAGATATCATTTTAATTGCATGCACGTATTGTTCGGTCATTTGCGTGCAAGTGTGATAACCGACGTTAGAGTTCATACTTATATACATTGTAAAATACGTACCTTGCTCTGGCAGGTGGTGTGGCAGACATATTTGCACACTGAAACAAACGTCAACGAATTAGCATGGTTAAGTTAGTTTTTAGGAGGTGTCTATAATATAAAGCAGGTAGGTCCCTAGCATTTTAATAAATTGAAATGATGTCTCCATAAAAAACGTAGCAAGCCTTTAGCCTTATCCTTATTGTCAGGTTACTTCCATTGAGGTAAAGCTCCAGAGGGTTTCCGCATGCAAAACACCTAGTGGGGCTCCCCCATTCTGATTAATAAGACTTTGTTCTATAGATAATTAATACTTATGTTCCAAAACTCTTAATGAGCAACATAATATATTTGCCTACAATTTCATTTGCACAAAATGGCGAAATATACCTACTTAGATTAGTACTCATGATTAATTAAATAAATTACTCCAGGGACCAATTTATGTCACTTTTTATCGCTGTGTACGCTTTATACATAGGTACCGTAATGTACAAAACCCACTACTGACTGCCTACAGAGGTACTACATAAGTACACGCAACCTTTGTTAAACAGGTCTACGACACAAAAGCAAGCCATTGCTAGTCATGTGTGGCTAGAACAAACATTTCGTATGCAGAAATCGTTTCCAAAAGACTTCGCTGGGGTTGTTATTCGTGATATTTGCGGCAGTCGGAATATCTAACATTTTACTGCTTGTTTCGTGTCACGCCACGTCATGCAATTATTTTATGGATGTGACATTTGATTTGAGTATTGTAGATGTTTATGAAAAATGTTGTACATGCCCATGACTTTTGAATATCAGATTTGTCGAACAATGTTAACATAATTAAATTAAATATCGTCCTATTTCAATAATTAAAGGTTAATCTAATTGGTGGGAACATTACTAACTGTAGACATAATTGCTGATTGATGTCTGAGGCTCTGGCTGACTTTCCCCCTCGGGTCGGCAGGTCAGACGTCTGTCGCTTTCATTAAGACCGTGCAATCCCAATCAAAAGGAGGAAAATTTATTCATTTTGATGGGCTGCAAGCTAATTTTATAAAGTGAAGCAAATAAAAGTTAAATCAAATCAAACATTTAACATTCATTTTAATTTATTTTACAATAGTTACACTTTTATATTCCCAAATTCCGAAGGGGCAGGACACTCAGGCGAGTACTAAATATTCATACTATTTTCAGTTTCACGTAATAGGGGAATGGAAGGCGAGTCTAATGACTCTAATGGTTTCAACTGGGCACGTAGTTGACTCTGAGCTACTGAGAATTTCCTAACGAAAACACCAATGACTATTGTACTACTCGACCCAGGGATCGAATGCAGGACCATAATATACTATAATCATACGTGCTGGTCACTGCACCTCAGAGACAGTTTATAAATGGTTATAAATGCGTCACTTATAAATCTTGTGATTACTTATTTATTCTCTTTAGGGAAACCAATAGCAAATGTACTATCGGGACCTTTCATCACTGGTGGGCTACTGTTTGTCGATATAACGGACTTCCGCCCCCACATTCGTATTGTGTTTACCTCACAGAACTAATAATAAGACTTCAATGGTTTATGTATTCTTATTCAATTGTTGTGTTTCATCATCATCTCAGCGTTTCACATCGGAGTCAAGAGCTCTTTCGGATTGACTTAAAAAAAAATTATGGGAGCGACCGCCGTCTGAAATTCCAACCCCGAGATAAAAATCTCGTCCTTTAATCATGAAAATCATTAAATTTAAAACTCGCTAAACAAGGAATATATGAGATTTTTTGTCAGTAAGTGGCGAAACAGCTACATTCTTATTTTTAAAGACGAGAAATATTTACCTCTGCAGCAAGAGCCTTGGTTGTGTACAGGCTGGTGGCACCAGTGGCATGGTCGTGGCTTCCGAAACGATTTACTCCGAAACGCATGGGCCTGAGGCACGCCCTCCTTCTGCAAATAAAAGGGAGATAAATAAATAAAAATATATAGAGTCAAAGTCGGCATTCTAGAACCCGTAACATAAGCTAGCTAGTTAAGCTGTGTTTACTTTGGGTCTAGATAATTTTGTTTAGGATGTCATAGAACATTCATTTATTGTTTATGAACGCGAGAAAATCGCGATCATAAGCAATTATTTTGTCAATTACTACCTACTTCTCCATCTAATAGCCACACTCTACTGACCCCAAAAACCCATTGAAATCTTTATAAAACATCCGTTTGCAATCAATACATTCCCATCCTCAATATATCCTTTCTAGAAAGTGTCATTTCTCATTGACTAACTAACGAGAACAAATACCTGCGGGCAGATTACGAGACTTGAAAACGTTTAACATAGATGCGTGAAATGACAACGCCATTGTTGATATTCTAAGCTCGGTAAATGCATGCCCGCGGGTATTTATGACGGTAAACTCACCGGCCATCTAGCCCTTACCGGCCTTACCTGCCCTGCTCGCCCTTCGTTAGCGCACGTACAATGGACGAAAGGTAGGACTCGAGCCCATTCAATTCCGACAGAATGTACGTTCTATTTACGAGATATCTCTTGGTCCGCTTATTGGGCACATGCCTTGTTATCTCTAATATCACAGTTCGATTTCTACAAAAGCGGTCTGTTTTATAATTTTCATATAACGTTTAAGGAATAAACATCAAACGATTTAGGTATACTAGAATGGTAGTAGGCACACGGAAATGAAGATAAATGTAACTTAGACCCTTCATCATCATCATCATCATCGATTTTTTCTCGGTTGCATTCGAGGCTTCGACCTCGGAGCCCAGAGTTCGCTTACTCCTTCTCCCCTTTTTGGGCTAGGTCCTATACGTCTTTTCAATAACGATTAGTTATAGAGCCATGTTTATCAATCAGCAGATGTGTACACCAGCTTGCAGGAGAGGTTGGCTAAAGTTACTAGTACTATACTTAACACTCCCAATGCGTGTTTATCTACTACCTATTGGGTAGGCAAAGGATATGATCTTTGTAATCTTATAGATGTTGTACGTTCACAACACAGACTGCAAAGTTGTTGACAGAACAATGTGTGAATAAATAAATTAGTTTCTATTCAATCTATCTCCAATAAGATACTGGTCGTTTCAGTTTGTAATTTACATTCAATAATACGCACCACGGGCCATGATCTTTATCCAAAAGCCAAGACATGTTTTACAGTCTTTAGCAAATTGTACTGACAGCTCTAAATCAGACCACGTTTTACGTATTCCGAATTAGAATGAGGAAAGGAAGTCGGCTGGTATAAACTTATTGAAATAGTACTCTCGCTATGACTTAGTTGCGCACGCAATCTTCTTTGTATTAGGTCAGAGTACTCCAGTTATGACGTCACAAATTTCTGCGCAGACGCCGATCACAGGCGCCACAATCGCAGCCCACATGATAGATGGACGTTGTACTTGAAATCGATGTTCGAAATAAATCACTCCTTTGTGTTATCGCGCCGATGCGAGCAGAGCCCACTCAAGTGCTTTTAGCGTAAGTTTGCTACTATACATCTGCTTAGAGCTTAGAGCATTCTGATCATGTACCTACCTACTTACCTAAATTCTATTAACGTTCTGACTATGTCATGGTAACTAACAGAGAACGCATCTGGAATGTTCTTCAAAAGCACTGCATCTGCACAACATCTGTATCTAACTGGACCAATCCGGTTCTCTACATTGAAAAAGGTAATGAATACATTTAGATCCCATCTCATACCATCATTCAGTTATAACATTATTTCTCTTATTACAATTTCAAGGCGGCTGCGGCAACACCCGCTCTCAAAAGTTCCACGCGTTTAAAAATGTGCGACCGACACGCGCTAAAATCACCTGCTTGCAATCGCTGAAACTGCAGCCTGCGCCCGTGCTAAGGGATGCGCAACAAAAAATACTGCAGCTCGTAACAGATTAACATACACATAACAATACCTCTATTACTCGTGGTCCATTAAATATTTCAAATTGTGGATCGAGTTTCATTGAACATCTGGAAATACGACGTCAAATAAACTAAAAAAATAACGACTTATGGAATCGAACAACTGATATCTCTATTTTGCGATACTTCACACACATGTATTTAGGTATATCTACTTAAAATTATATTTAACTTTATAATATCTCTTACTTTACTTTATCTATATACTTACATAATAATGTGTTTGGTGTCAGAACAGAACATCTGCTCATTTACGAGGAAGGACGTCCTTAATAGCGAGTGTTTAATTTGAAATTAAATACAGACTAGGTACTCGTTTATAAGAGTTGTAAACAAAAATGCAGATACACAGTAGGTGTAAAGTAGCTAAGCTGTCCTCATTCTCGGAAACGTATCCATCATGGAGTAATTCGCTATATCCCAGCGGTAATTGCAGAGGCCCAGCAGCACGCTGCGGGCACCGGGGACCGTCCGTCCCCCGCGCCCACCCGTCCGGTGCATGGCCCCGATACGACACACGCCGAGCAGGGGGTGCCCAACAAAACAAAACAATATGAATACTTCACTCGCATTTGTTTTTAAAACGTACAAAGAAAATATAGGGCGTATAAAAGGCAGGCAGCTTATTTTAACACCACATACAAACGATAATCCTGTGATGACTTTTTGGTTTCCTGTGCGAGTTATGTGATGTCTTCGTTTTTTTAAAACATGAGTTATTTCTTCCGATGAATCAACCTACGCTACTAAAAAAACAACCTTCGACCCATGTGATACAACCCTAAACTACACCCACCCTAAAAAAGGAGGTTCTTTTTTAATCTTCATAATAGGTACTGTCAAACGACGTAGACATCCGATACAACCTTTATTTTCGACTGGTATCCAGTTTATTGTTTATTTATTCAACTTTGGATTAAGAGATCTCTCTACTTCTCAACCTCTCAAAAAATAAAAAGTATAAAATAAATAGTAAGTAGTATTGTTTAGTTGAATGCTGATTGGTTGGTGAGTATAGTTATTGTTAATATATATGTTTTTAGTCTATTGAAAGTAAATTACCTAACTTAGTACCTACTGATTAAAGGCGAAAGTTTGATTGTATTGGGTAGATACTCTACCGCGTCAGAATGGATAATACTTACATTACCTACATGTAATATTACGATCCTCGAATATAAAATACTACAATAGTATATTACTAAAGTGATATTAAACCTCGCTACACAGTATTTCAGACGGCATTTACTTTAGTACTAATTTTAACAGTTATAGTACTTTCTGTATAGGCTAGGCGAGTTTTATTCGAAGCTCGTTTCATTTTATTCATACTTTATTCCTCTAGTGTTTTCAGGTATCGTTTTAATCTGCACATTTCTGCTAACGCATCAATATTAAAGGGCACAGGCGCCTCGTCTTCATTTCGAGTTAGCACTAAATGGATCTCTTATTCACTCGATTTTGTTTTCGAAAACCACGTTTCAGGCAACTACTAGGTACAAAACGTTATGTCAAGTTCTACGAAAAAAATATGAGGGCTGAAACATAGCAGCCTGATACATTATCTCATATCAAATTATTTATCAAGATCAATTTAACGAACACGAATTCGATGCGTTAACTGTCATTTAAGGCTTGTCCGCTTTATGAGAGATTTATCACAGTAATAATAAGATAGGCACAATCAATCTAACGGGCCAAAATTTAATTAATCGCAAAGCTGTACATTCAATAAAGCCTTCTATGATTTTAGTCTCTAAAAGCTACCTACTGACTTCATTATCACAATATCAGTTTTCATCGTCATAATATCGTACTGTATTGACATCAGTTTTATGTGTAGGCATATATTAAATTCCTCCTTCAGTTATCTCTAATTTCCAGAAGTTACTTGCCCGATGCAACACTTAACCTAAACATACTAACAACTAACAAGAGTTACTTAAAATATTGTAGGTAAATAAAAAATGGCTTGTTGTGTTAAACAGCTTAGTTATAAATAATGTTGGTGTTATGTTTATGAAATAAAAATTAATATTAATTTGTATGTAGGACGCCGAACCTTTGACCGCGCTTCATGTGATTGAAGCCGCGCCGTGGAAGAAAACAAAGGGCTCTGTGTCGGAGTGATAAATCAACGAAACGCGGTGCCCTTCTGATATTAAACTCCATTGTTTTGTAATGAATAACTACTTCACGAAGCTAGGAACACCGAAAATTAACCAAACAACTTCTTTCATACAATAAAAGGAAGGAATGTCGAATTTACATAGATATCTGTATCTCATGATTAAAGACTGGTTTAACGAGGTTCGGTTTGTTACTGTTATCTCCAATACAAATACTCATAATTCATTAAATCTTAACTGTTCACCGAACATTATAAACAAGAAATATAGCATTGATGGAATACTTCGATTCGATTGTATGCATGGAATCATAACAATTTTATGTGTTAATAAACTATGTGAACCATTTCGTTTGAGGAGACCAAGTTTTGCAGGTGGATAACTTATTATTTTTTATTTAGCGTAGATACGTATTTGATTTTGAACATCAGCTATCTGCCAGTGAAAATCCCGTCAAAATAAGTCCAGCCGTTTAAGAGATACCTAATCCAAATCAAACAGACAGACAGACAAATGTAGTTTTAAAAAATGTTTTTAGTAAGCATTGGTAGGTTCCATACATACCTTCATTCATGGAAAACCGTAACAATCAAAAACATCAATTTTATTTATTTGTTAAACTAGATTTTATTTAGGTACCTACCTATTTTCCAACAGAATAAACCTACCTATTTATGTCTATGCTTATGTTTGCTCATCGTGGTGTAATGTAGGTAACCAGATTACTGAATTAAAAGGCAGCTTTTCGAAGTAGATAAAATTTAAGGTAGTAAAGATGATAACATTGTTAAACTCTGATGTTCCATTTTCCAAGTTATCTGTTTACTCTTCACCAAACTTATCTGCGCACGTGTACAGAACAAGTCAAATTATGCTGGCCGGACACTTATCTGAAGGCAGAGTGTTGCAACTTTTTCATCTTTCATTTCCTAACACATACCAATAAGATTTGGGTAGGGAACCATCTGTCACTACGGTCGGCGCTTTCTCAAGGCTTTTGTACGTGACTTCCGTTTAATATCGAGGCGTTATAAGCTATACAAAATTGTCACACGCGTCATGCAACTCAAGCAGTTGTGGTCTGACACCGACACTTGCCTCTGCTCGACACTGTCTCGCATATATACATTTTGTTTCAATTATGTGTGTGGGTACTGGGTATGCTCATTCTAACTCTGTTTACACTCAACGTCAGAACGATCTTGTCTACAAAGTCTCAAAATTATCTTAAAATTAAGGTATTAAGAGGAAATCAAACAGTTTTATTGATTTAATTTGAACCCCCCCACCCCCATAGACGCAGGATAACACCCGAACCACCACCTAGGCGAGGCCGCAGCCGTAGGTCTCTTGGTAGTCCTATGGCATCCTTCCGAGGGCTTACCCGGGGCTACCAACCGCAGGCTATTAGGCGGTACGTGAGGGTTTTTAGTCGGTAGGAGACCGGCATAGTATCCATGAAGGATTTTCCCTCACGGTAAAAAAAAATAGTAGGTAGGTAACAACGCGTTTAATTAGTCAGAAAGTAAATAAATTATGAAGTCGGCTAATGATGTCACCTAATTACCAATAGTGAGCATAAACCGCGAACCGTCACGATATAATGTATTTTGCAAGCGAATAATTAGAGTAGGCGTACTCCATCGATGACGGCAGATGTTAATTATGTTGCCATTATTTAAAGAGCAAAACTTCGAACACGTTTGGCTAAAACGTAACCATATTAGGATATTAGCTATCGCGCATCATGTGTAGGCGTCGACAATCTTGTTTTGTTTTAAAGTCAATGATCTGACATTTGCAACTGTATATCGTCGATGAAGTACCAATACCTCCTAACTGACATTTTGGTCCAAAATTACTTTTTTATTACAACAAACATAAAACTCATATTCGCATGAATTGCATTTACTCCTATCCAACATTTCTTTACCAAAAAGCTTCTAGAGCTGCGTGAAAATATCTACTAAGTTACGGAATTCATTCTTTCGTATGTATTTTATGGAAATATCTCCTAACTGCGCTGATAACCGGCTACACTCGGACGCGCTCTGCATTCGACTGATTAACTTCACACGATCGCTGCACGCGGCATTGCGTCCTGTTCCTCGCCATTTGATAGAGCGAGATAAAGATACTGTATGCGTTTTGATTTCATTTAGTTCTAGAAAAAACTTTTTTCCGGTATTCATATTCGGCCAGGTCGAAAAACGGGGGACCCGACTGTAACAAACATTCGAGCCATCCGGTATACTGATGATGGAAAAATCACTATAAAATTGAATTTTGACGATGACTGGGTTGGTTTAACGACTAGGCCTAAAATTTTTGAAGGTTTTAATACCTATTTACAAATAAATAACGCACCTCTTCCTATAACGATAACAAAATTTAATCATTTGCGAAGTATGAAAAACGTTTTACCAAAAGATTGCCACACGTATTACGATTAATTACCTAAAAATTAATCTTAAGTTCATTTAATAAAAAAAAACAAAACAAATAAGTTGATCCATAACCAAAAAAAAATAGAAAGTTCAGAAGATTTTTAGTATTTTCTTTATTTTATTTTTGATTATTTTATTTCTTGAAAGAGTTTCATGTTTAATTTTAAGTCGTTGATTGTTTTCTTTTTCTTATTATTTAAATTGTTATTTTTAAATAAACATCCTTTATGTATGATGTGTTTTATTTACAAGAAATAACTCCTAACATTAATTAGGATACTCAAGTTCTAGAATCAATACCTCCTAACTGACGTAATCCCTATAAAACATAATCATAATCACATCCCTTCGTAAGTAATAAAAAGGTAATGCATTGAAAAGTATTTTAATATCAATAGATGAAAAAAACAAGACAAGCTTTTTTTTTAAACAGTTTTTTTCTTCTGGTGTAAAATTAGGTTCTCAACACATAGGAGGTTGTAACGTAACAGCTGGTCCTCGAGGAGGGCCAGTGTACGTCAGATTGTTAGAGGAAGAAGGGAATAATAAGACGTGAACAGGGAAATGGCACTTTGTATTGTTCACAAGAATAAGATATACAGTTCACAAGTAAAAACCACTTAGAGTTATTAAAACTACACAATAGCCTTCGAGTCTTCTCTTCAACTTTTCAAATAAGATTCAGTGCTGTTATGAGCCAGGCTTGCACAGGCACTCAATGAGAAAATACGTCCACGGTGAGACTACGAGGCGTAGCTGCATTCCATCAAAAGCTTGATGGAACAGAAGATTTTCAGAGTGGCCTCCACCAGAGGCACGAGACTTGGTCAATCCTTATGATTGAATATTCATTTAAAAGGCAGTGGCTTCTGAAATATTAAGATGAACTTCAGTAATAAGATTTAAGAGATCTCTTCACGATCCAAACCGGAGCTCGAATAGTCGGCGTCCTGGATTTTCCAAAAGCTTGTTGGGAACACCGCAGCTGTCAGTACAAATTTGAATTAAAAGTATAAATGCGTATAGAGAAAAGAGGTTGACAATATTAAAAATAAACCTACTTAGATATAATATTACATTACCCCAAAAACCCCGATAAAAAAAAATTTGAACACGGTGAAAATTTTTTTTTAAGTTAGTTGCTAGTTCCTTGCTCTATCATACCCAACTATTAAATTCTTTCGGAACAATACTTTCAAACCAAAAAAAATATAAAAATAAATTACAAGTCACTCTCATCAAGCAAAATCAACTTTCATTCATCAATCAACGTACTCCCAAGGACAGCATTGAGGATATATATGATGGAAGGGCTTATTTAGATTAAAAGGTGTCATCACCCGCACCTTATGAAAACCCAAGAGATGATAAAGGAAAGTATATACAATAGAAAGTAAGATAGAAAGCAGTTACCCAAGAAGTAACTAAAAGATTCAAGATAAGTTACACAAGGAGTAACTAAAAGATTCAGTTTAAGGCTTATTTTTTTACAAGAGTAACGTAGAACCGCTCTTGATGTGTTTTGGGCTTATTTTTGGTGTTCACATCACCGCACCATAAAGAAGAGATAGGGATGAAACCCTAGAAGAAGAAGAAGAAGTGTAATGGAGAAGAGAATGCAAATTAGCGAAGGGAAAGGGAATGAGCGATTATGAAAAAGGCCAAAAGGTTAGGAAACTTGTGGAGAAACAATATAAGAATACATACAGAACAAATTAAAACTAAATATTAATAGTAACAGAACATTAACAAATAAAGAAAGCAACAAAAGTACAAAAAAAAATAAAGACAACTATTAAAAAAAAATCTAATTAATAATTATAAGAAATAGAAAATAAAACGGGCAATGCAAAAGTAAGAAAAAAAAAATCTATAAAAAATCGAGCCCACGTTAAGTTACGTTTAGGGTAAGGTAAGGATGAAAGGACATGGAGAACATGAAACTATTTTAAAATTATTTGCCTGAAGGTCTGGAAATTGAGTAATTTAGAATGTCGGAACAATAACAACCACCTCTGTCTTTAGATTACATACTATAATTGTAATCAATAAATTTAAGATAAGTAGCGTATCACACGACCTGACCCTTATCAAAGCTTGGGAAATAGGAAATATAATAGAACCTAAGATAAAATAAATCTGTTGAAATTAAATGAAATGAAATTCAAGGTAAAGAGAAACATGTAAGAAATCTTTAAATTACATTATATGAACCATAGTCCATAGTCTTACTATCCAGAATTAGGAATAGTATGCCTAATTAAAAAGTATTAAGAAAGGGTAGTAACATTTAATGGGAAAGAAAAGACCATAATAGAGAACAAAATAACCATTACAGTAGGATGGTTAAATTTTGTTAAGTGGACCTCCCAAAATTAGTAATTTGAAAAGTCTAAAGAGAGATCTATCTTGCCCATTGGACTAAAGGTTTAAAAGGACTTGCAAGCAGCCTATCTAGTAATGTAATAAAAGGAAAAGAGAATTATTACGACACAAAAATATAATAAGGTACAGGTACGTGTGTAAGTAAAACCCGTAAGGAATATTACATATTAAGCAAAAATTCAAGAATTAGGTGAAAGAAAATGTATTTAATTAATAGTAGTTATATCTTTGAATAGAAATTAATAGTAATCATGAAGTACCAGAATGAGATCTAGGTGATTAATAGATATAATAAGAGTGTACTGAGTGTTAGTATCCAAAGTCAGACTGTACGGCGACCTCTGGCAAGACGGCAACGGATGCCCCAGAAAGTAACTTTCCAGTCCGAAATTGGTGTGCAAGGCTTGAAACTGAGGATATTGTCCACAGCCAACTACCTGTAAGTCAGTACTAGACGCACACACCAGTGTCTCCGAAGAGTTTAGCACAAGTGAATGCAGCTAGCTTATGATGGTTCAGATGTGAACCTTGGTAAAGTGTCACTGCCTGTATTATGCGGTGTAAGTGTTTTGAATTGAGTACTGTAGGAGTACTGTATTGAGTTGTATGAGTGAAGCTGGAAATAAGATATAATTGAGTTATGTGAAGAAGAAGATAGAGGTGGAGTTATCGTTACCGGCTCATCCAGTTATTTGAGAAAGTAAGTGAAATTTTACCAGACAGGCATCAAATTCATCACTATGTGGTATAATATCAACGTTACCGCTGCACCACCTGAAGCAGTTGTAAGATTATATCAATAGGTTATATATTTAGAGCATATAACTAAAGCTAAAGGAAAATATGTATTAGTAACATACAAAAAACATACAAAGACATTTAAGTTTAAATATATATTATTATTGTGCCAGGAGAGATGCCAAAGAAAATAACCAAAATGAACTTGTGTAAGCTTGTTTTAGAATTTTGAGGAAGCAAAAGTACAGAATATATAAAAATATAGCTAGAAAGACAGGGGAGGGATTCGACCGGGATTCTGCCAATTTCTGGTCTAGAAAAAGGGATTTAGAGAGAGAAGGAGGGCGCCAAATCTGTAACGTAACAGCTGGTCCTCGAGGAGGGCCAGTGTACGTCAGATTGTTAGAGGAAGAAGGGAATAATAAGACGTGAACAGGGAAATGGCACTTTGTATTGTTCACAAGAATAAGATATACAGTTCACAAGTAAAAACCACTTAGAGTTATTAAAACTACACAATAGCCTTCGAGTCTTCTCTTCAACTTTTCAAATAAGATTCAGTGCTGTTATGAGCCAGGCTTGCACAGGCACTCAATGAGAAAATACGTCCACGGTGAGACTACGAGGCGTAGCTGCATTCCATCAAAAGCTTGATGGAACAGAAGATTTTCAGAGTGGCCTCCACCAGAGGCACGAGACTTGGTCAATCCTTATGATTGAATATTCATTTAAAAGGCAGTGGCTTCTGAAATATTAAGATGAACTTCAGTAATAAGATTTAAGAGATCTCTTCACGATCCAAACCGGAGCTCGAATAGTCGGCGTCCTGGATTTTCCAAAAGCTTGTTGGGAACACCGCAGCTGTCAGTACAAATTTGAATTAAAAGTATAAATGCGTATAGAGAAAAGAGGTTGACAATATTAAAAATAAACCTACTTAGATATAATATTACAAGGTATTGGTACTTCATCGACGATATACCGTCTGTTTCAGTGGTGTGGTGGATCGGACAGCACTCAAAGAGTATAGGCAGATCTACCACTAAGCGAAGAGCTTATGATATTTTAATGTCTATTTGAATCACCAATCTATTTGTGGGTTCATCCAAATAAGCCACATGTTAGAATAATAATTGACGAGATGTAAGTATGCTAGGTTTCTCAAGAATAGGCAGTCAATATAAGACATTATGTTGTATTTGGTCTTCAGCTACAAAAAATAATGATAAAGATAAAAGTGACGTAAAATAATAGTTTTGAAGAAAATTTCGCGACCTTCTTTATGAAAAATGTTTTCCTTCTAATATTTATTCCCGTCAAATAAAGTCATACAATGTTATCCATACCTACTAATATTATAAATGCGAAAGTAACTCTGTCTGTCTGTCTCTCTGTCTGTCTGTCTGTATGTTACGCTTTCACACCTAAATCACTGAACCGATTTTGATGAAATTTAGTGTAGGGGTAGATTAGACCTTGAGAAAGGACATAGGCTATGTTTGGTCGCGATAACCGACACTCATGCGGGCGGAGTCGCGGGCAAAAGCTAGTAGAAATATAATTTGCAGTGATCACACAGTGATATGAGAAAAGTAAATGCTTATGAACTTGTAATCAGTGTTTTTGAACATAGAATCTATAACAATATTACATAGTTCTTACATATTGATAAAGTGTTTATTATGCACTAAACAATTTTACAGACAGCCTCCGTGGCGTTGCGGTAGTAAAGCGGCCGCTACGCAGGAGGCGCAAGTTCGATTCCCGTTCAATACAAATATTTGTATGCATGAATATGGGTAATTGCATTGGTCTAGTCGTGCCTCGGAGAACACTTTAAGTCGTCGGTCCCGGTTGCCATACAAACATCTATGGCAATCGTTACGGGTAGTTAGAGTTCTCAAAACTCCAACAACTGGTCTAACTGCAATGTCAAATTCAATACCGCCATAGGGTAGTGAAGGTCAGATGGCAGTCGCTTCACAGAAAATGTCGAAGGTTAGAAAAATCTACAATTATTCCATCAAACGCCGGTTAGCGAATTGCCACTTGTCTAGAGGGGCAGAACATCAAAATACACATTACATCACGTACCTATTTATTACACAAAATAAAAATTATATTTTAAAGCGTAGATAAACATAATCATAATCAAAAATAATAAGGTAAAAACATGGGATAGAACAGTAAGTACTTAAACAATTAATTTCTTTAAAACAGATCCATTATCCGGATTATCAGTGTAGAAGGAATATCAAAGACCGTTCGAAGTGGAAGAGTAAATGATGGCAGGTTTAAAACTTCGGATACGACTGGGACTCAACGCCGAGATGATATTGACGATGATGATTATCTTGCTATTGAAATTGGCAAATCTCGAAGAATATTGTGATTCAATTTTGTAGAACGTTTGTTCTGTCGCTCAGCGCATGTTCGTTCTATCGCTCAGCTTTGTAGCCTACTTATCTAAGTTATATACTTTTTTAAGTCTACTAATTCTCTTTAATCTCCACTAGTCTACTACGACTCTCACTCTTCTTCCGGTATTGTAGATAACGATTGTACTCATCTCACAGTAATGGATAAAACCATTGATGTACCAACAACATGTAAAACGTACCTACCTCATTCATTAACTTTCTGATAAATATAACGCTTCTATTGTTATAGTAAATGATAGAAACCAAAAATGTACCTACAATGTACCTACATTGCATAATCGGTTAATATTATAAATACGGCCGGCCCATATGCAACCTTTATTTTTAAAAGCCAGTGTTAACGTTATCTTTATTGTACGGTATTAGTGCGCGCGTGTTCTGGCTTCGCTGATAACGAATAATAAATAACTGTCTGTATTCACATAGCTGAGGAAATACACACCAAGCAAGCAACACGATTCGGAGAGAGACAGTTTGATCGATAATACTAGAATCACATTGAACAATAGTAAGCTATTGCTCGGTCACTGACTTTAATTAATTACGAGTACCAATTAAAGTACAACGGACCCTTTTAAACCATTTATGCGGCACGTTAGATGAAATTCCCTTCCATTGTAACAACAGTATTTTTTAAACAGTTGCTTCTTTTCTTTGTGTTAAGTTCGTAGACATTTTTAGATATCTGGCACGCGAATTCCTGTTTGAAATTAAATTAAACTTGATTTCAATCGGTATTTGTATTAGTATGCATGTCATTGTTAATTGCAATTGGTTCCAACTGTCACTGATTGGTGTCTATCTATTTTTAGATAAGTCAGGTCAGCCGTTAACTGGTTTTTTAACAACGCATGTACACAATCCTGTGGCTTTGACATGACATGCTATTTTACAAGCAAATTGGTAAAAAGAGGCAAATCCACTAAATTTTATTTTCATATTTGTAATTTAGATTCATAATTTGGAATAAAATTTATAAGAAGCATAGATTTGTTGAAGTCATTACTACATTTTTTACTCGACGTACCGGCTCTATCTTAGAAAAGATTTTTTTATAAAGACATCTCAGATCAGACACATTGTAGTTCACTATTTCATTCAGCCGCACGAGAGCAGAGTGGCGCAGTGGAAGCGTGCTGGGCCCATAACCCAGAGGTCCGTGGATCGAAACCACGCTCTGCTATAAAGATCTTTTTGTTATTTACTAGCGACAAAATGAGCACGTACGTTCTTATGATTGACAAATTAGATAATTGTTTTGCAAAAAATACTACATAATTATTGCCGGAACTATTGGTGTGTAGCTTATTTCTCATATGGCAATAAATATAAACCAATAAGTATCTAATAAAGACATATACATACATACATATAATCACGCCTTTATCCCCGGAGGGTTAGGCAGAGGTGAATTAACACCCACATTTCACCAATCTGTATTCGGTCCCACGTAATAGAGGGAAGACTAAAGACTTATATGTATAACAATAAAAAAATTATACCCTAAGTAAAAGCAGTAAAAGCTTGCGTGACTATACAGCCCTACAATGTTTTAAATAATTGCATGAGGAAGCGGACCGGTTATAAACTAATATTGTCTTCTTCGCCCCTATGAGCGATGATGATGACCGGCCACTCCCTTACTTTATAGTTAATATAAGGGACGAACCCTCAGCACAGGGGTGGCTAGGTAATGGCCCACGGCAGAGGTGAAACCACTGTTCATTTACGTGCATCGTTTCCGATTAACTTTATAATGGAATATAGTTGCAATCATATTGTTTGATAACCTATTGAACTAAGTATTTATCGGAGCCTGCAATCAACTAACAATAATACCTATTATTATTAACCACATACTCAATAGGGGCGTTCAATAATAAAGAGTATGAATGGCTACTTATGTAACCTATGTTACACAATGCTTACACATTATTTTAGTATTCGTTATATCATGCCTATATTCCTGACGTTCTTCCTAATTTCTTTACCCTGGAGTAGGTTACCTATCTTCTTTTTTCATTTGAAATACTTACCTGAAGAGCTCTTTTACCTAATTATCGTAAAAACTCCTATATCGCACCGACTAGAGCTCTAATCTTCAAATCGCTATTACATTTACCCGTAAATTATCTTGATCATGTTACTCGTATCATGATCTTACAAGCGTAAAAATCCGGATGGAATGATGGTCTTTTCCGAGTCATAGATTGTAGTTAACGTCGTTTCGGAGTCATAATAGTCAAACTACGTTTCATCCATTGTTATAAACCGAGCCAAAAACTATAAACTTTTTAGATACCGACTTTCAACATAATTTTTCAAATACTGTCGAGATCTGTGTGATTTGTTTTTCAAGAATATAAAATATTAACTGCCCTACCTACCTAACGAAATCATCATTTATACAGTAATAAAACGTACGGAGCCGTGACGATTTTTTTTCCGTGATTTTTTACTTGCGGGGTCATCTCTGGTGACCATCAATGTTCTACGTTTAAATGCAGCGCATTAACTTGCCGCTGTAAAATATGGTGAACCATTTACCCATAATATCATCATAAGTAAACTTTGTGTAACTCGTCTGACAATACCGACCGAAAATTTTCTAGCGTAGATTGTAAAAAAAATGTTAGTAAGAAGTACCTATCTAGTAATACAAAATGCTGGAACAAACCGCAAACGATGACAAGCGAAAATCAGAATATGATTCAATTTATATCTAACAGATAAATCTACACAATGAACTAAACTGACTGGTTGTTAGTATTTACAAGATTTTGTATCATATGTATTTAGTCGTTGTGAATTGCAATGACATGTAGTTATCTATATACTTATGCAATGAGTTGATATCTTCGTCTTTGATCTTATAAACAAAATCGCTAATTATTTACAAGTGAGTAGATTCAAAGAGACCGTAATCTCTGTAATTAAACTTCAGCTCAAAACAAGAATAATTACTAGCAATGATAAATTATTATTAGTTATTATCAGTTATTACATCACAGATAATATAATATAATTCTTGTATTAAAATTTGCAGTTAAAGCTTAAAGTATTAAATTTGTAACTTTTTAACGCTTCATTACTTTTTTGCTTGACCAGTTTATGACTTTAAAATTACCAATTTATGTATTTTATTACTTTCCATCTACTCAGTTTTTTCTTTATGGTTAAGTTCTTGTGTCCTTTTAATAATAAATGTAATTTATACCGTATAAAAATTAAATTTTTTATTGAGTTCTGTTTTTTTGTATGTGTCCAAAATTCTATCTAAACTTGGTCCTATTTTAAAACACCGCGTTTTATTATTACAGCTGTATAGCTACTCAATTTGCAATATTATTTCTTAAAATCAGATAAATATTCAATGTTGTTGTTAATAACTACCAATAATTTAATGTCAATATAAATGCTGACGTTCAGACTGTTCTAAGATATATATTTTTTTGCTTTTGATAGATTTTATCAAAAATTTGACAAAGATGGCATCAATTTAAAGCTACATGCTAAAATAAGTCTAGACAGTATTCATATTTATGAAAGCAGTTCAGTTCGGACAATGATAATAACACTATTACAACAAAACAAACGAAACAATGGACAGTCTCGTTGACCCGCAGTCGATGTGATGCGTGGGCACAAGGGGTCTACCGTCGTCGGTGCATTAATGAAATTTGATTATAGTATAAACCAATCCGGGTTTGTGGTTACACCGCATGATTTCAGATGGAATGTACAGCGGTGTGCTACCAACCGATATTAGATTCGGTTAGTTTCATAATTTCTTATTTATAACCCGTATATCAGGCTACTGAAATTACTTTATGACATTGATTTATATGCAACGCAACATAACAAATAATGATCACATATAGATGAAGTTTATGAGCAATAAGGTGATATAATTCTAAAAAATATTTCCAAGATATAAAATTATCAGGTATTCGATAACCTAAAAGAAATTGTACATTTCTTGGTAGTGGTAATGGTTCCGGCAGACCACCCGTGTTGTCGGTAATGAGGAACGTCGTACAACTCATATTTGTGGCGAAGTGCGAGCCCGCTTTGTGACGGATACTGCAGCGATACAATGTACGTATATTATACGTCACATCTTCAAACACCTATGTCAAATTATTCAACCCCTGACCCTTCATAACACATCATAACCCAACCTATAATTTTATCTTCAATCATTTAGTACGTTTTTTATTAGAATTTTATGTCATTCAAATAATGA
This sequence comes from Eilema caniola, assembly GCA_949126895.1. NCBI lineage: Eukaryota > Metazoa > Arthropoda > Insecta > Lepidoptera > Erebidae > Eilema > Eilema caniola. The sequence continues at coordinate 15,864,939 of OX421464.1, read as the reverse complement.
ATATAATTTAACGTTTTAATTTATGTTGCTATTAATTTTCATTTTCAATGTTATTTTGACTATGGTCCAACTTCATTCAATATTGTTAACCACATCTTGACTACGCACTTAAAAGTTAATCAGAATTCTATTCATCTTCGTTAAAAAGTACTTATCACTAGGCGCATCTATTAAATTAAACCTTCAGTTATACGGGTTATGTATAAGTGTAAATGATGATTTGATCATATATGACATCTGACACAAATATGTGATGTTTCACATGATTCTTAAATACAAAATTTAAAAAATCGTAAACAAAATCAGCCTTGGAGACCTCCCGTTCAGCTAATATTTCATGTAAATTTATTTCCCAAATAATATTCATTGTTTGTCCTGGAAATGAGCGCACAATGTGTGCCAGTGGCTGGATTGCGGCTTTGTTTGTACAGTGTTGAAACTACGATGTGACGTCATATAGGTACAGTAATATAGTTTACGCTGACTTGCGCAACGCTATGATTACCGGAAACAAACATTTCGTGTGACTTTACAGACTCACGTATCTTTCTTCAATGTACCATAACCTCAAACACAAAAGTAACCGTTGATAAAATGCATGTTAATAAGTTAAACACAGTAATAAGAACACAAAGAGAAACCTTAAAAGAATGACGCAACCCAATTAGTTTTCGGAACATTGTTCTTATTGTCCAAACATCCAGAACTTTTCACAAAAGAAATAACAAGCTTTTTCCACTGTGTCCATTGACTAAATGACGTTCTGCCAAATATAGCTTTAGCCATTACCTAGACAAGATTAAACCTTGCTTTTTAAACATAAACTTTATCACAGTTCATTTGAAACATCAAACGAAATGTTTACTAATAGCAACACGTTCAAAAAGATAAACCGTTAGGTTACAGTGACAACTTAATTGGTGGAAACGTCAGCACGAGACGAGTGAAAGGAGCGACTTGACAAGGGGATGATGTGTGACGTCATGACCCTTTGACTTACAACCACTTACAACCATTATATTTAAACAATCGATATATGGGTAAAATATGATATACAGACTGGTCGAATTCTAGTGTTAGTCTAATTTGCCGTTTCTTCATTCTGGAATCGATTGTTATGAAGTTTACAAGTTTACAAAGCTATATATATATATATTATTAATATATATATAATACTTATATACTAAAAGTACCGACGATGTCGAACTGAATTGGTTATAAAAGAAAATTGCTTTTTCATTTCAGGTTAACGCCGAATTGAGAAAAGTCGCTGAAGCACCCCAGCAGCAGATAAATTATGAATATAAATTCTAATTATCATAGTGTTATGGGATCGCGTTTTTACTGTTGTAATAATGCTGTAATATGTACCTAAGTATGTTTATCCGCATTCTGGAACCTCATAACACAAGCAACTAAGGTATGCTTACTTTGGATCAAGAAAGTGCGATGGAGAATGTGGTAAAATAGATGTATTGTGTCGACAAAGGAGATATAGTTGCACCTTTACATACAACTTTATATGAAAAGCGCGACCGTATCTCCTCAGGTATATTGGTAAGTACCTATTACAAATTGTTATAATTTTAAAACATCATGATTGTTGCCAAATATCGTATCGTGTTATCGGTACTGTTTAAACGATACGATGAGATCATAACGATTTCTCGTAATTAGTAGTACAAGTAAGTACCATGCCCATCCAGTAGAAGTTGGTTGAATTCAGTTTCCAAGATTTATTAACTAACTCGTACCTACATAGTCACTTCACCTGTACCCACTAACGTTAATTACGGGTAAAGGTAATAAAAAACATAATACCTACAAAATGTAAAGTAACCCGTAATTTAACAACCATGATATAACCGAAGTCAAGGCCGGCCATTTTACATTCTGCTACCATTTCATCCTCTTTTAAAGTTATTTTAAATTATAAGCACCTTGAACCTTTTCAGTTGATGTATCAAAAGGCGAACGTGCTAGTATTTAAGCTTAAGCGATTAATATTTCGAAGGCCGCATACGCACTTTTGTCGCACGTACAAAGGAATTCAGTCGATATTCTGCGAAGCTTTGAAAATATAAGCCTTCATTAGGGAAATAATTAGTAACTAATAAATAATCCATGAATATTAAGCGAAACTATAAACAATGTTAGCTACATTCATAACTTAATTTATTTATAATATTAGCAGGACATTAATAAGCTACTGTAACTATTATAGACGTATTGTTATTATTAGCTACCTACTATAACATAACTCTTTTTTTTTGAAAGCCACGCAATTGGAATTTCCTAAATTGTGTTGTTACTGATGTTTACACGTATTTGTTTTTTACAGAACAGTTTGATACAGAAGCATAAAAGGAAGACCCTACTTATTGTATAAACCAAAAAATACAAAAATTTACCTAATTACATAAACAGAAAAGGGACAAAACTTATAGGTATCTACTCTTAAGGAGCTCGAGAGACTAATGGATTTGTCAGCTTTTTTTGAGTTCATGGGGGTGGCGTTCTAATCTAATCAGAATCGGTAACCTAATTAGTTATACCAAAAAATAACTACTGATCTTAAAATCCTTGTGTAATAAACTTATAGGTATAAATGTAAGGTATTTGATAAGAAGAAATTGCGAAATAATAATAGGCATAATGTTTGGCGGTTCTCTGTTAGTACAACAACTTCATAAATAATTGCTTTTATAACATAATTCAAGTTAATAAATCAGACGCCACATAGATTAATGTTATTTATTACCTGCTTCTCTACAAAAACAATTTACCTAATGCGTTAGTGTTGCGTGTTGTGATAGGGGTTGCACACGATGACAAAGTGAACAATATGCAGTGCACTACGGCCTAATGCAACAAACGCGGCCACTTGAAATATCTACTAAGGGACAATTTGTTCTCTAGGAAAATAGTCAAGGGTTATATTTGCGGTTGCATTGTGCCGAGCCCACAGGCACATAAATCAAGTTCCCTACACTCGAAGTTAGGAGCAGACTGCACCAGGTGGTCCAACTATTTTTAAACTCTGTTTATGTACCAATAAGGGAATATAATTTATTTTATGAGTTCCTTTCATATGGTTTTTGATTCATGGTTAAGAGAATTACTTTTACTACCGAGTTTGTTAGTAACGTGTGACGGTTGTGGAATAATAAGGAACCTCTCTATAGTAGGTAGGTAATATAAGCACTCACACAGACAGCGCGCGGCGTCTGCTTGACAGCTGGCGAGCATGTTTCGCGAACCGTGATATTTTTTGCGAGACCTTGTGCTGAACAAGAGTTTGAATTTCAGTAACGAAATTTTATACTAACAAGTAACTCTATATCCCCATTTTCAATTACTTCAACTACTTCACACGTTTTAGTTTTAGTTTAACTTTTTTTTTAATCTTATAGGTATTGTACAATATTACTGTGGTGAAATATTTTAGCCAAGTTATTCGGAACACAATCTTGAAATGGGTTGGATAGCCGAGGTCACCGAGGTGCACTAAGAATAATCCATATTATTATTATAAATGGAAAAGTGTATGTGTGTGTCTGTTTATCCGTCTTACCTACCTACCCGACTTGCTGTTTCTATCAACGTTTTCAGCACAAAATATTTAGAGTAAAATCCAAATAAGGCAGAAGAGAAATTTACTAAGTTAAGCCGAGCTAAGCCAGACAAAATCATGACGTCCATTCCTTCATCCGTACTTACAAACTTTAGCGTTTATAGTAAGAAACAGGACCCAAGGCAACCTCGCCTGCTAGTGCTAAATAATGGATGAAACTAAGTAAATCCACCGCGTGGTTCCCGGCTACCCCTTCTCTTCCCATGTGGTGTCGTACAAGGCGACTAAGGGATAGGGCTGATTAACTTTAACATCAGACAGATATGTACAGCCCAGACTCAGCCTCAGATGCATAGCTCGAGTGAACAATAGTGCCCGGAATACGGCAATAGGCTCACCTGGTGACCTAATACAGATTGGTGAAATATGGGTGTTAATTCACCTCTGCCTAACCCTCCGGGGATGAAGGCGTGATTATATGTATGTATGTAATCACGCCTTTATCCCCGGAACTGTACTAAGGAAATCGACATGAAGATGATGACAATCTAGCTTTCCCTGATTAAGGGCTACGAACATATAACTCTAAATAATAAGACACTGATGATGTCTTATTATTTAGAGTTCTATGGGTACTATTACTAAGGCCGGTGTCACCCAAAGCTTCAGAAGTTATATTGTTCTAAAACCTAAATAGCTTGTGCGCTTAATTAAGTTTACTGTTTTGCCTATATACAACTGAGAAACACAAATTTGGTGCAACCTGCTGTAACTTCTATACTATTATATAATTGTATTTCTACCATTATAATTATATTGTAGGTGCAGGTAGTGTTTAGTATTGTTGGCAATGGACGCAGAACTACTGAACAGATTTTGATGCTATTTTTTTTTGTTCCAAAGGTTTTGGTCAGACTTAATTTGATTGCAATCGGTTGAGTAGAACCGTAGAACGGAGATAAGAGATCCACGCGTGCGGCTACTATAATAATATTATTTAATACAGGTATTTGTTTCAGAAATCGAACCCGCATACTAGTGCTTCGAGGACTTCACGCTGGCAATGAAATTAGGAAGTACTGCACAGCAGCTTTCAAGCTTTCCAAAAATGAGCGCTACTCATTTTTCATATTAGGTTTTGGTACAATGTATTGGTTCCCAAGTTGTATTATTTGGAACAATGTACTCGGCAAGCGGAGGAATTTCTGTTGAGTAGTATTAACAGCTCAACAGAAATTCCTCCGCTTGCCGAGTATGGTCACTATGTTAACATTTAACATAATTTATTACTGATAGCAAAGCAGTAAATCGAAAAGTTTACTTTACATTCCATAAATTACTGGTTATACCTATGTTATGGCAGTGATTTCCCAACTTTTCCCAAGAAGAGTTTTACGAAATGAGTCCGAAGCATACGTTGATTACGGGCGGCTTGCGGCTGTTGAACTAATTGTGTTTAATGTATTGCGCATTACCAATAATTTTGTTCAGTGCCGTTCCCGCTCTGTTCATTAGTGGCACTATTAAGAACCTGTGAGCGCTGATGCCTGGTACCTACTGCCGCGCGCGTCCCGGCGGAGCGCACTTCCGGTCAAGAGCTTTATTTCGGCAGTTCCACCGCACTTGCGTAACATCCGCTGCCAATTACAAATATACACCAGAAAACATTTTAAAAGCTTGTGTTGGTTAAAATTTTATGGCATATTTGTTTGCCCACTGCTTTGCACTCGTTCGATTTTTGTGATACCTACTTATAAGTAACTTAAATATTATTCACAAACATAATATATCAACAGAGGTGTATACGCATATTGCACTGTCATTGGCATCCCACAGAAAATCTATTTCAATAAAATTCAATACTTGTATTTAGCCATCTGACACCCAATCTGGAGACACAAGGCTGTGTCAAGGCATCGTCTGCCAATCAATAGGTCTATCTACTTGCTGGTTAGACAGACTTGAGCCCTAAAATTCAGGTGGGGCAAAGCCATATTCCATCAACAATTTCATCAAAAAGTCAGCAGATTGTACATTTTGGACGAGTAAAAAGTGTCTTAAAATTGAACGCACCTAACAATCTACGTAGCACCTGCTTAACGAATGCAAATTTTTCATATACATAACTTTCACCGATATTGATGTGCCTGTAGCATCCAATAACGAACAAGTACCTAAGTAACGTGCATACATATAAACGCCGAACTCAAATAAGTTTGCACAGATGTTCTATCTGTCATGGTGAGCTAAAAGTAAGATCGCAATAAATATTTCAATATCTATAATTTACATACGTATAGGTTCCATTGATATTCATAGGATGTTTGCTTACATCACTGTTCCATACTGATACCGTATGAGCGTGGTGATTAATACGGGACTAAAAAGCCCCAGACAATTTCGAACAATGATGCCACTAAGAGCTTTGTCTGTGAGCGGTATAATGTGTAAGAAGCAATCTCGTTCCCATCGTCGTCAGTGCATACCCCCGATGAATCTTCGTCGCGCTCTGCACAGGAATGTGTCATAAATCATGCCATATAGCCACTTATACCCGTTCGCAGGAGAGTCGTGCCTTCTGTCAGCGGTCGCGGCCTGTCGCTTGCGTTAATTTATAAACTGATATATCGTAAACCGGCTTCCATTTAAGTAAACAACCGTTTTTGAATTTGAATTGGAAATAAGTCATAATAATGAAGAAAAAATCAAGAAAATGTTTCTGAACGTAAATTAATTATCAACTTCGAGTAAAACGGTGCGAATGATACACTTTTAAACAGTTACTTATATAATAGTGATTAGATCTAACGTACGGTACAGATAGCCTGCGGAGATAATGTTTAATGAAGTAGGTAACCGAGTTTCAACATGATATAAATCCTACATTTTATTTGCAATGTAAATACCTATATATCCTATAATCTGCGGTATTACTGGTGCTCAACGTAAGTCCTAAGTAAAAAAACTATATGAGATACTGTTGAAAAAGAAACAAAATGGGAAGGGGACTCTCTTAGTAAGTAGGCATGTTGTGGAACAGAACAACTTTACAATAATATTTTGAATTTATAATTGCCTAACGATAGTAGTTGATCCCTCAACTACCCGGAAAACTTAAGTATAATATCATATAAAAGCTTAACATTTCCATCACAGACGAATATCTCTCTCCAAGACGGCATTTACCCAAATAGCTACTGTTCACTATCGCAACACATTTTAGTGTAATCTAAATCTACGTTAGGTACACGTACCTAGTACTTCTTTAGGATAACTTATTCGACTTAACTCTAGGCAAATACGTATAAATGATATGTACTTACTTAGATAGGTAAGTACTTATCACTTATAAATACTTATTGCATGAAGAATAAGATAAGATTAAAAAAGCTATGCAAATCCGACTAATCAGAATGTACTGAGATACCCACCCAACATAAATTAATTTGCAAATCAAAATCACAACATATTAAAGACAATAATTGTATGATTACTTCTCGTAGAAGTAATCTTCTCGTTTGATAGTGTTGTAGATAGCATTTTTTTTATCATAATACTTTCAGTCGGTGTATTTAAAATGAATACTAAAGCACTGTCATCGCTTGAAAAGCTTGTATATATAAAGTAGGTACCTATGACGTATTGATAAAAGCGAAAACTGATTTATTTTGAAACCAATGTCGAAATTTGACTGTTAGTGTATCTAGACTTGTACGATTTGTTTTCAACTTCAGCTGAATCATCCTATTGTTAGTACAGTTACAATAAAAAAAATGGCAATATTAAACGATTTTCATTTTAAAACTCTTCCACAGTATTTCATTTAATGGAATTTGAATTTTAAACCTATTACATTTAAACTGGCGAAATGTGGGTGCTAGCACCTCTGCCTACCCCTTCGGGGATAAGTGAGTTTATGTTATGTTATGTTATTTGTTAAACTATTAATTTAATTCATACGGAACTGCCGTGTATTGTAAACTAGCTGTTGCCCGCGGCTACGCTCACGTGGATGTCGGATTTGGTGACGTTAATTATCACTGCTCCGCTCCCTTGAGTAGCGTGATGATGTATAGCCTATGTGTTATTCTGATGTATCTATAAGCTATATTATTGTAAAGTTTCATTAAGATCCATTCAGTAGTTTTTACGTGAAAGAGTAACATACATTCATACATACATCCATCCATACTCACAAACTTTTGCATTTATAATATTAAGTAGGATTGTCTCCGTACATGTACTGACAATTTGGCAACCTGACCACGGACGAGCCTTACATGGTTGCCCATAGTTTTATCAAGATTCTTAGCTAGAACTTTCGCGAAACTGACTCGCCACCACATTCGATAGATAATTAGAAACTTACAATTGGACAATAATTTAACTTTGTTTATCAGCATCACTTCTACTTGCTGCTTGGGTGGCAGAGGTTAAGGGCCGCTACTTCCTGAGAAAACTTTAGACTGAACTGAAATCTAGCTTATCTAGACTGACGATATGAGGACTGACTAGGAACATATATTCTCAAATGATAGAATATCAGTATTTTTTAGGTTACGAAGGTCCGATTATGCTCTCTCATTTAGAAAATATAAGTATCTAAGTAGGTAAATGAGAATAGATTAGACATCCATGCCAATATACTTAAACACTAAATAGTCCGACAGCTCCGTTTTCATCAGAATACTCTGACTTATAGTTAACTGCAAGCAAACAAAAAAAATCTAAAACTAGACCGAAACTTAGCATTCCAGAAGCTAAACTAAGCTAGCTTATAGTTCTAGGATGCAGCATCAGTAACACGCAGTTTTTTTTTTACATACATGCATACAGAAAACTACTTGAATCCATTCAAATAGTCAGCATTGTCAGTTGCTAATGATATTGTCAATTGTTACTCTCCAAATCCATTCTAGCGCAGAAACTACTTATTCTATGATTTAAACTGTGTTTATTTTGTAATTGAAAGCTACGAAATCAGTTCCGATAGAGAGCAATAGAGCGAAACGCTTTCTCCACGGTATCCCTCGGTATGCTGAGAATTTGTTCTACAGTAGGTTCCAAATCAAATTGCAATAACCTTGGATAATTTTACGTCATACAGATTGAATATTTAGCAAACTATGGCATGACATCGACCAACAGAGACCGATGACCGCGGCCTACGTTCTGTACGTGACGGTAGGTACTTCGCCAAGAAACGGAGTACAGTCAGCATCAGATCGATCTTGACGAACAAACTGCTCAAAATGACCTTAATGCCTTGCCCCCCCCCCCCCCCTTCCCCCTTCCTGTTGACTGATTATTCTGATATTTGGTACACACCTTTAGTTTGGACAATAATACAATTTAAATCAATAAAACAGTTTGATTTGATCTTAATACCTTTATTTTAAGATAGTGCACTACGATTTTCATAGAGTAGCCCGGACGTAAGAAAACTAAAAAAGCCCATCGCTGTAAGGGGAAAAAGTCTAGAGGAGTTTACAGCGCGCGTGATAATAGTGTAAGTACGTCAAAACAGCATTCAAATTATTTCCTTCATTTTTTTCATCTAAATCCTTATGAAGAGCTATGAAATATAAAAAATCTCTGTTGTTATAATTTAAGACATATTTTTACAAAGAGATTTTTCGCCTTTGACCAGGTAATCATCTTCATTTAGATTTGACAGCTTATTAGCATATTATTTTTATCTCTTAATATTTACGTGATTGTATTGACAACATTATAAATACAAAATACAACACAATCGGGACTATTGTGTACAATGTAACTATAATATAATCAAGACAGTGATACAAGTCTCAAAGGCGCCGCCTGCTGAAAGGCCTTATTGTCTGCTAGAGCATATGCAGCCCCACACGATCCTAATTAACTTATAAACGCTAGATACCGATGAATGAACATATTCGACACGATCGGTTTGTTCTCAATGCGGTAGGTGTACCCGTAGCGAACTATAAATAATGAAACAACATAATTTTATGTGTGATAGCAGTAGTATTATAATGGTATCTATCACACGATTATGTCTTGACCATTTAATTCTATGTTATAGGTAATCTGGGGTTTTTGTTTGTTCTGAAAAAATAATATAGCCTATCATTTAAGATTAAGCGTCTATATGTCCTATCACATTATGCTCGGTAGGTAAGAGACTTTCTTTAATTTGGGGCCTGGTCATGAATGGCCACTCCTGTAATGTTGTTTTTTTTTTTTCAATTTAAATTGATGGGAAAAGTTAAAAATGAAAATTTCTAGTTTTATTTGCAGACATAATTTGACCATTATGTATGTAATTAAGTACAAGTCGAAAAATACAGGGCAGCTTTACTAACTTACGGGAAATTTTACTTCGATTATAAGGTTCACTTCATGTTAATGTAAAAAATTAAACGGAGTTAAATTATTTATAACGCCAACTAAGGCTAGATTTTCACCAATGAATATAAACGCGTTTAATTCTTTCATGTGCACGTCAATGAATTAAACTAGAATAAAATTAAATAAATTCATGAATTATGCAGAAAGGTTAGCTTAACTCATTATAAATTATATCCCAGTAAACCTTTGAGTTCTAGAAGAAGAGTACTGAGTATAGTAATGAAGCCGTGTGAATGTACATTAGAAGAGAAAAAATACCATGTTGTTTACAATACAATACAATACAAATAATAAAACCTAGGGGTAAGTAAGATATTTTGTTAAGTTTAATTTATTCGAAGCTGTCGACAATGAACTTGAAAGATATTTGCTTAGAGAGGCGGAGAGGTGCGTAGTCGCAGATGTCGTCGGGTATGGGCCTGGGCGCCTCACGGGCCGTGGGCGGTGTGCACTCGTTCTTGCGCAACATTTTGGGAAGCAAGAGCCATGCGCACATGCGACAATACCACGAAGTCGTTTCATATTAGCATTCTACCGTTAACTCTACTACCTTCCAAGGTAACTTAATGACACGATGCCAATACAATACAAACTGTTTTATTAGATCTATGTATCTATGTTGCATATTTAAATTAGGTACGTAAACTACTATGTTGCGTACTATGTCTACGTTCACCTAGGTGAACTACGCAGATGGACTACAGGCAATAAAGGGAATTATATTGTGAGCTTAGATCGAAATAAGTTTACACCCCTGCTAGGACTTGAACTCCCGACCAGACCCTCTCTATGGGGAATATTCTGACTAATTGAACTACTGTCCTGGATATTCAAAATTCTCCTTAAATTAAAAATAAAAAAAAACACGTCATAAGGAAACCTCCAAAAAGTTGAAAATAGACTGTGGTGGTTAGCCTATTAACTTTGATACATTCTAGTAATATACCTATTGACTCTAGTAATGCCATTCGGGGGGACAATCGATGGTTCTGATGACGGAGTGCTTTACCAGTGGGTCCCCCAACATAGCATCGCTTCTTAGCATAGTAATTGCCCCAAAATTTCATTAATTTGTGTCTATTAAGTATAAGCATTCTTCATCTAATTGTAATAATAAATTGATTTCCTTTTTTAGCATTTACTACAAATTAATAATAGCTAAATTGCTACTATGGGCCTTAAAAAGTTATTCCTTTAAATAATTCTGTAATAAAAGTTAATAGATAGATGGGTAGATACCTACTGTATTGTACTTATTACCAGTTTGTTCATAGGCCAGTTAATAGTGTAAACTAATCTATGCAAATTTAAACACGTACACACGTTGATTACGTACCTACCTACTTACTAATAACAATGGTAAACAAAGTTCACTACCTACTTAAATGGTAATTCCCTTGAACTTAGAAAAAGAGGCAATAACTTAACAATTATTTTAATGACACCATTTTACCTTATTAGTTAAATGCAATCGGCCATCTTTATGTTTTAATTTTGAGAATCTTGGTAAGTGATTTAGTATCTAAATTACTCAACACATTAAAGTATTTTCCCACGAGAGCTTCGGCTCGCAGACTCTCGGAACTGAAAATATGTACTTAAATGACGTAACTTGGAATATGGAAGGGACGCACAATAAAACGCTTTACCCTCAATAATTCTAGCATTAATAACATATAAACAAATACGATTTACGGGTACGAATATGTTGTGAAACATTTGCCCTCTATACCTACCTACTGAAAAAATCCACGTATCACCGTTTAAAAGAAAATTAATAAGTTACCCAAGTAATTACTTTCATTTTACAATGGTAACATCCTTTTTCACAGCAATAGCTCATTTTGCAGTTAGACTGTTAAAAAGCTGTCCCCAGACTCCAAGTTGAAAAGCTTTTAAAGCTAGGATGAAGAAGAAGAGATAATCTCCAACTAGCATACCTGAAAATGCTACATGAATACTAGAATTTAGTGCCTCAGTTGGGAGCTTCTTAGAGTATACGGCTCCACAAACAAACAGACAAAAATTAAAGCATTGAACTTATAAAACATATTGATCTAAAACAATACCTTCGAAGCTTTGATAAGAATATTAAGGCTGAAATTTACCGCTGAAAAGCTGTTTATCTGAACTGAGTTTTCGCGTTTTACACAATGAACCAACTGAACACGTATATAATTATCGCTAATTCAGCGTTACAAGTTATAACGACACAATGTCACTAACCAATAGTGACTATTGACATTATTAGCATATCGACGCGCTTTCAATGTACATATACTTAAATAAGTCATTTAAAATTCAGACCTTCAAATGCATTTTCATCGCGTCTGTTCCAATAACAATAACAGTGCATTTTTATCTTCACATACTATTTAAATATTATGTAAAGGTATTAAATAAATCGGTATTGTATATGTAAGTACCTGCAACGCTAAATGCAGTGGTCCGCTCACTCTGCATGTCGGTGTCGGAGCCTGGTAACCCCATAGACAGTTCCAAGGCATTTTATCGATGCATTATTAACGCATAATTGATTACAAAGTTTTGTTTTTAAATCGAACCATCACTCTTCACATTACAACACTAAAGTTCTTGAAAAAAATCTAATTTTATTTATTAAACTCTGAATGTGGAAAAGAAAATTATTACTGTCATTAAAAAAATGTATTTCTTTCTATGGAATTGTATGCGGTGCTTCTACCTCAACATGCGGGTAGTCGCGGCCACAAACGATTCATGACTGAGCCGCGAGCCAGCTGATCGCTCTCTGCCGACTCAATCACCTCTTTTGAGCAGTTGTGGCTCTCATCACTCTGGTAATCATGCTCTACAGCACATGGTAGAACAAGCTATCTTATTTGATATGATTACTTGATTGTACCAAGTTAGGTAAATATAATTCAGCGCTGAGTTGACATTAAGGAACGCGTTTTAGTAATTATCGTTTTATTATAAAACGTATGGTTAAGTAACCGTTTGAGTCGTTAAAAAATAATTACTAAGTAGTATAAGTAGTATAAGTAGGAACCTATTTTTTATTACTTATTCAGGTAAGCGCCTCTTTAAAGAGCCGAAATTTTAATGTGTATCTAAATAGTTAGACAGAAAGACAGAACACATAAAACAGAGATAATAATATAACTGAACAGCTAAGTGCAGTCGTCATATTGAGTCCACTTCTCAATTTTATGGACATGATATTAACATGCATACAACACTTTGAATCCATTAAAACATTCCCGGGATAACGTCTAAGTAGCTTTATGCTTTATCAATGTATTATTTGTCCTTCTATTACCTACTTTCGAATCGTCAAGCGAGAAACCTGTCAGATATGAAATTTGTAATGAGTTCATTGAGTATCGAAATCTTCATCTTACCTACTCTTTACTATCAGTCAATCAATCTTTTTTAACTTGCGCTGAGTCTAACTTCAGTGACATTAACTTTATAGAGAGCCTTATATCTGTGAAATTATACTTCAACAAAGTAATTTATAGCAATAGATAAATACGCTTTATTTTAGAAAATAGGTGGCCTATTTTCACAAATATTTGGTTTTATAACACTCGCATTAATATAAAAGAAGGTAGGTACCTACGTATAAATTTAAAAAATCTATCCCTCAATTTATCTAATACTAGCTGACCCGGCGAACTTCGTACCGCCAGTATTTTTCCGGCCGCGTTCCGTCAGATCCCGTTCCCGCTGCACCCTCTACATAATAAACATGTATTATATTATACATATAAACCTTCCTCTTGAATCACTCTATCTATTAAAAAAACCGCATCAAAATCCGTTGCCTAGTTTTAAAGTCTTTAAAGTTATAAAGTCGCTTTCTCTGTCCCTATATTCCTTTGAATACTTAAAAGTATTCAAAGGAATATAGGGACAGAGAAAGCGACTTTATTTTATACTATGCAGTGAAGATTTCAATTCAATTGCAAACATATCAATCACCAATGCATATATATATTAAATATTAATTGTGATAATAACAAACAAACCTCTGGCATTATTCGCATCGGTGAACTGACAGCTAGAGGCTGCTGGCGCTCGCGCGACCACGGACAGTTCCAAGGCATACTGCTACTTTGCGAATACTTTGCACTGACCTCACCACAACATTTTAAATACTAATACACAAACCTAATGCCTATTCACATTCCTAAAGAATAATTTAATCACATTCATCTTTTGTCAATCATAGTTCAACTAACTATCAAATATGAAAATATTAGAAAAGAATTCGCATTTGTTATCTAACAGCGTAAGCATATCGCAAGGTACCGTAAGGTGGTAGGAATACGTAATGCGTGCAACAGGATAAGGGAGCGCACGCATGCGTGCGAACGAGTGGCCGGGCGCCTCTTAACTACACAATTTAGCTCGCCTCTCCTGGATACAAATACGAAATCCCTAACACTCCCGAAGTCCCGACATTCGGGCTTCGGGCGCACGCCCTCACGCCCCCCGCCAGGACAAAGCGGCGGTTCGGGACATGATATACGAAAGAAAGAACTCGTGCGGTACGTTAATACCGCGAAGAATTTAAAGCGCTCTGACGCTATTCCGGGTACAAGCTCAAGTATTATCGCTATAAGTATAGTTAGAGTAACTATGTATATAAATAACATTTGTTCATCTTAACGTAGACCATTGTTAGAACTGCCTGGCTAGTAAGTAGATAACTGTTATTATTAAAATGTCAGTTAAACAAAGTTAACAGTTTTCAGAACTCAAAAAAAAAAGATGTAAGTGGGTGAAGACAGTTTTTCGTATTACACACATAGTGACTATATTTACACACAAGATGGACCTATGTCTTCAAGGGTTAGATACACCTCAAGAAACTAAGAGTAAGAGTAGATCCCTACGGCTAAGATGAGCTTGCTTCGGTTTATGTAGAACGTTCTCTCTAGGTATCGCAGATTGGACTGGTAGTTTTGGACCTTTATAGATTAGCCCTTTACTATTTTGTTCACTGTTTGTGTTCATCAAAAACTTTAATTTAAGTATACTCTAAAAACAGAACAGAACCTGTACAGAAATGTGTCATCTCATGTTGCTGTGCGATAGAGAAAACGCTATCCAAAACTGAAACAAGCCAATTTTAGCTGAACTTCCACTCTTCTTCTCGATGCTTCAAATGAAAACCACCAATCACCAACTTTCAAAACCGCCTTTTCTAAAATATTTATAGAGGGCTCCTGGATCACTTCTGCCCTCAAATCAAGTATTTAGAATGACTACAAATTTGGCTCGTAACGCGGGTGTCAGCGGCATAACGAGCCCAATTCTGAACTTACTACATATATCATAACTAAGTAACTACTTACAGACACCGACACCCGTTCTGAAGTCACACACAAACCTGCAAACAGTGACTTCCGATAGCAACAATCTAGAAAGAACAATATCAAGCGGAAGAGCAAAGTACTTCCTGGCGCTCGCTAATAATTACCTACATAGCCCCAGGCCCCCGCTTCTGTACTCCAAATATGTGGTAGTAAGCAGTGGCAGGAGAATAAACTAGGTATAATTAATCCAATAATCCAAATTTAAGCAGAAGCCTATATCTAAGTCTCAAGTATAGTACAATGAACAATACCGCGACTCTATTACTTAAACAAGGGGCAGCTAAATACAATACTGCCACCTCAATTTCATTTTGTTTCGAAACCTAAAAATCAAAACCAAATAGAAATACCTATAAATCATAAGTATTATCCATTCCATTTTAACCTCTTAACAGCATATTGGCAAATTTAAGGTAAGCAAATTAGTAAGTATCTAAGTTTCCATAAGTATGAACACATACACACACACACACACAACTTGTACCATGTTGATGCAACACCTAAATTTAGAGCAATATGAGTTTTGTGTTATTTCAAGTGACCTCATCAATTAATTTACTTTATCGACGGTGAATACGTTAATGAGAGTAAATTAACGTTTACGTAAGCTATTATTACCTACTCGGTACTATAGACTGTAGCCCGTCCTAAATAGACGCTACATTTCTTGAAAAACAATATTAGTAGGTGACTGAAATAACTAATATTCCTTCTAACCCCTTCAACTAAATTGCTAGTGTTAAGGAGTGGATCGGTAGTGTAATGGCCAGGCTTCAAATCCGGTACCTTTCGATTGTATGGCCGACTCCTAAACCACTAGGCTATCGACGCCACATTGATTTAAATAAGATTATAGTCTTAAAGTACTTTAAAACAAAGTTGATTTTAAAAGAAAATTTCTTGTGTACGGTGTTTTATCATAACAACTAAATAAACAGATAAATAGTTCTAAAACATTTTAATCATTAAAATTTTCAGATAATGCTTGATTTTGGGGTATGCCATTTACCGCACCAATTTGGAATTGCACCAAAATTATTCTCGAATTGATTTTTAATACCTACCTAGGATTTTAATGGGTGCGGAATTGGGAGGACCCTACCAACAACAACCCATGTTCATGAGTCCCAGCTATCCACATGATTCGTTGTCAGTGCACCTGCTCAACAACCTATTGTATCTTCAGCGCTGGCTTTCCTCTCGAGTCAACTTCGATGGCGAAATCAGGCGGCAGACACTCCCGGAAAAGCAGATAAGATGACCTGACATTATTAATTCAATTAAAGTAGCCACTTACCAGAACCAATAAATTGTCTGAAGACTTTTCACGTCTTCGGAAAAACCTTAACCAATGCATGTAACTAGAAACACTTCTCACACTGTAATATACAGTACTTGCTATTAATAAGGTAACGATAAATAACAAAATTGAAATCGTAGCCCAAATTTTTTTTTGGATAAACTCTTGCTCCATAATATGAACTATGTGAATTTACATTGCAAAAATGTTTCTGTGCGCGCACCGTCGCTCTACGCGGTTGTACGTTCGAGAGTTAATTGTCTATTAAAATCACCTACATGAACTTCCTAGCAATCTAAATTTTAAATTAGGTATACTCCTGTTACGTGACGTTTGACAATACTATGTATGTATCTACTATTTTGCATATGGAATCCTGACAATGAATAAGTGCTCCAGAGGTCTATCTGTATTTGTCTACAGAGAGCTGTCACACTACTGTAGGTATACTGTATACTATTCTGTGATACTGTAGTGGGCTCACTTTACACGCTATTTTTTCTGTGCGGGTAAAATTGGTTCTTGACAGTCGGATAAAAAGTAAAAGTAGGAATAAAGCAAAAGTGGTAGAAGGTGTTAATAGAAAAATCTACCCTTACAAACTGGAAAGCGCCGTAGACAGTGGCGGCGCAAGACCTAAACTTAATGTGGGCAAGGTGCATTTTTTTCTCGTGTGTAAAATCCACACGAAATACCCCTCCCTTACCCCTCCTGTCCCCTGTGGAGTCGGAGCCCCGGTGCCGAAACTGCGCCAGCGGCGACCCCGACACGGCACACCACACCTTGGCCGTGTGTGAGGCGTGGGACGGACAACGGACGGCCCTCACGAGCACCATAGGTGCTGACCTCTCGCTGTCGGCCGTAGTTCCAGCTATGGCCGGCAGCGAACAGTGTTGGGCCGCCGTCGCCTCGTTTGCCAACGAGGTGATGGTGGCAAAGAGAGAGGCGCTGCGGGAACGGGAGCGAGCTGGGCTCACTCTCCCGCCCCGCAGGCCGCCGGCGAGGGGACGCCGGCGAGCACAATTCGCCCGCGTCCCCGAATGAGAGTGGCCACGGGTGGCGGGTCAGGGGACCCGCTGCCCTTATGCTGATGTGGCGGAATGCGCCCCTCCGTGTTCCTGGGACGCATTCTTAAGAGGAGGACAGGCCCCACCATCTCGGCCCGAAAGCCGGGATGGTGAGGCCTCGAGAAGAGGGCCCGTTAAATAGGGCGGGCGTCCCTAGCCGAGTCGCGGTGAGCATTCTATCCCGCGGCTCGGATTGGGCGAAGGAGGAACACCGTGGTGGTTTAGTGGGTAGTCTGGCCTCGGCCAGGAGTCCCACACAAAGCGAGCCCCCTGCCCCCGCGGGGGGTGAGCGAAGTGCGTAAATGCATTCCACCACGTACAAAAAAAAACCCCTCCTGTCCCCAGGGGGTAATTGTGTCAGACTCGAACCGAGTACAACGCGTGTGAGACAAATGCTACTTTAGTTTTACTTCGGCGGCTTCACACGCGAGTTCTATCAGTTCCGTCTATGTTATTCTTTTAGTCTGAGGCGTGGAAACCATGGAGTCTTTTCAAACATTAATTGCTCGCAAAGAGAGGGGGCGCAGTCCACGCACTCGCCCATCGCATCATCGTCGTAACGAGAAGACTTACACTCCAAGGGCTGCCACCAGCTCACGCCTCGGCCTCTTCCACGCTGGGCACTCAGTGAGCGTGTGCAGCCCCGAGTCCTCACTCGCCTCATAATTATAGAACTCGGACGTTGGCTTCTCCCGGATCCGATGGAAGATATCACCGAAGCACTCGTGCCCGGCGTTCGACTGCCACTCCACTACCGTGTGCCTAATTTCTCCAGGCTCGAGTTCGTGTTGCCGCTTCCGCGCCTAGTATACCAGTACCGAAAGGGCTCTCGCTTCCAGGATCCACAGTAGTAATTCGGTGAGGATACCTGCCGCGTCAAAGGAAATCATAACCTATGATGGCCCAGCTGCCCATCGAGTGCTGCGAAGCATGCAGCAGCTGCACGTACCTGGCCATGAGGGTTGCCGCCCATATGGGACACCCATATTGAACCATAGACCGCACGATCTCCGCATAGTTTCTTGCAGGAGTCTAGCCATCCCACTCATGTAGGGCACTTTTGCAGAAGTCTAGCCGTCCCACTCATGTAGGGCAGCTGCCACGCCAGAGCGTTAACTGTGCCCTCTAATTTGATTCGCTAAGCAAGAAAAAAGGAAATATAGAATAATATCACTTGAATTAAGTATGTTAGTATATAATTCAAAGAATTAAAATCTAGAATTATAATATTGCTGGCAGAAAGCGGAGCACTACCATACAGAATTATTGACACTAATGAGCAATGAGCATTCGTTTGGCTGATCTAAACATCGTCATAACAAACGAGAACATGTACCTACAAGAAGTTTAATTCTTAATTCTCATTCTTGCTCGTTGATGTTTTGGTTTACATGCTGAAACCGAGGTTCTGTATATACCAAAACATTAAAAGACTACAAGATATTCTTGTTCTAGCTCTATGTTCTTTCGGTTAGAATCCACCTTAACTCAACGCTACGCTCGCAATTGTGTTTATGATGCGAGGCCCTTAGCACCGCGAGGCCGTGGGCGGTCGCCCAGTCCGCCCATAGTCTCCGCCGCCTCTGGCCGTAGACTCTACTATCATCCTCATCTACATTTAGACGTTATCCTGATTGTATCCGAGGCCAAGATGCCCTCGGAGCTCAAGGTCCCAGAACAAAACTGGAAGACTAAGGTAGGACACGACGGTATTTCCTTCCGTCCAATTGAGCAGTCCGACTGGGGAATACCGCAGTTATAATAGCCTCGTGTTGTGTTCCCGGCAATGAGTAGGGTAGCCAGAGCTCACTGGAGTTTTTGTGCTGTCAATGGGAAGACCTAAGGCTTGTCCTGCTTTATCTTCTACACTGACGGCACAGAAACTCTCTGTTCTAACAGGGTCGGCAGCGTGAGTGTGACGCCCCTGGTGTTGCACACGTCCATACGCCACAGTAATCACTTTCCATCAGGTGGGCCGCGTGTCTCGTGTCTGCCTTAGGTGGCATTAAATTGGTATTAAAAAAAACGTAGACTGACTAAGATAAAATAAAAACAGGTAGGTATTACTTAATATCATATTTAAATAGGTGTAGATTTTGATTATTTTCATTTTATTGTATCCCTCACAAAAACCACTAGGTAGGTAGTGTCAAATAAGAGTATTTATAGGAACATTTATGTCTGAGCATGTATCTGTCTGTACTGCTACGTTAACGGACAGACCATTTTAAACATAAAAGCTGAGGAGATCGAGGTGGTTCTTAGTTATAAATTTTGAAGATCTATTCAGTCGTTCGAAGAGTTTTAGCTCTTACCTAATCGACAAAGGAATCCTACTACCACAATTTGCTAGCAGTAGCGGTAATCTCGGGACTTACTCAACGATTTTGAGATTTTTTTACCAACAGAAAGCCTCATTATTTGCTGGTTTTTTGAAATAATCAAACAGCAGCATGGCATGGCTGGCAGTTCTCACAATAATCTCGCTGAAAAAGGTGCTACATGACCAAGACGCATATACCCTATGATAAACTATCGAAAATCCTATATTAGCGTGAGAAAATTAAATAAATCAGACCAAGAAATTCGTGTAATTTTGAAAGCTTGTACAGTTATTCTCTAAGGTGCCCAAATGAACTTACTAAAAGTCCCCGAGGGTGGGACACGAGCCAGCGGTGGGGGAAGGGGAATAGGTCCATATTTCTCAGTCTTTTACTTAAATATTAAAAACTATTATCTCTTTTAATATCTCTTTAGTTTCTTATACATAATACATCTACATTAAATTTCCTACATATTATACCTCAACATTATTAGGTACCTACTGTAGGATTCTTCTTCATCCTAGCGTTGATCCCAGTCGCTATTAATCAACTTAGAGTTTGGGGTCGGCTATTACCAGTCCAACTGTGGATTTGGCTAGATTTACCTACTGTTAATACTTCAAAAAATAAGAAAGATCAAATGTAAGACAGCTTAATTCGTGACAAAATCAACTCAGCTTGGCCAGTTGGCCACAGAGAAATCGGCGTCTGTGCCTTTTTTTTAATTCTAAAAACGATTCTGCACTTAGGTATACCGAGTATATAGGCATCAGGAGTGAAGTCACCAACAGAATCGAACCTTGGAAGTATTGCACAGAGACACCTCACCTGCTACGTAGTATTTCGTTGCGATCGTCCAATTAATCTCTGAAAGAAGACGCTTGCCTTCGTGCTTTAGTTGTTAGAGCGTTTTCAGTTTTCACATATCGGTATCATATTTTGGTGTGGAACGCCAATAGCCGACATATCGAATGTCGGCTATCTCCTTGTGCTGTTTTCAAATTTATCCGATAAAATCGGCCTGATACGGCCATTTGCTTGAAAGCACAGACTAGTTAGGGATGATGAAAAAAGTGAAATAATGTCGAGCTTATTGACATAGCATGGTATCGAGAATCTTTTTTTCCTATTCGTGATCAGCGTCATCAATTAACACGAAACGACACGTACCTAACTAAGAAAATGTCATTTAGGTCGAAAAGTGCTTGCAGTCGCTGTTTTAGTCTTTTTACATATAATCACGCCTTTATCCCCGGAGGGTTAGGTAGAGGTGAATTGACACCCATATTTCACCAATCTGTATTCGGTCCCACGTAATAGGAGGTGAGCCTATTGCCGTATTCCGGGCACTATTGTTGACTCGAGCCATGCATCGCCTTGTACGACACCACATGGGAAGAGAAGGGGTGGTCCAAATTCTACTCTGTCTAACCAGGCGGCTAATTTAGTCTTTTTGTGATCCAATATCGGGCCAAAACAGTGGTGTTGGCTTCCTCCGATATCGGATGTCGGATATCGGATATTGGACAATGTGAAAACGCTCTTACACCTAACCTAACCTAAAATTTACTGACTTGCTCCGGAAACAAGCGTTTTGATATTACGGGTGATGCCGCTTACTCCGGCCGCACCAATACCTCTCGGGAAAACGTCATCGAGAGCCGAAACAATCTTGTGTCCGAAATTAAGAATTTCTTAAAAGAAGTATCTGAATGGGGTCGACTGAACCTAGTCCGATTTAATCTTACCAAGACACAAGTTTGCGCATTTACAGCAAAAAAGCTAGAATTTATCGTGTCACCACGTTTCGAGAACACTCCCCTGACTGCCACAGCTTGTCTAGGAATACTTGGCGTCGACATCTCGAGCGAAGTCCAGTTTCGCGGCCATTTAGAGGGTAAGGCCAAATTAGCCTCAAAGAAGCTCGGTGTGCTCAACAGATCGAGACAGTATTTCACACCGGCTCACCGCTTTCAGCTCTATAAAGCACCGGTTCGCCCTCACATGGAATACTGTTCTGATCTATGGACAGAGCACCTCAGTACCAGCTTGCCCCTCTGGACCGTATCCAACGACGAGCGACTCGAATCGTCGACTGCCGTATTTTGGATCGGCTTGACCCCTTGGCGCTGCGTAGAGATGTAGCTTCGCTTTGCATTATCTATCGCATATACAACGAGGAGTGCTCTGAGGAATTGTTCGGATTAATCCCTGCCGCATCTTTCGGCCATCGCCCTACGCGACAACATTTACATCCTCACTCCTCCGCAGTCCTCAACTGCTAAACTGTGGAATGAACTGTCGCCTGCAGTATTTCCGGACCGATATAACCTTCAAACCTTCAAGAAGAGGCCGTACCTTAAAGGCCGGCAACGCACCTTCTGGTGTTTCAGGGGTCCATGGGCGGCGGTGATCGCTTACCATCAGGCGATCCGTCTGCTCGTTTGGCTCCTATATCATGAAAAAAATATGATATAGGAAGTCAGGTTTTTAGGATAACGAATACCTACATGGAAATACACATACCGGGTAAATATCGATCAATGGGTGAATAGACATAAAATGGTCATCTAAATTCTGTGATTCTATGGACTAGTTCAATGTAATGATGAACAGAATTATTAAATATCTCGTTAGATACTTAAAATTTAGTAAAAGAATTTAAAAAAAAAAATCATGACCATTTCATTTCTATTCACCTTTGATCTCTATTCGACCCGTTTTACGGTACATAAATGAAACACGTGTTATTTAGATATTAATATATTTTCGAATCTAAAATGTACAAAAAAATACAACTTAAATGTTATGTAGTCATAACGCCTGATTTTATCAATTAATAAAATATTACAGTTCGAATATTACCAAGGTATTATAGTGTACTCAACATGTTTGTTTTCTTAATTGACAGTTACTAAAATGGTAGACGACCTGGAGCAAACTACTAGGAACAAAAGGAAGTATACTTTAAACTCCTTTTCATTTTAAATTTTCTATTTGTTACTGAGAGTTGAAATAATTTTGTTTCGTTAGTACATAGTACCAAAATGGAAGTTCATTATTATACTAATACCAGGATAGTCGTTTACAAAGCTATGATGAATTTACTGACACTGCACAGATTTATATGTATCACTTTCAAAATAAACATAACGACCTACACTTAAATTTCTTATTTAATCAACCATCACTTCATAACAACTTTGGTTGTGTATGCTAATCGTAAAAATATATGTTTTTAGCTATTTACAATATATAAACATACATACATACAATGCGTAGAAATGCACAGCAACACAAAAGGCCTTAACTAACATCTGAAAAACTAAGTAACACAGACTTACCGGGCCACCCACAAAAAAGATGATTGTAGAAACAAGGACTAGGTTTCTGTTTTATTTTCAAGTAACATTTTTATATTCTTCACCTTCATTATTGAAATATTGTCATATGATTGTACGAGTGAAGGGACTGTCGGTTGTGCTTATTTCTACAAATGGATACACACAGCTCTACATACAACTAACAAAGCACACATTCTCAAAAATCATTTCTGTGAGCGACCTCATCTAATATCACTTTGCAGTATCTCTGAAAAACATAATTAGTTTGTTATAACGCTATAACAGAATATTAAACCTAAGCGATATTCACAATATAAAAATACCCTTGATCACGGACGACAGGCCAAGACAAAAGACATGATTTTATACAAAAAATAAAATCAGAAAAGTACGGGAATGCCTCCTTGTGTTAGCGACTGTCATCCAACTATAATAAATATTTTATCACACAATTTTACCTCCGTATAGAGGATTTTTAGAAAGACATTTAAATGTAGCAGAAAATAAACAATAACTATAAAATAAATTGATTCATCTTGTAACAAAGATATGAAAATAAAAATCAAAATTGTCTTAAACTAATTATGTTTTCCTTCAAAAACAAAGACTCCCGTACACGTCTATGTTCTTTCTCGTTCAGCTGCGCAGTGATAATGATTCGTAGGCCCCTGCCGCAGAGTAAGTTTATGAATGATAAAAAAATATTTCTATTACACATCGATATATCACATTTGTTAATGCAGTCCAATTGAATTTTTTCTGCAAGATTGGATGGAATTTTGGACCCAATTAATTATATTTTAATTAATTAAATTTACTCTGTGACAATGGGTCATATCCTCTTATATACCAAATTAAATTGTTATTTCAATCTCCATATAGAATTCCAAATTATATGTAACATTTCATATATACCAATTCTTCAGAAATGTAATAATATAATGTAAAATCTATCATGCTCTTACAATATGTTCGACATTACCACTAATTTCCAAAATTCCATAGATTAGACAATATCAGAATTGGCTTTACCAATTCGCAAACTAAATATTCCATAAGTAATTAGAAAAGACTTAAAGGTATATATATCAGCACACACTAGCGTTTACCAAATGTTAACTTTCTTCAAAGTATGTTTAACAGGGTAGGTAGCGGTTTGTACAATTTCGTTATGAACTAGGACGATCAAATTGATTTTACGAGGTATTAATTCACGTTATACGATCTAACACGTTATATACTAAACGATTTCCATACATTTTATAAAGACTTTTTATTTAAATTTTCTGTTATCAAAATAATTATTTATATAGATATTTAGGAATACTTATTTTCGTTGATGATTCAAAGATACTGTGTTGTCGGAACACTGAGCATGCCAAAGGCGCCACCATTACCACATACAATTTTGCGTAAAGGATGTAGTTGTTCTAGAAAACTATGTAAGGATTGATAAGCACATTTTAAACATTAACAAGACGTGGTGATTATCGTTTAACCTCGTTGTACGGAGATTTTTGCAATAATGACAATGAAATTTATAAGTCTCTTTGTTAAATAATATTTGGAATAGGTGATATCAATAACCGTAAACTATATAATATTTTTTGGTTAATAGCAAAAGATGAAAATGAAATTATTTTTGTACTTTCCCATAGTTACTGGACAGTTTCAAAATGAGTGAAGGTTATATATTTCAGAAAAAAGATATCAGGATAGACTTCCTATAAATACGATTATTGTTATGGGTGTCTGAAAGGTAGTTTCTTGTGTATCAATCGCAGTTAGAGGTTCATACACGATAAAAAAAGACGAAAACGACATTGCTACTGCGATTGATAACAAAAAGAAATTGATAACAATATTAATATTGTTATTATTTATTTTTGTTAGCAATTAATTAGCAACTGAAACGTTAACTAGAACTTTTCATTACTCTATGCCTAAGTTTGGAAATAAAAACTACCTTTACAGAGCAGTACAGTCTACTTTTGAATTTGGAAGACTAACTCACCAACATTATCCACTGTAATTATCTTAAATGGCTCCAGTAATCTATTTTCAAGGCATTGCGGTTAACTTTAGTTCTCTTCGTTAGGATCAACTGTTACATGATTCAGTATATAAATATTTTCGATTCATACATGTCATATCAATGCATCAACTCTAAATTCGATGTGGTTTATTTACAATGAATTTTATTTATGTACTTAAGTAAAATGTAGTCTTGGTGATTTGTATTTCAATGGAATATTTTGTGATTGCAGGCAGACTTACTAATTTACTCAATATTTTATGCATATTTAGTACTAGTATTTATTTTAATCTTTAATATTTATAGTCGTATTATTTCCTATAAAGGTGATAATGAAAAAATATCCTTTTATCTATTATATTTTCAGGCACCTACATTTTTTACGGCATGACTTTATTGCTTTTAACCATTCGCGGTCTATAATATACAACTATGTTTACAGAAATTAAGACCATCACTATTTCTACCAAGTACCGGTAGGTGACCAAGGTGACATGTATGTGACTGGTCACCGATCTATGGTAGGTACAGTCGACAAAGATACAGTTTGCACCTTTACATAAAACTTTATTTGCAAAAGTGTGACCGTATCTCTTTTGTCGACTGTACGTGTAAACTAGTCGAAACGTCAGACAAAACCTTTAGGACGTAACGTAACAGTTCATAATCGAGTCCTCTAAACATAGTTGTATCATTATGTTATTTACATGAAACCGATAAACAAAACTATACCATGCAATGGACGTGTTTAAAACGTTATAATATAGTACTGATTACATAAATTAGTTATGTTATCATAAATCTGCAAAAAATATAACATTTGTGTACATTAAATTGTCATTGAGATGTCGTAGTTTAACTAAGTGACGGCATATAATGCTGTTCCATCTAGCGACCAGTTACGAGTAAATAGATTTTTCATATATTAATGTACTATGAATGTATTTAGACTCGACTACTTCCATATTACTTATTTAAACTTCCGTGTAACAAGGCCATGACTTGTACTTTATTGGTTGAAATTTATCTATTAACACAGGGCTTTCTTCTTCGGATCCATCTAACGGAATGAATCATGTCGCCGGCATATCGTTACATTGCGTAAAGCTAAACTTACTACATATTAACACGAAATGAGCCGTAATATTGTGTTCATTTATTATATCAACAACAGTGACAAAATAAAATTGGTCAGTGGCCCACCTTCCAAACTATTTCGTATGGTATAAAAATACATTTCTTTATGTTTTGTAGACAGTTCTCGTTAACTCGGGTTGCAGATCATTTAAACATATTTTGTACGTTCATTATTTAGTTATAGCACATCACAATTTACTTCTTTAATGTTCCTATTTATACGTTGTATGTTATAGGTGGTGTTCAAGAAATTATTGTTGTACATTTGTACATAATGAATATACATATAAGAAAACTTAATTTTATTTTACCAGTAAGTTGAGTGAACCCCCTATTTTTAAGTACTTAACTTTTGAGTTGTTGCCACTCACCAAAAAATATATCATCGTCTATGTGGAATCTGTTCAAAGATCAATTGTATAGGTGCAACAATTCCTGATAAAAATTCACAACTGTCAAAGCATGTACCCTTGTACCGATCGATTACCTCACCACTGAATCGTTTTGTAATTACTTCATTAGATTAAAGCAGATGTGAGATGCGTCCGCCAAGTTTGAAACTATGGTCCCAAATGTAAAAATTAGGGAGCAGCGATACTTTTAACAATTCCATGAGAGGGACATTTAAAAATTTTAAGTTACACCTATTAGACCGTTATTAGGATACACACCACACCCAAGAGGTCTTATTCAATTTTAAATTATTATTACACTTTAAAGTTAACATACAATTATTATTAGGTAATATTGTGCAAATCTAGTATGCTTAAATTGTTACGTCGAATTACATGCCACTTCAAGCAGTACTAGCTTTAAAGACTTTTTCGTGTACCTCACTGCGACAGTACAAATTACTGCTTGAAATGGCGAATACTGCTAAATTTCGTGCCTAAAATTTAATACATAGTTACTAAAAGTGACACCTAACAGCGATGTTATTCACATTTAGGTAATTGCCTTTCACTATACACGTAGACTTGTACACTAAGTTTCTTACACTCTTTGCCCTTAATTATAGGCATCGCTAATGATCTACAGAAAATCTTCAAACAACCTAACATTGAAGAAAAAATTTTTTTTTCTTTTCGATACTGAACAAAGTTTATAATTAAGTATGTGCGACCCTCGGTAGTAAAGGTTCCCACCAAATAACTTTTATTTTTAATAAGTTCATCAGTAGGATCCATTTTAATAATCGCTCATGTTAAAAAATACGCTTTACAGCAGCTTGCGCAATTATTTCGAATGAGCATCAAGAATTCTATTTAAGGCAGGTAAAAAAATATTGTACAGTCGCGTTGTAGCAATAACACCTTTGTTTGTGCATTATTTAATACCATTCTTTAAGTTTTTGGTGATATATTATCTGCAAGTTCATTTTTATGAAAGGCAAACCCATGCCACTGTATTAGGGTAACTTTGTCGAACAGATTTAAACCATAGAGTAGAATAACTTTATAAGGGGGTATTACTCTATTCTTAAGAACTTGTAAATGTTATAATCACAGACAAATATTTATAACTTCACATTTATACACATATAAGTATATATCTAGCAAAATTGTTGAGGATTATCAATTTAATGTCATGTAACGTTCATACGGTGCACGATACCTACGTATGTCAAAAAAAGGTCGCTATCCCCGTAAGAATACTATAATTAGTATATGCATATGATAATTAGTTATGATTTTGTATAAAACACCAGACATATTGAAACATTTACTGCGATTATAACATAAACTAGGCGTAGAAGCAAATAATAAAATCAGGTAAATATTGGAAAAACATAAAATAGGCTTTGTAATTATTTAATCAATATCATAAAAGGGTTGAAACTAAATAATATTGTACCATACACGTAACACAAAGAAATATTTCAACAAAATATTTACAATAAAGCAACAGGTATAATTTAACAACATATTATTTACACGTACAAACAAAATTCTCCATACGAGAAACCATTTCACTCGACGACGCCTCGTCCTCATATACTATAATACAAATTACTTTGCCATAACAGGTAACATCTGACTTTCATACTATAATACATAACGTTCACAACGCCAAAATATGTGTTTATTTCTATACAGTATTGCACGCAGTATTATATTTCTATTGTACATTGTGTATGTGCGTACTGGGCGTACGAGTCAACAGGATATTTTGTAAATCACTTTTTTCCATCACAGGAAGCTACGAATTTCGGATCGATTCGCTATTCTTAAAATTATACGCACATTTAAAGTTACATACATACATATTTATAAAATACCATACCTAAAGTTTCTCTTAGAACTTAATGAAGTAAATATATCATTAACGAAACGATTTTTTACAACTCGAAAACATCACTAGCACTAAAAGACTACATTTAAAGACGTCTATAAATACGTGTATGTACTATATTACTCCCACGCGAGTGAGATTTACAGCCGCAGAGGTACCACGTAGAGCGTAACTCGGAACGACGACATTCGTTACGCTGGAATCTTAGTATCGTCGACTATCGTTCGTTGAAACGAGCGAGAAAGGAATAAATGCAACCGTCAACGAGAGCCGCGGAGTGAGGGGGCGCCGCGTGCCTCACTGCGACAGCAGCTTCTGCAGCAGCGACGCCTTCGTCGCCGCGCCCGCGCCGCCCGCCTCATCACCGCCCGCCGGCCCCGCCGGCCCCGCCTCCGCCGAGCCCGCCTCCGTAGTACTCTGGACAAACAAACGGTACAGCTCTGGTGCGTGCCGCGCCACACATGCCATCCACGACTCACACTTTAACATAGTGCTATGAGGTCGAACAGTGAGATCTCCTGGATAACTGAATTTAACAACAAATTAACAAACATTGTAGATAATATTACAATCAATATCTTTGAACGGGATTTATCAAATTTGGACTGCACCAAGAAGTGGTATGGTGGTTAGTGATAGAACTAAGATGAGAACGATATATTTAAAAGTGGTATTATTGAATGAACAAACTGCTGAATACTTCTATCTCATAGGGTGTTTACATAGAGAAGCAGGTTGGCCTGCGCGAGCCCGCACGATCGTATACATACTCAGCAAATATTAAACTAGAGCCGATCGCTGCCGGCTTTTCGAAGCGGGCAAACCGCTTCTCTATGTAAGCACCATTACTCAGTTATGTTAACCCTATAGCCAGCTATAGTATTCAACAATAAAGTGTTATGTTCAATCATTAAAACCACACGTATATTTTTTGTATTGTTATTATTCAACAAAGTGCTGTATTCAAACATCCGAATATAATTACATAATGTGATTCATCACGCAAGTATATTGAATGAAAAAATTTCATATTGCATATATTAAGAAAGTAGGTAATTAATCGGTTTATTGTCAATGTTTATTCTAATAAAATGTAAATTTAACCTTGAAGAATGTTCAAACGATCATCTATAAAATAAACAAGTGTACCTACATAATTTTCTACCTACTTTTGTTTCTATTCATTAAATTATATTCCAACTAAATACCAAATCTTAGAAAATTGATAGCGTTTTAGGAAGCCAAAGACAGAGGTCATTTTATTATACACGGGGAACGATCGGAATACAAGTTTATATAAAGATAAATCTCAAGATGCTTCGAAGGGTTCAAAAGTTTAATACATTGTAATTACTTATAACTTTTACAACACAAAACCTTTTTAAACATTCGTCAAAATATTAACTACTGTTAAATGTTTTGAAGCATATTTAACCATTTTCAGCCCCCCATGAATCCACATCATGTAAAAAACACAGTGGCACTCCGAGAGTACCGACAGAAGTAAAAACATTTCCGCTATTATATAACGGGAATATGCATAATTCTGGGGGCGTCCAGGCAATTTTTTCTAAGAATACAACATAATATTCATGATCACAGTTAAAGGTCTGTCCATTGTGACGCAAACATATGTTTAAGGTAACTTTAATGTGCATTGCATGCACAATTCAATAATTACGATCGTTACTCGTGTACAGTAAAAATTGTCTAAGTGTGGACTGATTCCAGATCACAAGTACCGTCATGCAATCCTTTTTAGAAGTCTACGAAACTGAACGAACGAAAAATCTTCTATTACGGTTTCATAAGCGCACAATAAGCAAACTATGGCATATATATAATGCTGTTGTTTTATTACTACAACTTCATAAAACCTTCACCACACTTTGGTCCTCTGCGCATGCGAATTATCCCGCTTCATAGTAAGCTTATTTTTTGAATTCAAAATCCTAAAAGCCGATAATTCACGTCATGGCACGTATATTACACTTTTAACAGAATCTTAAAAAATATTTAATGATTATTTGTTCTATAGTATAATTTTTGACAATGTTAGACATCACATCACAAAAGCTTAATGAATTTTAGCAATGTACCAATTTAAGCTGGATGTACCGAATATGAGTTGTTAAAAAGTGAATCTCATCCTCAAGTGACTTCACGATGGTACACTGATGGCCAGAGTTTGGTACATTTCTCAAAATCTGCTTCTAAGTATCAATATGATCGAGTTGACAACACACGCAGCAGAGCAGACGTAATAATATTATAAGTAGGACTACAAAAATAATGAAAACCGATAAAGTAGTGAAGTGACTAGATGATATTTTATACTCGCTGAACGTTTCCCAAGCTTACCGGGGTGCTCTGTTGCGATTCCCACGAATTTGTCGACGCCGAGGACGCTCGGCCCCCCACCACACTGCCGCCACCTACGTACGTACACACGTATACATTGGCAGTGGTTATCCACTACACTGACAATGTTTATAAAAACGCGCGGCCGACGCCATCGTTTCAATATCCAAAGTCCAAACAAATTTACTGTCTCTATTTAATCGAATCCCGGTACTCAATCATACATGGGGCATTATCTTGGAAGTATTCAATTTGTTGCGCAAGTAAAGACACCTATGGAGTCTTATTCGTCAATGTAAATAGGATTCACCATCGAGTATATAAGGATTCATATATCATAAATATTATACATAGATATTTGAGTTCTATTAAATATACAAAATACATATTTCGAAAAACTCAAATTAACCGGCTCTCGCAAAATATCTTGTATGCCAAAAGATACAAACAGAACTGTAATTATATACAATAATACTATAACCGTTCACAGTCCGATTGACTAGCTACCGCCTTGTGCTTCCGAACTCGGTTTAAAACAAAGGCGAATAAAGTAAGCGAAGGTGTACCAACCGGGGGTGGGCATGTCGAAGGACATGAGCGGGTCTATGTCGGGCGACTGCAGCGGGTGCAGGTCGGGGCGCGTGGAGCGGGCGCCCACCACGGCGCGCAGCTCGTTACGCACGTACTCCGACGCGCCGGCGCCGGCAGCCGCCACGCCCGCGCCGCCCACGCCGCCCACGCTGCCCACGCCGCCCACGCCACCCACGCCGCTGCCCGCACCTGCACATAACACATCATCGAATCGCGCTCCGACTCGACCACACCTGCCGTGCACTTTCTCCTACCTTGTACCTGAGATATGAAGAGCGCGCACCGATAGTTATGTTTACACCGGTACCGTCGTTCCATAGAAGTCATTACGGAGAAGCGAAAGATGTTTAAGCGCAGGATGCAAATATTATAATTATTAACCATGCAGAGCGATAGGCATCGGAAGAAGAATATAAGTTACTTCGGGGCTTACAGCTCAATTGCTACTCGACCTGCCGCTTACCTCGCAATAGATTGCAACGATTAGCCGAATCGATTCGACATGAGAGATTTCTGAAACGAGCTCCGTCTTCCTTGGGATCCACTTTAATATGTAGGCGAGTTGTGTTTAAGATTGGTGTGTGGCTGCGCGCGGTCGGCGGCGATACTCACATGGGTGCTGGTGGTCGAGGGGCTGCGCGTGCGTCGCGTGGGGCGCGTGCGGCGCGTGCGGCGGCAGCGGGCCGCAGCGCGCGTAGTCGCCGCAGTAGCCGGCCGCGCCCGCGCCGCCCTCGTCGTAGTAGCCTCCCACTGCCACACACGCCGCGTTATAAACAGTGGCCTACTGTCACCCGCGAGTACCCGACCTACCTAATTTGATGCGCCTGCCAGATCTCTACCGCGGAACGGGGTAATGTTGATGAGATTCGGGAGTTGAGAGCGTATCGTTCGACCGCACGCCGTTGACAGTCCACAAGAATGTCAATCGTCTAAAAAAATACGTGCGGAAAACGATTGCTACCCGTATCGAAAGCTCGCTGTCGACTAGGGCAACAATTTAAAATTACTTGCATAGATATTTTCAGAAATACCGAATAGTTAAGCGATAGACATGCAATTAGGTTAATATTCTTTTAAAATTTTAGAAAAGTTCACCCTAAATCGGGAGGACACGCTATTTCTAGAATACTACGTTGCATGCGAATTCTTAAAAAATTGTCATGCTTTTAACTAAGACAAAATGTATTTGAAATTTCTAGTCTAACTATGTATATCTAACCTACAACAATTGGTTTATCAATTTAATGGAAAAGCCGTAAAAAGAATTGCTCATTACTTCGACACGTTAATAAATAAATTATAAGTATTATAAATAACTGATCACCTAAGCAAACTACTTTTCAAAAGAAATAATACCACAAGACCACCCTTTAAATTTACATCCTTGGCAGACAATCAATTACCATTTAAAATATCGGAAAAGCTTTCGTTAGTATCATATTTGTTAAAATGTTGAAACTTAACCATATCACATACGCGAAGTTTTCGATGCTTCTTATTACGTAAAACATCACCAAGCTTTCAAGATTTTAATTCACAAGTGACCAAAATTGTGCATCAAATAAAGACTGGTTGGTAACCGGACTCCCTTATCGTATTCAAGTCTTCCAAAAAGTCCCTATCAGTGATGCTCTCACGTTTATCAAAAAAGGAGTTCCATTAAAGCGCGGTTTCAATAATGATAACAATGGTGAATTTTTATACACTCTATCTGTCTCCGACTGACCGGATGTCAATTTAATGAAAGTAACGCACAGTTGGTGATATTTTAGTGTAATTAAACTGAGAGATTCAAGAGATTCAAAGGATGCTGAAGTATTACCTAGATGTGGGCGCGGCGGACGGTGGTAGGGCTGCGGCGTCATGGGCGTGTGCAGAGCGGCCGCCGAGTGCGTGGCCACGCCGCCCGCGTGCGAGTACGCGCCCGCCCCGGCCACCTAATACACGCCACATAAGCTATAGTCGATATCTTTACTAACAATAATAATTATGTATCAAATGTACTATTGCTGTGCCCAAACAGGGCTTCAAGTTCACACCTGGAATTATTTAGCATATGTACATTATCATCATTCGAGCGCCAAACCCGGCTGCATTCAATGTCTGCAGCATCTCATCAGCATCTTACCATTGTTCACGGTTGTATTTAAGGCTTTTAACACGGACCCCGCTTACTCCTCCTTTTGATCTGGCCCCCGATTCTGCTAATTTTATGACATAGCGAAGCCACTGTCATACCGCTGATATTGTACAAAATGTCATTAAATTTTAGACTTTATAGTTTAGTTTTAAAGTCCAAAATGAAAAGAGAAAGAGTTTATAACATTATTCATTCACTCTACAAGATTGTCATTTAATTTTAGACTTTAACAACATGAAAGTTAAGTCTAAAGTTAAATGGCATTGGTTACAGTGTCTGTGGTACCGCAGTGGTTTAGCCATGGAAAAAATCATAGCAGAAACAGGGCCCTGGCTTTTAAAGGAGCGACTGCCCCGTAACCACTCTACCCCAAGAGAAAAGATTGTGCCAGAGATTCGTCCATCAATCAGCAGTTGTACTAATTGGCAGGTGACGTTGGCTTAAACCACGAAGATATTAGTGGGGCCCCTTACACTCAAACCAACAAAATTATATTATGATCGTATGTCAAGAAAACTTACACTTAGCTGCCGGCTCAGCATTGGATTTTGTTGCGATGTGGTTATTTTATTTGTACTGTAATTTCCACTTATTTGATCTGTTGACAACACAAAAGATTAGAGTACAAAATATATGTTTTGTAATAACCTCGCGATAGACAGTAGGTGAAAGAACTTACTGTGGTGATATAAGTGGTAATCCGTTCGAGTTAGAGTCACATTTGGGGGTGCCGTCACTGAAACGAGGGCCGTACCAAGGTCGGCCTGCGGTTGCTCGGAGGCCTGAAAAATGTATCGAATACACTTAGGTATAATTTTAATATTTTTATAAATACAAACAGGCTAAGCTGCTCTATAAGGCTGTCAAAAGGGTCTGTTTGAGTTTTAAATCCTATATCGGAAGTTCGAAAATGTTTCTAAGGTCATTTCACGTCGTCGCTAAGTTCGAGATTCCATTCTAGAAACCTTCGCTTCACTCGTGGTTCAAAGTAGGTAAGAAATATTTTCGGACAAACTGGCAGTCTGATGTTACGAAAAAGGATCTCTTCGCTTCAGTCTTCACAATTTTATCGATTAAAATATACTGACCTCGGGTGGCACCATAATTTGCTGCGAGCGCTGCATATGCAGCAGGCGGACGCGGTGTTGGTGCTGCTCCAGAAGGGCGCGCGCCCTGGCGCCGTCCGCTCCGTAGAGAGCGCGCGGGGCGGCGGCGCGCCAGCGCTCCCGGGCCTCCGCGTCCCCGGGAGTGGGCGTCCGTGAGCCGCCCCCCGCGCCCGCCCCGCCCGCGCCCGGGCTGGCCGGGCTCCGAGCGGAGTAGGCCGGCGGCGCACCCGCCTGGGGCTCGGTGGGGTTAGCGACTGTCTCGCATTGCATCAGACTTTGCGTAATCGCGTTGATCATCGCACTCCTTTCCCTCGTACCCTGAAATTGTGTACATTAATTAGGCCAATGTCATAGATGAACTTTTTGGAAGATATTTGGATCGCATCAATTTTTTCAAACTTCTTGTTAATATAATTTTGGTATATTTACTTGTCTCTGTCGAAGGTTAACGTCGAGGGGTACAGGCATGTTGTCGATGAACTCATCCAAAATATCCGAGAGTGTTTGGTCGTTGGGCGTTTCACTTTCACCCCCACCTCCACCTTGCGCTCGTGTGCTCCCGCCACTAAAATCATACCAACAAACAAATTATCTAAGATAATTTGAGGACTTTTTAACAACAACAAAAACGTGTAAAACCTAAAATCGTGGGGAGCGAAATGTGGGGGTATGGATACACCTCTGCCTGATTCACAAGCGTTATAAAACCAAAAAACAATTGTTAGCATTACAATGTTTATTTGATCCAAATATTAAAAAAAAGATATGAAACATAAAATAAAAATAAGCAATTCAAAACTGTACAAATTGTGTGTACTAACGGTGTCTGATTATTGTAGACAAGATGCGGAGCAGTAGTCCCGTAGTGTATAGAAGCTGCATTGGTCGCAGCCGAAGGGTAAATTCCACCTGGTCCTCTTTGCAGGACTTGCTGCAAATGGCTCTGTGTATTGGCCATGGTCGAGGGACATTCTACATTCGCGGCAGTTGAAACCACGCCTAAACCACCGTTCACGTTATTTGTTCGACTGTAAAAGACAATTTATTTGACAAAATGTGTACCAGTATGTAATGTAGGTGTGAAATAAAACTAAGAGATAGCAATGCGCAACTTGATTTATAGGTACTGTCGATAAGACTATAAATATTGGATATTTTGTAGGTACTCATAATTAATGATGACTTGAAAATGCAATTTAATTATTTCAGTTCTCCCTTTGGGGATACTACTTTTTCGAATCATTAATTTGCGATTCTCATACATAAACTGCATACTCATACTAAACATATTTTCCAGCATCAAAGCTAATCCAGTAAAGTAATCCGGTAAAGTAATATACCCAGCTGTCTGCTAATTCCTAATGGACTTCAACTACCAATACTAACGTGGTGGCCTCGTTCTTTTAAAGGCTTGAGAAACACGCGAAATTTGAGTACGGTCATATTGCTCCCTGATATGTCTTAGAATATTGATAGTTTTGTTGCACACATACTTTTACTGTATGCTCATACTGCACTGTCTTTCTAGTATGAAAGCTAATCTGAGAGAGTGATATACCCGGCTACCCGCTAAGCAAAGTCCCAATAGACTTCGACCAACAATACTAACGTGGTGACCTCATCCTTTTGGAGGCTCGAGAAACGCGAAATTTGATCACGGTATGGTATCACGGGCTTGTAACACCAGGTCATGGCGCTCACTGATATGTCTTAGAATATTGATAGTTTGGTGCAATAGATACTCACTGATTGGGAGGTCCAGTGAGTATATTGGAGAGAGTGGAGTTGATGTTGAGTCGCGGCTGCTGCTGCTGCTGCTGCTGCTGCTGCTGCTGCATGGGCGGCGGCGCAGGCGCGCGCTGGCGCGGCGGCTGCGGGTACACGCGCAGGTTCGGGTTGGGCGACGGCAGCGGCGTGGTCGGGTGCGTCTGCTGCCGCGCCAGCAGCGACACTAGAATCTGGTTCTTCTGGCACAGGGGGCTCATCATCCCCCCACTACTGCTGGTCGCGGGACTGCTAGCTGTCGAGGAAGCCGTCGAGGACGCGGCGGAATGTGCACTCGACGTAACCTTTACCAACAACAATAGCATGGTCAATTTCCTTCTTTCAATACATGGCCAACCATAATACAATTGCATTGGTTAAGTCTTTAAAAATTCGAAATATCAGGTGACCGTTCTAAGGTATCTTGTGTATGATTGAAACCCATCATGGGAAAAATGCATATAGCATATGCACATAAACATATCGCATAGACACATTAACAGAAACAAAATATCATCGAAATAAAAGCTTGCCTATTCCAGACTATAATCTAGTTCTGTGCTAAATTTCAGCCATTCTGTCATCAATCCATTTAAATTTTCACATTTATTATAGTGTTAACATTACCTGTTGATTTTCCGGTGTAGCTCTTTTAGCATTGTTAATCAGGGCTTTAGTATCTTCGCTCGCGAACTTGCGTTTGACACCGATTCTTTCGAGGTAGTTGTCACTAGTGTCCTGCTGTCGACCATTGCCGGACGGCCCATTGCTATTGCTGGCGAGCAGCTGACACAGTACGCTAGGCGGTTGTGCCGCTCTGCTACCGTCACCAGAATTTCTTCTGTTCTCCGCCACATCATCGTCCGATTTTTCATTTAATATCTAAAACAAACATGGATATAGTAAGACAACCGCATATCAAGCAAGTTAAAAGTGGAAGTGTACAACTACTATAACATTCCAATTAACTAATTTAGCTAGTGCTAAACTAATGCGGATATTTGTATGCGTGTATATGGGTATTTGCATTGCTCTGGTCGTGCCTCGAAAAGCACGTTAAGCCGTTGGTCCCGTTTGTCATGCGGTCGTTACAGGTAATTGGAGGCCTCAAAAATCCAACAACTGCTCTAACTGTAATACTTCGAAATCGCCTTTGGGTTGGGGAGGTCAGATGGCAGGTGATTCACGGAGCGACTCTTATCGAAGTTCAGCCAAATCCGCAGTTGGGCTGGTAAAGCAGACCCCGGACACCAAGTTGAAAGCTTCGGATGCGACTGGGATTAATGCTAGGATGAAGAAGGAGGGTCCCAGTCTACTGCCGTCTACCGTCAACATAATATGCAGACTACGTACTGCATCATGCATTAAAAGCAACGTTCTACTCCAGATTTGGAATTCTGAGTCTAAAATCTCAATGATGCGTGGTCCAACTCGAGTATTATTTTTCACTTAAATAGTTAAACTACCTACTTGTTAAGAAACGATAGTTACTCACCACCCTTAATAACACATCGGAGTTGTTGTGATGTTGATGCTGCTGCATAGGATGTGAGGCTGGCCCCACATGCGAATGCGAGAGAGGCGGCAGGGGCTGATGGGGCGGATGGGGCGGATGGGGCGGATGGGGCGGATGCGGCGGATGCGGCGGGGGCCGCGCGTGCGCCTGAGCCGACTGCAGCGGCGACAGCGCGGCCGCCGGCGTGTGCGGCGTGTGCGGCGTCAGCGGCGTGTGGGGCGTGTGCGGCGTGTGCGGAGCCGACGTTTCGCTGCCTGTAGCCTCTTCGTCCTCCTGCTTCAGTAGATCTTTGAGAATGCGGTTGTTGGCACCCTCGTTGCCCGACATTGGCTTCTTACTCAGGAGTAGCCGAAGTCTATTTGACTCTTCCCCCGTTTGATTCGATGGTGGGCCCTCGCCTGGGGTGGGCGGAGCGCGAGGAGTTAAAGGCTGCGAGGGTCCTTCGGCTGCATTTTCTTTGCGCTGTTTTGTCTCCTCGGCAGTCATGTCTCCGAGCAGTGAGTTCGCCCACGGTTCGAGATCAAAGTCGTTGAGAAAGGGCCCATCGGTGGGGCTCATAGGAGAACGGTATCGGGGATCACAGCTAGACGATTCTCCGTTCGCTACGGAAGTCATGAGCGGGCCACCTACAGTAGGTCTAGGGCCTTCTTCTAGAAGCTCCATGTCTTCGTCGCCGAGTACAGTATGCGTTGACATTATAAAATCCGGTTCGCCGGATGTAGGTTTTGATCGAAAAAGACGCGATCGTGCGATCACTCGGAAAAACGGTCTGTCCGGGGCTATACGGAGCCGGAAAGGTTTACTTATCGCGGGTGGTGCAGGAAGACACGCGGCCTCTTGTAAGTGCGCAGCTACACGAATTCGATCACTACTCTCGACAAGTTCTAAATAAGGACTTCCCAAGAGAGAGACGGAAGTGTTTATTAAGTTTTCCACTCCACTTAAATCACAAACTGTAATAAGAAAACACAGAAGTTATAATTTTTTCGCTTATATTAAGCCGACAGTTCACCGGGTGCATAAATACAGTGGACCATCAACTAAATTATTCTCTAATGAAACAAGTTCATTATAGAATACTTTAGAGGAAAATGAAACAGAAACTCACATAATATAATGAAGTTGCAGTCCAATCTGAACACAATGCTGTCCGATGCCTTAGCGGTGATGGCGGGTGGGCCGCCGTCGCCAGGGAGAAGTGCGGCCGACGCGTCCTCGCAGCGCCGGATGACGCACATGACGGAGCCGGCCTCCTCCGAGGACGAGCCGCGCACCGGCGCCGCGTGGATCACACACTCCACGTATCTACAAACGTAGCACCCGTTACACTTCACCACACGTAACACTTTTTACAGTCATTGGTCTTCGTTGCTGATTGCAGTGTCCAGCGTCAATCCCAGGCACATCTAGTTTTTTACTCCATTAAAGAATAAGAATTTGTCAACTAAATAACTTTCAACCAAATAATGTTTTGCAACAAAAAAATCTTTTATTTTTTGTTCTACATTAAAAGGGTATAATAAAATCGTAATAATATTTTTCAAAATACTTTTCTACACAATAATGCATTATCTTCCTTTGGAGAGTCGTAAAGTAGTATTCATTACTTCGTATTAGTTACTTGTAATCGGCCTCTTATCGTTCGACCGTCACCATCTACTATCACAATGAAATGGCAAAACATATTTCATATCAACAGTGTTACACACCGTCGTATCAATGTCTTTGACATATTGACTGATTTTTATTGTATAAGTGACTAGAGTTTTCTTTTTCTCTAATGATAAAGAGTGTGAAAATTCATAAGATACATACCCAGCACTATTCGAGGCATTTGTGTCCTTTATAATTAGACGTGCTTGAATAGCGTGAAATTTATCTAAAAAATTTGTGGCCCAGTTTAACGTTTGGGTGTTTCTTAACAGTGGCTTTAATTTTGCATGATCTTTAGCATGCAGTAGTGAAAAAATTGATGTCTTATATAACTCAGATCTGTCCTGCTGAGTGAGGTCCTTGATATTTTCGGTGACACATTCTATTTCAGCTTTTGAGTTTATTTCCAATAAAACCCAGCCGAGTATGCCTGTGTAATGTTTGAGGGCCTGAAACAAGTAGGTAGTATACATATTTCAAATTGAATATTTACTGTTATCAGGCACGTCAATATGGCTGATGCCAGTAGTTTTTTAAATATGAATTACTATGTGTGAATG
This sequence comes from Eilema caniola, assembly GCA_949126895.1. Classification (NCBI taxonomy): domain Eukaryota; kingdom Metazoa; phylum Arthropoda; class Insecta; order Lepidoptera; family Erebidae; genus Eilema; species Eilema caniola. Next base: position 15,824,419 of record OX421464.1, on the reverse strand, counting down.
TACTGTGTATGTACTGCTGAGCAGGGGTTCAAATATTATTTAACTACCTTCTGAGTAGCTATTAGATATTTCCTACCAAGGAAACTTAGGAAACTTTATGACCCAGGGTCAGCTACGGTGTGAGGAAGATGCCTTATTCAAAACGGTGCAGTGTGCGGTTCGAGTTCATCATAACCACCACCGCTGGGTAGCAATCCACACGGCAAAAAAGGAGGGTCACCAACACAATGGTGTTGAATACAAAAAAAAAATGTGTCCTAGGTACTTATATCAGAGTCCATTAAATGGTAAAACGCTGTCCCAAGCTAATTTTATGTAAGTATTAAATCTTAATAGAATTATCACAGTTCTTTAAATGAATAAGGACATAGTATTAGATATTTTTGATATACCAAAGATTACTTATTGATTTGATAATACTGTAATATTTAAATTAATTTATCTCAAACTCAAATAAATACTTGAAAACAGAGGGGACTGTTTTGAACCTCATTTTCTAAAATTACAAATCCTGTTATCAATCTTTGTTTTACCGTTAACTTGTTATATACAATCGCTCCAAAAAAATAATGATAAATCTTAACAAAATATGAAAATTACGTAAATCACTATGTCAAAATATTGTTTTCAGCAAAAAACAGATGGAAGGAATTCCATAATGTTTTCTTTTCCGATAGAGCCATTAATTGGACTTCATTATTCTGATTACAAGCTTGGATTAAGTCCAAAAAAATAAAAACGACCATTCCGATCTTATATGTATCAATAATTTTTAAATTATGGTCTTTAGTTTGTCTGTTTGAATAAATGTTTATACTTATGAAATTTCATGCTTCTAGCTTTGAAAATGACAAGACTTCCATGTAAAAGTTCATTCCTCATTTTACCGCCTCAGTAACAAAATTACTATAAAACTGTATTATTATAAAAAGCACCTACTGCCGAAATTTCAAGTTTGGTCCAGCGATTTAGACTCTGTGTTGAGGCGCTTCGGCTCTGCGTGGGTCAGTCGTATATACAATAAGTTTAGGGGTGTCTGATAGAGGTGTCTGCCCGCCATGGCTAACGTTATTTGTAATGTTATTGCAAAGAATATATATATAAATATAATTTTATATATTTATTAATTTCAGGCACTATTTCATACAAAATGACTAACTGATACCTGCTAAAGTAACCGCAATCCCAACTTCATACCTATACTCACAGGTTGTTCTTACTTGTATTGGAGGGATGGGATGCAAAATTTTCAGCTTTAATAAAATGATGGAAATCTAAACGTTCGAGGGCTCTCGGGCCATGAGTGAATATACTATTCTGATATCTGACATTTTAATGGACCATTGTAAATATTATATACCTATAGCTTCTCTTTTTTGGAGATGACTGTCCATAAATGAATTGTTTATAGTGTTTCAACAAAAATATTTAAAGTAATGAAATACCTCTATAAGTGAAGTGATATCCGAGAAATGTAATCCAGGGCAGGACGGCTGGGTAGAGCTAACCTCGCCGGCTTGCACTGGCGAGAGGCACTGGGTGACACGAAGCGGACACTCGTCAGGGCACTCCCGCCTTCGCCTCAGCACCTCCTGGATCTGACGTGTAGCCTCACGTACGATGCCGTTTTTGTCCGGCTGCTTTACCTCCGCGAGACAAGTCCCTAGGAGTTCTTCAAGCTGATTTATGGTTTCGTTTTCAAGTTCCCGTCGCTTTTTCTCGTTGTGACACTTATTTCTGAAATTACAAATGAACGATATCTTTCATAATATATTTCAACAGGACAATAAAAAGAACATCATAACGTTTATGTTTTTGCTTGCAGTTAGTGAGTTGACGTGTTTTAAGTCTTCTGTAATAAATTTCAAATTAGCCTAATGCAGTGTTCTCACGGGTGACGAAAAACTCGACCGTCTTATCTACCTACCGTCTAAATGAGAATTTCACTAGGCCGCAAGTCACTAAATCCACAAGCCCCAAAGTTGGGTAGCATACGACTTTGGCTGCGCGGCGACCGGCCAAAACACGACATTCCTTCAAACAATGTAAACCATCAGTTGTAGGCAATAGCTCGCCCCGTGAAGGAATGTTTCAGATAATCTTCAAACAATTATTGAATTATTTAATTATTTAATTTCGGCATGAACACCCAAGGATGGAAATAAATAGCTTTGGGCTTTTAGTCACCCACCTGTGTTAATTGGGCTAGCGACGCGGCTTAACGAAAATCGACTCGTTTAAACTTCATAACCCGTTTGTCGAACAAAACATAAACTAAGTTATTTAACTTTATTTGATTTCCTTCATTCAGTAAAATGTTTGACAAATGTGTGATTTGATCTGAAATATTAAACAAATCTAAAAACGGGACTCTATTACTAAGACTTCGCTGTCCGACCGTCCGTCCGTCTGTCACCAGGCTGTATCTCAAGAACCGTAATAGCTAGACAGTTGAAATTTTCACAGATTGTGTATTTCTGTTGCCGCTATAACAACAAATACTAAAAACAAAATAATAATAATAATTAAGGGGAGCTTCCATACAAAAACATGATATTTTAGCCCTTTTTAATGGCTCTTTTCTGGTACGGAACCCTTCGTGCGCGAGTCCGACTCGCCCTTGGCCGGTTAAAACAATATCAACCTCTCTGACGCACTATGTCCACCTCGCAATTTACCATTTCCATTTCACAAATTTTTTTTTATACATCACCTAGCCCAAAAAACACAGGCGCACCCGATGGTAAATAATTATATGAAATTTGTTCAGAGAATAGGTTAGATATTACGTTAAGGTCACATCAGTGCAAAGTCTAGCAGGGTCCATGGATTTGTATATGTTTCTTTCTCCTAATAACTATATTTTAATTTATCTTAATGCTCATAAAATCTCTTTTCGCGTTACCTTACACCCCCGTAATTGAGACCTGAGACGGCATGCGGTTTTAGTCGATTCAAATCCAACATAACCTGCCCGCCAGCCTGCTAGCCGGCGGTGATGATAATATGCTATATTTAACATCCGGGTTTTGAATTGGGAAGCCGAGAAGAATGAGACTGACCAAAGCTTCGGTTATGTAGAGCGTTCTCTTTAAAGTATTGTGAGCACAAATAGTTTTATATGCACTATAAATGTATCCAACCGTCAATTCGATGTATGAGAGAGACAAAGCTCTACAAAACCAAAGCAAGTAGATCTTAGCTGGACTCTTACTCTTCTTTCCCATGTGCCAGATCAAAAGTAGTTCGATTTGTGACTGATTATATTTTCTTTAAAATGTATACCAATTATGAGTAAGTACCCAAACCACATCCATTGACATCGGTATCAAATATTTGATTACACAAGTATTTGTCGATTGTGGTGTGTGGCTCTCCATGCGTTGACAATCATTTTGGCAAATATTATGCCGAAATATATATTTTTTAAATCATTATCCAAATAAACTCACAATTTTGAAATGAAAAATTACATTTGATTTAGTTTTAAATCACTCGTTACACGCGCTGAGCATCAAGGATCAGCAGGGGTATGGTAGAGCACGAAGCTTCATGGTAGAGTCCATCGAGCTCTTCATAGATCCAATCAACATCCTCCGAGATCTCAACTTGAGAAAAGGTTCTCAATTCAGTTGCGAGTCAGCTTGCTAACTACGAAGCGGCTGTGCTTTATTTTTTTTTTTTGATGAGACTGCCATCTAACCTCCAAAACCCACTGGTGATTTCTAAGTCCTGTAGTTAGATCGTTTGTTGGATTTTTAGGGCTTCATCTATCTACGAGAGCGACACTTCAGCTGTCATCGCAACATTTAGTACATAAGTGAAGTTAATCTAAGCCGGCTGTGCCATCCTGGCAGAGCAGAGTGTACAGTGCTAAAGTTAATTGAACAGGAAATGTAGAGCGAAGATCTAAAACTATACAGTAGTTCCAATTCTCAAAGAGCCGTAGGTATAGGTAAAATAACCCAACACTCGGGCGATGAATACCTCTAATTTCATCTTTCATTAAAATCGATGCATCAGTTTCGAAGTTATGGGATAATAATATTACATGCATGCATATAAACATGCAAGATACACGCAAATACAATTCATTCCTTGGCAATTGGGTCCAAATGAATTTTGGAGACCGATGACGGATCCCTTTGATAAATTAAATACACCAAGAAATTTCTCAAAATCAAATAGAAAATGTGAAATGATCGAGGTCCTCCACCGGGACCACATTACTATTACCATGGTCAAGGATGCGCTGGAATTGGATTTGACTAGAATTGACCTACGAAAGCAAATAACAGGACTACTTAACAATATAAAAACAAAAACTATATCAAAAACTGAAAAGTATAAAATAACTTCGAGAAAAATAAATGAATAGATTTACTGTTCTGTTAGAAGTCAGTGCCTAGCCCGAGAGATCATATTTCAATTGATTCCAGCATAGTAGTTTAGACACCACAAACAAAGTTGGCACCGACTTCTAACAGAACAGTAAATCTGTAAATTCAGTTATTTTTCTCTAAGTTATTTAATACTTTTCAGTTTTTGTAATAGGTTGTTCTTAAAATTTTAATAATTTTTACCACCTTTTAGTGATTTAAGCCAGTCCAGCATGTCTTCGAACACAGTTTTTGAGTGTTGTTTCACAAGTTTGACATAATGCTCGCGAAAAACATAAACGAGACGTTCATACTATATATAATTAAAGAGTTCTGTTGTCTACATCCATAGTTCAAGACTAGGTAATTCCAGCACGTCCTTGACATCGTAATGTAGCTTACCTTCTCACGGATCGTCCTAAAACTAGCTAAAAGCAATCATTTCCCATTTCCTATTTGATTTTGAGGAGTTCTCTGGTGTGTCTCAGGCGTCCAAGGTCCAGTACCCATAAAATTTATATGGGACTACCTGTGAGTTATACTAAAGTCAATGCAAAAAGATTTTTTGAAATCGGTTCTTAAATGACGGAAATATGGGACAACATATATAGTATGTCGGTTAAAAGTTTGAATTAAAATAATACAAAAATGTTCATAAAATGAAAACGACTATCTCGGAGTAATCGGTGTACATACATAAAAAGAATACCGATCGAATGGAGAACCTCCTCCGTTTTGGAAGTCGATTAAAAATTAAGTGGCGTTTCTATAAAAAAAGAGTATTATGTCCCCTTATGAGATAGAGGTACTTAACTAAGGTAAGATGGCAGAGACGTATTAGATTGGTATCGTTTTACTAACAAACGGAAGGATCTTGAGTTCAAATACTTTATTATTTTGTACAAATTTAACCAACGTTAAAATTCATTATTCGCGACCAGTCAAGGGTAAAGTCCTCCACTATTTGTAAACCGCTTCTTTCGGGTGTTCACTTGAATAGAAACGAAATTCATATTTGCATTTTTCAATATTAGTTAGCTGCCAATGACAAGTGACTTTTTTTTTATTTCACAAGCTAATCATAGAATTTGGTTCAAAAACTTGATAGCTTTTAACAGCAGGGGGTCACTCACGGCATGCTACCTCCAGTGTGGAAATTGGAAAGGAAAGAAGGAAGAGTCACGCAGTCTCACCAACCGCGTGAGTACAGCATAGTCCTATTTAACGTCGATATTATGTGAGAGGGTTGTACAAAGCTACACTCACTCTATACCAAAAAATAGAAACGTTAAAAACATCAATCTTAATTTGGTAGATGGATGAAATCTGGGAGGTCGTTCTAAGTTACGGTGGCGACTAGAAACTTAGATTGAGTTGCCTGCGCTGTCAGATCCAAATATTTGCCTCAGTCAATTCATCAAATTAAATTTCAGAAATTCTACTACCACAAAGCTGCCGTACTTATAAAAGTTTACCTGGACGACTATTCTATTGTGCATATGAATCGAAATGTTATTTATTAACACAAAAAGTAAGAATTGTAGTACAATGTATAATAGAATCCAGAATCCTCTCGAGGCAAAGTATCACACTAACATAATTTTATTTGGTTTTTCTAGTGTGTGTGGTTACGCTTACGCAACAAAACAGAATTACGCTCTATGCCAAAAATATAGATTTTAAAAGATGTATAAATTTCTGTAAATCTAGAGCCTAAATAGCACTACATTGGAGCGTTTTGTGTATGCACTAATGCGACTTAAAGATACAACTAATCTAGACATAGATGGTGTCTTATGCTCATGTATCGTCAGTCCTCAAGTTCAGCGGCATCATTATATGGAGTAATTCAACAAATATAGACAGAGCCTTTAAAACCCAAAAAAAATGCATAAGAACAGTATGCGGGGCCTCTTTCCTGGACAGCTGTAAAATATAAATGAGATGTCTGAATTCAATAAGATGAAAGCCATCATTTCAAAAAACTTGAAGTGCTACCGTTACCCTGCTTATATATTTTTGAGATATGTATCTTTGTCAAAAATATCCCCCCCCCCCCCCCCCTATTTGATAAACTTGGTGGCTATGCAAATAGCCGGACAAGACATAAAACAGGTTACATTTACCTCCAATTAACTTAGTATTTTTTAGAAGAAATGTTTACTTTATGAGTATAAGAATATATTTTATAACCTTCCTCAAAGTGTGACTAACCTACTTATGACATTATTTTATAAAACAAATATTTGACATTTAATTAAACAAAATGTACTACAATATTACTGATTTTTTGGACGACACGATAGTTAACATAATAACATAAAATTGAAAATTTTCACGCCGTATATAGTAGAATATGAAGAACCAAAGTACTGTAACATCTATTGTACCATATTCTAATTATATATAATATAATAAATATTGATTTCATAGAATTTTATTTTATGTTTCAGAGTTCAATAGTCTACACCATGAATATAGTACATGCATGCATGTGTTTAGTTTGATAATAAAAAGAGAGGGATCACTTATGCCATAATTTAAGGTAAAAATGAGATCTTTAAATTAATTCTGTTAAAAAACCCACCTATCTCACCGAAATAATAGAATTAGATAGAAGTATTTATTTTTGGCACATTTGCAACTTCGGATTTAGTGGAGTTACCTTATTTTAAATGATGTATGCTTGTATGTTGTAGAGACATATTTTTGCCCAATAATAATCTGCGGTTTGTGGTTTGTGAGAAAGCCGATATTTTATTTTATTTTAAAGTGGTCGTCTGTACATTGAAGATCTATATAAAACTGGATTATATTAGACATATGAACGAAAAAATATTTTTGTGTTTCTGAACACAAAAATATTTTTTGAAATTCTTGTACAGTCAGCATCGAATCAATCTTGAGTCAAAATGATCTGAATTCCTTGGTTCTCCAACCGTTCTGTTGACAGTGTTCTGATATTGAGTACAAACTTTTATGTAGAATATACTGCTTCCGGGCTGATTGGCCGTGGTCCATGTGAAACTTGCGTTCCAGACGTTTCGTCGATCACCGCGGTCGACATCTTCAGTGGCGCAGGGCCGGGCGACGACAACTTCGGAGACCTTGCCTCGCCGGCGGCTGACGTGCGACTGACGCAATGCCTTGAATCACGGCTGTATTTATAGGCACGGTCGGAGCGGGGAATCGACTCACTCGATTCTGATTGATCAAGCGCTGTGGCGCGGGCGTACTCGGTCCTGATTGGTTGTTTGTACTGTGATACCGAGTGGCTCTCAGTGCTGGGTACCAATCTTTTTGGAGCTGAAATATATTTCAACTGCAAAAAAAAAAAAATCGCGTCAGTCGCATGTCAGCCCCCGGCGAGGCAAGGTCTCCGAAGTTGTCGTCGCCCGGCCCTGCGCCACTGAAGATGTCGATCGCAGTGATCGACGAAACGTCTGGAACGCAAGTTTCACATGGACCACGGCCAATCAGCCCGGAAGCAGTATATTCTACATGCAACGCCGGCCGTGAAAGCCTGAAGACTTATCTACAAACTTTTAGTTCGAACAATAACATAATTGAAATTAATAAAACATTTTGAATTGTTCTTACTAAGAGAGTTTTAAGATCGTTTTGATATTGTGTATTCAAGATATTTCTTACGCTGACTGTACGTGATGGACACAAACTTCTGAACATTTCGATGCGGCTTTTTATAAGAAAGGGCTTGGTCATAAAATTATACGTATGTTTGACAGAAAATGGTTGACTAGAACCGGGGATGTGACCAAAATTCGGGATGCGGAGATAGAGATAAAAGATATTTTGTCAGTCCCGCTTACTCTTACTATCAATGTAATTTGGGCGTACCAAGTAAAACGAGGTAAATAGGGATCAATGAGTGGATGGATATAAAATAGTCGTTAGATTTGTTCGTCGTCGTTAGAAGTGAGAGCCTTGCAAACGATACATTTTAACGTAGAACCAGTTTGGTTTCACAGCTGGAAAAGGAACTACAGATGCTATTAATTCTATCAAAATAAGTTATGGAAAAAGCTCAAGAGAACCAACAGAATCTATGGTTTGTGTTTATCGACCTTGAAAAAGCATTTGATCGTGAAGTACCAACAATAATATGGTGGGCTTTAAGGGCACACGGAATTCCCGAATGACATGTTCAGGATATGCACAATAGCGTTAAGACATTCATCAAGACCCCAGTGAGGCCTTCTAAGAGTTTTGAAATTATAGTTGGTGTCCATCAAGGTAGTGTCCTCAGCCCCCTATTATTTAACACCATCATGAATTATCTTACTGCAAAAAATCCAACTACCAACTCTGTGAAACCTTTTATATGGTGATGATGTGGCCCTTATTTCTGATAACTTTCATCAGATACAAGAAAACCATGGCCAATGGGAAGGGGCACTTGAATTAAATGATTTACGCATTAGTAGAACTAAAACCGAATTCATGTTCTGTAACTTTAACTCAGCCATTAGTGCAAATATCATGCCCGATAACATGGCACACGGCACTACCGAGGGCGAAAACCTTCAAATATCTAGGCTCAGTAATAACAGAGGACAGATAAATGGAAGCAGGTTTAAACAACCAGATAGCATCGGGGTGAAACAGGTGGCGCATGCTAATCGGGGATTTGTGTGATACAAAAATGCCTACAAAAACAAAGTGCAAGGTCTATAACTGTTAGACCAGCACTTTTGTACGGCAGCGAAACTTGCCTAGTGACGAAAACGCATTAACAATAACTTCACACAACAGACATGCATACACTGCGGTGTGCGGAAGGGGTTACACAGCGGGGGGGAACACAGACTGAGATGGTATATCTCGAGGAAGCGCCTTTTTGGTTACAAAGAGGAGGGGAAGAGACCTCTGACCAGCTGAACGACGAATTTCCAGAAAGAAATGAGGGAATTGGGGGCTTGAGGATGACGACGAACAGAAGAGAACAAAATAACATAAAATGATTGGAAAAGCCGACCTCGCGCAACGGGATAAGGCGAGGTTAAAGGAGAAAGAATCCCATTTTACGGTACCTATTTGATTGCAATTATCATTATAGTATATAATCAGTTCATTCTCAGTCTATGGTGCGCAATTTATGTGTATTCTATCAAATTAAATTAAATCAAATTAAATGTTTTCATATACTTTTCAATATTTTATCTACTCTCATATTAAAATGTCAACGGTGAAACAATACAATCAAGACTTTAATACCGGCCTTTACGCGCCAAATATCAAAATAAAATTTAAAAATACATTAAAGTACAGATGTACTGTGGGCAACTGTATTACAATATAAGCAACTGTATCACATATAAGTTTTTTTCCATTACGGCACAGCTTCAGCTGGACACAAGGAGGTGTCACTGTATTTTTCAGTACATAATCTGTGGACGCGGCACAACGCGCATGCGCGATCAACTTATAACTTGTGCGCGGTCAACTTTTCTGCCATTTTAAGCAAATTATATTAATTGTTTCTTGACATCAGATAAAGTAGTGTATGAAACTGCACATAATTTGGTCTTAAAACAATCGTGTTATAAAACAAAAATCACCTACGGCTCATTTTATTAACTCACACTTGTATTTTAAGACCCCTTATTATGCAACAGTTTCATAAGCTACTATCAAATTAAATTAAATCAAATTAAATGTTTTCATATACTTTTCAATATTTTATCTACTCTCATACTAAAATGTCAACGGTGAAACAATACAATCAAGACTTTAATACCGGCCTTTACGCGCCAAATATCAAAATAAAATTTAAAAAATACATTAAAGTACAGATGTACTGTGGGCAACTGTATCACAATATAAGTTTTTTTCCATTACAGCTTCAGCTGGACACAAGGAGGTGTCACTGTATTTTTCAGTACATAATCTGTGGACGCGGCACAACGCGCATGCGCGATCAACTTATAACTTGTGCGCGGTCAACTTTTCTGCCATTTTAAGCAAATTATATTAATTGTTTCTTGACATCAGATAAAGTAGTGTATGAAACTGCACATAATTTGGTCTTAAAACAATCGTGTTATAAAACAAAAATCACCTACGGCTCATTTTATTAACTCACACTTGTATTTTAAGACCCCTTATTATGCAACAGTTTCATAAGCTACTATCAAATTAAATTAAATCAAATTAAATGTTTTCATATACTTTTCAATATTTTATCTACTCTCATACTAAAATGTCAACGGTGAAACAATACAATCAAGACTTTAATACCGGCCTTTACGCGCCAAATATTAAAATAAAATTTAAAAATACATTAAAGTACAGATGTACTGTGGGCAACTGTATTACAATATAAGCAACTGTATCACATATAAGTTTTTTTCCATTACGGCACAGCTTCAGCTGGACACAAGGAGGTGTCACTGTATTTTTCAGTACATAATCTGTGGACGCGGCACAACGCGCATGCGCGATCAACTTATAACTTGTGCGCGGTCAACTTTTCTGCCATTTTAAGCAAATTATATTAATTGTTTCTTGACATCAGATAAAGTAGTGTATGAAACTGCACATAATTTGGTCTTAAAACAATCGTGTTATAAAACAAAAATCACCTACGGCTCATTTTATTAACTCACACTTGTATTTTAAGACCCCTTATTATGCAACAGTTTCATAAGCTACTATTTTGATATATTTGGTTCACTTCATATAACAAATTCTACTTATTGAAAGAAAACCACTTTTAACGGATTCTATCGCGATTTATTTGTTATTACACAGTTAGCTACCGTGGGAATGTTTTGTTTCAGAGAGCCCGTGGGATCTGTGACAAGAAACACTTTGACGCTGAGCTTCTACTGCAAGACCACAAGCTCAAACAACCACGCCTCAGTCACAGGTCCCGAGAAAAACCAGCCACCGTCGAACGCCAGCCTGCTGTACTACCATACGTACGAAGGGTCACTGACTAGATTGGCTACATCTTGAAGCGAGCTTCAATCAACACAAACTACAAGCCGCCAACGAAGATAAGTCAGTTCTTACCATCTGTCAAGTGCCAACTAACTCTACAATATGCAGGAGTATATAAAATAGACTGTGACTGTGGGCTGTCATATTTTGGTAAAACCAAGCGAAGCATTGGCACTCGCGTCCAAGAACACATAGCTGGCATAAAACACCAACGCTCAACAAAGTCAGCTGTATGTAAACACGCGCAAAAAGATACCAACCATTATTTAAGGTTTGATAAACCACAGTTACTCGCCAGAGAGCATGGACATATACCAATAATGATTCGCGAGGCTATTGAAATTAAAAAACACCCAAATTTTAATAGAGAATATGGTTGGAGCGTACCAGCAGCCTAGGACCCAGTCATCCACTTAATGAAACCCAGTAAACAGCAACATACAGCAAGACTTATCGACACAGTGAGCTCAGTCTGCGTAAATAGTAACACCAACAACTCACCATGATTCGGGTACTTCGAGATAACTTGCACTTCAAACTATATGACAACTACAACCCTTAGTCAAACCGCGAATATGGCTGTTATGCTGTTATGCATGCTGAAAAGTAGCCAAAACGTCGATCTAAAAATAAATAATAACAAATAAATCGCGATAGAATCCGTTAAAAAGTGGTTTTATTTCAATGAATTCGCGTGTCAATCAAACAAATCAATCAATTAGCCCACTGCAGTCCACTGCTAGACATAGGCCTCTCCCAATGTGCGCCATTTCGTACGAACGTCCACCTTCCGCATCCAGTCCGCGTAAACTTTAGAAAATATCAAAATTGAACTTACCTAATTTTATTTCATAATAAAAAAAGACTACATATTACCTTTTTTCACAAAACTACTGCCCTCTGTGTGCATTTATTTATATTTTAAACCTTTAATGCCCGGTTAACGAGCGAATCTAGTGCTGGAATGCTACTGGAATAATCTCAACCGGCACTGAAATGTGCCCATTCCAGTGCATTCCAGTGGATTGTTCAAGCGCTTTTAAAACACTGGAATAACGTGAACACTATGATCCTAACCAGCACTGGATTGGATTGATTGATTCGCTAGATTACTTGACTGGAATAATCCGAACCGGGCATTAAACAAACCGCTTAACCGAATCTAGATTATTGTGATTATAAACATTTGGATAGTTATAGTAACAACAAATTTAAAAATAAACATCTTGTAAGTTTAAAAACATAGTGGGTAATTCGTATGACCTATATTAGTCGTTTCATCACCAGTTTTAACTAACCTGGAAATATCAAGTATATTCACCTATAGAATTAACAGAAAGTATTTTGTGAATAAGTATTTAGTAATTACGTCACGAATAAGTACGACCTATAGTGTTATGTAGCCCCTAAAAACCAACTACACGTCCTGATCGTCCACCTGAATCTCGTGGGGGGCGGACGCGGAACAAGTTTACTGGCGTGGCTAACGTGGCTCTGGTACACTTGACATTGGCGTTTCGCCATTAATAGTTTTATAATACATTTTACTTGACATTGGCAAATTGTGGCCATTTGCTGCAAAGGCCATTTTGAAGAAGTTGAAGTAGTGTTATGTATTAAATAGTTTGTTAAACACTGTTTGTTTCCAGTGTCATACGGCTGCGACATTTCTTGTGGGCTGTATACCAGTTGCAATGCGGGGTGAGACAGGGGGGGATAACGTCACCGCGACTGTTCAACTTGTATATTAATCGGCTGATCGTTGAACTCAGCAACACTAAAATCGGTTGTCATATTGACGGAGTGGCTATAAATAACATAAGCTATGCCGACGATATGGTGATGCTGAGTCCATCGATCGGTGGTCTCAGGCGGCTTCTAAGGTTGTGTGAAGATTATGCGGTGGCTCACGGGCTCAGATATAATGCCAAAAAGAGTGAGTTTCTTGTTTTCAAGGCCGACAACAAACATTACTCTCACGTGCCTCAAGTCACTATTGGTGATACTCCCTTAACCAGAGTAACTCAATTTAAATATCTGGGTCATTGGGTCACTGATGATCTAAATGACAATTTAGACATTGAAAGAGAACGCAGGGCGCTGGCTGTCCGATGCAATATGTTGATCCGTAGATTTGCACGGTGTACCAATGACGTCAAAGTTACCTTATTTAGGGCTTATTGTCAGACTTTTTATACGTGTAGTCTGTGGGTCACATATTCGCAGAGGGCATACAACGCCCTGCGTGTACAGTACAACAATGCATTCAGGATGCTGGTTGGGTTGCCACGCTTTTGTAGCGCTTCGGGGATGTTCACGGAGGCGAGGGTCGATGGCTTCCATGCCATCATCCGGAAACGAAGTGCTTCCCTCTTGCGGAGAGTACGGGGCAGCTCACACAGCATCTTGAGCGTATTGTCTGATAGGTGGGACTGTCCGATGCTGGGGCGCTGGGTACGATTGCATGTAATGTAGGTAGACAGTGTCCTAGTTTTGTGGCGGTAACTATAAAATTATACCTAATTAGCAAATTTGTTACTAACACTAGTTTAAGATTATTGTGACTAACACATTATGGATCCTGGTCCGAAATAAATGATTTTATTATTATTATTATTATTATTATTTACCAAAATTTCCAAAACATAACATCATTATAACTAAAATAAATCATCCCAATCGGTCAAGGGGATCTCAAGTTTTGAGTTTAGCAATCAAACTGAGATTAATTTGGTTTAATTATTAAGTAATTTAGTGTCCTAGTTAGTTTCGGAGCACCTACTCCAACCAAAAAAGTTTGTAAAATTAATTTCGGAACGAATAAAGTTTTAACAAATATAGTAACAATTTGTTTAATTAAGTACCTACGGTGTAAAACGAATGAAGGTCAAAAGAAAATATAATGGTAATGAAAATAAGCTTCAAACTATGGTAAGTCAGAAGCAGGCTTTGAGAGGTACTGTGAGCCGCAAAAACCCAGACATTTCCACCAATGTATACACGTTTCAAGCGTATTATACGTACATTTGAGCTTGTGGCTTATTGTCTGACTTTTTTCTTATCTTCTTAACCGGCGCTGTCACGCTCATCTTGCCATGCATCCCCCTCCATGTGTCTCCCAGTTGGAGGTCACAGGATTCAATTCTACAGAAGCAGCAAACAAAATAAACTTTAATTAAAGTGGGATGGTTCTATTGTGTATAAAATAAAAATATGTTGCGATGATGATAAATGAAGTGATGATTTTATAGAGACATTTGTTTTGTCATAAAGAAAACAAGTTCTATAAAATTATATTCTAGTGTATGGAAGTTACAATATCAAAACAGTGGTGGTGGCAAACTAAACTCCACTTCTGAGTTTAAATAAATAATAACAAAGGAAGCAATCTTTATATAATAAAACCGATTCCCCAATATTTAAATTGATACAGACCACGAGCATGACTCATCTTTGCTACTAAGCAAGCGGGAACTGTATTGTACTTATTCAGGTTTTTAAATAGGTGTTTTATATACATATAAGCGCATTATCAAAACTAACCAGGTGAGGCTGTACACTATCGTAATCTATATGACTATCAAAGAATAGTTATATTCACATTGAAGTCGCTCATATCAAATGCCAAGTACAGAGTAAGCTGAACCTTAATGCAAAAGAGGGACAGAGATACCAGTTGAACGACGCCTACCGAGGAGCCCCACTACGCAACCTCACTGCGACGGCCGCGCAACCTTGAAATAATAATGTTCGGAATAACAACAACGCGCCACAAGCGTGACCAGAAATAGTATAATAATTCTCGAAAATGTGAAACCTCTATTCAATTCCTGGACCCATCATTTGGAATATGGAATTTTGAATTATTAAAACATAATAAATTTACCCACTACAGAATAAAACATATGAAAAACAAACTTAACACTCACAGAGCCCTTTTTTATATAGGTACCAATATCAACGGAGTCAATCATTGACGATTCACTTTGGGCGCTCTATCACTAAAACCGCAGATAAATATATCATGTATTTTTTTAAGTTTTAGTTAAGTTGACACTTAATTCGAATAGGTGAAAGTTTGTACCTAAGTATTGTCAGCACTCCGCGGTCGAAGGTTTCGCTTTTTCAATCGTTACTCAACAGGTATTCGTCATCGAGACTACTACTTGCCTACCTACACAAGCAACTTTATTATAAGCTCTTCGGTCTGATTTTATTATATCGAGTAAGGTCGCATTGTTTAGGTTAATCTGCACGAATTCAGACATACGATGAACGTCAGTAGTAGGAATGTTTTATTTTTACCTATATACCTAGTAATAACTAGATAATAATAAATACTTAATTTTTACGGTTTTACAAGAACTAAAGGGATAACTATTTATGTAAGAAAAGGCTACAAAATTTTCTTAATTGACTATATTAACATCATTTTGAACCTAATCTTGATCAGATACCATTGATCGGCGTGTATGCATTTGAATATAAACCCTATAGTAACTTAAATAAACTTAAAAACTTAAATAGTAATGGAAAATTGATTGTTAAGATGATTTGCTAACAACGATTTGAAATTCAGATTATTTTGAGCACTTTATAGTCAATATCATTCTGATGTTGACTGTACTAAATATTTTTAATATCAGATAGATGTTTGGAATGCAAAGTCTTCAGCATCGGCTGAATAATCAAATGAATGGAAGTCATTTGTACACTGGCTCAGGCCTATAATAATAGAGCCTACTTTTAAATTATACAATGATTATTATTGCAATTACAATATTAGCTGTGTAAGTATTTAACCTATATTAGTACTTTTTTTTTTTTTTTTTTATATATAATGGTAGAAGTGTGTAAAGTTGGTGATTACCGCTGAGGCGCTATTGAGATTGAGACCCGAGCCGTTAGATGAGAGTTTTTAGAGAGCCGAGGACAGTAATCATCAATACACACGTGTATCATACAATGTTTTTTAACATTCTTGTGAATAGAGCAATACTAAAACAGATATTTACCCCTGCAGTTTTCAGGTCGTAAACATTCAGTAACATTAAGGACTTCACATCAATAACATCATATATCGGAAGTTGTACTACATAAATCATTTTCTTCATTACTAGTATTTTAATAAATAAATTACTATAGTTTCAAAAGTGAAAACCACTTGTATTTTTTTTTTCGCAATAGCGTGAAATTTTCTTTTTTTATCCTATCGATCGCCCATAGACTAAAAGAGATTACTTTTGTATTTGTCGCGGACTAAATGGGGAATTTAAAGTTATTACAGAGAAAATTAAAGTTATTAGTTAGTTAAGTAAAAGTTTTGTTTAATAAAGATACACAAGTTGAAATTATCTATGTAAATACAAAGTTGAATGAAATGAGCAAGTATATGTGTGTTGAGCCGACGCTATTGAGCAATAAATTCGCCACTCTACTCAACTTTGTCCTCTACTATTTAGTCGCCTCTGTTCTCGACTCTCTACTGACTTCTCTGCTCCACCCTCTATTCGACTCTGTACTCTCCTCTATTATCGCCTTTCCATTGGCCTCTCTACGCGCATCTCTTTCTCTTTTCGCCTCTCTACTTGACTTTCCCCACTCGCCTATCTACTCGCCCCTCTGCTCGAATCTCTACTCAACTTTCTATTCGATCTCTACTTGCCTCTACATTCGTCTCTCCACTCGCCTCACTATTCGCTTCTCTACTCGACTCTCCACTGCACTCCATTTGATTTAATACTCGACTCTCTACTGGCTTCTCTAGTCGCATATCTACTCGCCCCTGTAGCCGACTCTACTTGACTTCTACACGCCTACACTCGTCCCTATAACAATTTGTACTCGTCTCTCCACTCGCTATTATATTTGGCTCGTTACTCGACTATGTCCGTTCCGAAGCTCTAATCCACCTTTGAGCCAAATTTGATGAGTTTATATTTATTTATTTTTTTACTTTTTATCCCCTATTCACTCCCTTTTCTGCGCGATTGAAAAATGACAACCTTTAATCACCTATCCCCCTTTTACCCCCTTTTTCACGACAAAATGTAGCCTACATCCATTCTCATAAGGATATTTAAAAATAACTAACTTTCATCCCCTATAACCCCTCCCCCCTTTAACCCTTTATTTCGCTATAAAAGGTAGCCATATCCGTTTCCAAGTTTTAATCTATCTCTGTGCCAAATTGCATCACGATATCGTCATAAATGTCAAACTTTCATCCCCTAGCCCTATTCCCCCTCCCCTTCTATCCCTTTTTTTCGCGATAAAAAATAGCCTATATCCATTTCCAAGCTTTAATCCATGTCTATACAAATTTCATCAGGATACCTTCAAAACTGACAAACTTTCATATAAACTTCCATCCCATAGCCATATCCCCACCTTCTATCCCCTTTTGTGCGACAAAAGGTAGCCTATGTTTGTTCCCAAGCTCTAATTCAGTCAGGATATCTTCAAAACTGACAAACTTTCATCCCCTATTCCCCCCTCCCCCCTTAAAACTCCATTTTCGCGACAAAAGGTAGCCTTTGTTCGTTCCCAAGCTTTAATCTATCTGTTTATACTGGAGATTGATGGCACTTGGTGGAATCTGCTACACATATTGAATGATTACAAGTGTTTAATCATTCAATATTTAATCTATCTCTGTACCCAATTTCATCAGGATATCTTCATAAAAGACAAACTTTCATATAACCTTTAATCAAATGGCTCTACTTCTCCCCCTTCTACAACCCTTTTCGCGATAAAAGGTAGCTTGTGTCCTTTCCTAAGCTCTAATCCACCTCTGTACCAAATTTCATTATATGTACAAAGATGACAAACTTTCATACAATTTTTCATCCCCTATTTCTCCCCCTTTAACCCCCTCTCTTGCGATAAAACGTAGCCTATGTCCGTTCTCGAGCTCTAATACACCTCTGCACCAAATTTTATCAAGATCGGTTCCGTGGTTTAGGCTTGAAAGCGTAACATACAGACAGACAGACAGGCAGAGTTACTTTCGCATTTATAATATTAGTGTGGATGTGGATTTATGGATGGAAGATTTGATTGTTGTGATGAAAATTTGATATTTTTTCTCTTACTTTTACAATTAAATGGTTGATAAATTGATATTGCGAGTACATTTTTAAAGCAACAAACGATTACATAGTCAATACGTAAAGTATAAACAACACCAAGGCGATAAGCACAAGTACAAACTGAACCGAATACATTAAAACCTTAGATCTCATAAGTTTGTAAATTTTAATGATATTGGTTCGGTGATTCTTGAAATAGTAAATTTAGAAATTTACCTTTGTTCCAGATTCAGATATAATTTGTACTCGGCCTTTACCAGTGGCTGCGAGTGTGTGTTTATGTTTCGCACCTACACCAGAATCTGGCCAGAGAAAATAACATGTACCTAGGTATAAAAGGATCTCTGGTTCACGCACCATAACTGGACTTCAAACCGAACGAGAGACTGACCTTTTTTCACATAGAGACCATTATCTTTCGTATCGAAACATTACTTGAAACATAATACGGATTTATCTAAATTATCTATCCTGATCTACATATTTAATATTTAAAAAAAATACGTGTTCAGTATCGTTAATCAGCAATACAACAGCGTTTAGCAACGTAACTCAAGTATTTTTTTAAATCTTTAAGATTCGACCACACCATTGGTTCAAAATGCGGCCGCTACCTGAGAAGACTCCGGCATGAAACTCAGTGGGCTTTTATTTTGGTTTATTTACAAACATTTGTTTGAGTAGTATAGTTGAACAAACAGCTCATTTTCAAGCTTGTTTGTCATCTAAATAATTGAATTTATAATAACCTTTTTGCAATGTTTACTTTTAACTAGATTTTTCAATTTATATATAATGGGTAAATCCTTTATTTCTTTAGGGAGCTTGCAGAAAAGAAAAGGCGTTTGCTACAACCCTGGAATGAATGACTATTTTTTTGGAGTCTACTTACTGCCACAAACTACAATATTGTTCTTGTTTCTGGTATTTATTCATGCCTGTCAGACTCTTTCTTCGTCAGTTCGTTTAATTCATAATATGGTTATCTATTCTAATCTATCCTTTTATTTCTTCCATTTCTTATTGAGCTCATCATTGGCAGTTGGCATCTCCAGGTATCACAAATTTCCTCATTCCATGCAAACCAGTGTACTTTGAAAATGATTCTCAGAGCGACATTTTGGAATCTCTGCAGGTTGTCCTTAAAATTTACCTTACTTTAACACTTTCACTTGTAAAATAATCAATCATCTCCAAAAGGAAAAGCGAAATTCTTTTTTTTTATTGTGCCTTCTCAAATTGTGTTCTCCCAATGTGGTGCGACCTGGATGGTGTACTCGGAGGCGCACATGAGAAGTGAGAACCTTCGGTGTAAATATGTATGAGCATGTAGCACACGCTAACAGGTGGGCTATTATGTCGGTTACGTATACTGAAATTCAAAATCCTGAATAAAAATAAAATCCCGACTGTACGATATACCGAAGTTCAAAAAAACGAAAGTTCAAAGTTCCGATTAGATTTTTATTCGTTATTGATGGTATTGCGTTTATTTATTTTTATGAATTTTTATAGTTATGTTTTTCATGTAGCTCCTATATCTTCATGTATTACCACGAGTAACCTAACACGAAGGTTACGGCGGAGGTCGTCCACATACCCTTCTAACCTATAAGTACCATTTCGAGACATTTTTTTAATAATAAAATCCAAACATAGCTACCCAATACTCTAGTTTTCAGGATTTTGAACTTCGGGTTTTTGTACTTCGAGATTTTGTTCTTTCGGTATTTTGTACTCCTGGTATTTTGAGTAACCCACAATGGTCCTCACGACTAGAACCCCCGCCAAGCCTGATATTTTTTTAGCTGTGGCCGACCTGTGTCCGAAGTTTGTTCAAGGACTTCCATCTGATCTAAGGCAGATTATGTCTCCGGATTCTCCGAAAGCGGGATCACCGTGGGTAGTGGTACAATATAGCTATAGAGGTAACGTCTCGATTCGATTCTAACGATTCTGTTTGAATGAAGTTTTTTGAAGTTTTTTTGCATGCTAAATATTCAAATCGATTAAGATAGGAAAAATATTAAATCAGTCGAGGCGGGGTTCAAACCCGCAATCTTTGCCCTGCAGGGGCAATGCTTTGACCATGTTTTTGAACTAAGCTTCTTCAGAAAACCTTCATAATATAAATAATTTAAAATAGATACAACGAGTTAATTATAAGAGGTTTGAGTTACAAAAGTCAACATACCTTCTTTCTTTCTATTCCAAACTTAACGCGAACGTCGAAGAATACTAGTTAGTATTCATTAGTTATTTATTCTTATAAAACGAGAGGAAGGAAACATATAATACGAAGTTTTACTAGGCTACGTAGGTTATTGCAAAAGCAATATGTGCAATAGGAACCGTGATATTACGCTTAAAATTAAAAACGTAAAATTATATTGAATCAGTCAAAGCCAATAATTCTACTTAAGCTAAGTTTACCACCGCTTTCAAGGCGCTGTGGTGGACGCAACCCCATCGAATCTCGGCAAAGTTGATTTGTCTTGATACTTGAGTACTTCTTTAGTACTTCATTTCATCAAGATGGTAACCAGGGTCTAAGCTTCCCAACATTGTGAGAGGCCTATGTCCAGCAGTATGACTGCGACAAAAAAGAATGCTATAGGCTAATTGATTGATTGATTGACCCTGGGTCTGATGATCGAGCAGGAAGATGGCCATAGGAACTCCATCTAGTATGGGTTCGGTGATTCGTCCCCAGTAAGTACTGTAGTATTACCATACTAGACCATACCATACCAGTGGTTACCACCAAGATGGGGGCCATCGCAAACCGAACCGCGTTGATTTTATGGAGACAGTAGATGGTTATGGGAATTTCAGAGCCAAAGAAGAAAAACTAGTAGTGTTTGGGTTCGTAAGCACTCTAGTCCTACATGATATTACTAAAATTAAAAGTGGAAAATAAAATTATTAATAAAAAACGTTTTCGAAACAAGATTTTAAAAAATCTACTGTAGGTACTAAAACGAAGTAATGGTTTTCTGTAAGGGGTGCTGATTTCAAAAACTTGCAGCGCATAACGAAAATAGAGAAAGGACTTACGCGATACAAGATTTTGAAATCAGCCCAACCTTTGCAGAAAATTATTAGGTAGGTACGGCTTTGTTTTAGAACAACAGATTTTGTAATTTAATTATAAGAGTAACATCGGTATCCAATCATTTGACAAAAAACGAAAGACAAATCTTCATTTGACAAACAACGTTTGACAAAATTTTAGTTCATAAACTTATTTTTTATAAAAATCCATACTAATATTATAAATGCGAAAGTAACTCTGTCTGTCTGTCTGTCTGTATGTTACGCTTTCACGCCTAAACCACTGAAACGATCTTGATGAAATTTGGTACAGAGGTATATTAGAGCTTGAGAACGGACATAGGCTACCTTTTATCACGAGAAAAGGGGATTAAGGGGGGAAATAGGGGATGAAAGTTTTTATGAAAGTTTGTTATTTCTGAAGATATCCTAATGAAATTTGGTACAGAGGTAGATTAGAGCTTGGGAACGGACATAGGCTATCTTTTATCGCGAAAAGGGGGCTGGAAGGGGGGGGGGGGGACTAGGGCCTTGGGATTAAAGTTTATCCTTTTTGAAGATTTCTTGATGAAATTTGGTACAGAGATAGTTTAGAGCTTGGGAACGGATA
This sequence comes from Eilema caniola, assembly GCA_949126895.1. Taxonomy (NCBI): domain Eukaryota; kingdom Metazoa; phylum Arthropoda; class Insecta; order Lepidoptera; family Erebidae; genus Eilema; species Eilema caniola. The sequence goes on along the minus strand of OX421464.1, from coordinate 15,802,319 downwards.
TGGGCTACCTTTTATCGCAAAAAGGGGGGTAGAAAGGGGGGGACTAGGGCCTTGGTATGACAGTTTGTCATTTTTGAAGATTTCTTGATGAAATTTGGTACAGAGATAGTTTAGAGCTTTGGAACGGACATAGGCTACCTTTTATCGCAAAAAAGGGTAGAAGGAGGGGGGGGGGGGGGAGAGAGGAGGATATGGCTATGGGATAAAAGTTTGTCTTTTCTGAAGATATATTAATGACATTTGGTACAGAGGTAGATTAGAGCTTGGGAACGGACATAGGCTACCTTTTATCGCAAAAAGGGGTAGAAGGAGGGGGGGAATATGGCTATGGGATGAAAGTTGGTCTTTTTTGGAGATATCCTGATGAAATTTGGTACAGATATAGATTAAAGCTTGGGAACGAACATAGGCTACCTTTTGTCGCGGAAGACGAGGTTAAAGGGTGGGGGGCTTATAAGGGAAGAAAGTTTGCCGGTTTTGAAGACATCCTGATGATATATTTGGAATAGACATGGATTAAAGCTTAGGAACGAACATAGGCTACCTATTGACCCGAAAATGGAGGTATAGGGGGGGGGGGGGGTAAAAAGAGATGAAAGTTTGACAGTTTTGAAGATATCCTGATGAAATTTGGTACAGGCAATAATTTCAGTCAATAAAAAAATCAGCTTGGTAACGGACATATGCTACCTTTTTAAAAGGGAATTAAGTTTGACAATTTTGAAAATATCTTGATGAAATTGGTATAGAGATGGATTAGAGCTTGGAAATGGATATGGGCTACCCCTTATCGCGAAAAAAATGGATAGAAGAGGAAGGAGGGAAGGGGAATAGGGCTATGGGATTAGTTTCTCATTTTTCAATGGCACAAAAAAGGGGGGAATATGGCATAAATAGTAAGAATTTCTTTTAAGATGTCCTTATGAAATTGGTACAAAGGTGAATTAGAGCTTCGGAACGGACATAGTCGAGTAACAAACCAAACATAGAAGCGAGTGGAGAGGCGATTAGAGATTGTTATAGGGACGAGTGGATAGGCGTGTAAAGATCGAAAGTCGAGTAGAGTCGACAACAGGGGCAAGTAGATATGCGACTAGAGAGCCAGTGGAGAGGCGAGTATAGAATCAAATAGAATGCAATAAAGGGTTGAGTAGAGAGGCGAATAGGGAGGCGAGTGGAAAGATAAATATAGTGGCGAGTAGAGATCGAATAGAGAGTTGAGTAGAGGTGCGAATAGATAGGCGAGTGGGGAGAGTCAAGTATAGAGGCGAAAAGAGAATCGAATGGATGGGCAAGTAGAGAGGCCAATGGAAAGGCGAGTTTAGAGAAGAGTACAAAGTCGAGTAGAGAGGGGAACAGAGAAGTCAGTAGAGAGTCGAGTATAAATTCAAGTATAGAGGCGAGTAGAGAGTCGAATATAGAGGCGAGTAGAAAGTCGAGAACAAAGGTGAGTACATAGTCGAGGACAAAGTTGAGTAGAGAGGTGAATTTAAAGCTCAATAGCGTCGGCTCAACACTAAGCGATAACCGACATCCACGCGGGCGGAGCCGCGGGCAACAGCTAGTATTCGATAAAGCATTCAAGTTGATGCCGGTTTTATAATTTTCTAAACAAAAGTATCAAACTTGCAACAAGTTAGGCCGGTACGGGACCTCAAAAGTGAGAAGTGAATAGGTAGAAATTAGAAGATGAAGATTACCGCATCGAACCGTGCTGGAGGACGGAAACACGAACGACAGTGTAAATAATAATAATCGTGACATTACTGCATAAAAGTCTAAAACGATTGTAATGTTTATGTTAAACTCTCTTTGACAATATACGAGTCGGTACTTACTCGTAGACAAACCAAAATCGTAATAGGGCTTGATTTTACCAGAGATAAACATAAACGGATCCATACCTACTAATATTATAAATGCGAAAGTAACTCTGTCTGTCTGTCTGTATGTTACGCTTTCACGCCTAAACCACTGAACCGATCTTGATGAAATTTGGCACAGAGGTATATTAGATCTTGAAAAAGGACATAGGCTACCTTTTATCGCAAGAAAGAGGGTTTTGGGGGGGGGGGGGGGGAATAGGAGATAAAAGTTTGTGATTTTTGAAGAAACCCGATGAAATTTGGTACCGAGATGGATATAAGCTAGGGAACGGACATAGGCTACATTTTATCGAAAAAGGAGGGTGGGTAGAAGGGTAGGGTCAGGGGATTAGTAGGGTTAAAGTTTGTCATTTTTCAATCGCGCTACAAAGGGGGTGAATAGGGGATAAATAGTAAGAAGTTTTTTTTGGAAGATATACTCATGAAATGGAACAAAGGTAGATTAGAGCTTCGGAACGGACATAGTCGAGTAACGAGCCACATATAGAAGCGAGTGAAGAGGCAAGTAGAGATTGTTAAAGTGGGGAGTGGATAGGCCTGTAGAGGTCAAATAAAAGTCAAGTAGAGTCGACTACTGCGGCGAGTAGTCGACTCTACTTGACTTTTATAAATAAAATATAAGAGATAAGACAGATAAGAATAAGATATAAGAGATAGAGTAATAAGGAATAGAGTGCAGTAGATAGTCGAGTAGAGAAGCGAATAGTGAGGGAGTGGCGAGATGAATGAAGAGTGAGAGCGAGTAGAGATGAGTAGAGATGCGAGTAGAGAGGCGAGTAGAGTTGTGTGTGAGTACGAGTTTACTTGAGAGGCGAAAAGAGAATTGAGTGGATGGGCAAGTAGAGATGCGAGTACAGAGGCCAATGAAAAGGCGAGTATAGAGGAGAGTACAGAGTCGAGTAGAGAGAGGAGCAGAGAAGTCAGTAGAGTGTCGAGTATAAATTCAAGTATAGAGCCGAGTAGAGAGTCGAATATAGAGGCGAGTAGAAAGTCGAGAACAGAGGTTAGTAAATAGTCGAGTACAAAGTTGAGTAAAGAGGCGAATTTAATGCTCAATAGTGTCGGCTCAACACTAAGCGATAACCGACATCCACGCGGGCGGAGCCGCGGGCAAAAGCTAGTACCTAATAACAATAAAGGTTTTATCATAGCAGAGGACAGAATTATGCTAAGGTGACTACTTTCGAAGGTTTAATAAATAGATAATGAATTTCGGATATATCGAATACTTTATATGCTAGTTGCAATGCTGTTACGAAATGTGATGTAATAAATTTGGTCGTCGTATTTTACTGCCCGCAAAAGTAATATCATCCGTCACTCTTTGCGACTGGGAGACAGATAATCTGCAATAGAACATGTGTATCAGCATATCTACTTGTCTTGCCTCTTCCATACTCATAAATTACTCATGCACCTATGTAAGTAAATTTCACTTTTATTCTTCTTGTGTCGAATTCACGGCGCTTCTTCTCTCAGATTCTATGTTCCCAGTGTGCTGCTACCTGCATTGCGTTCTCACAATGCCATTGCCCACCTGCTAACGTGTGATGGAGCACACGTTAGCAGGTTGACCATGGTCTGCGGAGCAAGTCCAGACTCTGGCTTTTCTATGACAGAGGTGTATTAAACTGATGTAGATTAGGTTCGTATAGTTACAATTTATGTTACACATAGTATAATATGTTTTTTTAGTTTTTAATTTATGTTATACATAGTATGTATAATATGTAATGAAGATGAAGTCGGATCGAGAACGGGTCATACATTAGTACTTATTATTTAACTTGTGGATTTATTCACCATTCTACCACACACACAGAACTCGGTACAATATTATATTCAACGAAAATGTTATCGTTTCATTATCTTGTGTTAGTAGGTAGGTACTTATATCATTATTTCATCAAAATCTTCACATAAACTTGCAATATTGCGTTTCTAATCTAAAGTAGGTAGGTACTACTTAGGTATACTTATTATGTAAATTTTATTTTGAGTTATGCAGTTCTTCGTGCGATAACGTCAGTTCATTTCATATTACTCTAAATCAATTACGCCATATAAGTTCTCTTAAAACCGTTTTTAATTTATGTCGGACATGTAAGAAAGATCAAGCGCTTACATGGATTAGCATTTGTTGATTTAATATATTTATCGTTCATAATTATTAAAATTATCTTCATAAGTGACCCGTAATCATTCTGGGTCTCAGTGTTTTATGTCATTGGTCCGTCGTCGTTGACTGACTTGACTGGGCTGATTATTGTATTGAAATCCATTGTCACAAGTCGTAATACCTACTTGACGCCAGCTAGTTTAGGGATACTTAGAATCAGGTCTAACCTCTTTGACATCATAGCTTAGATACCACTATCACATTTATTTTTGATGCCTAAGTAAAAAAGGTGAATTTAAGCATTGAGATTCCTAAACTTCACAACTTGATTTACTTATTCTGAATTTAGGCACATTACAGAACTAGGCGATATGATCGGCTTATATTCATGCCTTCTATCATTGTGATAGTGCTGCACGTCACTTAGTGCTAAAAATAAGATTAAAATTGATCGTCTTAAAGTATACAATTTTGCTATGGTTTAAAGATAGAAAAGTAAATTACCTCGGCAAAGTGTTAACAGCAACATCGACATCGAAGAATATATCAACTAATTCGTCGACATCCGAATCCGGTGTTAGTGAGGGCGACAATGTGGCTGGAGGAGATGCGGCCACATTTACGGAATGAACTCCGCAATTGAAAAGCGCGGGTTCTGTCTGCACCATAGGCAGCATGGCTAAGACACACTTAATCGTTCACCTGCACCTTTTAAGTAATGTATATATCCCTGGATAAACTTTAAACAGCACAATTCGTATCCGCATCCAAACATACACTGCATTGCGCCACGGCCGCCGCGACGCTATTTTTCAGTAGTACGAAGAATTTGAATTCACACTTGAACAACGATAAGTTAATCAAAAAAAAAAACAAATCTAATATTCCGTCTCGTTAATATTTAATATTGATCTTCAATAACATAACTTTATTACGTAGTGATAGTGCAATTTCCTATCGATATCCGTACGAAACGTTCGCTACAAAACGACGATGAAAGTCAACTGAAAGGCGAGACGTAGATATACACACATCCTTTTCGCTCGCGGCTTTACAAATTATCAACACAACGGGCGGCGCGGCGCGACACGACGCAGAACGTCGACAGCGACGATGGTGACGACGACAACGACGGCTAAGAGCGTGAGAAGGTGGACTGACGGTCTGAGCACTCCGAACAGTATCGCTAGTACAGTCACACCAACGTCACTCCCTAACTAAGCGAACTCTCCTGCGATCTCGCTCACTAGTACGACCGTGTTGAACTTGCCGAATAAATCCGAGCATCTACGATTTTAATACGACGTATAAACACATACCTACAAAAAATTGTTTGCGGTTTCATTAGCTATGTTGCAAAACCTGACCAAAATATAATAAATAAACGGCAAGATATAACCAAACATTCTAATAACTTTATTACACATGCGTTTGATAAAATAAATAAAGGCTATTTAAAGCATTAAATGTGATTTATGAAAAAAATTACCATTAGCCATACTAAGTATAACATCAGCAAATAAGTAACTAGTTACCAGTGTATAGCTATACATAATACTAGTTACCAGTGTATAGCTATACATAATAGTACAGTTTATTTCTAATCTGTTTCTCTTTAACGATACGAATTGAATTGTGTCTAATCGTAAAGACGGCTATAATTCATGAATATCAGGAACTATATCAGTAGTTGGAACATCTCTTCTAAATCAAATACATAAATATGAGACACTATCTTAGTAGATACCTATGTTTCTTTGTTCTACTACTTCTATGTATATTTTAAGTAAAATATGACAGAAAAAATATTATCTACTCAAAATAAATCAAGTTATTTAATCATTACCTAGCCTTTACATTGGCCTCAATAAAAAAATTTGGAAACAAATTTTTGTTTTTAAAAATTAACTATTTTCTCTTCATTGTAAACCGAATAAGATCCTCTACTATTCTTTAAAACAATGTCACTAGATCAATTTAGTGCCCTAACGACTACATAGCTAAATTAAGCCACATACAACGATACGTTGTTAGCCGTGACGTAGGCACTTGTACCTACATGAAAGTGAAATGGAACAGTATTTGTGTCAAGTGCACAATTTAGATAACAAGGTCATTTATTGCATAACTCAATCGCCATTTTTATGATATTAAAATAGTGATTATGCCAATTTTTATTTGGTTCTGATGATAATAGAGGATCTGAATGTGAACTCTTTATCACTTAAAGAAGTTTTTTGTAAATGTATGTTAACTCATGAAGTCATGATTAATGAATCTTTTGTACCATTGAATGAAATATGTACCTACCTATATTACATTTAATAGAATGACGTCTAGAAACGATACAAGAAAACGTTTAATAATTATTAGGCATACATATTTCCTAAGGTTCCAATTAAATGATTGTAATGGGTGCATCATCATTTTTCGCAGTAGCACTGAATAAATTATGATGCAAATTCATTGAAATACAAATTTATAGGTAAAAGACTAAAGGGGCTGTAGAGGAAGAGCGCGGCGCGTGCAGATATCGGTGCAGGCGGCCCCGCGGATCTATGTCAGTGGGTCACGGCAATGACGTGGCACACGGCCGCCGCAACTCGCGGCGCGCACTTCATTCTAATTCCGCTTCACCGGTATCTTCATGTTGACTAGAGGGCTATTTATTTATTTACATGTGTGTTAATGCGTTAATGTATTAGTATTATCTTCGCTATTTAACCACTTTAATAACTTAAAAAATTAACACCCTCACATTTAATAAACCCATACTTAAATACGATAACCAGGAGGTTTAGTTATTGTTGGCATTGACCGACTGAAATGATTCACGTGAGAATGAGAAAACCGAGTTGATTAATTTGTTGTTTTATAAATTCGTGTAAGGGGCGATTCTGTTTATATGAACTACGTACATCATACATGTGATTATAAGTCAAATGAGCTGGTAGGAAGTACTTTCTCGGTAGAGGGAGTTAATCTTTCAAAGGGATGTTCCATAAAATATTAAATTAAGAAATCTAAAATATGAATAAATAATATGATCAAAGCGTAAGAAATGCAATAAATACTGTAACTAAAAGAGCAAGAAAATAGTAGTGACTTATCAAGATGTACCTAAATTAATACAATAAAAGTGCAATAAAATCGATGTCGATGCAGGACGATGGACAGAGTGCCTAGGAATCTAAACATTATTATATCGTAGGATAATAGGAGAAATTTAAGACCTAATTCTACAGTTAATTCCGCTGGGTTCTCATGTGACCCTAATATAAAATTATGCGAAAGATTCAGCCGAAATTTGTATTAACATTTTCAAATACTGTGTAGTGGGTTTAACCTATATAACTTGAAACGTATTTAGGGAAAAAAAGTAATTCAAATTACATAGTTTGATGTGACAGCCGGTGTTTACCCAGAATTACTTAAGGACACTCGACTGGAGTTAACGTTTGATTTTAGATTTGGGCGAATTTACGGTCTGTAAACTTTAAATGAAACCAACTAATATAATGTTTACAAGAAATGATGAGGTGTTACCTCCAGGGAACGTAGCTAATCTAATCAAATGAAACAACTAATGAGAATATAAATGACGTTATATATTGGATGGGGACCGGGTGGCCTGGCTCAGCCGCATAGTCCATAACATCTAAATCAAACGTATCGGCGATATATACCTACAACCGTATATTTTAAGGTCGGTTTATCATTTTAGCAGTGAAAGATTTTTTATTAATTTGGTATTATATTTTCGGTTATCCTTATGTAGTAGACAAACACGTAAACCTGATTAATAGTAAGCGGTAGTCGCAGCCTACGAAACTTGCAACAGCATAGGTAACTTGTAAGTACGGAAAATAGTTTATGATGTAATGATATAATTACAAACTGCTTCGAAATCCTCATTCGGATTCCCAATCTTCATTCACTTCGTTTTGATTATTTATCGTTTCTGAGCATCTAGGTATTTCATTTATATTTTATATTTTTACTGTAAGATATTTTGTTTTTAAACTCCTTTCTTACATGCTCAAATTGCTCAATCATATTATGATTACTTATGATTCACTGTGTTCATAACTTAATATTGAATCATTGTTTTTATCCACAACTGTTGTTTCAAAACTTCTAAATTTGGAGTTTCGGGCATGATAACATATAATAATAATTTTGTATCATTAATTATTATCTAATATTTGGGAACCTAGGTTAATTAGTCTACGTCAAATATATTTGTCTCACTCATCACCATGTCTAAAAAAGAATTACATTCTTGACTAGTTTGCATATGAAAGACGCCATGTTCTAGTTTCATATAGGTATTGACGATTTTAGGCAAACTAAAATTTTAATGACAGTTCAAGACAACGACCACTAAGATTAAGTCTTCTGTATGTCATTTTCTTTTCTGAAATGGCTTCAATTTTAATAAGAACATTTACCTCAGGACTCTTATGATATGTGCTTCTTTTTCTTATTAGATTTTAATCGGGTATAAGAGGTAGAGCTCAACACAACAGATGTCAGCACTGATTAGGTCTGTCTGACTGGAAAAGTACCCCTACCCTAGATAAAGTCGCTGCTAAACTGGTCTACATTCAAACAATTATTTCATTAATATCTTCATTATTGTGAGATACATTTTTAATATTGCAATGGTACAAGGGCTATATTGGGCAGGCCGCTAGCTAATTTGTCACCTGTTGCTGGAATCTTACAATATGGACAGTTGTAGTATTTTTACGTACTATTGCAAAACATCATCATCAAGTCATGTTGTAATATTTTAGAAAGTTAGAAAGTCATTGTCAGTATGTAACAGTAAACTGTTGCTCCACCAGGAGTGTGTTCTTATTGATCGTGTGTGTGCTCTACGGCAAGTCACAAAATTGCTATTAGTCTATAGACTTATGTTTACTAATTTCATTCTAGGTGATGGTTATCGTAGCGGCATGCACCCGGACTCCGAGGTGAAGCTCTCGGATGCAAACGGGACTAGGCAAGGATAGTGATCATGAGTATGCCCAGGTGTACCAGCCAATGTTAAAAAATAAATAAAAATGGTATATTTATATTTTGGACTTGAGTTACCATAGCCCACTACACCACAATATCTGGTAAGTACCTAGGTGCTATTAAGCTAGACACTTTTATTACTCAAGAAATAAGTAGGGGCTGTGGTAACCTAATTTATATAGTTAATTATATTATTAATGCGCCTATTGCGTATCGTGTAACTTCTGATTTCACCGATTATATTCATACTCAAACATTATAATTATGAAAGTAGTTGAAATACTTGTAATATTATATTTTAGTTTCTGAATGCAGCAGTAGTAAAAAGGGTAAATAAAGTATGTCGCATGCATGTACCATTTATTAATAACTTAACCTGAAGATAGCAGTAGTTTAATATAAGAGATAAATACATGTTTACTGTTAGGCAACTCTTGTTAACGTTGCAAAATTAAAACTCTATGAGAATTTGTAATAATTCACGGGACCAAAAACAAATGTGTGGTAGTATAAAGACTTTGAGGAGTGCGCAAAGAATCCCCGCAAATGCGTTGCGTCACGTGGGCGGGCAGATCGATTGAGTGAGCGGGAATGTACGCGCTTGCGCGAACCCGATCTCATTTATCGACCGCTAACTTTCAACTGAACACTTTTGGGGCAGGTTAGGCCTATGCTCTGGGGTCAAGGTCACATGCCTTACCACTAAAATATCGCTTATAGTTTCCAAACTGAAACAGCTTTTAACACTAAAGTCTGAATACCTTTCCATATTCAGCTTAATTATTAAGCAGTTGCCTAATCGAAATATCGAAAATATCTTCGGAGACCAAGGAATCCGTTTCGCTTGATTATTTGGCTGACATGTTTATTTTAAGAAACGCGAGATACAATCTGCGACACATAGGGAATTCTGCCATACAGCAGTCTCTTGATCAAAAATCTCATGACTGGTACCCGCTAATAAGCCAGTTGTTAGGTTAGCAGAGTAAGAAAATCAAGATTTAAGAGGCCAGACGAAAATTAAGATAGAGTCTAGAAGAAAATTATAGGAACTCCAAGATTTATTTTACTTCAAGATAAAACTGCCTATTTTCTTAACTTCTTATCCTATTTCACATAAAACATTACTCGGATCGTAACTACTGCAAGAAATTTTCATAATTTTATTGGAGTCCAGACAAAATATTTTGTTTGATAACAACTGTCTCAGTTTGTTGGAACATATAAAGTAACAAACGAAGAGGCTTCAAACCTAAAAACTGCTCCCAAAACCAGTTAGCCTTGGAGACCCAGATGTTCATTTCCAACTGAATCGGAGAATTCCGGCTTGTTATACTTACTGCGCTTACTAGTGAATGTCTATATGTAGAGATAACGATTAAAGCCTTAAAGTAGGTACTTTTAATATTACTATATTACACGATACTTAATATAAGACAACTATATAAAAATAAGACACCAAGTAGTACGCGTTGGTTTAATCAATTGAAGTATTACAAAATTAAAAGTATTAAGATACATGTAGTCACAATAAAAGATAATATAGGTCTTAATAAATAGAAAGTGTTCATGTCATCAATTTGTATTTAAGACATGTTACATACAAAGCAGGACCAATGCCAAGATCAGGAAAAACCGACGAAGCGTTGCCAGTACCTACCTACATGTTGCGTTACGATTATTGTGTAACTTCATCGCCAAGTTACGAAGAATAAGCGATGTTATCGTAAACACGCTAAGACAGTAAGGCAAATTTTATTCGGTTATAATTCGCTAACCTTTAATACTTTATCATGTATTTCAATTTAATGTATACAACTAACTAACCTAATGAAGACACAATAGGTCGATTAGGCTACTAGCCAAAGAAAATTATAGATTGTAGAGAAACATAAAGTCAGTATCAATTTTTTTTTTTGAATAGACGCATGCTCTCCTCATACAGTTATATTTTTTTATACAAATCATAAATGTAGCTATGTAGACAATGTTGGTATGCATATGTAGTTTACGTACGCATACATGATGAAATAAATTCTCATGGTACTCGTTTGCCTCTGAGTTAAGAATATTTGACTAGTCGTGAGTTGTGAAGGTCGCAAAGGAAGAAGTACAACAAATACATAATAATCCCTTATAAAGATATACAAGTTTCGGAATGAAAATGTTGTATAGCATAATCTGGAAAATTCTGTCTCGTAAGAATAACAATAGTGGAGAAGACAGCGATGTATTGATAATATTGATATAAACCTATATTAGTTGTCCCTATCACGTTATATTTTATCACAAAGGTCTTGTTTAACGTCATACCGGTAATAACACCAATTTTATCACTATACAATTAGTATAGTACTGGGCCCTTATTCGTCAAAAATAACGTAAACATGTTGGATTTCTTTTTATATAACTTGGGTGGCAGACAAGCATACGGCTCATCTGATGGAAAGTGGTTACCGTAGCCTATGGACGTGTGCAACACTAGAGGCGTCACACTCGCGCCGCCGACCCTGTAAGAACAGAGAGTTTCCGTGCAGTCAGTGTAGAAGATAAAGAAGGACAAGCCTTAGCTCTTCCGACTGACAGCACAAAAACTTTCCAGTGAGCTCTGGCTACCCTACTCACCGCCGGGAACATAACACGAGGTTATTAGAACCAAGGTATTCTGTAGGGCGGAGGTACTTCCCCAGTCGGACTGTTCAATTGGACGGAAATACTGTCGTGTCCTACCTCCTGACTGTCTGAACGATCTGACTGACAGGATTCTAGTTATTATCTATTAAGTGATAGTTTCAGGTTGATTTATAGAAAGTTTTTATTAAGTATGTAGTAGATGGTGAGCTAAAATCTAAATTGATGTATTAACGACGACGTCGATTTTAATGAAACACGATTTTATATTACAAAGAATAAGCTAACCTGATTGATACTATTAATGTTGGTGATATTGAACAATATTCGTAATTGAATCAATTGCTACGCAGTCACCATTGTTATGAAGGGACCATATGGCCACAATGGGACGGTTATGATTATGATGTATATCAATTCATTTTTTTTTCTCTGTTCATAACATTGATAGTTAATAGTTTTAAACAATACTGTGCCATAAATAACAGGTGTCATTTTCATTAAAAGAGTAGGAGGAGAGTATTGTACAGTTGAAGCAACATTTTTTTTTTTTAAAGCATTATTCATTGGGACAACTAGTTATAAAAATTTAAATTCAAATTCATTTATTGCAGAAATATGGTTAAGTACATAGATATTACAAATATTGTTCGTCCAACACATTTCGCCGTTGTAAGTTGCAGCATGTATAATTTCTGTTAATAGTGGCGTAATTTAAAATATAAAAGAAAGAAGATTCACATTAATGTCAGCATGCATACAGTAGATAAGTCAAATAACATCAAAATAATGTCAAAACAGATGCTAATGTCTAACAGAAGAATGGAAAGAAATAATAATTTTCAAACAATTTATAACAGTCGATATTTATATAACAATAAAATTAATAGTCAATGTCAATAAAGCAAGCAATCATGAACAATCATTTATCATTTTTACTACATCTCATAAATTCATCGATTGAATAAAATGCATTTTCAATTAAATATTGCCTTAATCTATTTTTAAATTTTAGGTACAGTAACTCTCTTATGTCTTTAGGGATATTATTGTTGACCTTTGCAATCATGTATCCGCAGTTTCTTTGAAATATGTAATGTAGTTCTTACAGTCCGGATTGTTAATTTTTTTGGGTCTCGTGAAAGTTATTTTTTTCCATCCACGCATTTCCTGAATAAGCCTGAATTGTTCTTTACGAATAGACCTACCTCAAGAATATACATTGATGCCAAGGTTAATAGTTTAAGTTGTTTGAACATAGGCCTACATGACTGCACACAGGTCCAGCACGACAGATGGTGCGTATGCACTTTTTTGAAGTGAAAACATCTTTGGCGGCGTTGGATGGGTAAAAAGTGTTAAACTCGCGTCAGGATTACTTGACCTTTGAACCGTAACCGACGATTGACGTCATACAACATTACAACAGCTACAGATTGTTTATTTTGTTAGGTGTGTTAAGAAGCTTCATGACTTAGCGGTTAGCGCTTTGACTGTAAGTCCTTATGATTTGAGATAGTACCGGGTTCGAACCTGGGCTTCTGACACTTTTTGTGATTATTTTTTCTTTTTGTAATCTATTACTTTTTGTGATTATTTTTTCTTTTTGTAATTTATTACTTTTTGTGATTATTTTTTCTTTTTGTATTTTATTACCTTTTGTGTTTATTTTTTTTTCCGTAATTCATTAATTTCTTCTGACAGAAAATTAGTGATAGTATGGTATGGTAAGGTGTGTTCTTTTTATCTTTATCTCTGTATATAAAAAAATAAAAAGTTTTCACTTCTGCCGGTACTCCCGGAGTGCAACCCGTCTTTTTTGTACAATAAATACGTGGTGTATATCTACAGAATTTATTTCCCCGCAGTAAGAGACCGTATTGCAATATGGACGCAACATAACCATGATACGCAAGGAGTGCAGTTCCTCGGTTTGTGATTGTGGTTAATCTTCTGAGGGCGAATACGAATTTATTAAGACGGGTTTTAATAGATTTTATGTGACTCTTCCAGTTGCAGTGTTCATCAACAGTTTTGCCAAGAAAGTTTTATTTATTAGTTATTAGTTTCATCAGTTTCTTGTACTTCAAGACCCTGGTATTTTATAGACAAATCACATTTATTAGCATTGTAATTGTGAAATTGTATTTATTTGGTTTTTTAATGTTGGCTTTCAGATTGTTTCTGTTCAGCCAATGGATTACGTCAGCAACAGCCACGTTAAGAGACCTTTCATGAATGGTACTACTGTCTACGGTATTTTCATCTAGTACTATAACACAAATATCGTCAGCAAACGGTGTACATTTGTGACCAATCACTTGAGGAATGTCGTTAATGTAAATTAAAAACAAGAAGTCTTTATTGCTTATTGATGAAATTGAAAAGTGTTACAGAAATATTCCGATCAAGTTAACCCGAAAATAACCTTGGTACTCTTGCAATAATTCCAAAGAAATCAATATTATGGATACCTATACAGAAGATCGAGAGGTCCCAGGATCGAATCCTGGCCACTACACTACCGACGTGAACCCATCTTTAAAAATAAAATAAAATTAAAATTAAAAAATCCGTGGCAATCGGCCCCTTGCGTTATCCGCCAACATTAATTTGTAGGTGGATTTTAGTTTACTGAATAAGTCGTTTATTTTTTATTTTACACTGATGGACGATGGGCAGACCCCTAGACCGATAAACTGACTAAGTGGGAGCCAAAAAGGTAGCCGGAGTAGACTGAATGTGGATGATTGGGAGTATGAGGTGTTTAAATTGATGATTGACGACGTTCCCGTGAGATAATACTTAACAGAAAACGTATACTTTTAAATTGTACATAGACATTACGAACTTTTATACATTATGTATGTCGACGAAACCGTCTAGTCCTTGGCAGAGTAATTTTGGGAGATGAGCCGTATGGTAGTGGTGCTCTTGGCGATCCGAGTACCCACCCATACATTTGATTCGGTACTTACATACTTACTAAGGATTCAGGGCCGTCTCATTTATAATCACGTTTTTACCTACAAAAATTATTGACTCGTATTGTATGTTAAAATTGTTTTTGGTTTTCGAGGTTGCTGATAACGAATATTTTTCGATCAAAGATAGCGGACTCTATAATATATTCAATAAAATCGATTTGGGTATAGTTTTCAGCGTGTTTTAGGGTTGCTGATTACGAATATAGTATTCATTCTGCGAACAAAGATGGCGGACACGAAATTTTCAATAAAATTAACATGTATATCGTTTTCAATTTAGTTAAATTTTTTTTTCTTTATTGAATTAAAACAATTTACAAATATGACTGTTTGCATTACTTGTTTTTTGAAAAACATATTATACACATCTACCGTATGTATGATTGGCAATTGATACAGTAGAGCCGCAGATAGGACCAAAAACGATAATAGACATACAGGTGGAACGGCGGGCATCAACTAGTGCTATTATAAAATTGTAAATAAGGAGATGCTTAAAGAAATAAATGGATAGGATTAGGTATGTATACTAATTTAACGATTCGGAATACAACAAAAAGTCGCAATAAACGTCATCTATGCGCGGGAGTCAGGTAGTTATTTATATAAGCGTAAGTCGACGTGCCCTAGGTGAATCAAGCGACTAAATAGGGGTTGACTTAATATTGCAAAAAATTAATTAAAAACATAAGCTAATGTGACAACACTGAAAAACCAAAAATGTCTAGACAGAGTCGGCATTTCCGTTAACTTCAAAGCGACGAACTATTGTAAGACTCGTTATATTGTGGTATTAGGTTACTTAGACTTTCAAACTGTTCTGAACAATTCATTTGATTTTCAAATTCGTTATCGAATTAATTGTTGATTTGTACCAAAATCCATCTGACAAACTCCCCATGCAAAGTCATGAAGATTTTTAAAGAGATTATTCAATTAGGGATTCAATCTAAATCAGTAGCACTTAATACGGTGTAGTTAAATTATTTGAGTTAAGGTCTTTGCCAAGACTGCAATAATTCAGTCACCTATACCACCACTGTTCTAAAACAAACAATTTGTCAATTATAAAATATTCAATTTTCCATCCAGAATAATACTAAACAAAATATTGATAACATAATGAAAATACTTTCTTGCATGCAATCATTACTGAATACATAGTTTGCACTTGTTTAGTAACCAAGTAAACAGATCTAAAGGATTTTGAATTTGTAGGAATATGAAGTTAGATTTCATTTCATACATGATAATGCATAATATGAAAACTAATAGGTATAGAAAGTCATGTATTGTATTTAATCATAATTCACTAATTATTCTTAACCATGAAGTAATAATCATGCACTAAATGGTAGGGTGGACACACCATAACGTTTTATTTTAACGTTGTTTTATATCTGCATTGGAGTATTTGGAGTAGGTTAGTTTTTAAATCTATCAGGGTAGTTTTCAATACAGGTAGGTAAATTTGATAATTGAAAGTTACGTCATTACGTGAGGATGACGAATCGATTTTAACAATTAGTGTTGCCGTAAACAAAAAAAATAGTAAAGGTCTTAATCATTACATTAACTGTTTTATATTATGGGCATTACAGCAATAAAAAAAAATCATCGCTATTGTAATGATAATAAAATATTTCATGTTCCTACAAAACTCAATACCGAACACCTTAACTTTCTTAACGATGCACTGTTGGTTTTGTTTCGAATAATTGAGTTATTCATTTAGACAGTATTTTTTATGTGAATCTATAATAAAATGATATTACAAAATCATGAAAGTAACCTACCTTGCATCTTCAAAAGCCAGCACTGGCATATATGAATCATTGAAGATATTGGCGCCGTTCAGCGCTGAGTTGTGATGCTCCGTGGCTATGTGACTTTGAAGTTGAAATTGCAAGAAAGAAATTCACCTGTAACAATATTTTTTATTAAAATGGTATTTATATGATTTAAAAGTAACATTGGCACGTAAAGCTTGCAATAGAAGTGAGAGAAATATTGGGGTATGTGAAGTGATCACCTTTTTAGGTTTCCGTAGCCAAATGGCAAAAAACGGAACCCTTATGGATTCGTCGTCTGTCTGTCTGTCCGTCCGTCCGTATGTCACAGCCACTTTTTCCGAAACTATAAGAACTTTGCTGTTGCAACTTGGTAAGTAGTTGTAGGTATTCTTTGAACCGCATTAAGATTTTCACACAAAAATAGAAAAAAAAAACAATAAATTTTGGATCCCCTACTTAGAATTGAAACGCATTTTTTTTTTCAAGAATGATATACGAAAAGATAGGTCTTCAAAAATGATATTGAGGTTTCTAATGTATTTTTTTTAACTTAAACTTATCATTTAACATTTTCAATACTATGTGGTACAAGCTCGTCTCATATGTATTTCCCATGCAATATCTTCACTATAGTATCGATCTATAATAATACGCAACCACCTAATTTCAGTAATTTTGCCAACTTGTACTCAACTTGTAGGGTAATCATTTCGTTTTGCAGTTTGTCACTCGAAACATAAAGAAATAACTTAATGCAGTAATTTATTTCTTTTTGTCTTGTTTAGTTTCTAGTTTTAAAAACAGTATAATTTATGATTTTCTCAATGACATGACTTATCTATTCCACTTCATATAATTACATTTCAGGTTTCCTTATAATCCAGCGTTAAAAGTCCTCTGGATAAATTCTGGGTATTTTCGTGGCTCGGTCAGCACATTAACTCGTCGGTCCCAGATGCCATAGATCTATGGCAGTCGTTTCGGGTAGTTGGAGCCGTAAATAGCCCGGTGACCAGCCTAACTACAGACCTTCGATATCTTTTAATTGGTTGTAGAAGTCAGATGACAGTCGCTTCACGGAAAATATAAAAGTTCAGCCGCATTATGTACAGTTAGACTGGAAAGCCGACCCCAACTGACTTGGGAATAGGCTCAGAGAATGATGTAAGTGTATAGTATTGATGTTCGAAGTATGATGTTTAATGTTGAGCACCAGTGGTAGAATTTCTACGCTTTTTTGTATAGTTGACAGTTACCTAAGCGATGAACTATCAACTTGCATTTGTGAGAAAAGTATGAATGTCTAGATTTTCTGAAATAATACTTGACTAGATACTATCGACCGACGTGATTGTGTATATGAACATGAATACTCAACTTAACTGACATAATTCTGGAAGACCGATTGTTAAGATAGTTGGACCCTCTGGATACTTAGAACTATTTAATTACTCTAATAACCAACATAAAATTGAAATTTTGGTATTTGGTGAGTACTTTTGTTATCAACATTTTAACGATGCTGACTGTGCCTATATTATATAAGAAATAAAGAAAGAAAATATTGTGTTTAATTTATTTACATTCCCAATCATCTGCTGACAAGTTTCCTTGGCTAGTTTCCTTAAGGGTAATTTAGTCAAAGGTCGCAAAACCTAAGACAAAACTATTGCTATCTAAAACGGACACGCTGACACTCCATCTAAAGAGTAGATAATCTAAGACTGATCGCTATGTGGACAAGTCGAGTTGATTTTATCGCAAATTAACAAGCTTTATTAACTCTTTTATAAATATCCTACAATAGTGTTGATTGAGACATAATTTATAGGAAATTTAATGTATACAAGTAACGAAAGAGCTATTATTAATGGCTTTCAATATACACAAGCAAAAATTGAAAAAGGGACCTAGCCACATCCGGTTCAGATCCCACCTTCGGGAACTTTTTGTATATTCGTCTGTGCATCTTAAATAATAATTGTACCAACTTTGGAAAATACACGAATTATTTGGTCTGATCATCAATTTTCACGTTAATTTAAACGGGGTACTTCTTGTGAAACATGGCCTACCTACGCCAAAATCCATCACTTCTTGGACATGAAAAGAGTTAAGATGAAATTACAGTAAGACAGCAATACCATAAGTGACTAAATACTATATTCATATTATTATTTAACATATTAATGGTAACTTCCTCATTCCATGGAATTGGCATCCTGGTTAAAGGTACAAGATAAAACTTGTCTCATTAGTTCCGGTACAGTTTCAACCACAATGGGACTGACTGTCACACATCAACATTCGCACATTGCGCATCACACATGGGGAAGATACTATATTTTATCTTAAAGTAGAATATCGCTAACTATACATTTTGTATGAACCATCACACAAGGTTAAGATAATATATATTTTCATCTTAAGATATCGAGCGATATGGAAATATTATTTTAAGTTACGAAATATATCGTAAGATGGTAAAACATTATCTTAAGATGCAAAATATTAACTTAACATGGTACTTTAAAATACAAAATATATCGCAAGGTCCTTATACAGGGTGTGCTCAGAATGCGGGATGCAGGGCGTGTTTTTGTCGCTCCTGCTGGCTCATTCTTATGGTGAGTCCACGTTATAACGTCCAAACATTATTCGGTGACCGTGTAAGAAACGCGTGGCTGTTCGATAATGTGGACGTATTTTGTTACGCAAACAATTTGTCACGAGCGTAACGCTTCTATCTATTCCGAACACTCGAAGAAAATGCCAGACATGGAAAAGGGCCTGCAATACCGGTTTACCGTATTACCGGAAAACCACCGTATGTAGCCCTCCAAAATTTACCGGTAATTAAAATGGAAAACCGACAATTTACCGATAATTTTAACCGACATTACATAACTTCTTCTAATGGTTGAGTCACTTACAGTCACTCTACGTACAACATGAAGCTGCTGCTGCAGTTGAAAAGTGTTAAGGCGTCGATTTCGTAAGGAAGCTGTTACAATAAATCTATCATCTCGCTCAGAAGTGACCCGATTTCTGCCAGATCCTGAACGGCGGGTGAACAATCCTGTCTCCCGATAGCGTTTGTAGACTATGAACAGAGGACAGGCTTGATGCAATCTTTCAGCCATAACACGCTGACTAAGTCCAGTATTCAGCAATGCCACCACTTGGGCGGCTTCCGCGGGTGAAGTATCCATTTATGTTTGAGAACAAAAACTTTGTTATTTAGACATCCTAAGTCACAGTAAACAAATAAAGAAGAAAAAGTTTCAAGCTTAACGCTAATTTTTAGTTTCAGAGGTGAGATGTACTCCAACGATGTACTCAAACTCTAAAAACCACGTTTGTCTCAAAACAATGATTCATTTCTTTTTTAGGCTAAACAAATTAAATTCAAAATGCTTCTATAGCTGGCAGTTTGACCATTAGGTCAAACTGCCAGCTATAGAAGCATGTGATTTAATAGAATTTAATATAAAATAACACTTAAAATCATTTTAACTATTCTCATGCTGAAATGTAAACATTAAAAAATTAAAAACAAAACTTTAATGGCGCTCTACACTTTTTGTTTCTTTCATTCCTTTCGGAATAGGCTGAGTTGCTATGACTATGCTACCTTATTTTCACTGGATGACGGTCTTTACGCACAGAATATCAAAATAAAAGCTGGATTTTTTCTACATAGTCTGTAGACGCAGCGCAACACACATTATATTATTTTATTTCATGAGATTAGATAATGATATTCATTTTTTTAATGTGATTAGAAACTGCACATAATTTGATATTAAAAAACTCGCACGCGGTTCATTTTATTAACTAACACGTATTTTAATAACCCTCTTCATAAACACAAGTCACACTCGTGCTGCCCACCCCATAAACACAGAGAGTTTCTGTGCCGTCAGTGTAGAAAACAAAGCAGGAATAGCCCTTGATCTTCCCACTGACAGCACAAAAACTCTCCAGTGAGCTCTGGCTACCCTACTCACCGCCGGGAACACAACACAACTAGTGCGAGAGAAAAATCCCAGTATAATGCAGTCAAAATAAACGAAATAAACTAATAAGCTTGCATAAATTCGCATAGAGCTGGCAATCTGGGGTCTCAAGTACACCATAATGAAAGAAATATCAAAAGTCCCCATCGATTAGACGTCTGCGTGTTTTTTATTCAAGGTCAAAGGTAAAAAAAACTTGGATTTTTGCATTTTTCTCGTAAAAGGCAACTGTTAGCGCAGAAGTAGGTTGAACAAAGTTATAGATCATGTAATTAGCTACAAAATTGGTCTATTACTTTTTTTGTTAGAGTCACCATTTCGGAGATATTACGATTTCAAAATTGGAAGAAGTAGGTATTCTATTAGTATAAACTTTCATTCCCCATAGTATGATTCATCAACGCAGAACCTGAACCTCTGGTCCTATGAACTTGAAATTTTTGACAGTAGATGCTTTTCATGTTGCTAGCATCCACCAAGAAAGGGTTTTTGGTAATTTTGTAGCTAAAGAATGGGATGAAAGTTTGTATTGAACTTCATTCCCGCTCATCCCTTATTCAGACCCTTAGTAACAAAGTTTCCAAAAATTCTTTCTTAGTAGGTGTTAGCAACATGAATAGTATCTACTGTCAAAATTTGAAGTTTACAGGACCATAGGTTAAAATGAGTCTCATGATTAAAGAGAATAAAGATATTTAAAAGAATTGAAAAGGAAGAAAGACTCTTTACTGTCTTGTTTTGGACGCTTTGGACGTCGCGGCAGGTTTCACGAATGCGGAGGGTGCTTGTGCCATGAATTCACGGTACTAATGTGAAGCGGCCATTAAATGTCATCAAAAATTAAAGCAATGGACAGAAATTTGACTAAAATATAACCAAAGGCACCATAGACACATACAGGCTAGAATGATTTTGCTCTAGCTAGATTTTTATTTAATGGGTCCCAACCGTTGCAGGCAATACCAATAATAACATTTCTCATCAGAAAAATCGAAATACTTTAGTTTTTATGATATCTGTCCTATTAAACACAGAGTTTACATTCCATGAAAAAAATCACATGCTTCTATAGCTGGCAGTTTGACCATTACAGTTACAAGCGAAAATTCAAAATTTAAAATTAGAATTTAATTTCTTTAGCCTAAAAAAGAAATGAATCATTGTTTTGAGACAAACGTGGTTTTTAGAGTTGGAGTACATCGTTGGAGTACATCTCACCTCTGAAACTAAAAATTAGCGTTAAGCTTGAAACTTTTTCTTCTTTATTTGTTTACTGTGACTTAGGATGTCTGAAAAACAAAGTTTTTGTTCTCAAACATAAATGGATACTTCACCCGCGGAAGCCGCCCAAGTGATGGCATTGCTGAATACTGGACTTAGTCAGCGTGTTATGGCTGAAAGATTGCATCAAGCCTGTCCTCTGTTCATAGTCTACAAACGCTATCGGGAGACAGGATTGTTCACCCGCCGTTCAGGATCTGGCAGAAATCGGGTCACTTCTGAGCGAGATGATAGATTTATTGTAACAGCTTCCTTACGAAATCGACGCCTTAACACTTTTCAACTACAGCAGCAGCTTCATGTTGTACGTAGAGTGACTGTAAGTGACTCAACCATTAGAAGAAGTTGAAGGAACGTGGACTGGTACGCACAAGCCGGTAAATGGGCCGAAATTAACTGCAGACAATCGAAGAGCGCGCCTTAACTTTGCACGTGAGCACCTAAATTGGTCATAGCAAAGTTCTCTTTCCTGATGAGTGTAAAATTATGCTGTATGGTAACGCCGGAAGGAACAAGGTATACAGAAGAAATGGAGAACGCTTTGCACAATGCTGCATTGAAGAAAAGGTCGGCTATGGTGGCGGTTCGTGGACGGTTTGGGGAGAAATCAGCGCTAACGGTAAGACAGCTTGTGTTCGTGTTTGGGCCACATCTACCTGCACTAAACTCTCATCGGTACATCGAACAGTGTCTTGAGCCTCACGCGGAGCCCTATGCCCATTTTATTGGCAATGTCATATTCATGCTCGACAATGCTAGGGCTCACACCGTGGGCGTCGTACGAGACTATCTTACCGAAGTCGGTATCTCCATTATGGAATAGCCAGCAAGAAGCCCAGACCTGAATCCCATTGAACATTTATGGGATACGTTAAAGAGACGAATTCGTGCAAGAGATCCTGCCCCAGGAACACTTAGCCATCTGCAAAATGCAATCCAAGAGGAATGGAATGGAATGCCACAACATGTGATCGTGACTCTCATCCGATCGATGAAAACCCGTATGGAAGCAATAATAAGATCTCGGGGAGGGAATACAAGTTATTAAATAAACGCTTTTTATCATTTACGTGTTGTTTTATCCACTTTCTTCACACTCCATTCAGGGTAAAAATACAAAACCCATGGGTAAAAATGGCTCATTAAACAAATTACGAAAGCTATTAAAATTTAATCTGAATTTAGAACAATAAAATTAGAATTTGTAGACCTCATATTTTTCACTATTAAACGACATTTGACAAGTATTCCAGAACGAAAGCGTCGGAACCAAAAGCGTACTGTTTTCTTTAACAGTGGCTTCTTTGTACACATTAATAATCCTTCGAGCTGTTTCTGCAGAGCTGGTGCCGCGATGAAACTTGCATTCGAAAATAATGCGATAATTTAAGGTTTACAATTGTGCAGAACGATGTCAAAGCAAAATTAAATCGCGCGAAAACAAATGAATTATCACATTTGAAACACAAATAGACAAGCTTAAAATTGGAATGAATTTAAATTTGGTATCCCTAACCAAACGCCAATTTCATAATATGTAAAGACCTAATACCTGAGGTGACACGTTTTGTAGGTTTGTCTGTAATATTACAGATAGCACATAGGTCTGCA
This sequence comes from Eilema caniola, assembly GCA_949126895.1. Lineage (NCBI taxonomy): Eukaryota > Metazoa > Arthropoda > Insecta > Lepidoptera > Erebidae > Eilema > Eilema caniola. The sequence continues at coordinate 15,778,967 of OX421464.1, read as the reverse complement.
AAAGAGCTTATGTCAGAGCGGATGCCTTGCGCATAACACAGCTTGATCGAGATGTAGTGGCGTCTGGCCAAGGCCGGCTGGCAGAAACTGGCTTGTTTTCTGCTAGCCTTCGCTGCCCCCATCAAGGTTCGCTGCCCATCAGCCGCAAGAGAAAGTAAATTTACTGGTTAATCTCTTTGCGGCTAACTCCTGAATCTATGATTTTTGTATGCAACCACCGACACTGCTCAATAGTGACCACACAATGCCTGATATCCACATATATACCAGTAATAAGGAGGTAGGAAACGACGGTATTTCCGTACAATTGAGCAGTTTGACTGGGGAAGTACCTCCGTCCTACAGAATACCGCAGCCATAATAACCTCGTGTTGTGTTCCCGGGGGAGAGTAGGGTAGCTAGAGCTCACTGGAGTGTTTTTGTGCTGTCAGTGGGAAGACCAAAGGCTATTCCTGCTTTATCTTCTCCACTGACGGCGCAGAAAGTGTGTTTACAGGGTCGGCAGCACGAGTGTAACTCCCCTGTTGTAGCACACGTCCATAGGCCACGGTTACCACTTTCCATCAGGTGGACCTTGAAAAAACTATATCATGCAACGCGATATCAGTGCAGTACTGCAATCAAGCGATGTCTGGAAAGCCAGTGGTTGTAATTGTATCAGCGGTGGTTCAACAAAAATTTGCAGCGTAGTTATCTACAAAGCTTACGCGACTGTAAAGATTTTCCTACATTTCGGGTACAGTGCCATCGGCTTGGAAAGAAATGAATGTACAGCCGATCCCCAAAAAGACTGATCACTTAGACCTAGACAACTATCGACCCATAACCGTCACCTTAGTGTTGCAGCACTGCAGCAGTGTAAGATATTCGAGCACATCATTCACACAGTGTTTATGCCTCCCCAGTACACTTACTTAACAGTAATTCCCAAAGTGGTCCAGGCGGACACCCAGGGGTCCACGGGAGACTCGACGGGGGTCTACGTTGGGCGTGACAAAAAATGGAGGTCCACAAATAATTTGGTTTCGATAGTGAAGAACTAAAATGTTGGCTTGACTTCTCTTATCAATATAGGCAGATAATATTTTAGAAGCTCAGCAACTGTTATTTGTAAAAACTTACACCGCGTAACAGACATCGCATATTTGACAAATTTATTTCGAATAAAGGAGAAAAAATAGAATCTGTCTAGGCGGGGTTTGAACTCGTGATCTTTGCCTTACAAGGGCAATGCTTTGATCACTAAGCTACCAGACCTGGCCCTAACCAATTCAAATTTCTCCTTCTATATCTGTCTTTGGCGCGACAGTGGAGCGCCTACCGAAGTTCTTACGAACTATCGGAACCAATGAATGACTTTTCAATCATTTATACATTGATTTTTGACTACTCCGCCAAAAATTTAATTCAAATTACATATAATAGAGATAAAGATAAGACGCTTTATCACCCACTCTTTTTCTTTTACATATCAACGTCATGCTGTCCACTAGCAGCAGTCTACATATAGACTAGTAGAGAATCTCAGCAGATTTAAAAATATTAAAACGAAAAAAATCCAGTACTGCACGTATGTACAAAGTCACTGGCTCGAATACGTCTCTCAGGTATGGAAACCAATCTATAACATACTAGCTATTGCCCGCGGTTATGCTCGCGTGGATGTCGGGTATCGCTTAGCGTTAGTCCGACGCTATTGAGCATTAAATTCGCCTCTCTACTCAACTTAGTTCTCGACTATTTACTCGCATCTGTCGGCCTCACTATCGAGAGGTCTCGGGTTCGAATCCTGGCCATTACACTACCAACGTGAACCCACTCCTAGCACAAGCAATTTAGTTTAGTTGGAGGGGTTAGAGGGAATATTAGTAATTTCGATAATATCGGTTGCTAATATTCTTTTATTAAAAAAAAAAAAAACTCTCCAGTCGACTCTCTACTGGACTCTACTTGATTAGCATATCTACTCGCCCCTGTTGTCGATTCTACATGCCTATCCACTTGCCACTATAACGACCTCTACTCGACCCTCCACTCGCCTCTATATACCGCTCGTTACTTAACTATGTCGGCTCTAATCCACCTGCAACCACAATGAAATTTAGTACAAAATTTTAATGAGGATATCTCAGTAAAAAAATCATATACTATCAACCCCCATCTAGGCTATTTCGGTGCGATTGAAAAATTAAAAACTTTCGTACACACTTTCATCCCCTTAACCTATTCTCACCCCCTTCTACCCCGTTTTCACAATAGAAGGTAGGTAGCCTATGTTCGTTCCCTAGCTCTAGTCCATCTCTGTACCAAATTTCATTAAGATATTTTCAAAAATTACAAAGTTATACTAACTTTCATTCCTTACCCCCCCCCCCCCCTGTAAAAAGTAGCCTATATGCGGTCCCAAGCTCTTATCAATCCCTGTAAAAAATTTCTCTAGGATATCTTCAAAATTGACAAACTTCCATCCCCTAGCTGTATTCCCCCATTCCTATACCGCCTTTTTCGCAATAAAATGTAGCTTATGTCCGTTTTGAAGCTCCAATCCTTCTCTGTTCCAATAATAAAAGGTAGCCTATATCCGTAAGCTCTAATCTATCTCTATACCAAATTTCATCAGGATATCTTCAAAAATGACAAACTTTCATATGAACTTTCATCCCATAGCCATATCCCCCTCTTGTACCCTCCTTTTCGCGATAAAAGGTAGCCTATGTCCGTTCTCAAGCCCTAATCCAGTGGTATTTCAGTGGTTTAGGCATGAAAGCGTAACATACAGACAGAATTACTTTCGCATTTATAATATTAGTATGGATAGATCAATGATAGATTGGAAAAGTCCAGAAAAGATTTTTAAGGCATACACAGTACAAATTTCATATTATATTTACAGGATTATTATAGTCACTGTAGAAAATTTCACCTTCTTCCTCTACAAGAACGAAGGAAAACTCTTTCTCTCTTATTTAACAATAGCGAATTGATCAACTGACGTAGCCGAGTTGATGAGCCGGATAGATCTCCAAGTCCCATCAGCATTCTTTAAAAGTATAGCCTGCTGCACGTCCCTACCTGTCATACTAACTACAGGTAGAGTGCGTATTTGGTCAGAGCATGTCATAGGTACAATGTTGAGTGCCATAGCAACTAAGTTAAGGAAGACATTATGTGACAATTACTTTACTTAGTGTTTAGCACTTCAACAATGTAAAAAAAAAAAAATATGGTGCACAGCACCATAAATTTTTATTTTTTAAGTTTAATATTCGTGAAAACTTGTAATTGGCCATCAAATGAATGTTTATCACATGTAACTCCAAATACTAGCTGTAAGTTTTCTAAACTGTAAAATAAATAAGTAATAATGTGAAATTGGTGAAATTGTCACCAATTTAAATTGTTAAATATGATTATTTACAAACATGACATCAGAATATGAAACATACAATGTGATCTTTTTAGACATGCTGTTCTTGTCATATTCCATTATACTGATTGATTTTTTTTAACAATATTAACATACTAGCTTTTGCCCGCGGCTCCGCCCACGTGGATGTCAGTTATCGCTTAGTGTTGAGCCGACACTATTGAGCATTAAATTCGCCTCTCTACTCAAATTTGTCCTCGACTATTCTCGCCTCTGTTCTCGACTTTCTACTCGCCTCTATATTCGACTCTTTACTGGACTTTCTACTCGCCTCTATACTTGAATTTATACTCGAATCTCTACTGACTTCTCTGCTCCTCTCTCTACTCGACTCTGTACACTCCTCTATATTCGCCTGTCCCTTGGCCTCTGTATTCGCATCTCTACTCGTCCATCCACTTGATTCCCTTTTCGCCTTTCTACGTGACTCTCCCCACTCGCCTATCTACTGGCCTCTCTACTCACATCTCTACTCGAATCTCTACTCAACTCTCTATTCGATCTCTACTCGCCTCTACATCGCCTCACTATTCGCCTCTCTACTCGACTGTCTACTGCACACTATTTCATTCTATACTCAGCTCTCCACTCGCTTCTCTAGTCGCACATTTATCCCCTGTTCACCCCCTTTTTAGCGCGATTGAAAAATGAGAAACTTTAACCCTACCAATTCCCCCCCCCTTCCTTCTACCCGTTCCCCTTTTTCACGATAAAATGCAGCCTATGTCCGTTCCCTAGCTTATATCCATCTTGGTACCAAATTTCATCAGGTTTCTTCAAAAATCACAAACTTTCATCCCTCCCCCCCTATATCCATTGCCAAGGTTTAACCTATCTCTGTACCAAATTTTACAAATAATGACGTTCATCATCCGGGTGTGTCGAGGTCGGTGCGTAAACCTGAATGACCTTCATGCTGTAGCGCTTGGACAGCCGAAGGATCAGGTATGCTACCCTGGTCGGCACACTGGAGATTTTTTCAACGTTGTTAGAGAGGGCCCTATTGACGAGGAAACCTACGCCACCCTGGGATTTCTTATCCCCCTCGCGAAAGTAGAGAAGATGGCCCGAGTCTAGGGTTATGGTGTCCTCCCCCTCTCTACGGACTTCACATAACCCTAGAACATGCCATTTAATGTTCTCTAATTCCACTTCCAACTGCGCTAGATGGTGGTCAAGCCTCCGAGTGCATCTGTTAAACTTTGCCAGGGTCAGATTTTTGTGGCAGCCTACCGTAGCCCGGTGATTCTTCGCACCCCCTGCCCCACCGTTACCATGGCCAGGAATAGCGAGGCGGCCGGGAACTGAGGGCCATCTTTTTAGTTTTGCCATCTTAGAGGGGTAGCCCATAATCCCCACGCTGGGCATGCGGGTCGGGGATCGCAGTTTGGTTGTGGGTTTGCTCTACCTGTACCAAATTTTATCAGGATATCTTCAAAACTGTCAAACTTTCATGGTGTGAAATTAGATGTGAAAGCATAACATACAGACATACATACAGTCAGACAGACAGAATTATTTTCGCATTTATAATATTAGTATGGATTGTATTCAATAAATTTGTGCAGCAGTTTGAAATATATGAGATAATTAAGAATAAAAGGTAAATGCATACATACATTACAAACAAGACATCATTGTGTGTGACAAACATAACCCTTCATTGGCAGTTAAGTAAATAAAGCAATGAGCATGGGCCGGAAAATTGCATGGCCAGATGACTATTTGCATGAAAGTACCTAGTTGAGAAAAGTTTATTATACCTATAGGAGCAATTTTTCTTCATTTTCTTTTAATATATTCAAATCCCGAGCCTGTACATTTTATTATATTATTGTGATTTTATATTCTTCTCTTTCATAATATAGCAAACCTAGTGTTTTTTATGTAAAAATGATTGGTAACCTAATAAACACAAGAATGGTACAGGAAGGACTATCTACCTCCAGTAAAGCTAATAAAGTAAAGTAAATAGCTTGATTCTTGAAGAGAAAAGGCAGAATAAGCAACAAATACAGATAAAACACTAGCTGATATACTCGTCAGAGATGATGGTGAGATCTTGATGATGATGGCACTGACCCACAAAATCACAAAGAGACTAATAAAACAAAGCATCACAGCAAATACTGATTGAAAATAAAGGTTTGCAAAATATACACAATGCCAATACACCCCAATGTTAAAGAAAAGAGATAAGGGACAATGTAAATGGGCAATGTTTTATCATGATATTTTCAATTTGCCTAGCAATTAATAAAACTAAAATAATAAATAAAGGCCCTTTTCATGTTCCTACTGAGCACATTACTACTAGAAATACTTCAACTTAAATGACCTTCAAAAATATGTTCTAGAATATGTAGGTTTAGTATCTTTAAGAGGTTTAAACTGACCCATCCTGGTCTTACCCGTTGCATACTTCACTCTTTTAAGCCATTTATGCCTACAATTTATTAATTTTGAAATGACATGGGAATTTTGCTGAATTTGTTGATATTTATAAGTACTGCTTCTTTCCTTTGAGTAGTAGCGTGATGATCTTACAACCTATAATGTTCCTCAATAGAATGATTTTCTCAAAATGAATTTCTCAATACGAACCTCCTTGAATTGGTTGAACTTCAGTTTTATAATGTAAGTATAGATTAGGTAATAAATTAAAGTAGTAATAGTTAGTAGGTCATCAAGTTTGTAGTGGAACATTTTAATATTTCCAAAACTGATCAACAAATTACAAAAATTTAGATTTTTTTGTTTGTCCTGTAACTTTCATAAATAAGGCAAAAATGTTTTAATCATATTTTAATACCTTAGTTGTAAAAGTACATTGAAAGACAATTCTTCTACCATTCCAAGAATGTTAATTGATTTTTAATTCCAAAGTTTACAAATCACTTTCAGGCATAACATGGGTTTAGGATTTACCAGATGATCCAATCAGAGAATAGTGTAAAGGAAAATAAATACAATAGGAAACCAATGACTGACAAGAGTAATAGTAGTTGTGTAAATTATATTTATGATCTATCAATGTAGGAAAAGTGTTTCTTAGCAAACTGACACCAAATAAAACATCGAGTGATTGTTATAGAGACAAAAAATAACCTAAGCAGTACCTAAGGTAGGCGATGTGATCAAGGCTAAGTGGAGACCTTGAGAGAATTTCAAGAAGAGACAAGTTGATAAAGCATACCATAATTATATATAATCTGGCATATTTAGGGTAACAAAAGTTTGAGTTTTAGCAATTATTATACCTCACTTACTCCTTGCATTATATGACGTCATTGCATTGACAATACACCACAGTAAACATACAAATTTCATAAACCTGAAGTTATTAGAAAAAAACTTTAAAAAATTATGATATATGGTGTAAGCACCCAAATACTTAATTTTACTTACCAATGCTATGGAATGAAGATAATAAATCTTCCAACAATATCAGGCAGGTCTAACCGCGATCCGTAGTTGACAGCGAAACTGCGATCACTAAATAACATGGCGGCATCTTGTCGCAGCCGGTGTATGTATGATAACACTCATTTTAGACATTTTACACTTGATAATACGACTCACAACTCTAAACACTTTTTAAGTTATAAACACGTCTAGTACAGAAACAAAATAACCGAGTTCATATCACGCACTAAAAGCAAAATGACGTAACATTCTCAACCTTCACGGTCGCACAGCAAGTATAAATGGTGGTAAAAGAAAATGTGTTGTTCTAAACATTAATAACTGATATTGCCCACAAAACACTACTATCATCAAGTTCACAATTTACAAACGGCGCATTCAGACGCAGAGTTTTTGTTTATTTGGCAAAATAAAATCAAATACGATAGATTTTGCCTCTAAACGTGACACGCAGTCAAGCAAGCTCGCTGTTAGTGTTAACTCTTTCTTATTTTTTTATGTCAGTGATACCCACTGTTAATAATATAGCCTCTTATTTAGTATTGCATGAATCAGATACATTTACTTGAATATGTAATGCAAGAAGTTATACTTAATGGATCTGAACATCTGGCTGGCAGGTACTAGAAATTTACATTTATTTCTAAAAAATAAATTGCTATAATTAGGAATAGGGATGTCGTAGATAAGTGCAGCATTAATATTATGTTATTTGTATGCACAGCTGCAGGGGAAAAAGTGATAATAATATACATTATACATACTAAGTATATTACTATACTTGTTATAGCAAAAAAAAAATACTTCGACAACTTATTTATTTATTGAATTCAATTTACATATTAGAAAATTCGTCAAGTCATAGTAATGTCACAGCGTAGAAAAACATCTAGAGAGTGGAACAAGATGAAATGAAACATTTACTTACCTAAAAGCAAGCAGATATTAATTTTTTTATACTGGTCACTCAGTGATCTTGTTTTACTTTACCATTCCTTATGCAGAGTACGGAGTTTAAGGCGCCAAAGCGAAGGGCCATCGCGGTGTAATTTTATTTTTATGAAGTGAATTCAATTTTTATGAAGTGTATTCAATGTTTTATTGTATAAAAATAGTGAATTTTAAAAATATCGTCTTAGACAATGAACACAATGTAGGAAAGTGGCATATTTTATCAGTGAATTGTGACTTTTGCGTTGGTTCCAAATCTCCCTAGAAACCTGTTATAAGGTCCCCACAACTTCACTGAGGCTTTAATGATGCTTGCTCACCATTCATCGTCATTATCATCATCAACAATTGCGATAAAAATAATACAAAATAAAACATCTCTTAAAGGTCTTGTAACCATACCAAACATTTTCATTAAAAAAAAATATGCTTGTAAAATAAGGTAGAGTCCGCGCAAGGCCCGCGCCCCCGCGCCTCGCGCCAACAGTTAAGTCCCGCGGCAAGATTCGGAACTAAAAATGACATTGCCGCCATACTCGACTGTATCGACTGCCACAAATCAAAACCCAGTAACTGCTTTTCAACAAATTTTACAGGAGAGCGTAAAAACATAAAACGAACCAGCCTTAACAAAGTATTAGTGTTAAAGTGATATTTTTTGGATATAGTACTAACCATTGATGTAATAGTAGTAGAATAATGAGTAAAATACTTCGATAATGATGTATAATGCATGTTTTATATCCCTAACCAACTTCCTAAATGAAAATCTGAATGTTTGTCATCCCGACCCGTTCAGTACCCAGTAACCCTGTATCAGTACTTGCTGTGTTTTTAAATGGGGATCTTGAATATCATTTTATGTATTGTGATCAATAAAATTTCTAGTATGAACATCTTTTTGCGCCATTTATGCATCAATTTCCTATTTTGATTGTTTCATTAAACCAGATTGGTACAAGTAAATAAAAAAGTAGAACATTACTATTTTTATATTGTAATCCAGTAGCATTTTGTAGCAGTAGTGAACGCGGCTGCTGCGCAGGTGGCGCGGGTTCGATTCCCGCTCAGTGCAAGTATTTGTATGCACGAATACTTATATTTGCATTGGTCTGGGTGTTTCTATGTATAATATGATGTATTTACAAAAAAAATGTATCTAAGTATGTTTATCCGCATTCTAGATTCCATAACACAAGCTAGTTAGGCTATGCTTACCATGGATCTAGATAGCGTTGTGTGAAATGTTGTGGAATATTTTTTTATTTATTATTTATTACCCCCACTTTTTAAACCCACGGCGTGCGGTGTTAGACACCACGAAGTGACCCCCTGATGTGAACGACCGCGGTTACCCAATTCTTGGAACGGATCCTCTTGTGGATTTTCTTTCATGGACTTCGGTGCTCGCCATTGCGGCACCGAAAACATTTAGCCACAAGGCGGAGGGCACTCCAATCGGTATCAAGCTCCATAGGAAACATTTAGGGCAATCGGCCATCGATGGCCGATTGAACTTCGGGGAGCATCTGCGTAGTCTGGCCCACAAATTAAACTCAACTGGCTGTTGCTTAACTTGAGGAGGCCGGATGACTCCTGGAGGGACTCCACGGGGGAATTGTGCGGTCTATGGTCCTATATGGGTGCCCAATATCGGCGGACACCCTGAGAAGGCCAATAACTCTCAATTGCTTCGGTAGCCAAAGCGGATGATGGCCATTAGGGTCCAACAGGGGTTACCGTATGATCTCCTTCGTGGCGATGAGTCTCCATGCTGTAACCCCACCATTGAACCTGGAGGCGAGATCCCTTTCGGTACTATATAGGTACTGAAAGGTGCGGGAATGGGTACGAGAATCCGAGCCTCCAGAAATCGAGGCCGTGAAGTTACACCACCGCCAGATCGTGGTGACGACTTGCGCAAATACTCGCAGGGCAAATAGTTATAGCGGCGGTAAGACCTTGCAGGCATTTTTTGAACTGGAGAGGACAAAGTTAGAACCAAATAGACCGATGATAATAATATTAATAATGGCCGGCGGACTGCTCTCCACATGATCGGATATGTTTCGGAGCGTACAAAGTTTGGTGGTTTGGGCCGTGGCAAAACTGGTTGTCTGTTAGGACTGAAATCTACACAAATAGCCAGACTGGAGAGGTGCTCGATGAGGTAATCTGTACATAATGAATAAAGATGGAGTGTCAGTTTGTAATATTGAAATAACCGTTTCTTACTACATGAGTCCCGTCAAAATCATCAATTTTGACGGGACTTTTATTGGCAGGTAGCTGATGTAATAAGGAGTAACTTAAAATACTTTTATTTTAGAAAAATAGCGTTGATTCAACACTAAGCGATAACCGACATCCACGCGGGCGGAGCCGCGGGCAACAGCTAGTTCTTGAGTGACTAGCAATGCAATTAACGAAAGTAATTCCCATCATTAAGCATATATCTGACATACCATGTTGCTCCAGCTTCGCTTAACTATGGATGATGATTGATTCACGTATCTGCAAGGAGAAAATAACCATTGATTCCAAATGGAATCTGCTGACTGCCCTTATCTCTTAGTCACATTATTGACATACATAAGTGCAGATACACAATGATTCAGTTCCATTTATAAACGTCGCTCTTAATGGGGCCTCCAGGAACTTCAAGACGAACGTGCCATTCCCCGTCGGATAAGACACCGCCGAAGGTCCTTTACAATGGATTTTCGAGGCACACGCACCGTATGAGGGTACCGCCGATATTCATAACTACTGCCTAGAACCCTTCCGGTGTTTCAGGTCACACACAACACACACAAACACACACACTCATATACACAAATATTGTAAGTTTCATACATCTCAATTACGTTATTGCTACTTTAGATAATATATTCAAGACTGACACTCCACTCAAAGTCAATAAATTTTTCAAGTAGGTAACTCGCCGAATCACTGCCTCTTATGATACAGGGGTAACCCTAGTTTAAGAGGTAGGGACATCCCTAATGGTAACGATTTCAATATTCTTAAGTAATAATTATGTTAAGTCCATGAAGAAGGAAATCATATTCTGTCCTCCGTGGTTACGTCAAACTATTGGATAAATTACCTCATGTCATCCACTAAAAAAAAAACTAGGATACTGAGCTGGTAACGGAGCGATGCTGTATTCGTTACGGCTCTGCAAATCCATAACAAATCGCCATAGTCATAATTATTTAGATAAAAGCAGATACTGAGACTTTCATTGACATAGACGTGACAGAAGACACGGTATCGGAATGTGGCATAAATTACAGGAGGTTTATTCGTGAAGGAACTTCGCGACAAGTTCCACATAATTGACCTCGGGCACGTCGTCGCTATCCACGTCGGGCGCCATGAGCGACCGAGGTGGAGTGATCATTAGGCAGACGCATAAGGTAAGACTTTACAAACAAGAGGCGGCCTATCGTCTGCAAGAAGTTGCTCTTATATGCTCTTCATCCGGGACACGTGCCCTGGCTTGCTACTACATCCGGCCCTTCAATATACAATACAAAAAATAAACGAAAACAACTATTAATACGTTTCGCAAAACTTTATTTAATAATTTGTAAACAAAAGTAATAAAAAAAAGACGGGTTGCACTCTGGGAGTGCCGACAGAAGTGAAAACATTTTCTTTTTTGCTTTCTTCGTTATATACATAGAAAAAGATAAAAAAGAACATACCATACCATACCTATAATATAGCGCTAATCATAGAACCTATCACTTATTTTCTGCTAATTTTCTGTCAGAAGAAATTAAAAAATTATAAAAAGAAAAAATAATCACAAAAAATAATAAATTACAGAAAGAAAAAATTATCATAAAAAGTAATAAATTACAAAAAGAAAAAATAATCACTAAAAGTAATAAATTATAAATAAGAAAAAACAATCACAAAAATCCCTGAGGGCCAGGTGGTTTGAACCCGATACTATCTGAAACTATAAGGACTTACAGTCGACGTGCCTACCGTTTAAGCTACGACGATATCTAATGTAAATTGCAAAATACATAGTCTGTACCTAATCTTGTATGACGTCAGTCGTCGGTTACGGTTCAAAGGTCAACTAATCCTGACGCTTCCTTAATATTTTACACCCATCCAACGCCGCTAAAGAAGTTTTCACTTCAAAAAAAAATTGAAGGGATATAAAACCTATGAATACAAAAACTTGAATATGTAATCTCTACCTGGCCACAAAAAAGATATTTGGTAAAAGTCAGTAATCTTTACTTTGTAAAAAATTAGTGATCGCCTTGGCTTGTTTGTGGTTTTCAAGTATTTTTACATGTCAGATATTTTGATTTTATTTTATAAAAAGCTACAACTTTTATAGTTACAATGTCATTACCATGGCACATACCTTTAGAAGGATTACAGTCAAAAAAAGCCAAAACATCTACAGTTGCGGCCAGCCAGTTTGAACACTATTGTGATATAAATATTCATGAAAATCCATGCGAAGAACTGCAAACAGGAATTATGTGTGAAATTGGAGTTGCCAATCGTGAGCCCGGTACTATTCAAAAACTGATTGCTGCAGGGATGACGGTGGCTCGGCTTAACATAAGGGACCTCGAGCCGGATGCTTGTGCGCAACTGATACAAAGTGTAAGGCATGCTGTGTATAATTACAGTGCTGAATTAGAATACGTATACCCATTGGCTGTTATTGTAGATGTTAGGGGACCAGATATCGTAACCGGAGACTTGAAAGGTGGTCCAAAGTCAACTATAGATCTCATGCAATTTAACACTATTCGTCTGACTACCGATCCTAGTTGGCGTGAGTGTGGAACAGCTGATTGTCTTTATGTGGGTTACGATCATTTAATGGATCTTCAAACATCAGATATAATATATATTGATAGTTTAACTCCTGGAAAAGTTAAACTTGTTGTAGCTGAAGTTGGAGATGATTCAGTTGATTGTTCTATTGCTATAGGTGGAACTATTGGTGCTAAAATGACTGTTCGGATATCTGAAGTGCCTCGTGAGATCCCACCCAAGGAGAAAGGGGATAGTTATGATGAATCTGTAAATTGCAGTGAGCCCTCAGTTGCTCCCTTTGAACATATGGAACAACAAATAGCGTGGGCTATAGGGTATGACGTAGACGGCGTGCTTGTACCAAATACTCAAAACGCACATGACATTCGAACAGTCAGAGAGATGTTAGCTGAAAAGGGAAAACATATTATAATAATCGCTTGCATCGATTCTGCCCTAGGCTTTGATAATATTGATGATATTTTAGAAGAGGCAGATGGCATATATGTTGATCGATGTATATTAAGCACTGATTTACCCGTAGAAAAGATATTCATTGCTCTCAAGGTGATCGTGTCGAAATGTTCTAAAGCCGGAAAGCCATATATTTGTAAAGTGGTAATTAATGAGCAAATTCCTACACTTTGTGTTACAGATATCGCAAACATCGTTCTTGATGGCGCAGATGTTATATCTCTTGAATTACACTATGATTCACCGTTACAGAAGTTTTCACCCATTTATGACTCTGTGAAAATGGCTGAGCATTGTATTGCTGCAGCTGGGGTTATTTGTAGACATGCAGAACGAATACGTTGGCAACCATTTGTCTATGGTAATCTGACGTTAATGCAATCTCCTCTAGATGAACCAACGAGAGCACTCTGTGTAAGTGCAGCCGAACTTGCAATGCGATCCCGTGCAGTTGTTATTATATGCCTAACTAATTCTGGTCGTACTGCTAAATTATTGTCTCATGTTAAGCCTCTTTGTCCCATAGTGGCAGTCACGAGAACTTGTCATACGGCTAGGCAGTTGCGATTTTGGCGAGGTGTACGTGCAGTGCATTATTTCGAACCAGCTAAATCAACCTGGATTTTAGAGACAGAGGCACGTGTTCATGCTGCACTTGATTATTGCAAAGCAAAGCGTATTTTACGTGCTGGTGATGCATACGTTATGGTAACAGGTTCTCGCCGTGGTGTTGGATATTGTGATACTGTTAGACTATTGTATGCTAGCGCCCGTAATACAATTAATGTCGAATAAAATTTCTTTGTAATGCTACGATTATATACCTAACTAGCTTTTGCCCGCGGCTCCGCCCGCATGGATGTCGGTTATCACTTACTGTTGAGCCGACACTATTGAGCGTTAAATTCGCCTCTCTACTCAGCTCTGTCCTCGACTATTTACTCGCCTCTGTTCTCGACTTTCTACTCGCCTCTATATTCGACTCTCTGCTGACTTCTCTGCTCCTCTCTCTACTCGACTCTGTACTCTCCTCTATACTCGCCTATCCGTTGGCCTCTGTACTCGCATCTCTACTCGCCCATCCACTCGATTCTCTTTTGCCGCTCTACGTGACTCTCCCCACTCGCCTATCTACTCGCCTCTCTGCTCTCATCTCTACTCGAATCTCTACTTAACTCTCTATTCGATCTCTACTCGCCTCTGCATTCGTCTCTCCACTCGCCTCACTATTCGCCTCTCTACTCGACTGTCTACTGCACTCTGTTAGATTCTCTACTCGCCTCTTCACTCGCTTCTATATTTGGCTCGTTACTCGACTATGTCCGTTCCGAAGTTCTAATCTACCTTTGTTCCAAATTTCATATCTTCCAAAAAAAACTTCTTACTATTTATCCCCTATTCACCCCCTTTTTTTGCGCGGTTGAAAAATGACAAATTTTTATACCCACGATAAAATGTAGCATATGTCCGTTCCTTAGCTCATATCCATTTCGGTACCAATATCTTCATAAATCACAAACTTTCATCCCTTATTCCTCTCCCCCCCTTAAACCACCTTTTTGCGTTAAAGGTTACCTATATTCGATCCCAAGCTCTAATCCACCTCTGTACAAAATTTCATTAGGATATCTTCAAAAATGACAAACTTTCATACAAACTTTCGTCCCCTATTTCCACTCCTTAAACCCCTTTTCTTCACGATAAAAGGTAGCCTATGTCCGTTCTCAAGCTCTAATATACCTCTGTACCAAATTTCATCAATATCGGTTCAGTGGTTTAGGCGTGAAAGCGTAATATACAGACAGACTGACAGAGTTACTTTCGCATTTATAATATTATTAAGGATATATGATGAAACGAAAGTACCTAACTACCTACTGTTGTTTTTTTCTTTCGCACTGTACCTAGTTAGTATTTCGGTTTATATTGAAATTTGTAATATTTACCCATCGTGTAGTTATTCCTATTTGAAAAGTAATCACTTTTCATCCGGTGGGCCGTGAGCTTGTCTGCCATCTAAGTGATATAAAAACCCATAATTTAGGGCCCGGTTTAAATAAACTTGTGTAAAATATTTTTGTACCATGTAAATTTAGCCGTATTTATTACGCATGTAAGCGCCTTCGAGTGACCGAGTGACGTGTAGTCACTGGAATGTAACAGCGCGATTAAGCTCAATCCAACTAAAACTGTGCCTCTCCCTCCAGCTCAAGTTAGCTATACAGGGTGGAAGATTTTAACCTTACCTGGACGGGAAGCACTCTAAATACTTGAGATAGCTAATTTTACTCAAAGGAAACATTTCCTTATTTTGAAAAAGAAATAAAACGGCATTCAATTTTTTTCGAAAATTCGTTTACCACACCCGGTAATCGAACCGACTAAAATCTGATAAAATAACATCCTGTATTTTTATGTCATCCATCGATAGGGTCAGTCATAAGGATCAAATATCTCTAGCAAACATGGTACCTAAATTAAAAGAAAGGAAATCTTTGAAACCTAAACTTTTAAATTAAAGTTGACAAAATAAAGCACTTGAACTCAAAGGCTCATCTGATATCATACTAACAATGAAATTCGATATTTGAATGAAATTACTTTTTTTTTCTTGCGGATACCGCTGCTGGTCTGTAGGGGTAGTTAAATCGGACTAAACCGACTAAAACCGCACGTAGTAAAACGGCTCAATTAACAGCTTCTGTGGTGTGGCATGACGCGGCCGCTACTGAGGAGGCACGGGTTCCATCCCCTCTCAGTGCCAATATTTGCACTCATGAATATGGGTATTTGCATTGGTCTGGCCGTGCCTCGGAGAGCACGTTAAGCCGTCGGTCTTGGTTGCCATACGAATATCTATCGCAGTCGTTACGGATAGTTGGGAGTCCTAAAAATTCGAAATCACCTTTGGTTGTGGAGGTCAGATGGCAGTCGCTGCACGGAAAACATTAAATATTAATATTGGCTTCAGAGATAAGTTTATTGTTGATAAGGTTTCTGATGACTCCTTGGGTAAAAAGGCTGTATCTGCTGGCACTGGTTTTATAAGTTAAGATTTTACGGACTTCCTTTCATTTAATTTACCATGTTCTTAGACAGATTTGATCCTTATGATTGACACTATCGATTGATGCCATAAAAATACAGGATGTTACTTTTTCGGATTTTAGTCGGTTCGATGACCGGGGATGGCGAGTTTTCACAAATATCTGAATGCAGTTTTATTTCTTTTTAAAAATAAGTAAATGTTTCCTTTTAGTGAAATTCGCTATCTCAAATGTTTAGAGTACTTCCCCTCTAGGTAAGGTTAAAATCTTTCACCCTGTATATATGATATGTCTACTAATATTATAAAGCTGAAGAATTTCTGTTTGTTTGGTTGGTTGGTTGGTTGAACACGTTAATCTCAGGAAGTAGGAAGCTCAGCCAAACCAGAAGTAAGAGTAGAAAACGCAGGCCCTATATTTCGAGGTCAAAGCTTCGGATGCAACAGGGATTAACGCTAGGTTGAAGAAAAGTACTCTGTAACCTATGTATACTTACCTACTGTGAAAAAATATAAATTAAAGTATAGAACTAGATTTTTTTTTGCTCACCCCAAAAGTGCACAATGCTTCTAATCAGTGGCGGGTTTACCAGTAGACTAGAGCCTAGGGCGTCAGATTTAGCCCAAAATTATTTTTTAAAAAGGAAAAAGAATCGAATCCGGGCTGCATTCTGATTATAGTCCGGGCGATACCCGGAATACATTTAAAACCCAATAACTATGCTGCAGTTCATACAAGTATGAGCTCTTATCTCCCCTTCATCGCGACTACTTCGCATAACAGATTGCCCCCAGGGAATATAACGCAGTGCTATTTGCTTTTTATCGTACGCAAGATCCCCACGAATACTCTACTTTACTCCGATCCGCTTTACCATCTCCTTCTCGGGCATTACTAACTCGCAGAAGAGGACGGCGGCAGCCAACGCGCTCGCGCAACGTACCGTCGCCGTAAACAAGGCGGCGAACGAGAGAACTTCCACTCCTAGGGTCACCACTAGGACCCGCCTCAGTGTCTCCCACGCCAGGCACTCGGTCAGCGTATGCTGCCCTAAATCCTTGCTCGCATCACATAGATGGCTCTAGCCATCATTCATGTGGCCTCTTCAGCCAGTCACTCATGCATGATGGCTCTTACCGCGGCTATAACGGAGTACCCTGCGCGTGGTTGCCCAAGTTGTAGCTCCCACTCCGCTACCATATCCCTATGGAGCTGGGACTTCACGGCCCGGATTTCTTCAGACTCGGGTTCAGGTCCTGTCTTTGCATCTCCTTTCGACTTTGGACCGCACTATTTCTGCGTAAGCTCCTGCAGGATTCATCCGGCCCATTTATGTTGGGTAGCGGCCTTGCCAGACCGTTAGCTGTGCCCTTCTATTTAGGAGCCAGACTGCGGAGATTATTCCCGAAGTACGAGGTGTCTGGCTGGATCCCTCCGGTGGCGCACGCCGAGCCCCATGGAAGAACATGGCCTCGGTTTTGTGAAGAGCCACTTCAAGACCGAGCCACCGGATCCGTTCCACGACTTAAGCAACCGTAGTTGGGGCTTTCAGGGTCGCTTCCCGGTGGTGCATGGAACTCCAGGGTGAGGGGTTAAACGGGTTGGCGATGTCCAGGAACACTGCTTGCATCACTTGGCCCCGGGCTCACGCGTATAATAGCATCCATAGCTAGATGACCAAGGACCCCGGTGCAAGAAGAAACACGGACCCCCATGTTTTAAATTTCTTTTTGGTTGTTAAAACTCCCTCGGGCATTGTACGTCACCTTACCGAAGTAAGCGATGATGTGGCGTGTCTAAACTCTGACCGGCCTTGGTCACTCGGTGAAGATGTTTATATCGAAATCGAACCCACTTAAACCGCACGCCGTCTTGAGTCTCAATTGCCGGGATGTAAGCTGGACTAGAGATCGTTCCGTGATCTCCACCGCCTGGTGCGCCTTCTGTTGCACGGGCGAGTTGCACTCTGGAACCAGATAGGCGACTCTCGCTGCAGATATGGCCAGCAACCGGAGCCTGCAGTGTGAGACTACTGTGTGTGTGTAGTGGCGTGCCCACGGAATACCTAGCCCATTAGCGTTTTGGCAGTATGGTTGGGAAATCCCGGCTATCATTTTATATTTACGGATTTATTGTTGCAGCCTAGCTAACCTAGTGATATATCTAGCAAAAAAAAAACAAAGATAAAATTTAGGAGTCTGCGCGCTCGCTTATCGCACCATCACTGTGAGCAGCGCGCTGAATGAGAGAACTGCCACCCCTAGGGCTACCAAGAGGCCCGGCCTCGGTGTTTCCCAAGCCGTGCACTTGGTCCTCATTTTGGATCCGACACAGATAGTCCCTGAAGCACGAACGAAAGGGTCCCATGAGGCCTTTTTCAAATTTCAAATTCAAATGTCCTCCATGATATTAGTAGGTACTTGAATTCTGAATACTTTTATAGTTTACAAAGCGTTGACACACTGACAGTCATATGCTGTCATGTCCAGACGTGCACTAGCGCTCACCCCTCAGGCAGCCTTTATTCATGCATTTTTAGTCATCTGTTTAGAAATTTTATTTCAGATGTCCGCCTCTCATATGGCTTCAGATGTTTTGCGCGGACGTGGAGTTGACCTTCGAGAGGCATAGACTTGATGTCAATAGAATTTATATTATTCTGACGGTTAGAATAATATTAATAACTATCCACTGAGCTAGGGGGACTCCAGAGGAATAGGAGGCCCCCAAGCTTAGGTTCAGGCTTCAAACGTGATCACGAATCTTACAAGGTGACATGACAATACTCTACAAACGCGATTCCCTGCAACCTACAAGTTCTTTGAAATCAGTTACCATGATTAGAGTTGTATTGCAACCCATTTTTAATTCAGAAAGTGAGATTTTTTCGCTATTTCTATATAAGGTTTGCGAGTCTGGACTTTGTGACCGAGCTTGGGGGCCCTCTGAGGTGGTGGGCCCCGGTGCATGGCACTACTTGGCCAATGCATAGCTATGGCAGTTATAGTCACGGGAGTTTTGGCGGGAACACCAAGATGGACGCATCGTGGTAGTATAATATTTTTCGAAATAGAGAATATGCATGTTTTGTTTTTATATTTTTAAATGATTATTTACATGTTTATATATATATATTAAAAAAAGGAAACAGTGCCAAACGGGCAACATTTGGTTTAAAAATAAAGTTTTAAAATAGTAGGCTGATATCAGCTTTTCAAACGACCGCCATGTTGGCGCGCTTGTCGTGACGTCTCAGAGCAATAAACCAAACGGAGTGGACTCGCGCGCTATTTTGTACGAACAAAAGTCTGCCACTTTCAGCGGGGGACGGGGGACGCACACTAATTTAATTGTCAACTACTAATGCATTTTTAAATCACGTCGCTATGCACTCACACAACAAAAATGTTGAACACTAATTTAAACTATACGCACACACTCACATTCGCACACAGGGACCTCTATCAGTGACATCTCATTAATGTAAACAAGCTAGAGCTTGACCATGTCGATATTATGTATCGAGGCTTTTGTGTTTCAAATACGTGAAGGTAATTATCAATTATCATATGTGATGACTTTTTTACGTATTATAACGTCGTTAAAATAATATTTATTATATTTATTAAATAGAATATGCATTCTTTAATGAAATAGGTACTGTGTACAGTGGTTTTGCTGATAATTTTGTAAGTCTTTGTAGATTTAGCACTTTGAAATGGCCAAAAATTGTCCAAAATAAATTCCATTAGAGTTATTTTAAATAGTCGTGGGACCCGACGATGAAGTCCCCCAATAAGGGGTTCTCGTATGAAATACAGGTACCAAAGTAACAATAAATAAGTTAATTATTTATATTAATTTTAAATAAGTGATTAATAAAAGGCTTTTTATTTTATTGAATACTTTTTCTACACTTTTAATACTCCTTACATATGAAATTGACGTTGTATAGAACTGGCCATTTTAATCTGCAACATCCAGCACAGCTAGCCGTTAATCGGCCGAGATTGGTGAACTGTTCTAGCCCACTGCTGCTTCAGGACAACGTTAGACCACACCAGACCAACAGACGGTCGTTAAAGTAGAGAAGGAATGTTGGAATGTCCCCATCACTCACCATACTTCCCGGACCTTGATCCACTCCACTCCACAAATCTGGAGTATTTTTGGAGTATTTCTTAGTTGAAAAAAGTTCAATTCAGATTAGGCAGTCCAAAACAAAACTACTTTAATCAGATTGTTGATTCTCGCTCCCGCAACTTTTTCAGCAAAGGAATCAATGAACTGCCTATAAAATGGCAAAAGTGCATAGATAACAACGGTACAAGCTTTGATTGATATCGTTTTATAACACCAATTTCATATGTATACCTAATATTAGAAGAGTTAACTACTAAGCTGAAAATCAGGACCTAGTACAATAATAAAATGTACCTTGGGTAATATCAACGTTGGTACAGCGCCCTGAATCAATTTTCCCTTATTGTTTGATTGTATTAAAAAACAGGAACTTTTAAAATGCTGTGAGCAAATTGTACTTCTCGGCACCCACGAAACATGGTTCCCACAAAATTGGACCCAGGCGGTACAAAGTAATAGTTCTTTTGGGAATCTAAAAATTTACGTTAAAATTGTTAATATGGTACTGGAATATTGAAATCGATATTGGTCATTATGCTGTCCCAGCTCTAATTCTGGCAAAGTGTGGCCAACTTCCTACAAAATATTTCGCTTTTTTTTTCGAAATATTTTATTTTCGAATGTAAGATAACAATACTCTCATATTGAATTATATCTGTGTGCATTGGTACTATTGGTTGAAAGGCTATGATGCTATGACAGCAAATGTTAGTAATCTTTACAGGGTTTTGAAAAACTAGATTATGTTGCAATAAGTTATAAATAAATATTTCTTTATATTAATTGAAGATATGACTTAGGTATTGTTTAAAACAACGATCCCTTCGTTCTTATTCGATATAGTAAATATAGCTTTCAACACGTAACTACAGCGATAATTTAAACTTCAAGCAAAGTTGAGCGTCATGTTCCACTTAGAATGTCAACAATATTATTATTTATGAACTCGGCTCACCGCGGTTTTTACGCAGTTAACTATAAACATGCTATAGGCCTCGGTATCCACTTTCCATCAGTTGGACCGTGTGCTTGTCTGCCATCTAAGTGGTATAAAAAATATACTGTGTAAAATAATATTAAGCTTAATAAAAAAATGATTAAATTGTAAGAAGCATTAGCTTAAAAATTACCCCAGATTTCAGTCTAGTTCATACATTGGTAACACTGTCAATTAGCATACTTTTTTTGATTTTTTGATAATTTAATGAATTAATTGATATTATTTGAACGAAATTTTACCTACAGGTGAAAGGTAATGTTATCCTTTTGTTTATTTAATGTCACTGATCGCTTTTTACACAAAAATACACAGCAAATCGGCATTTTAATAGGAGAAGTTAACTCAGTGAGCCGTGCGTCGAAATGGCGCGGAAAGCGCGGCAACTAGTTTTATATAACGTGCATGACCCGCTGTCTCATACCTTTGGCAGCGGGGTATGCGTGTTAGTGGCGTCTCCGGTTGGTTTATTGCTCTGAGCGTGACGTCAATGTACATGAAAGCAAACAACACTACATGATATCGTGAATAGTTGCAAAAGTGTTTTGGATTGTATAATATTCATATTTTGTGTTTAACTTTAATTTTATAATGCAACTGGACAATTATTCACAACAAATAGACACCAGACGACATAAACTGATGTTTTTTATTATGGGATATGACGTCAAAGCACACTCCGAGTCGGAACGCCATTGGTCGGAACCACGGAACAGAAAAAACGGTGGAAGTGTGAAATAGGCGTGGCACGCGTGTCATTGTTATGCGGAGATTTGCAAGACCTTACAATTTCAACCTTCAGACGTATCTGTCATCACGTGTATTTGACAGTTTTGCACCGTGTGTTATTTAATACTATTGAATAGAAATATGGGCTATCTGCTATACTGGGCCATTTTGCAGTGATAGTAGGAGCATAAATATTCGAAGTGGAGTTGTTTTATACCATCGATAAGTCAGGATATAGCAGAATTTATAACAAATCTTATTGAAATGCAAAAAAAATAAAATTAAAAAAATTCAACCTTACCACATATCAATAAAGCTTGTTTTTGATTACACAATAGACAGTCATTCTTATTTATTCTAGAACTTTCTTTGCTATTCATTTAGTGATGTAGTCAAACTTTATCGATATCTACTTTTTTAGAAACATTTATAAACTTTTGTCAAATGGTTTTATAGCTTTTTTTAATATCACGGAATATTCTGAACACTTCTGCATACCCATTCAAAGGATACGGGCGTGATGTTATGATGTGTAGTGGCATAGCAATAATATGCGTTTGCAGCAATTACTGCTGATTTCATGATATTTTTTGAAGAGTTTCGTGGTCTCTCTCTGAAATCCTTAATCGGATCTTTACAAAAATTAAATGGTATCATTTCGGAATAAGTAGTCTTCTTTCGAACAAAGAAGGAATTTTGCATATTTGTATACATATGACGAAGCTATGCGCGTACAAACATACAAAAATATAAACTTCCGAATTGAACAACTCCAGCTGGATATTTTCTAGTTTGTGGACGCGGCGCAACATGCATGCGCGATCAGCAAATAGATTTTGATGCTCTACGTTTTTCTCATTTTATGCAAAATAAATTAATTATTTCAAAGTAGTGTATGAAACTGCTCGTAATATGGTCCTAAGACACCCGTCTCATGTTGTAAAATACTCGCACTCGTATTTTAAGTATCCTTAAAGCGATTTCACATTTTCTGATATTGAGTGTCTGACGCCGATAGCCGTCACCATGTGCTGTTTTCACATATATTCAATAAAATCGGTCCGATTTGGGCATTTGCTCGATCGTAGCGACCGGATGAAAAACATAATAAAAAATTCCTGGCAATTATTTTCGACATAGTATCGAGTTCTTTTTCTTTTTTATTTTATTTCCTTCGATATCGGAGCCGACACTAATATCGGATATCAGATGCGCCGGATAGTGTGAAAACGCTTTTATTATGCTACAGTTACATAAAGTATCTACTATAAATGGACACTTGTTTTATTTCAATTCACGTCTTTATACCTTTTAAGTGTTAATAAAAAACAATTAAACTTCTGTACGTAAAAGTTTAAAATGCGTCTACTAGTACTCTTAGATTATAATTACTAACAGCGTTTGGAATCCTTTGACGTTATGAAAACAAATTTGCCAATATTGCCAAAATTTTGTGTCGCCGCTCTAGCGTCAATGTAAGAGAGTTAGAGTGAGAGAGATAATACTTCAAAGTAATATCAACCGTATCCATAACAGTTAAGGTTTTAAATAACATTCTTAAAATAAATGGACATCTGTTGGGGAGTAGTTGAACTTTTTCGTAATAGAGTTAGAGTGAGAAGCAAGTTTGATTCAGATACAAAACGTCGTAAATTCCTTTTTTTATCTATATTAAAATTATCACTAATGCCAATAAATAAGGTATGTTTTCGTTCTGCAGTGTGCATAATTTAGGCTAATTTGGTGTTAAAGATATACGACCAATCAAAGTGCAACGTATTATTATCTGGTTGTATGTGTGAGTTTGGCGACATTGGTTCCGCTATTGAATCTGTCCCATCCACGGAACAGTAAAAACGATGGAGGTGTGAAGTAGGCGTGGCACGCGTGTCATTGTTATGCGGAGATTTGCAAGACCTTACAATTTCAACCTTCAGTCGTATCTGTCATCACGTGTATTTGACAGTTTTGCACCGTGTGTTATTTAATACTATTGAATAGAAATATGGGCTATCTGCTATACTGGGCCATTTTGCAGTGCCCAGATGATAGTAGGAGCATAAATATTCGAAATGGAGTTGTTTTATACCATCGATAAGTCAGGATATAGCAGAATTTATAACAAATCTTATTGAAATGCAAAGAAATAAAATAAAAAAAAATCAACCTTACCACATATCAATAAAGCTTGTTTTTGATTACACAATAGACAGTCATTCTTATTTATTCTAGAACTTTCTTTGCTATTCATTTAGTGATGTAGTCAAATTTTATCGATATCTACTTTTTTAGAAACATTTATAAACTTTTGTCAAATGGTTTTATAGCTTTTTTTAATATCACGGAACATTCTGAACACTGCTGCATATCCATTCAAAGGATACAGGCGTGATGTTATGATGTGTAGTGGCATAGACATAGTAATAATATGCGTTTGCAGCAATTACTGCAGATTGCCTGGTATTTATTGAAGAGTTTCGTGGTCTCTCTTTGAAACCCTTTATCGGATCTTTACAAAAAATAAATGGTATAATTCCGGAATAGTCTTCTTTCGAACAAAGAAGGAATTTTGCAAATTCGTCTACACATGACGAAGCCATGCGCGTACAAACATACAAAAATATAAACTTCCGGATTGAACAACTCCAGCTGGATATTTTCTAGTTTGTGAACGCGGCGCAACATGCATACGCGATCAGCAAATAGATTTTGGTGCTCTACGTTTTCTCATTTTATGCAAATTAAATTAATTATTTCAGAGTAGTGTATGAAACTGCTCGTAATATGGTCTTAAAACACCCGTCTGATACTGTAAAATACTCGCACTCGTATTTTAAGTATCCTTAAAGCGATTTCACATTTTCTGATAGTTGGTGTCGGACGCCGATAGCCGTCACCATGTGCGGTTTCCACATATATTCAATAAAATCGGTCTGATCGGTCGGCCATTTGCTCGATCGCACAGACTGGATGAAAAAAAGAAAAAATATCCTAGCAATTATTTTTAACATAGTATCAAGTTTTTTTTCTACTTTATTTTATTTCCTTCGATATCGGAGCCGACACTAATATCGGATATCGGATGCGCCGGATAGTGTGAAAACGTTTTTATTTTGCAACAGTTACATAAAATATCTACTATAAATGGACACTTGTTTTATTTCAATTAAATAGGTACAATACGTAGTTCGACGGCTTCATACATTTTTAATCGTTAATAAAAACAGTTCAACAAGCTATAAAATCCCTCTTTTTTAGTACTCTTAGATTATAATTACTAACAGCGTTTGGAATCCTTTGACATTTTGAAAACAAATTTCAAATCTATCGATAATGCCAAAATTTTGGGTCACCGCTCTAGCGTTAATGTTAGAGAGTTAGAGTGAGAGAGATAATACTTCAAAGTAATATCAACCGTATTCCTAACGCTTAAGGTTTTAAATAACATTCTTAAAATAAACGGACATCTGTTGGGGAGTAGTTGAACTTTTTCGTAATAGAGTTAGAGTGAGAAGCAAGTTTGATTCACATTTAAAACGTCGTAAATTCCTTTTTTTTATCTATATAAAAGTAATCACTAAAACCAATCAATAAGGTATGTTTTCGTTTTGCAGTGTGCATATTTTAGGCTAGTTTGGTGTTAAAGATATACGACCAATCAAAACAATTGTTTACTAGTAGTGCAACGTATTATTATCTGGTTGTATGTGTGAGTTTGGCGACATTGGTTCCGCTATTGAATCTGTCCTATCCACGGAGGACAGAATATGATTCCTTCTCCATGGTCCTATCACACTTCTAACAGTTTTTTCTGTTCTGTGGTCCCATCACACTTCTAACAGTTTTTTCTGTTCTGTGGTCGGAACTGTGTACCAATAGCGTTACGTTTTAACTCATTTGAATTTCCCACTCAACTTACGCACTTTTCGGCAATAATTTACCTAATCAAATTGTAATTAAATTGAAAAATATTAATATGTACGTAAATCTACAAGAAAAGACCACATGTAAACAAAATGTGCGGTATTGGACTCACATGCATATTCCCTATTGGTGTGAATTCGAGTTTTTTATTTAAAAAATGGTGAATTGTTAGACATAACGTCTTGGACAACTCACAGAAGTGTAGGAAAGTAGAATATTACAGTGAACTGTGACATTTCGTGTTCGTACCAAATCTCCCTAGGGAGCTTGGGTGTGGGTTACTAAACACAGTTACCTAAGTGGCCGAAAGGAAAGGAAAACATGGCTTAAAGGTAACCAAGGTGTAAAGGCCACAAACTACACGGTATTCAGGGCCCGGTAGTTAGGGAAGGCGTGGCCACTTGTAAGGGCGTCGATTTATTACACTGCACTGAATACCGGCTCCCTCACTCTCTGCGTACAGTCTACAAATATTTGCACTGAGCGGGGATCGAACCCACGCCTCCTGCGCAGCGGCCGCGTTCACTACCGCTACGCCACGGAGGCTGATGAGGCCAAATACACACCTAATAAACAATAATTCAAATTAGGTATTTATGAATAGTAATTAATGTAATGAAGGGTAATTAAAGCCACACTCGTGGGACTTATAGTTGCATAATAAACACATATCTTTTTCAATTCTTTAGCATAATTTGTGCCTTCTTTATAAGAACTTCTTCCCTAAGTATTATTACACTACTCGATCGTAAGGGCGGTCAGGGAGCAATGCTGCCGGGCCCGACCGGTCGCCCTAGTTAGGGACCCTAACTTTTCTTTAGGGTCCCTAAAAATTGGGTAGTGTAATAGGCCCTTAACTTAAGTGTAACTAAGCCAAAAATAAACATTAAAAAAACAAGACTGTCACTGTCAACTGTCAAGCATGAGGAAATGTCGGCGGCAAGCGGCTTCCCAAATAGCTGATGCAAGGAGCCGTTTGAATAAAATAAGAAGTTATTTATTCAAACTTCAAACTTGTTAATGGAGCTATTACCGAGTTGTCATGGAATTGGAAATAACTTTAAAAGAGGCCAGCGTTGGCCTAAAGAGTTTACGGGCTACGGAACGTAAAAAGTGTGCTGAAACTTTAAAAGAGTTTGTTTCAAGAAATGCCGTACCTTCGTTACTAAGTGACAATACTCTAAAAAATAAAGGATATTCTTGGAATCATCTGTTTGATGATATAAATGAATATATTTTGAAGGTAAATAATATATGCCATGTATATACATTTCTACATATATAATTATTGTTTCATGCCCTTTTAAATTGTGTGTTACAGGAAACTGAGAAGTATGAAACTTCTAAAACATATGATAGTGTTACAGGGCCGCTATGCACTAGCTTACTACATCTCTGTGTTGCTGGATCTAATAAAGGTATCCTGTTTTATTTGAAATTGCAAGAGACTAGTGTTCTTTTTATGTATAGTCCATCTATTTCATTGCACCTTGTCTGATGGCAAACTTGAGGTACAGTCTCAAAAAAAGAGACCACCAAACCATTTACTATGCCTGAATGACAGATGCTATTCCACACCCCACAAGAAGAACCCAGGATTGCAGTTTTTCATAGTACAACTTAGAAGAGAACAGTGGTCTACAATGGGCAAATACCATACGCTATTTGACTACTTCTCCTTTTACTTTTGAATAATAACCATTTTGTGAAACTATAATGAACTGTAAAAGTGTAATTTTCTTACAAGAAATAGTTTTAATGATATTTGATTTTCAAAAATTCAAATTCTACTCTGCCCGAATACACTCCATACAAAATTGTCCGTGCTTGTGACATCACAGGATGGTTGTGCATAGTGCAAATGTATGGAGTTCAAGAGAATATCAAATTTATCTTGGTCCATGTTGCATTAACACATATATAGTTCATAAAAGTGATTTGAAATTAAATGAGGAATCTAAAAAGTTATGAATTTGAACTGAATTTGATTGTTCACATTTTGACTTTGGGGGGAATTTCAAATAAGAATAGTCATAGTTTCAGTTAAGCTATGCAAAATTTTATTTTGCAAGGCATATTTTTTCAGAATAAGCCAACATATTAAGCAGTATTGGGAAGAATCAACAGCCTAGTCAAACAGCCTATTGGTTGACATTTATGGTATTTAAAAAATAGTATCTATTCTAAAAATAAATTCTGTGGTAATTCTGAAGTAATGCTGTGCCAGGGTAGCCTGCTAAACAAAATATATATTGAAGACGGTGAATTTTCTCTATAGACAGTTGTTGAAGTTATCACAAAACTTATAAATAATTTTTATTTTGCAGGCAAAGCATATATTAAATGTGATAAAATAACAGACATATGTTTATATATCCTAAATGATAACCGCTTATCCAAAGCAATTGGTGATGCTTATTTAACTTTGTTATTCAAATACATTCTCCCATGTAATTACTATTTGGGTTACATATCTCCAAGAATATGGAAGGGTAAGTAAACTGAAATTATTAATTTAATGAATTTTTTAAAACATGATATTTTCAGAATACCTAAACTGCTTTACAACCTAAACCTGTAAATAACACTTTACCAATTGAAACTGAAATATTATGTGGCTTTTTCCCTCCGGACCATCTGACCACCATGAACTTGCCACTGGTTGTCAATTGAGACAGAAAACACCCCATTTTACCAGTGGTGGTCAACTGGTAAAAACTTATTCCCAATTCACCACTAATAATAAAATGGGACGATTTTAGTTCTAATTGACCACTGGTGTTGAGATGGTGTGAAATAAATGGGACTAATCTGCTATCTGTAAACACTTCCTAGCATGTTTCGATTTGCTTTGAGTAGAATCCTCCTTAATTATCCGCCTTAATTATTTTATTGAAAAGTAAACATGACTAGATTGACACAGGTCATTGTGAACTTTTCCTGGGGTTATCAACTTGAAGAAAATCATTTCTAATGATTGCCTATTA
Source organism: Eilema caniola (assembly GCA_949126895.1). NCBI lineage: Eukaryota > Metazoa > Arthropoda > Insecta > Lepidoptera > Erebidae > Eilema > Eilema caniola. Next base: position 15,750,059 of record OX421464.1, on the reverse strand, counting down.
CTTATTAGTGGTAGTATTATTAATCATTCAGAGAGATGACATTCAAAAATTAACAGATTCATAGGCCAAAAAATCCTACATTACCCCAACTGTAAATTTTTTTGAATAACGACGCTCAATATTTATCAATATTCGAAAGTAATAAGGATTTTAATATTATAAAAAAAGTCGTGATCGTGCCGAAAACGATGAAAAAATAAAGAGGGCTGTAGGAGCATAAAACCATAACAATGTTACTGTCGGCCACTGTCTAGAGATAGTTAGCCCCTTTAACTTAACTTTAACTAACTTATGCCAGAAACCCAGAAATAGAGTCTTAATATTTTTTTTAGAATAACATAAGGAATAATTTTTAAATTAAATAACTAATTTAGATCCAAATAGTTTATAATATAAATATAGGTTATGATAGCTAAGAGCGGATAGTTTGGTTTAAGTACAAATCAATGTTTTGGATATAGTAAATAGTATATTTATTCAAGTGGGTTAGATAATCTTGATTTTACTTAATTGAATCTGATCTTATAATTTGACCACTGGTGGTAAAGTGCTACTCATGTTGTTTTATTTTGCCACTAGTGGTAAAATGAGACAATTTTCACCACTGGTGGTGATATGGGAGTAGTACTGTGTTATTTGGTAACTGGTAGTCAGTTGGGATATAAAATTCCCAGGTCACCACCAGTGGCAAATTCATGGTCGTCAGATGATCTGGAGGCGCTTTTTTATGCAAATATTTTATAGGTATATGTCTTCTTCATTAAATAAATACTGCTGTGCAAGTACTCAATTGACAACCATGAATAATATTTGTAATCAAATTTCTCTTTTTCTAAGGACCTGGACACAATTATTTTCCTGTGACTATTGAACTATGATCTGTAATACCTAGTCTTTTTATAGCTACCGAGGTGTTGCTCGCTGTACTGTCCAGCTGATCTAACCTAGCCAATGTCCTCCTTTCCCAAACTCTTAAATTATCTCTGCGAAATTTTTCAAAATAAGCTCAGACAGACAGAGTTATATTCACATGTTTAATATTGGTATGGAGGATTGGCCAAGGTGTCTTAAAGACTGGTGACTTCTGATCCTAATAGTTCCTGATGCACTTATGTCCTGGGATTAGTGGGCCACAGGTTTTTTATTTAAATTAGTTTAACAAGTTTAGTAGGCAGTTGCACACCAGCAGAAATAGAGAAGACAAAACAGCACTCAATAAAATTCAAAAAGAGCTCAAAGAAATGCTTGAAGAAAATGAGAATAGCACCCTCCACGATAAATTAAAAACCATGTCACCAAACAAAGCTGAGGACTATTTACTCTGGAATATGACTAATTCATTAAAAAGACCAAAAGAACACATACATCCACTAAGACAAGCTGGTGGTAACTGGTCACGAAAACCTCAAGATAAAGCTGAGCTATTTGCTAATTATCTAAAAGACGTGTTTATACCTATCGAACCCGACATCGCCCAGACCGAAGAAGAAATTGATGATGTCCTCATCAGTGACCAACAGATGTCATTACCACTGAAATCAGTTTCACCGGCAAAATAAAAAAAAAAAACAATAAGAAGTCTAAAGCAAAAAAGGCACCAGGGTTTGATTTAATAACGGCAGAAGTTCTAAAACAATTGCCAAAAAAAGGCATTGTTCTGCTCACAACCCTCTTCAATGCAATATTAAGAATACAATATTTTCCAAAGTTGTGGAAAGTGTCTATTATAAACATGGTAGCTAAACCAGGAAACCCCGCCACAGAAGTAACATCATACAGGCCCATAAGTCTTCTCCCTTTACTACCAAATCTCTTCGAGAAGCTACTTCTGAGACGCTTACTCCCAATACTCAAGGAACAAAAATTAATACCAGATCACTAGTTCGGTTTTCGTGCACACCATGGAACTACAGAGCAAATACATAGCATGGCTCATACAATACGGCAAGCACTGGAGAAGAAAGAATACTGCTCAGCCGTCTTTCTCGACATTAAACAGGTCTTTGACCATGTATGGCACAAGGGTCTCTTTTATAAGCTAAAGCTACACCTTCCAAATACACCGTTTATGCTATTGAAGTCCTACCTACAAGATCGAATATTTCAGGTTAAATGCGAAGATTGTCTATCACCGATCAATCAAATAGAAGCTGGTGTACCGCAGGGCTCCGTACTGGGTCCAATTTTATATAAAATCTACACTGCTCACCTACCTATCTCACAAAAAATAGTTACTGCAACCTACGCAGATGACACCGCAGTTCTCTCTTGTAACAAAGATCCACACACAGCTTCTACAAAACTGCAAGAATGCCTGGATAAAATTGGACTATGGCTCAAGAAGTGGAGAGTCCAAGCAAGCCCAGCGAAACCAGTACACATTACCTTCGCACTAAAAACAGGCGACTGCTCACCTGTCACTCTTGATGGTTTTTTTTTTTTACTTGCGGGATATCCCCGCGGATACCCCCCTCCCCCCTTCGGAGCCGAAGGGGGAGATTATGTGGACTCGAACCGACTAAACCGCACGCCGTCTATGGGTCGATGTGCTAGGCCGAAGGTGAGGTTGTCTAGTGACATATCCCTCGCACCCCGGCTGACCCAGGGCCATTCCTCTTGGTCTGGCCCTCCTCGGGAGGGGGGACCACGCGGTCCCCGACTCGCTGCCGGTATGGGGAGGGCGCGCATCGTAGGACGATGCTCGCCGCCGTGGCCTGCTTCTGTTAGGGTGACGAGTGGCTCCACCCGTCACCCTAATGCCCGCGCTCATGGGGGGCGGAGGTCAGTTTGCGCCCTCCGAGTCTTTCTCGCTCGCTGCGCCGCGCCCGCTCTGCTGTCTCCATCACGAGCATGACCTGCTCGCAGAAGGAGGCACTGGCCGCCCACGCATCCGCGCAGCGGACCATCGCCCCGAGCAGGGTGGAGAGCGTAAGCACTCTCACCCCCAGGGCCGTCACAAGCTCCCGCCTCGGCGCTTCAAACGCCGGACACTCGGTGAGCGGGTGCAGCCCCGAGTCCACGCTCGCGTCGCAGTGATGGCACTCGGGCGTTGGCTCTATGCCCATCAGATGCAGGTACCGCCCGAAGTTACCGTGTCCGGTAATGACCTGCGTCTGACGGTACGAGAGGCCTCCGTGTGGCCTCTCTAGCCACTCCCCCATGGTGGGTCGTACCGCCGCAATCACGGCGTGCCCTGCGCGTGGTCGCTCAAATTGTAACTCCCACTCGGTCACCATGGCCCTGTGGAGCCGGGATTTCTCGGCCCGAATTTCTTCGGGCTCGGGATCGAATCCCCGCTCCCACGCCTCCTTTCGGAACCGATAGAGTGCCGAAAGGATCCACGGTGGCGATCCGGCCAGGAGACTCGCCGCTTCAAAGGATATCGTGCGGTACCCCCTGATGGTCCTGGAGGCCGTCGTCCTCTGCGCCGCGTGGAGCAGAGACAGGAATCTGGCCCCCAGGGTGTCCGCCGCGGCACCCGTATAGGGCCATGGACCGCACGACACCCGCGTAGTCTTCTGCAGGAGTCCTCTGGGCCCCTCAAGTTGGACAACAGCCTGCCCAAGGCATTCGCCGTTGTCACCAACTTGAGGCGCAGACTTCGGAAATGTTCTCCGAAGTCCCATCGACCGTCAAGCACTAGCCCCAGGTATTTCAACCGGGGCTTGATGTCGATGGGAGTGCCTCCCACTGTAAGGCTGGCTCTCGGGTCTGGCCTGCGCCGAGGGCCATGAAAGAACATGGCCTCGGACTTGTGCAGAGCCACCTCGAGACCCAGCCGCCGGATCCGTTCCACGACTTGAGCAACCGCGGTGTGTAGCCCCGCCCACCGTCACCAGCGTGTCGTCCGCGTAACACGTGACGGTGGCACCGTACGCGAAGTCACCGCGAAGCACCCAGTCGTAACCGATGTTCCACAGCAGCGGCACCAGGACCGATCCCTGTGGAACACCGCACGACATTTCACGCCTACCGACTCCGGTCGAACTCGGGTTGACGACGGCTCTCTCCGTCAGGTACGCCCCGACTATGCGGCGGAGGTAGCGAGGCACATCGTGGTACACGAGCGTCTCTCTGATGCAACTCCAGGGCAAGGTGTTAAAGGCATTGGAAATGTCCAACGACACCGCCAGCATCACCTCACCCCGAGCGACCGCATCCTCCGCCAGAGTCCTCACACGCATGATAGCATCCACATTGGAACGCCACCGGCGGAATCCGAACGGGGTATTCGCCAGGTCCGGCCCCACTCTAGAGAGATGCTCGACGAGGCGCTTGGCAATGACTCTTTCAAAGAGCTTGCCCACCTCGTCGAGCAGCACTATGGGCCGGTACCCGGACGGCTCGTCCGCCGGGCGCCTCATCTTGCGGATGAGGACTAGTTTCCCCGTCCTCCACATCTTCGGAAACTGGCCCCGCACTCTTGACGGAACTATCCTACCACACCAAACGACCGTTAAATATCTGGGCGTGCACCTTGATAGACGACTTGATAGGCGAGATCACATAAAGGCAAAAAAAGAACAGGCAAATTAAAAGTTTGCAGACATGTACTGGCTTCTGGGCAGACACTCTACACTATGTCTGGAAAACAAATTCCTGATATATAAATGTATCATTAAATCAGTCTGGACATATGGTGTACAACTGTGGGGGTCAGCAAGCCGCTCAAAGACAGAAATCCTCTAGCGCTTCCAGAATAAAGTTCTGAAAATTCTCTGCAACGCACCATGGTTCACATGAAACGCTGAAGTCCATGAGTACCTAGATATCCCGACAGTTAAGGAAGAAATAGAAAGTTTTTCTTCGACCTATAAACAAACACTCACAGTACATAGAAATCATCTAGCTGCAAAACTAATAAATACCAATGACAGCATATTTCGGCTGAAAAGAATGCGACTGGCGTCAATCTAAACACAAGATGAGTTCAAAAATAAGAGATTAAATATCGATGGATGTGCAATCTCAACAGTTCTAGTACTTCAAAAGATCTGATTATAGCTCTGGGGCTGATTGCAGACTTAATGAGACAAAAAAAAAGTTAATAATTAAGTAAATAAGTAGGTTTAACCCGCGGCTCCGTCCGCGTGGTTGTCGTTTATCGCAATCAAACATAGCCTATGTCCTTTCTCAAGGTCTAATCTACCCCTGTTTCAAATTTCATCAAAATAGGTTCAGTGGTGTAGGCGTGAAAGCGTGACAGACAGAGTTACTTTCGCATTTATAATATTATTAGTATATTAGTATAGAAAAGAAATCATTTTTGCCATCCATATTCATTATATTATTGGTATTTCCAGATCTGCTGAGTGTCTGTGTTGCTGCATGTATTTCTAAGAATTCTAAATTAGACCACTTCACAAGGCTAAGATTGGTAGCTCTTGTTTTGAAAACCGGAAACGAGAATTCTCAGTTCGTAAGACCAGTTATTGATTCCTTGCCATTGTTAGAAAAATACTTTGGGAAGATCTCAAATGATAGAAAGGTGCAAGATGTTATTACAGAAGTCATCACTTTGCTATTGGAAATGGTGTGTGCATGTTTTTTATGTTTTTGTGTATCTGACTTTTGGATGAAATTTTCGTGATTTTAACAAACTACGTAATGAACAAGAGTATTGATATTTAAGATAATGCAAAGTAAAAATAAAAAGTACCAATTTTGGGCCGCAAAGATATTGGTGCTGAGGTTGCCTTTATAAGAAATGTTTTATGAAATATAAAATTATTTGTTTCAGCTGTCTTCAGAATACCGCTTAACAATGAGCAGCTTTATTGAAAATATGCTATCTTCAATATTGAAATTTTATGATCAAAATAAAGACCAAAAGAAAAAGGTATATTTACATACTTACATAGTGAATACATACAAACAATACTAAGGCCTTCGACAGCTTCTGTGTCGTGACGGTTGTTAATGCGGCTGCTACGCAGGGGGCGTGGGTTCGATTCCCGTTCAGTGTGAATATTTGTGTGCATTGGTCTCATCGTGCCTCAGAGAGCACGTTAAGCCCTCGCCGTCGATCCCCTTTGTCATACGAACATCTGTTGTAATCGTTATGGGTAGTTGGTGCCCTAAAAAGTCCATCAACTGGTCTAACTGCAATACTTCGATATCACGAATGGGTTGTGGAGGTCAGATGGCAGTCGCTTCACGGTAAAAAAATATCGAAGACCAGCCAACCCCGCAGTTAGACTGGAAAAAGCGAACTCCAGACTCCAAGGTGAAAGCTTCGGACGCGGCTGGGATTAACGCTAGGATGAAGAAGACAATACCAAGGCCTTTCTCCCTCTGAAGTAGATAGACAACAGCCCTTTATCTGCTTCTTTCCTTACTCCTGACACACTTCCGTCACTAAAAGGACGAAGTCACAAAGATTTTAATTTTTTTATATATTTTTTTTATTCCAGATGATGCTATTTAAGTTATTATATTACACTATAACTCTCCACCATCCTCGAGGCAGACGACAAAATGAAGAAGGTAGTCTAGCGAGTGACTGGGATCAATGGAATAGGACATTGAATAGTATTACTGAATTGGTCTGTTTAGAAGTAAGCTACTTGCAAAAAGCTAGAAGACAAAGTGATAGAGCAATGCAAAAATGCACATACTTTCATGAATTAGCTGCGTCGGTTTATTACCAGGTAAACAATATTATTATTTTACTGGTGGTAGAAACTTGATGGCACAAATTCCGACCGGGTAGGTACCACTGTGCAATATTGCGAAAAATTGCTCCATAGTAATTCAATCTCGGTATGATTGCGTTCAGGGGTCAGCAAGTGCAGGGGGGGTGAAGCCGGGCAGGGGGAATGTGGGGATTATAGTACAGGGGGCCAACCGGGACTAACCACCCTGGGAGGCTGCCCCACCAGTTCGTGCATAATCCCTATATGGCTCATCGTGCTGGTTGGTGAGCGGACGTGGAATCCCGGCGACCATAGACGGAGGTTCTTCCGTTCTGCGCGGCGGCTCTGCCATCATCACCCCTTTATCACGCTTTCCCTTACCGCCTCCTTATGGCAGCGCACAACAGACTATTGGGCTACACAGCGGCAAGACACTCTCCCGCAAGCTCGCTATTTGTGGTGGAGTCCACGAACATCTGTGGGCTCTATGCAAACCTTTACGCCGTCCACCAACACCTTGAGACGGCGAAACCAGCCATGCTGTTATTTACGAAGACACAATTACGCGGCCCTGACGACACGACCTACTTGCTCCACCCTGGCTATCTACTTGAGGAAAATTTCCGTGAAAAAGCCAGGGTGTGCGTGTTTGTGAGGGCGGATCTTTGTTGTCACTGTTTGCGCTGCCTAGTGGAGCCACCCTTCTCCACCCTTTGGGTACACATAGACCAGTGTTCTACGAGTCAGATCTCTGTGTGCCTCTACCGCTCCCATATATGGATGCCGTGACAACTCGACTCTTCGAATAGCTGGGTCAGGTCGCATATGATGCGCAGGAGCGGTTTCCGAACGAACTGGTGTTTTTGCTCCGCCTAAACAACCCACGCGGCAAGAGTCGCCCATGCATTTTCTCTGGCGCATGGCCTGACCCAACTGGTATACAAGGTCAGTAGAATACCAAGAAGGTTGGGCCTAGAGCCCTCCCTGCTGGACCTTCTGCGAACGAGTCACCTGGACCAGTACAGTGTTTCTATGAGTGCCGCTTTAATCAACTCCGACCCAAAGGTCGTGGGGGTGCTATAATGGGCACCTTCGAACGAACCTTACATTTGAAGAGGTGAGTGGATGAAGGAGGTAACTAACAATTTCTAAATATCGAGATAATCGGCTTCAAAGTTTGAACATTTCATTTGCAATTATTATGTTTTCTTATAATTTATGTCGTAATATTATGGGGTCAAATTATAGTAATTGTCCATATTTACTATCGGAGATGCATAAACATACAAATAAGTGGATGGAAATTTATTTATTTGGAAAACTGTGCATATACATTCTTCTTCCATTGACAATGTAATAGAAATTACGAATATAAGATTGGAAGAAGGGAGTATGTAACATTAAATAATATAACGACATGCATATATTGCAAATTTATCAACTTAATCTTGGGCAACGAGGTTATGTTATCAATATTGATATTCAGGTTTCCAGATTTTTATATGTTTTTTAAACATTAAGTTACGTTTTCTCAGAAATAAACTAGTAAGTTGGTACTTTATTTTCTTCCAACTTTAATGGCTACTGCTAAACCTTTTTAGCATATCATCACCATCTCAGAGGTGAATACCGGTCACACTACAAACTTTTTACACTTTAGAACAGTCAAGACAGTCATTCATCATCATTTTTGCATTAGTCCCGGTCGCATCCGAGGCTTTCACCCTGGAGTCCGTGATCCGCTTTCCAGCTTTACATTTGAACTTTACACGGTCTTAGGCACCTATGGTGTGAGACTATTGGCACGCATATCATCCTCCATGAAGTAAAGTCAGCATTTTTGGGTCTACCCTCTTACCGGGGCTCGGTGCAGGTGGTATGGCTAAACGTAGCCAAGCCAACATGAGAAGGCTGCCCCGGATGCGTGACTTCCTCACGCTATGCTTAGGTGTACTCAATCCATCCACCTCAGCATATTCATGTCCGTAACACGCAGCTCTTGCTTCTGTTGTCCTAGAAAAGGCCATGCTTCACAGCCGTGTAAGCGGACAGGTTCTTGAGGTCACAAATGCCACTTGTTACCTTACGCCGCTTGACCCATATAGCAGCAATGCATGCGTTGATGCCAAGTCATCACCTTGCGGTCGGGTGTAGGATCTGTGGAGTACGCCATATACTCGGTCGTCGCCACATGTAACTTCGGGCGGGGAGCAAGCGCCACCTTTCATCTCTCTCATCAAACTACCCCTGTCCAATCCACCAGTTCGATACAAACAGCATAAATGAGCAGCCACGGAGTGTCTGATGCTGTTCGACAGAACGTTTAATTAATACCAGGTTTAACAGAAACAGACATCCGTTCCTTGGTGAGTACTTGGACAGTCATTTTTTTTAGTGGTTTAATTACCCAGTTAACTTAAGGAGCAACTCGGAGGATTTCCGAGCGGAGTCGATTTCAATTTAGAGTGGAATTGGTTTGGAGTCGGTCCGGAGTTGCAGGTAGTGGAGTGGAGTAGAAGGGAGTTGGAGTGGAGTCGAAGTGGAGACGCTATGGAACCGGAGTGGAGTCGGTTTAGAGCCCGAGTGAAGTCGGTTTAGAGCCCGAGTGGAGTCGGTTTGAAGTCGGTTCGGAGTTGGAGTAAAGTCGGTTTGGAGTTGGTATGAAGTCGGTGTGAAGTCTGAATTTCGAAGCGGCGGAAGTCGGTTTAGAGTTGGAGCGAAGTCGATTTGGAACCTGTGTGGACTCGGATTAGAGCCGGAATGGTGTCCATTTTCAGTCTGTTTGGAATTGGAGGGAGGTGGAGTCGAGTCGGTTGGTAGTTGGAATCAGTTTGGTGTTTGAGTGGGAGTGGAGGCGGAAGGAGTCGGAGTAGAGTAGAAGGAAGGTGGATTGAAGTCGGTTTGGAGTCAAAATGGAGTCGCCTTGGAACTGAAGCGGAGTCGGTTTAGAGCCGGAGTGGAGTCGATTTGGAGTTGGAGGGAGTCCGAGTGGAATTGGGAAGGACTCACAGTGGATTCGGTTTGGAGTCGGTTCGGAGTTGGAGTGAAGTCGGTTTAGAGTTGCAGAGGAGTCGGTTGTGAATCGGAGTGGAGTTGGCTTAGAGCCGAAGTGGAGTCGGTTTGTAGTTGGAGTTGGAGGGAGTCGGGGTGGAGTCTGAATGAAGTTGGTACGAAGTCAGAGCGAAATCAGATTGGATTCTTTCATATTTGACATGCAATGCGTGAAGATCGGTAACACATGCGTGATGTTGGCTGCTGATGCGCAACATGACATTTCTTCAACGATTGATCATTCGTGGATTTACAAAATTTTTCCACTGCTGCGCGTCTTCGTTGTGCGAGAATTTCGCACAACATGGTACGTAACAATGTTGCCTAATGGCTATTCGGTTTCAAGGAGGGCATTAAAAGCTGAGACCATATACTGTATAGACACAGTTTCGTAAGAAAATTCGTCACAAAAAACAGTGTAGAAAATCGGTTTTGCGTGAGTTAGCTAATGTCAATATTGTTCTTTAAACTGACAATGTGTGCACGTCATGGCATATATGTATGACGCCGTTTTGTCACACTTGTGGTGTCCATAGAGTTTGTATAATAGTCTCAGATTAAAAGATTACATCTGGTATAAAAACTAGATAATGAGCTAATATATTTTGACATTAATCTGTACTCCATAGTGCGCCTTTTTGTACTGTATAACGGTAACAAAAAGTTGCTCATTGTTGTTACTCAAGTAGTGATTTTTCAGAATAGTTACTAAGTTTTTTGTTATATACAGCCAGTCTTATAGAAAACATAGAAGAGCAGCAAATAAAACATCGTGGCAGTGCATTTTCTTTGCACATAGCCCCTTCTTCCATGGAAGAAATACGTTTAATTAACCAATTTCAAATGGAAGAAGGTGTTAAGTCACATACCTCCTTCTTCCATGACACTTTTGCTTTTTTTGTTGCAGTTATGTCCTTCATCTTCTGGTATTTTTGAAACTGAGCTTAAATTCCGGGGTTTTTTGGTCTAATATTGTTTATATACACCTATAACCGTCATATAATGCAAAAAATCAAAAATCTCCAAAATGTTAGTTACGCCCTTCATCCACTCACGTCTTTAATTCTGGTCCGTTCCAAGGCGCCCATCATAGCGGCCCCACGACCCGTGCAGGGGAACTGGCGCTTTTAACTCTAATCTTCAGTGGACTGGGATGGACTGTGTGAATATTTTGCGTCCATCCCGTGGATTGAACACTGCTTTGAAGGTAAGAACCCATCTGTGAGTGCAACTGCTGTGAAACACTACCCGTGAGATCAGTCTGGGCATGGAATATTATATCCCCTACACTGACGTCGCCGGTGTCCACCGAGCGCGCCCTTGGTTCGGGCGCGAGTGCGAGGAGGCTGTTGATCATAAAGTCTGCGTACTGTGGTTGGGTAAGGGCACGCGCTACGTGCGATTCCAACGTGGGCCACTTCAAGGCGGCGTACAACAGAGCCATCAAGCTCTGCAAGAGGGTTTACGTCAGAGCGGATGCCCAGCGCATAGCATGGCTTGGACAAAAGCTAGTGGTGAATCCCACGTGCAGCCGTGGCTACTGACGACTGGCCAAAGCCTTACACACCAACTTCTATCAGCCTTCGCTGCCCCCTCTGCGCTACCCCGATGGATCCCTGGCCCATGAGCCGCAAGAGAAAGCAAAATTTGTTGGTTAATCTCTTTGCGGTCAACTCCCAAATCGAGGATTGTGGCATACATCCACCGACACTACCCACTAGTGATAACGCAATGCCTGATATTCATATCAGGCAACGCGATGTCCGTGCAGTACTGCAATCACTCGATGTCCGGAAAGCCAGTGGTTCGGACGGTATTCCAGCGGTGGTTCTGCATAAATGTGCAGCGATGTTGTCTCCAACGCTTACGCTTCCGTACCGGCTGTCCTACAGCTCGGGTTCAGTGCCTTCGGCTTGAAAGGAGGCAAATGTACACCCGATTCCCCCCTACTTGGGGATCACTCAGATCCAGCCAACTATCGACCCATAGCCGTCACGTCACGTCGCAAGATCACACTTTAATTAATGACCGGCAATATGGCTTCAGACCGACACGGTCAACGGGTGATCTTCTGGTGTATGTTACCCATCTTTGGGGTGAGGCTATAGACAAACACGGCGAGTCACTGGCAATTAGTCTTGACATCACCATAGCTTTCGATAGAGTTAGACACAAATCGCTCCTTTCCAAGCTACCAGCCTTTGGTCTGCCCCCTAGACTATGCAACTGGGTTACTAACTTCCTACAGGAGCGCCGTATTCGCGTTCTTTGTGATGGACGAGCTTCGGAGTTCTTGCAGGTAAATGCTGGCGTGCCGCAGTGGTCCATCCTATCACCCACTCTCTGTCTTCTGCATATCAATGACATGCTGTCCACTGGCTGCATTCATTGCTATGCAGACGATAGTACTGTAGTAGACGCCTTCGCCTTCTCAAAAAGTTAAGGAAGGTCTCTCAAGAACATTTTGCTGTATCTATAACGGTTAAGGTACCTGCTCTTACTGACCCGTTTCGAAAATACACACTGCAATTTTTTTTTCTTATCATTAGACCTTTGCATTCCAAAAGGTCTCTATGACGCTCAAGTACATCCCTATTTAGCATAGTCGGCTCCCCTACTAAGTACGAAAGTGTCACTGCGACTGCGGCGCAGCACACTACTGCACGCTTCTAATTTGAAGGCGCCCTTGATGAGATTCGATTTTTTGTGTCTCTCAAAAGAATTGTTGTTATTTTAATAGTAAAAAATCTTCAACAAGCTTTTCTTTAAAACAATCTGTTGTACTGAAACGAAAATACTAATAATAATTTTCAAGGCTTGTGCTGATTTCCAAAGCTTGGATACTACTGCTAGTTTCTTCCCTGTTTTCTGTTTGCCTGGACCATCCTACTAATGTTATAAATGTGAAAGTTATACAATTAAGATGTTTGGCCGATCGCCAATTTTTTGAACTAGAGCAAGTTAGGTACTATCCCGTACTGTTTACATTGCTTAATCAATTTCAGGTATTTAAGCAATATGAACAAAATGACATTGGGGATGAAAGTGCATCGAAGAAACTTAGATTGAACTTTAACAAGAACAAAATTTTTAGTGACCTGATTAACGAATTACAGCAAAATCAAATACCCTGGTAATAATTTTATCAATATTCATGTATATATTATACGAGAGCGTAATTATTTTGTAACTTTGCGGATATAAGTGCGGCCGCCTTTATTCTAAGGAGTCAGTGGAGTCGGTTTTGTTTTCATTAAACTTATTACTTATTTTTTACACTTTTTTTCTTATACACTTAAATTATTTCGGCAAATGTAACTGTGATCTAAGGTTATTCCGAAGACTTAGTTGTTAAGGGTTTCGTTATTATAGTTTTAATACTTTAGATTGTTGAATACTTGCTTACTTGCTTTACTAATTAAAGTAATTAAGGAAAATTTAACATATTAATATCAATTCCAGGTTAGCCATTCTTAATATATATGTAAAAGAATATGGAAACAGCATATCTGCTCAAGATTTTTCATCTTTACTAAATTGCCTCCAAATGATCTTGACTAATAACAGTTTAAATTTGGATTGGGATGTATTTGAAGAACTAACGTGCTTAGTGCTACAGTATTCATATCGTTTGTTGCATAAAAATGAAGAGTATGACAACATATTAATATGTTTATGGAATTCCTGCATCAGGTATTATAATTGAATATGAAATGAGTGTAAGGATTAGACTATTTATTTAGAACTAGCCAACCCGGTAAACATTGTTCCACGTCCACTTTAATTACATTAAAGTTTATGTTTTCAGAAATTGTGCTGCTATCAACGCGTCTCACAAAGCCACTCATTTGATTATACAAAATTTATTAGAATCGGATACAGTAAAATACCCACAAGCGCAACAACTCATTAAATTATACCTTGAAAATGATATGCCTCTAAGTACGCACAGCGTAACGACATTAAGTAACGTATTTCAACACTGTTACAGTAAATTTAGCTCTGAGGATTATCGAACCAAATGCATATCATGGCTCACTGTATGTGACATATCCTCTGTTTCTGTTAAAGACGCAACTGAATTAATATTTCGGTTAATTGCAAATGAAAATGTCAATATTTCTACAAGTTGCTCTGTATTTTCTGAATATGAAAACTTACGTGATATATTGTTCAATTCTAATGAGAAGTGTATTTTATTTACTGAATTTGAAATTGATAACTCAATGACACCAACCAAACCACAACAGTATAATGGTCGCGTTGAAACCGTTGCTGTTATTGACAACCATGTACAAGAATTCTTTAAGACAGTTCTCATGGAAACTATTTCAAAACTGCGTCAAAAAGAAGCCAATTTGGTATACTGTATCAAATCAATAAATATTATTGTGTCATATATAGATATAGTTTTAAGACATAACATTAAAACTCAGTGTGAAGTAGAATCTATGGAAGTTTTTGCACTATTGAAAAAGACATTAACGCTTATGTACTCGGCCGTGAACGCTATGCTACAGAGCAGTGAACGAATACCGGCCAATATTGAAATTCTTCAGCTTGTGAAAGAACTGTTGATTACCGAAACTCACTGTTTGCTTGCTGGCGTGTTAAGGTCAAGCATTGATGGAGATTTCTTTCATGGTATTAATAATATATTAGGTACAGAAGTTGAAGCTACAGACAGCAATGTGTCTGTTGATGATCATGAGGACGAAATGAATTTTGATGCTTTGAAGCACAATTGCTTTTTCGTGCTTGCTGCTTATTGTAGAAAAGAAGCAGAATATCGAGAAGAATTATTGAAATTATTGTTAGATAGCAGTATGTACAACTTCAATAATGATTTGCAATGCATATTTCAGTCTATAAAGATACTAACAGATTCTGATGTAGAAGATCCACCTTTAGGTAATTGTTCTTAACAATCCAATTAAAATTGTGTTTATTTATTAATCGTCATCGGTCATTTACTGCTTACTTTGAAATTTGCAGGTTTGATTTCCGAGATGATGCAATGTGTGTGCCGAAAGTTATATAGAGATTCTAAAGCATCTTATGGACTTCTTAAAATATTAGTAAATATCATTGACAAGTTGTGTTTACAAGACAAGAATAATTGTTTCATAATGATCAAGAGTTACTTACAGCTATGTGCAGATTTGTATTATCCGCCTAAAGTAGCATCTCTAGTCTATGAGTGTGCAGCTAAACTAATCGTATTGAATCAAAAGCAAGACGATTCTATAGATAGAACTTTTGCAAATGTATTCATTGCTAAAATCAAAGGCGATATCCATAGCATGCGCCTATATTGCTGCTACTTATTAAAGTTGATCAACTATTCAATGGATAATGATATTGAGAGTCTGTCGTCGGATTTGATGGAGATATTTTTAATTGATGTAAGTTACATTTATTATCGTCATCAACCTCCTGCCCCTTTGCCAAAGTATCATATTATGTACTTGGGTTCGGCACAACATGTGTACTTTTTCATTCATCTCTGGCTGACTCCATTTCTAAACACCCATCCAACCATCTTTCACGCAGTCCATCTCCTCTTAGGTCTTCATCACCCCCTGTGGCCATCCACGTCCATAATTCTTCCTTACGACATTATTTTTATCCCTACGAATTACATGTCCGAACAAGGACAAATGACAAACGTAATCAAAAATCGAAAGTAACCTTTATAGAATAAGTTAAATCGTCCTTTTTCATATTCAAAACTTTTAAGTAGGTATTTATATTTTTTTTATTTATACTGGGTGATTTTATAGTCATTCCAAAAAAAAAAAAAAGAATTTGAGCAAACCAGGCAAACCCTTAGTGTTTAACCCAATGTGTAATTGGGTATTTTCCTATAGTCAAAATAAATTATTTAGCTTATCTTATTAAATTAAGAATTGCAAAAGAATGAAAACAGTTGCGTCGATTCTTATTTTATAGTACTTATTTATTTTTAATTATAGTACCTTTAATGGTAAATTATTTGACTATTAACTATTATGACGTCACAAATAAATTTTTCAAACAGTTTTCCTTATAACTTACCGTTTTGACGTTTAGTAAAAAGGTAACTAATTTGACTAGTCAGTCAAATACCCAATTTTGCATATTTTTGTCGAGGTACAATCGAGGTACAAATTGTAATTACAAAAACAGAGAATAGCCCACTCTAAAGATTTTTTATATGCATTATACTTCTCAGATCATATTAAATAATGGGTCCCAAGTGTTTCTAAATCCAATACCTTAAAATGCAGCAATTCCTACCTAGATATGCCGATTTATAATTTCGATTACATTACATTATTTTATTTTGATTTTATTTTTATGTAACTGATATTTCAGGTCTCTGATGAAAGGAACCAGTTAATGCTAAAAGACGAGGCGGCTAACAGAACCGCTGCTGTGCTTCACTGCTTCTTCGCACTAGCTCAGTCAAATCCATCAATTATCCAGAGCCTAATACTCGAAGTCATTCATCTACAAAAAACTAAATCTTTAAACAAAAACATCATTTTCAAAGTCTTAAATAAAATGGCTAGTGTTGCAGGCATTGACGAACTCAGAGTTTATTTGAATTGTCACATTCTTTCAGTAATGCACTTTTGGTTCTCTAAAAACAATACTGTTGAAGATTTGCCGTTAACTTTATTTGGTTATGATGATATAGATTCGTTTATAGAAAGACATAAGGGATGGCTAATCGCAGGCGATGTGCTTTGGCGTAAGAACGGAAAAGTGCTCGAAAGTGATGTGATAAAATATGTAGCTAACATACAGTCACTGCCGATAGAAAATGTACTCGAGGTAAGCTCTACTTGGTTATTATGAGACAAACTCATAATGCGTCCACCGCGAACATACATACAAGAATTTAAAAAATGTTTAAGTGTTCAGAATCGTTAAACAAACATTACTTAAGTATTCTTTTTTTAAATATCCAATTTTCAATTTTATAATAGTATAGGTAGAAAAGTGGAAGATTGTAATAAAAATAGATGGTAATAGTAATTACCATCTATTTTTTTTTCATTGTGCTGTATGTTTCAATTTTAGGTCTGTTTTCCAAATATTGTCGCACTATCTTTACCATACATTGTTAGCGACAAGTATAATGTGGAATATTATCCACTAAATAGACAGAACGATTTCAAAAAGTCTCTAAAATATGCTGATAGAATGTTTAAAGGCACACATGAAATATTAAAAAGCACTCGATGGAACAATTTGTTCGTTGAGAATATCGGAGAATTATTATTGATAGCAGCATCACATGTCAGAGATTCTGAAAATGCGGAAGAAATGTTTGGTATAAAACTGACGCAACACCGACAATATCACTATTATCCGAAAAGGATTTTCTCAGCCATACTTAACTATTTTGAAGTAAGTAAAGCAACACTTATATCGACTTTAGAAATGATTGCTGTTTAATAATAATTATAATATTTTATTGTTTCCAGAGTATAACTGATGAAAGTATCATTCAGTATCTTTGTAAAAATGAAACCATAACAATATTTAAAATATTATTCAAATTATGGAGAGCTGTAATTCAAGAACATATATTTGAATGTAAGGCGCTTGCCTGCCATGCCTATGTAACGTTTTTGAAAAGCATTCCTGTTGGTTTTCCCTCTGACGCGTTTATGTGTAACTTCGCTTGCAACAGTTTCACACATGCTATCAGACACTGTAGTGACAAAAATGAGATGAAGGTCTTTATTAGGGGATTAAGCATTGTGCTTGATTACTTACTACCTCACACAGCAGGCGTAATGCAGAAATCACTGTTGGAACTATTACCAGTGCTAATTATTAAAAAAGAAGAAGGCTTTGAACAAGAGTGTGCTTCAATATTGAATTATTTACTGAATGACGTGAAGGACCTATTAACAGAAAGTAATGATGTAGTAGATTTTATTAATTCCATGTCCGAAGGAATTGTAGAAAACGAGCGTTGTGCCAATCTATCAATTTTCAGAGTAAAGTTAAGAAGGCAAAAAATCAGCTTGAGTTGCCCCAGGTACGTCATATAGTACTTTTATTTTTTATTTGAGATGTTTGTTTGACAGTGATCATATTTTTTTATATTTTTATAGTCATGAAACTCTGCTGAATCTGCGTAATTTTCTATTTTGTAACAAGGATTATATAAGTATATTATACAGTGAATTAGAATCTAAACGTTTTTCTGAAGATTGTCAGTCTAGTTTGATCCATGAGATCATTCACGCGCTCTGTAATATTTTAAAGTCAGCTTATGATGAAAAGGTAAGTCTAATTTATTATAGCAAACTTTGGTATGAATAATGAAATCTAACTCACACTTAAAGAATTCAACTGTGACGGTTTGAAATGAAACTAAAATAATTATGAAAATTAAAATAAATATTAATAACCCCTGACACAAGAAATACCTACAAAGATTAAGAAGTAAACCACGTTTACCACCAATAATTTTGATATAGCTTTAAACGTTTTGATTCAAGCGTTGTCGTATCGGGGGACCCTAACTCGTAAAGCACTCCGACATGTTATCAGCACGAGCCAAGGTCCATACCACATATTTCCGCCTGCTATGTGATTGGCATAAAACAGGCCGAAAGACAGTTTTATGTGTGAATGAGATTAAGCGAAAATGATACAATACCACTGATATTAAAGTAGGTACTTAAATGATTTCTTGATTTACAGACTATTATTGAAGCATGCAACTGTTTGTCAGAGATAAGTTCATATGATTTAAGAACACTGGTCACAATACCACCTATCAATACCGATAGTATAACGAACGTGAATCCAAAGCATTATTTTGCCCAAGTGACTGTGAAAGCACTTCTAGAAGTAATCTTTGACGACGACCCAAATGTTACCAACGAAGTAACTGCGACGTTAACTAATTTACTCCAGTGTCTTGACGTCAATGATATCACAGGTAAGCAGTACTTGAGACAAGTAATTCATACATTTTTAAATTATACTCCACTATTATTTGTCTACATTAAAATAATAATTTATTGATCGGTATTTAACGAATTGTACTTTCATAATATACTTTTCAACACACTTGCTCATAAAGTGGCTATAATGTCACCGCAATTAGTCACATAATGACACCCTGTAATCAAATTGTGACTTTTCATTGCTATAATTCACAAATGAGGTATACTTTTTTAAGAAATAAGCAACTGAACCAATATTTTTGTCTAAAACTGGTAACACCCCATTTAGTCCGCGAAAAATAAAAAAAGTAACCTCTTTTGGTCTATGGCGGATGGAGAAGCGCGCGCATACGAATAATTTTTTGCCGATTAATACAAAAAAAAAAATCAGAATTCGTTTTCACTTTTAAATTATAGTTATTTATTAATTAAGCTGTCTACAAGTGCTAGTAATCAAGAAAATGATTTATGTTGTACAACGTCCGATATAAGTATGATATGACTAGCTGTTGCCCGCGGCTCCACCCGCGCGGATGTCGGTTATCGCTTAGTGTTGAGCCGACGCTAGTGAGCATTTTATTTGTACACTAACTGTTGCCCGCTGCTCCGCCTGCGTAGATATCGGTTATCGCTTAGTTTTGAGTCAACATAGTAGTTTTATGCATGCAAAGTCTCAGCTCAATCGGTTTAAAATTGACAAAGTTTCATACAAACTTTCATCCCCTATTTTATCCCCTTGGGGGTAGAATTAATCAATATCCTTTATTTTATATTAGCGAAGGGTACGGACGTTGCACTGTAATCCGGCCTTAAGTGTGATTTAATTTTTTACATTTTTTCAGAGTTACACGATGTTGACAAAGACATATTAAAACCACTGGCATCGAGTAGTATAATGTCAAACGATACCCAGGTCGACGGTGCGAAGTTTGAACAATATTATACTATGTTCACCGATGGAATATTCTTAAACGCACTCCTCAGCAAAAACAAAGATGATTGGTTAAAAGAAGTTACTTGTACGCTTTTGGAATTCGTCACCTCGTCTAGTAATTATGTTCATAATTTACGAGAAGTTTGCATCTTAAAGGTAAATATCCTAATTATAATTTATTATTAATCGAATGTATGGTTCAACATGGGCAAAATAGAATTAAGGGATTGAATCATTTTTTATTTACCTTCTGTTATTATAATGTCATGAAATAATTTTTTTCTTTTTTTTTAGTCTCACGTTTGCCATAAAATATTACCGGCTCTAATAGGGCTGTTGCTGCAGTGTTTATCTGAGGCACGTATTCAGGCTATGGGTGAACATATAAACAATTTTTTTAATTACATTTATGAACAAACTTTTGAAAATAAGTTGGAAAATAGTGGTCATAGCAATATGACCTCTTCAACAGAAGACACATTGACAGAAGGACACAAAGTTATAGTTCAATATATGCTCGACATTGTGGATTTTGTACGTTTGCAAAGGAATTATTGTACAATGCGGTAAGAAGTCTTCTTGTTTTAATTAAATGTACTTGATTTTCATTTTATAAAAATGTCTTACATTATGTCTAAATTTTTTATTGATATGCCTTGTGTTAGTTTTATATTTTTTCCTATGCGAAAATGTTACAGACCTGGATGTCCTAAGAAAAGTTTGAATTTCTTGGATCTGGAATACTATAAAGTGGCATGGGCAGCGGCAGTAGTTGATCAGAACTGGGCAGCTATTTACTATGGGGAACTTTCGGCTGTGTTTGCAAACAATGGCCTTGTACCGTGTTCACCTGAGTCCACCACAAATTTACCAAGTGGAGAGAAACTACAAAGGATATTTAGAAAAGTTAGTTGTTGTGTACAATAATAAACTTCTTTTTAGCCTTTTTTGTTTTGAACGGAGGACGGGTACTTAACTATAAGTAATGTTATGGTTATTGCACTGGAGGGTTTTATATTGAGGTACTCTAGGGTTTATTTTAATGAAATCTGGAAGCAATCAGGCGCGGTGGCAGCCTGAAATTTGGGGTGTCACTTTTATTTAATTGCGGAAATTCCTTCAGAAAATACTATTGAGAAGAATTTTCACGATTTAAGAATGTCATGTCCCCTGTGGAATCTTACCGCGCATGGGTGCAATTTGTAGTATAATTGGTTCAAGTCACGTCCAGGATGTGAGTCTATTCGATTTATTTTTAAAAGTTTTTGTTTCATAATTTTTTTAGTGTTACGTATCCATTGGCGAAATTGACGCTATAGAAGGCTGTGGAACTGCACACCTAACCATGGAAAATGAAAAACGAAAACATCTCATAAATACGGGACAATATGCAGATGCTTTGTTGCTGCATGACATCGCGCTTTCTTACGGAACCCAGTCCGATCAAGAACTCCAATATGGCGTCGTGAGATCACTACATAAGTCTGGCATGCACCATCTCGCATTGCGGTACATAAAATCATTGCCCGAAAGTGATCAGTTGAATGATGTCAAATATGAATGCATGTCTTTCCTTGGTAAGTTTTCGTTAACAATTACTAAACATAATGGTTTTTTAGTTATTTACGATAATTTAATTTAATGCTCCTTGACATTGGCTTATCTAGAGGCCGTTACTGAAGTTGAGGGTTAGTTCACCAGTCATCACTCATCCGTCACCCAAGTTCAATAACTCTCTATACTGTATAACTATAAATATTTTAGGAGATTCGACTCAATACCATCTATCCCAAAAGTAAGCATTACTTAACTAGCTTGTGGTATGAGTCCTAGAATACTGATGAATGATGCCTTTTTTATTGATTGTTCTAAATTAGAATATTGCAAACAAAAATTATACTTATATTATTTCAATGATATTTCCATTACCTGTGATTCGTGACTCCCCTTGTGCTGCACATGGCCATAGACCACTGTAACTACTTTAAATAAGGTGGGCCGCGTTTTTGTCTACCACCTATGGTATAAAAAAAATATTTCAAGCGATATATTTTAGAAATTCCTATTATTTTCAGGTGATTGGAGTGATTTTGTAGATACTAAAGAGTTGGCCGAAAAGGTTAAACAAAAAAATTATAACCCAGATTCAGTCATCAAAACATTCCAATATGCATGCCTTAAAAATTGTTTGCATATTCAAACAACGCCTGAATTTCATGATAAGCTGATGGTACCGCTGAATAACGCGAAATTGGCTGTGTCCAAAATATGTCACAATTTGAATATGGAGAACTGTCAAAATATATACAAGATATTAGAAAAGCTGCATATGTTCAGAGACATCGAAGATTACTTTTCAGTGCGAAGTGATCGTTTGTCATTACCAGAACTGCTTCAAAGATGGGATGTCGAGAACTTACCACAGTTTCGTGATTTTAAGCACATAGAGTCTTTGTTGTCACAACGAGTCTTGATGCTGGAGCACGCAGCAAAAGCTCATAGCATGTCGATGACAGAAATTGTTTCATTGCAGATAAAATACGCTAGTAAGTAAAACTACCTACATGTTGTAAGCATTTAAGTCACGTCACGAACTCAGGCTTCGAATTCTATGGCAATGACCTATTAGAGAGTAATAGATTCACTCACCTATTTATCCTAATCATCCTAATGTTGAGATGCTTTGGCCTACTTTTGGGTTGGAACTTGGTACAGGGTTTTAATTCGCGTTTTCCTTCTCTCGCAGTGAGATTTTCTGCGTATTTTTCCATTAGTCGCCACTGACGATACCCTTTGGATGTGATAGGGTGGTGATACTTGTATTCTTTCTCCGTCACTACACGGATAATGGCCATGATCACCTGTTTAATAGCCATATAAATACTTTTTTGGATGTTAAAATGCAGCTTAAGTCATCATCATCATCTAAATTTAGACGTTATCCTGATTTATCCGAGGCCAAGATGCCCTCGGAGAAATGCAGACTAAGTATTTTGTAAAAAACTTTATATAATATTGGTATTATAGTTTAATGAAACGTGAAGTCTTCAAGAAGATTATTTATATTCTCATAGGGTCTATTACGTTTCTAATGGCTGTAAACATTGCCGTAACAAAATGAATTCTCATCTGCCTTTTCTACCATATTTATTTTAATATTTTTCTAATTGCAGAAATGGCATTAAACAATAACAGAGTTCAAATGGCGCAACGTCTCTCGGCTATAGCTACGAAGTTACAGATGAATGATGAAATCACTCTAGTGGAGAGTGAGATATCGTGGGCTAAGGGCCACAAGGAATTAGCTTTGTCTCTGCTTCGCAATATCGTAAACAAACCGTCGTTGGAGACGAAGCTTGCCGCTGTATCTCTGCGGTATATATATTTTTTTATAGGTGCTTAAACTGCCCTGGTCACACATGCATGTGGTCCCAATAATGATGTACTTACTTTTAATGAATCGGTATTAGATCAAGATATGTTTCTATGGGATTCTAACAATAAATAATCAATGGGTCCTAGATGCAAGGTGTGAGAGACTAAAAGTAAGAAAGAGTATAGAGATATCATCAGTAGGCAGCAATAGCAAGTATTACAAGTGTCTCTGGACTACGATAGTTTCAGTGCTGACGGCGTGCGGTTTAGACGGTTCGAGTCCGACATAACCTTCCCCTCCGGCTCCGGCGGGGGTGGTATCCGTGGGATTTCCCGCACGATAAACTTGCCCACTTGCCCGGCAACATAAATTATTAACATTTCTTTTTTAGGCGATACGCGTTATGGATGGCCGATTCAAAACGCGATAACCCAAGAGACATTGTTAGTAAATATTTGCAAAGGAGTCTTCAAGTATTGAAACAAGAACATGTGGATGTAAGGCTAAAAGTATATCGGGATATTGCGAAATTCGCAGATGCTGAATATAAGCAGGTAAAAAAATACTCTTAAGATTACTCAGCTGCCAGGATCGCTTCTTACGAAATTTTCAGGGCGTATTCTAAAAGTAAAAAGTTAAGAGTATACCAGTTCATACCAACTCTTTTCCTATTAAAAAAAAATTGCTTACCCGTACCTATACCCGTAATACCTATATAATATCTCCAGAACCACGGTACCTATTTGAAAACTAGTATAAAAAAGTACCAATAAGCCATTTATAAAGTTAAAATATTGAGTACAGGGTATTAAACGCCGCTTTCACCTCGGATGGGGTTAGCCGTAGGCGGCAGCGTCTATCCTACCTTAGGAGAAAGGCGCTGTCGTCTCCATTGCCCAGAATACATATACCGCGTGGAGCTTCCCGACCAAGCACCCCGAAACATAATATACCTGTTAAAATGGACATCAATATTTCATATTTATATTTACATATGCATTCTAGGTGGTGACTTATATGAATTCGTCAATATTTGAGAACAGAGTAAAGTGTGTAGAGAATATGAAAGGCACAGAAACATCTTTAAATAACAGACCACAGAAGTCGTTATCTAAGTAAGTTCTTTTGAGATTGATAAAGTATAGATACATTATCGAGTTTCTATTGTCCGATTATCTCTTGAAGCAACAAATTGGTACATTATTTATCACAATCTATATCTATATCATCATCATCATCATCATCATCAGGCTATATTAGTCCACTGCTGGACATAGCCCTCCCCCAATGAGCGCCATAGCGCCCTGTCTTCAGCTTGCCGCATCCAGCATCTGCCTGCAGTCTTTCTTAGATCGTAATCCCACCTGGTCGGAGGGCGTCCTACACTACGCTTGCCGAGTCGCGGTCTCCACTCAAGAACACGTTTACCCCAACGGTTGTCGGTTCTTCGTGAGATATGGCCAGCCAACTGCCACTTCAGCTTGCTGATTCTTTGAGCTATGTCGATAACTTTGGTTCTCTGTCGGATGTATTCGTTGCGGATTCTATCCTTCAGAGAAACTCCGAGCATAGCTCTCTCCATAGCTCGCTGAGCAACTTTGAACTGATGGACCGACCCTGCCGTGAGTAGGTCATGACGGGTAGGACGCACTGATTGAAAACTTTCGTTTTCAAGCATTGCGATATGGATGACGAGAAGACTCGGCGTAGTTTCCCAAACGCTGCCCAGCCCAGCTGGATCCTCCTCCTGGCCTCCCTCTCGAAATTGTTTTTACCTAACTGCAGAACCTGCCCGAGGTAAGTGTACTCAGAAACGATTTCGAGAGGGTGACCATGTACGACGACCGGTATCGGATCAATGTGGCCATTGATCATGACTTTGGTTTTGTCCAAATTCATGCCAAGACCGATACGTCGCGAGGCTGACGCTAGTCCGCCCAGCGTCTGGTTCAGCTCCTCTAGCGACTCCGCCATTAAGACTATGTCATCTGCGAATCGTAGGTGTGAGATGTAGTCGCCGTTTATGTTAATGCCCTTTCCTTTCCAGTCCAGCGTCTTAAACATATCCTCCAACGCGCTGGTGAACAGTTTCGGGGATATAGCATCCCCCTGTTTCACTCCTCTGCGCAATTGGATCGGTTTAGACTGCTGGTCCTGTACTTGGACATTCATGGTGGCGGCTTCGTACAGACATCTCAGCACCTCAATATAACGATAGTCTACTTGGCATCGCTGTAAGGATTCCAGAACAGCCCAGGTTTCGACAGAGTCAAAGGCCTTCTCATAGTCCACAAAGGCCAGACACAGGGGCTGATTATACTCTTCGGACTTCTGTATAATCTGCCTCACTGTGTGAATGTGGTCTATGGTGCCATATCCACCGCGAAACCCAGCCTGTTCCGGCGGCTGGAACTCGTCGAGTCTCCTAGCGAGACGATTCGTGACCACTCGTGAGAACAGCTTATAGACATGGCTCAGGAGCGAGATGGGTCTGTAATTCTTAAGAAGGATTTTATAACCCTTCTTGAAAAAGAGCACCACCAAACTCCCGCTCCACGCCTTTGGAGTTCTCCCACTGTGAAGGACGGCGTTGAAGAGGTTCTGTAGTTTCTGTATAACAGGGGCTCCTCCAGCTTTCAAAAGCTCTGATGTTATTCCATCCTCACCTATATATGCAAATGAATTAAATAGAAGTGGAAATTTCTTATGTCAAAAGTACCTGGATGACCGAGCTTGGCTCGGTATTTTTTTTTGTAACAACGCTATCTGTTGAAAGCTTTAGTGTCGTTAAAGCAGTTAGTTGCTCACATCGTCAATAGATGTCAGGAAAAGACATATTTCTTTTTTGTTTTAATAATGACATTTTCTTAAAATTAATCCTAGCTAGATTGATTTGTCGCCCCTGAAACCACCTGTATACTAAATTTCAATTATCAATATACCCACTTGACGATGATCTAACTTTTGGGTAGTGCCATGTGGACCTCACTCTTACTATCCGTTTCATATATTCGTGTTTTCCGTATTCGTGTTCACACATTTAATAAACACGATGTTTTCAGGGAAGAAGGCAGAGCACTATCTACAAATAGACGCTTCAAAGAATTAGATGAAGCCGAGATTGCCAACACACGAGCCGAAAGAGAGAGCTTTTTACAGTTAGCAATGAGGTAATTTATTATCGTGAGCTATTGACTATTCCCCGTGCCTACACAAAACTGTTGAAATATCTAATATATAGAATTCTCGTGTCACAGTTTTCGTTGCCATACTCCTCCGAAACGGCTCGACCGATCCTCATGAAATTTTGTGGGCATATCGGGTAGGTCTGAGAATCGGCCAACATCTATTTTTCATACCCCGATTCGCGATAACCGACATCAACGCAGGCGGAGCCGCGGGCGACAGCTAGTATTATATAAAAATGTTCTAGGACATTTTATACATTGTTATCTAGCTAGGCCTAACGTAAGCACAGAAATACTTTGGCTTCTGTTACGAACGCACTTCTGGTAGTGGAGGTCGGGCATAACGATTTGCTTGTGATCAAGCATTCAGATGCATACATTACCTACATAATGCGTGCATCTGAAGCACAGCGCTTACCGCAAGACAAACTGAAAGTTGAATCGCATGAACATGAAAATGAATTACAAAACGCACTAGACTATAGAAGTTCTTAACATTTCAACCCTTCGGTCTTCTGCAGTAACCCTTTGGAATGCACGAAATAAGTTTAATATTATATTGTTTCAGATATTACTTATTGTCTTTAAAGCAATGTAATGAGAGTAACTTATCAGTGTTCAGAGTGATCTCGTTATGGCTCGCCAACCGCGACTTCGAGTTCCAAGACGATGACAGCGAGAAATTTGAGGATTTATTGCACGCTATACCATCTTGGAAATTTATTACCATATTGCCTCAATTGGCCCCCCGCCTTACGAATGAAGATACTGCTTTTATTACAAATTTAAAGAAACTTTTGAGTAAGTTTGTATGTATTTAATGAAAGTTTTAATCAATTAGTATGCTAACTATTCAAACCCATTTCGATTAGCAATATTGAATGCTCAGACGGGTCTTCCCTTAGGAGCGGTTTATATCCCAGAAGAGACGTGGCGGGGACGTATTCCGGTGGCGGACAATTTAAGTAACCCAATATAAACCTGGAAAATAACGCCGTTTTTTGTCTTACATGAGAATTGCGTCGTCATTTAGTGGCGGGACGTCGCCTGGAGGTTTGGGCATGCGCATTTCTCCTCTAAGACAAAAACGACGTTATGGTACACTACAGAAGGTTTATATTGTGTTACTTAAAGCGTTATACGTCCCCGCCACGTCTCTTCTGTATAATCCGCGCCTTACGGTGGGAAAGCTCTGACCACTGAGCTGACACACCTGACTTGAACATTTGACATTCTCCTATATGAAGGCTGGTCGGATCTCCTACAATATACAAGGTGTAACAAAGTTTGACATATGATATTTCCCGTCCAGTGCGCTGTGCAGTCGACCACCCGCATCACACACTTCCTATTCTGTTTCTTCTGAAGAACTCTGACAAGGATAGTGTGATACTAAACGCAAGTGGTAAGATCGGGAGCGCTAATCGCGCGCGGGAACAAGAGGCGCGAGTGTTGGCGGCGCAGGAACTGGTCACTCAACTACGACAGCATAATAATGACCTTAAAGTTGTTATAGAGCAAATGGAAAAAATGTGTGACGGTTAGTATATAGCAAGGAGCAACCCTATAATCTGTTCAACAAAGCATAGAACCTTAGATTTATTATTTTTAATACTCAGGTGAGATCTGATGGCTCCTGCCGACCTCGATCCAAAAGTACCTAGCATCATATTTATCCAAAGTAATAGAATAGACTAATACGCAATTCTTTACTGAGCGTGTATTCCCATATTTACATGACATGTACTTCATGTATATTAGGATTAGGATGTAGGCAATAATTCTTGAACGTGAATTGATATGTCAAACTACTTAAGTGCTTTTTCCTATTAATCAGACAATATATAGACAATTATTTGAAAACACTATGCGACTATATGCATAAAGCTTTTTACTTTATAAATAGTATTTATGCAAACAGTTATTGTGATTTTATCATTTCAGCTATGATAAGTTTCGCTAACCACGTGCCTTCGTCGCGATCGAAGAAACAAAAAATACCTGATGCGGAAAACATTCACAAACTACGAAACTTAAGTGCCATCCCTGTTCCCACCGTTACACTGCCTATCAAACACGACTGCCAGTACTCGTTCATACAAAGTAAGATTAGTTATTATTCTTGGTAGATATAGTTACTACATAAACTTTTCGGCTACAGAGACAACATACGAGATTTAATTATTGTAGTATTGTGTGACTCACATATAACTGCTTTTAGTTGTTTGTAAGTCCTCCGCACAAGAAAACGTAGTGCGAGAACCGAAAATGTAAAGCTTACAAATTTATTCATTTGGTACAATTAATTTATTTTTATATAAGTCTTCAGGCTTTCACGGCCGGCGTTGCATGTAGAATATACTGCTTCCGGGCTGTTTGGCCGTGGTCGATGTGAAACTTGCGTTCCAGACGTTTCGTCGATCACTGCGGTCGCACGTCACGTCAGCCGCCGGCGAGGCAAGGTCTCCGAAGTCGTCGTCACCCGGCCCTGCGCCACTGAAGATGTCGACCGCAGTGATCGACGAAACGTCGGGAACGCAAGTTTCACATCGACCACGGCCAAACAGCCCGGAAGCAGTATATTCTACATAATTTATTTTTATTTCAGCTTTACAATCATTTGAAAGTTACTACGAATTAGTTGGCGGTGTAAACTGTCCAAAGAAGATAAATTGCGCTGATTCTTCTGGGAAGAAACATATTTTATTAATAAAAGTAAGATATGTTATTTTCTAAACTAATATTATAAAGAGAAAATATTTGTAAGTTTGTTTGTACTAATTGGTCAATTTTGAAAATTCTTTCTTTAGGTTATAATTTCATTTTCAAAAAGTTTAGGGTTCCATACGAAATCCTTGGAAACGTTTTTGCCACCAGAGCGAAGCCGGGGCGGGTCGGTAGTAAGTCATAAAATTAACGTTCTCCCTTTTTTTACACAGGGCGGGGATGACATGAAACAAGATGCAGTGATGCAACAAGTCTTCAACATTGTTAATACACTACTGGAAAAAGATCCTGTTACTAATAGAAATAAGCTTCTTATTCGAACTTACAAGGTAAGGTATATTCACATTAAATAGAATAGATATAATGCAATAGGCTGTATAATTTATAAGCATAGCCCAAGTAGCACAAAAGTGCATTATAATTTATCACACTAGGTCACATTGGACATATGAGCATTTAAAATGAGTTATAAGGGTTTACTCCAACTGCAACAGCTGAATATCAGAAATTCAGGCCCAATTTAAAACATTCTGCTGAACAATGACTTTATTATATATCATGAAGACGCCACTATAGTGTTCTTGATGTTAGTATTGTGCACCGAAGTTGTATTATTAAGCCGTTAGCAGTTGTGGACATCGTAAGCATTATGAGAGCATTTTAGTAGATGCACATTATGGTTATTGTCATATTAACGGTCACGCGTGGACCGCTAAATTGCTTGCATATTAAGGAAGAACATTTGAACTATTATAATGCAAGCAGTTTTTCAGTGAACTTTGTTAACCATCTTTTAATGCATCACGCTGTATTTCATTGAACTTCGACAGTATTCTTCAGCTGTTATGACTGCTCTTATAACGGCATTTATGTGGTTCACGAGAACATTATTATAGAGCTTTTCTGCTGATGTATAACAGCAAACTACTTTAATTCGTTTCACATGCACCTCTCTATTCATGACTAGGCTGTATAATCAGACTGGCTGCGCACTTAATCTAGTGTTGATGATAAAATGATTCTTAATCAGAGTGTTTTAATGCCATAGCTGGTATTTTTGAGATTTTGTGAACATTCATATATATTCAGTTAGACGTTCACTTCCCGGTGGACGCCATTACGTGAACAAATAAGACAAATAAGGGCTCCTAAAAGCTTATAAAAGGTAAATGCATAATGAGCATGAATTCAGTTCACTCGTGAGCATTCGAAGTAAATGTGAATCATTATTACTACATAGCATTGCCATTGGCTTACTTCCATGGCACATAAACCACCCTTTCTTACTCGTTACTGAATTATTATGGACAAGTGAACGTACATACAGCATATTGCATTTTATTGTAGTATATACGTTTCACATTGATTTTCCACCATTTTTCATTTTTATAACCTATAAAAATATACTTTAATTGTTAACTTATTTTAGATTTTAGAAACTGTACAACTGAATAATTAAGCTTTACTTAATTTTAAGTTCTTTACGCACAAAGAATTTAGTTCTAACTCAATTTCCAGATAAAACAAATTTAAATTAATTTGTGTACCAGTAGACCCATATCTGGTTTTATTTTTTCTGTTAAAACATTCATATTTTCGGGGCGCGTGAAAATTTTCCACTAATATTGATAGTATTTCACCATACACTTGCATTCCCAATAAGATCTCACGTAAGAATTATGAAAAATGAGAGTTTAAGTTATATAGTAACTCTCCACCATTCTCGCCGCAATACTTTGTTTGGCACCATTTAAAGTTACGTATGTAATATTGGAGACGAATGAATTAATTAAAGACACAATTTTATCCAAATTGTGCTCTCAACAGTATAGAAGCGTAAAAACTGTTCCAATTAATTGCATTAACTGCCTAAAAGGTAACACACGCCCTCGATTTCAGCAGATGTTCAGCTCTTGGGGTAATTGTGCCCCAATTAATGCTTATATAACGTCGTTAAGATGCAATCAAACAGGCAGATAAGAACTAATTGCAGTCAAATTTGTGCCCAAATCTGAGTTATAGTACCGTAGGATACGCATCCTCTGCTATTATGCAGCTAACTACAACTGCTATCGTTACCTAGGTGAACCGTAAATCTGTAACTGTACAGCACTTGTGTGCTACTTGGGAGGAAACGAACATTTAGGTCAACAATTATGTTAGGCCATTTATCAATATTGAATTTTGTTTGGGCTGGTTTGGGCAGGGTTGGGACAATTTATTTTGTTTTTTTTTGTCTATTAACGAATATTACACGGTTTCTGGTGACGTAGAATATAATGGTCGACGTTATTCCATCCAACTGCTAAAAGCTTACTAAAAAAAAAGACGGGTGCACTCCGGGAGTGCCGGCAGAAGTGAAAACTTTTTCTTTCTTTCTTTGTTATATACAGAGAAAAAGATAAAAAGAACATACCATACCATACCATACTATTCCATACCTATAATATAGCGCCAATCATAGAACCTATCACTAATTTTCTGTCAGAAGAAATAAATGAATTACAAAAATAAAAAATAATCACAAAAAGTATTAAATTACAAAAAGAAAAAATAATCACAAAAGTGTCAGAAATCCAGATTCGAACCCGGTACTATCTGAAACCATAAGGACTTACAGTCGAAGCGCTTACCGCTAAGCTACGAAGCTTCTTAACACACCTAACAAAATAAACAAGCTGTCTCTAATGTTGTATGACGTCAGTCGTCGGTTAAGGTTCAAAGGTCAAGTGATCCTGACGCGAGTTCAACACTTTTTACCCATCCTACGCCGCTAAAGAAGTTTTCACTTCAAAAAGAACCCGGCTGCTGGCAATAGGCTCGCCCGCTAATGTGTGACATCGATTTTGATCCCTTTGGGTATGTTTACAATAAAAAAGTTAGTAGCAAATGTCGGTTAGCTGGTAGAGGTTTAATTGTTTTATTCTGTTTGATAGGTTGTACCCCTGTCTCGTTTGTCTGGCGTGTTAGAATGGTGCGAAGGCACCATCCCTATAGGCATGTATCTCGTGGGCACTGACGGCAGCGGTGCACACGCTCGGTATCGACCCCAGGTGAGTTATTAAATGCTCCTAATTGCTCATATGATAAGGGTCTCTTTAGGGATGTCTCATTTTAAAGGATTATATTTAAAAGCACTCTAAATTTTTATTTAAAATGTTCATTATAACATTTTTTTTTTGACTAAAACAAAATTTATCTTAAACTTGAAGCTAAGCAATTCAAATTGTGTATTGTATTAATAAACGAAATTAAAAATAAAATACTTGTATTTTAAACATTCTCTCAAGTATTATCTGAATCTTTTGCTGGCTCTAATCTAAATTACTAAAAAATAATAATAACATCAGCATTACCTTGAAGTTACCCACTGATGAATGGTTTGTTTCTAGCCGAACCGAGACTATGTTTCCTTACCCACTTGTAATGAATGCCAGCGTATCATATTGAACTTAAATATTCATGTTGGGCCTTTTTAGGATATGTCTTGTGATGCTGCTCGTAAGAAAATGATCGAAAGTTGCAATGAGAGCACTGCGCATAAGCTGGCTGTCTATAACAGAATAATGCGAGAGTTTAAACCAGTATTTCATTATTTCTTCACTGAACACTACTTAGATCCAGTCACGTGGTACGAGAGAAGATTGGCTTATACCAAAAGGTATTTTGTTTTGTACTATTTATTGATGGCACTTCATGGAATTTATTGATACACACATTAAGAACACACTTTTGCTTTTCCACGGTATTTATTATTATTTATTATCGCCTTACCTTTGAACCTTTGAGGATGCCGTAAAGCGAAACCGGTCAGGTACAATAATAAATACTGTTAAAAAGTACAAGTGTATCCTCAGTATTTGTATTCGGTTTTAAATTTTACGATTTTTAATTACCAGTATGTTCTTATTTTTCTTGTAAATATATTTTTTTCAAGTGTTGCTACATCGTCCATGGTGGGTTATATTCTGGGTCTCGGCGACAGACACGTGTATAACATATTAATTGATCAAAGGACCGCTGAAGTGATTCATATTGACTTAGGTAATATATAAAAATAAATGTGTTGATAAATTATATAAATATCCATAGCATCCAAATTATATAAATTATTTTCATGTGGAAATATTCACATGAAAATAATTACTGCATTAATCAACAGATAAAATTAACAAATTACAGGAGCTAAATATTCTTATCGAACAAGAATTTACAAAAATATTTAACTAAAAACAATCACCAAATTTCCCTATTTTAAAAATTCAAAGATAGATGTGTGTTTAATGATAGCTTTTCACGTTTATTGCCGCTTTAGATATCAGGAGATATTGCGAGTGCAACTTATAACTTTATTATATATATATATTCCACAGGTATTGCATTCGATCAAGGCAAAACACTGCGCACTCCAGAAACGATACCGTTCCGTTTAACTCGAGACATCATTGCTGGATTTGGCTGTAGCGGCACTGAAGGAATATTTAGACGGTACAAAAGAATTATATTATCATTCCCCTTCTGTTTCTTTCTTATTCTTCTTGGTTTATCTGAAACTATCGTCCGCTTGTTTAGTAAGCCGTGAACTATAAAACGAACAATATTGTATCTGTTCAAAGTTAAATAAAACTAAATTTGTAAACACTGAACTCCAACAATTTAGTCGTTTTAGTCAAGTAAGTTGACAAAACAGGACATCGCATACACATCTACCTACCAAGCTAAGCAAGGAATTGCCATAGATGAGGTATTATTAAAATTATTTTTTCTCAAACATGCTTGGAAATGTGAACATTATTTTGACAACCTTCTTCGAGATAAATCGAAATTGCTGTACATGCGAGCAGCGGCCAGATAAAGTTGTATGAAAATCCATATCTGTCGTGTTTTAGCGGCCAAATAAATTACTATGTAAACTCATATCTGTCGTGTAATTTAAAAATGGAACCATCTTTTACTCCGAACCATGGCAACCGCGGAGGTAACTTATCCAAGGCATTAGGTACAATCAGTTTCGTGAACAGGTACAATCAGGATATAAATAAGTACTAGGGTAGCAGAAGCTAGCAGGAGGTTGTTACAATTTTTTTTTAAGTGACTCATAGTTTTATTTTGTACCCTCGTAGGTACCTACTTTTTAGATATTACTGTAGTAGGTTAAATAATGGTTAGTAGAGAACCTCCTGCTAGCTTCTGCTACCCTAGTACTTTGTACTAGAAATAATGAGTGGATATGTTGCACTATAATTTATAAAAATTACTATTGTTCGTTCGTCATTAATTTTGAAAAGTAGGTAACTAAAAAGTTCTGCCTAGATACTAATTAGTTTTAATTTCCGCGCATTGTTTGAGAAAAGCACTATACAAGCCTTGGCCACAACTGAGCGTTGCCGGACTCCGTAATGCGTGCCTCGGCTGCGCCTCAACCCGCATACTTCACGATCGTCCGGCAACACTACAGTTGGCGGCCGCGGCAGTAATGTACTATCAATTCGCAAGATAACATAAATGATTATTGATGGCAATATATGTATCCTACAGAGAGCCACAAAACACATTTGATTGAAACGAATGTAGTACCTTCGCCCCGAATGATTTCAAACTCAATGATTTGATATAATAAATCTGCGGTAATTTTTGTTTGTAACTAGATGGCGACATTGTTTTGGCAAACCTTTCTAATTTTCACTATTAAAAATTTACTTATCAAAAATAAAACATACACTGAACACAGTATTGAATATGACTGAATAAAACTATAAATATTCTAATAATATATATTTATTCTGCCAGATTCCGTAGTAATTGTAAAAGTTACAGACAAGGCACAATGCCACTAGATGGCAGCTTCCTAAAATAACACTATTGTTACGAAATCTTTATTTATTACATTACCAACTAGTTTTATATGCTTACATTATCTTGTGTTTAATTTCTAAAATAAATGGTGATTCTAAATAGGGAAATAAGCGTTTTATATTTTTATTTCTAATATATATAAAATCTAACGAGTCTACTAGTGCCATCATTGATTTTTTAGTATCGGTACCCTAACCTAACTGAACAATTGTGTAATACAGGTGTTGTGAAAAGACAATGCAACTGCTTCGTGACAACCAAGAGACACTGCTCACAATCTTAGAAGTTTTATTGTGTGATCCACTGTATTCGTGGTCAGTAAAAACAGCCCAGCAGAACGCTCCCACTGCGACCAGGAGCAACAATAATCCTTGTAAGACAATTTACTTTTTACTTACTTCACTTTGGGTCTCTAGATAGCGGTGTGTAGAATGCTCAAGAATAATTATCACTCTCTGAGTCTTTTTCCAACGCAGTTGGGGTCGGCTTATCAGTCTAAGGCCCGTATTCTAGAATGCTACTCAGCTGAGTGACATTTTAGAATATGGGACTAAGTGTGATGCGGCTGAACTTCAATATTTTTCGTGAAGTGATTACCATCTGAGCTCGTCAACCAACTAGTGGTACCGAAGTCCTGTGGTCTCCCAATTACCCGAGTGCTCTAGAATATTTCTTTAATACTAGCTGACCCGACAAACTTCGTACCGCCTCAGAATCAATAAAGTTGCAATTTCCAATATTTTCTCACCGTTTTAACCTTCCCTAGACCCCTACGAACATTTCAAGACCAAGATAAATGAATCCGTTCAGCCGTTCTCGAGTTTTAGCAAGGCTAATGAACAGCAATTGAGTTTTATATATACAACGTGTCCCAAAATTCAATGATAAGCGGGCCCCAAAAGGTAGACCTGCTAAAGGTAGAGCATAGTAAATGCTTCAAAATTTCATTCAATCTATCCATCCCTCTCTAACGTACTCTTCTCACTATCTCTCTCTCTCTCTCTCTCTCTCTCTCTCTCTCTCTCTCTCCCTCTCTCTCTCTCTCTCTCTCTCTCTCTCTCTCTCTCTCTCTCTCTCTCTCTCTCTCTCTCTCTCTCTCTCTCTCTCTCTCTCTTTCTTACTTTTAAATTTTATCGTCCGTTCCATGAAAATTCTAGGAATTTGCAACTTATGACTCGTTTTGTGCATAAAGTAAAAGTAATTTTTACAAACAAGAAAGATTAAGAATTTTGGTTCTTGTTTACAAATGGTGGGCATATTTTTTTTTTTTTGTAAAAAATGGTACCAAAATGGTACAAAACTCTAAGATAACTAGTATCTTAGAGTTTTGTACCATTTTGGAATCTTAATTAGTTGCGTCAATTTTAAAAATAACTTGCCGTAAAAAAAAGTATGGGCACCACCGCCCATACTTTTTTTTTACAAGACCATTAGTCAAAGTAGAGTGAATCTAATTTTTTGTTTAAATTTAAGGGAAAAATATTATTTTGATCAATTTTTGTGTAAAGACTGCGGGCATTTTAGTATTTTTAAGAGTTGTGGTGAATAGTAGTACTACTTAGGTATCCGATACAAAAAAACCTTAAGCATATTTGAGAAATTGTGGTCGTGGTAACTCAAAATATCATAAAAGGTGTAAATTTTCAAAGAATGTCTAAATTTATGTTGTAACCAAAAAAAGAAAATTAGGTATTTTTCTTTTATTATTTTTCCTCGAGTGCTCATGAGCAGGTCTACCTTTTGGGGCCCGCTTATTGTTGAATTTTGGGACACGTTGTATAGAGAAGATAATATACACACCTCATATTAAAAATGAGGTAGAAATGTTATATTCATAATTTCGCAAAACCGAAAATTGTTTCTCGCGCACGCCAATCACGCCTCAGTTGCAAAAAAAAATCATGATAGGCTCGCAGACTGGTAGAGTAGGTCGAGTTAATATTCGGAGACAAACAGATAAAGAAATAACTTAATAAATAACCCATAGGCTTAAAGTGGCGTACCATAATATACGACTGGTCACCGGCCTTATTTAAATTTTACCTAAATGCATTCCAGGCACCTGCTAGTGGGTTGTAGGACGCTATTAGACCGGGGCCATTACTCGCGTCGACATGATAAGGTATTAGAAATTATACGTGTGGCTGTAAGTTTGGCGGTAGCTAGAGCGAAAAATAGGATTAACCACAAACCAAAGAAATGATATTGTGTTTGTAACTTTGTAAAGGAAGGCTGCTAAAAGAAATCACCTCAGAAGCCATATTCAATTTTGATGGCTGCCGTTGACTGGACAATACTCGTAGACACGTATGAGAAGTACTACAAAATACCGGAGGATATCTGTGCCTCATCATCCAGACCCGACATATTCCTTTTTTCACGATCGCATAGGCGAGAGGTGCTTGTAGAACTCACAGTACCGTGGGAAACTAATATACCTAAAGACCACGCTATAAAGACAAACAAATACTTTGACTTGACTAACGAGTTAACCAAAAACGGCTACGTGGTTAAACCGTAGAAGTAGGAGCAAGGGGAATTCCAGCTAAATCCTTGTATAACCTACTTAAAGACCTCGGATTGCCAAGAGCTTCAATAAGCTCTTTACTAAATTGAATATCAAAAGCGGCATTGATAGGATCTTACCAAATTTGGGTAGGTAGGGGGGGGGGGGAGGGACACTACTGACGGTGGAGGTGAGCGCTGATGCATCACAAGGTGGCCACCCTAAACCTACATCTGGGTCGCAAGTCCCAGTCGCCCGCCGTCACGGTGTTCCTCTCTGTACGACGCTATGGACCCGGCGACCGCACGGTGAATCCATGGAGTGCTGGGAATCGGATCTTTTGTGGAGTTCGCATTCACAGATCTGACACATATCCTGTTGCATTCACGCTCGTGTTGAGGTAGCTCAATTTTAACTAATCCGTTCTAATAGCCTGCCCATATCGACCTCTTTTATTAGATCATTGATAAATAATAATATTATATTGCTATGGTTAACTTTTATATATTTGTTCTGCATATATGTTCATGTTCTTTCTGTGTAAAACTTTTTTCAGGTACATCGGGTCCTCCAAGCGGACTTGCCAAACGCGCCCTGCTGGTAGTGACGAGCAAGCTCAGCGGCACAGAGGACGGTGTGGCGGGCGGAGTGGCCGTGCCTGGCCAAGTTGCTCGTCTGCTACACGCGGCCACAGACCCCTTTAACCTCAGCCGGCTGTTCCATGGCTGGCAACCGTACCTGTGATTGTGCTGCTTTATAATTATGTTGATACGTTGTTATACTTGTATTTAATCATAATCTTTTGTAAACTACGAAATAAATGATGAAAATGTTATATTATAAGTACTTAAGTGTAGTTTTATTATCATGTACCGTCCTACAAAAGGCACAGGGTGTACAAGGCCTTACCAGCAACATTAGGGGCCAAGTCAACCTCACCTGTCAGTGTCAGTGTACCCGCTAAACAACGAATGAGGCTCGGCCGCAAACTTTCCTCTCGGAGTTGTGAAGTCAGCGGCAATCGCTCCTAAAAATATATACCTACTAGCTTTTGCCCGCGGCTCCGTCCGCGTGGATGCCGGTTATCGCTTAGTGTTGATCCGACGCTATTGAGCATTAAATTCAACTCTACTCAACCTTGTCCTCTAAATTTTTAACTTCTTACTGTTTGTCCCTTATATCGCTATAAAAGGTAGCCATATCCGTTTCCAAGCTTCAATCTATCTCTGTACCAAATTTCATCAGAATAGCTTAGAGCTTAATAGCAGAGTAGCCATATTCCCCCTTCTACCCCTCTTTTCGCGATAAAAGGTAGCATATGTCCGTTACCAAGCTCTAATTCATCCCTGTACCAAATTTCATTAGGATAGCTAAAAAAATGACAATTCGCCATACAAACTTTCACCCCCTATTTCTCCCCCTTTAAACTCCTTTTTCGCGATAAAAGGTACTGCCTACACTGCCTACGCTGGCGGTGGGATACATTTCTGTTTGACACATACATGTGGAGTGCGGTGCGGTCGACGCGAGCGGCGGTGTGAATTTACAATTTGTACCAGTGTCTCGTGTCGGCGGCGGTGTCCGAAAATGTGTTGTGTGTGGTGGTGGTGACAGTGTGGCGACGTTTTGAGTGTGGTGTTGTAGTTGTTATATCGATTGTGATGGTGTGTTGGTACGATATTGAAATGTAATAATGTAGTTTGTGTATCTAAGACAACATATGTCCCTCGCTGTGACGTAAACAAGAGACTATTTCTCCACTTGCTTAGCACGGCGGCCGTAAAGTGGAGATAATTTGTCTCTTTTTGACAGATAGAGAGAAATTAGTCTCCGAACTATTGAAGTGGGGACAAGATTGCATATTAGATAATTAAAAACATCTCGCGGCTTATTCGTTCTAAGTGAACTACAAATACAACAAATGCAACAACAAAATGCAGCGGCGTATGCTACGAGATCAAATAAAAGTGTTCGAATTACCAGAGAGTGAATTCATATGAATTTTTAGGATTTTTAAAGATATGGCCCTATATTATGTATGCAATACATTGAACAACGCATTTTTTTTATAATATTATCAACCGATATTATCGACATTACTAATATTCCCTCTAACCCATCTAACTAAGCTAAATCGCTTGTGCTGGGAGTGGGTTCACGTCGGTAGTGTAATGGCCAGGATTCAAACCCGGGACCTCTCGATCGTAAGGCAGACTACATAAGTGGTTATAGTAGTCTTCCTTATTAGAATCTTATCTCACTAGATTCCTCTTTTCCTTCATGTAAGTGTGACTAAGCTAGCCCTGATTTTTATTTCGGTGCACGGCACGGATGAATTAATTAGAAAAATCCTAACCCTTAGCCTAACTAATTCAGAAGTGCCAGGCAAATGAATACACCTCTGCCCACCCCCTCGGGGACTTACAGGTGTAAATATGTTTGTATGTAATTTTTTACCCTATTACGGGGTGGTGCTCCATCTTAGGAATGACCTAAGCATTAGCCAGCAAGGTTATTAAATGTTTGAATAAACGTTCATTGAACAGCTCATTCAGCTAGTTGGCGGCGACATAAATATTGTGTATTGTTTTTATATTTTTGTAATTCTAATGTATATTGTGATTTTAGTCATTTTGTATATTTATTACGTTATATTATAGCGGAAATGACATAAACTAGTTGGCAACATTGAAATGTCATCGGTTGGTTACCATAGTCACCGCAACGACAACTTTTATCTGACAACAAAATATGGTTTTCTTTAAAAATATTTCGACGAATAAAAAACAGTTATACGAATATTTCGTCTAGTTTGATTTGATGGCAGAATTGCATATCCTTGGGCAGTTGCAGTGTGCTTCAAAATTTCATGATAGATCTTCCATATTTTGTCGATATTCCTTTCAAGCCGGTATTGTTGTGTAAAATTTATAGATAAAAAATGCACTTGAATTTAATCTGATAATTCAGTTTGTTAGAAGTTTATACCTTATAATGTTGTGTCTTTCAAGGACCAAACTGGACAGTAGTCTCGGGTTGCCCTGAAGGGCAGACTGTGGCGGGGAAATTTGATTACGACCAGACTGTTGTGTGGGCTCATCCCCTTGATATCCATTACGTAACGAAAGGAGTCCAAGGTAGGTATTTCCTATCCTATGTATATGTTAGCCTGCCTAATGGTAATTTTTTTAAATATTTTGTGTTAGAAATATTACAACAATTAAGTGTTGTTCACATAATTTCACTTTGAAATCTTCAATGTAGGTAGTAGTATTTCACAAATCTTATCAGATTTCATGTATTAAGTATTGTGTTTGCCCTGCTTACTTCTTCAACATTACTAGTACCTCAAGTGGCCTAGTGCAAATAATAAGCAAACTTAGAAGTCTTCCTTATTAGAATCTTATCTCACTAGATTCCTCTTTTCCTTCATGTAAGTTTGACTAAGCTGAATATTATTGTTAAATTGGTTTCATTTTTATGATGTTATATGTGGCCAATCATGCCTTCTTTTTACACTACAGGTTGGCCCAAAATTGTACTACAAGTAAGCTGTTTGGATTCTCTAGGACGTTCATGGATAGTTGGATATGGTTGCTGCAGTTTGCCTTCTGTTCCTGGTCCTCACACAATTCTTGTTAACTGTTGGGTGCCATGTACAACTACATTAACTGATAAAGTTCGGCAATTTTTCCTTGGTGGATCTCATCAGCTTATACAAAGTGATATTGTGAATTTAGGACTTAATCGGTTTGTGGTATCTTGTAATAGTGACATAGGATTGTATTTTTTTTAATTCCTACCATACTGGTATTTAACAGTTTCATTGATATATTTCAGATCCAAATTAAATACTGAAACAAAAGGCTTAGTACAACTGCAAGTTAATTTAATTTTAAGGAATTTTAGTCAATTTGGAGTAGAATATAAGTAAAGACATGAAAGTGATTACTTACCTAGGTTTTACCGTTTTGTCAATATTTATTCAATTTTGTTTTATGGATTTAATTCAAGAGAAAATACAGCTTGAAAATAATTCTGATGAAGTAGCTGTTACATACCGGAAGATACCTGAAAATGATTTGCTGAAAAATATCACAAGCAAACCTCATGCTCTTTACTATAGGACTCTTATGAGCAAGTCTTTGAAGAAATCAAATCCTGTTTTAAATGGCTTTTCTGAGAGGATTTACAGTAACTCTTCCCTACCAACTATATCTTTAGGAACAACCGAAATATCCACTACAGTATTTGAAGTCCTATATGATGAGAATGTGTCTATCACTGAAACAACTCAAACTACTGAAAGCTTCTTAACAAGCACCGAGTTTGATAATATTACAGAAATAACTTTCTTTGAAGCAAAAAATAAGTCTTCTATCATACCAAATAATGTACCAAAAAAATATTTTAGTAAATACTGTGGCTGCAATTTACTGGTAGGTTTTAACTGGCTTACTTGTGCAGAAAAAATTTATTACAAAGAAAGGCTGTAACTAAGCATGGTTCTAATTGTAACATTATTTTTTGTTTTTAGTTCAAAGTCTGTGACATTAACTGTTGTTGTGATCAAGACTGTACTGATAATGATCTAAATCAGTTTCAATGCAAGACAGAACATAAAGATAGCCAGTATAATGATAGATGTATATCCAATCTACTAAATGGTGACCAAAGATATGGAAGTAGTTCCCTTGAGAGTTTATTTTGCATTGTCAAGACTAATTTGCCTGATAGGAAAAGTGTGCAAAAGGTAAGTTCATACTATATACCCTTCCCACCTTTTTTCAGTGAGAACTCTTCATCAAACTCCATCATGTCAAAATATCACTTTCTTTTTATGAAAGAGTAGGTATATGGGTCGGCAAATTTTGCCAGTCTCTTTGGTGGTAAGCACAGGGAGCGACGCGATAGCAGAATCAATTTCGTTTATTCAGTTTAGGTTAGGCACATAAAGAGCACATTATGAACATCAAAATTTTACAATGTCAAGAAATAATTACAAGATTATTTAATAAACTAAATAAATCATTTGAAAATGATT
This sequence comes from Eilema caniola, assembly GCA_949126895.1. Classification (NCBI taxonomy): domain Eukaryota; kingdom Metazoa; phylum Arthropoda; class Insecta; order Lepidoptera; family Erebidae; genus Eilema; species Eilema caniola. The sequence continues at coordinate 15,707,785 of OX421464.1, read as the reverse complement.
CACAGGCGCGCAAACCGTAGATTTATAACGCCAATTACGGCTGTAAAGAGCTCACGTCTTTGGTGGAACATTGATTGTTAGTTTTTTCATTGGCGAAAAAGTATCATTCGCAACATTTTTCGTATGGAATACGAATTTAGCCGATAACTATAATAAAATTATTATACAGAGACGGCAATATAGATAAGTATACATCTTAATAAGAAAAGATGTAAACTTATCTCCTTTGCCGTATGTATGTCGCCGCCAACTAGCTTAATCAGCCGTTCAATTAACTGCCTAGGCGCTTAACTAAACGGCGCCATTCAATTAACGGCCTGAATAGTGTTCAGCCATTTAATTAAACGGCTAGGCAAATAGCTTGGATCGATGACGTTTAACTACTGGCCTAGCCATTTAATTAAAAAGTAATTTTTAATTCAATAGCTGTAATTTTCTAATTTCGAGGTAGTGGCCCATCTTGCAATTGGCCTAAGCATTAGCAATACAGGTTATTAAATGATGTAATTAACGAGACGGCTGAATATCATTCAGGCAGTTAATTGAACGGCTGATTAAGCTAGTTGGCGGCGACATGTACATAAGTTAACAATAAGTATGTATTGACTTTCATCTTGTTTTAGCCAAATCTAGTACAGTCAGCTCATTATAACAAATGGAAAGATATTCATCAGCCGCAGAAAATATATGAATTCAAGAAAACTCTATTTAAACAGGCTGATCCTATTTGGATGCTACGAAATGGCACCATTTATTACTTTGGTTAGTACATTATTAAGGATACTTTTAAAAGACATTCTAAATTATGAATTATTTTAATTATAATTATGATTTTCTTGCAGATATTCCCACAACCATGGTTAACAATTACTGCACTGATCGCGCTCCAATTGGATTCTTGAGAGAAGAAAAGATCCAATGTATAGTAAAGTTTAATGATTTGGAGATGTTTCATATAAGCAACACAGAAGAGTCGATGGTTTTAAGTGCTATTGAAAGTACATTCAACAGTTCTACTCTGGTATACAACTCATAATAATTGATATTGAAATGTATGTATTCATTCAGTCAACAACAAACAGTTTTTCTTAACAAAAATAAATTCACTAAATAGTCTTAATACTAAGAAATTTACATCTGCTTTTGTTGTTGATTGTACATAGAAAAAATTTTTGTCAAGAAACAATATGTCTTTCAATAATATCATTAGGATGACATTTTCCTAGGCAAGGGACCTATTACGTATAACGAGCCAATATAGAAGCGACCGGTCAAATATATGCTATATTGACTTACTCTACAATAATATTTTTTTGTGCGGTGTTTATTTTTCAGAACTGTTCAAATTTGCACTGCATCAATTGGACTGTCCTCGCGTGTGACAATGGTGTCTGTAAGAATTACAATAAGAGTATAGATGGAGTTTCGTGTACAGAGAGTAACTGTTTAAATGTAGCGCTTAAAATAGAATACAATTTCTATTGCTTTGAGTCTAAAATCGTAAATGCTACTATAAAATTGCACATTCAGAAAATACTGCATAACGTGTTACCATTTATGACTCAAGAAATAACTGTAAAGTTTATTATGGCAAACAAATCTCTTGACCATGTAAAAGAATTGAGTGGAAATCCAGGATACATCAATTATTTGCCGATAATAATCTCAAATGCACAGAGCAATTTCAGTGACAATTTTTTCAATAATACTGATAATAATTATCTCATTTTGCCAGAAAATAAAAATGGATTGTGTGTTTTATCAAACATGTCTGAAAACATTGTTAGGTTTAGCGTGAATAGAAGAACAAAGTGTCGTTACGTTCATACACAAGGAATTCCAACACAGAATTACACAAGCGTGTGTAAAGATATTCAAGACAATATTAACGGTATATTAGGACTAGACAGAGAAGTATATATTGCACCTTTTGGAAATCCTTATGGCGTCGCTGACGAGAACTGGATGAAGTTGTCTATAGACTTACATAAACAGGAACCTGTGTCTGGGGTATACAGCGAACACTCTTCTAAATTACATTGTTATAATTTAATAAACAGAGTGGCCATAATATTCATATTTACCAGTGTTGACGAAAAGGATGTCCTTAATCAGAATAAAATCCTGTCCGTAAAATACGAAATTGTTCCATTGAATAGAAGTTTTACTATTGAAGATATTTCGATGGTGCTCACAACTGATATTAATTTCGTAGATGCTACAAAGCCGAATTTATATGTATATGCAAGCAGTCCACATCTAAATATACACCTACCCAATGATTTCTTCTTCCCTTTTCCGCCAAATAATCGTTCCCATGTGTTTATTAATTCTCGTGTTGTGGCAATAGTATGTTGTGTAATATTTTTCGCAAATAAAATAACTCTTGCATAATAACTAATAATTTTTATTTTGAAATAATTTAAATACTTTTGTTACTTCTATCACTTCTAACTTGGCATCCCCTTCAAGGACTTAACGATCTTGAGTTTGTGATGGCCTGAAAATTAAAACCCGTTTTAGGTTTAGTTAGATCGTCTCACCCCCATAGAGCATCAGCAACATTATAGAAGAGAGAATTTAATAAAACATGTTGTTATAAAGGAAATTTTTAATATAGCCGCATTACGGAATCGAAGTAAACTATCATAGTACATGTCGTAAGGTACTAGAGTTATATCGGTATTTACAATATTTTTACATAATTTTATCTTCAAAGAATATTTTTATCTAATAAAATATAATAAAAAGCAAAGAAAACAACAGTAGTAGTAGACAACTGAAGCTGCTTTTACACAGGTAGATCGGAGCAATGCTGAGATGTGCCGCTACAAACCTATGCGACGTAAGTGTAGACTTTGCGGTCGTCGGGCGTGCGAGCGAGGTACTCTCGTTCGATTAGCCCTTCAATGCGCTTCTTGATGACCACTGGTGACGGCAGGAAGCGAGCGCGGAGCTGCTCTGTCACCTCGGCGACCAGTAGTGTGTGCTGCAATGGGTTTATGAACCTCATTATTACATCATCTTCGAAGAGCTACGCAGATAATTATGTAGTAAAACCACAAGGACCGGCCTATCGTCTTGTCAAGGTCTAAGTTGTCTTTCAAAAAAAGATCACTCTCAATTTGGATTTTCTATTGTAATCATTGAGTACCTATTGTAAAGTAAACAATATCATCGCGTGAATCTTATCGAGATAGCAGTCGCATTACCGTTTGCGCACTAATGAAGCATCAGAAAAAAAAATTGAAAGATTCTCCTCAGAACAGACCTCATCAAAGATACACAATTATATTCATGACTTTTCCTAATGGGGTAGACAGAGACAGGTTTCCACTTACTACGAATCTGGCTTAAACTTTAACAATGATAGTTTTTTTTTTAATAATAGGCAACCGTAACTAATACTTACTGCCATTTTCTTTCTGGCTTTCATGATACGGACGATGGCCGCCTCAATTTCATGTTTACGATCCTCGTCAACCTTGTTGCGTGTCTCACGTCGCTCTGGTTCTGATTCGCCTTTAGCTGCAACTGTCTGGATCTTAACTCTATAATGAAGATACATTGAATATTATTATTAGAATTTTAGTCCCGGTTGCATCGTAGATCGAGGTAAATAAAAAAAAATAAAAAAAAAAATTTTTTTCTCACCGACAACCAAATTACATACATTGTTTACACAACTTAGGGTAAATAGAGTCTGGTTGTGGATCGCTGGTGCCTGTTGTAGGTAAATGATTACCTGTTTTACTGGTCACCAAAAGGTCCGTTTTCCTTGTCTATTGAAATAGTTTTTTTTTTGCTTTTATGGAACAACTGCTTGACTCCCAGAGAGGAAATCCGAAGGTAGCCAAGAGCTGTGTCACTTGTAAAAGTGTAGTTGGAAACTTAGGAAAACATGCACACATGGTAAATATCCCGATAATAGTAATATTGTACCTAATGTCACACGACACCTAAAGTTCCACCTGTTCTGTAACTTTTACACCACTTAGGGGGCAGACAGGCACACGGCCCACCTGATAAGCAGTGGTTACCGTGGTCTATAGACGTGCAACACCCGGAGCGTCATGCTCGTGCTTTCCTTTGAAAACTTAATACCATTCCTGTAGAACCCATGTTAAACGTAAATTATGCACGTACCTATGTAACTTAGATGTAAAGGCATCATTCACGTAGAATTGATGGGAGGGTTCAATCTCCTTCGTCTTCGGTTGTTTGATAAGCACCCTCTGGGTCGGCTTGCCCATCGCCAACGATTGGAGAGCTCGGACGAGATCCTTCTCTGGCACATCAGTCTCGTTGAGTATTTCCTAAATAAGAATGACATAACGTTAATATTTTAACGTTTATTCACGAAGTTTGCCGGAAACTATAACCTAGTACGCGAAGACAACGTAATTTGCACTCGTAGTTTTGAGTGGAAATGACATTTACATGTAAGGCACATAGCTGGATAAAAATGTTTCAACAAACTAAGATCACCAAATCTACCGAAGTCTAGCCGCTTTGACAGCTGTGCCCATAGTACGAAAAACTAGCATAATCGTAACGTAAACGTATTGAGAGAACGGAGCATTGTGATTGGCCGCCTGCCTATTGTGAACCTGTATGCGTGTAAAGCCTGCCAATTGCAATGCTCCGTTCTCTCGACACGATTTCGACAGATTTTTGTGTTAGGGGTACCGATGTACGAATTGGATAACTTTTTACTACAAGTTGGCCGTTTTAGGACACCCGTCAGATTTCTGACGTGAAAACTTCTTTAAGCGCGTTGATGCTGACAATTCATTTTTAAATTTTATACTGCCAGTAGTAGTACTTATTTAATAAAATGTTACAGTTTACATGTGCACTTTTTCAAGTTTTTATACGACGACGGTTTTCACTACTGGCGGCGCTCTCTGAGAGCCACAATATTATTTTTATTTGAAAGAATAAAACAGACGTCTCGTAGCGACCAATATTTTTAAGCTAGACTTCTTCAAGGTTCTAGAATTAAGAAAGAAAGAAAAATGGAGTGAAAATAGAAATGAAACTCCAGCTATAGATTTGAAGAATTGCAGCACAACGATTGAAAAAGTAAAAATACATATTTTTGTAACCTGAGTTACGTATTTTTTTCCTTTGAGGACTAGCTTTAATTCACGAGGCATTTGTGAATGAGGTCTTAAATGAAAGGTATCTCTGAAGTGTTATGGTACCCGTTAATTTTCGGTTTACGAATGGGGTATAGTCTGTTATCAAACTTGTTTCGATCTTTTAGACAGCAGTCGGGATTTTTATTTTTAAATATTTTATTGTGTAATTAATGTAATTATTATTATACACACACTAATAAAACATAATTATTTTCTTTTATAACACTTAGGTGGCAGACAAGCACACGGCCCACCTGATGGAAAGTGGTTATCGTGGCCTATGATCATATGCAACACCAGGGCCGTTACACTCGTGGTGTCGACCCCAAAGACATGTCTTTCACATTGTCACACCCGATATCAATTACCGGAGCCAAAACTGCTGTGTTGGCCCGATATTATTAAATATGACTGGTACTCTTTCCCCATCCTACTAACATTTTTCGTCAGGCCCGGCCACAGATTACCACTGGAGCTAATTAAGCAGGTGGGGATCTTATGTGGGACTCTAACATGTTTAGCCGCGTGTGTGGCGGCGTACAAATGTTATTAATATTTATATCCAAAAAAAAAAACAATAATTCAAATAATACATATAAGTCAAAATCAAAATGTCAAGTAAGGTAATCAATTAAAATATTTCATTGCTTTAAATGTTATGGCAAAAAATTACAAAATAATAATAATAATGGTACAATGAAGTGCTAATGTCAATATATAGATATACGTAAAATGTCAAATCTCATGTCACATCTAGAAATTCTTTAACATTGTAGTATGCTTTTTGCAGTAAGAATTTTTCCAATATTATTTTAAATGTGTTGCAACTCATCTCCTTCCAATCTTTAGGCAATTTATTAAATATTATAGGCGTCATACAAATAATGCTATTGCGCAAAATGGCCCTCTTTGCCCTGTGCAAACGAAGCTTTGTGTTATCCCTCCTGTTTCGGGGAACTGTTACTTGCAAAGACGGAAATAAATGCAGGTTACATTTCATAACATTTTCTTTGATACGTGTTTTTTCGCGTTAATAGATGACGCTGATCACGAATACAAGAAATAAAAACTCAATACAATGTCGTTTCAATAAGGTCGAAAATTGCTTGCACTAGTCTTCTTCAAACTATAGGTGTAGATCGTTACCAACTTCAATTCGTACTCAGCTTTTAGTCTAATTTCCATGATTAGGATTGTGTATAGATACAAACAAGCGTATTTTTAAAGATATTTCGAGAATATTCAACAATGAAAATATAGCAAGCGACTCTCTTAGTGTCATTCTCTTAATTAAGAAATATAAGAAAAAAAAATCGTTACTTTGTAATATCAATAAAGTCGAAAATCGCTTGCACTACTTTATTCTTATATTAGTAGGTGAAGATCCTTGTAAGAAATAGGTGAATGCTATTTTGGACCTAATTGGCTATATACATAAAGTCCCCTATATAGGCTGGCCGAGAGTTGCCGAGCCATGGCCAACGCCAACGTGTGGACAGCCTATTTGCCTCGGTGTTAGAGTGATCTTACATTGTCCGATATCCGATGTTCGATATCCGATAACTAGTCTGTGCTTTCGAGCAAATGGCTGTATCGAGCCGATTTTATCGGATTAATGTGAAAACAGCACAAGGTGCCGGCTATCGGCGTCCGATACCGATATCGGATATCGGATGAATGTGAAAACGCTCTCACTCGCCTAGTTAGTCAAGTGAAGCCAACGTGTGTAGGGCTCATTTGTAGCAACTTGTCTTCTTCGCTCGCCGTCGCTCGGGAACACTTGCCTCACTTCATAGCGGTGTCGGTTTTTGTGCACAAATCGAAAGGCGCTCGTCTGCGCTCGGCCGATAGCATCCACACGTTGGCCTATCCGCCATTACACGGTGGATATCTATCGCTATCAGACATGTGATGCTTGTCAGGATTATAATTTTATTTGAATAGCTAGCTTTCCGCCTTCGTCTATCTCTTATCAACTTCGTTGTATGTAATAATATTTTATCTATGCCACCATGGCACCAAAACAGGAGGGATAATTAATTTGCGATTTATCAAAAATAAGAAATACACTTAACCAATGATTGAAAAGGACTGAATAAAACTATAAATATTTTAATCTATATTGATTCTGCTGAAATATTGTAAGTTATCAACGAAATGTAGGTAATAATATGTAAATATATTGTAAGATGTCACTAGATGGCGGTGTCCTAAAATAATACTATTAAAACGCAATGAAACGAAATCTTCATTTATTGCCTTACCTACGTGTTTAATAAGCGTACATGGTTACACTATCGCATTTTTAATAATCTGAAATAATTTACGTGACTATAAATAGCGAAATAAGCGTTTTAACTTTTTTATTTCTTAATATGAGACTGCCAGTGCCATCTGTTAATTTTTGGACCTCACTAAAGGTATTTAGTTGGTATCGGTACGGCGCGTGGCGGTACCGCATGACAGTAGTGTGCGTACCTCGTAGGTGAGCCGCTCGCGCTTGTTGAACAGCAGCAGCACGCACATCTGGAAGGTGGACACCTGGATGATGTGGCGGCGCGGTGCGGCGTGCGCGGCGGGCGCGGGCGCGGGCGGCGAGCGCGGCGGCGACGTGGCGGCGGCGCGGAACGTCGCGTTCAGGTCCGCGCTGCCCAGCTGCGGCTGCAGCGACAGCTGCCGCCCCGAGTGCTTCGCCAGGTAGAAACTGCGCCGGGACACGACACGGTAAATAGCTCGGTATAATGCGATTCGTCGTCAGTGCAGTACGACCAATAATTAAAGACGTGAGTGGATGAAGGGCGTAACTAACATTTTTGAGATTTTTGATTTTTTGCATTAAATGGCGGTTATAGGTGTATATAAACTATATTAGACCAAAAAACCCCGCAATTTAAGCTCAGTTTCAAAAATACCAGAAGATGAAGGACATAACTGCAACAAAAATGGCAAAAGTGTCATGGAAGAAGGAGGTATGTGACTTAACACCTTCTTCCATTTAAAATTGGTCAATTAAACGTATTTCTTCCATGGAAGGAGGGGTTATGTGCAGGAAAATGCACTGCCACGATGCTTTATTTGCTGCTCTTCTATGTATTCTACTAGACTGGCTGTATATAACAAAAACGTAGTAATTATTCTGAAAAATCACTACTTGACTAACAACAAAGAGCAACTTTTTGTTACCGTTATACATGACAGTACAAAAAGGCGCACTATGTTGTACAGATTAATGTCAAAATATATTAGCTCATTATGTCGTTTTTATACCAGATGGAATCTTTTAATCTAAGACTATTATACAAACTCTATGGACGCCACAAGTGTGACAAAACGGCGTCATACATACATGCAATGACGTGCACACATTGTCAGTTTAAAGAACAATATAGACATTAGCTAACTCAAGCAAAACCGATTTTCCAGACCGTTTTTCTGACGAATTTTCTTACGTAGCTGTGTCTATACAATATATGGTTTCAGCTTTTAATGCCCTCCTTGAAACCGAATAGCCATTAGGCAACATTGTTACGTGCCATGTTGTGCGAAATTCTCGCACAACGAAGACGCGCAGCAGTGGAAAAATTTTGTTAAGTCCACAAATGATCAATCGTTGAAGATATGTCATGTTGCGCATCAGCAGCCAACATCGCGCATGTGTTACCGAACTTCACGCATTGCATGTCAAATATAAAAGAATCCAATCTGATTTCGCTCTGACTCCGTACCGACTTCATTCAGACTCCACCCCGACTCCCTCCAACTCCATCTATAAACCGACTCCACTCCGACTCTAAGCCGACTTCACTCCGATTCACAACCGACTCCTCTGCAACTCTAAACCAACTTCACTCCAACTCCGAACCGACTCCGAACCGAATCCACTGTGAGTCCTTCCCAATTCCACTCGAACTCCCTCCAACTCCAAATCGACTCTAAACCGACTCCGCTTCAGGTCCAAGGCGACTCCATTTTGACTCCAAACCAACTTCAATCCACCTCCCTCCTACTCTACTCCGACTCCTTCCAACTTCACTCCCATTCAAACACCAAACTGATTCCAACTTTCAACCGACTCGACTCCACCTCCCTCCTACTCCATTCCAACTCCAACTCCAAACAGACTCAAAATGGACACCATTCCGGCTCTAATCCGAGTCCACACAGGTTCCAAATCGACTTCGCACCAACTCTAAACCGACTCCCACCGCTTCGAAATTCAGACTTCACACCGACTTCATACCAACTCCAAACCGGCTTTAATCCAACTCCGAACCGACTCCTAACCGAATTCACTTCGATTCCCTTCCTACTCCAAACCGACTCCACTCGGGCTCTAAACTCCACTCCAACCCCATTCCAACTCCATTCTACTCCACTGTACTACCTGCAACTCCGAACCGACTCCAAACCAATTCCACTCCAAATTGAAATCGACTCCGCTCGGAAACCCTCCGAGTTGCTCCTTAACTTAACTGGCTAATTAAACCACTTGGGTACCGTGTGACATAATACTGTACTGTACTGTGTGTATGTTGTAGTATGTACAAAAAAAAAGACTGTTGAAGTACTCACCAAGAAAAGGATGTCTGTTTCTGTTAAACCTGGTATTAAACGTTCTGTCGAACAGCATCAGAGACTCCGCGGCTGCTCATTTATGCTGTTTGTATCGCACTGGTGGATTGGACAGGGGTAGTTTGATGAGAACTGTGATGAAAGGTGGCGCTTGCTCCCCGCCCGAAGTTAAATATGGCGAGGACCGAGTATATGGCGTACTTCATGCTGTATGGGTCAAGCTGCGTAAGGTAACAAGTAGCATTTGTGACCCCAAGAACCTGTCCGCTTACACGGCTGCGAAGCATGGCCTTTTCTAGGGCAACACAAGCAGGAGCTGCTTGTGTTGCTGCGGTGGATGGATTGGGTACACCTAAGCATAGCGTGAGGAAGTCACGCATCCGGGGCAGCCTTGTCATGTTGGCTTGGCTACGTTTAGCCATACCACCTGCACCGAGCCCCGGTAAGAGGGTAGACCCAAAAAGTGCTGACTTTACGTTTAGGAGGATGATATGCGGGCCAATAGTCTCACACCATAGGTGCCCAAGACCGTGTAAAGTTGAAATGTAAAAGCTGGAATGCGGATCACGGACTCCGGGGTGAAAGCCTCGGATGCGACTGGGACTAATGTAAAGTTGATGATGAATGACTGTCTTGACTGTTCATAAGTGTAAAAAGTTTGAAGTGTGACCGGTATTCAACTCTGAGATGGTGATGATATGGTAAAAAGGTTTAGCAGTAGACATTAAAGATGGAAGAAAATAAAGTACCAACTTACTAGTTTATTTCTGAGAGAACGTAAGCTAATGTTCAAAAAACATATAAAATTGGAAACCTGAATATCAATATTGATAACATAACCTCGTTGCCTAAGATTAAGTTGATAAATTTGCAATATATGCATGTTTTTATATTATTTAATGTTACATACTCCCTTCTTCCAATCTTAATATTCGTAATTTCTATTACATTGTCAATGGAAGAAGAATGTATATGCACAGTTTTTCAAATAAATAAATTTCCATCCACTTATTTGTATGTTTATGCATCTCCGATAATAAATATGGACAATTACTATAATTTGACCCCATAATATTACAACATAAATTATAAGAAAAGATAATAATTGCAAATGAAATGTTCAAACTTTGAAGCCGATTATCTCGATATTTAGAAATTGTTAGTTGCGTCCTTCATCCACTCACCTCTTCAATTAAGTTTATCTACTCTGATACTATAATACAAAGATTATAAAATTGAAATCAAAACTCTTATCACAAACATTACGCACAGGCCAAAAAAGTTTTATTACGATGATACAGGTCTTAGATGGACACCTATATCATTAAATAACTTTTTAATCATAAAGGTACACCTGTAGAATCTCCATCTGGACCAAGAAAGTCGAACCTCTACTTTAAAAAAAGAAACCACCGATACGGAAGAAAAAAATAAGAAACACGCATGCGCAATCGATGTTTGGCGCCAACATTTTACATTTAAATTAAAACAAGTTTGGTTTTGTTTGTAAAATAAATTTGTTTATGTATTATAGTATGAGAGTAGATAAAGTAGTGTATGACACTGTACATAACTTGGTCTTACTCGTGTGATACTATAAAAAAACTCGCCTCCCGGGTCGTTTTTTTAAAACACACTCGTGTTATAAGAACCCTTATTATGCAACAGTATCATAAACTACTATTGCACTTAATGTTAAAAGAAGCAAACAGTCAAAAGTATATATTAAATACCTTCTAAACACTTCGAATGCATTTCGTGGTGCCGTTGGTATATTGCATTTTGGTGTGGCGCTTTGTGTGGGCCAGAAGCCCGTGGTTAGTACACGCACTGACAAGTCGACGCCGTGAAGATTGATCTGCAAACATTTATATGTCAATAAAACTTTCCAAATTGTTTAAAAAGCAATCATACGATGATTACTCCTGCCTGTAGTGTAAAGGTAGTGACAGCAACTGTCCATCAGATTTTGGATTAGTTGACAGAGTCAAGTGTAAGTATAGTAAAACCAACATTCCCGTGAACTGAAGGAGGCCGCCACTTTCCTTTCAAGAACGTCAAATCGTGCTGAATCGTCTTTGATTTGGAATAAAACAGTATGCATTTGACAGTGACAACCGTAGTTCCTATTTTGACCATTTCACAGAATCGTTGGTTGAAGTGTATACAAAAAATCAAGTGGAGGCAAGTGATATTATGTGTCAGAATTTATTTAATATATTTTCATTTGAACATACTAGCGTCATTGTCTTCAGTCAGATCAATCAATCAAAGTGTAAAAATATTTAAAAGTTAACTCACTCCAGATGACAGCACATGCTCTTTGAACTCTTCCATAATGGTATTAGATACCGTCATATCTTTAAACATTCCTTCAAGTTTTGATGTGAACTGACAGCCGCATTCAGTCTGCAATAGAATTATAGTGTGTAAATTTAAAAATATGATTATGCCTAGCTAAAATACAGCTAAAACTGGTAGGATGTCGGTGCCAATAGGCGGGTTCCCTTTCATCACACGTATACCTATCTACAGAGTGTGCAGTATCGCAGTAGCACAGTATCTACAAAGTGCATACTGACTGCCATTATACCAAAGCGAAAATCCTTAAAAAATGGGAAGCAAGTGAGCAGCGAGCCGCTTGCATAGTAATCGTCTAAAATAATTGTACAGATTTTAAAATTAAAAATCTCAATGAAAATTATTAATATTTGAACCGCTATGAATGTTGCATGATACATGGCGCGTAATACCAGTTCAGTATTCCGCTTTATAGTTGCAAAAACTGAGCTCTTATTATAATTATTAAAACAGGGTTATCTATTTGTTTACTACAACATTAAGATACAAAACAATCATATTACATACTATTCCTACTTAGACAAGATCCTGAAGACTAAATTATCATCTTATTATTCATATTACAGTGCATATTAGAATATTGTCCTTATCAAATTAAGTAAAAGCGTATTTTGCTTCAAATGGTAGTAGGAAAACAGTTTATAAAAACAACTTGTTGATCGACACCCAAGATCGTGTCTCTCATGAGGTTGAGACCTTAACCTTAATATTTCTCTTTGTTTAATGTATCCTTCATATGACACAGTGCTTTTTCCAGTGAAATAAATAATAGAGAAGTTAAATGGCATCTATAATTTAGTATGTAAGTTTCTCGCGTTTAAAAGGTAAGTTTCTCGTGGGTGGGATCGATGTAGTTGTTACAAAGCATTATGCACCGCATCAGCATTATATAGTCACTTTTAGAAGGTAAAAAAAAACCCCTTTCAAGTTACATTCTACGTACAAGTAACTATTATCGTGCTTAAAGTCTTAATTAATCTGCAAAATTCTTTACAAACTTGTGCAATTAAAAAGAAAGTTGATAATCTTGGAAGTTAAATTAATGATTTCGATTGTAAAGCCAAGACTTTAAGCAAGATTTTTTATACAACAAAATGGACTACAAGGAATTTATAAGACGGGACACTTACGAAATGTCCAAGTATATGATGGTAAAGAATTTTGCAGAAATATAGGATAGGGTGGGAAGGCGGACAACGGTTTATTTAATCTGTGACTGAGCTTTCTATTTGTGAGACGTCTCCGATTATACAATGAAAGTCTCGCGGTTCGACATCCTTAAGCAACCCTTCAGTCTGGGAATGGTCAGAAACCAAATTATACATCTTTAACTATGAAAACAGAAACCAGGTGTAAAATATTAGTATAATATAATGATCTTATATTTAAAAGAGGAAGTTGGCGCTGGCGTTTTAAAACGGTCTTTCTTTTGACGGCAAGAGCAAGTTAAAACGTCCAATTTTTTAAAAGCCTCTCACATACATTTCCATACATTTTGCCCGCCCATGTTTTACCGTGACGGTAATACGTGCCGTTGCCGTTCATCATACAAAACAGCTCACTAGTGATTACGTACGAGAATAAAGTATGACGCCAATCTAACAACGCATAATAAGTATAAATTTCATATATCTCGTTTGAATATAAGATCATTGGTATAATATATGTAAACTAAATACGTTAGACCTACCTTCAATTTCGAGATCATATTCTTTTCACTGTCGTCGGACACGGATTTGTTGAGTAACAATCGCTTGGCTAAGTGTTGCTTATAGTAACGTTCAAACACATCTTTCTCCTGTAGGAATCTGAACAGTACCATTGTTTTGTCCAACACTGCTTCAATTTCTTGTTCACTCATCTATATAACAAAAAATATATATAACTAAAGTAATATCGGTGACAAAAGAGACAAAAATATTATATTAAGCTATGCAAACTTACCCCTTTCTCCCCCTTCTTCAACTTTCCATCAATGAACAATGATAAGAATTCAGGTGATTTACTGTTTAAGTTAAGAAAATATTCGAAGTCAGATGCAATCATATGTTTGAATATTTTATCATTGTTGAATGAATTTTGAAGAAAATGGTCGAATCTGTCCTTTAGGTCCAGTAGATTCTAAAACAACAGGTTATTTTATTAGAAAATTGTTGTGAAAACTTTTATTAGAAAATTGAGTTCATTGCGAAGCACCTAGTCGTATTCGATGTTCCACAGGAGCGCCTCCAAGACCGATCCTTGCGGGAATACCGCATGAAATTTCACGCCGACCAAGGCCAGTCACTGTCGGTGTCAGGTGATGGCAGTTGGTAGGCGGATGTCGAGTCCGTCGGGCGCCTTTTAGGAAGAGGACCAGTTTCCCCGTCTTCCACTATTGCGAAAACTGGCCCCGTTACAAACATGCACCGAGACACCCTCAATCGGGGCTCGAGAGCATCTTCGACTAGAGCTAGGACCGACTCTCGTCCTGCAGGGCTAAGCGAAGTAACGTCGACTTATTTTGTCGCGTCAAACTTTTTAAATTATTGTCTATGGATTTACAGTGATTCTTGGCATGGCATATAAAGACACCTTTTCACGGTTCGATTTACGGTGATTGACTAAGAGCGTTTTCACATTCATCCGATATCCGATATCCGACATCCGATATAATATATGTATCTTTCTTTCCCATTGTCCGGCGCGATATCGGTTATCGGAGCCAAAACCACTGTTTTGGCCCGATATCGGAACACAAAGAGACTAAAACAGCGACTGCAAGCAATTTTCGACCTTAAGGACATTTTCTGAGTTACATGACACGTCACAAAAGAAATGTAATTAAGGTCGAAAATTGCTTGCAGTAGCTGTTTTAGCCTTTTTGTGATCCGATATCGGGGCTATGGCACCGCCATTTTCAGCACAAAGGTACTAAATTTTGATCCAAAATGAACCGAGCACGAGAAAAGTTTACACGAGATAACTTCTCGTCGACCAAATGAATGACGGGAGACAAAACATTTTAAATGTCAAAATTCGAGTAAATAAGGACACGTATGTTACAATTTGCAGACACTAAGTAGAGATGATTTCTCGAAGTGGAGTTATGTCGACATCTGACAGATCGCCATGAAATTTGCCATGTTACCAACAGTCGATATCGACATAAAACGGCAAAATGCCTCGAGATAGCTATCTCGTGGCGCGCATGTTAGCCCTGCTGGATTGCCGTCGGGTCCCAGGGCTGTGTTCTTGGCTCTGAGCATTGCACTGTTAAATCTAGTTCTACCCAAGTGACTTCGGGCCTGTCGTTGTCATCCACGCTGGGCGTCATAGGCGACCGAGGTGGAGTTATGAAGATAACGCACCACCGCACGCGCTGGGAACGGGGAGCACTGATACAGATACCGGGTCAACGGTGGGGTTCGGTGACGCAGTTTCCCGCCTCCAAGGGGGCAGCTTTTCGTCTTTAAATTTTGTATTTGTCGCCTCTTGATATCGGCAAGCCGGCTCTGAAGAGAAGGCATCTGCTAGTAAGAGACTCGGGGTACCTGCACGAAGGTGATGGCGTTGGTGTTGTGGTGCGTGTCGGTGACGAGCGCGCGGCCCTGCTCGCGCAGGTGCGCCGACACGGCGTCCGCCACCGTGCGCAGCCCCTCGGCCACGCGCGACAGCAGCTTGTACACGCACGCCAGCTCCAGCGTGCGCGTGTGCATCAGCATGTGCACCACGCCGGAGTTCTCCATCTGTGCGCACACCCCACGATCAGCACAGGTTACAGATACATCACTCCCATACAAGAACGATAATAACTCTTATCAGTAAGGTCTCGGTCAAGTCAGTTGCAGATCTTTCAATGTCATTCTAGGTCCAAGTCCCAACAGTTGAGGCGTTGGCGCAAACTTTCCTATCGGGGTTGGGAGGAGAGCGGTAGGCGCTTCCGTTCAGCTAAGCAACTCATATCAGGAGAAAGAGTAGAAGAGTGGAACTCGGGCGCCAAAGTGCAAGCTATGGATGCAACCAGGACTACCGCTGTGAGGATAACGAGGCAGGTTACATTAACCTTGAATTCAAACACTAAACTACTAAAGTTACGCTATTTCGTGTCAACACTTACTTCAACGATAGTTTTCATATGTCTCTCAATGAGCTCGTGCTCCAACACAGACACGACGCGCGGCTCGGTGCTCTCGTCGAGGTAGTGGCGCGCCCGCTCCGCCTCCTCGGCGATGCGAGCCTCCACGCGGTTTATGTACACCGCTGCACTGTTTTCTGCTAGGAACTTCTGAGATTCCATCTAGTTTTTTTATAAAATTGAAAGAAAATGTATATGACGATAAAGTTAAAATATGATTAAAACTTTAGATATGAATCAATAAGACAGGTGAGCTTTTAATATTGTCATGACAAATGATACTTCTATACTTAATAAAAGGTAAACCCATTTCAATAGAAAGCTAAGTTTTAGATATAAGCGATTCCTAATAAAAGATTTATAATATTGTAGGATTTTCACTAGTGTTTCTTCTTTCACAAACCGATTCTCGACTGTCCTACTGAATTTCGAAGTTCAAAAGCGCGAACGGAAATAGCGAAGCGAAGCGAAAGTTCGGAAATGCGACTCACGTTAGTGCGAAAGTATACCACTTCGATACACATATATTGCAGTGCGATACAAGTTCTTGCGAATATTCAATAAAAGCGAATATATGCCACTTGCTATTTTACATAGCGATATTTAATATAAATTTACTAATTAACGTATTTGTGAGTGTTACAGATTTACTGCCTTGAAATAATATAGAAATAAGCAAGTAGCATGCAGTCGTCCTACTGAATTTTGGCAGTAACGTGTATCGCACTGCAACACATTCGACAATGTGTGTATCGATGTGGCCTAACTTCGCGGTAACGAACATCGCGGTGATAAACATTTGAGAAAATGTGTATCGATGTAGCGCACTTTCGCGATAACGAACATCGCGGTGATAAATATTTGAGAAAATGTGTATCGATGTAGCGCACCTTCGCAACAACGTACATCGCAGTGACAAACATTAGACAGTGCGTGTTTCGATTTGACGTAATTTCGCACTAACGTGAGTCGCATTTCCGGACTTTCGGATTGCCGTTCATCGCGATTTTCAACTTCGAAATTCAGCGGGACAGTCCTGATTCTCGTACAGTTTTACCGAAGTTTGTTTTTGTTTATTACAATGTCCCTACTATAGCAATTAACGGAACTCATTACCCTGTAGAATTCTGAAGACTGGTGCAAGAATGGCTTCTCGAAGTCTTCTTCGTAGACGGCACGCGAGTTTATGCCCAGCACCATGAGCATCTGACAGGCGTTGCGAATGGCCAATCGATCTACCACTTCACCACGACGCTCACGGGCTACCAGCTCCAACAGCGTTTGTCTTAGATGGTCGCGAATGCACCCATAACGAACCACCTTTTCAAAATTAATTCAAATGTTATATTTTACTTTTAGGTACAAATATCCTGAAAGTGGTAATTTATTATGGCCAACTAACAGGCTTTTGCCCGCGGTACCAAGTCTTCATTAAAATCGGTTCAATGGTTTAGGCGTGGAGGACGGACAAACAAACAGACACAACACTCTCCCATTTATATTATCAGTGTGGATATTATTATTAGGCGCTCCGAAATATCGGCAACTCCAAACAAGCCATGGTAAATACCCCGATAGCTCTAATAATAATGTGAATGACTGTGATAGTTTAAATACCTATATAGGGAAATATTTTGAGAAGTCAGACCAAATTTCACAACATAGAGCTTCTTCAGCACACTAAACAGATCAATGGTTTAGCCTAAGTGGCAGGGAGCAGTTGGGTGATTATTGATTAATACGAACTTATAACTAGAGCATGGATTTGGATTATTTTTGAGTAGAAGCTCAGCTTGAAGCACACAGGGTACATAAATCGGTTTACTCTTTTTCGTGGACATAAAAATCATTTAACTTATTATATGAACATGAGTGTGTACAGGAAAATAAGTATGTAAAAAGTAAAATCGAAAGACATTAATTGAATTGTCCATTTGCTGTAAATCGTAATAATTGTGTCATGCACAATATAAATTATTATTGTACTGTTCAGTAAAATTTAGTTTGTTGCCAGTATCTCTTCTCTGCTACTCAAAGGTTTGCTGGGAGAGAACTCATTTTGAGTTAAGCTCGCCTTTGTGCATGTTTCTTTATAAGTTCTATATAATGATCTCTGTATTATGTGTGTACAATAAAGAATTAAATTGAAACAAGAATCCCTGAACCTGAAACAAGGTGTGCTGTGTAATGACAGGACAGGTCAAAGTATTTAAGTAACTAGGGAACCAGTTGTAGGCATCTGGTATTTACAGGTTTACCTCTAAGCATCTCGGTAAAAATAGACTTTCCATTATATTTTACTAGCTGTTGCCCGAGGCTCTCCCCGCGCGTATGTCGGTAATCGCCTAGTGTTGAGCCTTTTTTTCACTATTGAGCATTTAATTCACCTCTCTACTAGACCTCTCTCTAATAGGAGTGACACTTCTTATGGCTATGTGATTCATTGCCATATCTTTCCTTCTAATTTATCCTCACTAAATAAATCATTTTACTATAGATTATTGACTTTTGTTTTGCATTTAATAATTCATTTATATTCAAGTTTGCAGGAAATTAACAGGCTTACCTGATCTCTAAAAATAATAAGCCCGAGATTGTAGACATTATCCACTTCATTTTGTTGTACATATACCCTGTCCATGTACATTAATATATCCCGAATCATGACCATACTAGTTTGATGATCTGTCCAGGCATTATTAAGTGTCTGAAGGAATCCATTGTGTAATGAGTGGAGAACATCTTCCCTAACCTGAAAATATACAATGTCAGGTCAAACATTTATATAGCTGTAGTAAATTATCCAAAATCTTATTCACACCTTTGTTTCAAGATGTTGAGTGACCACTTCCTTCAACCCTGTGTAGAGTCTTTCTCCATGCTTATGTAGAACCATGGTATAGGCATTGCGATAAAGCTCTTCAAAAGAAAGCCCAGAATTGTTTTTCTTTTGAATTTCCTGTATTGCATTTTTTAGTAAACTCCATATACTTTCCACATACTTCTCATCCATAGTCATCTGAAACATAAATGTAGGTAGCTATAGTTCATTCCTATGGGTTATTACTGTGAACAGCATGGACAGTAAACCAGTGTAACTGTCCATACATACAACACACTCATGTTCACACATAGCAAGCTTGGTAGCCACTGTAAATGCATGAACACCATCAAATCAAATACAAATTATGAGTGAATGTCAATATAATATTAAAATATAGTCCAATGCTACTACAGAAGGAGTTCCAATAAAGTAAAATATTTGTCAAATGACTATAATCTATTCACTATTACAAGTATAATTGCCGCCATTTGTGCCATGCCTGTCCATATTTGTTTCTATGTCCCTCGGATCTAGTGTACATAAACCATTTTGCAAAGTAGCACTGTCAAATCTGTATATTGTATTCTTTATACTGACCCAAGTGTCTGGATACATTTGATAGTATGGTTCAGAGTAGTTCCACACTTGAAATTTTCTCGTCATCTTGAAATGCTCAATATTTTTGAGAGTTAAACAAACATTGTACAAAATAAAAGTATAAGTTCAAAAACATTAAATACACTAAAAAATACTTATGTTTATCTTTCGATTGATTTTCACTCCTGTCATCAAAAATATAATTATGACATATTGAATACAAAAATTTTGTTCTGTAAAATAAAATATTTTCTATTTTTAAATCAATCTGACAGCTACCATAAATTTCAGTGTTACCATACCCATTTGGAGGAAACAAACCTTTTTAGATTGTGTGTCACAATAACTAGGAATAAAATGTAATTTGTAATAATACCTAGGCTGGATCTCAACAGTGGAAATAACCTGAGTTTTCAATGCTGGTACAGTTAGAATAACAATGGAGAACTCAGTTTAGTTAAATAGATTTTTACAGCTGAAATCTAGCCTTTTCTGAATGATCCTACTAAATTCAAGTGCAGTGTAACATTTAAAAAACAAACTCTGCATCTGCTTACAGGAAAATACATATTCACTAACACATTCTTAGCGAACATAATTATAGTATCTTTGTATTCGTAAGAATTTGGTAATGGGCTCAATTTTCTAAATAATAATGTAACAATACTCCAAACATGAAAGTTATAACTTGGCTAGTAGACTGAATTGATGTAAGCACAAAATATATACCAAATGTACCTATGTTTTATTGAATCATTACTACTTTATACAACATAAAAGTATGAAAGTTGCATTGCAATAATTCATTGTCATTATAATTTGTCATACATGTCAATGGAATCAAATAAACAAACATTTGGAGTGTTATTGTTTGCCAACAAAATTGGTTTTTGGAATAGCTCACCTCATTTTGAATAAAAAATATAAAACATATGAGTGTTGTGAATTAGTTTACTACAGAAATTTGATCCAGTCAAATTGTGTGTGAAATGGTATGAATGTAAATTTAGCTGGGCAAATTTTTTGGATCAGTTCAGGCACGACTTGAAATTTAGTATGCAAAATGCTTTAAAAATTTCATTCAATGGTACGAATGTATTTTGCTCAGTTAGAGCAAAATATCGCTTAGAAAATAGTCGAACAGTAGGAACTTACGGGGAAAGCTCGGATTCTCATCTTTCCAGGTTTGTCCTTCGGTAACGTATTCTTCATCATCGCGGCTACGGTATATTGTACCAACGAAACACTACACAATTAGAGAAGATTTGTCCACTGTTCATTTGTTGTCGCGATAACACATCGTTACTCTCATTTACATCTGCAAGTAGAGTTTAGTAAACATACCATATAAAAAAAATTATAGACTTAAACAAGTGATTGTTCATAATGGTGTTACTAATCTACGATTGAATCACGGGCTAACTTGCTTACCAAAATAATAAATAAATATAAATATGTTTTTAGTTGTCTAACTCACGTATGTAGGTACAAATTAAAAATAATACGGGGTTCAGTCATATCTGTGAATATAGTTTAATGACATTGACAGCTAAATTAGCTTCTTTCTCTTTTCTTCTAATGTAAAATTACATATACAATAGCGCCACCTCACGTTTAGATGTGACGTTCTTTTCTGATTTCCTTTTCTCTACAAAGGATGATAAAAAGATTGGTAGAAAGACTATTACGGCGAATTGTTAACTTACAAGTAATGAGATAATCCACTGCTAGCTGGGTCACAAATATTTCACTGTCGTAATATTTATAGTACATGTATTTCTACGTTTTAGCATGCCTATTATTCCTTCAATTGTTTCAGCTTTCTGTCGAGACCATAAACAAGGTACTCGATTTTTTTAAATGCTTATTGATTCCTTGGATATGTACCTTTTAAACAGTTTAAACTTGTCGATGGTCACCATCGTTTTAAGTGTGCTTTATTTGATGAAAATCGAAGATTATAAGTAGATATTATTGCAAAAATAAATTTGATATAGAACGGGTTTTGTATTGAATTATCTAATATTACAATACGAAATATTGCGCAAAACTTAGAATTGTATAGAGTGAATTATCCATGGAGAAGGAAATGATCATATTCTGTCCTCCGTGGAATTATCTAAGGCGCAAGACATAGAAGGGCGCCCTCTATGTTTTCATGCACCAGCCGTCAGTGCCGTTTAAAGCAGTTAGTCCAAGTTAGTCCTTCTTGTGGCAGATGGCAACACCATCCACATTAAAATATTTTTAGGCATTATGGACTTGTATCCAGTTGCCAATAAAATACTTTTAGGAAGATTTTTAACCCGTTTAAATTAACGTGAAAATTGATGATCAGGACCAAAAAATTCGTGTAGTTTTGAAAATTAGTACATTAAGTCTTCAAGGAGCCCAGATTAATATACTAAAAGTCCCTGAAGGTGAGACCTGAGTCGGAGGTTAAGTTCCTTTTTTCAGTTTATTGCTATTGTATTATTGTATATTTAAAACTATTAATAACTAGCTGATCCACCTCGATTTCGCCCGTGGCATACCTGAACCCTGTGGCACCCCTAAGCCATTATGCGTCACTCAATTAATTTTTTGCCTTCCCGGAACCTATCCCCTTATACTTAAACTTTACGATATGGTTTTAAAGTGCAGAAAAGTGTTGTTTTTAGACTTTATCAGGCAATTTTTTAATTTTTCGAAGAATTTGCGAGAATTTTACGAGAGACGGAAAGTATGACTGTGATATTGAATGAAGAGTGTTGGCAGGAAACAAAGTGAATGGGGCCCTGCATAACTTTATGAGCAGCCAGAACGTGTCTAAAAAGGCGCGACTGGCTGTACATGGAGGAGTGCTGGTTCCAACACTTAGGTATGGTAGTGAATGTTGGGTATGGCAGAAGAAGCACGAAAGTAAGATTAATGCTGCGGAAATGAGAAGTCTGAGAAGTATAGCGGGAGTGACTTTGGTAGATAAAGTGAGGAACAGTGTGATAAGGGAAGGGTTGTGGTGGTTGGGTTGTGGTGTGGTAGAAGATGTAGTGACAAAGATAGAGAAAGGGATGCTTAGATGGTTCGGACACGTAGAAAGGATGAGTGAAAGTAGGTTGACGAAACAGATTTATGAGGCGAGAGTGAATGGGCGAGTCAGTAAGGGGCGACCTAGGCGAACGTTCTTCGATCAAATCGAAGACGTCTTATGTAAAAGCCAGCTCAAAAGTACCCAGAACCGACGGGCTTGTATGAAAACGCTTATGAAAGTAGGAGAAGCAAAAAAGGTGTGTCAGGACCGTAGCAAGTGGAAAGAAGTGGTCTCTGCCTACCCCGATGGGAAAAAGGCGTGACCTTATGTATGTATCTGTGTTCAGCTGTTCTCAAGATTTGCGCTTAGCAACACATTCAACGATTCATTTTTATAAAAGATAGCGCTTTAGTTACTTCTACATTACTTATTTACATTAAATTTCCAATAAATTGTGCCTAGAAATATACAATTATAGGATCAAGACTTTAATTAACATAAGAGGTCAAATGTAATAAAGCTTATTAATTTGCGATAAAATTAACTCGGCTTGACCACATTGAAATCGGTGCTTGCTGCAATTGCTTTTTTTACAGAAAAGGTTAGGTATTCGTCAGGTCAGCGAGCACCCGGTATAGTTTGAGAACTTGTTGAGATTTCTGGGTAATCCCTTTTTAGCAGATTTTTCAATTTGAAGTGCACGAAATTGGGGGGTGTTTGTGTTTTTTTTTAAACTAAGGTGGCAGATAAGCACACGGCCTAACCTAATGGAAAGTGGTTGCCTATGGGCGTGTGCAACATCAGGGGAGTCACACTCGTATTCCCGACTCTGTTTCTGTGACGTCAGTGTAGAAGACAAAGCAGGAATGAATAGACCCCTTCTAACCACACTTGTTCGATTAAATAGCTACAGCTTGATAAGGACTTGGATCTTTCGTAGCCAACTAGCTTAATCAGCCGTTCAAAATGACTTGTTTCTGCATGGTTATAAAATAACCACGCAGGCTCCTACTAGCCATCTAACCTAACCTATCCAAGTCGGATTGTGCCTCTTTTCTCAATAAACTTATTACTACCCCATCGTAACATTCGTTACTAACACTACGACTGAAATCAATCAGGCCGTTTGAACGGCGCCGCTTAGTTACAGGCTAGGCGGTTAATAGAACGGCTGATTAAGCTAGTTGGCCGCACCATCGCTGTGAGCAAAGCTCTGAGCGAGAGAAATTCTACTCTACACCTTGAGGGCCCGCCTCGACGCCTTCTATACTGAACTCCTTGCCAGTGTAAGCAGCCCTGAGTCCACGCATGCATCACAGTGATGGTACACAAACGTTGGCTCCTTCCGGATCCGAAGAGGTGGTTCCCGAAACTCCTTCTCCAGGAGATCCCCTTTCTAGCAAGTCCTCCATGTTGGGTATTACTGCCTATAACATGTCGTGCCCTGCGCTCGACGCCCAAGTCGTTTTATTCCAACATGCAGTCTTGGTGGAGCTGGAACTTCACGGCCTCGATTTCTCGAGGCTCACTTTCCCATCTCTACCCCGCGCCACCTTTCACCACTAATATTTATACCAACATCAGCAATTTGTGGTCCAGACTTTAGAGTTGCACCCCGAAGTCCTATCCTAGCTAAAAAAATCTCATTTGCAGTGTGATGCTAATAGGAATGTGTTTCATTTTGACGCTGGATTCCTTGGGTGGCTCGTATTGAATTTGAGTTTGCCGCCACCTGATGCTGCCGCCCGAGACTGGGGCCCCGGCTTGCCCAATAGATCCGCCCCTGAGGATATAGACCAAAAGTTACGCTCCACAACTTGGGCAACCGCGGTCATGGCCTTCATCCACATAAAACGTGACGGTGGCACTTTGAGCTCATTGCGAAGCACCCAGTCGTATCCGATGTTCCACAGAAATGATCCCAAAAATACCGCATGATATTTCATGCCGACCTAGGGTGCTTGTGGGGTCCACTAAGATCTGCTGGACAAACTTACTTGCAAGCCGGTGCACCTGTTGAATAACGACGAGGCTCCGGTGCTGGCTTTTCTTTTGGGTTTAGGGGGTCGGATAGCAGTTACCTCCAGAAAGGCCAAAAAAAAAATCCCGCCAAATCTACAAAACAATGACAGCTTTGAATCAAGAGTTAGGGCCCCGTCGCAAAACGACGCGCAGGAGGGTCGTGTGCGCCTCTTGTGACAAGTGGGCGAGGGTACCGTGCCTGTGACGGGCACGGCTAAAGGAGATAGGCCGAATCGTGATTCTATGAAGAGGTTGAGCGCACGGACCTGGTTAAGTTCCTGGGATCTGTACTTCACGAGGCTGGTGACATCGACTACAACATCCAAGGCACACATTGCCGCCGTGTGGGCAAGTGGCGCGAACTGACTGGCGTCATATGTGACCCTAAAATGGCAGTCAGGTTGAAGGGGGAGGTCTATAAAACGTTTATCAGGCATGTATTATTCCTATGCACGACTGTGAGACATGACTGCCGCGGGTTTTGATCACAATTGGTTCAGTAGAACCAGAGATACCTACGGAAGATTTGATTTTTTGAACACGTGCAATATTCACGCAGGCGAAGGCATGGGCATCAGCAGGTTAGATATTAGGAATAATACACTTGTGGACACATCTATTGGCCCACCTTAGAGTTTAGGTTTCGATGGCCCCTACCTAAATATGATTGCAAGATTAAACAAAAACTATTGATGCAGTTTTAAACCTAATACATTTTACATTTTACCATCTTTTTCGATGGTATCGTTTTAAATTTGAATTCAGAATACCACAGGACATGGAGCTATGCCTAACAAGTCGCGTATGCGCCTTGATGAGTGCAGTTGATTTTTGAATAAAAAACATGTTTTATCAAAATAAAGGTTTAATTATCAAATAAAGGTTTAGGTAATTTAATAACGCGTGTTGCCTCCATGGACATCTATGACAGCTCTCATACGATTAGGCATAGAGTTTATCAACCGTTCTATGAAATTTTGAGGGATCATCCCCCATTCCTCTTCTATGGCAGTTTTCAACTCCGGCATCGTCTGGGCAACTGGCTGACGAGCCCTAACACGTCTTTTTAGCTCGTCCCACATGTGCTCAATCGGGTTCATATCTGGGCTTCTGGCTGGCCAGTCCATAACTGTGATGTTCCTATCCCGAAGATATTCCCTGACGATGCCGGCCGGATGGGCTCTTGCATTATCATGCATAAACACACATGCCCACATAGTCCACGTATGGCATCACGTGAGGTTCTAAGCACTCGCGAATGTACCTTTCAGCATTTAATGTTGGCAACCGTAGTCCCGTAACAACCTCAAGTTGAGTTTTGCCGCTCGCGGATATACCGCCCCAGATAGTCCATGAGCCACCGCCATAAGCAACCCTCTCTTAAAAGCAGCATTGTGCAAAACGCTCTCCCTTACGTCGGTAGACCATCTTCCTTCCATCATTGCCATGTAACGCAATTTTAGACTCATCAGAAAAGAGTACACGGCTCCAAAGCTGCTGAGTCCAATTTAAATGAGTGCGCGCGAAAAGAAGACGCACTGTTCGGTGGGTTCGCGTTAGTTTGGGGCCATTAGCTGGTTTGTGTGGTACCATATCGCGTTCTTCTAACTTTCTCCGAACAGTTCGAGCGCTCACAGATACTCCGTGGAAGTCGCGAAGTTTGTTTTTTATCTCAATGGAGGTAAAGTGACGATTTCTCATGCTGGTCGTCACGATGAATCGATCCTGCCTTTCAGTTGTGACCCGAGATCGTGGCCTTCCTTGGCGACGAACAAAGTCGGCAGTCTCTAAGTACCTCCGATAAACATTTCGGACCGCAGATCGACTTAAATTAAGTTGAGCACTCACATTTCTTTGGCTGTATCCGGCCTGGATAAGTGCCACAGCTTGGGTGGCGACTTCAGGCGAAGTATCCATAGATTATTGATAGAACCTCACCTTAATGCTAAGAATAAGTAATGTTTGTTGCAAAACCAAAGGGAAAATCATACTTTCGAGAATTAAATCCAAGTAAACGAATAAACTCAAGTTTTCTTAGTGTTCGATTGTTTAATATCAACGAACAGGCTCCAAATTGTCTTTTGTTTTTTTAAATTCTGTGTTCGAAATTCAAAATAAAACTATTGAATAAAATTATGAACGTGCCTGGTTCAAATAACTGCATAAAAACTTTTTGCTCGACCTAATATAAATTTTTAGCTAGGACTAAACGAAACTTAAAATGCAAGGTGTGTGTCCACAAGTGTATATTTCTGGCTTGTTTATTCAACTTGAGCCGTTCGGATCTTGGTTAGCAAGAACGGTACATTAAGCTCTGCAGCTACATGGATGTCTTGAGAATTTCAATATATACCTATTATTATGCATTAGGTACCATTGTCAATGAAAGCGCGGTCACCTAAGTAGGTACTTTTATAACTCATCGATTTAGCAGGTAGAAGGTCTAAAGGTAGCTACCAAAGTTACCTCTGCCGCATGTGATATGTGTTACATTGTCTCAGCACTGTCTGCTGTAAAGGAATCTGAATCTTTTGATGTGATGCTCAGCTACAACTGTGGGTAAGTAGGTACCTGTTAGAAGGAGTGCTTGGTCCGGTACGTGGTCACAGTAATAAGAGTTAGTATCTATATTATCTATAACTCTGGGTAAGGAATACCTACGGCAACACTTCTAGCTACCTGTTATATAGGGGTACCTACGTTACTAAATTTTACCCACCAACAAGCAGGCCAAACTAAATAAAACAGCTAAAAAAGTAATTCAAAATAAATGTTTATTTGTCAATAAATTTTAACCAATCTTAATTTCAACATTACATAAATATATTTTGCTTTGATTACTTCAATATTCTAAACGATACAATCTTTGGGTATTTTGTAACTAAGTTTTAAATCTGCTAAAACCTTATGAATAGACGCGAGAAAGAAATTTCTGGCTATGCTACTACGAGCTCCGTAAGACAGAGAAATGCTTGCCAGAACCTTAGATAGAATGCTCGCCTGAACGCTCTTTGCTATTAGTTCGTTAATTGACAGGAATAATGATTGCTGAATTAACATCTCACATGTCGACAATCTCGTGGGTCATGTCCAAGTTGTCAAAATTTTCCAGCATACACGAGATTTTCGTCATGAGGACAATAAATCAATGATCGGCTTTCGGATCGGTCTCTTATCACAATGTCAGGCTTGTTGGCTCCAAGTGATGACAGATCGATCCCAGTACAATGTGACATGACCATTTTCCAGATCGGACTCAGGTATCTATTTCTATTTTTACATTCCATTGGCACCTTAATTTCTACAAGGTTGTATTTCAGAGTAAGTCGCTGATGGATTATCCTGGCTAATTGTAAAGACGCAAACAACCGGAAGAAATATGCCTTAAAGATTCACCAGGAATCTTCATAATATATGTCTATTTACCGGTACCGCTACGTAAGTAGTTAACGGTTCGTAGCACTAAGTATTGTTGAGATCTAATTAACGGCGGTCTGTACCACGACCATGTTTACTAGTAAATAAAAATATATAAAAATAGACTATAACTTTGAGCTATTCACTATTCAGGTTGGCTCTGACCTCTGACTATTAATACAGTGTCAATTTGTCTCATGGAACTAGTAAATATATCTACCTAATAGACTAAATAAACAGTGTGTCCATAATATAATTTTAGTTATATTTTGTTTAAATTATATTAAAAACAATAGGTACTTATCTTAAATTATAATGCAAAAGTTTGTGTAAGTACTTACTTATTTATTTAAACTAGCAACATTTTAGCTATAGAAATAATTTAATACTAATCACCTGCCATAATTACGTCACAACTTGATACAATAACATTACAGCCTCTCTAGACAAGTGGCAATTCGCTAACCGGCGTTTGATGGAATAGAATGACGAATGTATGGGATTTGACATATTTGACTTGCGTTTACGACTGTCATATAATTATGTCAAATCCCATATTTTCGTCATTCAATTCCATCAAACGCCAGCTAGCGAATTGCCACTTGTCTAGAGGGGCTGGTACAGTTAACGATAGAAGTAGTTTAATAATTTCTAACTTATTGATTATAGTAGATTATATAAACCTTACATAAAATAATAAATTAAGAAAACATATAAATTTTCTCTTTATAAAAGTACTAAATATATATCTATATTTAAAAAAAGATTTATAGGGACTCAAATATCTAAGTTTTAATCAATTATTATCGTTGACTGTACACATTAATTGGGGGATTTACATCTATTTTAACCCTTTTCAAGTGGTTTCTCCATGCAACACCCAACGAAATAGTAGGAGTATAATACAAGCTACTGTTATAACGAACATCAACACTTGAAGGCCTGTCTCCGTTCGACGATCCCGGTGACTGGACCGCACTGTTACAACTAATGCACTCTGTAATAAAAATGGCACATTGTCTCTACTGTTGTCTTAAGGCCCACACATCAAAGCAGTAAAGACGCAGCAAATACATTTACGCGGCAAATTAATTTAAGAATCCGCCCTATAGAATACTGCGGCCATAATAACCTCGTTTGGTATTCCCGGCGGTGAGTAGTATAGCCAGAGCTTGCTGGAGAGGTTTTCTGATGTCAGTGGAAGACCAAAGGCTTCTTCTGTACTTTGTTTTCTGCACTGACGACACAGAAACTCTGTTCTTACAGGGCTGGCAGCACGAGTTTGACTCCCCTGGTGTTGCACAAGTCCATAGGCCACGGGAACCACTTTCCATCAGGTGGACCTTGTGCTTGTATGCCAACCTAACTTGTCAAACGGGGCCAAAACAAAAAGAATGACAAATTTTTGTGTTTTGGCCCACCTTATTAATAGAAAAACTAATTGGCCGTTGCTAAACTTTTATGTGAAGAAGAAAGTTCATTTTTTTTGCGTATTTGGACTTCACCTAGGCTTACCATGAGGCGGGTGTACCCACACCAGTATAATCTTAAAAGAGCAGAGATGTATAGATTTAGACCTACGATCCGTACGGTCCCAGGTAAGAGGAGGCTCTTTTCTTTTTGGGAATTGATTCTTTTTGTCTGCATTGTTTAGACGTACTGAAAGGCAGACAGCAGACATTACGAAATGCTTAATATAAATTCACCTCGCCTGATGGTAAACGGAAGGTGAAAATAATTCTAAAGAAGGAAGGAATGTATTAAAAAAAAATAAGTACCCATCCTCCACGACCCGTTACCCAGTTGCCAGTATCTTCGTGTAGGAGATCGGCTATGGCGGCAGCAGGCGCCACTATTAGCTCAATGGCTGGTTCGTCCTCTGCCGCTTCAGCAGCCTCCCTCGCAAGAGCTCCACAAATGCAGTATACTGCCGCGATCTGAAAATCCAGTACAGTATTTTGTTCAGGGCCTTTTTTACCTATGTTAGGTGTGGGTGGCACCCTGACACAGGGTATAAAAAGGGCACCAGCGAATGGAATACAATTTAACAGTACAGTAATATTCGGCGTCGAGATTTAAAAACACTCTTACTGAATACCATAACAGTACCTACTCTACTAATTGGCTAGCTTCCGTTTTCATATAGCGTTCTTTCTATTGTACACAGATAATCACTACATACCTAAGTATAAAACAAAGTCGCTTTGTCTGTCCCTAATATATCCCTTTGTATGCTTAAAACTTTAAAACTACGCAACGAATTTTGATGCGGCTTTTTTAAATAGATAGAGTGATTCAAGAGGGAGGTTTATATGTATAATGCATGTTTAATATAGTAGAGGGTGCAGCGGGAACGGGATCTGACGCCACGCGGGCGGAAAAATACCGTTAAAAGCTAGTATAAATGATATAATTCTTACATTGTACACTAGCCGGCCCGGCTTCGCACGGGTGGTAAAACGTTACCGTGGAAATCCAATATAGCCTATGTTACTCAGGGTAAATGTAGCTTTCCAATGGTGAAAGAATTTAAGAAATCGGCACAGTAGTTTTTGAGTTTATTCTTTACAAACATACAAAATTACACATCTTAACTCTTTATAATAGTAGTGTAGATCAGATAGTGTAGATGTAAATTAGACTGATGGTTACCTGCAGGATACCTTTATAGAGCAGTAAAATAAGATAAGTATTAAAACTTGGTTCTGTTAAACTATATACTACACAACTAGGTACCTCCATCAAGTATATATGTAGAAATGTGATGTGCGTTAGAAAGACCGTAATACAAAACAGAAGTACTTGACTCGACTCGACCTCTCACTCTCCTTCCCAACGCACTGTGTCAACTGTGTGGGATTTCATCATAGCTGCTAACATCTTCTTATATTATGTTCCATGTTTTTATACCAATTACAGCGTTTTCACATTCATTCGATATCCGATATCGGTGTCGGACGCCGATAGCCGACACCTTGTGCTGTTTTCACATTTATCCGATGATATCGGACCGAAACGGCCATTAGATCGAAAGCACAGACTTGTTAGGGATGCTACGGATGAAAAAAAAAAGAAAAAAATGCGAGCAATTTTCGACCTTATTAACATGACATGGTATCGAGATTTTTTCTTATATTCGTGATCAATTAACGCGAAAACACACGTAACTAAGAAAATGTCATTAAGGTCGAAAATTGCTGGCAGTCGCTGTTTTAGTCTCTTTGTGATCCGATATCGGGGCAACACAGTGGTGTTGGCTCCGTTAACCGATATCGGGCCGGACAATGTGAATTCACATCTCATACATTCAACTTCCTTCGATATTGGATTTCGGGTATCGGATATCGGTTATCGGACAATGTGAAAACGCTCTTAGATGACAAATAAGCACATGACTTACCATTCAGTAAAAATATATGATATTACGAAACAACTGTTCAAATATAATATTTAATTTAGGAAATATAGATTAATTAGGTATTTAATCGGGAAGCCGGATACTACTGTTGGTTATAAGTAATTGAATTTCTAGATTAAATTGTGTGCCTTAATTGTTAGTCTGTTAGTTACGAGTTAATAACTCAAAGCGTTTCAATTAATAAGTAAATGTTAGAGATAGACTTTGTTGTTTGTTTATTTTGTGTGAAAATGTCAGTTGCCTCAACTTGCCTACAGAAGTTGTGGTTGGGCAGTTGGGCGTTGGGCAGTTTTAATAAAAAGAATTGGGTGAACTAAAATCATGGACTAAAGTCTGGGGAAACTAAAGTCAGTGTCCCACACGCAGGTTCTATCCGTCTACAAAGGTAAACGTTACGATATCATTTCGAATTTTCTATGTCATTTTGAGGAGTATCCTGGTGTCCAAACAGTATTTTTAAAATCGGTTCATACACGACGGAAATATTAGAGAACATTAAAAAAATAAAAATACTATCAAATACCATCAATCATCAATTCCGATAAATTGAGAACCTTCTTTCTTTTGGAAGTCGATTAAAAACCAAGTTATACCATATTTAAGCGACCCTAAACTCCTAAGATCTCACTCTAACTCGTTTACGATTTTCAGAATCTTCCCTTTACTTGCGCTATATAAGACCTTGCATCTTTCAAAATTTCATGATTCTAGGTCAACGGGAACTATTTAGCATAAAATCAAATTTCTAACTTAACGTAATCAATAGTAAATTATAGTACAGGTATGTAAAGTTGGTGATCACCGCTGCGGCGATATTAAGACCCGAGCCGCCAAGCGAGGGTCTAAAGAGAACCGGAGACGGTGATCAGCAATACACACGTGTATCGTACGTCGTTTTTAATACTAAAATAGATATTTACCCTTGCAGTTTTCACATAGTAAACATTCCATAACGTTAAGGACTTTACATCAATTACATCATATTTCCGACGTTGTAAAGTATATGTGTATATATCGGCCGGTGTACTAGGTA
The DNA here is from genome assembly GCA_949126895.1 of Eilema caniola. Taxonomy (NCBI): domain Eukaryota; kingdom Metazoa; phylum Arthropoda; class Insecta; order Lepidoptera; family Erebidae; genus Eilema; species Eilema caniola. The sequence continues at coordinate 15,675,270 of OX421464.1, read as the reverse complement.
CCTAAAGCGTTTTCTTCATAACGAGTACTTGTAGACATTTTAATTAATAAATAACTATAACTGGCCACAGACTAAAAGAATGAGGTTTGTTTGCTTATCCGTGTACAAAATGGTGAATTTACTAAGAGTTTTAAACAGAGAATGTAGAAAACAAAAGTTATATTTGAGTAAAAGTTTTGTTTATTATACACGTACAAGATGAAATTTTCTATATAAATACGAAGTTGCATGAAATGAACAAGCAATAGGTTAGTATATTAACTTATTTATTTTATTGAACACGATCTTTTTGTATCCAATATTTTTTAAGAATAATGCTACTCAACCAATATAATAAAGTAATTAGCCCACTAGTGATTTAATAAAAATCTAAGAACCACAGTTTGATTATAGGTATCGTTATGTTACAATTGCGGTGAGATAAGGCCATTTTATGAGCAAATGAATTGAAAAGTATATTGCCCGTTACGTAGCACAAGTACTATTCAGTTTGGGACCTTTGACCCTAATAAAAAAATCCAGGTGTTGGATTGCTGAGGACTCTTTATATTTCATTTATGATGTTGTTTTGAAAATCTACCAATTTTCAGCTGCGTGCGAATTACTATTTCCCTCCGTTCTATAATTTGGTTAATTTTGACTGGAATAGTTTATTTAGTGGTAGAAAAGTAATAATTTAAATGTAGTAGTTTACATTGCGCTACAGAAGTTAAATTTGTAAGTTTAAATTTTCCCTTTAACGACGAAATGATTCATTCATTATTCACGAAGCGTAGGCACCAGAACGATTAGATATTATTGTAAAAGTACCTAATTGTTTATGTGTCAGGAGAAAATTTATTCTAATCAAAGCGCGCCGCACCGCTGCCGCTGCCTCGCATTATGCTTTACGTAATTAATTACATAGCTTGTTTGGCGCTGACTTAAAATTATTTAGCTATTCTTACATTAGTTTAAGAACTTAGTTATTTAGGTAGGCCGCCGGAGCCCCGCAGCGCTGGAGCTGTGACAGAGACGATGTTTGCTACATGCTACATACCACAGTATGCTATACGCGGGGTTTATGCTTGCTTGTTTGATTGTTTGTTAACTGACTTTATTATGTCAAATGAACATTTTTAAAATAAAAATTTAACAATTGAAATATTTTGTATTGATACATTTTCAATACCTTCATTTATCAAATGATTATTTTTGAAGTAATATGTTTGCAAAACGAAAGTTTGTCAAACGATTAGTTTTTCAAACGTTGTTTGTAAAATGATCGTTTGTCATACGTTTTTTGTCAAACAATAGTGAACCTTCAACCATTGGGTTTTGTAATAACTATAGATTAGAAGTGAAATAAAAAAATGATATTTTTTACCTTAGACCACGTGATTTTGTCTCTAATGATACGGCGTGCTAAAGCGAGGGTCAACTCTGTAATGGCAGTATCTGACCTCAGCGTTGTAGAGGGAGCTCGTGTAGCCTGCCGTGCTATATGCCTGAAAGCCTCAGGTCTTCTCCTTTCTAGAGTTGCACACACAGCTCGTAATGCCGCTAGTATCCCATCCTCTGTATTATTCATAGCCTCTTCCCCACATTCAGTTTCCACCATTCGTTGTAGTCTTCTCAACACTATTTGCTGTAAAAAATACCACTATATTAAGAGATATCAAAATTTCGATGAACTCTGTACCCCTATGGCGTAGCTGTAAACCGTTCGACTGCAAAGTCTGTGGTTACGGATACGGCGATTCCCGTTCTAGGCAAATATTAGTATATATGAATGAATTATGAATATGAATATTATGTATTTATGAAAATAAATGTACTTATTTAAGTTTTTTTTATTAAAATTTTAACATTTTTCATGTTGAATATTCAAATCGATTTAAATTTGAAAAAGTTGAATTCGTATAGGCGGGAATCGAACCCGCGATCTTTGCCTTACAGTGCGCGATCTAATTGCCTTCGCCTCAAGACAGATATAGACAGAGAAATTTGAATTGGCTACGGTGAGGGTCTGTTAGCTTAGTGGTTAAAGCATTGCCCCTGTGTTCGATTCCCGCCTAGACCAACACAACATTTTCAAATTTAAATCGATGTATTTAAGTATGTTTATCTGTATTCTAAGCCGCTAGTTGAAGTTAGACAGAACTGTGTGTATTATGTAGAATATATTTTGCAGGATAATGAAATCAGAAACAGACTAAACAGAAGTTCTACCTTTTTTTCACAAAAAGAAGATCTTCTTATTTGTGTTTTGATGTATTGTAGGCAGAGGGCGCGTCCTTGTCGGACTATCTGTGGCTTGACTTGTGTATCAGAATTAAGATACCACCCGAATGTGGCTGACAGGCGACGGGAAACGACCGAGGCAGCGGCACTGGACACCATGGTACTAAACCGTCGCTTTGTACGGTCTAAGGGTGACAGAGACCTCGTTGGTGACACCCGAAGATCTGTTGATGAATAAAAAAATATATTTGTTTTGATTACTTAAGGTGATGACACACTGGTAGGAAGTTAGATACTAGAAATAATATGCTATTATTGCCTAAGTATATGCTTAGTTAAACTGCGATTTTCGTAAGTGAACATGGTTAGGATTTGCAGGAGCACAAAAAAAGAACATCTTTGCCCTGGTTGCTTTCGAGTCTTTCATGTTGTGTTTGTTTCTCCTTTTGGCTTATTCAGCTTATACAGTCGTTACAGGAGTGACATCCCAAAGGGTTTGGGGTTTGAAGAAGTTGGTACACCCACACCAACCCCACCTATATACCCTATACCATCACGATAATAACAATAATTTTATGAAATAGCTTTTTGTCTTACTTCGTAGGCTATTGAACCCATCCGGCAGAGCGCTGAGCGGTGTGCTAAGCTTCCTGCGCATGCGCAGGTTCGGCAGGAACTCGTCATCTTCTTCGCCATCGGGTGGAGTGACTCGTATGCTGATATTCCTGGCAATTGGCCCTCGGGCTTGAGCAAGTTGCCATCGCGTATCGATTAGCGGCCCTATCTGAAAATTTTCCATCGTTGAATAAATATTTTTATCTACTCTGATACTATAATACAAAGATTATAAAATTGAAATCAAAACTCTTAAGACAAACATTACGCACAGGCCAAAAAAAAGTTTTATTACGATACAGGTCTTGTATGGACACCTATATCATAAAATAACTTTTTAATCATAACGATACACCTATACAACCTCCATCTGGACTGAACCTCTACTTTAAAAAAAGAATCCGCTGATTCTGGAAAAAAAAAGAAACACGCATGCGCAATCGAGTGAGTTTGCGCCTTGGCGCGAACATTTTTTTTTTTGTTCTATACATTTAAATTAAACAAAGTTTGGTTTGGTTTGTAAAATAAATTAGTTTATGTATTATAGTATGAAAGTAGATAAAGTAGTGTATGACACTGTACATAACTTGGTCTTATAACACTCGTGTGATAATATAAAAAAACTCGCCTACGGCTCGTTTTTTTAAAACACACTCGTGTTATAAGAACCCTTATTATGCAACAGTATCATAAACTACTATTTGCATACGATTAGGTATATCTTACTAATATTATAAACGTGAAAGTTTGTAAGTATGGATGGCCCGAGGAGGGCCAGACCGAGAGGGATGGCCCTGGGTCAGCCGGGGTGCGAGGGATATGTCGCATGCAATGACAACCTCACCTTCGGCCTAGCACTACGACCCAGAGACGGCGTGCGGTTTAGTCGGTTCGAGTCCGACATAACCTCCCCCTCCGGCTCCGGAGGGGTAGGTATAAGTGGGGATTTCCCGCACGTAAAAAAAAAGTATGGATGGATGGATGGATGTTTGTTACTTTTTTAAGTTAAAACTACTGATTTTAAAGAACCTTATGTAACAATAATGTAGCTTATACATCAGAATAACACATAGGCTATATTTATAACTATAACCCGTAGTATAGCGATGACCGACATCCACGCGGGTGGAGCTGCGGGCAATAGTTACTTTGTATAAATTAGAGATAAAAAATATTTGGAAGAAAAAGAAAGCAAATTGTTTGCATTAAATTTTTAAGCATTTTTTCATGTTAAATATTCAAATCGAATTAAAGAGAAAAAATGTAATCGGGCGAGGACTGGTAGCTTAGTGGTCAAAGCATTGATCGCCCTGTAAGGCAAAGATCGCGGGTTCAAACCCCGCCTAGACCGATTAATTTTTTTCTCTTTAATTAAATTTTTAAGCAAATTGTGTTTATCTTTATTACCTAGGTATGTGTATCTGTAGCGAAGGGCGAAAGTTTTCAAAAGGGAAGCCAGTGGATAAGAATTTTAGCTCAATTTTGTTTGTCATGCTGAGTTATGCAACATGTGACTCATTGGGAAGCCGGCAGGAATCGATTTATAGCGACCTCTCGCCACTGATGTGTATGTCGCCGCCAACTAGCTAAATCAGCCGTTCAATTAACTGCCTAGGCAGTTACTAAACACCGCCATTCAATTAACGGCCTGAATGATGTTCGGCCATTTAATTAAACGGTTAGGCTAATAGCTTGGATCGATGACGTTTAACTACTTGCCTAGCCATTTAATTAAACAGTTAGAAAAAGGACTTATTTCTGCATGGATATAAAAAAAAAACAACTACTAACCTAACCTAACCAAATCGGATTGTGCAGCTATGACAATAAACCTATCACTCATTTTCTGTGAAAACACCTCTGTCTACCCCCTCGAGGATTTACAGGTGTAAGTATATGTATGTATGTTTGTAATTTTATATCTTACTAGCTGTTGCCCGCGGCTCCGCCCGCGTGGATGTCGGTTATCGCTTAGTGTTGATCCGACGCTATTCGGCTTTAAATTTCTACTTAACTTTGTCCCCGACTATGTACTCACCTCTGTTCTCGACTTTTTACTCGCCTCTATATTCGACTCTCTACTCGACTTTCTACTCGCCTCTATACTTGAATTTATACTCGACTCTCTACTGACTTCTCTGTTCCTCGCTCTAGTCGACCTTGTATTCTTCTCTATACTCGCCTTTCCATTGGCCTCTCTAGTCGCATATCTACTCGCCCCTGTAGTCGACTCTACTCGACTTTCGATCTTTACACGCCTATCCACTCGTCCCTATAACAATTTCTAGTCGCCTCTCCACTCGCTTCTATATTTGGTTCGCTACTCGACTATGTCCGTTTCGAAGCTCTAATTCACTTTTGTACCAAATTTCATGAGGAAAAAAAATTCTTACAAGAAATTCTTACTATTTATGCCATATTCACCCACTTTTATGTGCTAATGAAAAATAAGAAACTTTAATCCCATAGCCCTATTCCCCTTCCCCCCTCCCCCTCCCCCTACTATCCCTTTTTTCGCGATAAGGGGTAGCATATGTCCATTTCCAACCTCTAATCCATCTGTATACCAATTTCATCAAGATATCTTCAAAATTGTCAAACTTACATACCCTTGCCCTATTCCACCCCTTCAACTCCCTTTTTCGCAATAAAAGGTAGCCTATGTCCATTTTCGAGCTCTAATCCATCTCTGTACCAAATTTCACCAGGATATCTTCAAAAAAGACAAACTTTTATACTAACCATGTAGTCCTTATCCCCCCCCCCCCCCTTTACCACATTATTCGCGATAAAAGTTAGCATATGTCCGTTACCAAGCTCTAATTAATCCCTGTACCAAATTGCATCAGGATATCTTCAAAAAAGACAAACTTTCATCCCATAGCAATATTCTCCCCCTCCTTCTACCCTTTTTTGCGATAAAAGGTAGCCTATGTCCGTTCTCAAGCTCTAAACTATCTCTGCACCAATTTTCATCAGGAAATCTTCAAAAATAACAAACTTTCATCCCAAAGCCCTAGCCGCCCCACTTATACCCTCCTTTTCGCGATAAAAGGTAGCTTATGGCCGTTCCCAAGCTCTGAACTATCTCTCTACCAAATTTCATCAGGAAATCTTCAAAAATGACAAACTTTCATCCCAAGGCCCTAGACCCCCCTTTCTATTTACCTTTTTGCGATAAAATGTAGTCTATGTCCGTTCCTAAGCTCTAAACTATCTCTGTACTAAATTTCATCAGGAAATCTTCTAAAACGATAAACTTTTATCCCAAGGCCCTGATCCCCCCCTTCGTCCCCCCTTTTCGCGATAAAAGGTAGCCTATATCCATTTCCAGGTTGTAAACTATCTCTGTACCAAATTTCATCATGAAATCTTCAAAAAAGACAAACTTTTATCCTAAGGCCCTAGTCCCCCCCCCCCCCCCCTTCTACCCCCTTTTCGTGATAAAAGGTAGCCTATATCCGTTTCCAGGCTCTAAACTATCTCTGTACCAAATTCCATCATGAAATCTTCAAAAAAGACAAACTTTCATCCTAAAGCCCTAGTCCCCCCCCCCTTCTACCCCCCTTTTCGCGATAAAAGGTAGCCCATGTCCGTTCCCAAGCTCTAATCTACCTCTGTACCAAATTTCATTAAGATAGCTTCAGAAATGACAAACTTTCATAAAAACTTTCATCCCCTATTTCCCCCCCTTAAACCCCCTTTCTCGTGATAAAAGGTACCCTATGTCCGTTCTCAAGCTTTAATATACCTCTGTACCAAATTTCATCAAGATCGGTTCAGTGGTTTAGGCGTGAAAGCGTAACATACAGACAGACAGACAGACAGACAGACAGACAGACAGACAGACAGACAGAGTTACTTTCGCATTTATAATATTAGTATGGACTAGTCCCCCCCCCCCCCTTCTACCCCCTTTTCGTGATAAAAGGTAGCCTATATCCGTTTCCAGGCTCTAAACTATCTCTGTACCAAATTCCATCATGAAATCTTCAAAAAAGACAAACTTTCATCCTAAAGCCCTAGTCCCCCCCCCTTCTACCCCCCTTTTCGCGATAAAAGGTAGCCCATGTCCGTTCCCAAGCTCTAATCTACCTCTGTACCAAATTTCATTAAGATAGCTTCAGAAATGACAAACTTTCATAAAAACTTTCATCCCCTATTTCCCCCCCTTAAACCCCCTTTCTCGTGATAAAAGGTACCCTATGTCCGTTCTCAAGCTTTAATATACCTCTGTACCAAATTTCATCAAGATCGGTTCAGTGGTTTAGGCGTGAAAGCGTAACATACAGACAGACAGACAGACAGACAGACAGACAGACAGACAGACAGACAGACAGACAGACAGAGTTACTTTCGCATTTATAATATTAGTATGGATTTCGAGGTAATCTTACGATTGGCCTAAGCATTAGCCAGCCAGGTTGTTGAATGATGTAATAAACGAGACGGCTGAATATCATTCAGGCCGTTAATTGAATGGCAGTTAACTGCCTAGGCTCTTTACTAAACGGCGCTGTTTAATTAGCGCCTGAATGATGTTCAGCCAATTGATTAAACATTTTTTTTGGACGGTTATAAAAAAATAACCACGAAGGCTAATGCGAATAATAATTTGCCTTCTAACCTAACCTATCCAAGTCGGATTGTGCAGCTTTCTCAATAAACCTATCCCTAATTTTCCGTGAATACACCTGTGCCTTCCCTCTCGGGGATTTACAGGCGTGGGTATATGTATATGTGTGTAATTTTCGGTCTTAATTCTGGGTAGTCTTCTTACAAATGGCCTAAGCATTAGCCAGCCAGGTTATTAAATTGAATGAAATTTTTGAAGCATTTCCTATCTTAATCGATCAGGTTATTAAATGTTGTAATACTTAAACGTGACGGCTTAATATCATCCCACCAAAAGCACTTTCATGTAAAAATGTTGCCAAGATGAGTTTACGCAGCTTACCCTGTGAAAAAGTTATCAGATCTCGTATAAAGCCAAGCTCTAAAGACTGCACGTTCTAAACCTAAGGTGTAGTGTAGAGATATTGAAGATTTATATCACTTGTACTTTTCCACACTTTATTTTGTTTTTATTTTAAACCTGACCGGTTTCACCTCACGGCATTATCAAAGGTTTACTAAATACAATGGTTTAAAACAATTATATTTCTAAATACTACATTTTTTATATGTGGGTAGTTTTGAAAATGTGTATACCAGGTTCAATTTTTTTCCAACATTTGGGGAAAATAATGTTTGAATTTCCTTAAAAGTTATTTTGTTTAAAAATTAATAAATACATTATAGCTACAACGCTAGTTGTATTAAAGTTTAATGTCAGATGATTAAATGTCAAAATTATAATTGAATTAAATTAGAGGAATTGTCAAATTAAAGATATCAAATTGAAATATGCTTAATGGTACTACATAATATGAATTATAATAATCTTGAAAATTTTAACTATTTAGCATCATCCAAAGCAAAGTTATGAGAGTTCAAAAAAAACGACGAAGCGTTTCTAGAAAAGGTAGGTAGTGCCCATGCGCTTCGCTTGACTTGTCTTGGCGGGGGCACTAGCGTGCCCCCAGATTCAGGCCGTTCATAGCTAACAGCCTAGGCAGTTAATTGTATGGCTGATTAAGCTAGTTGATAATAATAAGCTAGATTCTGCCAAGTCTAACCTGGCTAGAATTTTATTATACCACTTATTTAGGTGGCACATAAGCACACGGCTCGCCTTATGGAAAGTGGTTACCGTGGCCCTTGGACGTGTGCAACACCAAGGGCGTCACACTCACGCTGCCGACCTTACCTAGTATTACCTATTATTACTTGAACTCGCAATGTGCTCAAGTAGGTACTCAGTGCCTACTAAACTACGAGCCTCGAAAGATTGAACAAATATAATTTTAGTCATCTTAGGACTATAAAATAAACCTGTAGAAAATGCTTTCACAAAGTCAAAGGAACTCTCTGTGGTATATCGGTCCGCTCGATATCGCCAATGCATTCATAGTTGAGATTTATTACCTACCAGATACAGTGAACATACTTTACAGCGATTCCATCCTCTGGGAGTAAATTTGCTAAGAATGTATCTCGTTTTGTAATGTAAGTACCTAATTCAATCACAGAACGGAACACCTAGTAATAGTCAATATTTAAATGAAAGGATTTTTAGAAAGTAAATGGCAAGGATTCTATGTATAATTTTCTTATGTCGTTATTTTTAAATTAAATACCTAACGCTAAAAATCACTCGTTACAACCTACCATGTCCATATGTTATATAATAAAAAAAAAGACGGGTTGCACTCTGGGAGTGCCGGCAGAAGTGAAAACATTTTCTTTTTTTCTTTCTTCGTTATATACATAGAAAAAGATAAAAAAGAACATACCATACCATACCTATAATATAGCGCTAATCATAGAACCTATCACTTATTTTCTGCTAATTTTCTGTCAGAAGAAATTAATAAATTATGAAAAGAAAAAATAAACACAAAAAGTAATAAATTACAGAAAGAAAAAATAATCATAAAAAGTAATAAATTACAAAAAGAAAAAATAATCACAAGAAGTTTCAGAAGGCCAGGTGGTTTGAACCCGATACTATCTGAAACTATAAGGACTTACAGTCGAAGTGCTTACCGTTTAAGCTACGACGCTATCTATGGTAAATTGCAAAATAGATAGTCTTTACCTAATCTTGTATGACGTCAGTCGTCGGTTACGGTTCAAAGGTCAACTAATCCTGACGCTTCCTTAACATTTTACACCCATCCAACGCCGCTAAAGAAGTTTTCACTTCAAAAAACCGACTTCCAAAACAAATAGGTAATAAAAGTTTAAAATAACTAAATTTAAAGACAGAATTTAGAGACTTTCGATCTGTTAGAAGTCGGTGCCAACTTTGTTTACTGTAAAACTGAACTACCATTATGCAATCAAATGAAATATCGATCAATTCAATACAAAAGTTGCTGTCAAGTCAAACAGGTAAAAGATAAAGCTAAGTATGATAGGCCACCCCTACCTCATCAAGTCATCCTACCTAAATTGATAGCATTATGGCAGATCAGACACAGCCAGCAACTAAAGTTAGAGTGCAACTTTAGTTGCTGGCTGTGTCTATTAAACCATGGGCGTTTGCTCGCTCCTATCGCGATCCAGCGGTTGGGAATATAGCATTTCACATTAGACTAGGTACTAGCTGTTGCCCGCGGCTACGCCCGCGTGGATGTCGCTTATCGCGTAGTGTTCTCAAGCTCTAATTCACCTCTGTGCCGAATTTTATCGGGATATCTTCAAAAATTACGAACATTTATCCCCGATTCTTTCCCTCCCCCCTTTAACCCCTTCGATCGCGATAAAAGGGATCTTATGTCCGTTCGTAAGCTTTATCTATCCCTGTACCAAGTATCAACCCTTTGAGCGTGTAAATTTGTTGTATTCAAATAATATAATTAGTGGTGGCCAGTTAGACCGCCAACCACTAAGTCCGCGCTTGCGCGATGCACAGCGCCGTGGCTTAGCAACAGAAATAATTAAACTGTCACTTTTCTGTATATGCCGGCCGGATTTGTTGACATTTTGAGGTTTTCCCTCAATTTCTTCAAGATTCTAGCATCAGATCCGGAATTCTGGGATATGGGACCACTCTGACACTATACCCTATCAAACGCCGCAAGAATACCTAATAAAATTCCGTTCATGACTGGCTTTGATATCGCGTAACAAACATACATAAAAAAGCCAATAGCTATTGACTTGAGAACCTCCTCGTTTTTTTAAATCGGTTAAAAATGAGACAACAGAAAAATCTAGTTGAAAGATTTCTACACAAGTAAAAATTAATAGACATTTTGCATCGGATAAACGCAAGATATCCAATGGCCACGAGTTGAGTGTCATGGAGTATTTCCATGGAAAAAAAAGTACAGACCCAATTCGTCTTAATATTTTACTGCAAGAATTCTTTAAGAACTTTGACTGTGAAATAAAAGGTCTCCGATGTGAACTGAGACAACATAATTTTCTCCAAGACCTTTTCAATCTTTGTACTGCTTGCCAGAGTTAATAGGTTTTCGCTGAGCAATCTAAATCGAAAAAATCAATATCTAAGAAAGAACTTGAACCTAACTGAGCTACCCATACAGAAGATTTTACTTACCGGATGAAATAAACACGATAAAGTACGGCTGATGTTGTCATATTCAATTTAAAAAATATATTAACCTTCCAATAAAATTTATAAATTGCTTAGTGGTCTCCGAAATCCATTCCTATCCAAAGAAATTAATTATCTTATGAAATGTTGAATTACCATTAAATTGAAAAGTTTTCAATAAAATGAAATAAAATTATATTGTACAAAAGCTTGGTAAATTAACAAGAGATAAGTTTGTGTAAAGGCGCCCACTCACTAACAGTCCGCCTGCAGTTTCTGATCTGTCCGGCGGCGGCCTGCAGTCCTAAGCCGATAGCGCCCACACACTGAAACAATTTTGGCCTGCCGGCAATTCCCTGTTGTCAGTCTTGTGACCACACACTAGCAGTTGTGAGTCGTTAAGGCGTACACTCACTAACAGTCCGCCTGCAGTTTCTGATCTGTCCGGCGGCCTGCAGTCCTAAGCCGATAGCGCCCAAACACTAAAGCGATTTTGGCTTGCCGGCAGTTCCCTGTTGTCAGTTTTGCGATCACACACTAGCGGTTGTGAGTCGTCAGTTTTACGTCGTACGATCGCCTGCCGGTAATGGTCTGATATCAGTTACATAGAGACAGAACAGTGCAAGCGATTTTCGACCTTACTGACACTTTCTTAATTACATGTTTTTACGCATAAATAAATGCTGCTGATCACGAATATAAGAAAAAAAGACGGGTTGCACTCTGGGAGTGCCGGCAGAAGTGAAAACTTTTTCTTTCTTTCTTTCTTCGTTATATACAAAGAAAAATATAAAAAAACATCCCATACCATAACTATAATACAGCGCCAGTCATAGACGCTATCACTAATTTTCTGCTAATTTTCTATCAGAAGAAATAAATTACAAAAAGATAAAATAATCACAAAAGGTAATAAATTACAAAAAGAAAAAATAATCACAAAAAGTGTCAGAAGGCCAGGTTTGACCCCGGTACTATCTGAAACCGTAAGGACTTACAGTCGAAGCGTTTACCGCTATGCTGCGAAGCTATTTATCGTATATTGCAAAATGGACAGTCTATAGCTAATATTGTATGACGACAGTCGCCGGTTACGGTCCAAAGGTCAGGCGATCCTGACGCGCGAGTTTAACAATTTTTACCCATCCAACGCCGCTAAAGAAGTTTTCACTTCAAAAAAACTAGATGTGTTGTGATGTCAATAAGGTTCAAAATAGCTTGCACTACGTAATTCTTATAAGTACGTGAATGTCATTGTAAGAAATAGGTGTTAGCTATTTTGGACCATATGGACTATGTATTATGTACATAATTTGAATAAAATCTTAGTAAAAACTAGTTATATAGGCGTATGTCATAATAATGTTATTTACCTCAGACAAAGAATAATATTATTTTACTGTGTTATTCTAGGTTTATTACGAAAAAAAAAAGCTGACACGAAACGTCGCTCGGCAGGCCGCCGGCCGACGTGTGCTCGTTCGCCCTGACGGCTTAGGACTGTCCGGCTTATAACTGTCCGGAATCGTTCGGCGGCCACACACTTGTCAGTCCAAAATCGTTAAAAACGAACCTGTTAGTGTGTGGGTTAGTGCGATTAACTGACAGATTTATATCGTCCGGCCGTCGTCGTCCGGTAAACTGATAGTGAGTGGACGCGTTAAGACATTGTAGGTAGGTCTATAATGGAGAATATTTCATGTGCTGGTAGAGGCTATATTTGACGTTTATGATTAATTATACATTTAAAATATGAATTTCTTCGTTTGCATTGCTTTGGGTTCATGGTGAGATGGCTGACATTGAAGGAAAACGACTTTACGACTTTACGACTTATTATTTATTCTGAGAGACACACACACTTGAGTTACATGTTAAGGAATGAATGTCGGGCGCCGGTACCGTCCGGGGACGAGGGCGCTATCATAGACAATCATAGACAACATATGTATTTTAATAGACAAATATACAACATGCCCTTTTTTCTTTAAGAAAAAGAAATGACAATTTATTTCTTTTTTGTCAATTGACGTTGACACTGGCTTTGACATATGACATATGAATATAAACAAAAAGATAACCTTACTTTTCTAAACAAAGTCACGTTAAACAATTAACATTAAATTATTTAAAATTACTGTGATAAAAACATATATTGAAGTGTTTTCGTGCAATTAATACAATTAGAGTCTACATTTCAACATATTATTAAATTGAATTACATTCTATTAGATTACTTACAAATTATTGTCATGTCAATATTTAGTTTTGTAAAAGTGTCAATTGTGTACATTATTACAGAAATTATAAATCCAGTCTTTGTATTTTCTTAAGCAATCAACCTCTAGAGCTATATTTTATTTCAGCTGTTGCATCGTCACTAAAAGTTAATACTGTGTTACTATTGCGACTTTGTGACGGTAAAATATTACTACTTGAGCTTGCTTGAGGTAAAGTACTTGTTTCAATTGTTTCAATAGGACTTGTAAGTATGTTTTCTAAATTATCTAAATTATCAGAGGACGAGAATGATATAGGAATTGGATTCTCGCTTTCATATTCACTGTAGTCATGTAAACTTTCAGGTGAAACAATGGTATCATCCATATTTACAAATTCGGGTGACTTTTGGGACTGACTTGACTTAGGACTCTTTTGTTTTTCTGTGTGACAAGAATAGTTTGATTCAAGCGACATAAATGAATCTGAGTCATTGCTAGACTCTTGACTTTGACTTTGATACTTTGACTTTGTATCAGGACTTGACTCACATATTTGAGTATAGAAGAATGTACAATTATCATCCTCCTCTTCTACAAAATAAGACTTTTATTTGACTTATTATGTTTTTGATTAGATTGACTTGAACTTAATGACTGACTTGGACTTATCGACTGACTAGGAAAAGTTTCCTTAAAGTGAACTTTTTATCACTCTCTTGTAAGACATTATTTTGACTTGAATTTTGACTATTTGACTTATATTTCAATCGAATATGTTGGCTATTTCTACGGTAAGTAGTATTATTACAATCCTTGACAATAAATGATCTAGGATATTTTGTTTTTGATACAATAATTCCTTCAGTCCTAATTATATCTTTAGGATTTTTCTTAAAATAAATTTTGTCATTTATGCGAAATTCAGTATAACTTTTACAATTTTTATCATAATAAAATTTTGATTTTTGTAAACTAGTTTGTTTCTTTTGATAATGTTCAGAATGCTTAACAATCTTAGGTCGCAAGTTTTTAATTTGACTAGGCAGTTTAGATCTTAAAGTTCTAGACAATAACAATTGTGCAGGCGAACTTAAATTATTCCTAGGTGTATTCCTATAGTGTAATAATCCTATGTATGGATCAGTACCAGAATCATCACTTTTTCTGAAAATATTTTTTACTATTTTCACAGAGACCTCAGCTAAGCCGTTAGACCTTGGAAAATGCGGACTAGAGACAATTTGTTCAATGTCCCATTCATACAAAAAAAATTGAAAATCAATGGAGTTGTACGGTGGACCTCCATCTGAAACTAACTGCATGGGAATGCCGTGACGTGCGAAGATAGACTTTAAATGTGTTATGACATTAAATGATCGACTATCTTAATTTAAATTGGCAATTTCGATGTAATTAGAATAGTAATCTACTACAAGTAAATATTTTTACCTTTATATTCAAACAAGTCGGTAGCCAATTTTTGCCATGGATACTTTTCATGGGATAACATAGGTTGTTTTGTTTTATTTGCAGAATAAATAGCACATGACTCACACTGTCTAACTTTATTTTCTATATCCTGATTAATATTAGGCCAATAAACTACTCCTCTTGCCAAGTTTTTTGTCTTTTCAATACCTTGATGACTTTCATGTAGTATATTCAGAATTTGAAGACTGTGGAATAATAACTGAACTATTTTTGAAAATAATATCATTTATGACATGGATTTCCTCTTTGATATTCCAGTATGGTAAAAACAAAGTATCACAATGTTGTTTGCAAATAGGCCATCCATTTTTATAGTATTCAATTAATTTCTGTGAAACTAAATCCTGTTCAGTATGAGATAAAACTTTTTCAAGTTTTTCTGGAGAAATAGCTAAATTAGAGGTCAAAAATTTCACATGAATATTAATATTTGACTCTAAATCTTCTAAAGAAACTAATTCTTGGTTAAAATTATTATTATTTATTGGGGCACGTGACAAAGTATCTGAAATATACATTTCTGAACCTTTTGTGTATGTAACAATTAGGTCGTAGGCTTGCAACGTTATCATCATACGTTGTAATCTAGCTGGCACTTCGGATAAAGATTTTTTTAATAAAGTAACCAATGGTTGGTGGTCTGTTTCAACCTGAATAGCGATGGCCGTCAGAGTGATCAGAGGATATCGCACGATCTCTGTCGAGGTGGCATGTCTCCTAGCCGGGACCCCTCCATGGGACCTGGAAGCGAGAGCCCTTGCGTTGCTCTATCTGTGGCGCAAGGAGGCACTGGAACGGGGCCATAGGCCGGAGCCCCGAGAAATCAGGGCTCAGCGGTCCCAGCTCCGCCGGGAACTCATGGAGATATGGTGGGTGCGACTTGAGCATCCAAGGTGGGGGGAATCCACCATTGCGGCGGTGAGACCGATCATGAAGGAGTGGTTGGAGAGGCACCACGGTGACCTCTCCTACCGGATGTGCCAGATACTTACCGGGCACGGGTGCTTCGGTAAGTATCTATGGCGCATCCACCGGGAGACAACACCGCAGTGCCAGCACTGCGAGGATCCAGGCGAAGACACGGCGCTCCACACGTTGGTGGGGTGCCCTGCGTGGGCGAATCAACGCCGGGATCTCGTTGCGGTCCTGGGCGTGGACATTCTTTCTTTGGAGACCATGGTGAGGGCCATGGTTTCCGACGGGAGCAAATGGCACGCCGCCGCCGCTTTCTGCGAGCAGGTAATGCGCGCGAAAGAGGCGGCGGAGAGGGAGTGGGAGAGAACCCTGCCCCCTGAGTTCCGCAGTCTGCGGCGTGGACGCCGCAGACTCGTCTACGCCCGGGACTACCGACCTCCATGATCGGGGCCTGAGGACGGCAGATGGCCGACTCGCCGTCCTTACAGAAGCAGGCCGTGGCGGAGGCGTGTCGTGTGTGTCCTACACACGCTTGCCAACTCACCGACGCGGGATATAACCCGACCCCACCAGGCGAGGCCGCGGTGGCCACCTTCCTTATTAAAAATATGACCTACATAGCAAATTTCTGACATACCAAATTGACATTTTGATTTGTTGAACTTCAAATTGACTTTAGGGGCACGCTCAAATAAAGATTCTAACCTTTGATTGTGTTCCACGACAGTAGACCCAAAGACCAAAATATCATCTACAAAGATAATTACACCAGGCAAATCTCTAAACAATTGATTCATAGTCCTATGAAAAATTTCACCAGATGAGCTAATTCCGTAGGGTAATCGCAAAAATCTGTATCTTCCATAATGTGTATTGAAGGTATAGAGATCACTACTATCTTCATCTAAACAAATAGTCCAATAGCCTGAAATAGCATCTAACTTTGAGAAAATTGATGCACCCGCAACTTTAGATCTTAAATCATCAAATGTTGGATACGGGTAGTAAGGACGTCTAATAGCTGTATTTAAATTTCTAGGATCAAGACATATCCTTAATTTACCATTTTGTTTTTCTACCAAGACTATTGAGTTAACCCATTTAGTTGGTTTAACAACTTTTTCTATGACTTGTAATTTTTCCATACCCTCTAATTCCTCTTTAATAATAAATTTTACATGTACCTACATTTGGCACTAATTGTCCTGAAAAGGTGAATAGCTTATTATTTGTTATAAAAATATTAATTTTACAATGAGAACAAGACATAATTTTATTCAATGTTTTCTTACTAATAACATTTGTATCAGCACCTGTATCAATTTGACATTCAAGTTTATAATCATTACAGTAAACATTTATCAACCAATCTTTATTATTATAATTAGAATTTTGAATAGAATTTATTATAAACGGATTAGAAAATACCTGTGGTTCTGCGTCATTGCATGAAATATTGCTCACTTTATGATTGTTACTTTTTCCTGGCTGCCTGAAAAAACAAAATTTTGCAAAATGTCCTTGTTTTTTGCATATTGAGCAAATTTTTCCTTTGCTGGGCATTTGTGTCTGTGTACTTGACCACATCGAGTACAGTTTCTATTCTGTGACTTATTTCTGTTGTTGGATAAACACAACTGATCTCTTGTTCTACTATTATTTCGAGAATGACTATTATTTCTATTCTTTGAATTATTTCTTTGTCGTGACCTTGATCTTCCCCTGTAATTTTGATTTTGAGTGATTCCTTGTATAACCTCATTTTTATGTTCATGATTTAGCGTTTTAGATCTTTCTTGTGACAATTCTAAGCTTTTGGATATTTTTGTTGCCGACTCTATAGTCAAATTTCCTTTATATGAGTGTTTTTAATACCGATTACAAACATGTCTTTTATCAATGATTCTTTTAGATCTCCAAATGCACAAGATCCACTTAAATTATTTAAAATCGTTAGATATTCATCCGTAGATTCATCATTTTTCTGGTAGCGTGTAAAAAAATTATATCTCTCTACCGTCAAATTAGAGTGTGGACTAAATTTTTCATCAAATTTCTTCAGAATTGCCTCGAATTTGGTTTTAGTTCTGTCCAAATTGAAGCTATTAAAAATCTCTATGCCATCATCACCAATCGCATTTAGGAAAATCGCAGTCTTTTTATTGTCTGTAAATTTCTCAAATTCGTTCGCATCCATGAAAATTTCAAAACGTAATCTCCATTTTTTCCATTTACTAGATGGATCCTCGGTATTTTGAATCGTTAACGGTTTGAGTTGGACAAGAATTCCTTTGTCTGACATGACTATGACTTGTATTTTTTATTTTTTGAAATTCTTACTTTTGACTTACCCGCGATTATTTTTAGTTCCAATAAGCAACGTTTATGACACCACTTCTTACATTACTTCTTATATTACTTTAGACACCACTTTTGACACCATGCTTTGGGTTCGTGGTGAGATGGCTGACATTGAAGGAAAACGACTTTACGACTTTACGACTTATTATTTATTCTGAGAGACACACACACTTGAGTTACATGTTAAGGAATGAATGTCGGGCGCCGGTACCGTCCGGGGACGAGGGCGCTATCATAGACAATCATAGACAACATATTTATTTTAATAGACAAATATACAACATGCATGAAGGTTTATTCATTTGGAAATTAGAAGGAAGTACCGGCATACACTTTGTTTAATGATGTTAATTGAATCAAAGTGCTTCTATTCGAAAGAGGTAACAATAGCATCCTATTATTGAGTGCAGTATGTTCTCAGGAATAAAATTATCTCTAAATACCTCTAAGTATGTTATAAGTTTATAACGTTGAAGTTATAGATTTCTAGCACGGATATGAAAAATCAGTACGCACTCAGAACGAAACTAAATGAACGGTTGTTAATTTTATTACCCGACTACGGCAAAGCAAAAGGAGGGTTATGAGTTTGACCGATATGTATGTATGTTCATCTGTTCCCACATAACTTCTAAACTGCTGATCCTCATCATCAGGCTATATTAGTCCACTGCTGGACATAGCCCTCCCCTAATGAGCGCCATAGCGCCCTGTCTTCACCTTGCCGCATCCAGCATTGAGCTATGTCGATAACTTTGGTTCTCTGTCGGATATATTCGTTGCGGATTCTATCCTTCAGAGCGACTCTGAACTGATTGGACCAACCCTGTGTTTGGTATCAAATGAAAGCTTTTGATTAGGACGTTTCAAAAATATATATTTTATTAGTTCTTGCTCGCGGCTTTGCTTGCATAAATCGAATTTTGATAATCTACTTAACAACTCCGAAAGAATTTAAATAAAAAATAAGTACAAAAACTATAACCCGACTACTCGAAAGTTGTACTCTCAAAAGTATGAAACAAGAAAATATTTTCACCTGAAAATTTATGTACAAACTACTATTCACTCTACATCTATTAAATAAACAACTTACACGTTATTATATTTATATGTATTTAATACATGCTAAACATAGTGATGATCAGAAAATAGCCGACATCATTTTGCTTTCATTCTTCGTTCTTTATCCACCGAATACAGAATCTTTATCTCATCGATGTATTATTTTGATATAGCATATAGGTACCCATAACAGTAAACAAACATTATTACCAAAAATAGGTATTTGGTTGCGATATTATTCCATATCAGCATCAAAATTACTGTCTTCCACGCCGAGGATCTTTATATGCTTATCTTTATAACGTTATAAAACTTTTAGGCCACACGATTCGATTATTATATTGTAAGTATCTTATTTTTATCATTGTAGGTACGTTATGGTGAGTAGGAACAAATCTTCACTTACGCATTTTGTTCCAAAAGAATTCAAGCTGAATAATAAAGCCTGTGGCGTTAAGTTGGCCTATGTACTTGTGCATGAAATTTTATAAATGAAAAAAATTAAAATAAAATCGAAATGAGCTGTAATGGCTTTATTTTTGTAACAGTTTGATAACGCGTAGCAGCATACATGTGACTTCGCTTTGAATAGGCTAAGTGCTTAAAAAAGGCTTATAATAATTAATGTTGTTTCTTTTGAACTTTAGAGTGATCTCATGACACTTCACAGGAACCAAGTAGGATTTGAACCCGAAGACATGGGTACCTAATAATAAGTTACTAAGGTGGTTTTGGTATTTACGTCCACTTTTCGTATCTTATACCTATTCCGCCATATGGCCTATCCTACTAAGAATTTTGAGCGAAGTTTGAACCTGCAATTTCACGGTTTGACGCCTCTCTGCAAAATACTTTACATGTAAAGTGTATTCGCCACTCGTAGTTCATAAACTAATTGAACCGCCTCGGCTTCACATCGGAAAATTTCTTAAACAGTCCTAAAACCTGATTACAGCTTTACTTCATCGTCATATCCCTGTTCCCGGTTGCATCAAAAGCTTCTTTCACCTTCTCTTCCTTTAAATTTGGTTTATGCAGCGTTTATGAGAATGATAGGACGGTATTTCCGTCCAATTGAGCAGTCCGACTGTGGAAGTGGAGGTACGAGGCCATACAGAATACCGCGGCCACAATAACTTCGTGTTGTATTCCCGACGAAGAGTAGGGTAGCCAGAGCTCACTGTCACAGAATAATTAATAGTACTAACGTACAGAAGGATCACTGCGCAAGAAGATTTAATTAATTCCAGTCTTGCTCCGACGCAATACGGTGGAATTCAGCTCGCACAACATTAGGTACCTATAATTTTATTCACCTACTACTTCGTCTCTTTCTATCGCGTACCTCTTATCTCTTCTTACGCCTGTTAGGGTTGCCTTCTTGTGAAGAAATGAATATTTGATTACCAGTCCAGTTATGTACCTGTTACTATTTTTCTACTTATGTGAAAATGACAACTTTAGACATACCTACCTAGTATTAGATGAAAAAAGTATTTTATTACAATGTCCGCATATTTTAATATAAGACGATAAGCATACTACTACATTTAGTATTCTTTGCTACTACACTTTAGTGTATTTGCTAAATTGAACATACCATTTACGTGTTTAGTTACATGCCGTACGACGCAAACATGAAACGGCTTAAACTAGTCCGAGAGCCGACACCCAAAAATCATGTTGGTAAATTATTTTGATTTGCGCCAGCTAAATTGAATGCGCTTTGAAAGCAGTTCGTATTTGAATTTGTATTATTGTTAGAAACTCCGTTCTCGGATACTATAAGCTTTGTTGGAACTGTATTTGGTTTCAGTTGTTTGATTGTCCTGATTGCAGAATCTTCAAAATGATGGGAGCAGACTTCGTAGCTTTTAGCTCTCAAATTTTCTTTGCTTAGTAAGTCCTCTCGTCTTATTAAAATCAGCCACTCTCGGCGCCTAAAATTAAATAGACAAATGGTAGTCAGTACGGAGCAAACACACATGTCATTGTCATTGGTTAGAGTGAAGCAAACGGGGCACTGAGGAGCACAGTCACCGTAGTAGTCGCTCGTCGCCGTCACAGGAACAGTCCCCGTTGCAGTCGCCATAGTCCAGTCTCTATACAATGAAAATTTTTCTAAGTGTTTGATAATCGCCACGCCGAGAAAGGTTAGGTGCGCCAAAAGTAGTATAACTTCAAAAATCGTATCTCCTAAGCTAGTAAAAATCACTGGACATACATGGGGGTGGCTCAAATACTCCTCAATATGGGGCGCCAAATTTTTTGGCCAGGAGAGCTGGCCACCATGTATTATCAAACTTAACCTTAGCTCTCGGTCTATATACCCGTCAGACTAGCCAAAGTGCGCCAAAGTATCTAATTATCATGTTCAGGTGAATAATATTAAATATTATGCTATTCATTTGTATACCTATTAAATTTATTACTTCAGCTCTCGGACCATAAACAAAGAATACTAAATATTACCTATAAGCTATAAGGTAGCTTTCGAGCGCGAAGGTTCATATATTATGAAGTTAAGAACTAATAAATGACGGCGTTATGAAGGGAAAAACATAAGAAATTAAAAAAATCGAATAGAGACCCTCCTCCTTTTTTGAAGTTGTTTAAAAAGAAGGAACTTGGAACTGCAGAAATTACGTAGGGTAGGTATCGTCAGTGGTACCTACCTACCTATAGTCAACGCGCAATGCCCGTCAAGGACACTCGAAATTAGAAAAATACGTCGAGGCGGGTGACAGCGGAGTACATTGACCCCGATGGGTCCGATCCAATAACCCTCCCAGTTCAAAAATCTAGCTGGCTAGGTACCTACCTACTTCGTGGTCTACCTATAAAATAAGTAGTTTTAGTCTAGTTACGCATTTTGAACAGTAGTAGTGGTAGGTTGGGTTATGGGTAGGTAGGTAAGTACCTTAAAATTTTAAAATTTATTAATTTGGCAAAATTATCTTACAGCATCTTTGGGAAGCGAGAAAAAAGATAAATCCGGCATATTTCTATTCGAATTCAAACAGCCGAACGCCGCACAATATATCGTCTGTCATATTTTCTTTTCTTGTCCATTCTAAGGTAGGTACCAGTAGTAGGCACGATCAAGAGAGAAAAAAAATGTTTTTATAAAATCCCAGCCGAGCGCGAGCATAGAAAACACCTCAAGCGTTCACACGAGCGCGCGCGTGACACTCGACTAATTTTTAATCCGCTCGGCCGGATACTTCGTTGTAGGTATATAACGGATGTACTGCGCGGAGTGAACCACGCCTGTCACTGTAGACTTTGTGTGGCTGTCAGTGGGAAGACCAAAGGCGATTCCTGCTTTGTCTTCTATACGCTGACGGCACAGAAACTCTCTGTGTTTACAGGGTCGGCAGCACGAGTGTGACTCCCCTGGTGTTGCACACGTCCATAGGCCACGGTAATCACTTTCCATTAGGTGGCCCGTGTGCTTGTCTACCACCTCAGTGGTATATATAAAAATGATTAAGTACTTTTGATAAACTAATAACTCGCGTTTGTACTTATATAATATTTCACTTGTTTGTAAATATGCCGTGTAGATGTCGCCGCCAACTAGCTAGCTAGTACTAGTACGTAGTGTACTAATGACTAGCGGCAGTTAACTAAACGGCGCCATTCAATTAACGGCCTGAATGGTGTTCAGCCATTTAATTAAACAGCTAGGCAAATAGCTTGGATCGATGACGTTTAACTACTTGCCTAGCTATTTAATTAAACAGTTATAGGGAATTCGATACAAATGAAAACAAAACACACTTCTGCACCGAGTTTAAACACTATTAATAATGAACAACTCAGTCTAACACTAACTAGTAAAAATAACAGTTTTAGGAATCAGCGCGTTGCGCGCGTCATTGAGTTTCCCGGGCAACTGAACTTAACTGCGCAGGCGTGCGGGCGGTCGGCGCGCACGCGGGAATCGCGATGTTTGAGCCGTTTGAAGCGGCGCTATACAGTCAGAAAAATGACTTATTTCTGCATGGTTATAAAAAAAATAACCACGAAGGCTTAATGCATTAGCTTTCTAACCAAACCTAAGCAAGTAGGATTGCGCAGTTGTCACAATAAACCTATCACTAATTTTCTGTGAATACACGTCTTCTACCCCCTCGGCGATTTACAGTTTTAAGTATAGGTACATACCTATACTTAAAACTGTAAATCGCCGAGGGTCGATAATCGTAAGATGAGGCACTACCTCGAAATAATATAGAAAATGACACATATACATACATATGTATATGTGTCATTTTCTATATTATTTCGAGGTAGTGCCTCATCTTACGATTGGCCTAAGCATTAGCCAGCCAGGTTATTAAATGATAATCATTCAGGCCGGTAATTGAATGGCACCGTTTAGTTAAATGCCTAGGCAGTTTATTGGATGGCTGATTAAGCTAGTTGGCGGTGAGATATATGTACACAAAGAATAAATAAATAAATACTGTCTGAGTTCCTAAATCAAAGGCACAAGCCAGTAACAGAGCCTCGTTAATCAATCAGCGTCTTGCGCGTGAGATTGGCTTGGTGCCAAGAATCTTGGTAGAACTCAACGTACCTTGTAGTGTCACATACAGGGTCGGATAATGCGCGATAAGCAATAAATCGATAATCGGCACGGGACTACGCAAAATACGAACAAAGAAATCTAGATTTTTATACGTAACAAGACGTGTAAATCAGTCTGTAACAACGAGTTACGAGTCGGATTATCTAAGATTAAATGGGATTGCAGCAATACCAAGTTGTTACTATGTTAGTAGATATGAAAGAGCATTGTTTATCAGTTATCAATTCAAGCTTACGCATTGGCTAAATTAATCTACAGGCCCGTAATACTTTTTTCAGGGCAATTTATAAGTTATACTATTTAATAAAGTACCTTCTTTTGATAGCACAATACACTGCATTGTAATATGGTTTTTTATTTTCTTGATTCGGTCGCCGCGCTCAAAGCCCGCGATAAAAGCTATGCAATAGTCTGTTTGCCTGTCTGTCATGTCCTTCTTCCTCCAAAGTAACAAAATCTTGGTCGTAAAACTTCTGATAATCCTCTCAACATCTTTTTGATTGAAGCCGAGCCGAGCTACATGGTAGGCGGAGTTAATCGCTCGGCCGAGCTACACGGTAGGAATACACGGAATTTCTTGATTCGATCGCCGCGCTCAAAGCCCGCTATAAAAGCTATGCAATAGCTTAAAAATCATTTTATCTACTCTCATAGTGAAATGTAAACATTAAAAAATTAAAAACTAAACTATGGCGGTCTTTACTTTTTTTTGTTTCGTTTGTTCCTATCGGAACAGGCTAAGGTTCTATGACCACCATGCTACCTTGTCATCAGTAGATATCAGTCTTCATTTACAGTCTTCATGTACAGTAAGTACCTACTTATAGAAGTATTAACTGCCATTTTACGCAAATTATAATTAATTATTTCATGAGATGAGATAAATTAATGCATAGAATTATAACGCAATTAATTAATGTATGAAACTGCACAAATTTTTGTTCTTAAAATACTCGTGTGATACTATAAAAAATACGACTGCGGCGCGTTTATTTAACTTACGTTCGTATTTTAGGAACCCTTTTTCTAAACTATTTAGAGAAACAATAAGTAAACATGCAGTTAGTAAAATTATAATTATCTATCTGTTTATCAAACACGTTCAAGTTGAAATTATCTACGAAGTTGCATGAAATGAGTTTATTATATTAAATGTATTTGTACTATCGAACACGATTTTTTTTGTATTGAAACTTTTTTAAGATAAACTCAACCAATGAAATAAAAAAAAAACCATAACTCACTTATGAATTATTGTATGAAAAGCTCGCGGTTTTATTATGCACCTAATCACGGTGGAATTAGAGCCACTTTATGAGCAAGTGTGTTGAAAAATATGTAATTGATGATTATTTGTCGGCATGAAATTTGGTATACTACAGTATAGTTATATACATTTGCGTAGACGGAGCCGTGAACAAGCACTTATAATTGAAGTTTATAATTGTAGGTACTCATATTGTTACTTTTTCACAACTTAACTGATTATAGAACTAAGTTCTAAATTTAATATCGGCAAAGTAAAAGTTTTCACATGTAACAAACAGCCAAAGTTTGATTAAGATTAATGTATGTAAGTTATATTTTTATAATTAAATACTGATGGGATAGGAATAGGCGTTTCGAAATATATCTGGGGCAGTTCACGTTATCAGGCGTTTAGGTTCCAAATTGATATAATACTAACTTTTGCCCGCGGCTCCGCCCGCGTGGATGTCGGTTATCGCGACCAAATATAGCCCCCTTTCTCAAGGTCCTTTCTCAAGGTCTAATCTACCCACTAGGTGAACCCTGTGACACGTTACGGAGTAGGTTAGTAGGCAGGTAGGTTCCCGGCAGAGTAGAATTTGGGCCACCCCTTCGCTTCCCATGTGGTGTCGTACAAAGCGACTAAGGAATAGGGCTGATTAACTTAAACATCAGACAGATATGTACAGCCCAGACTCAGCCTCAGATGCATGGCTCGAGTCAAAATTGTGCCCGGAATACGGCAATAGGCTCACCCCCCTATTACGTGGGCCCGAATACAGATTGGTGAAATGTGGGTGTCAATTCACCTCTGCCTAACCCTCCGGGGATAAAGGCGTGATTATATGTATGTATGTATGTTTATGACAGTCTGTGGCAGTTTTTTAGACTGCTACGTCGGAGATAATAATGACTTCACAGGGCAATTATTTTAATGCATGAATATGTCTATTTGCGTTGATGTACGCCGTACGCACTCCAGATTTCAAAAGCAAAATGGAATAATTTTAAGATTTTTTTTATTCCACTGAGGGCACACGGGCTACCTTATGGAAAGTGGTTATCGTGACCTATGGACGTGTGAAACAATTTTTTTTAAAATTTACATTAAAATTGAAGTGGACTTATTCTTGCATATTCTTTTTATTTGTTTTAGTCCTGTAAAATAGGTTATACTAATATCAAAAGCTCGTATCGCGCAAGTACTTACTGTCTATGTAATAAAAATACGGTGCAACAGCCTTAAGTTTTAATTTTGAAAATTTGGCAAAAAGTATTAAAATAAAGCTCATTACGCTGTGTCGTCACTTTTGTGACTTCCTCATTTTCAGTAAACGATCAACACCTTCCGATTTGTTTTCCTTCGAGGCTTCATTTGTAGTCTTTATCATTGTTTATTTATAACGAAAATAATATCTACGCCATTCTGTTTAACTGTAACTGAATGTGAAAGAGATCTCTCATCTCTTTTGATGATTTGATCTTTGCACAAACGTCAGGATGCGAAAATATGAATTCAACTTGTGTTACTATCGCTTTCAGATAATTATTGTCTATACTGATCTAGAAAGTCTATTCACATACCTACTACACTACCGGCACGGTATGATGGCCGTTAAGTAGGTACTAAGAGAACTTGGCAGAGTTTGCTTGCTCTCTCTCTTAATCCTTACCTTATCAACTCAACACAGATGACTAGACCGTTTTACTCGGTCAATATCGTAACTTAGTTA
This sequence comes from Eilema caniola, assembly GCA_949126895.1. Lineage (NCBI taxonomy): Eukaryota > Metazoa > Arthropoda > Insecta > Lepidoptera > Erebidae > Eilema > Eilema caniola. The sequence continues at coordinate 15,648,633 of OX421464.1, read as the reverse complement.
ATATGTCAAAACGGCCATTATAACGTGCCGCAAGTATACGTATACATAATTTCATTACTTATTAATGCACGAAATTGGTTGGCGTCTGAAGCCTAAATAACGAAGTTTATGTATGTACAGAAAGTACCAGAATTAAATGAAATTCTTTGCATACTCGATACAATGACGTGTGAAACTGAAATACCTCTAGAACGATGTTCCATATCGATTTCAATGTCAATTATATACGTGGTCGATTGGTCACCTATTTGGCTTATCACATATTGATATGAACGCATAGCCTTTTATGATGTCCCGCAGAGATACTATATTATTATATTTGCAATTCCAATCACAACAATACAATAAGGTAAAACTTTATGTTTTTTATTTTTTGTCCTACTTATGCTGATAGTATTTAAATAGTTTCCCGTTCATTTTTATTCAGGTCTGGTTCTTGAGTTACTTTATTTATTATGATTTGTTTAACAATGTTTGTACCTAATTATTTCTTGTAAAAGTATTTTTGTTTACTGCCGAACAGTAAATATTATAGCAATTGAGTATAAGGATATTAACTGACTCTACTAATTGTTGTTGGCTGTTCATTTGAGAAAGTAGGGGACAATTAAACGAATGTAAACTCGTGAGACAAATTTGTTACTTTCAGAGTCTCCTGTGGAATTTTCTTTTAAGAGAACTAATAAAAAATAGTCATTTATTTGCTAGTTCCAGGTGCGGATCTAGAGAACAATTGAAAAGTATTTAATGATGGATAGCTTTGAATCAATCAATATAAAATTGCTTTTAGCTTAATTCGCGGTTCAATTAACTGCCTAGGCTCTTTACTAAACGGCACCGTTCAATTAGCGGCCTGAATGATGTTTAGCTAGTTGATTTAACGCGTAGGATAATGGCTTGGATCGATGATGTTTAATTATTTGCTCATTTAATCAAACAGCCCAAAAAAAGATTTATTTCTGCATAGTATTAAAAAAAAAAACCCCACAAAGGCTTAGTGCGGGCATTGACCTTCTAACCTAGCCTATCTTAGTTGGATTGCACATCTATCTCAATAAACCTAGCACTAATTTGCTGTGAATACACCTCTATTTACCCCCTCGGGAATTTATGTATGTATGTACGTTATTTTTGATCTTATTTCGGGGTGGTGCCCTGTCTTACGAATGGCCTAAGCATTAGCCAGTCACTTTATTAAATGTTGTAATAAACGTTACGGTTAAATATCATTCAGGCCGTTAATTTAATGGCACAGCGACATATATACCAAATAACCCTAAAATATTTTGAAAATCGAAGCATGGCTAAGGAATCTGTCTATTTAAAAACTTCATCACACCAGTCTCGAAGTCACTTTCAGTAAATAGATAAAAAGGGCGAATAGATATTAGCAAGGACGCTGCAATCAGGTGGAATAATGGATAGTAGTGAAAACGAGACGAGAATCGATAGAACAATGGTATAGCGGCAGGTCGGGGACATGTGGCCGTGGCAGCAGTGCGTCAGTAATGTTAATTCTACAGCTCAATGTTACTTACATATAACATGTGAACAGAATGCCAAATCGTTTGAGGAAATATTGGCATTTGACATCAACCCCGTTAAAGTAGAAATGATAGGACTAATAAGAGATCGGCTTAATTGTGTTATATCTACACCTCAGGGCAGCAAATGCTAAAAGAAAATGAAAATTATTGATGAACGGCTGACAAAAATTACAAACAATTACTTAAATGAGTTAATCACACTTAAAGTTTGCTTAGATAGGCTAAGTAAAGTAAAATTTATATACACTCGAGAGCAATGAATCCGGGTCACTCAAAGAATCCAAAAAATCTCGGGAAGTAAGAATGCTAGGTTAATGCAATAAATTGTATTTAATAGACAATTTAATACTCCTTAAATGAAAGTATTAAAACTTCTTAGTTATTGTAAAGTTATATCATAAAAAAATCAAATTTGAAAAGGGAACACTGTCGAAGATGGAACTACGAAATTACAGGATTTGTTTTTGCTTTTGTTTGTAATCTGTCATTTATGTTGGTACATAAACCAGGTTGATAGTGCTCAATATTCATTATTCAAGCTGAAATCATGTCGCTTACACTTGAAGAATGCACCAGAATACTTACATTGGTGGAAACCGGCCGGAGTCAGCGCGATACAGCCAGGACTGTCGGTGTGTCGCTGTCAACAGTACAAAGAGTTCTCCGACGTTACGAAGAAACTGGTTCTAACCTACGCAGACCAGGAACGGGCAGAACTAGGTGTACCACAGCACGAGAAGACCGATACTTGGTGAACACCATGCTTCGAAATCGCTTTCTCACAGGAACTGAACTCACAAATCAGTTTCGACGCCTCGGAGGAAGTAACCCAAGTGCATGGACAGTAAGACGTCAGCTTGCTGAATCTAACTTAAAACCCCTTAGACCTGCAAACGGCCCTAAACTGGAGCGTGGCCATCGTATTTCAAGACTAAGATATGCCCAGAACCACGTAAATTGGAGTATTGAAGATTGGTCGAAAGTTATGTTCTCCGACGAATCAAAATTTATGCTCTACAAGCACGATGGAAGACACAGAGTGTATAGAAGACCAGGGGAAAGATTCAAGCAAGCATGCATCGAAGAAAAAGTAGCCTACGGTGGTGGGTCTGTACTTGTGTGGGCCGGAATTTCCTCTGAAAGTCGCACAGAGCTGGTGATCATAGAAAACGGCTCTTTAACTAGCGTAAGATATGTGGAAGAAATCCTCAACGAACACGTTGGTCCATTTATGGTCAATTTGGGTGAGGATGCTATATTTATGCATGACAATGCCCGACCTCATACAGGTAGGATTGTGAATGACTACCTTCAAGAGATGAACATTACTTGTATGGAGTGGCCAGCGCGCAGCCCGGATATCAACCCGATCGAGCATGCTTGGGACGAGCTAGGGAGATGCGTAAAACAACGAAACCCTCCCCCAATCACGCTTCCTGAGCTCAAAATTGCTCTCACAGAGGAACGGGAGAATATTCCCCAAAATCGTATAAGGAACTTGGTGTACAGCATGCCAAACCGCGTAAACGCAGTAATGGAAGCACGAGGAGGTAATACGAAGTATTGAAATTCAAGAAAATCGTCATAAAGTTCAAAAATTTCATGTTTCCTATTTTTGTTTTAAGGAGAGATCAGCAGTTTTTTTTCTTTATGTAATTTTGTGTAAATAAAATGTATGGTGACTCATATTTTTTTAACTTTCATTTAAGGAGTATTAAATTGTCTATTAAATACAATTTATTGAATTAACCTAGCATTCTTACTTTCCGAGATTTTTTGGATTCTTTGAGTGACCCGGATTCATTGCTCTCGAGTGTAGTTTAGCTTTGGTAATCAGGGCCCCATCGTTACAATTAACAAGTAAAAAGTTAGTAACATTGTGTGTTTTCACCCAGGATAGCATTTAGTTAATAAGAATCTGTAGGGTGTTTACGCCAATATTATTCATTGAAATAAATCCACTATTTAACGATTTATTTGGTACTAGCTTTTGCCCACGGCTCCGTCCCCGTGCATGTCGGTTATCGCGACCAAACATAGCCTATGTATTTCCTCAAGGTCTAATCTACCAAATATAATATGAAATTTGGTTATCAAAATCGGTTTAGTGGTTCAGATGTGAAAGACGGACAAACAAACAGAAACATACACCTAAACTTTCCCATTTATAATATAAGTATGAATTCTATGCATATAGCTCGACATTTCGGCTACTTTTCAGCAGTCATGGTATTAAATAAATCGCAATGAAAACCGTTAAAAAGTGGCTTTATTTCATCATTAATGATCTTCTCATTATGTAAAACAAATGAATTCATTTACTTATTCATTTCTTTTTCCTAATACATTGTATTTCTGAAAGCACTAATATTATTATCTTCTAAAAATTTTATCATTCTACGTTATATTGTGCACTGAGTTGTAATATTGACTTGATTGAATCCCTTATTGTCCATTTTCTTTCTTTGAGTGTAAATGATGACGAAAAGTTGGATGTGTCCTCTATCTTTTACGTAAGTCATTTAAGGAGGTAGGTTTTACGATGCCACTCGCTATAGGGTTAATAATCCATCATTACGTTTTGCATTGTGGCGGTCGTTGTATCATTTCACTGGGAAGGATTTTATATGGTTATGAGCAGGCTTTTATCTTTATTATTTTACAGTTACGTGGTGTTTATTTATATGGAGCTTTGTCAAAAGCACTTCACGCTTTCATACACCTTCTACTTTATCAAATATGTTATTGTTTTTTAGTTAAAGGTTTTATTTCATTAGATTATACATTTATATTCAATTGATTTAATAGATTTGTCGCCGCCAACTAGCTTAATCAGCCGTCCAATTAACTGCCTAAGCAGTTAACTAAACGGCGCCATTCAATTATCGGCCTGAACGATATTCAGCCGTCTCGTTTATTACATCATTTATTAACCTGGCTGGCTAATGCTTAGGCCAATCGTAAAATGGGGCACTACTTATGTTTACACATGTAAATCCCCGAGGGGTAGACAGAGGTGTATTCACAGAAAATTAGTGATAGGTTTGTTGTGATAGCTGCGCAATCTGATTTGGTTAGGTTAGGTTAAAAGGTCGCATTAAGCATCCGTGGTTATATTTTTATATAACCATGCAGAAATTAGTATTTTTCTAACTGTTTAATTAAATGGCTAGGCAAGTAGTTAAACGTCATCGATCCAAGCTATTTGCTTAGCCGTTTAATTAAATGACTGAACACCATTCAAGCCGTTAATTGAATACCACCGTTTAGTTAACTGCCTAGGCAGTTGGTTGAACGGCTGATTAAGCTAGTTGGCGGCGACAGATTGATATAATATACTGGTATTCAATTTATCTTAGGAAATTGAAAAAAATTCTTAAGAAATTATCTTATTTATCTTATCGATGGCTGACAATTGAAAATTATCATATTACTCATAATACCTACGTATAATATACTTAATATTTTAAATTTAAACAAAAATATCACACCGGGATTTTTTTAGCGAATTTTACGTATTTTGGGTTTTTAACGTACGTTTTGTATTAGATTTTGCATGTATATATCCTACACAATGTAAAATTGTTTGTGATAAATAAATAAATAAAATAAAAAATGTTGTATGATGCTAATGGGCTAGTGGAAACTTGAATTACTGATGTTTTAGCGAAATCCAATCCTTTGTTTTATGGAATGTTTTCAATGCAATCTGGGTTGCATTCAAAACTTGCACTTTGGTGCCCAGGGTTCGTTCTCCTACTCTTTCGCATGTTCTGGATTATCTTGACTTTTATGGGAGGGAGGGATCACAACCTCGAGAGGACAGTCTGTGCCTCCTTTGTCAATCGGCTTGGAAGTGATGACATAAAGTACTAAGATCTGCGGGCCCGGTTGGCTTGGGCTCGCAGATCTTAGTACTTTGATGATGAAAGCGTATTTTTAGACCAGTTCTCGGCAATAAACAATAAATGACACGAACTACCAATCAATTGACGGGTAGGTACATTACGAGTAGTGACGTTTAGGTGGAATAACGTTACACGGTTGAGCGCCGGGCGCCTGAGACTAAATTGTTCATGCGTCTTCAAAGCCCCATCCAATATTTCATTATACAATTACTTAAATAGCCCATTAAAATACAAATTCTACAAATGGTTTTTGCAAGTGGGAATTGAATTAATAATACAAGACAGCAGGCAGCAAGATGCAGTTACATCAGTTTATGTATAGCTTCGCCATTTACTCCATTCAATTATGTGGTGTACCTAGCAAGTCACTACTATATTTTATATTATAAATAGTTTTATTATATAGCAGTGAATGTTTGGGCTTAAAGACAACACAATGACTCATGTTTTGGGTATCGTTTAATGAGCTGTTTGCGTACATGCCTTTTTGGTCGAGGGATAATATAATATAATACAGAATACACAAGAAAATGCTTTTACGAGCCTTTCGTAGACCCAATGTTATTTTACTATTACCCGCTTCGAAAAGTTGTTTACGTTATGTTATTGGCTTTAAAGTGTTCACGACCTGTCTCCTGCAACTTAGTTATATTATAACAAAGTAGCTTTAATCTGCGACTATATTGGTGTCAATCTGCAATTAATGCTCGGTTTTCAAGTATATATTTATTTAAGTGAAGAACTGAAATTCAACGAAGATAAACTCTTATATCTGAATAAGCACCATTCACATCATTTGACATGTATTTTTAGGTGCTTAGTTTTTTTATTCTTGTTAATGTAGCTAAAAAACATATCAGTGACATAGCAGATAAAATGCAAAACCGCCTTCGCTGGTGCGGTCGAGTCTCTCGAAGATTACCAGATTACGCGGGTAACAAATGCCTGGTAATTCCGCCCCGGCCGGGTCCAGGTAGAAGGGGTAGGCCCAAGAAGTCTTGGCTTGACGTCGTGGAGGGTGGCCTCACTACCATGGATGCCCCAGAACGTGCGAAGTTGAGGAGCTAGAGCCGGAAGGCACTGGACTCCGATGCTATCAGGAACATCAGAGGCTAAAACACCTAGTATTTGTTAGCCTCTGATGATATAATACTATGGATCACAGGACACTGTATGAACCAACTGAATGAAAACAGAGTATATGTTCCATAACGTCGATGACTAGTAAGATTTGCTTATTGAATCACTAACGTTAACCTTGCATAATTGAGCTGTCGGATGAACTATTTATTTGTCAACGATCATTGAATTTAATGAAAAATAATGAACAAAGTCTGCGTCGCGGTACAGATTACATTATAGTTCGGGGCTTAGAAAATAAAGTAGATATCCGTGAGAAAGGTATAAGACGACCCAATGACAACACTCTCCTCTCCGAATTGTCGTCACATCGCTGCCTTTTTATAATGCTATCAGTGGCTGTACAAAGGCTTCATCAAGATCTCAAGGTGACATCGATGTCAAGGCACGCATTGCCGCCGCGATTCTTTCCGAGTATGAGAAATGAAAGGGTATTTATTACGGTACACATAACAACATGAAGAGTTATTTATTCTTTTTTGACAAATCCATTCGATATCTGATCTTGATTTGATAGGTAGTTGGCACCAAAAATATATTTCAGCAATCAATTACTCAACTCGGCAGCCGGCTAACAAGCAGTGACCTGTATATTTCATTACTAATTAACGCGTATGTTGAGAGCAACCTAGTTTAGTTTCAATATAACATTATAGGGATCACGTTAGACAGATTTGATCCGAGAGCACTCTGTAACTTAGATAATCTCTGGACATACACGGATTTGGAGGGTATTACCGTCGGCTAAACTTGCCTTGTTTGTCCTGATGGCCGTTTATCATTTCCAGTGAAACGCTTATCAGTATATCGAGCAGATAATGATAGTAGATATATTATAAAGTAAATATTAACAAATAGAGGTAAGCTATTTTCAATATGAAACGATATCTAACTGAAATAACGAACTAAAAACTTCGAAAAAGCTTCTCGCAATTTTACAGTTTCTTCGATGATATGTTCGAAAGCATCAACTTCAATAATTTTGAATTTCAAATAGTGGTATTTAATTATTATTTTAAATTAGAATGCTGCTGAATATTGCTAATTATTATTGTAGGTACTTTCGAAACAATCATAGGAATATTGCACAATTGAAATTTTGTTGGTAGTGTGTTCCTATAACGATAGGAAATGCTCTTGTGATCTTGAACTGAAATATTTTCACGTATTGGAATTCAATTATTATTGACTAACTAGCTGATGCCCGCGGCTTTGTACTTACTTTGTCTTTGTACACATTCCTGTACCTTTTTTACATACAAACATTCCGTGGAAGTTTAAGAACATTTACAAATATAAAATTTTCCGAATAGGTTGAGTTATTCTCGAGATTTGAGCTTAACATCATCATCATCAAATCAGCCGCACATAGTCCACTGTTGAACATAGGCCACTCCTTCTGGAAGTCTATAGGAGATGCGCTTAACAACATTATGTAATTATTTTCTATGTAGTTTAAAAGTTGTACCAGCATACGAATTTCAGAATCACTTAGATTTTTAGAATTAAGCTGAGGATATTTGGGAGTTGATTCTCGATAGCAAATGAAAAAAAAAGACGGGTTGCACTCTGGGAGTACCGGCAGAAGTGAAAACATTTTCTTTTTATATATACATAGAAAAAGATAAAAAAGAACATACCATACCATACCTATAATATAGCGCTAATCATAGAACCTATCACTTATTTTCTGCTAATTTTCTTTCAGAAGAAATTAATAAATTATGAAAAGAAAAAATAATCACAAAAAATGATAGATTACAGAAAGAAAAAATAATCATAAAAAGTAATAAATTACAAAAAGAAAAAATAATCACCAAAAGTAATAAATTATAATAAGAAAAAACAATCACAAAAATCCCTGAAGGCCAGGTGGTTTGAACCCGATACTATCTGAAACTATAAGGACTTACAGTCGAAGTGCTTACCGTTTAAGCTACGACGCTATCTGTTCTGAATTGCAAAATAGATAGTCTGTACCAATCTTGTATGACGTCAGTCGTCGGTTACGGTTCAAAGGTCAACTAATCCTGACGCTTTCTTAACATTTTACACCCATCCAACGCCGCTAAAGAAGTTTTACTTCAAAAAAATGTCAGTTTTATACCTAATGCCTATTCGTATTTTTCGTCTAGAAGAATGTAGAACTAGCTGAAGTACTAGTATTGATTATGTCAAGATTTGCAGCCTTGATAAATTCTTACAATACTAAAATAATAATACGATAAAGATTTTCTGAACAGCCTCCCGCTACGATAAAAGCGTTTACTGTTGAGTCTCATACTTCCGTCACTTCCGCTGACGTGAGAGGCCTAATAAAAGGTACTATCGCAATAAATAAAAATGGTGCTAATCTGCTCGTATCTAGGGTATATCTATAGAGAATGTTATTTTATATTATCTTCATCAGATAGCAGGATGAATATTAGGGGATCAATAGGTTCGGGCCTTATTGAAGTGGCTTAATTAGTTTAGGTTATTTAGCAAATATAAAATTTTGGTTTTCTTATAAGGCACTTCACAATTATGATGGCTCGCAGGATTAGAGATTCTCGGATGCTTTACCAGTTAAGGGTCTACTGACACGACAACGCTTGCATGTAAGGAGATGTGCAAAGTTAAGGGGCCTCTTATTTTTAATTTTTAATTTTTTAACCTAAACTCAAGCTCTCAACTTAAGTTTGTGCTCTTAAGAATATCTAACGATTCTTAAATAAATGTTTTTTTTTTTTACCGTGAGGGAAAATATTTCATGGATGCTATGCCGGACTCCTACCGACTAAAAACCCTCACGTACCGCCCAATAGCCTGCGGTTGGTAGCCCCGGGTAAGCCCTCGGAAGGATGTCCCAGGACTACCAACAGACCTGCGGCTGCGGCCTCACCTAAGGGGTGGTTCGGGTGTTATGCCGCGTCTATGGGGGAGGGGGTTCGGGTGTCATCCCGCTTCTTAGAGGGGGCGTGCGTGGATCTCTCACGTCACGCTGCCGTCATGGGCCTGCTTCTGTAAGGACGGTGAGCAGCCCGCTCACCGTCCTCAGGACCACGGTCATAGAGGCAAATGGTCTTAAATAAATGTTTAATATTCTTTAACGAATATAAATACGTAATAAATCTGAGCAAACTAATCACAAATCTATCGGCGCTATCTATTTTGCTTTACGCATACGCATGATTTGAAAATTGATTCATTGTTTTTCTGCTTCTCTTTTGTTAGGTCCTTAATTCGATTATTAATGGTCTTTTTAAATTTAATTTGTTTATTTTTAACCGAATTCGTTCCATTAAATAACAGTGAAAGTGCTTAAAGATTAAACTTTTTTATTTTTACTTGTACAGTCAGTATCAAATTGATCTTGATGCACAAAGTACTCAAAATGGTCTTAATACCTCGATTTTCTCTCCTTCCTGTTAACTGATTTTTCTGATATTATTTTGGTACACACCTTTAGTTCGGAAAATAATTCAATTTAAATCAATAAAAAGTTTGTTATACTCTTAATACCTTACTTTTAAGATCATTTTGAGACTTTGCATTCAAGATATTACTAACGCTGACTCGTACCTACTTATTCAGAACATAAGGTTTGACCGGAACACACTGGATCCGATTTATTGTTTTAAAAGATGGGTTTAACACTTTTTTGGTGAGACTGTGGTATTGGTGGCTGTGACTGAGTGTCTACTGGTACCTATTATTGCGTTTAGCTTTAAGCACCTACTTTTAAGCGATATGCGATACCCCCCCCCCCCCCCCCCTTCTTTCTTTCGGGGTAAGATGTAGCCTTATCAAATCCGTAGAGCGCCCAGGGTCAGTCGGCGTAGCGAAGGAAGTACCGTATTGGGTAATCTTACATTCCGGTAATTGAAACCCTAAATGGTGTCTTTAATTGATTTAAATCCGTGCGGATTCTGTGACCACCACCGGTGGTCGGTAAGGGGATGTCCACACAAAAAAAGCCTTTTTTTATATAAACCAATCGTTTAGCAGCTATTACGACAAATAGCGCTCATTTAATTAAGATCTCTTATAATTAAAGTATTTACCCGTGAAACTAAAACCTAATTAGGGTGTACAAAACTTATAAACTACAAAACTAATTTACCAAGTAGGTACCTGCTCATTTTATAAAAAGTTCGCTTTTGAATTGAGTACAAGGAGGTAGGTAAAAGTTGGCAACTGCCCGGGAAAGAAATTCAATACGCGAAAAGTGAAGTGGAGTTGCAAGGCCGGAGAGGCTCGTGCAGGCAATCGGAGCCACCAAATGTCGACATTTGCGAGACGATGTCTTTGGATTAAATTTGTTAGATAAAATTTCAAATTGTCTGGGTAAGTTTTCTATGTTGTTACTTAGATGAAGCTACACGTTCTTCGTTTGTGAGATTAGCCGACCAATAGTTACCCATTCTCTGGTGGTTGGTTGAAATACTTAAATTTTTGAAGTATTGTGCAATACAAAAGAATTTAATCTGTGTTTGTGTTTCCATAACATAAGCTAGTCAAGCTATGCTTACCATGGGTCTAGATCCTGTTGTATCTGCCCAACCAGAGGGAAACAGGTGAGAGTATTTATGTGTGATAAGTAATAATCAGTACATACTTTTCTTATAGAAATAGTAAGGGCGGCGTAGAAGTAAATTCGATAATTACTCGAGCGCGTCAGATTAAGATAAGGCAGGTTAATTAAATATTGCCAAGTACCTCCTTTTTTTTACGTGGGGGAAATTCCACGGATCCCCACCCCTCCGGAGCCGGAGGGGGAGGTTAGGTCGGACTCGAACCGACTAAACCGCACGCCGTCTCTGGGTCGTAGTGCTAGGCCGAAGGTGAGGTTGTCATGCGACATATCCCTCGCACCCCGGCTGACCCAGGGCCATCCCTCTCGGTCTGGCCCTCCTCGGGAGGGGGGGGGGGGGGGCACACGGTCCCCGACTCAACCCCGGTGTGGGGAGGCGTGCATCGTCCTTCAAGTACCTCCAGTCAGTAAGAGCCTTTATATTACAGCTATTACTGACTACTGCAAAAAAATCGAGAATCGAATTTAAGCAGTACTTAATACTTAACGGTCTGCAATACGTAGGTAATCACGAGTTAGATTGCATGATTACCCAATGAAGTATCCAATCATCTGTACGTGGTAGATGGAAGTTGCTCGTCGAGTTATTAGTTAGCAATTTAATGTCAAACTGTTTTATCGGTAAAGTCTCTGACAACCATTATTAGTTTCGACATTATTAGATAAGTAACTAAGTAGAAAAAGTAATGATCATACCTTACTCTATCTACGTACCTATATAATAAAGTGGAAAGGGACGCGAAGTGAAACGTTAAGAGACATTCCATCTCTTAACGTTTCATCCAGTCATTAGGCCTGTAGAGGGGAACAAAGAAAACTACATGTACGTATACATATGCGCGAAAAACGTTACCCTCGCTGGCGCAGTCCGGTAAAAAATTGAGTTGTGATAAGCCTACATTTCGTTTAAAAAGTATTTAGGAAATGTAAAAACCTATTAAAACCATTCTATAATTATAAGTCCAGTATGTTGGTAAGTCAATTATAAGCGTAATCTCCTATGATAATTGTTTTATCCCTCGCCCAAAATAAATAAATAGGGCAAGTACAGATTAACTCAGCAGCGAAATCGTTTTCCAATACCACTTCAGAATTCGTACCTGTTAATGCCATTATATTTTAGGAGTCGTAACAAACATTTATTATTATCGAAACGTGGTATAGAAGTTAATGTTTTTCAAGGGCTTTGCCCTATAACGTCACTCAGGTATTTATGTGTTACAGATAATATAACCATTTAACGCACTAATGAAAGAAATGAAGGCAAGTGTTGATATCTAAACGACTGACACTGGTTACGAATGTGGAAAGTAATTATGATTATCTCGTTTTGAATACCTTTTAAGTCCCGAGTCATGAGTTGTAGGATTTATAGAGAAGACTGTTTGAAGTTAATGGTCAAGTAAATGTTAGCAGTATTTGTAGTTGCCTCATCCCTAGGGGAGACATCAGGATTTTTTAGTCCTGTTGTCTCCCCTAGGCTGGTGAGACATCAGAACTTACTTTTAAAATCATATTGTGAATACTGTTACTCCAAATTCATTTTTTTAAATAAATATATTGACACGGCGATCGCATGAAAACACAACATATGTCACAAGTAATACATATATAAATCAGATTGTTCTGTGCTATTGCCAATTCAATATGTGTGATTGAAACGTTAAAGATTTTTCATATAGATATAGTCACTATAAGATGTTGTTAGTTTAGATAATTACGTAACAACTTAACACAGAAGGTCCCCTTAAGAAGCGAATGAATACATTATACCGACTAGGTATTACATGTATCTCACAACTTTTAACGGTAGAACAAATAGGGCGGACTTGGTGTTTTTGACAAGTATTGTTATTTTTATGGGATCTGATTTCTTTTTGTAAATAGACCTACTTTATTGCCTTCCAGTACCTGCTACTTCTTGTATATACCAACAACGAATTTTCTTTTCCTGTTGTTTATTTACAACCTTACATTGCGTCAAAAAACCGAAGTGCGTATACATATTATGTGCATATATACGCACTTCAGTTTTTTGACGCACTCGTGAAACGTCTTGGTTAAAGTTAATCCTTAAGTACGTAATTGTGCAATTTCGGGCAATTTACTCTACTTAATACTCCCATTCTTGTTTCTTTATTTCCTTCCCCATTTTACAAGTCACCTTTGATAAACCTATTGTTCCATTACATTAGATATCCATTATATAAAGGGACACTGATTAATTAGCTGCAAATGTAACTTTGTAATCCTTTATATATGGGATTACAAAGTTATTTATTTTATGATATCTTATGATTATGATAATGATTTATGCAGTTAGTGGATTTACAAAACTGGACCGAAATTGAAAAATATTTGAGCTTTTCCTTGGTTCATACAGTAAACACTAATTATATTCTAAATTAGCTGTTGCCCGCGGCTTCGCCTGTGTGGATGTCGGTTGTCGCTTAGTGTGGATTCAACGCTTTTTTTACTTCTTATTACATCAGCTACTTGCCAATAAAAGTCCCGTCAAAATCAGTCCAGCCATTTCAGAGATTCGCCGGAACAAACAGACAGACAGACAAAAATTGTAAAAAAATGTGATTTTGGTGTATGGTACCGTATTATATTCATATGCATGTAGTAAAAAACGGTTATTTCAATATTACAAACAGACACTCTCTTTAAATGTGTAAGATTTGAATCTTCTATATCTGCTAGAAGTGTGCCTTAGAATTTTGATGATCGATCAGTCAGTGAGTGACAAAATTAAGAAACTTTAACTCGTTATAATTCCTAAACTACAGGTTAAAATTACTACAGGTTAAAATTAAATGAAATTTGAAAACTACCGTATTAATACAATGTTTGTTTGATAACTGAAACTTCAGGCTTCTAGTTTAATCCACAACGAAGTTATAGGAGGTCGAAAATGGCCTGAATTGCTTTGAGAAAAGAATGGTAAGGCCGTGCCGCTTTTTTTTTTGCTCGACTTGGCGGTAGCACTGGCGCGGGGCCAGTTTCCGAAGATGTGGAGGACGGGGAAACTGGTCCTCATCCGCAAGCAGGGACGCCAGGCGGACGAGCCGTCCGGGTACCGGCCCATAGTGCTGCTCGACGAGGTGGGCAAACTCTTCGAAAGAGTTATTGCCAAGCGCCTCGTCGAGCATCTCTCTAGAGTGGGGCCGGACCTGGCGAACACCCAGTTTGGGTTCCGCCGGTGGCGTTCCACTGTGGATGCCATCATGCGCGTGAGGACTCTGGCGGGGGATGCGGTTGCCCGGGGCGAGGTGATGTTGGCGGTGTCCTTGGACATCTCCAACGCATTCAACACCTTGCCCTGGAGTTGCATCAGGGAGGCACTCGTGTACCACGATGTGCCTCTCTACCTCCGCCGCATAGTCGGGGCGTACCTGACGGAGAGAGCCGTCATCTACCCAAGTTCGACGGGAGTCGGTAGGCGTGAGATGTCGTGCGGTGTTCCACAGGGGTCGGTCCTGGGGCCGCTCCTGTGGAACATCGGTTACGTCTGGGTGCTTCGCGGTGACTTCGCGTGCGGGGCCACCGTCACGTGTTACGCGGATGACACGCTAGTGACGGTGAGCGGGGCTACGCACCGCGAAGCGACCCTGAGGGCCATGACCGCGGTTGCTCAGGTCGTCGACAGGATCCGGCGGCTGGGTCTCGAGGTGGCTCTGCACAAGTCCGAGGCCATGTTCTTTCATGGCCCTCGGCGCAGGCCAGGCCCGGGAGCCAGCCTAACAGTGGGAGGTACTCCCATCGACATCAAGCCCCGGTTGAAATACCTGGGGCTCGTGCTTGATGGTCGATGGGACTTCGGACAGCATTTCCGAAGTCTGCGCCCCAAGTTGGTGCTCACGGCGAATGCCTTGGGCCGGTTGTTGCCCAACTTGAAGGGCCCAGAGTCCTCCTGTAGGAGACTCTACGCGGGTGTCGTGCGGTCCATGGCCCTATACGGGTGCCCCGTGTGGGCGGACACCCTGGAGGCCAGATTACTGCCTCTGCTCCGTACGGCGCAGAGCACGATGGCCTCCAGGGCCATCAGGGGATACCGCACGATATCCTTCGAAGCGGCGAGTCTCCTGGCCGGATCGCCACCGTGGATCCTGGAAGCGAGGGCCCTTTCGGCACTATATCAGTTCCGAAAGGAGGCGCGGGAGCGGGGATTCGATCCCGAGCCCGAGGATATTCGGGCCGAGAAATCCCGGCTCCACCAGGTCATGGTGGCCGAGTGGGAGCGACGACTTGGGCAACCACGCGCAGGGCACGCCGTGATTGCGGCGGTAAGGCCCATCATGGGGGAGTGGCTAGAGAGGCCACACGGTAGCCTCTCGTACCGTCAGACGCAGATTATCACCGGGCACGGTAGCTTCGGGCGGTATCTGCATCTGATGGGTATAGAGCCAACGCCCGAGTGCCATCACTGCGACGCGAGCGTGGACTCGGGGCTGCACACGCTCACCGAGTGCCCGGCGTTTGAGACGCCGAGGCGGGAGCTTGTGGCGGCCCTGGGGGTGAGAGTGCTCACGCTCTCCACCCTGCTCGCGGCGATGGTCCGCTGCGCGGATGCGTGGGCGGCCAGCGCCTCCTTCTGCGAGCAGGTCATGCTCGCGAAGGAGACAGCAGAGCGGGCGCGGCGCGATGAGCGAGAGAGGCTCGCTGACATCGCTGCACGCGCCCGAAGGCGGCTCGGGCGTCGGAGGGTGCAAACTGACCTCCGGCCCCCATGAGCGCGGGCCTGAGGGTGACGGGTGGAGCCGCCCGTCATCCTAGCAGAAGCAGGCCACGGCGGCGGCGCGCATCGTAGGACGATGCGCGCCTCCCCACACCGGGGTTGAGTCGGGGACCGCGTGGTCCCCCCCTTCCCGAGGAGGGCCAGACCGAGAGGGATGGCCCTGGGTCAGCCGGGGTGCGAGGGATATGTCGCATGACAACCTCACCTTCGGCCTAGCACTTCGACCCAGAGACGGCGTGCGGTTTAGTCGGTTCGAGTCCGACATAACCTCCCCCTCCGGCTCCGGAGGGGTGGGTATCCGTGGGGATTTCCCGCACGTAAAAAAAAAAAAAAAGGTAGCACTGGCGTGTCACCAGAAATCTAAATTTGTCGAGTGATTCCTTTCTGTTTGAATACGGAAATTATATAATACTAGACCCGGCTTCCGGCTTCGCATAAGACTAAAGACATATTATCTATTCTGTGCTAAAGAGTAAATAAAATAAGCTTGTGATTAAAAAAGTAAAGAATTTTCCATGAATTTTTTTCAATCCTTCTTAGAGTTGAAATATTGATAAAGCACACACGTGTATATTTCATACACTTTGGAAGCGGGTGTACCCCTAAGAGGTGAAATTTCCAATAAATTCTTCTCTCAACGAACATTATTATACCTCTGTATCGTAGTTTATATATACCTATAGTAATATCGCACTGTACGTTCATACGTTCATATAACTAACCGGGAATGATGCATTGCAGTACGGACCAGATGTTGTACACGTGAGATGAGATCTGCATATTTTCGATGTTTGCAATTCCGTTGGAAAGGTATGTCCCATATCAATTTGAAGTTTCTTACTTCATAAATAAAAAGGATGGAAACATTTCACACGTATCGGATCGGTGCAGGAGTGTGGCAGTTATCGTGGTATAAAGATAATTATCCATCCGACAGAAGAGTGCACTCTCAGAGTGTTAGTATCGGTTTCATCTCGGGACACGGGACCATGGACCAGGTAGGGCCAAATATAGGGCGAAGAGCACGCCCCTGTACTACTTATTCCTAGACATCCAGAAGGAGTTTGACTGGTGCTCTGGTGGTAACTTTAATCCCCGGGAATCCTAGAGTCATACATTAACACCATCCGCGACATGTACAACGATTCCGGTTCTGTGGTTCGGTCCGCTGTGCGACACGAAAACCTTCCCCGTCACCGTCGGGGTGCACCGGGGATCCATACTTAGACCTTACTTGTTCAGTTTGGTATTGTACGTTTTTGGGACAACATCAGAAACTCACATGAGCAGCCTCCATGGCTGCTAATGTATGCTGATGACATTGCGTTGATGGAGGCGGACAGGAATTCATTGGTGCGAATTGTAAATGTGTGGAAGGAGGTGCTTGGAGGCCTGAAGCTAAATGTGGTGAAGACAAAATACTTGGCGTTAAACTCAACAGATCCATGAGTGACCATGAGTTGGTCAAGCGCACGGACCAGGTTAAGTATCTGGGATCTGTACTTCACGTGACTAGTGACATCGACTACGACGTCAAGGCACGTATTGCCACCGCGTGGGCCAAGTGCGATCCCTAAAATATCAGCCAGGTTGAAGGGGCATAGACCTATAAGACGATCATTAGGCCTGCCCTTTTACACGGCTGTCACGGATATTAAAATGCTGCGGTGGATATGTGGAGATCGCGTGAGGAACTCTCGCATCCGTGGCAGCCTTCTTGTCCGCGACCTCGCAGATAAAATGCAAGAGTTTCGCCTTCGCTGGTGTGGTGCGTTTTGCGGCCACAGCCAGGCAACGTGGGTTACAAATGCCTATCAATGACGCCCTCGCCGGGTCTTGGTAGAAGGGGTAGGCCCAAGAAGTCCTGGTTTGACGTCGTGGAGGGTTACATGCATGCTAACTGTCTCACTACCATTGACTCGTGAGATCGTGCGAAGTGGAGGAGGAAGAGCCGGAAGGCGGACCCTGAGCTCCGAGGGCATCAGGATAACGTCTAAATGCAGATGAGAAACATTTCTCACGTGGATAAAAAAATTATCATACATTGAGGATGATACTATTTTTGAAACTAGGCTAAATGTTGTCTTAATATACGTATTTTGTTTTATCTTATGATTAATTGTTGCCATATTCCACAGTATGTTAATACGTTGCGATTTTCTTAAGAAAATGTATTTAGATCTATCGAACCACAATCTAACCAATTGTTACAAGTCCTTTTTCTTAAAAGAACGTACAAGAGAATACTGTTTACTATAGTCAATAGAAATCAGGTTAGATATATTATATACGATACACGTTTTCTTTGTGATTTTACAGTTCACAATGCTTAGTGGTGAACAATAAGAGACAATAATGGCGCCATCTACATAACAAAACAAAGATCGTAAACTGTAATAAATACAGCATGACTTAAATTATCAAGAAACTATGTTTAATTTTTACTTCAAGTATTTTTTTTACTTTTATTACTAACATTGAAAAATTATGTAACTATGAAAGGTATACCGTTACTCCCCGAGCCACGTTTAAATTTGGTCAATAACTTCCTTCCAGGCGATATTTCGTACAGTGGTGACAGTGGTTAATTTGCATTATGAATTTTCGTGGGCGTCAGCTGCGACTTTGTTGGTGGGTTAAGCTGCAGTGATCGCTCAAACATGAAAAAAAAAATCAGTCAATTCTTACCAGCTGAAATTTAACCAAATTAATTTTTTCAGCTTTCAGCAGCTGACCATTGTTGCCTTCAGGTTATTGGCTTAACTGTAATTTAGTCAATTATGAGCCGGGAGGAAACCAACTAACGCATTTTTTGCTATGGTATGGGCAGCTGACGTTTTGTTTTCTTCAAGGCATTGATTAAGCTGTAAATTAGCAAACTTCCAGCCGAGAGGGAATGACTAAATTTGTTCAGGTCACCTGCTGTCGTATTTTCCATAGCGCTATCGGCAGCTGACATTTTGTTTCCTTCAAGAGATTAGATTTCATTTCATTAGAGTGTGATTAAATAACGAACATACAAATATCTTTACAATTTTTCACATTTATAATATTATTGTAGGACATAGTATAAAAGTAGAAGTCAATTTAAAGTTTTAATTTGAAGCAGCCTGTATATTTGTACGGTGATTAATGCCGCGACACACAGCCATATAGTTATATCTTCTGTATTATCTAAGTACATATCTACATTGCGTAGTACTATGTTAAGTTGTGTTAGTTGTCTAGGCTACATTGTGATATTTTCATAACAATAGCCTTTAAAACTACCTCATACGCATGTAAATTGTACCTATATATATACAAAGGTTCATGAAAGTTTAAATTGTTGTTTGTAGAATAGCATTATTTATAATTTTTGAGTGAATTGAACACGCTCCATACATAGTGAATCGCGATATTATGTTTGTTGTATTAATCTTATTTTAATAATTTTAAATAAATGTTGAATTAAATTGATTCACTTTCATGAACGATAAACAAATATAGAAATTTGAATTAAATTTTTAAGCATGCAAATTATTCAAATCGATTAATTCTTTGGTTCCGATAGTTCGTGAGAATATCGGTAGACCCTCCGCCGTCTTCTCAAAGACGGGTATAAAGGAGAAATTTGTATTGGTTCAGGCGAGGTCTGGTAGCTTAGTGGTCAAAGCAATGCCCCTGTACGGCTTAGATCGTGGGTTCAATCCCCACCTAGACCAATTCAATATTTTATATTTATTCTATCTTAATCGATTTAAATATCGCAAACTCATATGCGTGCTAATCTCGATTACAGCCAAAGCTTACACTTTGGAGTCAGGTGAAAACAACTACCGTCGGCTTAGGGGGTAGCATGGCTACCCCAGAACTTAATCCATCAATCTACATGTTAATCAATATGCAGGTGTGGTTGATGTCGGCCCCCAATAATTTTATATGGCCCTAAACACTGAAGATACAAAACAGTAATCTGAAGAAAGTTACATTTCCATTACGCAATATGATTAACATAAAGCATAATGCATGTTTACAGAAATCTTGATGTTACTTATGTAACGTCTAATTACATTTATATTTGACAATTAACGTGGGCTAAACAACACTAATTATGACACGTAATTACAATGAAACACATTTTTAATGTTGACATAAGTCAGCTTACCGAATATAATCGTAACAGCTACTTTAAACCATGTTGAGATAAAAAACCTGTGTACAAAACGTTGTTTACTTGGAACTCTTAACTTCAAGCAAGTACCTACTAGCTTGAGTTTTACTGATATTACCTTTATGTACACTCCAGTAGTAGTGTTACGGTATTATTTATGGCAAGAATACGATACAAAGGTTTGTTATTTAGACTAGAACAATGACTTCTATCACAAATAATATAATATCTTCTATATACTGCTAGACTGATAGTACGGAACAAAAAAAATTGTTATCAATTTTAAACCGCAACCTGACCACTAACTGTTTGAAGCTGTCATATAGATGACATTATAAGCCGCCATTAATCAGTACTAAGGATACTTAATGATGATTAGTTTTTGCTATTTAGATCACTACTTACTGGTACTTTTTCTTTTCTCTGCAAATTATTAATTAATTATTTTTGAACCGATCACTTTATCTTGAAGTTTATGACACTCCTGGACGTTGACACTGGCAGAGTCGCAGCAATATGCAAGCGGAGCCATATACCAAGAACTGAACTGAACTGGATACTTTACGTTCTTCAGGTAAATTGTAAAACTCGAGCACGGTTCGATCAATTAGGCTTATTATATCTTTCACATTTTTGGTAAAGGACAAGGAAAGAAGGAAAGTTAAGAACCAGTATAGGAACAACTAGTAAACATAAAAAAAAAATTACCGACTTTGGAGTTAACTATCCTAATTCAGACTGCTAAATAAAAAAAAATAATTCAACTTAAATAAAATGCTTCGTTATGTTTAGTTATCAATAAGTTATCATCATCATAAGAAAATAATACAAAATTATTGTAATTAACCAGTTTTCAAGAGGCTAAAGTATGTTTCTACTGAGTATGTATGCACACTCGACAAAATCAATTGTATCCCACCTTTACATACAACTTTATATGTTAAGGTAGGATACTATCGATTTTGTCGACTGTACATACTACAGTCGGCGAAGGAGAGAAGTGTACACTTTTTATATAAATTTATATGTAAAGGTGTTGTAGTAAAAATCTACTAATGCTTAATTAATGAACGTTCGTGTTTTGAACTGATTTACTCTATGTTGCGATGCGAAAAACCTGGTGATGTACCAAAAATCAATTTTAGAAAGTTAAAAATATCTGTATCTTCTATGATAAGATTACCAGAAAAAACGAGGCTCTATAGAAAATTCATCAAATTCTGTGTATGAACAGCCACTACTGCCATTTCTAAATACTAGCGAAAGTTACGGCAGCAATAATTATAAGTCGCAGACACATTGATGTAACATAATGTACACATATATGTCGTCGCCAACTAGCTCAATCAGTAAAGAGCCTAGGCGGTTAATTGAACGACTGATTAAGCTAGTTGGCTGCGATATATACATACTTTTTTTTTTTTTTTTTTTTTTTTTTTAACGTGCGGGAAATCCCCACGGATACCCCCCCCTTCGGAGCCGAAGGGGGAGGTTATGTCGGACTCGAACCGACTAAACCGCACGCCGTCTGTGGGTCGATGTGCTAGGCCGAAGGTGAGGTTGTCTTGTGACATATCCCTCGCACCCCGGCTGACCCAGGGCCATTCCTCTCGGTCTGGCCCTCCTCAGGAGGGGGGACCACGCGGTCCCCAACTCGCCCCCGGTATGGGGGGGGCGCGCATCGTCGTACGATGCGCGCCGCCGCCGTGGCCTGCTTCTGCTAGAGTGACGAGCGGCTCCACCCGTCACCCTCAGGCCCGCGCTCATGGGGGGCGGAGGTCGGTTTGCGCCCTCCGACGCCCGAGCCGCCTTCGAACGCGGCCAGCGATGTCCGCGAGTCTTTCTCGCTCGCTGCGCCGCGCCCGCTCTGCTGTCTCCTTCACGAGCATGACCTGCTCGCAGAAGGAGGCGCTGGCCGCCCACGCATCCGCGCAGCGGACCATCGCCGCGAGCAGGGTGGAGAGCGTAAGCACTCTCACCCCCAGGGCCGTCACAAGCTCCCGCCTCGGCGCTTCAAACGCCGGACACTCGGTGAGCGTGTGCAGCCCCGAGTCCACGCTCGCGTCGCAGTGATGGCACTCGGGCGTTGGCTCTATGCCCATCAGATGCAGGTACCGCCCGAAGTTACCGTGTCCGGTAATGACCTGCGTCTGACGGTACGAGAGGCCACCGTGTGGCCTCTCTAGCCACTCCCCCATGATGGGTCTTACCGCCGCAATCACGGCGTGCCCTGCGCGTGGTTGCTCAAGTCGTAGCTCCCACTCGGTCACCATGGCCCTGTGGAGCCGGGACTTCTCGGCCCGAATTTCTTCGGGCTCGGGATCGAGTCCCCGCCCCCGCGCCTCCTTTCGGAACCGATAGAGTGCCGAAAGGGTCCTCGCTTCCAGGATCCACGGTGGCGATCCGGCTAGGAGACTCGCCGCTTCAAAGGATATCGTGCGGTACCCCCTGATGGTCCTGGAGGCCGTCGTCCTCTGCGCCGCGTGGAGCAGAGGCAGGAATCTGGCCCCCAGGGTGTCCGCCCATACGGGGCACCCATATAGGGCCATGGACCGCACGACACCCGCGTAGAGTCTCCTGCAGGAGTCCTCTGGGCCCCTCAAGTTGGGCAACAGCCTGCCCAAGGCATTCGCCGTTGCCACCAACTTGGGGCGCAGACTTCGGAAATGTTCTCCGAAGTCCCATCGACCGTCAAGCACCAGCCCCAGGTATTTCAACCGGGGCTTGATGTCGATGGGAGTGCCTCCCACTATAAGGCTGGCTCCCGGGTCTGGCCTGCGCCGAGGGCCATGAAAGAACATGGCCTCGGACTTGTGCAAAGCCACCTCGAGACCCAGCCGCCGGATCCGTTCCACGACTTGAGCAACCGCGGTCGTGGCCCTCAGGGTCGCCTCGCGGACAAAAATACACGTACGCCCACAAAAAGGTTTGGTCTACAAAAATAAAAAATACATTTCCGAATTAATTCAGGAGCAAGTGTTAGTACTCAGTCCCGAGCTAAGTGCCGCGTAGTACATTATGCCGTGGTTGTGCTCTCGTGGTGAAATTGCGTTATCTGGTAAATTTATTACAAGGCAGGTACCTATATTTGTAGGTTTATTTAGTCGTAATCTACAACATACCGCGAATTACCACCTGTTGGAATTCACAAAGGAATGAGTTATTACATAGAAATCTAATGAGCCTACGAGTATTACAACTTCCTTCAGTTAGTAAGCAGGTATTTGGAGCAAACTTGTTGATTTCGCACTGAAAAATAGTTTTAGTGACTAACTAACTGATGTACATTTTTCTGTTTATTTATCCTTACGAATAGGTGATGAGTTGGCTTTGTATTTTATTATATTCATTAAAAAATTAAGAGCATTATTTAAATTTTTCAGAGGATTTTCAAGATGTGTGTTGAACACGACCATAGGCCGTGGTAACCATTTCCCATTCGGTGGCAGGGTGCTCGTTTGCCAGCTACGTGCTTTAAAAGTAAAATTAAATCTATTTATAGCCTGCAAATCATCTATATATAAAAATGAATATTTATTTCTCTTTATTGGTCTGATTACGCTACTCTCAAAAAGTTTACCGGACGGCGGCCGGATGATATAAACCTATCGGGTAATCGCAATAATCCACACAATATTAGTTTTGTTAACGATTTTGGACTGACTAGTCGTCAGTATTATACGATTAGATAGTATGTGGCCGCCAAACAATTTCGGACAGTCCAAGGCCGGCCAGTCCTAAGCCGAGGTATCCTAGGTCGACCGACGTCTCGTGTCAGCATTTTTTTACGTAATAACCTCAGAACAAAATAAAATTATTCTTTGAGCCTGAGCTTCACTAGTTTTTACTTAGATTTTACTTATTTTATTAAGATAATCTTCTAAAATAGCTAACACCTATTTCTTACAATGTCTGTCACGTAATGATATAAGAATAACCTAGTGTAAGCGACTTTCGACCTTATTGACATCGCAAAACATCGAGCTTTTTCTCTAATATTCGTAATCAACGGCATTTATGCGATAAAACATGTAATCAAGAAAACGTCAATAAGGTCGAAAATTACTTGCGCTGTTTTTGTAGCCTCTATATAACTGATATCAGACCATGGCCGGCAGGCGATAGTATGATGACTCACAACTACTAGTGTGTGGTCGCAAAACTGACTGCAGGGAATTGCCGGCAGGTCAATATCGCTTTAGTGTGAGGGCGCTATCGGCTTAAGGCGGACTGTTAGTATATATATAATTCCTATTAAGTTCGAAGGAATGAGATGAGACCAATACTAGTGTTAAGCAAAAAGCGATTAACCAGTGACTTGAAATCAATTGACACTCTACCTCTATACCTAAAAATCCGTTAATCTAAACAGATTTTAAAACGGTGATTATGAATTTAAAAGAACAAATTTTAAATCTTAGTCACTCAATTCTGTTTATTACCGTATGATATGAGTAGAAATCTTGTGAACTCAAAGTACCTATTCAAATCAATAAAATTAACATAGATGAGAAGCGCACGTAAAAATGTTTACGAGCAAGCACTTTAAACTCCACCTGAAGTAAGTATGTATCTGTTATGGACCAAGTGACAAATTGGGCATTATGTAAAATGTCCGGGCATTATGATAAAGCTTTAACAATCAGACTTTGTTCCATGACGACTCAACTAAGGTTCATATATGGATGAGTGGCTATAAAAAGAAATAACCGCGAAAGCTAATGCGGGGCTTCTAACTCATATCTATCCACGTCGAGACGCGCAGTCCACCTCTCATGTTTATCTTAATGCCCAATTTATCACTTTGCCCATAACATATCTAATCTAGATTGCTAACACTGAGTGGTAAATGGTAAGTTGTTTGCCCATATTGACGCCTTAACTAAAATTTAGAGAGAGATAGTGGAAAAGCAATACTACCGTGCGTGTTACTGAATATATTTCTCCATCCCACGGTTGCCTAGAAGAGATAACAATTAGTGATAAGCCCCTCTAGACAAGTGGCAATTCGCTAGCCGGCGTTTGGTGGAATAGAATGACGAAAGTATGGGATTTGATGTAAATGACAGTCGTTAACGCATGTCAAATACGTCAAATTCTATACAATAATAATAGTAAAATGCACAATGAGCGGCTCATTATGTATTTTACTATTATTATTGTAATCCATACTATTATGTCTTTTAATCTAATGTTGGCGTACAATAAAGAGTTGTATCTATCTAAAAGCATCACGCCATCATCATAATCACTGCATCCAAAACTTACTCTTTGGAGCTTGGGGTCCGTTCTCCTACTCTTTCTCATTGTAAGGCTAACTGTGAACTTTTGCGGGAGGGACAGCCATCTGACCCCTAACTTCAAGAGGAAAATCTATGCAGGAGCTTTGACCACTCAGTACGTGCACCGGTTAGTAGGTGAGGAAAGACCATATTTATGATATTCGCAAATCATACATCATCATCATCATCATCATCAGGCTATATTAGTCCACTGCTGGACATAGCCCTCCCCCAATGAGCGCCATAGCGCCCTGTTTTCAGCTTGCCGCATCCAGCATCTGCCTGCAGTCTTTCTTAGATCGTCATCCCACCTGGTCGGAGGGCGTCCTACACTACGCTTGCCGAGTCGCGGTCTCCACTCAAGAACAAGTTTACCCCAACGGTTGTCGGTTCTTCGTGAGATATGGCCAGCCTACTGCCACTTCAGCTTGCTGATTCTTTGAGCTATGTCGATTACTTTGGTTTTCTGTCGGATGTATTCGTTGCGGATTCTATCCTTCAGAGAAACTCGGAGCATAGCTCTCTCCATAGCTCGCTGAGCGACTTTGAACTGATGGACCAACCCTGCCGTGAGTGTCCATGTCTCGGCTCCGTAGGTCATGACGGGTAGGACGCACTGATTGAAAACTTTCGTTTTCAAGCATTGCGGTATGGATGACGAGAAGACTCGGCGTAGTTTCCCAAACGCTGCCCAGCCCAGCTAGATCCTCCTCTTGGCCTCCCTCTCGAAACTGTTTTTACCTAACTGCAGAACCTGCCCGAGGTAAGTGTACTCAGAAACGAGTTCGAGAGGGTGACCATGTACGACGACCGGTATCGAATCAATGTGGCCATTGATCATGACTTTGGTTTTGTCCAAATTCATGCCAAGACCGATACGTCGCGAGGCTGAAGCTAGTCCGCCCAGCATCTGGTTCAGCTCCTCTAGCGACTCCGCCATTAAGACTATGTCATCTGCGAATCGTAGGTGTGAGATGTAGTCGCCGTTTATGTTAATGCCCTTTCCTTTCCAGTCCAGCGTCTTAAACATATCCTCCAACGCGCTGGTGAACAGTTTCGGGGATATAGCATACCCCTGTCTCACTCCTCTGCGCAATTGGATCGGTTTAGACTGCTGGTCCTGTACTTGGACACTCATAGTGGCGGCTTCGTACAGACATCTCAGCACCTCAATATAACGATAGTCTACTTGGCATCGCTGTAAGGATTCCAGAACAGCCCAGGTTTCGACAGAGTCAAAGGCCTTCTCATAGTCCACAAAGGCCAGACACAGGGGCTGATTATACTCTTCGGACTTCTGTATAATCTGCCTCACTGTGTGAATGTGGTCTATGGTGCCAAATCCTCCGCGAAACCTGGCCTGTTCCGGCGGCTGGAACTCGTCGAGTCTCCTGGCGAGACGATTCATGACCACTCGTGAGAACAGCTTATAGACATGGCTCAGGAGCGAGATGGGTCTGTAATTCTTAAGAAGGGTTTTATCACCCTTCTTGAAGAAGAGCACCACCAAACTCCCGCTCCACGCCTTTGGAGTTCTCCCACTGTGAAGGACGGCGTTGAAGAGGTTCTGTAGTTCCTGTATAACAGGGGCTCCTCCAGCTTTCAAAAGCTCTGATGTTATTCCGTCCTCACCGGTTGCTTTTCCATTTTTAAGCTGCCTCAGAGCTGACACGATCTCGTCTTGACTGATGTCAGGCAGTTCGTCGGTGTAGTGGCGTGTCAGGGTGGCTCTGGAATCGTGGTCATCTCGTTGAGAATGAGAGGCATGTGCAGCGTATAATCGGCCGTAGAAATCTTCTATCTCGGCGAAGATCCCTGGCTTTGACAATACGGTTTCATACACTTACATTCATTTTTCATGTCATTGACACCGGTAGACCCAACTGTAGAACTGCAAGTGCTTTAAATTTATCTTATAAATATTCACAATTGGGTCTCGAATTTATAGTGATTTCATTATTTTAGATTCATAGGTATCAATTGTTTATTTTTGCACTGATTTAAACATTTCAGTAGAATTTAAGTTGTTTGTGAAAATACACAGAAAAGACGGTAAGTAACTCACATCCAATTGGCATAAAACTACCGCAGCTCGGCACTTCTGCACATGCATAGAGTCAGACGATCAGCTTTGAGGCTATGATAGCTATTATCTTCAATCAAAAGTATGTCGTTGGGGTCAAGGGGCAGAAATTATAATCCACTGCATTAGCAGTTGATTCTGTTTGTCGGCTAATCTAATCATATTCTGTCCTCCGTGGTCGGCTACGATTAACATGATTCATAGGTATTTAAGATTATATATATCGTAGCCAACTAGCTTAATCAGTCGTTTAATTAACCGCCTAGGCTCTTTACTGAAGGGCGCCGTTCAGTTAGCGGCCTGAATGGTGTTCAGCTATTTCAAGGCAAGGCGGGAGTGCAGCGAAGTGGAGCTTCCGCATTAGACCTTCTAACCTGACCTATCCATGTCGGATTACGTAACTTGCTCAATGAATCTATGGCCTAAGCATCAGCCAGCCAGGTTATTAAATGTCGTAATGAACGTTACGGCTGAATAACATTCAGGCCGTTCATTGAATGGCGCCGTTTAGTTAACAGCCTAGCAGGTAATTGACCGGCTGATTAAGCTAGTTGGCGGCGACATATACACCATTGGATATTGAGACATCAGGTAAGAACTGGATGCTGCAATGGATGGGGTATAAGGTATAAACGCTAGAAAACTTATGGTGCCTCTGGGCAACGGAAACGGCAGTGCTTCTTTCCCTTTCTATGGGGAGACAAAATCTACAAATCTAAAGAATGCCACTATAAAACCTATTTTTATTATTTTAATTATTTTTTATACCTAACGCATACCCTGGTTTCGCTACGGTACAATTAGGGCCTTCTATTTGTTTTTAATTTTTGTCATGACGATTGTGACCACTCCTAGTAAATAACAATTTAGATTAGCCAGGGAAAAATGAGGAGGCCAGCAATGTCGTTTTAATAAGAAAAATGAAAGTGTGACGCCGATTAAAATTATTAAAATGTTACACATACCAGCTGTGCCCGTGTGATGATAAATATATCTGCGTGTTTTCAGAAAACGGATAACATGTAGCGCTTTAGAGCGTTTGCACATTCATCCGATATCGGTGTCAGACGCCGATAGCCGACACCTTGTTGTTTTCACATTTATCCGATAAAATCGGCCCGATACGGCCATTTGCTTGCAAAGGCAGACTAGTTAGAATAGTAGGGATGAAAAAAAAGCTGAAAGTGCAAGCAATTTTCGACCTTATTGACATGACCAGATTTTTTTTTATAATACATTTGACTTCCTCCGATATCGGATATCGGATGTCGGATATCGGATATCGGACAATGTGAAAACGCTCGTAAACCCTTTGCTGTACACATATAGAGGTAAGGCCATCTTAATTTTTATTCGCTTGCAACGGATTCAAGGCACGTATCCCATAAATCACGTTGTGAATTACAGATGTTACATTGGTTTTTTCCCGGAAAACAGTCATTGTACTTCCCCGGAAGGAACGCATTGATAATTTATTTGACGATCTGTGTGGGGTAACGGTAGAGCGTTCGACTGCTACGTACTGAGCGGGAATCGAACCAACGAGGTTCGATTCCCGCTCAGTACAAGTATTTGTATGTCAAATACGAATATTTACATTGTTTTTAAGTATGTAGAATCCATAACACAAGATATTTAAACTATTTTTACTTTGATTCTGGATAGAGTTGTGTAGAATGCCGTAGTATAGTAATTAATTTCTATTGTCGATGGCATGATAGTAGGGATGTTTTATAAATAAATAAATCATTTGATACTGAGAAACTAACACTATAGCTTGGATTACTAATGTCTGGCCAAAAAACGTTTCCCAAAGTATCACATGCCAAAAATTTGTTTCCCGAATTTTCATTTGGCAAAAAAACATTAGGCAAATCAACTTTGCGCAATTTTACAGTTAGCAATACTATTTTTGGCAATTTATTGTTTACCAAATAATTACATGGCAAAGTTTCATTTTACCAAGTATTATGTAGTCAAATATGGTTTGTCATAACATGCTCTTAATATTGCATAAGTTATTATTATACAAATCAATTCTGGCGCTCCGCCGGCCGCTGCCGCGGCACGCTCGCTTCGCTCGCTCGGCTCTGTTGGAATCACAGTTCTAACCTAACCTAACCCACTTGTCTAGAAGTTCTAATTTATTAACCATTTTAAAATTATAATTTAAACGAACTTATTTTTGGAATATATATTTTTTTACAAAATAAAGCATTTGCTAAGTGCTGTATATTTGACTGAATAAAACTTGAGCAAGAAAAAGTTGCCAATTGAATATTTGACGAAAAATTCTTTTGGGAAATGAAAGCTGTGCGATAAGTTTTTTGGGAAGTGAAATTTGACGAAACGTGTTTTGCCAAACGGCAGGAACCCCTATAGCGAATTAGGTAATCTGTGCTATAGCTAGTTATATCCTCTCCTCGATCTTGGAAAACGGTAGTGGCAAGGCCTCTTTTTTGCCTTCGAGGGAGGATTTACTGCTTCTAGCAAACATACTTTCGAGGTGGGATGGTGGGTGGATCCTCTTTTAATAGAGTACAAAGTGTTGAAACGGTGAGGCATTTTTCGAGTAATTTGTGTACGCTGTCTTTGGGTTTTTTAGAGTCCTTTACACTTTAGAACACACTTGTCCGGACTTTGTGCGGCTACTTAATTTGTCCGGATTTCTTTTTATTAGATGGAATATGAAGAATATGAAACTACATACTATGTTATATCAAATAAGTCTTTAATCTTTATTAACTTATCATTTATCTAAAAACAAAATATAAAATCTTCTTTAACAATCAAGTTAAGAGATCAAAAAATAAATCTTTTATCTTTTTGCAAACAATCAACTAGTTCAAATTTTAAATAGGTAGTTTCTTTAAAAAAAATCTAACGGAACGCAAATTTTTGGTAAGTATTAGTGTTTATACTTTTCAACACTAGATACTTTACTGAGCAACTTGGGTTTGTTAAAAGTTTTCTTGTAGAATTCTTCGCAACTCATATTTTTAACGGAGGGTTTAGTCAATCTGTTTCACTCTTTTGTCCATTGTGCTCCCATTAGAGAAAACACTCTTTCCACATTTGCGTTTTGAGCATGGATAGCAAAAATAAACTCGCTAATAAAATAAAATAAAAAGGACAGCCTGGAGATTGTGAAGCTTTTAAAAATGGTAACCCATCTTTAATGGAGCACCATACTGAAAAACGCATCGTTTTGTTAGAACAAAAACGAATTGACGGCAGTTATTTCATCGAATAGCCTTACATCTTCGACAACCATTTGCTTTTCATATATACAACTGAACCCACGAGCTTATCAAACTCCATCAGTTCGTTCTTTTTTAACTGGCTCCAGTCATACTTTAAAGTCAGACAACGGTGTCGTTCATTGTTCAAGATGCTGGATACAAGTTCTGTACCTAATTTTCACGTCTTCTCGAAAAGCTTTTTGATTTTTTGGGGTGCATTGTCCAAGCAATTCTCATACCTTTAGCGGTAGAAAATTAGTATTTGCACGGGAGTTTAGCAACTTTTGAGTATAACAAAATGAGCTCTATACGCGCAGTACACGTGTTTTGGGTGTCTTTTAAAGATAGCACGGGGTGCTGCTGCGGAAGGCGAACTTAAATGTACAAAGCATAGATTATTACAAAACAATCCGCGGGCGCTAGCTTATACCCCGGAACATGTATATTGAACCTTAATCGCGAGACAAATGAAGTCGCGTATGGATTGTTTTGTAATAATCTATTTTTGGTCAATTATAGCTCGTCTACCGCAGTAGCACTCCTTGCTGTCCTCAATCAACACCCAAGAAACGTGTAATGCGCCTTTAGAGTCCATTAGGTCCAAGATATATATTATGTCCCGAGCAATACCATGCCATTGCAACTAAGTGTCCGGATTTTTATCGAAATGTCAGGCTTTTTGTCGAGACTTTTCAGAATCCTTAATGGTTACCCTACCCGCATAACTACTTCCACCTCTCGGTAACTTGGCCCATATCGGTGCGACAGCCGTCTGAACCTCCAAGTAGGATAAGAAAGCATGCGCAAAGGCCTCGTTCATAAATCAGCAGATGTACTGCAAGTAGCAAACGTTTGTTTCAATTCCCTAGATTAGTGGGGTCCCATATACCTACACAATATCACATCATACATCTTCGTATTCATTTGGAGTGCCAACTGTTTTCCTTACTTTCTAGAGATATAAATGATGGTTCTACGAGGATGCGAGATTGAAACTTCTACAATTAATCACTCTAGCGAGTCCAGCGGTTTTGCCTGCGAATCCATCACAGGTAACGCATGGATTTATCGTCTGAGAAGGGTAATGGGTGGCATGACTGCACAATTTTGTTTAAAACATGCATTTTTCTTGTTGCATGTAAATAAAAAGGATGTTGATCATTATTATCTTTATTTGGTCGGTAGATTAAAGTTTGATAAAGATTAAATTAGAAAAACAAGTTTAAGGTAGGTATTATTTTAGGAAATGCATAGCTATTGAATGTCGTAACAACGACGTCAATACAACTTTTCAATTGTGTGTAAAAAAATTACAGTGATCGGGAATCGACTCCGCGACCTCTGATTTAGTAATCAATCGCTGTACCGTTTCACAAGATAAACAAGTTGGTACCATAATTGCTACTACAGTTATCTTAAGCAACTTAGTTGCAGACATTTACCCCTAATTAAAATTATTACCCGAAATACTATCATTTCGTACTGAACACGCTCACCTTATACTAAAATGGTGTAAGCATTTAGAAGACATGGTTTGTAGTTTGTATAAACCGAGTTTGAACAAAAAACGTGAGAAGCAAGGCCAGGAGAATATTTTTTGAGTATTTGTTTTTGTGTGAGCTAATCACTCGGAAATCACATCGTTTAGTGGTGTTAAAGTTCGCGTGGAACAACTGATTTATTAGCTAATAACTACAGTAGGTGTATTGTGTGAGCGATAACTTATTTTTATCCGATGTAGCGGTAAACAGTGTATGGTATAGCTGCCAAGTCTAGCATCACTGGTACTTGTAATTGTGGGCAAAATAGTTTTGGTAAGTACCTACGTAGGCACCATTTTTTATACCAGGTATTATTGCGAAATTAAAAACTAGTTGTATTTCCTATACTTATTTTTGGTTTTACTAGACCCAAGTTTTTTAAGCATCTTCAACTTAAAAAACCTGGGTTAAGAATATTTTCATGTTCTCTGTTTGTTTGCGACGGACGCTAAAACTAAAGAACTGATATTGATGCGGTTTTTTAGTAGAAAAATCTTGGTCACAATGAAAAGTGTCGTATGTTTGATTGCAATTGGTTGAGTAGAACCGGAGATATGACTAACAAATTGTTACTTTTAGTAGCGATAACAAAAAGCCGCACCGTTTCAGCTACGGGTATCAGCTAGTTAATGATATGACTATAAATTTATACAACGTTGATCTGAGGTAGGTATATAAAACGTATACGTAGTACGTAGGTGGAACGGCGAGCACACATGTTTTTGAACGATAAATAAAACAATGGTCTCCATACAAATGCCAGATATGCCTATCTGAAATGAGGTAGGTTCACGGAGGACAGAATATGATTAAGTAGCGGAGATGCCACAGTCAAATTTCTCTTAAGAAAAACGCGTGACCAAATGCGGGTGGGAAGGGAGACGCGGGGGGCATGACGTCATACCTCGTCCACGTCTCCATCTAGTGCGTCATAGCGAAACCGAACAGAAACAGACCTTGTCATTTTTGTTATATAGTTTGACTATTCGCCACTAAGCGCTACACAGAATTCTAGAATAATCTATTTTAAGGAAATAATTTTCAAAAATAAGGCCATCTTTTGGATTATAGCAAAATCATTTAGGGGGCTAAATGATTTGGCCTTATACCGACAGATGGCCAAATTTTTTTTACTTTAATTTTCAATTTTAGCAAAATATTCCATTTAATAAATAATATAACGTTTTTGAAATTGCTAATGTAGTCGGGCGAGATTATTGTGATCATTTTCATAAAATGAATTGAGTTATTATTACAACTAGTATACATGCCAGACTAGGTTACTTATTTCTTCTCTACGCTAGATGGTTCTGTTAAGACATTTTTTTCGGAAAAATTAAAATTTAAATATAGTGGACTTACTGATGAAATGTTATACCCTTAAAACGTTGACATTGTTTATTTTTACACTTTGTACATCCTTGTACTGTACACTTCATTCTTAAACCAGGCTAAAGCTATTTTTATCCTTGAACTTTTGACCAAAAATGACAACCGAACGCAAGGACGTTTCACTAGAACTGGATGGTGACGTCACAGACCAATTGAGTCGTTTTGACATATGGAAGGCTCGCGACTCAATTCCCTTGATGTTACAAGGTCCTCCGCTATCATTTCCTTCTCCATGGGTAGGTTATATTGTAGATATAATGTGCAAGTAAGAATGTAGTTTCACTTACAAAAGAACTTTTTTTTAAAACATACCTCTCTTTTCTGCCTGAATTCTTTTATGATACGCAATTCTATATCACTATCACTGGACTCTTCACTTTCATTTTTATTAGTTTTGCGACTCATAATATAGGCAAATTATTTAATATTTATTACCTAATTAGTTGTAGATGTATCTACAAAAACTACTGCAATACACCGTTGTCACCATTTAACTGATTTATTTCGATACTGCGTTAATGTCTTCTATAATATATTAATGATCAATTTATATAAATAACAAGAAATTAATGAATTTTTAATTACTTTTAGTTGCCAGTCAAAACCATTTATTATCTTAACATAGTGCACGGTTGCATCTAAACCTCGCAACCTAGGTACGGTACCCCTTCTCTTCATTTGGATTTGGCTTATAGATACGACTTTCAAGGAAGCTCTCAATCCAGAGCCACATCCGTTAATCAGCTAGTGTACCGTCTAGCAAGAGAAGTTCATTTAAGCCCGAAGGTCTTGGCGGGCCCCGTGTACCCAGTTACCTGTCAAAAGCATCTTGTTTAGTATTTAATCGTCGCGTTCTAATAATTTCAATGATCCTTAATTTCCTGATAATTTAAATATCCTTCAAAAGTTTACAGAATCCGAAATTACTAGCAAGATTATATCATAGAGGCGAGAAAATTATCATAATTTCTTGGGAAAGTTGCATTTATTTCGAAAACCTTTGATATTGTTTGACGGTTTTGCAAATGAGGGCACAGAGTATGTAAGACAAAATGTTAACTAACCATACATTTTATTAATGATCTGAACATAGCTATACATACCTAATATCATGGGGTACCGGTACTAAGAAAATATTAGTAATATTCTAAAATGAATAGATGGAGATTTTGGTTTTCTAACAATCTTTGCCGTAAATGATTGTTAATAAAAAAAAGACGGGTGGCACTCTGGGAGTGCCGACAGAAGTGAAAACTTTTTCTTTCTTTCTTCGTTATATACATAGAAAAGGATAAAAAAACATACCATACCATACCTATAATACAGCGCCAATCATAGACCCTATCACTAATTTTCTGCTAATTTTCTATCAGAAGAAATTAATAAATTACAAAAAGATAAAATAATCACTAAAAGTAATAAATTACAAAAAGAAAAAAATAATCACAAAAAGTGTCAGAAGGCCAGGTTTGAACCCGGTACTATATGAAACCATAAGGACTTACAGTCGAAGCGTTTACCGCTATGCTGCGAAGCTATTTATCGTATATTGCAAAATGGACAGTCTATAGCTAATATTGTGTGACGTCAGTCGTCGGTTACGGTCCAAAGGTCAAGCGATCCTGACGCGCGAGTTTAACATTTCTTACCCATCCAACGCCGCTAAAGAAGTTTTCACTTCAAAAATTAAAATTTTATTCGGAAACAAACATCTGTAGCCCATTTATTTCATATGTACCCAGTCGTCACGGCTCACACCTATTTGTTCGCGACGATCAAAATTGGTTTAAAAATTGTAAGTTGGTGGGCCAGGAGTACCTGGATCGATATTAATATTAATCGATTTCCATTACTTCTCTGAACGTACCCTTTAAAGTACCGCTACTCCACACCAGATAGCATTAGCATAAATGGGATGAACTAAACAGAGAAAGCGCAATGATTTTTCTAAGTAGTGCGACAGAGATCGGCTCATGTCAAAGTCAATCGCGAATGAAATAGAAAGTTCATAAATGTGAAAGAGACATAGATTATACAGGGACAGAGCTACGTTCGAGAGCGTTCGGGAATCTGGAACCTTCCTTCCTTCCTTAAATTTTGATATATAAAGGGAGCTAGGTCGATTTCCGAGTCAGTTAGTTTTCGATTGAAGTTCGAAGTATTTCTTCTTTAAAAGACAGATTTTCTGAAACACATAAAAAATCATTTTCTCTGTTACCCCTACACCCAAAAATAATAAAAGGCCTCAGTAAAGAAGAGTTTCTTAGAGCTGCAAATTACACTGAAAATTTGTATGGCGATCTTTTATCTAATTTTATTTCAGAAATCACAACTTGGTTTGAAATGTGGAAATATCCACAGCCAGCAGCAAATAATATCAGTGGAGTTGACCGATATGAAAAATATCTTAGAGACTACATCGACGAGACAAAAGATTTCTTTCCTTCGGTAGCAGAAGCGATCAAGATTGGCCTTAGTGTACCCGTCACAACGTGCACAGTAGAAATATATTTTAGCACACTGTGAAGAGTTAAAACATCGAATAGGTCCACAACGGGTTTCGAGCGGCGGTCTGGATTATGCTTGTTAAATGTCCACCGAGGTAAACCAAGGACAATAAAGATAACTTTATAGACATAAACTTAACATAACATAAACTCACGTCTATTCTAGCACCCACATTTCGCCAGTTTATGTTTAGGTCCCAATGCAATAGGTGGCGAGCCTATTGCCATTAACCAGGTACCTACTTATAAATCTGCGATAAATACACACATAACTTCGAAAAGCATCGAAATGTCATTGGTGTGTGCCATGGTAAAATCTGGGATCGAACCCGAGGCCTCGTCTCAGCAGGCCATTACCTACCTTTATAGAAAACGTCATAAATAAGTTCGGTCAAAAACCTCGCCGGCTGCAGTTGCTTTTTAAATGAGAATTGTGCAACTACTGCCTACTAATTAATGTGAATAAAAAATTATTTCCAAAAACGGCTTTTTATTTCAATAATTCGAGATTCCCAAGGGGTGGAAGTGCACCTCCTGGCACCCCCCTGCCGGCGCCCATGGATGGCATTAGTAGACTCATTTACAGGAATGAATAAGTCAAAACCATAGTAAAACGCTTATTTGCTGACTTAGAATCACGTAAATTCTTTCAAAACTTAAACACATGATAATGTAAGCATGTAAGCATATAAAACTTGTTGGTAATGTAATAAATAAAGATTTCGTGACAATCGTGCTATTTATGCATTTATTTATTTTAGTTTCATCTAGCGGCAGAGTGCATTATGTTTGTAACTTTTACATTGACTGCAGAATCTGGCAGAATCAATATAGATTATAATATTTATAGTTTTATTCAATCATATTCAATAATGTGTTTAGTGTATGTATTATTTATGATAAGTTAATTTTAATGTTAAAAATAAAAAGAAAAATAAAAACAATGTCGCCATCTAGTTATAGCTCCTGAACTAAAAAGCTGCATGCCTGCTTCTCAAAGTTACGAGGTTAACCATTTTTTGTTCCTGATTGTGCTAATATGTACCTGCGACCTCGTCCGCGTGGATACACGCATTAAACAAAAAGTTATTATTTTGACATTACAACAGATAATTAAATTTTATTTACGTATTCCTAAGAAGACATAGGTATAATACTTGAAAACTAAGGAAAAGATTGTATTATTTTATAGTAATAAATGAATTATAAATTTTTCAAAAGAATTTTAGAAATACAATCATTGGCAAACAAGCACGTGGCAAAAAAACAGGCAGTTTTCAGGTAATTAACGTGTCCGTCGCACAACCTTTAAATACTTATTTCGCCCTTTTTCGGTGCTAATTGCCGAACAAGATTAAAGTTACCTATTAACTTGAGAGCACATAAAAGATATATATATATACCTAGTCATTTTCAGGCCTCGACCGCTTACGTTTAAACCCAACAGTTTTGACCTTTTTCCATCAATACGCGATCCGAATTTTCCAGACAAAAACAATGGACAATCACTTATTAGCTATTGTCTGTGACTACTGTGTCCTATTATCTTCTCTTATATAAAACTCTTTGTCCTGACTGACTGACTTAGAAACCACTGGTCGTAGAGACTTGCAATTTGTAGAGAATGTTTGTTTCGGTGCGTGCAGGTGTACTAAGAAAGGATTTTTTGAAATACAAACCCTAAAGGCCTCAAAAAGGCTAAAACGTAGTTTGCTTATAACTCAAGAACGACTGTGAAGTGAAAAGTAAACGGAGTGCAATGAATACTAGCTTTAGACGCAATTATTCATGATCTTTAATTTTTTGAATTTGTCTCTGTTGCCGAAAAGCAACTATCACAAATAAAATGTGGTATTTAATGAAAATACTATTTATTTGGGCGCTAATTTAGCTAACAAGATTCTTGTCATGACAACGGGAGAGAAGACACTTTTGAGCTTTTGAGTTGCAGCAAATGATAATATTCTTTTTCATTCTCTGTCAGGAATAGTTTTGTATAATTTACAATGAATAATTGATTAACAATAAAAGGAAATTTTTGAAACGGAATCGCTTCGATGAAATCTCCAGTCCTCAATAAGTTCCACGGACCCCGAGTGGTACTGGAAAAGTAGGAACATACAATAATTTCGTGAACATTTACTGCTTTAGCTACCCTAATACGCTGGCACCCTTAGACGACACCAACCTGTACTTCAAACGGTAAGGTATGTGAAAATACGCGAACGCGTGCTAAAACCTTCATTCTTTTCTTGACGAGCACTGCAATGAGGAGTGGATGCGAAGTAAAAAGTAAACGGAGTGCAATGAATACTATATAGCTTTGGACGCACTTATACAAGCACAGTGCACTTCTGATTCGATGAAACTGCAGACTTTCAAAAATATGGTAATAATATAATAGTTTTCTAACTAATAATTTCTGACTGTTATTTTTAGATGGTTATGAAAGACTAAAACACTGCAAAATTATATGTTATTTTATTTATAATCATTTTCGTCATATCCCATTTTAATTTATACAACCTCAGCTTACAGCTGCAATCTTTATAGCTACGTACCACATGGCAACAGCCAGGCTATGTGGGTGACAAATACTTGACAATAGCGCCCCGCCGGGTCCAGGTAGAAGGGGTAGAAGTCTAAGAAATCAAAGTCAAAAATCATTTATGGTCGTGTGAAGTGGAGGAGGAAGAGCCGGAAGGCGGACCCTGAGCTCTGAGGGCATCTCGGCCTCGGATGCAATCAGGATAATGTCTAAATGTAGATGATTATGATGACGATGGAGTGCAATCAACTGTGCGGGGCATTTGTAGACTACGAGAAAGCCTTCGACTCCATCGAGACCTGGGCATTTCTGGATTCTCTACAGCGGTATCATGCTGATAAATCATAGTGCTAAGGTGCTTATATCATATTGCCACATGGTTCGTCTAGTTCCAATATCAGAAGGCGAATCGCAAAAGCCTACAGGGTGGAATAAGGGAAATAGCTATCGACAGATCAACATCCGAGGTTGTTCAAGAATAGCAGACCTTGGGTAACCAATAGGATCCTATTGGGTTAGGCAAATTGAACACAATTTACTTCGTCAAGTTTTCTCCTCCCCCTACGGCAAAATTTGCAAACAAAGGTATTTGACCAGTACACTTACCTGTTATATAACTCACAGGACCGAAACGTGGAAACTAACAATGGAGACAGTGAATCAGAAAAATGTAGCTAAGATACTGTACTGCAATAGGCTTTTTTTCCCGTCGTATCGTATGCACCTTTGACCTGCACCATCAATGGTGCAAATGAGGCTAATTAGTTTTACCTGCACTATCAATATTTATACAACTGCTTCACCATACTTTTTTTGTACCGAATGCACCATTGACCTGGACCGGTAAGACTTTCAACGAACAAAATGGTATAAAGATACTGACAGTATTTTTATTTCGAAATAATGTTCTTAAAACCTACCACTGCACTGGTGTTAGGGCACGCCGTGATTGCGGCGGTAAGACCCATCATGGGGGAGTGGCTAGAGAGGCCACACGTTAGCCTCTCCTACCGTCAGACGCAGATCATCACTGGACACGGTAGCCAACGCCCGAGTGCCATCACTGCGACGCGAGCGTGGACTCGGGGCTGCACACGCTCACCGAGTGCCCGGCGTTTGAGACGCCGAGGCGGGAGCTTGTGGCTGCCCTGGGGGTGAGAGTGCTCACGCTCTCTACCCTGCTCGCGGCGATGGTCCACTGCGCGGATGCGTGGGCGGCCAGCGTCTCCTTCTGCGAGCAGGTCATGCTCGCGAAGGAGACAGCAGAGCGGGTGCGGCGCGATTAGCGAGAGAGACTCACTGACATCGCTGCATGCGCTCGAAGGCAGCTCGGGCGTCGGAGGGCGCAGACCGACCTCCGCCCCCCATGAGCGCGGGCCTGAGGGTGACGGGTGAAGCCGCTCGTCACCCTAGCAGAAGCAGGCCATTGCGGCGGCTCCCCACACCGGGGTTGAGTCGGGGACCGCGTGGTCCCCCCTCCCGAGGAGGGCCAGACCGAGAGGGATGGCCCTGGGTAAGCCGGGGTGTGAGGGATATGTCGCATGACAACCTCACCTTCGGCCTAGCACTACGACCCAGACACGGCGTGCGGTTTAGTCGGTTCGAGTCCGACATAACCTCCCCTGTTTTACACCAGTGCAAACACTGCACTGGTGAAAAACAGTAAAAAACAGGACCATTGTTTCGTACAGTTTACTTTTGATATTTTGAAAAACTCGCTACTGAGATAGTGTAATAGGCGTTAGAAGTTTATACAAAAAGTTCGCTAGTTTAGAAAGACATCCACGCAGGCGAAGCTGCGGGGCAAAAGCTAGTGTCTAATGAGTACCGTTCAGAGATGATAAAAATATATCAAGCACGTTTCCGCGAGGATGTTTTGAAGATATTTTCGATAAAGGTAGCGTGGTTTATGTTGTTTAGCTTACAATGAACAATCTTACGCCGAGCATTCACACTGAGGTGGCAGTAACGTGACCTTAAGAGGGGGAAGTATAAAATAATAATGTTATTTGTGTTGAATAAATTGCTATAATTTTGCACTGTAGCGTACAATAAAAGGAAATTACGATGTCAGTAAAGCGTATGTAAGTACTTATGTGGTTTCGTAATTGATGACTCTGTGGCCTATAATGTGATGTCAATTTGAATGCTCGTGGATAATACAAACATAAATATAGGATAATAGTTCAATTATGTAAAATAATTTACACTCTTTATCTTGCATGATACAAAAGAAAGTCATCAGCGTCACCATCAGAGCGCCAGTCGTGTTTGCATCCAAAGCTTGAACTTTAGAGCTTGTGGTTCACTCTTCTACGCCTATGGTTTCATAGTAAGCATGACATAACATCTACAGTTACGGATCAAAGTTTCAGGCAATCGGTTCCATAGTACACATTTATCCTGAATCAGACAACGGTTCGGTTTGTCTTAAACCCTACGTTAAGACGCATTTGGCCATGTCTATATTTTTTTTTTACGTGCGGGATATTCCCACGGATACCCACCCCCCCTCCGGAGCAGGAGGGGGTGGTTGTGTCGGACTCGAACCGAATGAACCGCACGCCGTCTGTGGGTCGAAGTGCTAGGCCGAAGGTGAGGTTGTCTCGCGACATATCCCTCGCACCCCGGCTGACCTAGGGCCATTCCTCTCGGTCTCGCCCTCCTCTGGAGGGGGGACCACGCGGGCTCGGTGTTTCGAACGCCGGACAATCGGTGAGCGTGTGCAGCCCCGAATCCACGCTCGCGTCGCAGTGATGGCACTCGGGCGTTGGCTCTATGCCCGAGATGCAGGAGATGCAGGTACCGCCCGAAGTTACCGTGTCCGGTGAGGACCTGCGTCTGATGGTACGAGAGGCCACCGTGTGGCCTCTCTAGCCACTCCCCCATGATGGGTCTTACCGCCGAAATCACGGCGTGCCCTGCGCGTGGTTGCTCAAGTCGTAGCTCCCACTCGGTCACCATAGCCCAGTGGAGCCGGCATTTCTTGGCCCGAATTTCTTCGGGATCGAATCCCCGCTCACGCACCTCCCTTCGGAACCGATACGGTGCCGAAAGGGTTATCGCTTCCAGGATCCACGGTGGCGATCCGGCCAGGAGACTCGCCGCTTCAAAGGATATCGTGCGGTACCCCCTGATGATCCTGGAGGCCACCGTATTCTGCGCCGCGTGGAGCAGAGGCAGGAATCTAGCCCCCAGGTAGTCCGTAGTCCGCCCATACGGGGCACCCGTATAGAGCCATGGACCACACGACACCCGCGTAGAGTCTCCTGCAGGAGTCCTCTGGGCCTCTCAAGTTGGGCAACAGCCGGCCCAAGGCATTCGCCGTTGTTACCAACTTGGCGCGCAGACTTCGGAGATGTTCTCCGAAGTCCCATCGACCGTCAAGCATGAGCCCCAGGTATTTCAACCGGGGCTTGAAGTCGATGGGAGTGCCTCCCACTGTAAGGCTGGCTCCCGGGTCTGGCCTGCGCCATGAAAGAACATGGCCTCGGACTTGTACAGAGCTACCTCGAGACTCAGCCGCCGGATCCGTTCCACTGTAGGTACCATGGTATCTACAGTAATCGTTCATTAAATTAACGCTAATTCAAGCTGATTTAATCCATGACTAACTAATAGACATCATAGTTAAGGCCTCCACAAAAGGGATTACTAA
Source organism: Eilema caniola (assembly GCA_949126895.1). Taxonomy (NCBI): domain Eukaryota; kingdom Metazoa; phylum Arthropoda; class Insecta; order Lepidoptera; family Erebidae; genus Eilema; species Eilema caniola. Next base: position 15,606,315 of record OX421464.1, on the reverse strand, counting down.
ATTAAGCTGAGAGTTAAATTCAATAAGACATCTGTTAAATTACAATTGAATCATGAAACATTAATGACATAGTACCTACAATCATTAGGGCAGAGATTTGATCCGCAGGAAATCATGAAATCCTCGGGCAATTTGAAGCTTCCTTAAACCAAACTTTGAGCAATTAAATTATTCCTTGAGTAGGTTTTAAGATCGCTCGCTAATAAATCTTAAATAATAATTAAATTGGGTGATGATTATGATGGAAACGAAGTTTATTAATTGACATTTAAATTGAAATTTGAATTGCTGTTTAGATTGTTATAAATATTTACATCATAACTACTTATAGGGTTACAATGATGTACTCGTATTATAAACTAAAGACACGGTATATAGGCGCCCATGGCGGCTTTCAAAAATGGCGCAGACACAAAATATAAAAAATTATCACAAATTTATTATTAAAGACTTTTTGAAGTGAAAACTTCTTTAGCGGCGATGGATGGGTGTATAATGTTAAGGAAGCGTCAGGATTAGTTGACCTTTGATCCGTAACCGACGACTGACGTCATACAAGATTAGGTACAGACTATCTATTTTGAAAGTTACGATAGATAGCGTCGTAGCTTAAATGGTAAGCACTTCGACTGTAAGTCCTTATAGTTTCAGATAGTATCGGGTTCAAACCACCTCGCCTTCAGGGATTTTTTTGTGATTGTTTTATCTTATTATAATTTATTACTTTTTATGATTATTTTTTCTTTCTGTAATTTATTACTTTTGGTGATTATTTTTTCTTTCTGTAATTTATTACTTTTTGTGATTATTTTTTCTTTTGATAATTTATTAATTTCTTCTGACAGAAAATTAGCAGAAAATAAGTGATAGGTTCTATGATTAGCGCTATATTATAGGTATGGTATGGTATGTTCTTTTTTATCTTTTTCTATGTATATAACGAAGAAAGAAAAAAAGAAAATGTTTTCACTTCTGCCGGCACTCCCAGAGTGCAACACGACTTTTCTTTTTCGCAGCGCACTGTCGCATCGCTGATTGATGCCTAAATTGATGATCAAAGTCATAATTTTTTTGTCACCATTTTAGAGTTCGGACAACGCATTTTCAGTCTATAGTACATCATTGTTTAGGTACACCATACTTGACAGATCTTCTGTAGCGGATTTATCGTGTCGGAGAGTCATTTACGTGTTATGTGGTAATTTTTGTTATTTAATTATAATGTGTTCGTATCCCTTTGTCTGTTAATCAGCCGGTTTATCGGCTAGCAAGTGAGGTTGACTCCATAAAGATCTTGGCCTTGGTGCACTCACATACCGGTTAAGGAAAGCAAGTACTCTTTAAATTGTTGTAAATATTTACGTCATACTTACCCTAACATGATAACAGTTTTATTTATTCCCAGTTATCGCTTTTAGTGAGCACAGATTTCATGCGTCAGTTTCCGTTTACGATCACAGACTCCTGCGCACCGTAAACAATTATCACATTAAATGAAGAACAAAGAATGCCATGCAATTTGTCTGTCGATATAGTTAAAATTTTCCGTGTATATTAGCGTACCATTGATGATAGCAACAGACTCCAATTAATAAATTATATACTTTGAAGGACATTTATAATTATACCTAACACAAATAATACGAAGCGTTGTGAATTAACACTCGTTCATGACTAAGATGTTTTATGAGATATAATAATATCACCAACCTGAACCTTCTGCATCAACATTTTTGTTCGTTAGATAGATTGTAACCGTAATAATACCACGAAATGATTTGATATGTAGTTGGAAACCCTTTTTTTTGAATTGGAGAAAAATAAAATGTTTTCCTTTTTACGTTAGTCTTGCAATTAAGTAAATAATTTTTCTTATATATAATAATTTTGCAGTTCGCAAATGTACAAATAACGATACGAAATCAAAGTGTTGGCAAATTTTTGAATTCTTTTGGATAGTTCCAGTACATCTTAGTGCTCCACAGCAATGTACAATTACTTAAAACTGTTTATATTATTGAATCTCAAATTGGTAAGCCCTTGCATTAATCACACACCGCCGATTACATACATCAATGATAGTAATTATAGGTAGTCTTGAATTCAATGAAGTACTGGTGTAGTAACGCTGTATGTTGGTGACAAAAGTCATTGAGGTCAATAATTCCTATATAGGTATTTCATAATATTGCTCATTTACGCTAGACTTTGTACTGGTCTTGTGATATTTGTTACAGATAAAGCTTGTAGTCTTGGATGGCACTTGAAGCCCGGAAATATGTTCTTGTGGATCGCGAGAAGTAAATTGATATTGAACGGGGGCGTAGCGGTGGCAATAGATAGGCTTAAATATAAATACCCAGTGAAAGGGGAACGTTCTCGAAGCCACGGGCCTCTGTTAGTATTCCGGGTACACTATATATAGTAAATTTTTTTCGATTTTCACATCAATCACATCATATATCGGACTTTGTACAGTATATGTGTATATATCGGGCGGTGTACTAGACACACAAATGGTTTTCTCCATAACTAGTAGGTACATACTTGTAGACGTTTATTAAATAACTATAATTTCACCAGTAAAAACTAATTGCGAAACTACTTGGTATGTGTGGACTTGCGGACTAGCGGGAATAATAAAAAAACACTTTCCACAGACTACAAGAAGGAGATTTCTTTTTTTATGTGTAAAAAATGGTGAATTTACTTAAAGTTTTAAACAGAGAGAAAACAAAACTTATATTTGAGTAAAGGTTTTCTTTATTATACACTTACAAGATGAAATTGTCCATTTAAATATGCTTTTCTAATCAATATTGCATGAAATGAACAAGCAATAGGTGGGTTATATTACTTAATTTATTTGTTCTATTAAGTACGATCTTTTTGTAGCTAATATATTTTTAAGAGTAATGCAATTCCGGAGTCCGGCAACGCTCAGTTGTGGCCAAGGCTTGTATAGTGCTTTTCTCAAACACTGCGCGGAAATTAAAACTAAGTAGTATCTAGGCAGAATTTTTTAGTTACCTACTTTTCAAAATCAATGACGAACAACGAACAACAGTAATTTTTACGAAAAACGCGGCGAAATGTTCATTTGTTTTTTATTTTTCTTAATAAACAGCATTCTATTTGCAAGCCAGTTCTATATTTAAGTTACCTCCTTGGTTGCCATGGTTCGGAGTAAAAGTTGGTTCCATTTTTAAATTACACGACAGATATGAGTTTACATAGTAATTTATTTGGCCGCTAAAACACGACAGATGTGGATTTTCATACAACTTTTGCTAGCCGCTGCTCGCATGAACAGCAATTTCGATTTATCTCGAAGAAGGTTGTCAAAATAATGTTCACATTTCCAAGCATGTTTGAGAAAAAGTCATTATCCCACTCGTGATTTAATAAAAATCAAAAAACCACAGTTATATAATAGGTATCATTATGTGCCTAATTTCAGAGAGACATATTTTGAGAAAGTGAAATGAAAAAGAAATGTTTTTTTCACCAAACCGAAAAGAAATTTATGCCAATATGTAGTGCACCTGGAGTACTACCAGGGGCCTACGGCTTCGGGAGCGTTTCCTCACACCCGGTATGGATGATTAATAGGTAGCGTACGTTTTCAGCATATTCCTAAAAGGTAGTAATTTAATATGGTTATTATTCACGCGTGGGCCGAACGTGAAATAATGTGCTCCGTTGCGTTTCCTTTAGTGTGATGTGTGACTTCATACATTATACATTCGAAAATAAGTACATACGAATTGTAGGTTTATCATGTACACTTTCCTCTCGGGCTTGGGAAGTTAGAGGGTGCTTGGTTTCAGTCGTAGAAGCCAAATCAAAAGGAAGAGAAGGAAGTAACCCTGGACTCTGAGGTGGACCTCACACATGCAATTAGGAACAATGCTAAGAAGATGACGAGGCAATTCAGAAGTATTGATGACAAAATAGGCGGGTTAAAATAAGGGAGAAACAAACCATTTAATAACTACACGCACAAGGAGTTGCAGTAGTGTTGCAGTTACATCTCTATTACCAACATACAACATTTAATTACACCACGCTATAGTTTGAGGATCAAAGGATTCATCTTGTTGAATGAAGACTGACGCACCTTCACCGCGGGGAAAGAAAACGCCATCATTGTAAGATAGTTTCGTACTCTTTACAAACATGTGTTTCGATCGGCATAAACCTACGGTCGTATACGCTAAAGAAACACTACGATTTTTTGTTGAATAACTGAGGTATACTTTTACAGAGGGTAAAAGACGGAATTTTTATTATTCTTTTAACTAGTAGGTACAGTTTCATGGAAAGAGAACGGAAACACTCTATCTGTCTATTCCACATTAAAAGTTCTTTATTTTCTTCGTAAGTGTCAATCAAACCAACATACATTGTGTGTGTTTAGACTAAACTGCCACCCTCATTACAAAGTAAAGAGAAAAGTTGGTAATCAATCACTTTCCTCCCTCGGTTACAAAGTAGGTTCGATTAGTTACTCGGGATCATTTACTCTCACTTTGTCTATAATGAAGGTTAGAGAAATAAATTACCTTTTTACTAATAAAATTTAAGGTTTTAAAGTTTTAATATACTCTGTGATAATTAATTTGGCGATATTATTATTAAAGGTATATTTTGAGTAATATAGCTCATAAAGTATATTTTATTTATTAATATTTTTTGTATATTTCATAAAGGTATTCTTTACATTTTTATTCATTCGTCAGTATAAAACAGTATATATGTACTTAATTATAAAAGACATACAAACAAAATGTCTAAAATTTTCATTAAAAAATTTGCCACTATAAATTATGACACAAAATTTTATGCAAACAAAATAGGGAACCCTAAGCTTAAAAGTATACTTACTTATGTTTAGAAGGGATCTAAACACAACTTTACTAAAATGCTAACATTTATAGATTCAATATTAAATCTCTTGTAAACCGAGAAATAACGCTAGCCCCCTTTTTACGTGCAGGAAATCCCCACGGAGCCGGCGGGGGAGGTTAGGTCGGTCGGACTCAAACCGACTAAACCGCACGTTTGTGTTGCAGTGACAACTTTAGCCCCTGGGCATCGGCCATCGGCTTGCGAGCCGGAGCTCGGAGCTTATTTTGTAGGTATATTTTCAGGTTTGAAGCCCATATAACATAACAAGAAAAGATGCGAACAGATATCATTTGCAATGACCTTTTTGCTATAAATTTTACTGGAATCAAATTGGTAGGTATAGCACACTTTGGGCCTATAATATTATGTCCATATTGGCTTACTTTTTTGTAGCTAGAGGAGCTATCTATCTAATAGAACCCAGTGTGTTGAGGTAACCCGTTTGGACAGCACTTTGGTATCAACAAGGTACAGATCAACATTCAAGAAGAATGCATTGGGTATTCCGCAGGGCAGCGTGATTGGACCTCTTTTGTTCCTCTTATATATTAACGATCTTCCTAACATGACAAACCACCAATGTGTGCTATTTGCAGATGACGTATCTATAGTTGTACCAGCTGAAAATAGACTAACTCACGAAACAGTAGTAAACAAAGTTTTATCTGACGTAATCCAATGGCTACAACTAAATAATCTGACCATAAATTATTCAAAAACAAAATATTTACAATTCTGTAATTATAAAATGAATACAAATGACATTAATATATCATACAATCATCATAAAATTGAACGCATTGATCATATGAAATTTTTAGGTATTTCAGTAGATCGTTACTGTAACTGGAAACCCCACATTGTGGAGGTGTGTAAAAAGGTGAACAGGTTTGTGTTCGCCCTTCGAAACCTGCGCAGAATGGCATCCGAAAATGTGGCTCTAACAGCCTATCACGGTTATGTCGCAACGGTTTTACGGTACGGCCTTTTATTATGGGGTAATTCTCCACTCATTATAAACGCGTTTAGAGCCCAGAAAAAGTGCATAAGAGCGATATGCAATGCTGCCCCATTGGACTCCTGCAGGCCACTTTTTGTACAAACAAAGATACTAACACTGACTGGTCTATACATCCTCGAAACTGGGCTGTTTGTCAGGAAACATCCTCACTTGTTCGAGAGGGTTGACGCCAACAGTCGTTTTAGTCAAAGGGATCCCACTAAACTGGTCATAAAAAGATGTCGAACAACATTGTGTCACAAGAATGTATTCAACATGTGTGTAAAGATATATAACAAAATACCACAGACGCTGCGAGAACTACCGCAACGCCTTTTCATTAAAAAATTAAAAAAATACCTTATCGAGAAATGTTTTTATGGTATTGAAGAATTTTTCAACTGTAAAGACCACCACTGTTTCTAACGACTGACATTCTAATGATATAATCCCTTGACATTCTAATTGTTTACTAATTAATTAATCTCATGTATAAATTATTTTTATGTTTGATATGTATAATCGTTGTAATTATGATAATTTATGTCTAATAATCATTGTAATGAATTAATAATATTTTTTTGTAATAATAAAAATTTGCATGCCTCATACTGCGGCTAAACATGTTGTGCTGTTATAACACTTACCTACTAAGATCTTTGTAACCATGTTTATGAGCAAATAAATTTACTTTACTTTACTAGATTGGGGGCTTTATTTTTCTCTATTCCCTGCCAGTTGCTAACATCTGCATTTTACCTATGATAATGTGTAGGTTACAATGACAAATGACGCGATATGTAAACTATGGGCCATAGGTAAAAACAAACATAATTGACTCCGTTATGATTTCACTTAGTTACAGGTAGTATTCGAGTCAAGCCCTTTGACTTTAAATCAAATCTCGGCCTATTTCGAAGATTATTACGATTGAGAAAGCTTAATGCGGCGTAGATGGTAAATGACGGTTATATTTCAACAGGTAAGAGAAATTCATTGCAAAATCTAGATATGTTCCAGCTGTTTCGTTCATTTATTAAAAATCCTTTCTCTATTTCCTTCTTTTCGGAAATGGAAAATCAGCTATTTTCCATTTCCGTAAAGACATTATTTTCATAATCCGGCGAGATATTAGGGTACTGACATACGTTTGGAAACCTTTAAGTAAAAATTCGAATCGGATGCTCCTTCCATTGATTTGTAAAGGGTTAGATACCGAATATGCATTAAATATCACGGATACTTTTTTTTTTTGTTTTTTTTTTTTACGTGCGGGAAATCCCCACGGATACCCACCCCTCCGGAGCCGGAGGGGGAGGTTATGTCGGACTCGAACCGACTAAACCGCACGCCGTCTCTGGGTCGTAGTGCTAGGCCGAAGGTGAGGTTGTCATGCGACATATCCCTCGCACCCCGGCTGACCCAGGGCCATCCCTCTCGGTCTGGCCCTCCTCGGGAAGGGGGGGACCACGCGGTCCCCGACTCAACCCCGGTGTGGAGAGGCCTGCTTCTGCTAGGGTGACGGGCGGCTCCACCCGTCACCCTCAGGCCCGCGCTCATGGGGGGCGGAGGTCAGTCTGCGCCCTCCGACGCCCGAGCCGCCTTCGGGCGCGTGCAGCGATGTCAGCGAGCCTTTCTCGCTCATCGCGCCGCGCCCGCTCTGCTGTCTCCTTCGCGAGCATGACCTGCTCGCAGAAGGAGGCGCTGGCCGCCTACGCATCCGCGCAGCGGACCATCGCCGCGAGCAGGGTGGAGAGCGTGAGCACTCTCACCCCCAGGGCCGCCACAAGCTCCCGCCTCGGCGTCTCAAACGCCGGGCACTCGGTGAGCGTGTGCAGCCCCGAGTCCACGCTCGCGTCGCAGTGATGGCACTCGGGCGTTGGCTCTATACCCATCAGATGCAGATACCGCCCGAAGCTACCGTGCCCGGTGATAATCTGCGTCTGACGGTACGAGAGGCTACCGTGTGGCCTCTCTAGCCACTCCCCCATGATGGGCCTTACCGCCGCAATGACGGCGTGCCTTGCGCGTGGTTGCCCAAGTCGTCGCTCCCACTCGGCCACCATGACCTGGTGGATCCGGGATTTCTCGGCCCGAATATCCTCGGGCTCGGGATCGAATCCCCGCTCCCGCGCCTCATTTCGGAACTTATATAGTGCCGAAAGGGCCCTCGCTTCCAGGATCCACGGTGGCGATCCGGCCAGGAGACTCGCCGCTTCGAAGGATATCGTGCGGTATCCCCTGATGGCCCTGGAGGCCATCGTGCTCTGCGCCGTACGGAGCAGAGGCAGGAATCTGGCCTCCAGAGTGTCCGCCCACACGGGGCACTCGTATAGGGCCATAGACCGCACGACACCCGCGTAAAGTCTCCTGCAGGAGGACTCTGGGCCCTTCAAGTTGGGCAACAACCGGCCCAAGGCATTCGCCGTGAGCACCAACTTGGGGCGCAGACTTCGGAAATGCTGTCCGAAGTCCCATCGACCATCAAGCACGAGCCCCAGGTATTTCAACCGGGAATTGATGTCGATGGGAGTTCCTCCCACTGTTAGGCTGGCTCCCGGGCCTGGCCTGCGCCGAGAGCCATGGAAGAACATGGCCTCGGACTTGTGCAGAGCCACCTCGAGACCCAGCCGCCGGATCCTGTCGACGACCTGAGCAACCGCGGTCGTGGCCCTCAGGGTCGTTTCGCGGTGCGTAGCCCCGCTCACCGTCACCAGCGTGTCGTCCGCATAACACGTGACGGTGGCACCGTACGCGAAGTCACCGCGAAGCACCCAGTCGTAACCGATGTTCCACAGGAGCGGCCCCAGGACCGACCCCTGCGGAACACCGCACGACATCTCACGCCTACCGACTCCCGTTGAACTTGGGTAGATGACGGCTCTCTCCGTCAGGTAGCCCCGACTATGCTGCGGAGGTAGAGAGGCACATCGTGGTACACGAGGGCCTCCCTGATGCAACTCCAGGGCAAGGTGTTGAAGGCGTTGGAGATGTCCAAGGACACCGCCAACATCACCTCGCCCCGGGCAACCGCATCCCCAACCAGAGTCCTCACACGCATGATGGCATCCACAGTGGAACGCCACCGGCGGAACCCAAACTGGGTGTTCGCCAGGTCCGGCCCCACTCTAGAGAGATGCTCGACGAGGCGCTTGGCAATAACTCTTTCAAAGAGTTTGCCCACCTCGTCGAGCAGCACTATGGGCCGAAATATCACGGATACGTGCTAAAAGTTATGCAAGGAGATTCGTATTATTGAAATTCGTATAGAAACTATCGAGAGCCATTTTTCAATTAGATAAATTTATTACGGCTATACTCACGTAAATCGTCTGGATACGCCCGACTAGTTTCGGACCCGACCGGAGTCCTTATTCATGAGCAGAGCATCCTGGCGTGGTGACGTCAGGATGCTCTTTCACCTAATTCGACTGGTCCTTAAACATGCATATGATCGTAATCTAACTAATTATTTCAGAAGTTGAACAATCACTCCTTTTTATATTCCCATGGTCGAGTTAATTTTTATATCAGATTCGTAGTTCAATTTGTTAAACCCAGCAGTTTTGCTAGTCTAAATCAAGTTGGCATCTGTCTGGGTAATAAAAAAAAGAAGGCTCAATATCGGGATTGTGGCCTGTGGGTACATCATATGACTTACGATTATTGAGGTACGAGAAGGCGTATTTTGAAGTTGCGTGTTGCGAATTGCTATTTTACTTATTTGGCCTTTTCCGATGAATGTTCTCTCATAATCGCCTGATGGCCTACAATTCTTGATAATATTTTTCGTGGATATTGAACTGGAATGCTTATTGAACAACTTCACAGTATTCAATGACGTATTTGTGAAATGTGTTGACTTCCTGAATTTTCGTGGCAATTTGGGTACCAGTTATTACTTATGCCCATCAGCGTAATTATTTACATAATAGAAAAGGAGATGTTCTATATGTGTGAGGTGGACTTTCATACAGAAATTGAATTTTCCCTTTAATTAATCTTACCCAGAAGACAAGCAGCTTACTACTTTGAATGACAATACTGAAACTTTAGGTATGTCCTACCCATATAACATACTAGTTATGTTCAATGTCGTTATTTTGCTAATACTTTTTGATCAGATTAGTAACTTGAAGTAGACTATATTGAAACCACATGCTATTAGTAACATATATATATACTATATTCTCCAAAAATAAGGTGATATACCTACGGAGCTAAATGTCCCCAGCCTCAGGCAGTCCTTTATTAGCAGGATGTCGTTTTCTTGTACTGTTGTATTGTATTGCTCAAATAACATACAACAACCATAGGAAAACTATATAATTCATGATCAATGTAGGTAAACTGTATCGATTAGGTCCATTGAAAATCGATTCACTTCACCAGTTAATAGAATTTTTATAGTCTAGTAGTTGTTTACTACAAACTTTAATTTTAATTTCAAAACAGAAATATCGTAAAATATAATAAAAGCGGACCCCAGCCTCCCAGTTGAAGGCTTCGAATGCCACTGGGATTAACGATAGGATGAAGAAGAAGACTGTTCGTGAGGAACTGCATCACCCCAATTCCTCCAAGCCCCTTCTATCAACGAACAACCAGACGTACGGCAACTCGCCATCGATACACGGTGGATAGTTGTCTCATACGCACTAAACGGTTCAGCGATACATTCATTATACGTACTGCTAAGGAGTGTATCTACTGCCTCACTCAGTGTTTCCGTAAATAATCTGAGAATCTTCAATACTTGAGTGAGTAGGTTATTTCTAGGCAAGCGTGCTCCACCGTCAGACACATTATCACTTATGGGGAGGTTTGTAATGTAGTGGTCAAATGCGAACCTATTAACCATAAAATTTCCCTTAATTATTCCTTAGAAAGTAGAAAAAAAAGAAAGAATCCCTTTTTGTTGTAAATATAGTGAATATAGTATTCAGTAAAAAATATAAAGACTACGTGTGAAAAATCTACCTCATTTAAAATAAAATATACCGTCATATAGCTAATACCCAATACCAATTCACTCTGGAGACAGATTCATAAACCTCAGCATAATCAGTGTTTGTCTCTATAGTAACATAAATTCCTGTACCTATATCGCCGCCATAAACAACATTATAGACACACCCAAGGAGTTACATAAATCCAAATTTACGACGAACATTTGCATATTCGTCTTGTATGCCAAATTTTAGACGGAATAATAACGCTATTCCCCTATGGGTTCATTGAATTAAATATCACAAACCATTTTATTTTTACCACTAATGTAATACAAAGGTGACCTTCCCACTTTTACACCATGGATGAATGCTTGCTACACCAGAGTTATCTATCGCTACCTTCGAAAAGAAAAAAAGACTTGGAAAATGGAAAGAGAAGATAAAAAGTCTCCGACATTTTACAGCATGCTGCTGCTCAAAATTCTGTACACTTTGTTTCCATTAATATGAACCGGGGGACTGATGGTAAAAAAAAAAGTCGGGTTGCACTCTGGGAGTGCCGGCAGAAGTGAAAACATTTTCTTTTTTTCTTTCTTCGTTATATACATAGAAAAAGATAAAAAAGAACATACCATACCATACCTATAATATACCGCTAATCATAGAACCTATCACTTATTTTCTGCTAATTTTCTGTCAGAAGAAATTAATAAATTATGAAAAGAAAAAATAATCACAAAAAGTAATAAATTACAGAAAGAAAAAATAATCACAAAAAGTAATAAATTACATAAGTAAAAAATAATCATAAAAAGTAATAAATTACAAAAAGAAAAAATAATCACAAAAAGTTTCAGAAGGCCAGGTGGTTTGAACCCGATACTATCTGAAACTATAAGGACTAACAGTCGAAGTGCTTACCGTTTAAGCTACGACGCTATCCATCGGAACTTGCAAAATAGATAGTCTGTACCTAATCTTATATGACGTCAGTCGTCGGTTACGGTTCAAAGGTCAACTAATCCTGACGCTTCCTTAACATTTTACACCCATCCAACGCCGCTGAAGAAGTTTTCACTTCAAAAAACTCTACCACCATGTTTTATAACCTGATATAGCAACTGGCTACTGAAGATGTTTAAACGTCCTTCTTCAGTTGATCGCCATTATAATTTTTTCTCCTTGACTGACTTTTGGCTTCAATATCTCTACAAACAAATGCATACATTAATTGAAAAAAAAAACACAATTTAACAGATCTTATTCGGTTTTATTTTATTATTTTCACTTAGCGCTAAGTATCGACTAATTTTCAGCAACCAGGGTCCCGACCCGTTACGTGAGATAAATCGCAATAAACTCCGTTCAAAATTCGTGTAGACTTCCAACAGTATCACAAATATATTCAGTTCAAACTTGAAGATCTACTAAGATCTTTTATTACACATAAACAAACTTGGTAAAAGTAAATAGCAAATGCAAACACAAATAATAATTTAAGATTAATCGATGATTTCAATATAACTTCACCTTGCATAATCTAAAGTTTGAAAGCAATCTTCATCCAAATCTTTAGACCTCATTGCTCAAGTTTTGGGTCAAGATTTACTTGTAAAGTAAATATTATCCATACAGAGTGCTTTTAATACTAATACCAAATAGCTTGTCATCCTTCAAAGGAATTAGTAAATTTAATTGGTTTAATTTGTTATCATGCGACTTAGTAAAGCGACTTCAATATAATTCCTACATAAATAAAAAAAGACTATAAAACTGCTACCTACTACTAAACCTGAGAGTTTTTGTGTTCTCAGTGGGAATACCAAAGGCTTGCCCTGCTTTATCTTTTACACTGACGGCACAAAAACTCTCAGTTCTAACAGGGTCGGCAGCACGAATGTGACTCCCCTGGTGTTTCACTCGTCCATAGGCCATAGTAACCACTTTCCATCAGGTGTGCCGTGTGCTTGTCGGCCACCTAAGTGGTATAAAAAAACACCGAGTGTAATCCGTAGTACCGTCAGCCTTTTTAAGAACTCATTTGTTTAGGTCCCAATTTATTCATCGAATAAAGGCAATAGCTCGATTGCGCTCTTCTAAAAATTATTCTTCAATCTTTGACGCAGGTATATCGTGTCAAAATTTAAACCCAACTACTATTTAATTTAATTTATGTTTATAATAATTATTATTAATGTATATTTTTAATTTATGAACATACAAACAAACTTAAAATGTATATAATTATAGATAATTTCATTTTAATCAACTAGATAATAATGTTCGTACAAGGTTGTTTATTGTTTTTGTTACCATGTATGTTTTTGTTTGAAACCCCGTAAAGGAAAATTTATTCTATACAAGTCATAGAAAATACCACTATTCTCTTTGAATAGATGTTACATAGTTACGCGAACTAACATTGTTTTCTTTTCAGTAAAAGAAAAATAGGTGTTTCTGTCACTGTTTCAAATTACCTCATTTTGTGAGAATGAGACTTTTTATAAAAAAGGTGCTATAAATATCCAAGTAGACCTAGAACATTAAGCACAACCAAAATCGGCAAACACAATTTGTATCTCACTTAATAAACAGTGATTACATTGTTTATCCTGATTTGGCAATATGATAACCTCGTTACCGCAATAAGAATGATGTTAACACCAAAAACAAAGGCTAATAATATCATTTGCTGTATGCATAACCGCGTACATACAATCGCAATTTGGGTCATAACTTTAGTAAATGTGAGTTATATATATACCTGAATAAGTATAACATTATTACATGAACTAAATGTCAAAATCAACAACGTTGAATCTTAATCACAAAACTTAAAATTTTCTCTTAATGTTCGTGCAAGGGATGAACAATTATATAGAAGTTTAGGATTTTTGAGGTGAAAACTTCTTTAGCGGCGTTGGATGGGTAAAAAGTGTTAAACTCGCGTCAGGATCACTTGACCTTTGAAACGTAACCGACGACTGACGTCATACAACATTAGCTACAGATTGTTTATTTTGTTAGGTACTCTAAGAAGCTTCGTAGTTTAGCGGTGAGCGCTTTGACTGTAAGTCCTTAAGGTTTCAGATACTACCGGGTTCGAACCTGGGCTTCTGACACTTTTGTGATTATTTTTTCTTGCTGTAATTTTTTACTTTTTGTGATTATTTTTTCTTTTTGTAATTCATTAATTTCTTCTGACAGAAAATTAGTGATAGGTTTTATGATTGGCGCTATATTATAGGTCTAGTATGGTATGGTATGGTATGTTCTTTTATATTTTTTCCGTATATAACGAAGAAAGAAAGGAAGAAAAAGCTTTCAATTCTGCCGGCACTCCCAGAGTGCAACCCGTCTTTTTTTAAATCTAGGACACGTTAATTTGACTTCACCTCGACTGACGGTAAGCTGAAGGCAAAGTCTCAGAAAGGAGGGTCACCATAACACGTAACATGTTAACAACGGTGGCACTCAGCTTGACGGCTTCTTCAAATGCTTTTGCGCGCCCCGCTTGAAAGACCTGGGACTCTAGGAAGAAATAAAACACGTGAGCTGGCAAGGAGTTCCAGGTCTTAATGGTGTGACAAAAGTTTATTGTTCACAAACCAGCAGATATGCGCATATCCTAGCATTACTACCTATGTAGAAAACCTATATAGGTTTTTTATGTTTGGTGCCTTGAAGAGTAAGTAAGTAAAATAATTTAGAAGATAAATGTCATGCTATTCCGTGGGTTTACGTTGAAAAGAGAGGGATAAGTACTTTTTGTTCCGGTAAACTTAACTTGACCTAAATTGATGCCTTTAGCACTGTTAGACTTTATCACTTACTCCTTATGTTATCTTTTAAAACTTAAAGAAATAAGTTACGGGCATAACATACAGTCTTAGCTTATAGTATAGCACTTAGGGTAAAAGTGAAATTAAAAATCGACACTAATATCGATGGTGTGGTCGTTTACAATTATTTTATATCAATCAATCAATAATGTAGCCTATCAAGTCCACTGCTTTACTTAAGCCTCTCCCATACAATTTGTTTTTTTACTGAGTACGTATATGTTTCTGGGGATATTTTTCTTGGATTTTTTACACTTTTAGACTAGCAGTGTTAAAAGACTCTGATGCTTGAAGCTGTAATTGATTAATAAATACTAGGGAACATAATCTCTTAAAAGGACTGGTAGGTTGACGTCCACCTCACACTACATACACTGAACAAATACTTATTTTTAAATAGCACTTTAAAACAAACGTACTCTGTATCGTAGAGGAAATGCACGAAGTGTAGTAATCAGGGGCAAAATACTTCATCATTACCTGGCATGAAGTTTCGGGTCCATCAGTTGGTTTGAAGTTCGCTTTCTTTTTGAAAAAGGCTTGAGTATATGTATGGAATCCTCTATCTTCAGATAACATTATAGAAAAGTATACCAGTAGTAAAGTTCAAATACCTTATCAAAATTCTATTCCCTAACGAACTTTATTCAAAGCTGACTATTATATTTATCTATATAGACCATTTAGTGCCTACGTTTTGAACGTAATAGTAACATGTGTGCATGATGTCTCTCTAGTCAATGGTTATGATCTCATAACCCAGATTAACAAAGCCGGTATGTATAAAAGAGACATAACTATCACATTGAACAAAATAGTTATTGCTCTCGCACTGAAAAACATCTCATTAATTTTAGTAGGCTTTTTGGTAACGATTTGAATGTGAAGAGATTTTTTTGCAGACCGTATCAAGAATGTGGTGTTTCAGGCTGCGTAAACGGAGAGTGACGACCTACATAGGGCGACAGGGGTCTCTGTCTTCCGTGCTTTATTATATCCCGAGAGCAAGACAAAGGTAAACCGTGAGACCGATTTCTAAACCCTATTCCTACTTGCCTACTAATATTAATCTTAGTATACAATCTGAATCTCCTGTCTCTATCGTAGCCCAAATTGCCATATTTAAAAAAAATTACGGGTTGCACTCTGGGAATGCCGGCAGAAGTGAAAACATTTTCTTTTTTTCTTTCTTATACATAGAAAAAGATAAAAAAGAACATACCATACCATACCTATAATATAGCTCTAATCATAGAACCTATCACTTATTTTCTGCTAATTTTCTGTCAGAAGAAATTAATAAATTATAAAAAGAAAAAATAATCACAAAAAATAATAAATTACAAAAAGAAAAAAATATCATAAAAAGTAATAAATTACAAAAAGAAAAAATAATCACCAAAAGTAATAAATTATAATAAGAAAAAACAATCACAAAAAATCCCTGAAGGCCAGGTGGTTTGAACCCGATACTATCTGAAACTATAAGGACTTACATTCGACGTGCTTACCGTTTAAGCTACGACGACATCTATTGTAAATTGCAAAAACGTACTATTCGGTGAAGGAATACTTGGAGGAATCTGAAAGCATAGTATATAGAATGGAATAATTAATTAATTACATGTGTGACATAAGCTGTATTATTATTTGAAATTATTTGACATTAGATATTATTATTGTATAACTTAATATTTCTACACCTATTATGGTAGAATATGTATGAACAATGTAATAACATTAAGACCTCGATGTACCATATTCGGAGAAATAAATTCATTCATTCATTCATTCATTCATTCTAATCTTGTATGACGTCAGTCGTCGGTTACGGTTCAAAGGTCAACTAATCCTGACGCTTCCTTAACATTTTACACCCATCCAACGCCGCTAAAGAAGTTTTCACTTCAACTAGATATGTTACATAGCTAAAATAATAGCTAATATTCAATAGATATTTTTCAACAGAATATATTAATAACATACAATGTTTGCTTTGCAAAATGGGATTTGACCAATGGACCTTTAGTTTCCGTTTCGACATATCTACTTTAAGTAAATAAGTTTCAGATAAAAATCGTTTAAATTAAAGTTAAAAAAGTTTATCAGTGAAATAATGAGGGTAGCTACTTTTGTATCCTTTCTTAGGGCTTTGTTAACTCCCCAAAGTCGAAATTAAACTACCTACTAGGTATACCAATTGATTTTCAGCCTCCGTGGAGTAGCGGTAGTGAACGCAGCCGCTACGCAGGAATCGCGGGTTCGCTCAATACAAATATTTGTACGCATGATTAAGGGTATTTGCATTGGTCTGATTGTGCCTCGGAGAACACGTTAAGCCGTCGGTCCCGGTTACCAAACCAAAATCTATGGCAGTCGTTACGGGTCGTTAGAGTCTTAAAAAATTCAATAACTGGTCTAACTGCAATGCTTCGATATCGCCTTTGGGTTGTGGAGGTCAGATGGCAGTCGCTTACCAGAAAATATCGGAGTTCAGCCAAATCTGCAGTTAGACTGGTAAAGCGGACCCCAGACTCCAAGCTGAAAGCTTCGGAAGCAACAAAATCCATCGCGGTCCTTCTCGAGATACGCTTGCTTCAGTTTTATAGATTTCTTTTCTTTCCAGCAACTTGCTGAGTCAAAAGCTTGGTGCCTACTGTATTCCTTTCAAGAGTGTGTTCCTATTATTGCCAACAGATAAAATTTGGTTTAGTTTTACGACGGTTGTATGTACGACAAACATCAACTCACGTTTCGATTGCGTTTGAAACTCGTTGTCAAGTACAATTATGCGGCTGAATGGGTTTCGAATCTATAACGACGCCTTGAAATTACACCACCGTCTCATATTATTAAAATTAAGCAATACATTGAACATTGCACTATTAACGAATCGTCAGGCCTTCATTAATGTGCGCAATGTACATCTAGACTCAGAACATCTGTTACTGAGGCATAAATAGTTATGTTGTCTCCCGTGGGAATCAAATTTACAGCATTCGATGACATTGTACATAATAGTGATTTGTGACCTGGACACTGACCATGTCAACTAGGTAAAATTTACGAAGTTAGGTAAATACTAGCTTACTTTTCTAAGACATGAGTTGATTTTCTTTAAAACATATTATTACGGAGCCTATGACTGTAATCAGTAATAACTAAGTAATTTAATTACCATAACCTTTTGTATTTAATGTCATGGAACTTTTGTTCCATAATATTAGTTTTTTACTTTTTCGACACCCTTACTCATAAAGTGCTGTTTATCACATGGCTTTTCCACTCATAAACTATGCCACAGAATAGATAAGCTCACCCCCTCCCACCGATTTCATTTCCTCTCCCCGCACGTCAAAATCATGGGCGCTTTCATGGGCGCCTAAAACAAAGGTTGTCGCCAGTAAAATGTGTAGGAACGGCACTTCGGGAAGAAGAGTGAAAAGTTCGGCTAGCTTCGGTTTATATGGCGTCCTCTCTTTCACACATGACTATAGTGAAATTTAACCCTCAAATGCATCTTGCTTTTTTGTATGAACAACTAATGAACTACACACAGTAAGAACATTTTTACTTTTTCCACAGTATTTATTATTGAACCTGACCGGTTTCGCCTTATGGTAACGTCAAAAGTTTACATTGATATTTCTGAAATGTTTCTAATCTTAAACACTAGAGGTGTTTACGACTAGAAATGTTCATAAACATTGCAAAACAGGTTCAATAATAAATACTGTAGAAAAAGTACAAGTGTTCTCAATATATGTAACAACAAGTTCCACCAAGGGTCATCAATCAACAGTATTAAAAAAAAACTAATGAACTGGATGCCAGGTTCGCCCAGGAATAAATTCGTGAAAAATCTTATTAATTATAATAATTTTCATATAGTCCGGGTTTTTTAGAAAATAACTCTAGAACTAACATGTTAAGTGACATTATGGTGGACCGATATTGATTATTGGTGTATTATTTTTTTAACATTATAAAGATTATAACTCAAAAGCATATGATGCAGATTTAGATTAGTATACATTCTAGGGTTAAAAAATGGGCGGTACCTGGCAATGACGGAATCCATGATGGACGACATTAATTGTGATACATTCAAATCGAAAAAAATGCTACACTTCATAGGCGTGAGCTGTCAAAATAATGATTCTTAAATTTTATAAAGTATAGAGCGGTTAAAACCATTTGTTTCTAAAAAATATAAATAGATATCTTTCCGTGAACTTCCGTTTAGTATAAATTACATATAATTGATACTTAAATAAATTAACACTATTAAATTAAAGTGTGCTCAACTGCCATTTTTCTAATTTCCTACTCGCCGTTGACAATTCTAAATAAGTATTAGGATAGTTATTACAAAAACCGGGCATAAAATCCGGGTCATTCAGTTGAGGTTCAGAAACCTTGGTACGTAATAAAAACACCATTTATAAAGAAATGTTCTACCTCACCCTTGGCAATGGAGCATTAATTACTAAGGGATAAATACTAGTAGTACTGTTAAGAGTTCCAGATCATTTTTTGGCATCTGGAGATCAAATCTGGTATCCTCACTTATATTTCTTTTATACGATACGTATCTTTATTTTATAGCTCCCTGGATATGTCACCAATAAATATTGTCAATCCGTTCTCAAAAAAGCCACAACAAACGTCTCCGCCTTTTCTCATGATATTTTTTTCCACAACTACCTGTAAGAAATCATGTTCGGATATTTCAGCCAAAAATCATCAATATCCGTTCATAAATAACGCGACAGAAAAGGCACTCCTTTTCTCCTCCGATTAAAAAGCTCTAGGCAAAAATGATGTTTTAAATCAAAGAACATGTATGCCATGTTTGGTGACAATCGGTTAAGAAATGTGCCCTATAGACTGAACGGAACGGAGACTATTTATAATTAATTAAAAATTTCACGCGGGCGAAACCGTGAGCAACAGCTAGTTTTTATAAACACAATCGGTTTTAATTACTCTATAAACATATCAAAGTCGTGTTGTAGTATTGTTTTGTTATTTGTACCAATTCTGTTGATTGACAGGACCAAAATGTATCGCCATATTCTTTTCTTCCGAAACGAAGAAAAAGATGGAAATACGTTTTAATGTAAAAATCATTAATATGAATTTTTGTAACAACAGGATTGTAAATAGTGAGATCCATGACATTTCTAAGTTGCGGAGTTTTTAACAAACTATCCGTCTGTGCTGTGAGCATTATATATTTAAGTACGAATAATTGATCGACAAGTTTAGAATGTCAATGTCTAGTATAGAAGAAGACAGATACGTCGATTTGAAGTCGCCGGAAATATTAAGCGTGGCGCGAAATGCCAGTGATAGCCTTTTGCCTCCAAAACCCAGGGATAAGTAGGTACATGGCAGTTTATGAGACCTTCATTAAATATAAAATTTGTTTTTTTTACTCGTAAGTGTGTCGAAAAAATTCGTCGTTTTTTTGAACTCTCATAACTTTGCTTTGGGTTAAATAGTTAAAATTTTCAAGATAGAATACCATCGGTACAATCAATAAAGATACAGAGTTTAAATGTCGTACCTATTATACTTTAGATTTTATTAATATATCAAAACCATTAATTTCGTCACTGACTCATCACTCACTGATCATCAAAATTGTTAGGGTACTTACTTTCGGAAGTCCTAGAAAGCTGAAATTTGATAGGTAAGCTAATCCTATCCCCTGGGAATAGGAGGTGGAAGCACAGATTATCTACTTCGGTGGACGTTTGTAAATGAAACTTGCACTACAGTTTGTGCTACATAAGTCAAAATTAATTATAATATTTCTTATAACAAATAAAAAATACGTACGTCATAATTTTTAACCAACTAATAAAAATAATTGCTATCCCACCAAAACATTTTCATGTAAAAATGTTGCCAAGACGAGTTTACGTAGCTTACCCTGTGAAAAAGTTATCAGATCTCATACAAAGCCAAGCTCTAAAGACTGCTCGCTCTAAACCTACAAGCTCTACACTACACCTTAGGTTGAGAACGTGCAGTTTTTAGAGCTTGGCTTTATACTGATAACTTATTCACAGGGAAGCTACGTATAGTCGTCTTGGCAACATTTTTACATGAAAATGTTTTTGGTGGGATTTTATTTATATGAAATCGTTTGCACTGAAAATGCAAAGCAATATCATTTAACAATCACCATACACTTAAGAATATTACTGAACCTAATAGGTTACATAGCTCCGGGTCAGCTCCAAAAGGAAATCATAAATTCATAATAACCAATCGTTTCATTGTTTGACCTATTAATTTCGCGTTCATGTTTATTACAATTCATTGACTTAGAACGCTTGTAGCTCGTGTTTGTTATTGTCAGTTGAGCAGATTCATTAACCACCATAAAGCATTAAATATAAATGAATTCGATGGTTCTTTCACAAAAAGAACGTGAATAACAATAAAAGTCGTTTATAACAATGTTTATACATAAAGGAGGAGCCGAACTGCACCGTAGGAGGTAGGACACGGTATTTCCGTAAAATTGAGCAGTCTGACTGGGGAAGTTCTTCCGCCCTATGTAATACCGCGGCCATAATAGCCTCATGTTGTGTTCCCGGTGGTGAGTAGAGTAGCCAGAGCTCACTAGAGAATTTTTGTGCTGTCAGTGAGAAGACCAAAGGCTTGTCCTGCTTTATCTTCTACACTGACGGCACAGAAACAGTCTGCACACAAACACTGCTGTCAAACACTGCTGAACAAAGGCCTCCCCAATCCTCGACTTTCCCCAAAACTGCACACACTTGCAACTATATGGTAGAGTTATAGAATGCAGCCGCTTCAACAAATCTTGCCAAAGTAAATTTGTAAAAACCTGATTAGCTACTACTTCTGAACAAGCAATTTGTCTTGTCTTTAATAAGGTGATACCCCATAGTTTCTTCACTTGTACATTGAGTACATTTTTCTCCTAGTGATAGAAAATCGTTACCCGAAAGTCATAAAATATAAAGTGCAATGATCTAAGTGCTACGCGTTGGGTGGAAATTGGAATACATAAATTATATACGTACCTAAAGAATAGTACTATTATGTTATTAGAGTTTGTTATTTTTTATTTTAAATCAGATAATTTATGTATCTAGTCTATTAATTATATAAATAATTATATCACATTTTAATCAAAATATTTATTATTTACTGTAATTGCTTCTATAGAGAATTGATTAAAATTTCAAAGCCTGTCTTTTAACTAAATTTGCTCTGGGCACCAGGTTCAAAAGAAATTTAGATTTAAGTCAATAATAGCGAAATGGCTGCCTCGTCAATTTGCCGGCTCAATTTTACGCTTATGCTGTCGAACAAAGTGTTATTGTCTTCTTCATATTTACGTACAGTGCAGAGCTATCCCCGGGATGGAAATAGTGTTTCACATAGAAATGAATCTGTGTCTAGATATTGTTTGCTCTACCCCCTGTACAAGTGGTAATATGCTTGTACTTAGACTAGAACAGAAATAAGTTAATCAATGTATGGGATTAACATATTTTGACGATTATGGTCACAAATGTGAAAATACGGGCCAATTCCATACATTCATCATTTTATTCTACAATAGTGTTGCTCTGCTCTGCTCTATTCGGTATAATCAATTTACGTAGATGTAACCAAACAAGAATCATGCAATTTATGAGACAAGTCCTAATCTTGATTTTTTTTCTGTGATCCCTTTGTGTCATCATTTTAAATAACGAACGCCGCACAAAGTAAAGCTCAGTCAATTTGCACTACATAAGGGATTTCTTTTGTTAGCGGTGCATATTTACACATAAATTCAAATGTAAATTTTGTCAATTCAAAAGAAACTTTTTCTCTGTACAATATTCATTATTCAACAGCGGCATTTTATAGAGTAGGTTTGTACTGGAGTTGCAATGTGGAGAACTGGAGACTGCCAGTTTCACTTATGTCGAATATCGTTTGGTAAACAATTAGGATACGGACATACTTCGAATAAAATTTTAACGTTTTTGGAAGAATTCACACGAATAACTTGTCTATTATGACTATGAATAGGGAGGGCATAATATAGTATCATCATTCTTTCAGCGATTTTCCAGCATCACAAAAAAATTTTTTTGGAGCTCCGGGTAGGTATACCTATTATTGTTAATTGGTGTATCGGCTTTTTCGACCACGAATATCATCTATCTAGCAGGTGAGGACGGCAGGTGTATTATAATTATTTTACATGATATAATCAGTTTAAGCGAATTTGACACTTGAATTAAATATTCCCATGATTAAGGCTGCCGGAAAATTCAATGTTAAATAATAAAGTACCTAAAGTACATAAATGTGAAAGTGTATGCTGTGTGTGTGTCTGTTTGTCCGTCTTTCACGCCTAAACCAATGAACCGATTTTGATGAAATTTGGTATAGGGGTGGACTATACCATAAGAAAGGATATATGCTATGTTTTGTTGCGATAACCGACATCCACGCGGGTGGAGCCGCGGGAAAAAGCTAGTACGAAATATATCACTATAGATTCTGTTAAAAATAGCTTTAATTTTGTTATTTTTATTTTTATTTTATATCACAGTTTACATAAAATTTAACTTAGAGATAATGAACTTCATTACGGTGTACAAAGGCGAGCATGACTCAGCCAAAGAATAGGTAATTGTGACAACTCAGCTAAGTTTTCTTAAAGCAAATGGACTAGGACTGTAGAGGGAAATAACACGGTTTAATTGCAATGTCATTAGCACATGACATGTATTTATACGAACTCTGAAACGCAAAAGGCAGCTGAAATGTTTAGAATATAAGTAGGTATTACATTGCAATATGATTATCATAGTTGATTTATAGTAGTAAGCTAGCGTGGTAAGGAATGAAGGAAGAAAGTTTACGTTGAACTAGAAGTAGCTTTTCCATTTAATTTCTAGTTTAAGTGCTTCTTACGCGCATTAGCTACTAATTTAGGCTTTGAGATGTTTTCCCTCGGACACCATATCTGTATTCCGTTCATTTTAATAAGCCTGTGTCAGTCAATATTTTGAACTTGCACTGTTGCCTAAATCGATGTAAATGTAAGTAAATAAAAAATAGTCGTAATCCACCTAAGAGTTTATTTTCTTTTTCTGCATGGTTATAAAAGAAAATCCAATTGTGCAGCTTTCTCAATAATCTTATCAGTAATTTTCTGCGAATACACCTCTGCCTACCCCCTCGGGGATTTACAGGCATGAGTATATGTATTTATATATGTAATTTTCCGTCTTATTTCGAGGTGGTTACTAATGGCCTAAGCATTAGCCAGCCTGTTTATTAAATGTTGTAATAAATATTACGGCTGAATGGCATTCAGGCTGTTCATTGAATGGCGCCGTTTAGCTAACAGCCCAGGCAGTTATGTGAACGGCTGATTAAGCTCGTTGGCTGCGACATATATAAAAGTAAGTAGTGTGTAAGAAAGTTTGTATTTAGTAACAATATCTATATAGCAATGGTGTATACGCAATAAAACTAAACCGGTAAGTACATCACGTAAGTATTGTTAAGCGGTGTGGTCTATCTAATAAGTATATTTTTTGTTTCAATGACGCTGTTGTTTAACTCGACACAAATTACTTAGGTACCAGTAGAAGCATAAACTTTGTACATCATACACACATAAAAAAAGGAGATAAGTAAGTATACACCTTTTCATACAACTTTATATGAAAAGGTGCACAGAATGTAGCTATACCTTTATAAGAGTTTAAGTGTTGTTAGCATAAATTCATTGATTCTAAATTATATTCTATACATATTCGAGTACTGCTCGTCCCTTGTCTCCAATACATAATGGATTCATGTAAATACAAAATGAATAGATGGTAATTTGATATACCTTGAGTCAGTAGTAATAACAATCTCTTGTGATATATGGACCGGCTCCCTTACAGCTCAAAAGTCTGCCGTTGCCGTTGGGTCGGGTCACGTTCGAACAATCGAAGAATGCACTTTTTAAGTTTGGGTCAGTAGTAGAACCACTCTCGGAGAGTTACACAATGAAAACTCGAATAAAACTGGTACGTGATAAGAAGTGCAGTGCGCGTCGGCCTCGTCGTGCGTGTTGCGCGCTGACACAAGCGTCGTGCGCGACCCCCGGTTATCAACTAAATACATTAAACCTGCTGGTGGATACATTACCTGGAGACTACCTATATTTCCTTCAAAGTGTGACTTTAAACTGATGAATGATGCATTGCTGGCTCATATAAGATGCAGTCAACTTCTACGTTTCTTTTTTATTCTATTTGATTACAATCAATTCGCAAGCGTGTTTTATATTATCTCAAGGTCATCAATTTCGATCGATGTTCAAGTGTGGCGATGTTACAAGGTTCACACTGTGACGAATTGCTCCAACGTTTTCAATTTGGCCTGCTCACAATTAAGCATTTATTTTACTTTTTGCCATCATCTTACTTTGAGTAGACATAAATTAATTATGGTCTACAGGTGGCTCGCAATCAGCTGTCTAATTTCAGTTTACACGTGTCTCAGATGACATCATTCATGGGATCCACTAGATGCAGCGACCTGCACTAACAAGCTCAGGAGGTTAGCGACTAAATCGTAGAAGTTGTTGAACTTAACTTGAGACGATACGAAGTCTCGTGCAGACGATTTCTCACCAGACTGGAGTGATCTGGGACGTTAAACTTGAAAATTCCCTCGTAGTACCCTTAAATTCCTAAAAATTTTCTGTGTTAACTTCCTGTTAGGTGAGATTGATCCGACCCATATTTTGGTCTACACCTACGGAATGGCTTTGCAATAAAATTCTGTGCATTCGTTAAATCTCATAATATCAAGATTCTTACCACTTAATTTTTTTTTACCGTTGCTTTGATTCTAGTCCAAAAAATACCCGTTTGAAAGAGCTTCCATTAACAAAATATTCACGTATCGCACTGCGGGGCCATATAGTAATATTTTTCAAAAGGCTTTTCAGTTACGGTAAAAATACCCATATCAATCTAATTGAAATATTCATACATGGAAATATAAATATTTCGAGAGATTCCTTACAATTTCTCTGCTTCTGAGCAGTGAGCCTAGTGTGATAAGAAATCCTTTATTGGCTGAAGATACATAGACTCTACTCATTGCTTACTCAAGATATGTAACTTTACGCACTTATGCCTATAGTGTCAGCCCCAAAAAGGTATGTTTTGTATCTGTTATTATGCATGTTACAAAAATCCCGAGTTTACAAACTTACAATAACTGATGCTCCGTCGGGAGCATTCATCCAAAACCTTTGAATAATTGTTGTACAATATCTAAAGAGGAAAAGGTCTACTTTAAATACATTAATATTCTATTTTCCCTATGCGGCCACATATGAGAGTATTTGTGTTGTGAAGGCTGTTTGAAGAGTGAGTTGCAAGAACAATATTAATGCAAATCAGACATAATAGATGTGTACCTACTGAGTATTCGTGCAGTGAAAACCTTGTTGAACGTGTTGTTAATATTGTCTTTAGTAATGGAATATATCACCGTGCCGTTTGCCTGTTATGTTTGATAACAGTTACCTAACCCGTTTATTGAGTCTAATTTATAATTTACTTTTTTCTACTTGCCATTTTCCTTTTACAACCATTATATATGTATGAGATGCATCTGCTAATTGCAGAGAACACGAAGATGAAAATGCTGCGTTAGATGTGCGAAGTCACTTGTAAAGATCGCCTGCGGAACTCTCGCATCCACGGCAGTCTTCTTGTACGTGACATCGAAATGCATCTGCTAGTTAACATAGAGGTACTGATACAGTTAAATCCGATCAAATATAACCCCTCCAGCTAAGCTAAATGGCCAGGATTCAAACCCGGGACCTCTCGGTTGTAAGTCATTAGGTCCGTTACCGGTACTCCGTTACCACTAGGCTTCCGAAAGAATTGAAAGAATTTGAAAGCAAGTACCTATTCATATTCATGGACAAGAAATACAGAATTATAAAATCGAATTAGACACGGCTTCAGGAAAATAATCTATTGACATTTCCTTGTATCTATATACTTGAGGCCGCACTGTTTGTTAAGAAAATTCTGAATTATTTAACTATCGTACACGTGCACGACATCAGACCGAATTGCACATAGTAGCTAGTAAGACACAACTGATGCACGAGAGTATCTTTTGTCTGGCGCCGCTGATTTTCAATAATGTTCCAGAGTCCATCAGAGCCATACCAGAATTTAATGAATTTAAAAACTACTTCGTAATTTGTTAGTTAATAAATGCTTCTATTCGTTAAAAGATTTCTTGTCTGATAAATCATTACGACAGTACAAAGTGCCTTAGCTGTGATGTGTTCAGTATACATTTGGTAGAAATGGTAACGAAAACTTTTTGACATTTACTATTATAATTTATGACTAAATTCTATATTGACATTACAAATTTATAATACAATTGAGATAATACATTATGACATTGCTAATTTAAATTTTTAAGTAGCCATAGGTACCATGACATTTTGATTTGTATTCTGGAATGCATAAATATAAATGACTAGCTGTTGCGCGCGGCTCCGCCCGCGTGGATGTCGATTTTCCTGAATTTTCTTTGCTATAAACCTCACGGAGCCCGAGACCTTTCCTAAATGAAATGCAATTATTTCACCTTCCGCCCACGTAGATCTTGGATATCACGACCAAACAAGCCTATGTTCTTTACTAAGCTCCAAGCTATCTGTGTAACTAATTTTATTCAAATCGGTTCAGTGGTCTAAGCGTGAAAGCGTAAGGGACAGTTACTGTCGCATTAATATTATTAGAAAGGATTCATTCCAAAAACATTTCAGATGAAATACTTTATTTACCACTTTAAAAACGGTTAACAATTGATCACTTATCAAATTTTCAAATCATTTAATGTTTTTTTTTTAAATGTATAGCATAAATTTCACTATTAATTCAAATGTTTATTAATAGTCAAAAGTATTAAAATATAAGTGCACCACACATATTGGTCCATCGTAACGTTTTACTTACGCATGTGGCATAATAGTCACAGTGGTTACAGCCTCACACATACAAAATATTCATAAATGCTTTGAGCTGGATAAAATAGTTGGTTTTGCCGTTATTTAATGTCCTTCATCCTTTCATACATTTTATATTATATACCAACCTTTTCTCTTTTGTAATTCTAAAGTAGTGGATGGCGGGGAGAGCCGTTAATTTTTTCTCACCGATCGACTCAATCGGATCGGCTGATATATTCTCAAGAGTAGGCAAATGACAGTTTACAAAGCACACCCTGATAAACACTGGTATCGAATAAATAATAGTATGATCAATGGTCTAATAATTCATGTATAACTTGTAGTTTGGTCAATGATGTATTATTTATTTCATAGGTTTATCCACTTATATGTATATATATATATATATATAAACCGCGGTAGCCTAAGTGGTATGGGTAATGGACTGCTGAGACGAGGTCTCGAGTTCGATCCCAGGTTTTCCATGGCACACACCAATGACTATTCGATGCTTTTCGAAGTTATGTGTGTATTTATCGCAGGTTTATAAGTGCCCAGTTAATAGCAATAGGCTCGCCACCTATTACATTGGGACCTAAACATAAACCGGCGAAATGTGGGTGCTAGCACCTCTGCCTACCCCTTCGGGGATAAAGGCGTGAGTTTATGTTATGTTATATATATAAGACATGTTTAGCGAGTAATGTGGCTGATACATTTGGCAATTACGGATAACCAGTACGCATAATATTATAACATTGAAGAAAAAAAACTGAGGTGCCTTTTATTTTCATTGTGAGTACGGTCACAAGTCATGTAGCTCGTTTGTGCTTTATAAACGGGTATTGTGTATCGATTGGTTGGATTGAGCAATTTATTGAACGAGGCACACAATACAAATTAGTATGTATTGCTGTCACAATATGAAGAAAATGGGGTATAGATAAAATATACCACAACAGTGTCTTTTATTTATATGACCGATTTGAGCTGATTGTGTTTGTGGTTAAAACAAATCTTGGGACGTAATTATTTTTATGGGTAACCAGCTTTTACCCCCGGCTCCGCCCACGTGGATGTCGGTTATCGCGACCAAACATAGCCTATGTCCTTTCTCAAGGTCTAATCTACCCCTATACCAAATTACATCAAAATTGGTTAAGTAGTTTAGGCGTGAAAGACGGACAATCAAACAGACACACACATACACTGCCTCATTTATAATATTAGTATGGATATTATGTGGGTGAATATTTTTTCCAACGAGATTTAGGTAACTTACTGCAGAACTTAATACATTTCGGTAGTACAAGTGTATTATCCTCAGATACAGATTTGTGATAATGAAGCCAGACTTGGTATGTCCTCTTCCAGTAAGCGATGATTTAAGCAGCCAGATCGCCATAAATATTTCCTACTTTCAAATAGCGAAAGTTTAGTAAAGAGCTTATGTGGTTAATTGAACGGCTGTGATATATATATGTCGCCGTCAACTAGCTTTATCAGAGGTCCAATTCATTGCCTAGGCAGTTAACTAAACGGCGCCATTCAATTAACGGCCTGGCTGGCTAGTGCTTAGGTCAATCGTAAGATGGGGCACTACCTCGAAATAAGATAGAAAATTACATACATACATTATACTTACACCTGTAAATCCCCGATGGGGTAGACAGGTGTATTCACAGAAAATTATTGATAGGTTTATTGTGATAGCTGTGCAATCGGATTTGGTTAGGTTAGGTTAGAAGGCTAATGTGGGAGCGGAGCGGAGCGTTCGCATCGTCTATGTCGACAGGTCTGTCCGGCGCAATGGCCCAAGACTGTACGATGGCGGCCCCAGCACCCAGCGCGGCTCGCGTTGGGCCGCTTTTACCGGCGCACCTCCCGCAGGACATCCAACTGAACATTTCGGTGACCCGAGAGAGTCTTCACCTCCGCGACGACACGCCACTCCCGCACACGGAGTGACAGGGAAGCGTTCGCGAACGAGAGGTCTACGATCGACCTGCGCTCCC
Source organism: Eilema caniola (assembly GCA_949126895.1). Classification (NCBI taxonomy): domain Eukaryota; kingdom Metazoa; phylum Arthropoda; class Insecta; order Lepidoptera; family Erebidae; genus Eilema; species Eilema caniola. Next base: position 15,576,547 of record OX421464.1, on the reverse strand, counting down.
CCGCCACGTGGCTTCGCCCTCGCGATTCTGGAGGACTAGACCGAGAGTATCGGCCCAGCCCTCCAGAGCCCTGCCTCACGCGTTCGTGCGCCGGGAACCCCAAGCCTCAGACCAGGCGTTGAAGTCCCCAAGCACAAGAACCGGGCGAAGTGTACAGGCATTAACGACGTCGGTCAGCCGCTCCAGTGACCGTTGATATTGCCCAATGAGTCGGTGTAACCTCGGCGTGAAATAAACGGCCACGATCGCAATCTCCCCCACATGCGCCGCTACGATGCCATGCTCCCTTGCGATCACGACAAGAAGAGGTGCACCCACAGCGGCGTTATGCACCTGTGCCACCGATCCATCCAGGTCGGACCACCCAGGCGGGCCCGAGTGGTCGATGAGTGTATGGCTCGGCGACAGCGGTGACGTGTATGGACCACTGTGCAGCAGAAGTGCCTGAGCATCTACACCGTGACCCAAGTTCGCCTGCAGGATGCGGAGCTAGGATCCATCATGGAACCATCTTCGCATCCTGCCCCGAATCATTGGCGGAACGCCCGCCTCTCGGCATCGGCTCCCCGCGGGTGCAGGCCTTGCTGCCAACCCTGTGGTCGGCCTGCTTGCCCTCCGCCGCACATCTAAAACAGTGCGGTGGAGCTTCGCAACTGCCAGCCCTATGACCGGGTTGGCCACAGCGGAAGTAACGGTCGCCGACCCACATGGCCGACCAACAGGCACCAAAAGCACCTGGCCGGCCGTTCCTGTAGGAAGCGTACCCGCACCCCTACAACGCCGCCCACTGCGAGGATACGCTGGTTGGTAGCCTTTTGGGCTGCTGCGATGGGGCAGCCAACAACTGCCGCCCCCTGTCCGCGACGGCCGATGGCGGCGACATTAACAAATGGATTTCTTTTTGTAGGTAGGTAATCTATTCTTTTCAATACTCCATCCTCATATGATGTGATCATTTTCAGTGTGTCAAATTAGATTATTCTAGATTATTGAATGATAAAAAAGTGCTACGGTACCGAAACTCAATGACTATAAAAAAATATTCATGATGGATCGGTGTTGTGTTTTTGTATTCGTGTAATCGAGTAGAATTTTACAAAGGCCTGTTTATGGTTAAAGTCCCTAATTACTTGAGCATCGTTTTTTTTGTAATGTATATGTAGATATAGGTACGTTGTCGTAAGCAGAAGGTGGTAACTATAATAGAACGAAACATTCACCTCCAATGTGCATACCATTTCTCATTTCGCGCTGTTGACGTGTTCGCAATCGTTTACCCATATAAAGCATCACACTCGGTCATAAATGGCTTGATGCACACGCCCATACCGTGCCCGGTGTGTTCAATTCTAAGCTGCGGAATTATAAATGGCTATTCGATAAAACAGATTACTTTTTTTCAAATTTGACGTAAAAATTTGAATTCACCTAAAGTGCATTCATTTCACATCTCAACATTACTTCTAATCTCTTCTAGGTTCTATCTATATCAGGCCGATGTAAAGCTTGATACAAACGACCATGCAAGTCCTTGCTCTTGAAACACAAACTCACGGAACCCCATTACTAAAATTCCACTGTCTGTCTATGTTTCTCTGTATTACCGTGCTGTATCTCATAAACCGTGATAGATACAGTTGAACACATATGATGCTTTTCTGATGCCACTATTAAAACAAATAGGTACTAAAAAATTAAATTAATATATTTTTAAAGAGGGGTCTTACATAACAAACGAGATTTTAAGGGGGTTAGATTAATAGTACGGAGCCCTTCGAACGCGAGTCCGACTGGCACTTGGCCAGGTTTAAAAAAAAAGTAATGTAATATACACAAAACGAGTTCCTAATTCATGATATATTTATCTACAGATCTATGGTAACTAATGGACTCACGGCACAATGTGTGTCATTCGCTCTCGGCTCTGCATTCGTACATTCAATTGACTCCCTAATATGGTTCCGGTAGGTACAATCCCTTTGTATTCAAGTGTGAAAAAATGAAAAATGGAGTTGGTTTTGACATATCCGTTTAATCACAATATAGAGCAAGGTCTGACTGGTAATATGTCTACATCATCACATTTTTTCCATTCTGTTCAAGTTGTTTTAATCCAATTCATTTTTTATTTAGGTGACATAGAAATACCTATTAACATATTGATAATGTCTTTATATTTAGAACTTAACTACTGTCATACACGTAGACATAGAGTGTTGATTGATGGCTGAGTCTCTGGCGTGGGGTTGAGGTAAGGTGTCAGATGGCAGTTGCATCCAAAACCATAAGAAGTTATTGAAAGTAGTAATAGTACCTTCAATAACTTATTGTACAGTTTTTATAATAAGGCGCAAACATTGTGCGTAACTACCCCCTATACATAGATGGTAATTCGTTGGCTCGGATTTGATGTATATGACCGTTACCCATGTCAAATCCCACACATTCGTCATTCTATTCCATGAAACACCGGTCAACGAATTGCCACTTGTCTAGAGGGGCTGGATTGAGCGCCGTATGAAGAAGAAGAATAAATTTATAATTAGTATGTAGAAAATATAATTGAGCAGGCATTTATGTATATAGATGCTTGATAATCCGTATGAGACATTCATATTTTGTTAGTAACTGGCCCCTATCTTAACTAAAACCCCTAAAAGGTACGGTATGTCTCATCAGATAACATACTGCTTCCTTTAAGGAGAGCATGTCGACGCTTCACTATAATTATATGGTCGTAACATCAAAAAGCTTTTAACAGTAACAGTTACACTATGTGTTGTGTACCTACACATAGATGATTTTGGATACCAACCTATAATCGATTTTTTAATTAGACGAAATAAAGTGACAGCAGCTAGTACACTTCGTGAAGTAATAATACCATATTTAGTGTAATATATAGTGATGAATTCAGTTCAATTAGAGAAGAATTAACGAATGAATTTACTAGGATTGTCATAATTCACTTTGTCACAACATTATTTTTATTTAATCAACAACTGGCAACCCAGTAAACGTTGGTTCATTTCGTCTAATTAAAAATTCGGTTATATAACCACTATAAGGTTTATTGTACCTACTTGTATAAATAGATGTAAACAGCAGGTTACAGAAAAAATAAATATTAGTCTGTATTGGTTCTGGAAGTCCATAGGAGAGGCCGATGTTGAGGTTCAGAAGGGGAAAGCAGAGGGGCAATTATATATTCATCAAATATTTTAGGTTTCCCCGACACTATTCTGATTTCGACAAAATCCATTGTAATTCACTACTTGATGCGCCCCAGGAATCAAACTTAGATCCTCATAAAAACACAGTCGTGAGAGTCTGCTGCAACACCTAAGCACTGAATTTTTTTTTATGCCACTTAGGTGGCAGACAAGCACACGGCCCACCTGATAGAAAGTGGTTACCGTGGCCTATGGACGTTTGCAACACCAGGGGCATCACAATCGTGCTACCGACCCTGTAGATACCTTCTAATACCCTTCTTGAAGAACCCCATATTGTAGTCGCTTGGGAAAACCACGGCAGGAAGTTCATTCCACAACCTGAGCGTGCGTGGGATGAAGTTCCTTTCAAAACGCACGGTGCGCACCATTTCCGGTCGCAGTGTGTGAGTACACCCTGCCTATGGCGAGTGGTGCGATGATAGAATGCAGCGGTGGGCATCATGTCAAATAATTCATCTGAGCACAAACCATTGTATAGGCGGTAGAACACACACAGCGAGGCAAAGTCCCTTCTGAGGCTGAGAGGTTCCACATTGCCTGTGAGTATGGGATTGTCGACGAGCCTCAACGCCCGTCATGCAATGAGTCGAAGGGGCCAAGCTGGTATGCTGGCGCTCCGGCAAAAAGGTGACAGCAGTACTCCATGCGGGGCCGAATTTGTGCCTTATAAAGCAGAAGTCGTTGCCCCGCAGTGAAGTACTGCTTTGCCCTGTTGAGCACTCCAAGTTTCTTTGAGGCCAGCTTGACCTTGTCCACCAAATGGTTGCGGAACTGAACGTCGCTTGAGATGTCGACACCTAGGATCCCAATACTCGAAGAGATGGAAAGTGGTATGCCCAGGAATTGCGGCGCTACAATAAATGGGGTTTTCTTAGCGGTGAATACACATACTTGTGTCTTAGTGGGGTTAAATTGGACTAGGTTAAGTCGACCCCAATCGGATACTCCCGAGAGAGTAGTCTCGATTTCAGACACAAGTTGTTCGCGTCTCTTCTCCACCTCGAATTGAGGGATATTTGCACGACCCGTGTAACACGTATCCCCGGTACTGTCGTCCGCATAGCAATGAATAGATCCATCAGACAGCATGTCATTGATATGCAGCAGAAACAGCGTTGGGGACAACACGGAGCCTTGTGGGACACCAGCGTTTATGTCCATGCGGTCCGAGCAGCTGCCATCGACGACGGCTTGGATACTTCTGTTGGACAAAAGCTGGCAATCCATTCGCAAAGTCCCTCGGGGAGTCCGTAGCGTGGCAACTTCAAAAGAAGACCTCTGTGCCAGACCCGATCAAAGGCCTTTGCTATATCGAAGCTGACCGCTAGAGCCTCGCCCCGACTCTCGATAGCTTGCGCCCATCGGTTTGTGAGATACACAAGAAGGTCACCAGTGGAGCGACGGTGGCGAAAGCCATACTGTCGGTCGCTCAGTAGGTCGTTTACCTCAAGGTATCCCAGGAGCTGTGCGTTAATCACACGCTCCATTACCTTCGAGAGAAGGGAGGTTATAGCAATAGGCCTGTAATTGGACGGGTCTGTCCTGTCGCCTTTCTTAGGCACAGGATGCACGAATGCAGTCTTCCACGAGGCTGGGACTTGTCTCGCGGAGTAAGAGAGCGCGAAAAGCCGTGTAAGTACTGGGCACAATTCGGGGGCACAGTGCCTGAGCACCATCACCGGTATACCGTCCGGCCCACTCGACTTCCGAACATCCAGGGACTTGAGTTCTCGCCGAACCATCCGTTGTGTGATTTTAATTTCAGACATGAAAGTACCACAGTTGGTGACAATAGGTGGCTCGGCATTCCCGTCGTTCATCGTCGAGTTTGACGCAAAGAGATTACCTAAAAGATCGGCTTTCTCTTTAGCGCCATGAGCTAGGCTACCGTCGGGAAAATTTATGGAAATAAACAAATCTTTCTACATCTACACTCACAGATTACCTAATAGTTGGATTCCCTTAAGGTTAAAATAAAAGATCCATAGAATAGTCCCTTTCTAGTTTTAGTGAAATGGTATATAACAAATTAAGTACAGTCAACGACATAAGTTAGCTAACACTGAAATATTAACAAACTTTTTGAAGTGAAAACTTCTTTAGCGGCGTTGGATGGGTGTAAAATGTTAAGGAAGCGTCAGGATTAGTTGACCTTTGAACCGCAACCGACGAGTGACGTCATACAAGATTAGGTATAGACTATCTATTTTGCAAGTTACAATAGATAGCGTCGTAGCTTACACGGTAAGCACTTCGACTGTAAGTCCTTATAGTTTCAGATAGTATCGGGTTCAAACCACCTGGCCTTCAGGGATTTTTTGTGATTGTTTTTTCTTATTATAATTTATTACTTTTGGTGATTATTTTTTCTTTTTGTAATTTATTACTTTTTATGACTATTTTTTCTTTCTGTAATTTATTATTTTTTGTGATTATTTTTTCTTTTCATAATTTATTAATTTCTTCTGACAGAAAATTAGCAGAAAATAAGTGATAGGTTCTATGATTAGCGCCATATTATAGGTATGGTATGGTATGTTCTTTTTTATCTTTTTCTATGTATATAACGAAGAAAGAAAAAAAGAAAATGTTATCACTTCTGCCGGCACTCCCAGAGTGCAACCCGTCTTTTTTTTACCTGGATTCCCTGAAGTCAGCATTCTGTTTCGTCATAATTGTGTGTATTTAGATTGACGTTAGATTTATAGCACAGATAAACAAACACATCGCCGGCACAAGATTGATAGAGCGGTGTTTCGAGATTTATTCTGTGGTTACGACGTTACAATATACATCATCATCATCATCATCAGGCTATATTAGTCCACTGCTGGACATAGCCCTCCTCCAATGAGCGCCATAGCACCCTGTCTTCAGCTTGCCGCATCCATACATACCGGCAGATTTTACAACCGTTTTGGAGAGATAGATTTTGGGGACAGTTTCTATAGCTGAAGTGTCTGGAAGTATTAATTTTGCGACATTTTTAAAACCCATACATGAACGGAATAACGTGTCCCTGTACATTATTCTCATGCAATATTGAAATAAAAAAATTCTAGACGATTTTTCTCTTGAAAACAAATTCTCCTCTACTATAAAATCAGCCAGTGGGTACCCACCGGCTGATTATGATTCAAGGTAGTTTCTCTTCAGAGCCCGACTTATTTTTCCACCCTGTATACTCTGAGTGGAATTTATTAAAGTCACTATGCAAGTCGCGTTCTTACTGTAATTGAAGTTTTGGAACGAAAGAACTTTCCTCAACAGCTTTGTACTGTTAAGTTTAACATTCGGTTGCTTGAAATCATAATATAAAAGTTCTTGTAGTTCAGTGTTACGTTGATCGATGTTTGAATAATAATATACGGCTTATTATTAATGACGTATTAAAAAAACTACTTACTAGATCTCGTTCAAACCAATTTTCGGTGGAAGTTTACATGGTAATGTACACCGTATATTACGACTATGGAAGTCTCTCGCGCAAATCAGTCAGTTTAGAACAAAAATATATATTAGAAACCTCAATATTATTTTTGAAGCACTATTCATAGATACACACACGAATGGGTAGGAGGAAAAAAAAATTGAATCTCAGTTCCAAGTATGGAAACCCCCCAAAATGTTTATTTTTTGTCATTTTTGTGTCAAAGTCTTAATGCGGCTTACAAAATATATCTACTTACCAAGTTTCAACAGCATGGTTCTTCTAGTTTCGGAAAAAAGTGGCTGAGACGTACGGACGGACAGACAGATAGACAAACATGACGAATTCATATGGGTTCAGTTTTTGAAGTGAAAATTTCTTTAGCGGCGTTGGGTGGGTGTAAAATGTTAAGGAAGCGTCAGGATTAGTTGACCTTTGAACCGTAACCGACAACTGACGTCATACAAGATTAGGTACAGACTATCTATTTTGCAAGTTACGATAGATAGCGTCGTAGCTTAAACGGTAAGCACTTCGACTGTAAGTCCTTATAGTTTCAGATAGTATCGGGTTCAAACCACCTGGCCTTCAGGGATTTTATGTGATTGTTTTTTCTTTTTGTAATTTATTACTTACTAGCTGTCGCCCGCGGCTCCACCCGCGTGGATGTCGGTTATCGCGAATTGGACTATAATTTGAGATTTAAACTATCCTATCTCTCAAGTTGGATCGAACTGCACATGGTGTGCGAATTTTATTATAATCGGTTAAGTGGTTTAGGAGTCCATTGAGGACAAACATTTGTGACACGAGATTTTTAAGATTATGATTTTCTTATCTTTTTGTATTTTATTAATTTCTTCTGACAGAAAATTAGCAGAAAATTAGTGATAGGTTCTATGATTGGAGCTATATTATAGGTATGGTATGGTATGTTCTTTTTATCTTTTTCTATGTATATAATGAAGAAAGAAATCAAAAAAATGTTTTCACTTCTGCCGGCACTCCCAGAGTGCAACCCGTCTTTTTTTTTGCCATTTGGCTACGGAGTCTCGCTGTACTACCGTAAAAAGTTGTGAGATCTATGTAATACCAAGTCGGTTATTAATTTATTCAGTCCCTACTTAAGGGACCTTCTGTCTTAAGTTGTTACGTAATTATCTTAACTAACAACATCTTATAGTGACCATATCAATATGAATAATCTTTTACATTTTAAATAAATATATTGACTTGGCAATCGCACTAAACAGAGACCAACATTCTTAGCAATCCATGGATTCTCCGTGCGGGTGCCGGATTTATCGCGTTGCACGTTGCAGAGTTGGGAACTCGGGACAGTGCCTGGGACTTGCGACCCAAGTATAGGTTTAGAAGGGGCCCCTTTTGTTGATGTACATCCACACTCACCTTCATTACCCAAGTTCCATCTAAGCAATGAGCTTATTGCAGCTCTCGATAGGCCTAGATCTTTAAGTAGGTTATAGAGAGATTTTGCTGGTATACCTCTCGCTCCCACTTCTACTGTATACAAATTAATCACGTAACCGTTTTTGATTAATTTGTTTGTGAGATCATAGTATTTGTTTTTCTTTAGTGTGTGGTCCTTCGGTATATTTGTTTCCCACGGTACAGTAAGTTCCACAAAGACCACATATTTAATCGTTTTTGAATAAAGAAATATGTCAGGTCTGGATGACGAAACCCCACCATCCTCCGGAATTTTATAGTGCTTTTCATATGTGTCGATTAAGAGAGTCCAATCTGGGGCCGTATCTAAGATTGAATAAGGTTTGTTCCTGGATTTTATGGATGAACCTTTAGACACAAATTTGATATGACGTCTCTTAGTAGTTAATCCTTTTTGGGCTCTAGCTACTACCAGACTCATTATACCTTATCGTGGCGGCGTGAGTATTGGTCTCTATGAAGAAGCACCCTACATTCTACTAATATATGCCTAGCCATCCCTATTGCCTCACCACACACAAGTATAACATACCAGGTTACTCTGGTCTGGGAGGGTCATCTGAAAGGCGTTAAGATAGAATTTTAACAATGCCGGCGACCACTCATATATCAAGGTGCGCCACTTTAAGGCCATCGGTATGCAGAACTCTCCCATTGTCAACCATTCGTTTTGGATTTCCAAATTCATCGCGTGCACTCGATATTTATCATTTTCGTCTTGCTTCAGAAAGGACCTAAGTAGCCAAAAAGGGACCAGCCCTTTTTGGCTCTCATACTCCTAATTTATATAAATTATTATGTATTACTTGTCAGATATTTTGTGTTTTCATGTGATGGCCGAGTCAATATATTTATTTAAAACATTTTTGATGTGAAAACTTCTTTAGCGGCGTTGGATGGGTAAAAATTGTTAAACTCGCGCGTCAGGATCGCTTGATCTTTGGACCGTAACCGACGACTGACGTCATACAATATTAGCTATAGACTGTCTATTTTGCAATAAACGATAAATAGCTTCGCAGCATAGCGGTAAACGCTTCGACTGTAAGTTCTTATGGTTTCAGATAGTACCTGGTTCAAACCTGGCCTTCTGACACTTTTTGTGATTATTTTTTCTTTTTGTAATTTATTACTTTTTGTGATTATTTTATCTTTTTGTAATTTATTAATTTCTTCTGATAGAAAATTAGCAGAAAATTAGTGATAGGGTCTATGGTTGGCGCTGTATTATAGGTATGGTATGGTATGGCACGTCTTTTTATCTTTTTCTATGTATATAACGAAGAAAGAAAGATAGAAAAAGTTTTCACTTCTGTCGGCACTCCCAGAGTGCAACCCGTTTTTTTCTTTATTATTAATTACCAACTATATAACTTTTTACGGTAGAACAGCGAGACTTGGCGTTTTGAATAGTACCTATTGTTGTTATATGGGATCGCATTTCTTTTTGTAGATAGTCTTAACTTTTTCTTTCCGGTACCCATTACATATATACAGGTACACTGATTAATTAACTGCAAATGTAACTACAAAGTTATATTTTTAGTTAATTAATCTGTATATTTAAATGGGATAGTAAAGTTATTTATGCAGTTAATGTATCTAGAAAACCGAAATTGTAAAATATTTTGGTTTTTCCTTGATTCAGGCACTAAACACTTATTATATTTTAAAGAAGCTTCTACGTCTGCTAGAAGTGCGTAAGAATTTTGATGATCGGTCAGTCAGTGAGTGACGAAATTACGAAACGAAATTTTTAGTAGGTTATACAAATTTGTACTTTAATTAATATTGAATTTAAAAGATTTGTAAAATTTGTAATTAAATTATTTAATGTAAATGATATGTCAAATATGTAATTTAATTAGTATTGAATTTATTAATCTATGTCAAAAAATATAAATATATGTCAAATTTGTAATTAAGTTAATACAATTGATATTAAATTTAAAAGACTGAACTATTGCACTTGACTATCAGTGTCACTACTTCCACCGTCCCTATTTAGACACTATTTTTGTGTCCGAGATACATTCACGGATCCACATTGAAATAATAGGCGAGTCCCACCGATCTGCTATAGTTTTCAAAATGGTGTTGGAGCTGCCCCGCAATCTGCAGAGCAATGAGACAGTTTTCTTTCTCATTATGGCTTGAAAACTATCTACGCAAGCAAGCCTGGGTAAACATGCCTGACGCGCTACAAATTGTACCCGTTCTTATTTGTTTTATTTTTAGGAGCTTTTTTTTTTACGTGCGGGAAATCCCATCGGATAACCCCCCCCCCCCTTCGGAGCCGAAGGGGGAGGTTATGTCGGACTCGAACCGACTAAACCGTACGCCGTCTGTGGGTCGATGTGCTAGGCTGGAGGTGAGGTTGTCTTTTGACATATCCCTCGCACCCCGGCTAACCCAGGGCCATTCCTCTCGGTCTGGCCCTCCTCGGGAGGGGGGACCATGCGGTCCCCGACACACCCCCGGTATGGGGGGGGGGGCGCACCGTCCTACGATGCGCGCCGCCGCCGTGGCCTGCTTCTGTTAGGGTGACGAGCGGCTCCACCCGTCACCCTCAGGCCCTCGCTCATGGGGGGCGGAGGTCGGTTTGCGCCCTCCGACCGCGACGCCCGAGCCGCCTTCGAACGCGGCCAGCGATGTCCGCGAGTCTTTCTCGCTCGCTGCGCCGCGCCCGCTCTGCTGTCTCCTTCACGAGCATGACCTGCTCGCAGAAGGAGGCGCTGGCCGCCCACGCATCCGTGCAGCGGACCATCGCCGCGAGCAGGGTGTAGAGCGTGAGTACTCTCACCCCCAGGGCCGTCACAAGCTCCCGCCTCGGCGCTTCAAACGCCGGACACTCGGTGAGCGTGTGCAGCCCCGAGTCCACGCTCGCGTCGCAGTGATGGCACTCGGGCGTTGGCTCTATGCCCATCAGATAATTTAAATGAACGTATACTAGTTTTAAACTAAAATCTAACCATATAATTATAAAAGACTTTTCAGACGTTTTTACTCGAGATCACTTCAAATATCTAAGGAATAGTTATTTGTGCAACAAGTGAGCAAAATTGATTTTTGCAGCGAGTGCTGATTTTGACTCCTAAGCAAGCGAGGGATTCTAAGATTGAATCACGAGCGTAGCGAGTGATTCTAATGTAGAATCCTGAGCGTGGCGAGGGATTCAAAGGCACGAGATGCAAATAATTTTGCTCTCATGTGGCACACATTACTTTTCCCTTCAGCAGCGAGAACACATAATAAGTATTACTGAGAAGATAACACAATGAACATGAACAGGAATTATATACAATAAGAGAATAAGAAATAACGTTTATATTTAATATAAATCAAAATAATACTGAACATTTTCAAAGTTTAAGGTGCAATTATTGCAGTTCTGCAAGTTCTGCAAATTTTATACACTACGATAGTAGGTAACGCAGTCACCGAACAAGTCTTCGCACCCTTTGTAAGTCTCCTTTTATTGAAGATATGGTATGCTTTCAAATATTTCTCGCGAGACTTCTCAGGAAGGCAACTAAATTCCTCATTAATGCTTGCTGTTTCAACTCTTCTGGTATTAAAATCCTGACTTCGTCGCCAGTATCGCTCATCTTTTATGAAGATTTTAATATTTTTAATCTTATTCGATACTTTACTTTCTATTTCCGTAATTTTTTAAGGTTCAGAGACAGCGTCTGTGCTGTTTTATTTTTCAAATATTGAATTTTATAAATGTACTTATGCATCAAGTATTGATTATAAATACTTAAGCGTTATTCATTTTCGTATACAATAATACATTAAATAATAAATAATTGAAATAAATAACATGGTTATCCATTTAAAAATACTTTCAGATTTAGTTTATTTACGCGTTTCAGAACGAGTTTTCTTTGGGAACGAAATTCGATATTCAAATTAATTGTGTTTGTCACTCGCTCTTTTTTACGGACGGGAAAGAGACAGAGTGCAGTGTAGTTCGAAAGTATTCTAACTTTTTTCGAAATCTATGGTTAATGAAGCTAATGAAGAGCATTAAAAAAATAAATAATTAAAAAGTTACTTTGTCTCATGCAGTGAGCAAATTCGCATTTTGCTCACTGTTTTTACGCAGCTAAATTTACAATTTCGAGTTGCTGAAGTGAAAAATTACTTTTTCACTTCTCATGCTCTTAAAATGTTACTTTACTCCCTGCATATCGGGACTAAAGTTCATTATTAATCTCTAGGGACTAAAGTATTTTTTTTTATTTACTTTGATAACTCCTAAACAGCCAATCACGGTGTTTGTGAATGGGAGGATTATCACCTTTTTAGTGATTGTGTATAGAAATAACCTCAAAATGACATTTGAAAAAATCAAAAAATCCCATTTATTTTCGTGAACCACGATTAATGATATTAATTTAATAAATAATTATGTAAGTAATAAGGATAAGTTCATTTTATTATCCATTTCCAATTAGTTTTAAATTATTTTTCAAGTTTGAATCTGTTGGCTAAATATATATGCAAACATATAAGCCGTACGTCACTTAACAACAAAAAAACCGCGGGACAAATTTCTTTGCAATTTGAATTTTGAATAGATTATTCGTAACAAGCTTGCGTTGTAATCACCAATTACTTACACCAATTAATTGTGCAACTTAGAAACTTTGTTATTATAAATAAATAAAAATAAATAAATATTCCACAACATTTCACACAACGCTATCTAGATCCATGGTAAGCATAGCTTTACTACCTTGTGTTATGGAATCTAGAATACGGATAAATATACTTAGATATTTTTTTTTTGTATTTGCATACATATTATACATAGAAACACCCAGACCAATGCAAATACCCATATCCATGCATACAAATATTTACACTGAGCGGGGATCGAACCCGCGCCTCCTGCGTAGCGACCGCGTTCACTACCGCCAAGCTACGGAGGCTTTACCCCGTTATCGATATGATAAATTAATATTGAAGTTGAAAAAGATATTTGCCTATTTCTTATTTTTTTTTTTAATATTATAATTTTGTATAAAACGTCGCTTTTTTTTCTTCGCATTCAAAGTGAAAAGTAGAGTGTTTAACGTGGGACTAAACAACCATAATGACACTCGAACTATTAATCAAAACATCTCGTGTCATTATGGCTTGTTTTAGTCCCTTGTTGAACAATCTACTATTTCAGTCAGTTTTACCATAAAATATAAATATCAGAGAATAGAAAATCATTAACTTAAACGTTTGACCACCTACTGTACCTTTACTATGACAATTAACTTTGAAAACACACTTTGTAAACATTTTTTAACAATGGTAATGTTTAGAAACTTTAGTTTCTTAGATTCATTCATTTAGGCACATCAGGAACTAAAACTCAGATAAATTTATTACATGACCGCCTTCAAAATTTAAAGCGAAATACATACAAAACATACAGCTGACGTTGTAAATTTCTTTCTCAACAGTCGTTTTACCAAATCTGAAGCTACTGAGACCGAGAGACGTGTGGGGTACGCGGGATTAGAGGGACACGTGAATCATAAACTGCAAGTGGTCTGTGAGACCGCACATCCGTAGTTAAAGGTTAAGGACGTAAAAAAGTCACTTCACAAACAATTTCGAAGTTCGGAACAATATCGAAGGCCGACCCATCTGTTGTTTGGAAAAAGCTCTAAAAACAATGGACAAAAAATTACATATCGAAAATATTTTACATCTTTGCTATACAATGAAAATTGGAAGAAACAATATTACCTATTAGATAATTTACCTGTAGGCTATTTTCTGCTCCTGTTATTTAAAAAAAATCTAATCTAAAAAACGGTTAAAACATCTTCCAGTTTACTTTTCAGGAAGTATATTTTAAAGGCATTTCGGTTATAATAATACTTACAATATAACGAGGATAAAAGGTTACAACATAAAAAGGCCAATTACTTCTCAATCTGTATACGAAGACCTTTCAGGCAAGGGTTGTTTTATTTGAATGGGCAGTTTTTAAACTTAGGTACTTCTGGCTCAAGGAGGGTGAAACAAGGATAACCTGCTAAAATGCGTAGGTAAACACAAACTACTCCAACACAGTTAGGAAACATGAACCTATCTTGCAAACGATTGCCCATTAATACTCGACCAAGTTCGTTTTCTAGGGCAGCAGGCCTAATAGCTGTAGATACGTCAGAGAAACTAACAGTGGCACACTTTATTCTATCTCGATGCATATTTGATTTTAACTATAAAGTTCCCGGCAAAGTAGAATTTGGGCCACCCCTTCTCTTCCCATGTGGTGTCGTACAAGGCGACTAAGGGATAGGGCTGATTAACTTTAACATCAGACAGATACGTACAGCCCAGACTTACCCTCAGATGCAAGGCTCGAGTCAACAATAGTGCCCGGAATACGGCAATCCCACCCCCTGACCGAATACAGATAGGTGAAATGTGGGTGTTAATTCACTACTGCCTAACCCTCCGGGATAAAGGCGTGATTATATGTATGTATGTATGTATAAAACATATTAAAATATACCTCAAATACAGGGTGTATTTTTAAACGGATCATGTACTCAGCGTACGAACGATATTGACTTCAAAGTTTCAAAATGATCTGAAAACCAATGTACTAAGGGCAAATCAAACAGTTTTATCGATTTAAATTGTGTTATTATCCGAAATAAAGGTGTGTGCCAAATGTAATATTAAATAGAATAATTTCTTTAGTTGTTTTATATATACCTATAAATAAGTAAGTAGGCTTATTAACAAGCAACTAAATTACTTTACATAACTTTAAGAGCTGTTGCCTACTTATCACTACACGAGTTCCCACAAGCCATGAAAACCTATTCCAGGGATAAAAATTTCATCTATAATCTATCTCTGTACCAAATTTCAGCTAGATCCGTTTAGCTCGTTGAGCGTGATGGAGTAACAAATATCCTGAACATCTACACTGGTACTTCTGTGAACAGTAGCCTTCGCGAGTATCCCACTTTGCTACAATTTTTTGGTACCCTTATTTTAAACAGCCCTGGATGTTTCGCCAAAAATAATGACGATCCGTTTTTAAAAAACACTACAGCCAACTTCACCCTTTTACCTCGTCTGGTTTTTTGCTTTCTGTTTGCAATAAGGCCGCCCCACAGTACATTAGATTGTATTGTATAACATTCCTTTGAATTTGTTTCTTTTGGTGTACAATAAAGAATATTTGTATTGTATTGTATTGTTTTTTTTTTTTTATAACACAGTTCCTCTTTACGAGGCTTGATTTTTTTCACAACAATCTATCAGAAATTATGTCCTTGATGTTTTAGCCAAAAATCATCAAGATCCATTTATAAATAAGGAGAAAGAATAATCCGTTTCCCTTTTATCAAAAAAAGCTCTCTACAAAAGTTGAGTTTTAAAACATAGAATATGTGTGCCAAGTTTGGTGAAAACCGGTTAAGAAATGAGTCCTCTAGGCCGGAACTGACAAACCGACATAGTTACGGACAAAAGCAAAATTAGCCACCTTGTCGAAACAGAGGCCCTCGTTCGCTTAGCTCGTTCGGTCAAAAATCTTTGATATTTAAAATAGGTATCTTATGGGGATGCCGACGCAAAACTAATTTTAGATGGCAGCAGCATATATAGACCAAACGACAATAACCATTTGTTCTGTGACAATAACAAACTCATATCTGTCAGATTTGAAGAGATTCACAATGAAATCTACGTAGATGACAGTTAACATTGGCCATTACGAGGCACCCTCTGTAGGGATCAAAGCGCAGTCGGCATCCCCATTAGTAGGATAGGATAGTTTACTTTCCAAATTTCAAATATATGGGCATTGACATTGGTTGTATCAACAAAAGAGTTTTCAATATTATTAGATCAACATTGGGTATAACATAATCTTATTAGGTTTATCCCCTTTCGTTCACATTTTTATTTATTCACAACACAGATACAAGAGTTAAGGATTACGAGGAGGTAGGACACGACGGTATTTCCATCCAAATGAGCAGTCCGACTGGGGAATTACCTCCGTCCTGCAGAATACCGCGGCTATAATAACTTCGTGAGCTCACTGGAGAGTTTTTGTGCTGTCAGTGGATAGACCAAATGTCTTCTACACTGACAGCACAGAAACTCTGTGTTTACAGGGTTGGCAGCACGAGTGTGGCTCCCCTGGTGTTGCACACGTCCATAGGTCACGGTAACCACTTTCTATCAGGTGGGCTGTGTGCTTGTCGGCCACCATAGTTGTATAAAAAAAAGCATTTGGTAATTCGTATTACGGAAATTGGATTGGCGTGTGAATAACGTTTCAGTTCTGATAGGTATTCAACGTATTATTCAATTACAGATTTAAATATCAACAGCCTTACAAAGTATATATCTACATTTATCGAAATATAACCTTTATTTTGTTTCAAATTATTTCAGTTTCTCATAAAAATATATTGAAAAGCTTGTGTAATGCTTACACGGATAAAATTCGCACAGTGTACTCTATTCCTAAAAAGGGTGTTCGAAAGCAGCCGGATATTTGCAAAATCGGGATACGTTTTAAACATATCGTTAGGTACCTATCAATGGAGGGTATTTTCTCTCTCTCTCTGTATCATGGTTATTTTGTTTCAACAATAAAGGCATACGACACGACGACGCGCGCAGCAGATACACGTAAATTCATTGTGGCTTTTTAATGGTCCCGTTTATCCGTATCGATGTTTAACAAGTAATGTAGGTATGTATGTAATGTGATGCATGTTAGTTATGTTAACAGGTAGGTAATAGTTAATTATGAACGCCATGTAAAACAAAAATCTTCATTTTAAATGCTCTTATGCCAGGTAAATACGACGTATGTAAAATATACACCATGGTTGTAGTTTTTTATTAAATATACCTACCTACTATTTAAGTGTAAGTCTAATGTAGTTTTGGTATGGATTGGATTGAATGAAAAAGGTTTAATTTATTCGAATACCTACCACAATCCTTATATCATTGGTGTTTCCAAACGAATTAAAAGTGGTAGCACTTGTTAAACCTTTTCCAAACGAATACCAAAAAATACTTGAAAACTGTCAGCAAAAAAGAGGCACGTGGCCGAGTGTGTTAATAGGGTAGGCTTAAATATAAGTAAGACGACAGTTACTAATATTTATATATATCCATTTGCCTTGGTCTGAGCGTTTAATAATTTAAATATTCAGAAAAAGGTATCGAATTATGTTTATGAACATTCTAACACGGTATTGCTAGCTTGTAAGTTATGCTCACTTTGGGCCTCTTGAGCACAGGATAGTCCAATAACAGTGGGTCTAACTGCAATGCTTCGACATCGCCTTTGTGTTGTGGAGGTCAGATGGCAGTCACTTCACGGAAAATGTCAAAGTTTAGCCAAATCCGCAGTTGAACTGGTAAAAGTGGACCCCAGACTCCAAGTTGATAGCCTCGGATGCGACTGGGATTAACGCTAAGACGAGAAGAAGAAGTCTTTCGTAAGAATATTATAATGAAATTGAAAATTTCACGCTACTTCGTAGTGATAACTATCATAGCGAGAGCACAGCTGGTGAGCTCTCAAATGTTTTAGAATTGAATTGATGTCTTTGATAAGATAAAGCTAGAATACTTTTTCAGCTAATATGTAGGCACATCTTTGAGAAACTCGTTAGGTATATCTTACATGAAAACAAATTCTTATGGGAAAATAATATTAAGTAAACAATATTTACTTTCGAACGGGAAAGGTGAATGGAAGTTGTTCAAGTCTATCCTGATCGATTCACTTTTTCCATTCTTAACCAATTTGAATAGTTAGCAAAGTAATTGCTTTAAAATTTCATTTAATATTTCACATATCACAATAGTCTGCAGGAAAATTATACAAAAATCTTCTAAATAAAAAATGTCTCAGTCAATGGCTAAAGTAACATCTTGATGCTCAGATAAGTTTCAACTCCCAAGAGTACCTAAGTTTTATAAACTTTCCACACGAAAAGTATTTTATAGAGCTTTTCTAATTTAACAAAAGATGCCGGTGTTGACAATAATAAAAATATAAAAACATCAACAACAACATCAGCCTTAGCTAAATAAAATATCAAGTTGTTTCTTTTATAAAGCTTCTATATATCTAGAGAGTAAATAGTTGAAATTCCATCTCACACACCATCTCTTTTTTTAGTATGGGAATAATATACAAAACCATCTGCCCGCCCAAACTCATATTAACACTGCTTGTGCTTTTTTGGTGGTAGTTTGTTTTATACCTATCAATACTTTTTTCAAATTGTTGTAGACCTGTCTTCATTTTCTCACAAAAGGCATACTCATTTAATTCATTTCATTCATTCATTTCAATAAACAGCTGAATGGAAATAATATGCTCATCTGGTGGTTCAATCTCTTCCCAGTAGCATGTAAGTTACGCGCTTAAAATCGCAGCTCATTAGATACACGCTCCTATTTTTGTGAATATTTTTTTCCTGTTAGGGATAAAGTTTCGTTCATTATAAAGTCAAGAAGATTTAATAATTTAGAGATGGGTAAGAGTGTAATGACCTGAAGTGCAGGATCTTTTAGGCACCCTTCTCCTATAGAAGAAAAACAGTAATGTATCACGACAGTTAATATGGTTTTATAACGAGTACGTCAATATAACTTCCTTGTCTGTATGATAAAAAGCTGGCAGTGAAGTGAAGTTGAGTGAATAATGTTAAAATGGCAGACCTCAGTTTGGGCGTTTCCATTTTTTGTTAAGGATTTTTTCATAATTATTTTGAGCTGGAGTCTATATACCCTAGAGCCCCCATACACCTATGAGGCCCATACCTCGCCGAGTCCCATAAACCTATGGGGTCCATATGCTCCTACTATTGATGGCCAACGCTTTGACGCAGGTTTCCCACTTGGCGTTAGGGCAGATGGCACAAAAACCAGATACAGAAAAGGAGGAGTAGAAGAGCGTACCCTGGGCTCCAAATTATATCTTTTATGTAACCGGGATTTGAAAAAATAATGACTTTGTAAAAATACATGTACACTTGCAAATTTATCTTACTAAGATAAATTTGCAAGTGACCTACGCAACCATACTAAGTTGCGTAGGTCACTTAATAATATCGTAATAATTCTAATGTCAAGCGAGTTTTTATCTCGTTTGCTTCCTTCGGAATAAACGAAAAAGCTATAAATTAACTAAAGTCCATGCTAATTCCTGGAAAAAAAAATACTTTGACTTTCAAGGGAGATATGGTCCTGCGATTATTTAAGGTACAGTGACAGGCCGGATTCGAATGTTTAAACTCACCGAGAAATTTTAATCTAAAAAGTTACCAAAAATGTTGCTTTTTTGTTTTTATTTTCCGTTGAACTATAAAAAATCCTTCTATGGCCTTTTGGGGAATGTGAAATAGTATACGGAACGGATATTATTTTTACTTTCTTCAATTTCTCTTTTGTTTTATGATTATTGTCACAAAAACTGATGATAACATCATAAAAGGTAAACCTTGCACCTTTTGTGTAGTTTTTTGTAACCTAAAAATAAATAAGTAATTATTTATATTAAAAAATTAACAAGTTGTTTTTGTTTAGTTTATTCAGAGGCGGTTTGGTCACTAACCAAGGAAGGAATGACCAATGCATAGGTGGGTAAGCGTAGACCGCCAACAACTTAGAGCCATCATCAACATCATCATCGACATTTAGACGTTATCCAGATTGCATCCGAGGCTGAGGTGCCCTCGGAGCTCAAAGTCCGCCTTCTGGCTCTTCCTCCTACACTTTGCTCGATCTTGGGCGTCCATGGTAGTGAAACCATTTGCACGACGTTAAGCCAGGACTTTTTGGGCCTACACCTTCTACCTGGACCCGGTGGGAGCGCCATTGCCAGGCATTTGTTACCCACGTAGCCTGGCTCTTGCCGCAAGACGTAGTCAAACCAGCGAAGGCGACCCTCTTGCATTTTATCTACGATGTCATGGACATGAAGGCTGCCGCGGATGCGGGAGTTCCTCACGCGATCTTAACGCGTGAATTCGCACATTCACCGCTATACTTTCATATCCGTGACAGGCAGTTCTTGCTTGTGTCGCACCAACAAATGAGAGTTTCTGTGCTATCAGTTCAGAAGTCCAAGCAGTCTCCAGTGAGCTCTGGCTAGAGTGGCTATCCGAGGTTATTATGGCCTCTCTATATTGTAGGGCGGAGGTACTTCCCCAGTCAGACTGCTCAATTGGGACGGGAATAACGTCGTTTCCTACCTGCGTTTATACTTAAGCAGCTGTGCCCGCGGCTCCGCCCGCGTGGATGTCGGTTATCGCTTAGTGTTGAGTCAACATAGTAGATTTATGCATGCAAAGTCTCAGCCCGATCGGTTTAAAATTGACAAAGTTTCATACAAACTTTCATCCCCTATTTTATCCCCTTACGGGTAGAATTAATCAAAATCCGACGTCATAACATCTACCTGCATGCCAAATTTCAGCCCAATCCGTCCAGTGGTTTGGGCTGTGCGTTGATAGATCACTATGTCAGTCAGTCAGACCTTTGAGTTATAAATATTTAGATAGTAAAAACTTTAATATAATTCATCATCAGATTCTATTTTTCTTGAAACTATAGCACTAAAGCCATATTAGGTTACCCTAGAAGACTAGTCTATTTTGGTATTTACCGCCAAAGAATACTAGTCAAGGGAAAATATCACATTTATTACCATCGATTCACATTCCGCACTTTTACGCATTAGGTACGACTCTTAAGCCGTAGAAGCTTTTAGCGTCTATCACATAGGTATGTTTAGTTGATACATAGTTTGCTAGAGTTAGCAATAATATACCAAATGGACAGGTTGATTTAGAATGTCGTTGCCCGCAATACCGTGTTTGAGAACCAAAATAAATGCGACAAATGTCCAACGAATCATGAAAAGTAGTAAGTATTAGTACCATGGAGAAGGAAATGATAGCGGAGATGTTGCAAGGCAATCGATTCGCGAGCCTTCCATATGTCAAAAAGACTCAATTGGTATGTGACGTCACCATCGAGTTCTAGTGAAACGTCCTTGCGTTCGGTTGTCATTTTTGGTCAAAAGTTCAACGATAATAATATATTCGAAAAACCTTTTTAATTCTTTTATTTATTTATTTTTTATTTTTTTTTCTTGCATTGTCATCCGAACTGAACGTGCATACCAAATTTCAGTTCAATCGGTTGAGGGCAAGTGCCTTAAAATTGAGTTGTAAGATTCCACCCGAACAAACATATATTGCAAGTTAAATAAAAGCTTGTAAAAATAGCTTTAACCTGGTTTAAGAATGAGGTATGCAGTACAAGAATGCACAAAGTATATAGATAAACAATTTAAACATTTTAAGGGTATATATAACATTTCATTAGTAAGTCCACTATATTTGAATTTTTTATTTTTCTGAATAAAATGTCGTTGCAGAACCATCTGGCGTAGAGAAGAAATAAGTAAACCTTGTCTTACATGTATACTAGTTGTAATAATAACTCAATTCATTTTATGAAAATTTCAACACAATAATCTCGCCCGTGTTCATTAGCTATTTTAAAAATGTTATTTTATTTATTAAATGGCATATTTAGCTGAAATTGAAAATTAAAGTAAAAAAAATTGGGCCATCTGTCGGTATAAGGCCAAATCATTTAGCCCCCTAAATGATTTTGCTATAAAGCGAAAGATGGCGCCTTATTTTTAAAAATTATTTACCTAATAATAGATTATTCTATAATTTTTAATTTAATTTTAATTTTAATTTTTTTTTTGAAAATGATAAGGTCTGTTTCTGTTCGGTTTTGCTATGACGCACTAGATGGAGACGGGGACGAGGTATGACGTCATGCCCCCCGTGTCTCCCTTCCCACCCGCATTTGGTCCGTTTTTCTTAAGAGAAATTTAACTATGGCACCTCCGCTACTTAATCATATTCTGTCCTCCGTGATTAGTACCGAAAAGTAGTTATATATATAATAAAAGCCTCATCCGTTTATATTTATTATTAACAAATGAATCAGTAATATTTTTATTTCATATTATTTTGCATTGTTTTTATTGTGAAGGTTTTACTAGTTGGGGTACCTATTGGACATCTCGCCCACTGAACACGTACGGCGCTGGACTGCAGGCCAAATGTCAACTTTTTAAAATAATAATCATAATAAAGGAGTTTCTAATAATGACAAACAATACTGTTTTCAATCAGATAATTTTGAATCGGAGCCTGTTATTGGACGGATTTTCAGCAACCATGGTCGCAATAAGACTAAATATGGTTGATAGACATCCACCATCCATATGTTGTCTCATAATTTGATATTTAAGTTATCGCTAAGTAAATGAACTCTATTGGATTGTTAGTGTTAAGGTGATTTTCCACCGGAGGGGCGAGACGAGACGAGGCGAGGAGAGAATTGAAATTTGTATGGCAAATTTTCAATCCTCTCCCAGCGTATCTTTGGTGGAAACAGTGTGGATTGACGAGAATATGCGAGGCGTGAATTGAAATATTTGTTTGTGCAAAAATGAACCGTATTGGTTCCGACATAGAGTATAAATCACCTTCAAGGTGATTTTCCACCAGAGTGGCTAGGCGAGGCGAGGCGAGGAGAGAATTGAAATTTGTATAATAAATTTTCAATCCTCTTCCAGTGCATCTTTGGTGCAATGGTCCTCTTCAAGTGCAGTGTGGATTGACGAGAATATTGACGCCTAATTTTTGTTCGGAGTTTTCGGCATTGACGCTAAAACAAAGTTATATCGAGCATTGTGTGTGAGCTGTCTAAAATACATTTATATATGAAGCATACGGGCGGCGAGGCGCGGCGGTCACGCGCGAGCTCGCGATGGCAATTTTTAGTCGAAAAGGGTCAGTGCGATTTCAATTCTCTTCTCGCCTCGTCTCGTCTCGCCCCTCTGGTGGAAAAGCACCTTTACTGTTAAGTAATCAAAATGAAAGTCGGGATCAATGTACTTAGTTAATTTAGACTAAACAAATTGCGATAGAATCCATTAGAATAGTTTTAGTTCATCCTTTAATCTCTAAAATTTATTGTACTTGCAATAAAACTCGGCACTTTACTATAACTTTATACTAAACTGAATAACTAAACTTTTCTACAAATTGATGACATCAGATAATAAAATGTGTTATATTTTGGTGCTGAATGCTTAATTGGTCACGATCGCCACAACAAAGTCGTAGAGTTCGTTGAATTCGACGTGCAAATACCATTGGGCTTTGGTCGCTGTGCCATTCATTATTAAACGTGACATCGGTGTTTTTCATGTGTCGACTTTCTTAACGGACAATATTTTTCTATATGATGGAAATATATATATATATATATATATATATCTGCCTACGTAGTCACGCTTTATTTTCTGTCAGGGTTGGGCCCCGACAGGACACAGGACAGCCTGTGCTGACTAGCAGATGAGGTCTGATTGACTCTGAAGGTCTTGTTAGGATTTGGATCCTATAGGGTAGTTTGAAGCCCTTAAAAGTTAGACAACTGGTCTAAGTGCAATATTTATTTGAATATCGCCAAAGAGCTGTGGAGGTTAGATGGCAGTCACTTCACGAATAATATCGAAGTTCAGCTGCGTCGCAGTTAGACTGGGAAAAAAGTGGATTCCGGATTCCATAATGAAGGCCTCGGATGTCACCGGGATTAATGCAAGGAGGATGGTGATTAAATTAAAGCATCTGACGAGGCCGTCAAGCTGAGTGCCACCATTGTTAACATGGCACGTGTGTATAAAGGTGGCCCTCTTTCCTTAGACTTTGCCTTCAGCTTACCATCAGGCGAGGTGAAGTCAAATTAACGTGTCCTATATAAAAAAGACGTGCTTACTCCTTACTGCTTTATGTACACATGAGACTCATAAATAAAATAAAGCAATATACGGCTTCGATACGGATTACTATTATATGAATGGTTCCTTAGAAATGCATACAGCTGTAATATTACTTCAATCACTACTCATTCCATTTTCAAGATAGGAACTTGTGTCATATCATATTAAATATAAAATTTGGCGGTCAATAATCCTCTGGTGTCACAATATTTGGATTGTGACAATCTGTCGTCAAAAATGCCCAGCACGTCTAAAAAGTTTTAACTTCAGAAATCAGATCCAATGCTGCCCATTGCTAGCTTGGTTTTCTGCCATTCCGGCAATTCGTTGTCCGGTGTTATGTAACGTGCACTGCCATAACCATACTAATCCTGGTCAGCGGCACAAAATTGTAATTATCCTACTGCCCGGACTAAATTGTAATGTCCAGCGCCGCGACTATAGTATCTTGGTTAGATGCAGCCAATTGTAACTAATTCTACGTCACGACACACCCGAATCATAATGTATAAAGCTATCCCCGTACACCTATCGTATTCAAACCTACAATTCCCAACCGTACAATCGTCTAGTGGCCATTAGAACGCTTATCGTGATACATAGTAACCCGCAATTCTATAGAAAAATGGGTTGTGAATGAATCTATCCTATGTCGAAGTTTAACATTTAATAATATATATCGTAACCCACTAACTCGTCTGATCTTAGTATTTATATCCATAAACAACGTAAAACTCACTTAGATATCAACATACAATATAAATTTGCCGGTTTCCAACGCTCCTACAAACTCACCCAATGTCTCACCGTTTCTGATACACATCATTTAATACCATAACACCTCTCAATTCACTTTATTAACTAATATAACCAAAGTGCTAACTTTATTTATTATTTTCATATGGTAGCAACTAACACCCTTGACAACTGACATTTATAATGACACTTGAAATTTGAGATTACGTCTCTTCTTTCGTTCAACAATTCATAATGTAAATATTTATTGTACTTTAATCAAATGTCTAATACTATGCTAGTTTTGAACTATGATAATATTGCGAGACCTTTTCCCTATTAGCTCCTTCCTTCTAAATAATGCCCACTTAGTTTTAAATACTTCCTATAAATAACAATAAAATAATTATATTATATAAATTGGATAAATTTATTGTGATAATTTCTATTAACCTTTCCTATTCCTACAATATGTGTATATTTATTTGGGTTTTCCCCAAGGTGGGTTTCCCCTCCAAAGGTGGGTTTCCCCCCAAAGGTGGGTTTCCCCCCCCAAAGGTGGGTTTCCCCCCCAAATTATCTCACACGAAATACCTCTCTGACGACCCTCTAACCCCAAAGACAGCTACGAAGAAAGTGTCCTAGATTTTCCCACTCAAAATCCTACTCTTGCCAAAATAGGGCTCCAATAGTGTCCTCCACCAATCAGAAGCTTTTATTTTCCCGCCAAAAGTCACAATTCATGAATAATTGACAACAGCGCTAGGTTTTTTATGGCGCCTGCGTTATAATTATGAACTAAATTAAATCTTCCGGGATCCAATGGCTTTTCTTAAAATATTTATAAGCTATTTACATACTTACACTCATTGGTTCTAACTGTCAATATTTCCACAATAATATTAGATTAATTTCATGTTTGATAAACATCCATTGTATACTCAATAATAGATATAGAAAATTATTCAATAATCATTTGACCTTTAAACAATAGTAGCCAATCAGAGCCATTTCCTGCATTTTTCATAGCTCTGAAGCACACAGATAATAAATAGTATTTATAATCTCTTTTCAACAGTACTTTATTGCATTAAATATTATAATTATTGTTCTTTGTAAATAATTAATAAGTTTTAACTTTATCCGTTTATTCTTTTCTTTATTATTTTTCTTTATTAATTTTATTATAAACAATACACAAAACTATTATAATATTATTCTTGTGTAAATATCCATAGACTATTTTTCTTAAATTCTTTCAATCATAGTCCCGTCTATACTGTCTATATTAAACTACATTTTAAATTTATTTGTTCATAAAACATATTTACTTGCCCTTTGCAATTTAACAGAATAATTTCTTTATGAATCAATTTTTCTTTAACCACATACCATAGTGTACAATTATCCAATATTTTATTTACGTATAAAAAATCCTTACTTAATCAACTAGATGGCGTTTTACGACATTGAATTATTTTCGTTTTATAAAAACTATGAGATATTCTATTCACTTGTAGAAATTCTTACTTAATCAACTAGATGGCGTTTTACGACATTGAATTATATTATTTATTTATGTTTTCTTGTTTTATAAGAACCTCGAAACGGCGTTACAGTCCGTTACAGTTAGATGGAGTAGAATGACGTATGCATGGGATTTGAGGCTTAAAACATGCGTTTACGACAGTCATATAAAATAAAAAACGTATGTCAAACCCCATATATTCGTTATTCTATTCCATTAAACGCTGGCCAATGAATTACCACTTGCCTAGAGGAGCTGATAAGCTTGTTCGTTCTACGCCAAGGAGATTAAGATTGAGTTAAGGAGATACAGCCTTAATATTCCAAATTAATCATAAGCCTTGCTGATTGCAATCATATTAATGGATAAATAATTACAGCAAATATGAGAAAATCGGAGACGACGATACAACTAGCCGCCGTAATGTATAAATATAGCTTTATCATTTAATCACACGAATTTGTCTCATTATTTGAAAACGATTGATGGAAAGTCTCAATAACTTCAAGTTATAACATTTTATTCAAATTTTTCATTGAAAAAAGCAGATTTACTGTTTTACTTCCAACTAATTCAAAAATTCTTTCAAAACGCACGTGATGTATGATGAAATCTCTACACATTTGTAATAGTACATTACTACAGAGGTCGGGAAGAAAGGGGTTACCGGCCAAAGACATATAGACGGCCGAGCGAAGCGAGGCCGGATAGGTCTGAGGCAGGCAACCCAATATTTCCCGCCGAGGTATGTATAGTGCTTTTCTCAAACAGGCAATGAAATAAACAACAAAAAATTAAAGATTTAAAGACATTAAAAGTAAACAAAAAAAAAACTAAAACTCACGTGTATTGTACTGTTTCGTCTATTTTAGCTTGATTTTAACAGTAAACATTTACATTTATGTTCATTATCATGTTACTTAAAAAAAGTATTCAGGCACGTTTCTGAACGAACAGTGAGTGACAATTGTCATTGTTATAAATGTCAATTTGTTGCAACTAAATTAAATATTAATATTTCAATGTTTATGTGTATAGTTAAGAAAACAATTGATAATAATGTGTTATTAGTTATGTTAATGTGGATTTTTTATGTAAATAAAACTGCTCTAAGTACATACCAAGTTGTTTATTGTTTTTTTTAAATAGGCACAGCGGCAGAGTGTCGATGCCTTTGCCAAAAATTTATGTGGAATCGAAATTAAAAAAGAGGCCTTTTCCGGCCTTATGCCTGCAAGGTTTGTATGAAATTCCATTACCGGCCTCTGGTCCTAGCCACGCCTGAAACGTCATACTTCACAGCCTATTAAGAGGACCGTAATGTCAATATGTCATTGCATGTTTGAGAAAATATTAGTATTTATCTAATGTAGGGTTTTTGTACACATTCACACTCTTTAGGTATAACAATGCAGCGTGTATTGGCAAAATGACATATGACCAAATGTCATATCCGGTGCATTTCCACACTGCTGACATGTTAGAAGGTGAAGACAATAAAATAAATTTTTAAAAATGAAAAACCCGACTGATGCTGAAAAGGTCGAAACAAGCTTTGTAGCAGGCGATACCCATTAATTTTCGTCGGGTTTAAGATTTGCAAATGGGTACCGCCTGCTATAAAGCTTGTTTCAATCTTTTCAGCATCAGTCGGGATTTTTATACTTTTTAGTTATGAAATATACATTTTTGTAATCGTCTCTTAATTTCCTTCATTTTGATACCCCACTCGATAAATTTTAGCAAAATTATTATTTTTTTTACCAAAATCCGCTATTTTGTTTTTTTTATTTTATTTTCATGTAGCCCGTGTCACTCACATAGTAAATATAAATCTAATGACACCTTCTCTCAAGCTAAAATCCATGGAGCCGTTCAGGCTGCAGAGCGTGCCAAACAATTATACAAACATCCATACTAATATTATAAATGCGAAAGTAACTCTGTCTGTCTGTCTGTCTGTCTGTCTGTCTGTCTGTCTGTCTGTATGTTACGCTTTCACGCCTAAACCGCTGAACCGATCTTGATGAAATTTGGAACAGAGGTATATTAGAGCTTGAGAACGGACATAGGCTACCTTTTATCACGAGAAAGGGGGTTTAAGGGGGGGAAATAGGGGATGAAAGTTTTTATGAAAGTATGTCATTTCTGAAGATATCTTAATGAAATTTGGTACAGAGGTAGATTAGAGCTTAGGAACGGACATAGGCTACCTTTTATCGCGAAAAGGGGGGTGGAAGGGGGGGGGGACTAGGGCCTTGGGAGGAAAGTTTATCATTTTTGAAGATTTCTTGATGAAATTTGGTACAGAGATAGTTTAGAGCTTGGAAACGGAAGTAGGCTACCTTTTATCGCGAAAAGGGGGGTAGAAGGGGGGCGGACTAGGGCCTTGGTATGAAAGTTTGTCATATTTGAAGATTTCTTGATGAAATTTGGTACAGAGATAGTTTAGAGCTTGGGAACGAACATAAGCTACCTTTTATCGCGAAAAGGGGGGAAGAAGGGGGGGACCAGGGCCTTGGGATAAAAGTTTATCGTTTTAGAAGATTTCCTGATGAAATTTGGTACAGAGATAGTTTAGAGCTTGGGAACGGACATAGACTACCTTTTATCACAAAAAGGGGGGTAGTAGGGGGGGGAGGACCAGAGCCTTGGGATAAAAGTTTATCGTTTTAGAAGATTTCCCGATGAAATTTGGTACAGAGATAGTTTAGAGCTTGGGAACGGACATAGACTACCTTTTATTGCGAAAAGGGGGGTAGAAGGGGGGCGGACTAGGGCCTTGGTATGAAAGTTTGTCATTTTTTAAGATTTCTTGATGAAATTTGGTACAGAGATAGTTTAGAGCTTGGGAACGAACATAAGCTACCTTTTATCGCGAAAAGAGGGGTAGAAGGGGGGGACCAGGGCCTTGGGATAAAAGTTTATCGTTTTAGAAGATTTCCCGATGAAATTTGGTACAGAGATAGTTTAGAGCTTGGAAACGGACATAGACTACTTTTTATTGCGAAAAGGGGGGCAGAAGGGGGGGGACTAGGGCTTTGGGAGGAAAGTATGTCATTTTTGAAGATTTCTTGATGAAATTTGGTACAGAGATAGTTTAGAGCTTGGAAACCGATATAGGCTACCTTTTATCGCGAAAAGGGGGGTAGAAGGGGGGCGGACTAGGGCCTTGGTATGAAAGTTTGTCATTTTTGAAGATTTCTTGATGAAATTTGGTACAGAGATAGTTTAGAGCTTGGGAACGGACATAGGCTACCTTTTATCACAAAAAGGTGGGTAGAAGGGGGGGACTAAGGCCTTAGGATGAAAGTTTGTCATTTTTGAAGATTGCCTGATGAAATTTGGTACAACGATAGTTTAGAGCTTGGGAACGAACATAGGCATTGAAGCTTAGGAACGAACATAGGCTGCCTATTGACGCGAAAATGGAGGGGTAATAAGGGATTAAAGTTTGACAGTTTTGAAGATGATGAAATTTTAGTACAGGGATTAATTACAGCTTGGTAACGGACATATGCTATCTTTGATCGCGAATAATGTGGTAAAGGGGGGGGGGGGGGGGGAATAAGGACTACATAGTAAATATGAAAGTTTGTCATTTTTGATGATATCCTGGTGAAATTTGGTACAGTGATGGATTAGAGCTCGAAAATGGACATAAGCTACCTTTTATTGCGAAAAAGGGAGTTGAAGGGGTGGAATAGGGCAAGGGTATGTAAGTTTGACAATTTTGAAGATATCTTGATGAAATTGGTATAGAGATGGATTAGAGGTTGGAAATGGACAAAGGCTACCCCTTATCGCGAAAAAAGGGATAGAAGGGGGGGGAGGGGAATAGGGCGTTGGGATTAAAGTTTCTAATTATTCAATGGCACAAAAAAGGGGGTGAATATGGCATAAATAGTAAGAATTTATTTTAAGATGTCCTCATGAAATGTGGTACAAAGGTGAATTAGAGCTTCGGAACGGACATAGTCGAGTATCGAACCAAATATAGAAGCGAGTGGAGAGACGAGTAGAGATTGTTATAGGGACGAGTGGATAGGCGTGTAAAGATTGGAAGTCGAGTAGAGTCGACTACAGGGGCGAGTAGATATGCGACTAGAGAGCCAGTGGAGAGGCGAGTATAGAATCAAATAGAATGCTGTAAAGGCGAATAGGGAGGCGAGTGGCAAGATGAATGTAGTGGCGAGTAGAGATCGAATAGAGAGTTGAGTAGAGGTGCGAGTAGATAGGGAAGTGTGGAGAGTCAAGTAGACAGGCGAAAAGAAAATCGAATGGATGGGCAAGTAGAGAGGCCAATGGAAAGGCGAGTAGAGAGGGGAACAGAGAAGTCAGTAGAGAGTCAAGTATAAATTCAAATACAGAGGCGAGTAGAAAGTCGAGTAGAGAGTCGAATATAGAGGCGAGTAGAACAGAGGTGAGTACATAGTCGAGGACAAAGTTGAGTAGAGAGGCGAATTTAATGCTCAATAGCGTCGGATCAACACTAAACAATAACCGACATCCACGCGGGCGGAGCCGCGGGCAACAGCTAGTAATATATAAACATAAATACGTACATACATACTCTCGAAAAACATCACCCCCCTTCTGCCACAGTTGGGTAAAAATTTAATATATTTTTGATACTTCCCAGTGACTAGAATTCAACTGCCGTCTAGTTACAAGACTTCTTCATTCTTCGTTACAAGAGTTTTGGAACCCCGAAAGAAAAGCACTATAATTGATGAATTAGCAGGTGTACTTTAGCGTGCAGGTGGGGCACGCGCCTCCCCCTATACCCTATAACTAAAATTAAATGCTGGACAAATAATTAATAAAAAAGTTTAATACAATATTTAAGCTTAATATCTTCTAAAGAGAGATAAAACTTTTTTGTTACGACTTAATCACGAAGGATAATTTTTCTTCAAGTTTGGTAATTTGTTGATGTTTTCTTCATAGCTTTCTAAGAACTCAGCTATTACGAGTACACGCGTGATGGTACGAATATAGGGATTCATCGCATCCTATTCATATAATTTTGCTCCGGCATTGAGAAGTTATGGCGGAATACAAATAACACATACATGTAAGTATCACATTCCGTAGGCAGTCGTAAATAAATTACTCTTTTTTGTAAGATTTCTTTGTCAGTAGGCTTAAATATAATCTGCTTTCGTAGCATCCACACTCTGTTAATTAAAACTTTTCCCCTGGCAATTACACCTTTTGCATTTTATTTGTCTTACAAAAGGTATACGGTTCAGACAATTTGAAACTAGAGCGATCTATGTAGGTTAGAGAAAAAGTTTCATGAGGGTATACCTAAACCCTTCTCTGATGTAGCATTTGCTTTAAACGGTTATACTTATATGGCTTTTTGACTATCAATGGCACCAAGATGTGTCGTCCAATCTCCTTATTTGTGGGAAGGAGCAAATAAGAAGATGGTGCGGTTTAATGTGCATTCAATTCAGTGCAGCTGCTCGCTAAGTTCTTTATTTATTGAATCAATATACGATTGCGTGAACGATTCGATTCTTTTATTTTACGGAAGCATAACATAATACTCATTGAAAAGGTGGTTTATTGATTTGAAATGGCAAGAGCTTTACTCTGCCATCTACAACAGTATGCCTATGCGGTGTATGCGGTATTTTTAGTGAAATTATTTACCCAGACTCGTTCTCGATAAGAGAAATAAATAATATTTACTTTGTTTTCTATTAATATCTTATATTTTATTCGTGTTCACCGACGTTAGAGCCATTAATTATTGATTGTTTCAATGTTGGTAATTAAAATATTTTGTTTCACCTACACAATTAGGTAGGTAAGTGCTTTGAACACTGTTAAATATCAATTTTAACTTTCAAATTATTAATATAACTTTTCCCATTAATAATTTTGTTTTTTGTTTTGTAATATTGTTGCGTTTTTGGATGTCCCCATTAATATTATAATACACTACATAAGGCATTGATATATATATATATCAATAGTATAGTGTTATAGTATATGTCGCCGCCAACTAGCTTAATCAGCCGTTCAATTAACTGCCTAGGCAGTTAACTAAACGGCGCCATTCAATTAACTGCCTGAATGGTGTTAAACAGTCCCCTTTTGCACATTTGGTGATAAATCTTGTATTACAGTAAAAGGACTACTATAAATGCTGGTGAATTTATTTCCAGTTTCATCATTTACCAGAATTAGACCGTCTTTTTTATAAGTAATAGGATTAACATATTTATTATAGTTTCGTTTTATTTTTTTCTTTAGTAGCCTGCTCTTGAGACCATTGGAGTCTGTATTTCAATGAGAGAGGATATAAGGGATCGATTTTTCTCAACAAATTACTTGGTAATATACATGTCTTGCCAAATAATTCAAATGGTGTGAATTTAGTCGAGGAGTGCACTGTATTATTGTAGGCGTTACACCAAAACGGTACCCAGCTACTCCACATTGTAGATTCGTTGTTAGTTTGAATACAAAGACAGGAATTGAAATTTTTGTGAGTGTTTTCCAGAGAACCTATTGATTCGTGATGGTAAGCTGTAGATGATAATTGTTTAACTTTTAATAATTTACACACTTTGCTAATTGTTGTTGAAAGAAACTCGGATCTACGATCAGTGGCTATTTCACGTGTTATGCCATATCTCAATATAAAATTTTCTACGAATGCTTTGGCAACCCTAACATAGTCTTTGCGCTCTAACGGGTAAGCTTCAGCAAATTTTGTAAGTTCACACTGAATAGTAGAATATAAACATTATTCAGATAATCCTTACATAATGGGCCCACTAAATCTAAGAAATTTTTATGAAAAGCTGTCGTGGCCGTTGTTGTTATCACCATTGGCTCTTTTACAGGCATAAAATACTTTTGTTTCTGGCATTTATCACATTTAGATTCAAAATTCGTTACGACACGACTCATCCCTGGCCAAAAGTAATATTTTCAAATATTATTAAGCATGCGTCGAAGCCCCGCATGGCCGCTGGTCGGGAGAAGGTGGAAGTCATTTATAATTACTCTTTTATCATCGTCAGATAATATTCTTTCAACAATCTTATGTAAATAAATTAAATATATAAATATTAAATATTGTTTATTTCTTCAATTAACCATTTTATATACTTCAAATTATTCTTATTCTTTATTATGAATAACTCAGTTATTTCTACACTATTACATAATCGCTCCAGTTTACGCAAATATTCGGCTCGTGATATATTCGATGGTAAATTTGGATAAGTGTATATTCTACTATTCTCCTTGTTAAAAATTAACAATTTATTCTGTTGTAATGTATTTTTGGTACGCACACTAACTCCACTGAATCCGAAGGCTCGTTAAGCACTTTTATAACTTTCGGACCAATGATACCATTAGTGTTACAATTATTATGTACATAATCACTAGTTAGGTTTGGACATTGTCTTTGAATATCTCTTTGCTTTTGATTTCTCGTCATTACGCCAGTCACGCAATCATTCATTTTTTTTATTTCATGATGTCACTATCCCTAATATGATGTCCTAACCCTAGATAATGCATCAGCAACCATCTTTACCTTTAATGTATTATATTTCAAAGTCGTTTTCTTCTTAGACTAATCAAAATTTTAGTCTGTCTACCGGATGGATTATTCATGTTAAATAAATAAATTAAAGGTGATCAGTAAATATTTTAACTTTATACTTTCGACCCTATTTATTCCCAAATAAATAGGGTCGAAAGTATTTAACAGACCAAACCACAGCGAGCATTTCTTTTTCATTGGTTGGATCATTACGCTCTGCTTATTGTATTTGTCACTAAAAATAGCTGATACATACCTTGGTTAAATTGATACTTATCACGAGTGTATGAGGCAAGACCAAGACCTCCGGGCCAAGCCAACCTCACTTGCATGCTGGTACACTTGCTAATATCTTCTCGTCGTTTGGGTGGTCAGACGGCATTTGCTTCCATAAAAACAGTATGCCAATAACGCTATGAAGATGATTATAGGTAAATGAAATATGAAACTATGAAGTGGCGATACAATCAAAATTTAAAGTTTGTAATAGAATACTAAAAACTTCACTACTACTTAACTTCCCTGCAAAGAACTAATACTCGGCTTTTTCATTTCATCACAGAAGCACTTATCTATACATGGAATGGAGACGGAGTCTCTCGGGCTGTAAGTTGCTCTATGAAGTCGAAGTGCACACACAACTTGGTCGAGCAGTTATATGCAAACACTCTTTGCCCACAATGATGCTCTCGCTAACTTTTTTCATTTCATTTTATATGTACTAAGTTGAATCAGTGTATTTAACCTAAACCCTCTATTGTTTGGTCTAAGAAAGAGGAAGATAGTGAATAGAATTTATTATTGGGTGATTCTCATTACACTAAATTTTGTGCCGTTAAATAAGTTATATTAATTAACGTGTAGGCAATTTTTGTACGATTTACTAAAATTCAAAGAAAATGGAGGTTTGAATTAGTGGTAAGAAATAATTCACACTTAACAAAGCAGATGCAAGAAGGAAACTGTCAAAGTGAATGGTAGGTATTTTTGTTCGGTATTTTTGGGTTTCGACCGTCTACATTTTGTGCTTATCTTTTTGCTCCATTTATAAAAATACAGATTATTACCATATGGGCTAAATAAGCTTCACAAAAATTTATTATTTTTAATCCACAATTTTACCACTAAGGCAGTTATTGTAAGTTATTTGTAGGAGGTTGGCTAAAGTTGGCTAAAGTTCGCAACAGCATTATTATGCTGTTGCGAACTTTCTTACAGATTTTGATACGTTCTTGAATATTGTAGTACATTGTTTTGTTCTGACCTCAATAATTTTCGCAGCGCACGCGATAAAAGCATTTTTTTTACGACATTATAAAAGTTTAAGTAAAGATGCGTAATTAATTTTCAAAATTCTTATTCAATTACAATTTCACAAAGTCACAAAGGTTACTTCTTTATATTATTAATATATACATATATATATTTTGTGCTTTTATTAAAAAAAAAATGTATAATTCCTAATTTATAACATTTAACACGTTCAGGACGGCATCGGGTCGAAAACATCTGAAGTGAACTGTTCGCGCGGGCCGGAGAGAGATTTCTATTGCTATCGCATGGGCCGGGGTAGTTTTCTTTAGAATTTTTTAGAGTGAGAGTGTGACAGATATATTGACTGGTATTCTGCCGCCAAATAGTAACAATAAAAGGAAAAATATTGCATCGGATCTTGAAGACCTGATACGGCCTGCAAAGAAAGTTTGTCTTTGCAGGACGGATATCGGATCTAAAAGACCCGATGCCTGATAACCCGATAGCCGGCCCTTGGTGACAGGTCAGTTAATTAGTGATGTGCATAGCAATTAGACGTTGCGAGTGCAAAATGAAACGTTCTAGAAGAATGCTACTAATGTGCCCGAATGAAAGTGATTCTGTCGAGACAACTAACGAGAACAAAGAAGTTCAGAGAAGCTGGAGAAAAATATTGATACGACGGGCCAACGTAAGTCCAGATCACATTTTTACCAGTCCTTCAAGTGGACAAACGTTATGTACTCTTCAAAATGCAACTTTTACACCTCCTGTAACACCGTCAACAGCAGAACCCCGAAATAAAAGTATACAAATTCTTGAAGACGTAGTTATAAAACCAGGTTGCTCTAAAGATAGTTGTGTCAATCAGATGGCTAAGGAAGACTGTTTTTCAACTCCGACATCAAAGCGATCTAAATTTCCAAAGCATTTCTTAAGTTGCACAAGTCCTACATCAGAAAAAGTAAATACATTTTCTGTAGCTTCTATGAGTGAATGCAGCTCACTAAATGATGTTTCAGTTTCCGATATGGTGTCTCTCAATTCTTCATTTAATGAGGAGCAATTTTTTAATTTACTTGCTACACCATCATCGAGACGTGATGAAAATGCTGTTAAACCTACTACGGTGCGTACTGAAACTTGCCCAAGATCGCTAATCAATCCGTCTGTATCCGAGCCATCAAAATCTAATGCTGATTGTGATACACACAAAAATTTATTTGAAGATGACGGTGATGAAACTAGTTCTGATAAGACATATGCTCCAAGTAGTGATTATTCTTCCAATTCAATGTCTGAAATATCGAGAGAAGATGAAGACAATTTCGAAGTGCCACCACCCCAAGCAGTTTCAGTAGAAACTGATGATGATGATGGATGGCAAGATATTTCAGATGATCACCCCGAATTCGACGAGTACGTTGGTACTAGTAAGATATCTGTCCCTTCTGATATTAAGAACCCCGATGAGTTTTACAGACTGTTTTTGACCGATGAGTTAATCGATAAAATTGTTCTCGAAATCAATAATTTTGCAGTCAAATGTTTAAATAAAAACCAAGGTAATAACAATAATAGTCATGTGAAAGCCTGGATACCAACGGATAGAGATGAGATGTTGAAATTTTTTGCTATTATGCTGATAATGGGGCTTACAAAGGTTCCGAATTTGAAATACTATTGGTCAAACAAAAAAATTTACAGAAATGAATATATTATATCATTAATGAGCCGCGATCGGTTCTTCTTATTACTGAAATACTGGCACTTTTCTGATGACAGCAGTGGCACTCAACATGACAAATTATGTAAAATCAGAACAGTTTATGACATGATCTTGACGCAATTTAACAAAGTGTTGACACCGGGAAAAGTTCTCGTAATCGACGAATCCATGATTCCGTGGCGTGGCCGGTTACGCTTTCGCCAATACATTAAAAATAAATCCCACAAATACGGGGTTAAACTATACAAGTTGTGCACACCAGAAGGGTATACATTCAATATTATTGTATACACTGGGAAAGAAGACAGTGGTAGAGATGTAAACCATGGACAAAATGTTGTATTGAAGCTTATACAAGGTCTTGAGCATGAAGGAAGGATTGTTATTGTAGACAACTTCTATACGTCTATTGGATTGGCTGAGGCATTAATTGCGAAGAAAACTTTTGTTTGTGGTACATTAAGATCTAGTAGAAGAGGTTTACCTAAAAAAATTGTGACTTCTAAGTTGAAAAAAGGTCAAATTCTTGGAAAAATGAATAGCAATGGAGTACGAGTTATAAAGTGGGTTGATAAGCGTCCTGTTTTAATGCTAAGCACATGCAAAGATCATGACATCAGTATAAAAGACACTGGAAAGAAAAGAAGAGGATGTAATGAAAATATAAAAAAACCAGAATGTATAATAAGCTACAATAAATACAAAAAAGGGATTGATTACAGTGACCAAATGTCGTCCTATTACTCTACTCTCAAGAAAGGTCTAAAATGGTACAGGAAGGTAATGATGGAATTATTATTTGGGACCGCTTTGATTAATGCCTGGATAGTCTACAACACAAAAAATAGTATGAAAATGACAAAACTTGACTTCGTTGAAAGAATAATTGAAAAGTTTGGAAATGCGCCACTAAAAGATACGAACGTTCGGGCTACCAATAATAATGCAAGTGAGGATGAAGATCAAGCCAATAAGCATTCCTTGACAAAAGGTCCAAAAAAAAGGAATTGTTTTGGGTGCTACAATAAACTAAGAAGAACACTTAGTTGCAAAGAGGCTGCCAAAAAAGTTAAAAAAGTGATGACTCATTGTGCCCAATGTACAAAAACATATTGTCATGACTGTTATAATGAAGCGCATACTGTTTTTGAGGTGAAAATAAATTGATTTTTTTTTTAAATTATATCGTCGTTTCATTTGACATCACTAGCAATTGTATACACTAGTGCCGGGATCAGGTGTATAAGATCCTATAATTTTACTACTAATTTAACCTCCTTTAATTATTATTTTTTCAAAAACGGGTTTAATGTTGTTATGCAGTGATTCAATAACAATGCATTTCAGGAAAAAATATTTAAATAAGTCTTCAACTGTATGACATATTTGACTTCAATGTCAAAAGGTGTAACAGATCCTTTCCACCTGATGCCGGCCATGACTGAAGTTCACCAACAGGTCTTGTAAACCCTATGCCGGCCCAACGATAGGTAACCATAATCGGTCCCCGTCCTGAACGTGTTAAATACAAAAATGTCAATTAGCCAGCCAAGCTATAATAAAAAACCCGCCTCGGGTCGTGTCCGGTGCAGAGGAGCCCAGAACACTGGCCGCATTTCCGCGCTGGATTGCAATGGCTAGCCTTTGCACCAGGTACGATCCGGAGCGAGAGTCACTAGATTTTTCAGTTAGTCGTCGACCTATGTCGGCCACCGGTTTTTTTTGCCTCCATGCCCCAACTGCCCATGGTCTCGACCGCGACCGGCACCATGATATTTTGCGGCTCGAGAGCTGCGTACTTAACGCGTTTTTTACTAGCCGCATCTTCGGCCGCGGCCGCAGGGGAAAGAGCCGTGCGGCCCAGGTGACTCGCAGCCATGGTACTGACACAGGTCGCGTCCCATACCAAGCACATACACCTCTTCCAAGGCATGAGAGTTAACCCATCCGGTCTTTTACCATCTGATCTGGACAATCATATTCTGTCCTCCGTTATCTGGACAGATCTGGCGGAAGACACACACATATATATATGTGTGTGTGTCGAAAAACGTAGTATCTAAGTGTTATGAATGCCAAGTAATAAATGTTTGAATTTAGTGATTTTGTACGTGGCAATATTGGTTATTACTAGGAGTGTGTTTAGTTGTCAGTTGACAGTTACATTCGTTGGCGGTCAGAGCCGAAAGCAGCTCATTTTGGTACGGGACGCGGCGCGAAGTGGTCAGGCCAAGACAGCTAACCTCACTGCATTCTATCTGTTTGTGATTTATTCTAAGTCTAGTTTAAATCCTAAAATATTGTAAGCATCCTTTGTGATTTTGTGTAACAAAGTTAGTGTGCTAACGAAGTTTAGTGTACTGGACTATATCCCGCATTGACTTCCGAAATACCTTCACATCTGATTACCATCCTGATTTAGTTGTAATAGAACCTTATGTGATGTCGATTTGACCCTTCTGAGCTGTCGCTATATTAAATATCTTTATTAACGTGTGATTTTGAGAATTGCGCAAAGGGTGTAATTTGTATCATTTCATTTTATCTTTGTTTTTTAAGACCTGTCAAGTGAGTAAATAATAGACACAATAGGTAAACAATAGACTCGCGGTGCGATCGCACCGCTTGGGATCTTAGACTTTAATGTGCATGCATGTATAAAATTACTAGCTGTTGCCTGCGGCTCCGCCCGCGTGGATGTCGGTTATCGCTTAGTGTTGATCCGACGCTATTCAGCATTAAATTCGCCTCTCTACTCAACTTTGCCCTCAACTATGTACTCACTCTGTTCTCGACTTTCTACGCGCCTCTATATTCGACTCTGTACTCGACTTTCTACTCTCTACTGACTTCTCTGTTCCCCTCTCTACTCGACTTTGTACTCTTCTCTATACTCGCCTTTCCATTGGCCTCTCTATTGGCCCATCCATTCGATTCTCTTTTCGCCTCTCTACTTGACTCTCCCCACTCGCATATCTACTCGCACCTCTACTCAACTCTCTATTCGATCTCTACTCGCCACTACATTCATCTTTCCACTCGCCTCCCTATTCGCCTCTGCACTCAACCCTTTACTGCATTCTATTTGATTCTATACTCGTCTCTCCACCGGCTCTCTAGTCGCATATCTACTCTATATCTACTCGCCCCTGTAGTCGACTCTACTCGACTTTCGATTTTTACACGCCTATCCACTCGTCCTTATAACAATCTCTACTCGCATCTCCACTCGCTTCTATATTTGATTCGCTACTCGACTATGCCCGTTCCGAAGCTCTAATCCATCTCTATACCAATTTCATCAAGATATCTTCAAAATTGTCAAACTTACATACCCTAGCCCTATTCCACCCCTTCAACTCCCTTTTTCGCAATAAAAGATGTCCATTTTCGAGCTCTAATCCATCTCTGTACCGAATTTCATCAGGATATCTTCAAAAACGACAAACTTTCATCCCACAGTCAAATCATCCCCCCCCCCCCCCTATACCCCTTTTCGCGATAAAAGGTAGCCTATGTCCGTTCCCAAGCTCTAAAATATCTCTGTACCAAATTTCATCAGGAAATCTTCTAGAACGATAAACTTTTATCCCAAGGCCCTGCCCCCCCCCCCCCTTCTTCCCCCCTTTTCGCGATAAAAGGTAGCTTATGTCCATTCCCAAGCTCTAATCTACCTCTGTACCAAATTTCATTAAGATATCTTAAAAAAGAGAAACTTTCATACCATAGCCATATCTCCCCCCCCCCCTCCTTCTACCTCTTTTTGCGATAAAGGTAGCCTATGTCCGTTCCCAAGCGCTAAACTATCTCTGTACCAAATGTCCTTAAGAAATCTTCAAAAATTACAAACTTTCATACCAAGGCCTTAGTCCGCCCCCCCCCCCCTTCTACCCCTCCTTTTCGCGATAAAAGGTAGCCTATATCCGTTCCCAAGCTCTAAACTATCTCTATACCAAATTTCATCAGGAAATCTTCAAAAATTATAAATATTCATCCCAAGGCCCTAGTCCCCCCCCCTTTTTATCCCCATTTTCGCGATATAAGGTAGCCTATGTCCGTTCCCAAGCTCGAATCTACCTCTGTACCAAATTTCATTAAGATATCTTCAGAAATGACAAACTTTCATAAAAACTTTCATCCCCTATTTCCCTCCCTTAAACCCCCTTTCTCGTGATAAAAGGTAGCCTATGTCCGTTCTTAAGCTCTAATATACCACAGTACCAAATTTCATCAAGATCGGTTCAGTGGTGTAGGCGTGACAGCGTAACATACAGACAGACAGACAGAGTTACTTTCGCATTTATAATATTAGTATGGACGAGTATGGATAAAAACTGGAGTCAACCAACACAAACGTGAAATTTGATATAGTTAGGTTTATATGAAAAAGAAATACATAAAGTTATTTAGCACCACTTTAGTAATTGCTCACTACTGGCATCTAGCAAGGTGGACTATATTCTGCAAAAATCTCCTATATAAAAAACAAGAATCAACATTTTCTGTAAGATTAAGTCTTTGCATGGTATGCAAATACACTCACGGAACTGTCAAATATTTTCTTCAACTGTAGCTATAGAGCAATGTCGCAGTAAAAGAGTTGCGTAAATGTGAGTAATAAATTAAGCCCGATGGATAAATGGTGCCCTTTGTTCAATCGCTGAAAAATAGTTTCTCTCGGAATCTTAAAGAAAAAAAGAATAGTTTAAGAGCTCTATCATTAAGTGCAACATATAAAGTGAGTAATATTTACTATTTTAGTCGTAAAGGTGCTTAATCTTCATCATCTGAGCGCCAATTCATAAGTAATGCAACCGACTATTGCACTATGGAGCCCTGGGTCCTTTCATTATACGTATTGTAATGTACATTTCAACAGTACGCCGATTCGATCCCCGCTAAGTGCAAATATTTGTATGTATGAATATGTATAGGTCTGTGTGCATATCATATATGCATTGGTCTGGGTGTTTCTATGTATGTTTTTTTAAGTATCTAAGTATGTTTATCTGCATTCAAAAGTAATCCATCCTTAAAAATTAAATCAATTTATTAACAAAAAAGTAATGAGCGAATCAACAAGAAAATACAAGAATACCTCCTAATTTTTTGATGTCGGTTAACAATAGCTTTTGATATAGGTGCCGGAATTTTGAAATGGCGATTATTAAAGAATGAATAAAACCATTGTAATCAGTGTTAGGTGAGGATTCTACTACTGATGATGTTTTATTTCCACCTGGGTCCCAGTTTAATATACGCGTCAAGACGATCTTTTGATCCTGTCAAAGAATTTGAATTATTATAAGAAATGCTTTTCAATTAAGGTGACAAAATATTGCCACAGATTTGATTCAGTATGTCCTGTTAAAATTATTTGAATATTTTCATGAAGTTTGGACATTATCTGTTGTATTTTTTCCATAAATATTTTACGTCACCCTAAATTTTATTTAATTATTTATTTATTTATTAATAAATAAATAAATAAAATTGAAAGACTGCCTCTTAAACTAGGTTAACCTGTATCTTAAGAGCGTTAAACCTGTATCTTGAGAGCCTGACGCGAGTTTAACAATCACTGTATAAGAGGCAAACTAAGCGTAGCTTAATTAGTTGGTATTACGAGTTTTATGTTGCGGATACGTAGTTATTTATTAAGTTTATTTATTTATATTTGCACTAAGCGGGAATAGAACCTGCGACGTAAGACTTAACATTTCGTGCTGATGTTGAGGAAATAAAATATTAAAGTTACTATCAATTGCGTACGTACATATGTTAATACCGATGTACAATCTATAGATGTGGATTATGTTCATTTTGTACACCATATTTAAATATAATTTAATCATCCTCTAAAAAAATGTAAATTTAATTTTACTAACCTACTTCCAAATACGATGAGGTTCTCAATACGACCAATATGTTTGATGTGAAAACTTCTTTAGCGGCGTTGTACACTTTTTATGTAATGGGTCAAAATTGTTAAACTCGCGTCAGGACACGTTACCTGATCGAATGTTCGTAAGACGGCGCAGGACGCTTGTGCGAATATTTGTGTGTTTGTGTTACAGCGTGCCAAGCGCATCCATGGATGGCGATAGCTGATGGCTTGACCGTCTCTATGTAGTATCCACACTGCTGTGTATTCGTAAAATTCGTGTATATAAAATGTTTAAAATATGGAAAAATTAAAGCAATTCGTGCAAAATAATTATTCCCTAACCATTCCAAAATATCTAAAATGCACAAAGCTAATATTCAAGTTTTCACTTCTGCCAGCGCACCCGCGTCGTTTTTTGAAGTGAAAACTTCTTTAGCGGCGTTGGATGGGTCAAAAATATTAAGCTTGCGTCAGGATCGCTTGACCTTTGAACCGTAACCGACGACTGACGTCATACAACATTAACAAGAGATTGTTTATTTTGTCAACTACGACATGAAGTTTCGTAGCTAAGCCGCAAACGCTTAAACTGTTAGTCCTTATGGTTTCAGATGTTACCGGGTTCGAATCTGGGCTATTTGTGATAATTTTTTCTTTTTGTAATTTATTACCTTTTGTGATTATTTTTTATTTTTGTAATTCATTAATTTTTTCTGACAGAAAATTAGTGATAGGTTCTATGATTGGCGCTATATTATAGGTATGGTTTAGTATGGTATGTTCTTTTTATCTTTTTCTCTGTATATAACGAAGAAAGAAAGAAAGAATAAGTTTTCACTTCTGCCGGCACTCCCGGAGTGCAACGTCTTTTTTTATGTATGTTTGTTACGCGAATTTTATTATTCTTGCGGCGTTGGATAGGCTGAACTGTCAGAGTGGTCCCATATCTCAGAAGTCCGTATCCGATGCTGATGTCCTGAAGAAATTAAGGGAAAATTCTCAAAATTAGAGGAAAACGCGCCTACTTAGTTTTTGTTAGCAATCATTTGTATAATGTCATTTCGTTTTTATTAAAAACAAATGCTTAGGCGCTTTCTTTTA
This sequence comes from Eilema caniola, assembly GCA_949126895.1. Lineage (NCBI taxonomy): Eukaryota > Metazoa > Arthropoda > Insecta > Lepidoptera > Erebidae > Eilema > Eilema caniola. Next base: position 15,532,706 of record OX421464.1, on the reverse strand, counting down.
CAATTTCAGAATAGTGAAAATTTATAAAATACAACCTAGTGATGATATTTTACAGCACATACGTATTATTCAATATATGTTGTATTATGGAGTATTCATCCGGGCGCGTAGTCAGCATGAATACTCCATAATGGTGGAAGCGCCTCTCGGCACCTCAGACCACAAACTCATTCGGGCTCAAGCGATACTGGCGCAGCCTGAAATACCGCAGCCACCTCAGCGTTTGGCACTACAAGTCGGCAGACTGGAATGGACTGCGAGAATCCTTCGTGTCATACCCGTGGAGGCGGCTTTGCTTCACTTCAAATGATCCAAGCTCCTGTGCAACAGCAGTCGCTGTGACCGATCATAGTGGGCATGGATCCCAACCTCTGGATCGCGACAGGAGCTTTTTGGTCGCTCGCCAAAGCTGACGGGCAAAAATCCGACAGGAGTCTGGCCCATGGCGCTAAAGACAAAGCTGATCTCTTGGGTAATCTCTTTGCGTCAAACTCGACTATGAACGATGGGAATGCCGAGTCACAGTAAACTTGGACTATGAAGGCAAATCTACCTAGTATAATGCCATCAATTTAGGTATGGCCTATCATATTAGCTATGTCTTTTACCTGTTTGGCTTGATATCGACTTCTATATTGAATTGTTCGATATTTCAGTTGATTGCATCATGGTAGTTTATGTACAGCAAACAAAGTTGGCAGCGACTTCTAACAGATCGAAAATCTTTAAATTCAGTTATTTTAAACATTTTTTTACCAGATTGGTTTTGTAGTTGTTTTTTTAATATTGTTATTAGGAGCGAGTTCGTAAATATTTCAAAAAATATTAAAAATATTTTAATTATCGTTAAATTCAACTTTTTTTACTAACGGTTTGCAGGTAAACCGTTAGTAAAAAAAGTAATTTGGGTACTTGACAAATTTTACAATAAAATATGAAATGTATTGGATATGATAGTTTATATGTAAATAATAACTATAGAAATGTATTTCACTCAAATATGATATGTAAATAATTTATTTTTACAAAATAAAGTTGCGATTTTTTGATCTGTATTTTACACGAAGCAAAACGCTGGCGAATTAGTTGACAGTTCACGTGACGCCACGCAAAATTTCGCGCCTTTAGAGTGGGTAAAGCAAATGGTCCCGTTTCGACTGTCTGTGTTTATAATTTTCTTGCTTACGTTTTAACTTATAAATAAAAATAACTTATATTCTTATTATGAAAAGTTTATAAAATTTAGCAAGGATATTATAGAAACGGACAGTGCAAACCTAGCTAAATGTAGTGTCTTTGCATCCTATGAGCCTAATAATCTATGAGCTTAAGCTCTGCCAAGTGTCGGAATGCAAAAATACTTTCCTGTAAGTCATCATACATCTTTATCCAAAGTAATGCAGCGTTATATAGTAACAAAAACGATACCTGGACTTTAAAAATAGGTTTCAAGGAAGTTTCTAAATTACCTATTCTTTTTATATGAATACGATAAGTTTCTGTAAAACCCATTATCATGGCCCATTATGGTGTACATATTGTATGTAGGTACGTAATGTTTCATATTATCATCGGGGCGTTGTAAGAGATATTACTTATATTTATATCGATTACTTTGAATACATAGGAATATAGGTATTCATGCCTAGTTAAGGTATCTATAAAATCTATAGAATGGATAGTGATTACGAGAATCTGATTATGGGCAGCGTTATACTACCTAATATTACCTTACCTACAAAAAGTTATGATTAGTTATGATCAAATTATTATTATTTTGCAATGTCGTAGGTTACATTGATTTCTTACTTACCTAGGTAGGTACATCAAAGTAGTTCTAAACATAAGAACAACAGATTCATCAACCGTAAACTTCGGATTTTAGTATGCTTAGTCCTACTGTAACAACTGATTTCTACGTTTGAGATAAAAAAAATAATGTAAAAGAGTTTCCTATTCATCAAATAAGCTTTAACAGTATAAAACATGTCCTGCAACTTCTACTCGTCCGTTGCCGTGAGTCGTAATACTCGTCTTTGATCAGATATATTTTATACTCGTAGATTTACAAAATTCCATATCAGGATTCCATATCTCATTGTTCGCGCACTTTGCAAGCTAACAAAGTTAAAACGAATTTTTATTATTATTTTTTTTTTTATTTAGTTACAATGTTTTTTTCGCGAAAAAGATAACTTCTACGAGGTATAAAATAAAATTCTACATCTTTCAAGATAGGTTTCAAAAATTTGTCAGATACCCAATTATTAAATTTACTATCAGACAAAAAAAATGCCAGTTTTTATTTTATTTTGGCAGTAGCTGTATTACCTTTCTAGGAAATTGGGTTTAAATGTACGTTATAAAATTGAATGTGGAAGCCAATACTATGATGTAACAGTCAAAATAGGTAAAGTAGGGATCCGAACAGACTTATTTAACCAGAAACAAGATTTTGAAGATTTACCTCAGTTATGATACAGGGATTACATTCGATATTTTAGCACAAATTCCGCCAGGTTGCCCCTTTTGTATTGATAGTACCTATTGATTGACCTCGCCATACCCAACTCAATATTTTTTCCTTTTTATATTAGGACAAGTCAATTTGAATTTACCTCGTTTGATGGTAAGCTGAAGACAGCTTGAAGTCTCAGGAAAGAGGGTCACTATTATAAACACGTGTCAATGTTAATAATGGCGAAACTCAGCTGGACGGCTGAATCAGATGCTTTTTCACACCCCGCAAGCCCGGGACTGTAGGAAGAAGGAAACATGCGAGCTGGTAAGGTATTTCAATTCTTAATGGTGCTTCAAAGGAAATTTAAGAGTTACCGAACCGTTTGGATCTTGATGGAATATTCTGCACCGTATGCGGGGTGACATCTAAGCCCTGCACGTGCACGTGTTGTCCTGTGTATTTATCAGAACATTCACCATTATGTAAGACCATCTAAGTACGTAGGTATTTTCAATATACCTACGTACTAAAATTTTTCTATTTATATTCGAGTGCTAATCCCGGTTGCATCCAAAGGTGGGCTCATAGGATCACCTAACCACCCCCAGAGGTAAGCTTGTGCCAGAGTCTCATCCACCAATCATTGTTCAATAGCAATTTTATTTTTTAACGGACTTCAAACAATGAGGAGGGCCTCAGTTAGTCACCTATAGGCTTTTTTTTGTGTATGTTTTTTACGCGATATCTAAGCCAGTTTTGAATGGAATTGTTTTATTTTAATTACAATAATTGGCGTTGGATAGGGCATACTGTCGGAGTGCTCCCATATCCCACAAGTTCGGATCTGATTCTGAGATCCTGGAGAAATTGAGGGAAGACCTTAAAAATACATAGAATGCGCCTACTTAGTTTGTGTTACCAGGTAGCAGGTAGAACACGACGGTATTCCCGTCCAATTGAGGAGTCCGACTGGGGAAGTACCTACACCCTACAGAATACCGTGGCCATAATAACCTCGTGTTGTGTCCCGGTTGGTGAGTAGGGTAGCCAGAGCTCACTGGAGAGGTTTTGTGTTGTCAGTGTGAAGACCAAAGCTGCTCCTGCTTTGTCTTCTACATTGACAGCACAGAAACTCTGCGTTTATAGGGTCAGCAGCACGAGTATGACTCCCCTGGTGTTGCACATGTCTATAGGCCACGGTTACCACTTACCATCAGGTGGGCTATGTGCTTTTCTGCCACCTCAGTTGTATAAAAAAAAAGACGGGTTGCACTCTGGGAGTGCCGGCAGAAGTGAAAACATTTTCTTTTGTTCTTTTTTTTTTTTTCTTTCTTCTTTATATACATAGTAAAAGATAAAAAAGAACATACCATACCATACATATAATATAGCGCTAATCATAGAACCTATCACTTATTTTCTGCTAATTTTCTGTCAGAAGAAATTAATAAATTATGAAAAGAAAAAATAATCACATAAAATAATAAATTACAGAAAGAAAAAAATATCATAAAAAGTAATAAATTACAAAAAGAAAAAATAATCACCAAAAGTAATAAATATACACCAAAAGTAATATATAAGAAAAAACAATCACAAAAAATTCCTGAAAGCCAGGTGATTTGAACCCGATACTATCTGAAACTATAAGGACTTCCAATCGAAGTGCTTAACGTTTAAGCTACGACGGTATCTAATGTAATTTGCAAAATACATAGTCTGTACCTAATCGTGTATGACGTCAGTCGTCGGTTACGGTTCAAAGGTCAACTAATCCTGACGCTTCCTTAACATTTTACACCCATCCAACGCCGCTAAAGAAGTTTTCACTTCAAAAAAAAACATTTTTATAATGTCGTTTCCTGGGCGTTTGTAACAAATGCCAAGGCGCTTTCTATTAAAATTTCAGTAAAGTGAACATTTATAAAATAGAACCTGGTAATGATATTTTACCTATATACGAATTAATCAATATATGTAGGTGTTGTTATTACGCTGTGGTTCAGGCCACCTTAGTGGTATGTTTGGCACTACAAGTCGGCAGACTGGGACGGACTGCGAGAATTCTTCGCGTCGTACCCTTGGAGGCGGCTTTGCTTCACTCCAGATGATCCAAGCTCCTGAGCAACAGCAGTCGCTGATTCGATTAAAAATTCTAGATTTTTTTTAAAGATTATTCGTATTGATATAAATAACACAAATATAAATTTTTTTTGTGTGGTTGAGTCCGTTCTATAGGAATTCAACTATTGGACTTCTTAATCCACAAAAAATACCAGGAAATTTTGACGCTGAAATTTACGCATTGATTTGTGAAGAACTTGAGTTGTTAAGAAAGGGGAAATAACTTTACCAGATGCAGAAAAGGGGAGTATGATTTCTATTAATAAAGTGTAGGTATAGTGATGTGCTGATTGGAATAATTCTAGTGAAAGCTCCTTCTTTTTTTTACTTATTAGTATTTTATATTAGATTAGCTTCGGGTTATTTTAAAGAATTAAAATGACAAGCAAATTAAATTTGAATGGTAGTGTGTGAGTGAGTTATTAAATTAAGTGATTAATCTTTCTCTCTTTAAACAGGAGTTGAGACTATTCCGAGTAGGAATTACACCAATTACTTATTAATAAAATAGGTGATTTTGAAAGTGTTGAAGCTTAATGGGAGGCATCTGCCTCCTGTTGCGTTTCTTCCCCAGCAATTAAAAAAGAAATAAAAAGAAATGGAACCAGTTCGTATATACAACAATATGAGGTTTTTGTTATAAAAGTGATTGTGTACACGGAAATAACCAGGTATGGCTAGTTATATTAGTTTCATTCCTTTGAGGCCAGAATCCTTTCTTGAAAAGGTAAACTTCTACGAATTTAAATGAACTAATTTTGATCAAGTACAAGTTAGAATAACGGTAGTTGTAGAATATTTATTTGCTGATTATTTCTTTGTGTTTAATTGAATTTAGAATAATGTTATTCTATCATTTACTCGGCGGTGTAATTATCCGGTTACGTACAAATTCCTTTACTAAGTGATATTTCAAAATTAATCTGTAAATTATTAGATTATAGATAGATTTAAAATACCTTTCTTACAGTGATTAAAATTGTCTTCTCTGCTTAATTATTTTTGTAAATTGTTTTTTTGAATTATTAAACTTGACAGCATGTGATTTTATCCCTAAGATGATTAAAAAGGTTCATTCGTGATTTTTGGGGATGGGTTTTCATGTTGTAATGATCAATTCTCTTTCTTTTTATTTATTGCTAAAATTAATTAAAGGTCTCATGTAACGCGCATTGCAGACGCTCGCCCAGTTTTGTTTGTGACAGCTCGCGATGCAAGTTGCTTGAATTGCCTTGTTAGTCTAAAGTTGCTATTCACCGAAATTAGAGCATTCGCTCATATTGGAGTTTGGCTCAGTTGATGCATCGGAAATTATTTAATAATAGAGGATATTTAGGGACAGTTACGAACGCCCAGCGGCGTGGTTGTCATATAGGAATAGGGAATTCATGTCAGCTGTTGTTTAGATAAGCCTGACATTTCAACTTTGACATCGCGACAAAATTTATTTTAAGTAAAGTCTGGTGGCATTGTCAGAATTCTTCGAAAAGATTAAAAAAATTTCAAATTAAACAATTGTACCAGTTGATCGAGTACTAGTTTTGCCACAAAAAAGAAGTTTAAAAAGCAAGTTAAAGCAGATAAAACACTGTAAGTCCATTTGATTATTTTTATTTCATTGATCTTATCTTTGGTGAGGTTTGCTTTACAGTATATTACACTTATCTGGCGTCTCCATGCGTTTGCACGGACGAGGCTTCACTATAACATGCCTGTGCACTCCCTGGGATTTAATTACCTTCTCGGTTATGAGAGACGACCATCATCGTAGTTTCCCATTAAAATCTGTAATATGCTGGCGACCTCTAGAGAGTCTAGGACCTGTGGATTCAGGGCTGACATGACCAGGTTGTGACAGGACCTATCATGCCATTCTTGTGTTCACTTCATTCCCTAACTCTCTTTGTAAATAATTATTTTATCTTAAAAACTGACTGTGGCACTCGGGGATTGCCGCGGTAAAGCTATTGCATAGCATTTTTTATCAACTTTTGCATAATTATTTAATAATAATATGTAGGTAATAATATAATATCTATATGTATGTATATGTATATGTATATGTATATGTATATGTATATGTATATGTATATGTATATGTATATGTATATGTATATGTATATGTATATGTATATGTATATGTATATGTATATGTATATGTATATGTATATGTATATGTATATGTATATGTATATGTATATGTATATGTATATGTATATGTATATGTATATGTATATGTATATGTATATGTATATGTATATGTATATGTATATGTATATGTATATGTATATGTATATGTATATGTATATGTATATGTATATGTATATGTATATGTATATGTATATGTATATGTATATGTATATGTATATGTATGTTAGACAATGCACGGCCTTCAAGCCACACCTCCGTGCCCGTCGGAGTGGGGAGCGTGAGGTTTTTTCGTTACGGAATTTCTGGATTCGGTCCCCGCGCTCAAGGCCATCGATAGAAGCTATGCAATAGCTTAAAATTCTAAATTATACACCTATTTAGATTAGGAGTATGTTTGGTTATGTGATACTATTTTCTCATTTAATATTTTATCATTTAAGCTTTGTATTTGTTGGTCATGATTCCAAATTTTAGGGACCTGAGTTTTGCATGCTGTGGACCGCTCATCCAATCACCCCACCTGTCTGTCTCAGGGTATTTGGTACATCATCTGGTTCTTGGTTGGTCATTAAGGCGCGTGATAAGGCTTTGCGATAGTACAGTGCTAGTACCCCTGCATTGTACTTTGCAGGAAACCGGAGGTTAAATTCCCCGTCGTATAGCTCGAAGCGATGCTGGCATGTCCCACTAGATATCGATGAAGTTAACCAAGTTTAATAATTTGGCAAGCCATGTTTTTGGGCAAATCACAAACGCAAATACACAGTTTCTTGCCGCGACATTTCCCGCTTCCGCGCGTGGTATGAGGTGAAGGTTTGTATGCGTGATTAAGAATTGGGGATTATGGTTCGTGTCTGGGCATGGTGCAGTCCCCCGGTTGAGGTGCATAAGACTGGCATGTAGCGTGAGGTCTTGGGAGGTAGACCTCGGAAGAGGGTAAACACATTTATTTTATTTCTAGCCCACATTTAGAAACTAGAGTCGCTCCGCCAACCCGGAAGTCAACTTAAACTTCCTATGTTCTTCTTTCCCTTTTCAAATTATAACCATACCAATGACAATGTCTGTGAACACCTATGAAGAACTTGCTATTACGAATTAATAAATAAAAGACAACGTAGGCAGTTCCACTAGACTAGATCGCTGGCCAATCATTTCTTTTAGTGAAATCTGAGAATACTTTTTATATTTTCATAATTTATTCAATTCGAACTTTATTATTTCAATAAAGCTCCTCAAGTACGATACATTTCAATACTATTCCTAAGAAAAGCGACAGAACAGACCCGTCAAATTACAGGCTTAGTGCTGTAACCTCCTTTCTCAGCTTTCTCTCGAAAGTGATGGACCGCGTTATGAGTTTCCGTTTAACATATTGGGTGTATTATGATCCCAAAAGATGAAAACTGTGGTTGATGGCTTGCAGGACTGGATTAAAGTTGCACTACGAAGCCTCGGCAAATCTTGGGCCAATAAAACGGGCAAAATTAATAACTAAAAAAAAACCGCCTTCAAAACCAAATTGGTAATAAAAATTCAAATAACTGAATTTAGAGATAGAATTTTAAAATTTTCGATCTATTAGAAGTCGGTGCTAAATTTGGTAGCTGCTATAATACTTAGCTATATCTTTTACGTGTTTGGTTAAAACCAACTTGTCAAATTGATTGATATATCATTTTATTGCATCATGATAGTGTAGGTACAGCAAACAAAGTGGGCACTGACTTCTCTCAGATCGGAAATCTCTAAATTCAGTTAGTTGAAACTTTTTCTACCAATTTGGTTATGAAGTCGGTATATTTTTGTTCAAATTCAAATCAATTTATTGTGAATATGGGTTACAGATATAATGTAGTGATAAGATATAAAGTTTCTCCACATATTAAAAATGCTACAAACTAAAATGATATAGTATGCCTAAGGGTCTCCACCTTTAGGCATATAATATCATTTTAGTTTGTGTAATATTCTTATTTTCTATTTAATAAAATGTCATAATTACTTTATATATATTGAACAAATTACTCGTCAACATTGGTTAAAATTATTATTCAGGTCATATGAAAACACATTATACAACACAGCCAATCAAGGGCTATTGTCTCTGTTTTCTATAAATTCAGTCACACTGTAATAGGCTTTGTCAAACAGAAATAATTTCATCTCATGCTTAAATCTATGATAGCTTTAGGTTGGTTATCATGTATCCGGGGCGCCATACAGATAACGCTTTTATCCATTAACGCACTTTTATGTTGAGGACAACCAATTTGCGTTAATTATTATAATTGATGCGCTTACTTATATAGCGTACAAACAAAATATCTAAATTGACTCAAACAAAGACTCTGAGTATCGATCCCACGTAACTGTGATAAGCCGCCAGTACAGCCGGTTGGTTCAACTTCTTTGTCCGCAGATAAAGCGCGTATGATTGTGAATTTAATTTTGAATTTTAATTATTAAAGTTTTCGTCACTGTATTCCCATCGTATCCCTATAATGAGAATGTATGAATTTAGAACTTACCGCAGGTTCCAATTCAAACAAACTACACCATTACCATATTTAGTAGTTTAAAACTTGCTAGCGTTTATAGAGTTACCAGATCTCTGGATTTGTTCTGAGATCTCCGGATTTTGGACTCATCTCAGGATTGCAGTTGGATTTTGCAAATCTCATGAATTCTCAGATTTTTTTAGAATAATACAACTCCCTTGAAATTAATTGAAAAAAAATTGTTGTATATTGAACAAAAGACTTCGGTAGGTTCTGTACCTTCTTTCATATGCGGAAATGTTTCTTTTAAAATATCTGTGAATGTAGAGCTACACACATCAAAAAAGGCTAAACAACATGTACTAATTTAATAGGATAGTTCTTCACATTATAACGTAGTATCTTATTTTTAAAATTATTACAAAATGAAATTTCTAAAAATCAAATTTATTGTGAAAAAATAGGACAATTTAATATAAAGTATGGCCTCCTCTGCTATTCAGAACTTGTTGGTAACGATTATTCATTAAATTAATGAGACTGTTTATGTCATCTTGTGGCATTCGCTCCCAATGGAATTGTAGTAAATCCTTCAGCTATTGGGTTGTTGTCACTCCGTCCAAGTCCTTCAAGACACGTCTCTGGAGCATGTCCCATGCGTGCTCGATGGGGTCGAGGTCTGGCGATTGTGCACGCCAGGGCAATACCCGGATGATATCCGTTGCCAAGTATTCACTGGTTCGTCGAGCTGTATGTGAATGCGCATTGTCATGCAATAACGTAAATCGGAGCCAAAGGTTTGTGCAAATGGATGGACATAAGGTCAGAGAATATCCTCAACGTAATTTTTAGCGTTCATGTTTCCATTTACAAAAACGAGCTCAGTTCGCCTGTTCTTCATAATACCCGCCCATACCATAACTGTTGAGCCGCTGTATGGATGAACTTCCTGAACGCACCTGAGTCTTTCAGTATTTCCGGGCCGCACTCTTCTTGTATCGGGCCTAAATCCGAATCGCGACTCATCGGAAAACATGATTTTATCTCATTGTTCCTGGGTCCATGTTATGCGTTCGCTACACCATTCATTTAGACGAGCGCGATTCCCGTGGTTTATCCTTATTAGGCCGTACTCATGCTGTCGATTTTGCACAGTTTGGGGACTTACATCAACACCACTTGAATTTTGTAGCCTCAAACTTGTCTCTCGAGTACTTAACATCGACTGGCGTCTTGCAGTCAGTTGTATGTACCGGTCTTGCCGAGTGGTTGTACTCCTTTTACGGCCTGGATGCTGTTCAGCGGGTTCCCCTGTATTATAGTAGGGCTGCCAAAGAAGACAAATAACACTTCTATGAATGGCAAAATGTCAAGATACCTGAGATTGATTACTTCCCGCTTGCAACAGCTCTTTGAATTTCATCTGCCGTTTGTCGCTAACCTTTTTTTTATTATATAAAAATCATTTATTCATAAAAAAATACAGATACGGATACGGTTTCTTGTAACAATCCTAACTTATTGTAAGTTAGGTATTGTTACAAGAATCCGTACATAAATTTTATATTTTACCTCTTGAACTAGGCAAGCCTGTATCTCAAGAGGCATTAAATTTAAATAAAATTAAATGGTTGGTAATATTATATAATCAAGACTAAACGTAGGAACTGAAACGCACTTAAATTCAAACAAATTCGCAGTCATTTGAATTTTATGAAAAAACAAACATAATCGATTTTTTTTACAACCAGCCAGTATGTCAAAGAATCAAAGAAAAATCACATTTCACATTTAAATTTGGTCAATGATTTCCTCCCGGGAGATACTTCGTACAGTGGTTAAGGAAGTTAAATCATGAATTTTCGTGGTTGTCAGCTGGCACTTTGTCGGTGGGGTAAACAGCGGTGACTGCTCAAAGATGTAAAAAAATTAAAAAAATCACCAGCTGACGCATATTCCACCGCGATATGGCCAGCTAACAATTTTTTTCCTTCAAGGTATTGGCTTAACTGTATTTTAGCCAATTTTGAGCCGGGAGGAAAATAAATGACTGACGATTTTAATTTCTTTTACAACTGTAGGTCACCAGCTGACAGGTTTTCCACCTCGATATGAGCAGCTGACAATTTTTTACTGCAAGACATTAGCTTAATTGTAATTTAGCCAATTTTCAGCCGGGAGGAAATGACTGAATTTTTTTAATTTTTTTACATGTTTGAGCGGTCACCGCTTCTTACCCCACCAACAAAGTGCCAGCTGACAACCACGAAAATTCGTGATTTAACTTCCTTAACCACTGTACAAAGTATTTCTCGGGAGGCGATTGGTCATGAGAACCTGTCGCTGGCTTGCGGTCTAAAAATGATAATAGATATAGTAATTACCTACGACTTTTGAAAAAGAAGAAGCTTTTTTTTTGCTCAATTTCTGAACCTGTAATAAATTTCAGGATTTTTCAATTGAACTCAGGCTTATTTTTCGGAATTTTGATTTTTCCATCTGGTAACCCTAAGCGTATAAGAACTATTATTTTACAATGTTTAGTACAGTTAGTTATTACAGACAAAAGCTTCAGTTTTGAAATTATGTAGTAAGGAAAGTGGGTCCTTTATACGTTATTAGCAACCGAGAAATAAATGGGTTGTGTTTAAATGTTTAATATTGTGGTGAAGATAAATTATTCATCTACATCTGTTGTCTTTTTGTGTGCAGTAAAATGTAGAATAAAATATATTGAGGCAATTTCCCATGAAAGCTTTTAATCCAAGCTCAAAGCGTGGCTACTTAATTTTTTTGACAGTAACATAAAATATATTCTAAGGATTATTTCTCGTAAATAAAATCTATGCCTAATCGTATGAGAGCTGTCGTAGATGCCCATGGAGGTAACACGCGTTGTTAAATTAAATCTTTATTTGATAATTGAACCTTTATTTTGATAAAACATGTTTTTTATTCAAAAAACAACATCACTCATCAAGGCGCATACGCGACTTGATAGGCGTAGCTCCATGTCCTGTGGTATTCTGAATTCAAATTTAAAACAATACGATCGAAAAAGATGATAAAATGTATCAGGTTTAAAACTGCATCAATTGTTTTTGTTCAATCTAGCAATCAAGGTAGGCCATCGAAACCTAAACTCTAAGGTGGGCCAATAGATGTGTCCACAAGTGTATATCAATGCCTTATGTAGTGTATTATAACATTAATGGGGACATCCAAAAACGCAAAGATTGGTTCTTCCAACAATTTTACAAAATTCATAATTTTCCTTATGAGAAAAGTTATCATAATAATTTTAAAGTTAAAATTAATATTTAACAGTGTTCAAAGCATTTACCTTATTGTGTCGGTGGAACAAAATATTTTAATTACCAACATTGAAACAATCAATAATTAATTTACAATTATGATGAAGTACTACTGAATTTGAGAGCCTTTAACGTCGGCCAACACGAATAAAATAATAGATACATCATTGAAAACAAAGTAAATCCTAATAATATTATAAATGCGGAAATTTTGTGTGTTAGTCAGGTAGGTACATGTCTAAAGGTAAGGAAGATTCTTGTAATTATCTATAGGAATATGTTTTGAAAGTTTATGATGTGGTAATCAGAAGACCAGGACAGTATCATCATCGTCTCGGCATTGTTCCCGCCCTTCCCGGTTGCATCCGGGGCTTTCACCCAAGAGCCTGTGGTTCGTTTATATCTCCTCCTTGAAATTTGAGTTATACTCTTGTTATGGAAGTGACCGTTTGTCTAATCACCCAACCCTGAAATAAACAGCTGCATCATAGCCCCGTCCATCAATGAGTAGGGGTACCGGCTTGCAGATGAGGGGTTGCATACGCTCAAGGACTAGGACAAGGAGAATTATATTGGATGAAAATGTATAAACTATGTGGTATTTAAACACATAGTTGTGTGGTGATAAACCTAAGACAACACGACATTCACGATGATAAAGGACCGTGAAAGATTGCTTTCTTTCGAATAACACTAACACATTTATAAATCTATGCTATGAAGCTATATATATATAATATATATAAATATACCTACCTATAGCTTTAGAGAATTTTAAAACTTCTCTTTTGTGTCGATTTTAGCAAATTGAATGTTTTATTCATAATATCTAATTTTTATTCATATTTTTAACCAATTCCAAGTATGATTTGGTACTCAAGACTGTCAAGAGATTTGGGTCCTATATTAAAAAAAACTCAACGTATCCTTGGACCAAACAGTTTGGGCGATAGCTCTTCAAACCTTGGAAGTCTTCACAATCGCGTATTTCCTAGTCTACCTTTTATGAAATAGTTCGATGAAAGAACGAAGGCATGATGTTTTGTTTTATTTTTGGATAATATTGTTTGCCGAAAAATATAAACGCGAGAGGATATATTGGTAAAATCTGCTTTTCTAAACATAGGTACTACAAACAGTTTATCAAAATATGAACGACCACAAGTCTTAAAGAAACGCTTAGTACTTATGCCACATAGAGTTACAAATCAAAGCAAAGTTCCCAGAAATGGTTAATGATACTGTACCTACTATGATTTAATACAATGGTTTGCCATTTTATATCTACTAGGTATATAAATGAATTCCATTGATGTAATAATCTGCGTGTTGTATTCTTCGTTTGACAAGTAGCAAGGTAATTTAAAAAATAATATATATATTCACGAACATATTGACCAGCGCCATCTTTACACAAACTAATCAGAGCTTTTTATATAGGTTCTAGAATTTGGATATACACTCGAGAGCAATGAATCCGGGTCACTCAAAGAATCCAAAAAATCTCGGAAAGTAAGAATGCTAGGTTAATGCAATAAATTGTATTTAATAGACAATTTAATACTCCTTAAATGAAAGTATTAAAACTTCTTAGTTATTGTAAAGTTATATCATAAAAAAATCAAATTTGAAAAGGGAACACTGTCGAAGATGGAACTACGAAATTACAGGATTTGTTTTTGCTTTTGTTTGTAATCTGTCATTTATGTTGGTACATAAACCAGGTTGATAGTGCTCAATATTCATTATTCAAGCTGAAATCATGTCGCTTACACTTGAAGAATGCACCAGAATACTTACATTGGTGGAAACCGGCCGGAGTCAGCGCGATACAGCCAGGACTGTCGGTGTGTCGCTGTCAACAGTACAAAGAGTTCTCCGACGTTACGAAGAAACTGGTTCTAACCTACGCAGACCAGGAACGGGCAGAACTAGGTGTACCACAGCACGAGAAGACCGATACTTGGTGAACACCATGCTTCGAAATCGCTTTCTCACAGGAACTGAACTCACAAATCAGTTTCGACGCCTCGGAGGAAGTAACCCAAGTGCATGGACAGTAAGACGTCGGCTTGCTGAATCTAACTTAAAACCCCTTAGACCTGCAAACGGCCCTAAACTGGAGCGTGGCCATCGTATTTCAAGACTAAGATATGCCCAGAACCACGTAAATTGGAGTATTGAAGATTGGTCGAAAGTTATGTTCTCCGACGAATCAAAATTTATGCTCTACAAGCACGATGGAAGACACAGAGTGTATAGAAGACCAGGGGAAAGATTCAAGCAAGCATGCATCGAAGAAAAAGTAGCCTACGGTGGTGGGTCTGTACTTGTGTGGGCCGGAATTTCCTCTGAAAGTCGCACAGAGCTGGTGATCATAGAAAACGGCTCTTTAACTAGCGTAAGATATGTGGAAGAAATCCTCAACGAACACGTTGGTCCATTTATGGTCAATTTGGGTGAGGATGCTATATTTATGCATGACAATGCCCGACCTCATACAGGTAGGATTGTGAATGACTACCTTCAAGAGATGAACATTACTTGTATGGAGTGGCCAGCGCGCAGCCCGGATATCAACCCGATCGAGCATGCTTGGGACGAGCTAGGGAGATGCGTAAAACAACGAAACCCTCCCCCAATCACGCTTCCTGAGCTCAAAATTGCTCTCACAGAGGAATGGGAGAATATTCCCCAAAATCGTATAAGGAACTTGGTGTACAGCATGCCAAACCGCGTAAACGCAGTAATGGAAGCACGAGGAGGTAATACGAAGTATTGAAATTCAAGAAAATCGTCATAAAGTTCAAAAATTTCATGTTTCCTATTTTTGTTTTAAGGAGAGATCAGCAGTTTTTTTCTTTATGTAATTTTGTGTAAATAAAATGTATGGTGACTCATATTTTTTTAACTTTCATTTAAGGAGTATTAAATTGTCTATTAAATACAATTTATTGAATTAACCTAGCATTCTTACTTTCCGAGATTTTTTGGATTCTTTGAGTGACCCGGATTCATTGCTCTCGAGTGTACTTAGTTATTTTTTTTTGTAAATTAATACATAGAAACACCCAGACCAATGCAAATATACTTGTTTGCAATGAGCGGGAATCAGATTCGCGACCTCAGTAGTTGAATGCTTTACCGCTATGCCATAAGATGTTCAATTCAGTTATACAGTTGTTTTAAAAAAAGTTAATTGCTCAAAGGTAGTAAGATAATCCGCCTAAAACTCGGCCATGAAATTATAAGGGTCTTTTGGGAAATATGTTTGGTTGTAGGATATCTCTGGCTAGGATTGTGC
The DNA here is from genome assembly GCA_949126895.1 of Eilema caniola. NCBI lineage: Eukaryota > Metazoa > Arthropoda > Insecta > Lepidoptera > Erebidae > Eilema > Eilema caniola. Next base: position 15,516,851 of record OX421464.1, on the reverse strand, counting down.
TTGTTCTACTTTTTACGACCTGTCTCTTGAGTACCTGGATGTTATATGAAATAGAAAAAGCTGTCGCAAGATAGAATTCTATCAAGTCTAAGAGATGGTAAGATTAAAAAAAATGTCAACAAATAACGAAAATATGACAGTAGACTTGCTGCAGGATGCTGATTTACCGATTTCACCAAACTTGGCACACATGTTCTTTGATTTAAAACTCAACTTTTTTCGAGAGCTTTTTTTTATAGGAGGTAAAATGAGGGAAAGAAGGGGAAGTTTGCTGTCGCGTTGTTTATGAACGGATCTTGATGATTTTTGGCTGAAACATCAAGGACATTATAAGGCAGTGTTGGGCACATTTTAATTGCAATTAAATTGCACTTGACTCGAAAGCTTCCTAAAAGATCAAAACAAGTTTGACATAAGATGGTACCCATTCATTTTTCTTTCGGTTTATGATTGACTATAGGGTAGAGCCTGCTGTCAAACTTGTTTCGATCTTTTAGACAGCACTCAGGTATTATTATTTCGATCTTTCAGACAGCAGTCGGGATTTTTATTTGCCTAATATTTATTTATTGCAATTGTTCGCCCAACACCGCTTACAGGTTGTTGTGAAAAAAGTAATTCCTCCTAATGGTAAATTTCGTTATAAAAAAACAGATGAAAATAAAGGGGGGAAATTACTGTACCGTTATGTAAGAACTGATCGTCATTATTATTTGGTCAAACATTCAGGGCTGTATAAAATAAGAAGATACGTATTTTTTTTAAACCAGATAAGGGTACCAGAAAAAAGTGGCAAAGGGCACTCGCGAGGTCGACTTGTTGTTCTGTGCTACTAGTGATTATAATAAAATTAATATATCTATCAATATCCCGAAGAAGCAAGCATGAGTCAAGGTGGAGAAACAAAACTTACTGTTTCTAATATTGTTCTAATATTCGTTAATAGCTGCAAACAAAAGCAAAAGAAAATCTGTAAGTGAAAGCAGCAAAATTCCTGAAGATCTTAACACCTTCTTTTTAAGTACTTTGCTAGTCAAGATCGATCTAATGCTAACTGTACTCTAGTCAGTATAGTACTTTGCCAGTCAAGGCCGGCCTGTTGCTGACGATACTTTCGTTGCTGATTATACCTACAAATTCATCGAGGTTCGTTAGCGGACTTTTTCGAAAATACTGTTTATACACTTTAAAAAGCTTGTCCGTTAAACCGATTATAACAATGTTTCGGATAAAGCGCTTCCATGCTCACAGTTAATTAACCTGTCAAGTGAGTAAATAATAGACACAATAGGTAAACAATAGACTCGCGGTGCGATCGCACCGCTTGGGATCTTAGACTTTAAAATAGAGATTAACTGTATTGAAGTTGTATGAAACTTTCGTTATCAAGGTTATCAGCAGGAAAAAAATACGAGCAGGAACTTTTGCGATGTAGTTTCATTAATATTATCTACATTATACTCTCAGATGACTTCAATTTTATTAATTGATACGCTTTGTGATAGCGTGATGCGATTGTTCGTCCAATACCTCTCAATAGGCACCTCGCGTTTAACACAATTTCTGGAATTTTCGTCCGTATAAATCACATTTTCGTACCTACAAAGCGGACTATTTGGCTCATTTCTAAGGAATCTTAATATCATTTTACTAGATAATAAATAAATATAAAAGGGTCGGACTGAATTCATTCCAAAAGGTTTGGGAATGATTTCGAATCGGAAACATCATAAATCGAGACAACCGAACTCATAAAACATAATGGGTTACCAGTACTTGCCCATAGACATGACATTTCAGAAGGAACTCTTAAAAATTAGTAGATCAACAAAGTAACAACATAATAAAATAATTGAAATTTGCTGTATGCGTTGGCATTATCTATTTCCTGTGTTTGATTTTGTGAGAATAATATTTATCTGTAGGCAAAGAACAACGATGATCTTAGAAGTCATGGGTTAAAGATCAAGATAGAGACAATGGCCTCTGCACCGGCTACATTAACTGTGAGTGAAGACTGTAGAGGGTGCAGAATAAGATAGATTATTCTCAAAAGTAATTAGTAATAGTATAAAAAAGTTCGTTACAACAGTCTAACCTGAAGTAAGTAAGCGCATCGCAAATTTAAGTAATACAACTCAAGTCAGTCATTGTATAGATCATTCTTATCATCATTATATCAGGTTAATCAATACCCACCAGGTCAGTTTTAGGATGGGTGACCAATGACTTTTTAACATTTAGGCAATACTTGGCAGATCAATATTAGAATGAATGACTATTCTATATATTGTAAGGATATCTAAGTAACTGGAAGTGGAAAGAAATGAGTAGCAGTCGCTTTAGCAAACCTTACTATTACCTGTTTTTAGGGTTCCGTACCCAATGGGTAAAAACGGGACCCTAGTACTAAGACTTCGCTGTACGTCCGTCCGTCCGTCTGTCACCAGGCTGTATATATATAAATTTTCACAGACTGCGGATTTCTGTTGGCGCTTTAACAAAAAATACTAAAAACAAAATAATAATAATACTGAAGGAGGGCTTCCATACAAAAACATGATATTTTAGCTCTTTTTCATGGCTTTTAGCCTTTTCGACTTTTTTCTGGTACGGAGCCCTTCGTGCGCGAGTCCGACTCGCACTTGGCTGGGTTTTTCAATATGTATGTTGTATTATAACTGTGTTGTAATATTGCTTCCTTCCATAGCTCCTACTTTTCCATTATTGATTAATCTCTGCAACTACATGGTAATAGTAGATTTGAACATTTGGGTATACCATTAATATGGTTTTTTTTTACTTGGTCGGAAGGGGAGATTGCGTCGGACTCGAACCGACTAAACCCCATGCCTTCTGTGGGTCGTTGTGCTAGGCCGAAGGAAGGTTGTCTCGCGACATATCCCTCGCACCCCGGCTGACCCAGGGCCATTCCTCTCGGTCTGGCACTCCTCTCTACTTAGCAAACAAGAAAACAGCTTTATTTTATTCCTTATGTAGATATTTTGTAAAAACGCTTTTATATTAAAAACCTACTATTCAAAAAAATCAAAATTATATTGCCTTTCTTGCTTTGCCAAATTAATGGTTAATGGTACAATTAGAAACGTAAAGCCATTAGGGGAGGGTCGAGTAACCACGAACACTGCGTAATTCGGCACGCAATAGTTTACTTATGTTAGAAATAATTGACAGTGATAAAATCACGCCACGTTTGGTGCCCGATAACAACCAGATTGAATATTTTGCTTGTCTGCCATTTCTTTTTTTATACAAAAATCACTTCAAGTAGCCTAATGTCCATGATCACTATAAATATAATGTCCATACGCGGTGTTTAGTGGATCAATTCAATGTCCATTGTACCACCAGTGGTACAGTACCCTTTCGTTATTGGTTCTTAGCTAATACGGAAGGACTCCCCAATCCTGAAAGATAAGATCGTACTAAAGAATGGTACGTATGCTTTTAAGAAAAAACATTAATGAACGATCAACATAATTGAACACTTGTTACACCTTAATTGTTATAAGATAATATTCAGGTTAGTTGATAATTTCTCCCACATACTCAAGGCATACCGACAAGCTGACAGGTACATATTCATTTGCTTAAAAACCAAATCAAAGAGGAATTTTTTATAATGTTATCAATAATTGTAATAAATTGTATTATCGCCCCCGATGCCGGAACTAAACTTTTGGTATTAAGGATGCCATAAAGTTTCGTCCAATCAATGAAACTTTGTTGAATCCTTAACGTCACGACTTCCTAAGTTCTTTAATAAGTATCGGTGAAATTATTTCTGACTTCACACTCCACATGTATCATGAAGATGATTACGTGTTTTAGAACTTATATTATCCACATTACGATTGCATAACTATAGGTGTTTTAGAATTAATTTAATCTCATAAGAGCGAAGTGATTAATTAGCATGGTGTAAATAAAATGTTTATAGCACGCGAGTGTGGATGATTAAGAAGAGACATGTTAAGTGTTTATTTCGTAGGTATTTTTAATAGTTATTTTTGTTTAACATTAGGTATATAATTAAGTGATTAGGTATTTCCTCATATGATTTTATGCATACAATGGGACCACTTTCCGATGAGTTACAAACTCTATACAATGATTTTAAACATTCCCTTTATTACGGTCCTCATTATTTAATTATAAATTAATATATTTTCAATTTATTACATTTTCATATTATTTTGTATTTCTGGTTTTTTATTAGTTTCAGAGGCTTTGTTTATTTTTTATATATATTTCCAATTTATTACTTTTTCAAATTATATCTTGTATTTCTGTTTTGTAATATTCGTTTCAAAGGGTTTGTTAATTAAAAGCTGATTTTATGTACAAAAAAGAGCCTATAAGTTACTTAGTAGCCCACGCAATGTTAAAAGTCCGTTAAGACAAAAGGTTATTACTGACATAAATTCTTAATCAGTGGTAAATTGTATAGAAAATAAATTGAGCTTAGGATGATAAAGTTCGGCTTCGGCTACAAATATGTTTCAGGGTATTTATGGTGAACGACGAAAAGTTCGTATAGAACGTATAGAACTTATTTCGTAAGTTTTGTTTCTGACGCAAAAAAATACCATTCCGATGTATTTACTTAAACTATACATTAGTACTGAATCCCTATCATCTAAACTGTCTTAAAACGAAGTACCAACATTTTGGCGCCTAAAGTAATAGCAATGCGATGCTCTACACTCTCTGTCGGCATCGAACCGGTGTTTGTACTCGTTGGGAACTTAAGGTAACCACTCGTAGTAAGATTACGAGAAGCCAAAGTAAGTCCATTTGAATTAAACTTTCAATGACATAGAAAAAGTTATATACAAGCATGGAACAAGGGAAACCGTCTTTATTTCTTTACCCCAAGGATCGTGATATATAATTCTATAGTTTATACTACTCGTCGTAGGTAGGTATACCTCCGTAGGTAGGTAGAACTCCCATTGAGTCAATATAATAACACGTAAAAGTTGCGAAAATTTAACTAAATATATATATAATTTATCAATAGTCAATTAACCCACTGTAGTCCACTGCTAGGCCTCTTCCAATGTGCGCCATTCCGTACGACCCTTCGCCTTCCTCATCCAGTCAGTCCCAGCCACCTTTTTCAGGTCATCGGCCCATCTGGCTAGGGGGTGTCCTACTCTTCGTTTCCCTTCTCGCGGTCTCCACAATAGGACTCGTCTGCTTCAACGGTCATCGGTCCTTCGATAGACGTGGCCAGCCCATTCCCACTTCAGCTTGCTTATTCTGCGTACTATGACGGTAACTTTGGATTTCTGGTATTTATATTTTCTTGACAAATGTTTCTAACAAACATTTCCATCATCTCAATGTAATTCCTGGTTGCATTTAAGGATTTTACCGTGGTCACTTACTCCTTTAGATTTGACATATGTGGTTTTTTTTTTCAATACCACTTAGGTGGCAGGAAAGCACTCGGCCTACCTGATTGTGGACCGTGTGCCTTTGTGGTTACCGTGGCCTACGGACGTGTGCAATACCAGGGGCGTAAACTCGCGCTACCGATCCTGTTAGACAGAGTGTTTCTGTGCCGTCAGTGAGATAAAGCAGCACAAGCCTTAGGTCCTCCTACTGACAGCACAAAATCTCTCCAGTGAGCTCTAGCTACCCTACTCACCGCCGGAAAAACAACACGAGGTTATGACCGCGGTATTCTGTAGGGCGGAGGTACTTCCCTAGTCGGACTGCTCAATTGGACGGAAGTACCGTCGTGTCCTACCTTGGTTGGACCTGAACTGTCACTACCACGCGACCCATTTCAAGATAAGTAGATAAGAAGAATATAATTTATATTCTAATCCATTTTAATGCATAACTGATTACTTCGCCTAGATCACAAAATTATTATTCTCTATATTCATTGTTTTCTGACCACCAGATAGAAATTTTTCAGATAGAATTTTTTTCATGATAAATCAGAAATTTGTTAAAATTTTGATGTAATTGTGAAGAGTTTCATAATATTAATAAATATAAATAAAATATTCCACAACATTTCACTCAACGCTATCTAGACCCATGGTAAGCATATAGCTTAACTAGCTTGTGTTATGGAATCTAGAATGCGGATAAACATACTTAGATACATTTTTTGAAGTGAAAACTTCTTTAGCGGCGTTAGATGGGTGTAAAATGTTAAGAAAGGGGCAGGATTAGTTGACCTTTGAACCGTAACCGACGACTGACGTCATACAAGATTAGGTACAGACTATGTATTTTGCAAGTTATAATAGATATCGTCGTAGCTTAAACGGTAAGCACGTCGACTGTAAGTCCTTATAGTTTCAGATAGTATCGGGTTCAAACCACTTGGCCTTCAGGGATTTTTTGTGATTGTTTTTTCTTATTATAATTTATTACTTTTGGTGATTATTTTTTCTTTTTGTAATATATTACTTTTTATGATAATTTTTTCTTTTTGTAATTTATTATTTTTTGTGATTATTTTTTCTTTTTATAATTTATTAATTTCTTCTGACAGAAAATTAGCAGAAAATAAGTGATAGGTTCTATGATTACCGCTATATTATAGGTATGGTATGGTATGTTCTTTTTTATCTTTTTCTATGTATATAACGAAGAAAGAAAAAAAGAAAATGTTTTCACTTCTGCCGGCACTCCCAGAGTGCAACCCGTCTTTTTTTTTGTAAGACTGTATCTGTGTGTTTCTATGTATAATATGTATATTTACATAGAAACATCCAGACCAATGCAAATATACATATTCATCACTGAGCGGGGATCAAACCCGCGCCTCGCCACGGCGGCTGTCAAACTACATCCAAGTATGTACGTTAATCCACATTCAATGACATAATCCATCTAATACTATTACTTGTAGAGGTGAGCGTTATTTAACGTAATCGGTTTCAGTAACTAGTTACGAGGCTGATAATCGTGTAACTAGTTTCGTAGACACAAATGTAACGATTATTTTACGTACGCAGTTCACACTCACACACGTGTTAGCGTTTCGTTCAACAGAATAATATTAGAACGATTATGGTTACACGTTATAGCCAAATAACGTTAGACGACTCGGACAATGAGAGAAAAGGATAGGTATGGCTTACACGCAAGATAAAAAGAGAAGGCAATATAATCATCGTTGCGTCTTTTTTATTTTCATATCCCCATGCAAATATATAATTATGCAATTGGAAAGAATTTAAGTTCATTAAACGCAAAACTAGCCAACACTCTACTGTATACAGAAGTAACTAGTTACAAAAATAATCGGAACAAAACTAACCAACACTCTACTGTATACAGAAGTAACTAGTTACAAAAATTATCGGTGCAAAACTAACCAACACTACTGTCTACAGAAGTAACTAGTTACAAAAATAATTGGTGCAAAACTAACCAACACTCCACTGTATACAGAAGTAACTAGTTACAAAAATAATCGGTGCAAAACTAACCAACACTACTGTATACAGAAGTAACTAGTTACAAAAGTAATCGGTTTTGAAACTAGTTACTCATATCTATGAAACTACGTATAACCGATTACGCCCAAAAGACGTTACGACCCACGACTAATTACTTGTAGCAATACAAAAGCCCGCACAAAAAAATATTTGAGCACGAAGACCTTCATTAATTTTGGCAGATTATAGGTAGTCTAAATTATTTTCAATATTGTCTGAACCTAATAATTGTTCTATTTGACGTTTGATAAGGAAACTTATTTGTCTAAAATTCCAAAGTTGATAGAACTTTTCACAAATTTCTACAATTATTCAATGGAACACAGAATACAGCCTCAATCTCAGTATCGGTATTTACTTTGGTATTCATGAGACAAGTTGGCACGTCTATTTCGTCGTGTTAAATTTGCTTTCTGAAGTATTATTATTATAATTGAAATGACGCTCATGGCTTCTTTTTACCACTAAACTAGAACGCAAGAGAAACGTTCTTCCGTAGACCAATACTACAAAATGATTGAAGATGAATCTGTCATGTGGTTCTAAATATACTGTAGTTACTGGAGAACCCTAAATGATTAGATTACATTGTAGGGTACTTTAACGTGCATATCACCATTATTTGACCGAGCGAGTGAAGCGAATGAGAGTCTCTGCTTCGACAAGCTCGCCGATTTTGCTTTAGTCCGTATCTATGTTGATTTGTTCGGTCTATAGAGTGCTCATTTCTTAATCGATTGTCGCCAAAACACATTATTATCCAAAACCAAAACACATATTGTGCCCAACACATTATTTTTGATTTAAAACTCTACTTTTGTCGGAAGCTCCTTTGATAAGATTATTATTATTTCAATTTGGGGACGCCGGACGACCGGACGGACGATCCATCCGCAGCAAATAATTGAATTGAAAAAATAAAAAAATTGATAAGATGGAAAATAGATGAGAAAAGTAGGTAGTTTTGCTGTCGCGTTATTTATGAACGGATCTTGATAATTTTTGCCTGAAATATCAAGGACATGATTTCTAACCGGTTGTTGTGAAAAAAAAAAGACGTGTGGCACTCGGGGACTGCCGCGGTAAAGCTATTGCATAGCATTTTGTATCAACTTATGCAATTATGACAAAATTGACGTGTATTAGTTTCTTTTTCTTTTTAGCTCTTTACGCTTTTCTTCTCTATAAAACGAAAATATCTAGGTATAAATAATAGGTATAAATAATTAGGTATAAATAGTGTAATGACACACCAAAACAAAATTATTCATTAAAAAAAATAACGATATTAAGAAGTGATTATCGACAAATTTTACAAGTACAGCTATTCACTGTTGTTAATAAATACCTATACACCTATATACTTTCTCATAAACAGCTGCTTATGTATTTGTCCGATTTCGGAGCAGCTCGTCTCGATTCGTGCGAGCTTCGTAGAGGCGTAATATACGGCTAGTTGCACGCACACGAACACCGTGTCGAAGACTGCCGAAAAGAAACGAGCGTGAGGTTTTTTCGTTACGGAATTTCTGGATTCGGTCCCCGCGCTCAAGGCCCTCGATAGAAGCTATGCAATAGCTTAAAAATTAAGCTCTTAGTAAAAAATCAGATGAGAAAAAAGGGAGGAATTTTGTTGTAGCGCTTTTTTTAATAATGGATTATCATAAGATTTTTGTGAAGCATCCAGGGCTATTTAAAATAAGAAGATACGATTAGTTTTTTTTGTTTTTTGATACCAGATCAGGGTACCAGAAAAATGTGACGCTGGCTAGGTCTACAGAACTACTATTTGTTAGAACTTTACTAGATTACGCTAAAAATAACTTGCGCACTTTTGTCAAGATTCGTATTTTGTTCCTTAATCTATCATTTAAATTTAAGTAGACACTGAAATCTAAAGTTCTAATTTTCCAAGGAACGTAGTACGGAAAATGTAAGAAATGATATATTTTATGCTTGAATCAAGATTCAAATGCAAAAAGGTAATTTTAAATGCAAATACGCAGATACGGTTGACATAAATTAAGTCCGTAAAGATAAGAATCTGTAGCTACGTCTGTGTGTTTCATAGTAATTTAATGGCAAGAGATAAATCTACTATTGTCGAAACAATTTTAATGTTGATTAAGAAAATCATCCTCGGTCGGATCGTTTTCTAAAATTTACACCACCCTAACAGGACCTCGTCACACACTCGTGAGATCACGTGACAAGATCAGTCACGGCTGGCATTAATCCGGCACTACAGTTGGTGCTATTGAGGCATCACGCAACTCGAACAGCAGTCAGATAAAAAGAAAAATTCCAAAAATTCTCCGAAATCAAGCCAACGCATGTGTAGGGTTGACGAAAATATTCGACATGTAGACTTAGTAGTATCTATAAGTCTTTAAAAAGTATTCTGTTTCATACGACTTACTAGAGTATTGTTACCAACATGTCGAGGGCGCATTCGACAGAGCGACTCCAGACTCAATAGAGGAGACCCTGAATCGGGAAGGAATAAACAAAGACATATCAGGATGGGTGAAAAACATGCTGAGACACCGACTGATACAAGCAGAGATAGCAGGAACAACACGCACGGTGATAGCAAAAAGAGGTTTTCCGCAAGGAGGTTGTCTATCGCCGCTACTATGGTGCCTGCTAATAGATGAACTAGTTGACAAGATTAATAGGAGGCACATCTACACACCGGTGTACTCTGACGGCGGTGTGCTCCTAATCACAGGAAAAGTACTCAGTGTCATGTGTAACATCATGAACAGGGGGCTAAAAGAAGCACTAGAATGATGCAGGGGTAAAGGCTTAAACCTAAACCCTGACAAAACCAAACTGGTCCTATTCACCAACAAGAGAAAAATAGGACAGACTGAACCAATTAGAATAGATAATCAGGACCTTGAAGTGGTGAAAGAGGTCAAGTATCTAGGAGTAATACTGGACAGTAAACTGACCTATAAGACACACATAAGCCAAGCATGCTCAAAGGCAAAAATGGCCATGATGCAATGCAAAAGAGCGGTAGGCAGAAGCTGGGGGATGAAACCATCCATAGTGATGTGGATATACAAAGCAATTATATTGCCAAGAATATTACACGGAGCTCTAGTGTGGTGGCACAAAGCCCAAGCTGGAAGAAACAAACAGGAATTGAACAAAGTCCAAAGACTGGCAGCTCTTATGACCACTGGCGCGATGAGGACCACTCATACAGCCGCACTGGAAATCATATTGGGCCTAAATCCTATAGACCTTGAAATAAAAAGGAAAGCAACAGAACAATGGTTCAAACTGAGAAGCACTGGTCAGTGGACTGCCAACACATTTGATGAGGGCCATGCCAGAATCAGTCAAGGTTACAAAGAAAGACTATCAATGGTCCTGTCAAACAATGACCTGATCAAGAAGGAGAGGACTTTTGATAAGAAATATAGAATACACATAGGATCAAGAGAAGACTGGATGATGAATGCAGAAGGCATCATTTGCTTCACAGATGGCTCTAGAAAAGAATCTACCAAGCTTTCTGGCTCCGGCGTACATATCAGGCGCGAAAACGGAACAGAAATAAATAAAACAATACCTTTAGGCAAATATGCAAGTGTCTTCCAAACGGAAATTTATACCATAATGGAATGCGCGGAAATGGTGGACTGCCTGAGAGACACAGGCAAGGTAACGATTTACAGCGACAGCCAGGCGGCACTAAGGGCACTAGAAAAAGCAGAGACGACATCTGCGCTCGTCAAGGAATGCATTATATATAATCAATTAAATTCAAATTCATCGAATTCATAGCAACATATTGGTAAATTTGAATTCAATAACAAGAACCTACCTAACTTTATCAACAATTTGTTCTAGAATCAGTTTATCATAATGTAAATTAATCCTATTGGTCTGGAGCTCTAGGGTGTCTGGGGCTCCAACAATATATTCAGGGGCCAAGACAACCTCACTTGCAAACAAGTACACATGATCTATGATGGCGGCTCTAGTGTAGACTATACTCTTGGGTTAGATATCAAACATTAAACCTTTTTACCACTAAACAATCTATTTCATTGCATTTCAAAGGGATGGGATCAAAATATTATATTACTACTTGTCATTAAGTCAAAGGCTGAAAACTGTGACGACAGCTGGGGCTGGATAGAGGTGAGTTATGTATTCAGCCTGTTCGTAAACAAGTTGATGTATAGTTTAGGTATTAAAAGTTAATAAGCTTTGGTTTTACACTACAGGCACTGTATGATGGCCGTTAAGCACTAAGAGAACTTGGCAGAGCTTGCTTGTTCTCTCTCTTTTTTACACGGCCGTTAAGTACCACCTTATCTACTACCTTATCAACTCCACTACAGATGACTAGACCATTTTACTCGGTCAATATCGTAACTTAGTTAAAATGTCAAAACTGCCATCATAGCGTGCCGCAAGTATAGTCATTAAGGGATATTAATTGTCACGACTTGCGTCTACAAGTTTATATACTAGTTAAATAGATAATATACTACTCTCTATTTCTTAACGTAATCTTCACATTATTGTTATAAGATAATCTAGGCTTAGTGTTCGTTATGATAATAAAAACTTATCCTATCCCTTATTGGGAAACATGAATATAGTGAAAAAAGATACCCAAATTTACACTCTTGCTCGAGGCAATAACTTGATTATTTTTTTAAAGCCTCGAAATCTACGCTATGCAGTAATAAAATAATGTTATAAATCAAGTCTTTTATGATACATCATTCAGGTAACCACGTGGCGTTAGGTAGGGCAATTTATCATTTGATAAATTACCTACTCTTTTCGAACATGTATGTTCGTTAGGATTGTTAGATATTTTGGGACTTGGTTGAGTAAAATTACGCTTTTATAAGACGTATGATTTCAAAAAATATGAAAACTATAAAATCAAAGTGTCAAAATATTATGGAAACGCAGTCAACTTCTGAGGGTTAAACGAAAACGTAGGTAATTGCAGTTCAAGTAGGTCATACTGAATACTAAAGTTCTTTTTTTACAGTTTCCTTTCTAACCGTACCTATAGAAATCACGAGATTCGAAAACGTATTGTAACTGAATTGGGCTCTACTGTAAATACTGAAGGTAGGTACTTACTTTATTTGCGTCCATATTTACTTTTCTGATAATTACCAAGTAAATGTGCAAAAAATAGGTAAAGTCTTCACGTTACACAAAATCATTTTTTTTAATAAAAATGTTAGACAGGTTATAATATAAACTATGAGACTAATTTGAATTCACTTAAGCCTTTTGTCGTGCTGAATTTCAACACATCGCTGGTCACTGATACGGTTATGTGTTTATTAGACCCTTTTCCAACCTAGTGCTAGAGAAAGGCCACTTCGTTGTTCTGCGTGAAGGGGTTTCTCGCAACAAAAACTTTACGTAAAACAATGCTACCTAAACTCAATATGACTTACTTTTCTAAGACTGGAGTAGATTAAGAAGTAGACACAAAATTGATTTCTGGTTTTTTCTTTTATGATATATCATCATCATACATTTTTACTATACGCCTGAAAGGATCCAAACTTTTGGATTATCGCAAAATTTTAAAGCCTATTCTAGAAATGGTCCATCGATCTTCGCCTGTATCCATTGGCCTCTTCTTATTTCGTGTCAATAATTCACTTTTATACTACGTTAAATTATTCGAGTGCGACGTCACATTGAAACATTTTTACTCGCGCTAACGGGGTAGATCTTGTTAAGGGATTATCGCCTTTGACATTCGCGTAGGTAATAAATTCCTTTCAAGGGTTTTCAGGATCAGTGGGCTGTTGACTATATGCTGACGCCGGAGATAGAATGATATAAGAATTTATGTATGTATTATGTACGTTGGTTATTAGTTATGAAATAACTTTACTTTAGGTAGGATAGGTTTTATGGTATTTGTGGGAATTAACTCCATTGGATTCTTATTCGGTTTTGCCAGCTATGCTATGCTAGGGTATATCATATTCTGTATTAAGAAATTCATACATTTCACACCTACAAAACTGAGTAAACTGAGCATATTAGGATCATTATTTATGTGAACGCATACATTTTTTTTATAATACTGTGTACAAATATGTGTATGTAGGTATTCTCTGCGAAGTTATTCCAAGTTTAATCCCTGAAATAACTATTTATATAAATAATAAAGAACGGTTTAGGTGAATAATATCCTGTAATTCTTACTTTTTCATAAGATAGTCAACATCGGCCATTCTTTTAGAATTAATATCTGTTGGCGTGTTACTTCGGCCAGGTGAACACAGCGAAAGGAATTTCCATTGTAGTTGATTGAATTTGTTGAAACTTCTTGATGGAACTTCATTTTACTATTTTTATATATATTAAAACACACTTTACCAGTTCCACACAATTATATTTAATTTTGTCACTGTATAATGCTAATATTTGATTTATACTAATACGACATGTTTCGATTAACTCATCTTCAGGTAAACATATACTCAAAATAAATATGTTGTAAATATTAGCATTATACAGTGACAAAATTAAATATAATTGTGTGGAACTGGTAAAGTGTGTTTTAATATATATAAAAATAGGAATTTCCATTAACTATATTTTTTACAAGTTTTAAAATAAAAGGCTAATTTAAATACATATAGAATTAGATGATATTTATCGTTTTTATGAAATCATCATCATCATATCAGCCACACACAGTCCACTGGTGAACATGGGCCTCTCCCATAGACTTCCAGAATGACCGATCTAAAGCAGCCCGCATCCAGCGCTTCCCGGTGACCTTTTATGAAATGATAATGTTTAATTTATAATTTTTTTCTATTCCTATAACCACCTATTTATTTATTATTTCGCATATTTCTATGTCGTGAAACAGTACTGACTATTAATATATTTTTAATAAAAATTATAATGATCACCTCGCCATTCAAAGTCTACAGTTTGATTTAGCTTATCTTAATTAGGTTTTAGAAATGTGACTGCGATCTGAGTCCCCAAATCTCCAAGAGGAAGTTTAGGTTTACCTAAGTGTATTAAATCAGCAGGCCTCCCCCCGGCTTTCATACTAAACATGTATTTTCTACTTTCTATTTTATTTATTTGTTCATTACCTACCTATGTCCTTTTACCAGACCAACTTTTAAACTAACTACGCGTCCCTTGTGTGATTAATTATGAAAAATAACTTACAATGTTTTCATATTAATGATACTTATTCTTCATTCTTCTAAATTGGTCTTGTTGGAAATATCTAAACATCAAACAAGATAATTGTCGAAAAGGTGAAACTTACATCAAAATATTTATACAGAATAAATTGTTGAGTTTACACATAATTTATATAGGTAGCTGTTGTTAATTTACACCCGGTGAGATACAATTATCTTGTGTTGTTTATTAATTAATTATCTTGGCTATAAGCGAATTTATTATTATAGAGAACTAGAGCTGTTGCCTGAGGCTCCGCCCGTGCGGAGTTTGCATCCTTTTCATAACTCATTCCATCCCTTTCACGGGATAAAAATAGCCTATATGAAATGCCAGATTGTAATCTATCATACCAAAGCTTTTCACTTGATTTTCTACGGTCCGAGAGCACACATTCCCGTGGAAGGCAAAATAAAGCATTTGATAACAAACAGGCAAATATGAAGAATCCATAAGGGTTCAGTTTTTTGCCAATTGGCTGTACCCACGAATACTATCATGGTAGCCGGCTCACGTCTTCAAGTTGAAAATTATCTGAAAGTACTTGAACTTTGTTTATTGTTGGTGTATTTATCCAGAATGAACTCAAAGGGTTTGAAGTAACGAAAAGTTAAGAAATTATAATAATTATATTAAATAACATACTCTGTCAAAATAAGTTTTATTTCAATGCGTCGACACCACTCGCGGTACTCGCACTAGGGGTGCTTGGTCCGGGACCTCCACGCGGTGCAGTCTGTCACCCTACCCTCGCATTTCCCAAGTCATTACTCCACTACATCCTTTGTAAGTCAGAGGGACATGTGGGTAACCTCTGAGCAGCCAAATCTAACCAATATCTACGACCTAATGTATACTCTAAGCCTACGACAAACATGTAGCTTCAAACACGTTTCGTCACAATTGGTAAAAGCGAATAAAGGGGCCAGGTGCGTAATTTTCTATACCGTGACAAAATTCTTATAGGATATTTACATACCGCGTGTACCTACGTAGTGCTGTTATCTGTCGCAACAAATATATTTTTTACTGTAGTCAGCGAAAAGGGTTGTGTTCGGTTAAAGTTAGGAAACAAACAGATAAAGGAGGAAAATATTTTTACCAGTGAATCATAATAAACGTTTATTGTTTTTTTTTTACCGCATGGTTGCTAGTAAATTGGAATTTAAGGAACACTCCATATCTTGACATGGGTATCGTATGAAACGACTGAAATCGTATGAAACCATCATAAGAGTTGCGAGTGCGGGATCCGAATGTCAGAGCGCGATTCTATAATTTCAAATTGATATATAGATATCATGATAATATAGGTACCTATTTATAATAACAATAGGTATATAGATACATACTGTTATTATATATAGGTATTTTGATGTGATTACGCAGTTTGAGACCGGTACCAGACGTATTGAGACTTTTATAACACGAAAACGTATCTAGCAGAAGAATAGATACATTATTAGTGAACGTTTATTGAATTTCGATCGAAGGTTAACTCTCTGCTATTTAAGAGTACTAGATACTGGAATGTTAATGAATGATTAAAACAAATTAATTTTTTATTAATTTTTATATCTTGTTTAGAATTTTTTGAATTTGAAATGTCTATTGATACACTTCCAGGATAATTTCAGTCCTTTTATTATGAAGTGAAACGTCCATGACGTCATGTTATATTAATACGAATTTTGATTTCTTAATATTGCTTTTTGGGTGTACATTGGGAGAGACCTATGCTCAGCAGTGGACTACGGTGAATTGAAATACTATTACTTTTTAAATTATTTCCTTTTTTAAAGCCACCAGCGCAGCGGCTCGTCCCGGCGGCTGTGTGATGCAATACTTCGTTTAATCTTACTGTTTTACTACTAATATATAGAATATTTCCTGTTTCACAACAAGAAAAAAATTAACTGGTTAAAGAGAAATATGAGTCGGATATTACTCCATCTAATACCTATATATCAAATTTTACATGAAGAACCAGGGGAAAGGATCTAAAAGGTATCCTTGACATATAGGATGAAATGAATAAAAAGGGTTCAGGTTATAAATCACTTTTAAAATCGTCCCTGAAATGGTCTAAATATTTATGAGTATGTATTTACTCGGTATTTCCAGGGTCGGCTGTGTGTGAGAGACTGTTGTTTTAGCAAGCTTCCGCAGGTGACTGTATCCGGTAACGTTCAATGGGAACTAGATAATATTTATATTTTGGTATGGACCGTATCCATACTATTATACACTAGTAAAATAGTTGTGTTGTGCCTATAAATTGAAGATGTAAAAAAAACTTAAATTGTTTCTGAATGAAACGATTCTGAATCTAAATTTTTTTTTAATAATAGTAATTCTTGTCTCTTTGTTCGCGATGAACGCATAAACTACTGAATTTTGATGTGGTTTGTTTATTAGACAGGTTTTAGTCAAACATGAAAAGTAACGTATATTTTATTGCATTCGCTTGAGTAGAATCGGGGAAATTGGATGGGCAGAGCCGCGGGCATCAGCTTTAAAAAAATCAATTTCCACAAATGTGTGCCTGTGCCTCACTTGAAAACGGGTAGACCGATTTAACAGTGGGGTGAGCACGAAGGACTTGCGAAAAAGTTTTCGTATCGTTAACGTAAAAACATGTATGACATTTTTATAGTGCGAATTTGGCAGCACGAACCATTTTAGTTATGGAAGTTATTTGTTCTCCCATACCAATAAGCTAGTATTATATATTTGATGCTAACATGATAACTACACTTGTTCATTATTGTAATGTAACTCTTTTATGTAATTGAGGACAAGTTTCTCTTTCATTTCTTTATCTTTTTTTTGACTTGACTTCCATTTATTATTATATAGATTTATTTAGAACAAAATTTACTTACCTAGTTATTCTCGAAATTGAATTCTCTCATGTTCAAGACTTAAACTTGCAGCAAAAATACAACCCTTAATACTATTTTGGTGAAGAGGCAGTCTTGCATTGTATAATTAATCACAAAATAAGTACTTAATACGTAATATTACCTACTTCATAAAGGTACGAGACTATTGTCACTGTCAAAAATTCAGCGTCAAAAGATGTCTAAAACTTGTTAGCCAACCTTCGTAATTTACATACAAAATTACTCATAAAATGTCACGTATGGAATGAGTATCGAAGAATTTCATACATTTACATACATACATTTTTTTAAATAGTGTTGCCAAATTTGTTACTTTTACGCACGATAGGGGCGCTGTGCAAATTACATACATATCTTTACGTTAACGATACGAATACTTTTTTCGAAAATTATTCGTTTCACCCCACAGGTTTGCATACATAAGAAAACTGAAAAATTAAGTTAAAATTAAAATATGCAAATAAGGCAGAAGCTTGTGCCGAACCGTGGCGGCCTAAAACCACACCCCGGCAGACATTGCCGTGGGGCACTAAATCCCCCCAGAAAGCTGTACCACACTCACCTAGGGCAGGTAGTGTGAGTAAACCTCTGCCCGAAACCACAAGAAAATGAACGCACAGGAAAACAATTCATTACCCCAGGAGGGTACCGCTTGCGGAGAATCCCTCACTGAGCCTAGCTCAGTCTGCCCCTCGTATTCTGGGGGGGGCAACCTGTGTTCAGGACCGGGCTCAAGCCTGGACCTGTCCAGCCTCTCGGAGGCTATACCGCGTACGAACGCCACAAGTGTCGTGCAATGGACCGTTGTCGGTCACAAGCGCCCTTGCAAAAGGGATGCTCAGCCGACAGCGGCCGCTACCAAAAAAGGGCTCGGCCGAACGGAACGCAGTCGCCCCAACAGGCGCGCGAGAAGGGAGGCCTTGCAACCCACAAAAAAGTTAACAGGGTTGGGTGCCGCAGCAGCGGAGACGCAGCGCGAACCCACACCATCCACCTCAAGGGGGACGGCAGTAGCCACAGCCCCTCCACCACCACCGAGCAAGCAGAACAAAAGGAAACCCAGGGGTGCTCGGGGTCAACGAACCGCTGCGATGGCTCCCAATTTTCCTGAAAAGGAACAAAAGGGGGTGGGGCCCGTCCAGAACAAGCGTGTTTCTTCGAAGCGCGCTCGTCTGGACGATACCCGGTCCCCCAGAGGGGAAGCCAAACGCGCGAAAACTGACTCGCGAACCAAGCGGACGGTAAGCTACGCGGATGCCAGTCAGTCGCATCTGCGAGTAGCGGTCACTACCGTTCCGCCGAGGGACCTTACAAAACTCCAGGCAGACCAGCTGAGGGAGGCTATTGACGATAGCATCCTACAGTCGGTGCTGTCGTCAACAATTTCGGGTGAGCAAGCTCCATCTTTCCGCGGAAGACCCTTCCTATTGGAAGGGGTGCTGGCGATGTGGTGTGAAGACGAAAATGCCCTTACCTGGCTTGAAAAAGCTGTAAGAAGCATTACGTCCCCGATAGCGGAAACCACCTTGGCCGTAGTCAAGCAGTGTGACCTGAAGAAGCGGCTGAAAGCCGGACTTCTTCTCCACACTCGCATCACCGAAGCCGTAACACTGCGCAGAGTGCTTTGTGCCCAAAATCCCTGGTACAAAGTGGATACCTGGCAGTGTTACGACATGACAGTGGATGACCAAACCACCGACCCGAACTCTAAAGAGAAGGTGGTACACCTAATTCTGGGCATTCCCGAGGACCAGAAGGACGCCATAACCACCAGGGACCGCCGAGTTGCTCACATGTCGGGAAGTGGGTACATTCGCTTCTTCTCCCAAGAAGAAGCACCGGCCGGGGAAGGAACAGCGGCAGGGACTCCAGCTCCAGAGTGTAGCTCGCCGCTGCAAGAGGGAGGACACGTCAACGATGACGATGACGTCCACACCAGCCCCTGAACCCATAAACGTCATCCAGACAAACCTCCAGCACAAACAAGCAGCAACGGCCACTCTACGTAGAGTGCTGGAGGTAAATAAAAAGACCGTAGCCCTAATCCAGGAGCCCTGGATCAATAAGAACGTAATCTGCGGTCTAAATAACATAGGCGGTAAGTTAATACGAGATACGACGGTTGAAAAACCGAGAACCTGCATCTTTGTACCTAACGCTATAAATACCACTCTGCTTAACCAATTCTGTTCTAGAGATCTCACTGCTGTGAAAATCCATTCAGATAATGCAACCATCCTAGTACTAGCCTCAGTGTATATGCCGGGCGAAGGTGAACCACCTCCAAAGGAGCTAGCCGACCTGGTACAACACTGCGAGGCTCACACCTGGGACTTAATCATCGGCACAGACTGCAATGCTCACCATCCTCTGTGGGGAAGTAAGGACACGAACAAGAGAGGTGAGTTACTAACTGAATACCTATTCCAAACCAACCTAAACATTATGAATATAGGCACGGAACCTACTTTCGTAACCTCATGGTGTCAAACAATCATTGATATCACGCTGGCAACACACTCGGCAGCCAACCTCATTAAGGGTTGGCACGTGTCAAAGGACCCATCCTTTGCAGACCATCGCCGAATTTGCTTTCAAATACAATTTAAACTAGCAGACCCTGTCCCATATCGTAACCCCCGTAAAACAGATATAACACGGTACACCAACGCACTAAACAAAAGACTAAGTGACTCACAACTACCCGACTCAACACTTAGTACGGATAACATTGAACATAACGTACAGTCCTTCACTGCAGCTCTACTGGAAAGCTACGAGCCAGCATGTCCTGTCATGACACCCAAAGGTCAAGAAAAGAGTTCCTGGTGGGGGCCAGAACTCGAGCGACTACGTGGAGGCCTGAGAAAGCTCTATAACCGAGCAAAAAACACCAGAACCCCTGAGGACTGGGATAAATACAAAAACGCACAAAAACACTACAAGAAACGCATCAGGTATCGAAGAACTGAGGCATGGCAGAGTTTCTGTAGTAGCATAAATTCGACAAACCAAGCCGCAAGAGTAAGGAAAGTCCTGGCCAAGGGGGAACTCAACCTCATGGGCTCAATTAAGAGAGAGGACGGCACTTACACAACAACGGAAAGTGAAACCAGCGCAGTACTGCTGGAAACACACTTTCCTGGTTGTCAGGTCACACCATTCACCAACTCAATCGACTGGCCACCGGAACACTACAGTGTACCAACAACCCAAGATTGGGAAATCGCAAAAAAGGTAGTAACTGCAGACAAAATAGAGTGGGCCATTAAAAGCTTCAAACCTTTCAAGTCTGCAGGGCTGGATGGAATATTCCCAGCACTACTACAATGGCAACTGACAAAGATAGCAAAATATCTACTTCCAATCTACAGGGCCTGCATTGCTTTCAAATACATACCCAGAGTATGGAGAGAAGCAAAAATAGTCTTCCTACCAAAACCAGGTAAGGAAGACTACACACATCCCAAATCATTCAGGCCCATTAGTCTCACATCTTTCCTCCTCAAAACGTTGGAGAGACTAGTAGATCGATACCTAAGGGATGGAACACTAAAAGACAACCCACTACATCCTCAGCAACATGCGTACAGGAAAGGTAGATCAACAGAGTCCGCACTGCACATGGTAGTGCATAAGATAGAATCGGCTATCACAAATAAAGCCTCAACACTAGCTACTTTCATAGACATAGAAGGGGCATTTGACAAAACGGCACACAGCAGCATCAACGAAGCCTTGCGAAGGCGTAGGGTAGAACCAACCATAAGGGACTGGATCACTCAGCTAATAAGCAAAAGAGCGGTCCAGATAGTGATGAGCACTACCACAAGAGCAAAGGTAGTCAAAGGGTGCCCCCAGGGAGGCGTCCTATCGCCACTTTTATGGAATATAGTAGTAGACAGCCTCCTAAAGAGACTTAATGAGAGAGGACACACCACCATCGGGTACGCGGATGATCTTGCAATACTGATAAGCGGAACGGCTGAGAACGTGCTATGCAAAATCATGCGCTCAGCCCTTCAGACTGTGGAAGAATGGTGCGAAGAACATCGACTATCAGTAAACCCGAAAAAAACAGAACTTATCCTTTTCACCAACAAAAGAAAGTTACCAGAACTACAACTACCAAAACTATTTAACACCAAACTAGCTCTAACAACTCAAGTTAAATATCTGGGCATCATACTTGACAATAAGTTGAATTGGGCTAGCCACATAAATGCTAAGATGAAAAAGGCCTGTATAACTTTCTGGCAATGCAGAAGACTCGTTGGTGAGAACTGGGGTCTAAACACAAAGATAACACTTTGGCTGTACACGGCAATTATCAGACCTTCTCTAACCTATGGATCAGTTGTATGGTGGCCCAGAACAGAACTGATCACTGTGAAAGAAAAGCTCCAGAGTTTACAACGCCTAGCGAGTACAGCAGCCACTGGATGCATGAGAACCACCCCATCAGTCGCACTAGAGCACCTCCTAAACCTGAGACCGCTGCATCTAATCATACAGGAGGAGGCCAAGGCAGCAGCCTTAAGACTGAAAAATAATGGGCTTTGGAAAGAGAATACTGGAACAAAGCATTCAAAGATTCTACAGGGAATCCTAAAGAAGATACCACTTCTTGAGGCTCCCATAGACAGAATACCATGTCACCACGTCTTCGAACGGAAGTATCATATCCAACTTTCTGAAGAAAAAAGAGATAGCTCTGGCGTCAAAGAAGTTAGGATATACACAGACGGCTCCAAAACCTCACATGGTACCGGAGCAGGCGTCTTCTCGAATGACCTAAATATCAAAATAACAACCACCTTGGACAAGCTAAGCACAATATTTCAAGCCGAATGTATTGGCATAACGAGAGCGGCGGAGACAATTGCCGCCAGAGATGTCAGAGATCTAGACATAAAGATCATCTCAGACAGTGCATCCGTGCTCCAAGCTCTCCAAAGTAACACCATAACCTCTGTCCTCATATTGGAATGTCATAACAGACTCCAATCCATTGCAAACACAAACAGGGTCACGCTGCAATGGATCAAAGGACACAGCAACTCCCTCGGCAACGACGCAGCCGATGAATTGGCCAAGAGAGGATCAGGGTCGACAGTATATGGACCGGAACCAATACTACCCATACCTCAAGCACAGGTCAAAACTTGGCTACGAAAAAGTACAGAAGAAACCCATCTAACAGAATGGACAAACACTGAAGGATGCAGGCAAACAAGGAATGCAGTTCCGGTAGCATCAAAAACGTTTAGCCGAAATCTCATTAGGCTAAAAAGGGACCAAATCCGCAAGGTCACCGGCATCTTGACCGGTCACTGTCCCCTAAACAAGCATCTGTTTACAATAGGTGTGACGGACAGCCCCCTATGCAGAGGCTGCATGGGGGCAGAAGAAACGCCACGTCATGTGCTTACAGAGTGCACGAGCGTGGCCGCACAACGGGCGAAATTCCTCCAGTCACCAGCGTCACTCCGGGAAGCATGTGGAAACCTGAAAAGGCTGCTGGCTTTTTGGGAGGATCTGGGTTGGTTGGAATAAGAGGTAAGATGGTACGCACAATGGCCCAATCAAGAGGCTAAGTGCGGAACAGCCCAGGTAAACTAAAACTAAAACTAAAAAAGGCAGAAGCTTAGCGATAAACAAGGATTAATAATTTTTGGGCAAAAAACGTTTCCCAAAGTATCACATTGTACTGATCCTATGTCACGACACACCCGAATCATAATGTATAAAGCTATCCCCGTACACCTATCGTATTCAAACCTACAATTCCCAACCGTACAATCGTCTAGTGGCCTTTTAGAACGCTTATCGTGATACATAATAATCCGCAATTCTATAGAAAAATGGGTTGTGAAAGATCTATTCCTTATCATATTTTAACTACAATAGAATTCATGTATATTCCAGTCCTTAGTTCCTCAACCTGAAATTCACATACTCATATGATTGTAACTCATATTTACTTCAACATACCTCTTAACAGATTTGTCGCTATTCCGACCATACTCCGTAGTCAATCCACAGTTCATCACTTTAATTTATCATACTAATGCCCGTTTGCACTAAACTCTACTTAGGTTAATCCTTGTAAAGTGACTCCTAAGTCTAAGATAATCTTAACTTTATTTTCAATTGCACCAACATATTTACGAAAGGGCATTCCTAACTTAAGATAAGCCTAGTAAAGCGAATGAAGGTGTAAATGAACGAATGAATTAGCCAATTTTCTATGATAATTGAGCGATTGTCTATGATTTCTTTAACGATCTCGTCGGAGTTTTGGCGCGAACGCGGGAAAGCGCACATCGCAGTATTATTTTATTTTTCGAAATTGGTGTGAATTCGAGTTTTTATGTGTAAAAATGGTGGATTATTAGACATAACGTCTTGGACAATTCACACAAGTGTAGGAAAGTGGGATATTACAGTGAATTGTGACATTTCGTGTTCGTTCCAAATCTCCTGGGGAACCTTCAGTAAAGTCCCCACAACTTTACTGAAGCAGAAATCATCACTCATCGTCATCGTCATGAAAAAATATTGTATTGAAGATATTTAAGGTTTAGGCAAGGTTAAGGTTTAGGTTTAGGCTTTGTGCCAAGCCCCAATAAATAATAATAATAAAAAAAACAATCTCGTCTCGTCAGTGAAGTCGCGTAAGTCACGTTGTATTCAAATTTATTTAAATTTAGATTATTTATTTATTTAGTTTAATATCATGTGCCAAACAGTACATATAAATACCGGACATTGATTGACAACTGTCAAAAAAATAGGGTTAGGAGATTCTTAAAACGTTATGACTTACTTATTCGGTGTCATAAGAATTAAGATTGACTTAGCGTGTTTAGGAGTATCTTAGGGTTGGTGCAATGCATTTTCTTGTTAAGAGTGTCTTATATACCTTAGGCATCAGGTTAAGATACTCTTAAGTTCAGTGCAAACGGGCATAAAACTCATAATATAACATACAAATTCACTTATTTTTGACAACTAGCATTTATAATGACGTTCGAAGTTTGACAATACACTACCCCTTCGTTCAACAACTTAGCACAGAGACACCTACCACATTACGCTTGTACTACATGTAAAATTAGAATCAACAAAACTAACTGTCAATCATTCAATACTTCAAATTATAATTGTTTTCGAGAATACCAACAGAGGTCCTGTTACTCAAAAAAAAATACAAACAATTACTAAATCGGTGATAATTTATAATTAAGTTCAACTCATCGTCGAAGCTTCTATAAACCTTTATTATTTCTGTAATATAGTGTATTCCCTCCCAAAGGTGGTGGCCCCACGCAACGCCACGCACAGTAGGACTCTTCCACTATTTTTTTTTATAGTCATAGTCCTTCCTATGTCTGAGTAGGTATTTAGAAGATAACCACAATATCTTCCCCCTACCACACCGAGACATCCGGTATACAAATCCCCAATCCTGTATTCAGGATAACGTAACCTTGCCTAAGGCTCGTGCATATTCTATTGTCATTTTACTTTTGTTTTGTTTTTAGTATGAATGTACTGTAATAATAACACAGTATTACCGTTCAAAACGTCCCTTTAGAGACGAATAAATGCAAAGAGTAATTGCAATAAAACATTTACTTTAGTTATTAGCGATAAGGCTAGTTTGTACCGAATTAATTCTTTAACACAGTCTTTACATAATATTAAGTAAATACTAGTAACTAATTCACTTCAGAATAGTATTGTCTGTAAAGGCTCATCAAAGATTATACGATCTCCATTGATCACATGGTCAAACTACAATAATTCAGTTCAACTTTAGCTTTTGCTTCACCCTAGCGGGTGATAAGATTACTATAAAATAGCGATCGAACAACTTTATGCATTCAATCTCACTGATCACATAGTCAACCTACTATAATTCAGTTCAACTTTAGCTTTTGTTTCACCCTAGCGGATGGTAAGGTTACTATAAAATAGCGATCGAGCGACCATATGCATTCAGTACAGTACACATAACAACTGTTTATACAGACAATGATTAAAATGTCCAAACATCATTATTTGGGTGTTGGCAATAGTAACGACTTACGTGCGAGACCCTGCTTGTACACAAAGAACAGTGATAAAATAACTACCTTTTGTAGCTAATCTGTTTGGATACTTTCGACCCTTCAGATTATGATAGCTTTGCACATGATTCTGTTGTCAGAAAGATTTCACTAGTGTGAATGTACAAAGTACCGATGCGTTGTTGTTCAATAATGAACCAGCAAAGATCTATATGCAATTAGTAAAGATTATATTAAGGACACTTAGGACAAGTCAATCACTGCACATTTACCTTGAACAATACTTGTGACCTGTAATGAGTACATTGGCTCGCTCTGTCACACACGTTTATTCACTTCACTGTTAAACACTCATCGTCATGTTAACACATCCAATGGTTGTTATTTCACCATAATCTTAGCGTAATTATTACACAATCCTGTCACTATAATCCCAGTAAATCCCAACAACGTAAATCGACATGAAAATTGATTTGCAAAAATTAGCGGGAAACTTTCATTCTTCAGTCACAAGATGGCGGTCATTTACAAATCTGCTACGTTGTAATTGAACCAATTGCCTATCTAATTTCTTAATCAGATTATTATGATTTACAATAATAACAACTTAGATCACCCCTTTACAAACGCGATTCTACCTACCTAATATATATATTCATATGTTTACTATTAGTGTGTACCTACTCACCTACCTGACTAAACTAACCATGTATCAACAATCATTTAATTACGTTAAACGTGAAATGTGTAAGGCTAATCTATCTGACTAGGGCGCAGGTAGTAAGCCTGGCTTTGAACTATCACTAGTACCCCCTACGAGCAAGAGACCACGGACGAAGCCAAGGATGTGTTCTCTCACAGGACAAGGACATAAAAGTGTGTATATATACATATATAAAGATAGACAGGACTGATCCGCTCTGGAGAGCGACAACCGCCTACCCTCCAGTCACGAACCATCCTGGAAGCTCACGGATCCCTTTCAGGCAAAATCCGTGTGCTGAGCGCTTCAGACTATCCTCAGCATGCCTAGCTGAACAGAGGACAAGAGCTTCGTTATCACCGTAAGGTAGCAACTCATGGCAATCACATCGATTGACTTCCTAAGCGGGGGAACCTAGCTAATACCTATGGCCTCAACCGTCCCTAGCCCTACCAAAGCCCCACAAAGAATCCCTATATAAACATTTTATCTCATGTATGGCCCTGTACCGCAGACTCACAGTACAGCTGATATTCTGAATTGAATACGAGATTCAATTCTTAATCCCAGAGATAAAGGTGTCTTGTCTGGCTCATACGATAAAATGTTCATTTCGCGAATTATAAACTTCAATAAAGGCGAGCTAACCTAATTCCTCTTTTCACTAATTTAAACACTAAAAATTTACTAATTAAATTCAATTATTCACAATAAGCAATTGAAACCCCAAAACTTTAAATGCAAAATACCCAAAATCCCGCCAAATTATCTCACACGAAATATCCTCTCTCACGACCCTCTAACCCCCAAAAAAGCTACGAAGAAAGTGACCTAGATTTTCCCACTCAAAATCCTACTCTCGCCGAATTAGGGCTCCAATAGTGCCCTCCACCAATCAGAAGCTTTGATTCTCCCGCCAAAAAACTGTAATCCTAGAATAGGCGACAACAGCGCTAGGTTTTTTATGGCGCCTGCGTTATAATTATGAACTAACTTAAATCTTCCGAGAACCAATGGCTTTTTTAAAATATTTATAAGCTATTTGCATACTTACACTCATTGATTCTAACTGTCAATATTTTCATAATAATATAAGATTAATTTTATGTTTAATAAACATCCATATTATACTCAATAATAGATATAGAAAATTATTCAATAATCATTTGACCTTTAAATAATAGTAGCCAATCACAGCCACTTCCCGCACTTGTATGATTCTGGAGCACACAGATAATAAATAGTATTTATGATCTCTTTTCAACAGTACTTTATTGCATTAAATATTATAATTATTGTTCTTTGTAAATAATTAATAAGTTTTAACTTTATCTGTTTATTCTTTTCTTTATTATTTTTCTTTATTAATTTTATTATGAACAATACATCAAAACCATTATAATATTATTCTTGTGTAAATATCCATAGACTATTTTTAAATTCTTTCAATCATAGTCCCGTCTATACTGTCTAATTAAACTATGTTTTAAATTTATTTGTTCATAAAACATATTTACTTGCTCTTTGCAATTTAATACAATAATTTCTTTATGAATCAATTTTTCGTTGACCAGATACTATAGTGTATATTTATTCATTATTTTATTTACGTATAAAAAAATTTCTTACTTAATCACTAGATGGCGTTTTACGACATTGAATTATTTTCGTTTTATAAGAAACCATGAGATATTCAATTTACTTGTAGCAATTTCTTACTTAACCACTAGATGGCGTTTTACGACATTGAATTATATTATTTATTTATTTTTTTTGTTTTATAAGAACTTTTAAATGGCGTTACAGTCCGTTACAACATGCCTAAGTATGTTTCCGAAATTTTCGTTTGGCAAAACAAATTTTCGCGATTTTACAGTTAGTATAGTATAGTCGGCAATTTATTGTTAAAAAAATAATTACATGGTAGTATTTCATTTTACCAAGTAATATAAAGTCAATTATGGTTTGGCATACATACTCTTCCCATAATATTGTATATCATAATTATGGTTTACTTAAAAATTATTATTATTAAACAAATAATTTCTTGCACTTCGCCGGCTGCTACCGCGGCACGCTCACTACGCTCAATCATTCCATTGATCAAGAGACTTTAGCATACACGGGTAATATTATCATGCGCACCATCACAAAATAAGGAAAATAAATATTTCAATAAAGATGAAAGAATAAACACGATTTTGCGACATCCCTAGACCCTATAGTGGCTATCGTCCTCTGTACCGTACGCAGCAGAGGCCAGAACCTGGTCTCCAGGTAGTCCGCTCACACGGGGCACCCGTACAAGGCCATGGTCCGCACGACACCCTCGTAGTGTCTCTTGCAGGAGTCCTCCAGGCCTCTTAAGTTGGGCAACAGCCAACCCAAAGCGTTCGCCGTGGCCACCAACTTGGGGCGCAGACTTCGGAAGTCCCATCAACCATCAAGCACGAGCCCCAGGTATTTCAACCGGTACTTGATGTTGATGATAGTGCCTCCCACTGTAAGACTGGCCTGCACCGAGCGCTATGAAAGAACATGGCCTCGGACTTGTGCAGAGCCACCTTGAGACCCAGCCACCGGATCCGTTACACTGAATATTCCGAAAAGTACAACATTATAATTAAATAATAGTACTCAACTATTTTACTTACTTATTCTGATTGTGTGAAGAGACAATTTAATAACTATCTAATAATTATAATAGCAACTACAGGAAGTATATTCTGTAGGACGGTACGGTGGACATCGTCGGTCATGCCACCACCCCGGAAAATCTCTCAGACACAAGATTTGCGGTTGTTCTCGTCTTCATGAACTATTTAAATCGATAGTCCACTTCAACAAAACCAGCGAGCATAAGCCTAACACCGCCCATCTCAATATACATGGGGAACGCAAAACCTGTTTACGTAAGTGACAGCTTGACAAGCAAAACAAGGCATCTCCATTTCCTCGCGAGAGAATATGTTAAGAAACATCCTAATGCCAGCTGCTGGACACCATTCGGAAAGTTGTACTTGCGACAGAAGGAAGGAACACCAGCTATACGCATCAACTCTGAGATGGACATTCACAATCTAATGGGAATCTGACTACTGTCGTTTTGCAATTCTAATGAGTTACTGTTTATTTCGTTTATAAATATCGTAACTTTACTAATTATTTTCCAATTTATGGATTATACTTACTGTTTTGTTACACTATAAAAACATTACATTACATGCATATCATTAAACCATTTCCATTCACTACTCTCTTCCTATATAATTCACAATATCACTTTGTAATACCCCGGTCACGCGGGACCAAGTTGTAACTAATTCTTGCCATGACCATTGAATCTAGATGTATAAAGCTATCCCCGTACGCCTCTCGTATTCAAACCTACAATTCCCAGCCGCGCTATCGTCTAATGACCTTCAGACCGCTTATCGTGATACGCAGTAATCCGTGATTCTATAGAAAAATGGGTTGTGAAAGACCTATTCCTTATCGTACTTTATCTACAATAGAATTCATGTATATCCCAGTCCTAGTTCCCCAACCAAAGTTCACATACTCTTATGATTGTAACTCGTATTTACTTTAACATACCTCTTAACAGATTTGTCGCTACTCCAACCTTACTTCGTAGTCAATCCACAGTTCGTCACCTTATTTATCATACTAAACTCACAATATAACATACAATTTCACTTATTTACTTAGTGGAATACGACCAGACAATCTTTTGACAACTACATTCTTAATGACGTTTGGAATTTGACAATTTTCACCGCCCTCATTCAACACTTAGCACAGAGACACCTACCACATACGTTTGCACTACACGTAAAATTAGAATCTACAAAATTAATTGTCAATCATTCAATACTTCAAATTATAATTGTTTTCGAGGATACCAACAGAGGTCGTGTTATTCAAAATAATACACAAACAATTACTATCAGTGATAATTTATAGTTACGATCAACTCATCGTTGAAACTTCTATAAATCTTTACTATTTCTGTAATATAGTGTATTTCCCCCCCCCCCCCGTGTATAAGAAATGTGGCCCCGTGCTCGCCACATTCAGTACGACTCGCCACATTCAGTACGACTCGCCACTAGTACCAACATAGTCCTTCCTATGCCTAAGTAGGTATTTAGAAGACAATTTTAAAGTCTCCTGCCTACTGCACCGAGGCATCCGGTATACAAATCCCCAATTCTATTTTCAGAATAGCGTAACTCTAACGCAGGACTTCAGTCCTATTGCCGTAATTCCTTTAATATAAGGTATTAAGATAATAACACAGAATCATCGTTCTAAGCGTCATTTTAGGACAATTATATTAGTATCTATCGCAGTAACTTCTGCGCTGATTGTTAACGATAAGTTTAATTAGGTAAAGCTCATTTATTAGCACAGACCTAAAATAATTATAGTAAATACTAGAACCAATTCACTTCTGAATAATATTGTCTATATAGACACTTCAGAGAGAATATATTCTCACCGAACACTTGATCAAACTACAATAATTCAGCTCAGATATAGCTTTTGCTTCACCCTAGCGGATGACAAAGTTACTATAAGATAGCGATCGAGCGACCATGTGCATTCGATACAGTACATATAATAGCTGATTATGCAACAGTGATTAAAATGTCCAAACATCATTATTTGTGTGTTTGTAGCCATGGTAATCTCATGTGTAAGATCTTGCTCGTACACAAAGAACAATAGTAAAATAACTACCTCTGTAGCTAGTCTGTTTGGATACTTCCGACCCTTCAGACTTCGGTGGTCTTGCACATAATTCTGTAGTCAGAAAAGTTTCACTAGCGTGAATGTACAATATACCGTTGTGTTGTCGTTCAATAATGAACCAGCAAGGATTTATATGTAAATAATAAATATTATATCAAAGATGGTTAGGACAGATCAATCACTGTGTATTTACCTTTAACAATATCTGAATTCTGTAATGAATACACCAGTTCACTGTCTCCATTTCACTCACAATCACTCACTTCACTATTAAATCACTCGTCGTGGTGTTGCAGCATTCGCTTGTAGTTTTATTTTCACCATAATCTTAGCGTAATTATTACACATTACTGTCACTATAATCCCAGTAAATTCCAACAACGTAAATCGACATGAAAATTGGCTTGCAAAAATTAGCGGGAAAACTTTCATTCTTCGGTCACAAGATGGCGGTCATTTACAAATCTGCTTTGTTGTAATTGAACCAATTGTCTATCTAATTTCCTAATCAGTTTATCATGATTTACAATAATAACAACTTAGATCACCCCTTTACAAACGCAATACTACCTACCTAATATATATATTCATATGTTTGCTATTAGTGTGTACCTACTCACCTACCTGACTAAACTAACCATGTATCAACAAACATTCAACTACGTTAAACGTGAAATGTGTAAAGCTAATCTATCTGACTAGGGCGCAGGTAGTAAGCCTGACTTTGAACTATCCCTAGTACCCCCTACGAGCAAGAGACCACGGCCGAAGCCAAGGATGTGTTCTCTCACAGGACAAGGACATAAAAGTGTGTATATATACATATATAAAGATAGACAGGACTGATCCGCTCTGGAGAGCGACAACCGCCTCCTCTCCAGTCACAAACCATCCTGGAAGCTCACGGATCCCTTTCAGGCAAAATCCGTGTGCTGAGCGCTTCAGACTATCCTCAGCATGCCTAGCTGAACAGAGGTCAAGAGCTTCGTTATCACCGATAGGTATCAACTCAGGGCAATCACGTCGATTGACTTCCTAAGCGGGGGAACCTAGCTAATACCTAAGGCCTCAACCGTCCCTAGCCCTACCAAAGTCCCACAAAGAATCCCTATATAAACATTTTATCTCATGTATGGCCCTGTACCGCAGACTCACAGTACAGCTGATATTCCGAATTGAACACGAGATTCAATTCTTAATCCCAGAGATAAAGGTGTCTTGTCTGGCTCATACGATAAAATGTTCATTTCGCGAATTATAAACTTCAATAAAGGCGAGCTACCTAATTCCTCTTTTCACTAATTTAAACACTATATATTTACTAATTAAACTCAATTATTCACAATCAAGGTAAAAAAAATCTTCACGACTTTAAATGTAAAATTCTCAAAATTCCCGCCAAAGTACAATGTACAGAATACCTTTCGCGAATCGACCAACCCCGAAGCCAGCTCAAAGAAAAAGTGTCCTTGAATTCCCACTCAAAATCCTACTTTCGCCGAATTAGGGCTCCAATAGTGTCCTCCACCAATCAGAAGCTTTTATTTTCCCGCCAAAAGTCACAATTTCTGAATAATTGACAACAGCGCTAGGTTTTCTATGGCGCCTGCGTTATAATTATGAACTAACTTAAATCTTCCGTGAACCAGTGGCCCTTTTTTAAATATTTATAAACTATTTACATACTTACACTCATTGATTCTAACTGTCAATATTTTCATAATAATATAAGATTAATTTTATGTTTAATAAACATCCATATAATACTCAATAATAGATATAGAAAATTATTCAATAATCATTTGACCTTTAAACAATAATAACCAATCAGAGCCACTTCCTGCATTTTCCATAGCTCTGAGGCACACAGATAATAAATAGTATTTATAATCTCTTTTCAACAGTACTTTATTGCATTAAATATTATAATTATTGTTCCTTGTAAATAATTAATAAGTTTTAACTTTATCTGTTTATTCTTTTCCTTATTAATTTTATTATAAACAATACACAAAACTATTATAATATTATTCTTGTGTAAATATCCATAGACTATTTTTCTTAAATTCTTTCAATCATAGTCCCATCTATAGGTACTGTATATATTAAACTACATTTTAAATTTATTTGTTCACAAAACAAATTTACTTGCCCTTTGCAATTTAACAGAATAATTTCTTTATGAATCATTTTTTTTTCTTTGACCACATACCATAGTGTATATTTATTCATCATTTTATTTACGTATAAAAATTCCTTACTTAATCAACTAGATGGCGTTTTACGACATTGAATTATTTTCGTTTTATAAAAAACCAAGTGATATTCAATTTACTTGTAGAAATTCTTACTTAATTACTAGATGGCGTTTTACGACATTGAATTATTTTATTTATTTATGTTTTCTTGTTTTATAAGAACCTCGAAACGGTGTTTCAGTCCGTTACATCCGACCCCCTGAATCATTTACGCAGGCACAACCATTCCCCCTTTGTGTCCGAAGTAAAGATTCACTAACCTAGCTATAACTCTAGCCTAAAAGATCTGCATGAAATTAAAATTTATTTTGGTAGTATACATATTGTTAGATTGGTTAAATCCAATTTAGGTCCAATCTCTATATGTGTGTGTGTGTGTTTCAAAATTGGGACACGATATCGCTTGCTCCCACATTCGAGTTTTAAGGCGAAACCTACGGGACCACGTTATTTCCTGCCAGCCTGACCAATTCAGCGGGAAAAAATGGTTGTGAATCATCTCAGCGCTGTCGCATAGAGTAGAAGATCATAGGGGACTTTGTAGCATGATCCATCTACGTCGCCCATGATCCGCCTACCCCATTCCCCAAAATTAGCCAAACCTTGTGGACAAACAAAAATAAAGGGGCCAATAGCCTCCACTCCACCCGAAGGAGATCCAAGGACACACATCCCATTTCTCAAACAAGCATGTAGAGTGTGCTTTCTTAATTGTTCCTAACGTGTATAGTTGAGACCCTGTGAAGGCCCATTAACGGCATGCTTAGACTTCTAGTCCTTCCTTAACCTAACACCTTGCATAACCTTCACAAAATCTATTGTAGTGTACATAGATAATTGAACCAAACTGGTATAATAATTTTAACACTTTAATTATAGTATTAATCGGGATGGCCCTCCATTCTGATTTTAACAATCCCATTCCATCATCTCATGCAATTCGCTAACATATACATCTCATATAACGAAGAAATTCATCATACACACTTTCAAAACCAACTTCCGTGGTTGTGCTCACTACCAACCGACCAATACTAATAAAGTAAAAGAGTTCTCATTATTTGTCTTCCTTCCACCCCCCCCCCCCCCCTTTTTTCGTCTCCTTTAATATTGACATTATACGTAAACATATTATTTATTTATTTTATTATTATATATGTTTCCTTCATTTCCTTTTTTTTTTATATTCAACTTTACTTAGTTATTATTATTTTATTTGGGTGGAGCCACCTCTACGCCCCACCATCTGACGAAATGAACAAGATATATATAAACATATCTGACCCTTTTAATATTTGACTACATGTATACAGAACTTAAGAAATTCTTAAACTGCCACATTTTCCTTCATGTCCTCAGATGGGCTTCACCCCTTTCCTCCTTTTATTATCAATTATTAGTACAACAAAAATTACAATTCCAACAATTTTAACATTAATTCAAAATTTTACAATTCTTTGTTTAATTCATTTTTATTCATTTTATTTTGAATTTTTACTTTACAATATTAATTTTACTCTACTCAATAATTATCAATCATGTTTAACAATTGTTAAACATTTCCTCCCCTTTTTAAGTGTTAATTAAATCTTACAATTTTCAATTTATTACTTTCTTTAATTTTAAAGAAAACTTTCAACCTTTAATCAAAATAAATAATATAACTTTCTGTTAACAACACATTAGTTACTTACAAACGTAAAATTATCGTAACAAATTGCTCCCTTTCTGGAGAAGGAAAAGAGAAAGAAAAAAAAAACTTCCAATAACTTCATATAGTTAACCTTTCAACCAATCACCAATTTACTTTGGTGTGACTTTGAATCACCAATTCCTAACTCAGAAGTTATAACACAAATACGGTTCAATTTAATTTCGTCAGATACAGTTAGCCATTCCCATTGTTCCCCAATCCAGTCTTAACCTAACCTTAATAACATCTCCCACTATCATCCTTTATGACTCCTAAGAATCAACCCATTGTGTAGCAATTCCTATCATGGTTCTTTATAATACCTCGATAAATGTATAGTATTAAACTTTCCTTTCACTTCGTCTGTTAATGGATTTACCAAAATATAAACATTCTTACAGGGACTCCCCGCTATGACATAAGGCCCTTCATATAAATTTTCAAATTTCTTAGTAATTTTTAACTCAGCATTAGATTTATTTAATTTCCTTATTTTGACAAAATCTCCCACTTGATACTCTATCAATCTATTTCTTTTATTGAATCCCAGCTTCCTTTTTTCCGCAGCTGATTTCAGGTTCTCCCTCACTGAATTCCTAATTTCCACTATATCTAACCTATCACTATCCTTCCCTATAGCTTGGTCAAATGATAGTTCAGTGCTAATCCCATATAGAATTTCACAAGGAGTATAGCCAGTACTTTCATGGTATGTATTATTATACAAGTTTTCTAATTTTGGCAATGTATTAACCCATCCCCTGTGATTACTACTATTATAAGTCCTAAACAGTCTTCCCAATTCTCTATTTACTCTCTCTACAGTATTAGGCCTGGGATTTCTAACTGTGGTATACATTACTTTAATACCTAACAAATCCATCCCTTCCTTCCAAACTCGACCAGTGAATTGCGTTCCATTATCTGACATAATTGCCTTAGGTTTTATTATTTCTAAATATTTTTTCACCTTGCTAATTACCGCTCTGGCTGTTGCCTTCCTCAGATCATAAAACTTCACAAATTTACTAAAGGAATCCTGTAAAACTAATATGTATCTCATTCCAAACTTCCCCACAGGTAAAGGTCCATATAGATCTACCATCACTAAATCTCCTATATCTTTAGACACAATGGGGCAACATGGACCCACTTTATTATTATTATTATGTTTAGTTAACTGACATACATTACACCCCCTTACTTTGCGCTTTACATCCTTAGTCAAACCTTTCCAATAAAACCTCTCCTTTATATATTTCAACATCTTATAACTACCTTGATGTCCCATCTCCAAATGTACCTGTTTAATTACCTCATCTCTAAGCTTATCTGGCAAGTATATCGAATTTCTCTTTCCACCATCCCTCTCTATAACCAAAACCCCATCTTTTAATCTACACTTATTAATCAGCCTGGACGATTGTCTACCTACCTCACTAGGATTTTGTAATATGTTAAGTAATTTGCTAATCTCTTCATCTTCCCTTTGATATAATTTTATTTGTTCAAGTCTTTTTAACAATTCTTTATTTTGTTTTGACTCCATGTAAAGAATACTAGGCATTTTAATCTTTTCCTCTTGTAAAATCTTCCCCTCTGGCGGATAACGTGATAATATATCGGCTACTATATTATCCCTACCTTTAATATGTTGTATTTCATATTGGAAATTTTCCAAATAATTTATCCAGCGAGTTATTTTTGCATTATATAATTTCCAAGTCTTCACGTATAATAAAGCCTTATGGTCAGTCTGAATAATTACCCTTGCACCCCGTAAATATGATTCAAATTTCTCTAAACAACAAATCACTGAATAAAACTCTTGTTCTGTTGTAGTCCAATTTAATTGTGCACCCCTCAAAGCTCTACTATAGAACCCCAATATCTTCTGCTCATCATTACTATCTATCTGGTATAGAACCCCGGCCAGCCCTATTTGTGAACAATCAGTTTGTAAGTAATATGGCCTAGTAAAGTCTGGATGATGCAACATTATAGTTCCTAAAAACAATGATTTAAGTTGTTGAAAAGCTATTTGTTCCAAATCTCCCCAATTCCAAACCTTACCCTTTTTTAATAAATTATATAATGGTTGAGCCTGTCTATGATAATTTGGAATAAATTTCCTATAAAAATTACATAATCCTAAAAATGCTCTTAATTGTTTAATTTTTCTAGGTGCTGGAAAGTCTTGAATAGCTTTAACTTTCTCTGGGTCAGTGCGTAATCCCTTTGTAGAAATAATATAACCTAACATCTTCACTTCCTCACAACAAAACTCACACTTCTTGAAATTACAAGTAAGGCCTGCCTTTTGTAATTTCCCAAGTACTATGTCCAAATGCTCTAAATGTTGATTAAATGATCCTGTAGTAATAATAGCTAGGTCATCTAGGTAATTTACACAATACTCCCTAACCTCATGTCCCAATATAGTGTCCATAGCCCTACTAAAACTCCCAACAGATGTCTTTAACCCCTGCGGTAATACGTTATAAACATAAGACTTCCCATTAAAGGTGAACCCCGTATATTTCTTACTATCCTGAGATATTGGTATTTGAAAGTACGCATTGTTTAAATCTATTATACTAATAAATTTAGCCCCATGGAATGAGTTCATAACATCTAATTGTAAAGGCGGCTTCTCAGTCTCAGCTACCATAAACTTGTTAATTTCTCTAGCGTCTAATAACACTCTGATGGAATCATCCTTTTTGATTGTAAAGGTTAAGGGACTACAATATGGAGTTGAAGCTCTACTAATAATACCTAAATTTTCCATTTCGTTTAACTTTAATTCCATTCGCTCTCTGTAAGCATAAGGTACTGGATAACTCCTCTTAACAATGGGGACGTTCGATACCATAACTATTTTATGTTGATAACAATTAGCTCTACCCAACCGTGATGTAAATAAATTCTCAAACTTTTGTAACAATTTTAACAGTTTATCCCTTTGATTACTCTCTAATACAACCCCCGTTTCTAACTCTGACCAATTAACTTCATCTAATCTAGTCTCTATTAATAAGGAATCTTGAACTTCTTTAAAGCTACACCCGTTGTTACGTTTAACGAACGGAATTACGGATAACTGATCCCCCTGTTTTATCACTAAACCTCTATTTTCCCCACTGGTATTAAGAGTTACTCCATGTCCTTTCAGCCAATCAAACCCCAATATTAAAGGATTTATCAACCCCGGAACTACTATGAACCCCGTCTCCGCAACAAACTCTCCTAACTGTAACGGTAACAAAACTACCTTCTTTATTTCCAAACTTTTATGCCCTACAGCTGTTCTTATTTGAAAGGGTTTAATTGGTAGCCAGGGTATCTCTACCTCCCGGCCTAACTTTAACTCGTTCAAAAACTCTTCTGACACACTAGTAATATCACAACCTGTGTCAGTCAGTGCCATTACCTCACACCCGAAAACGTGTACATATACCTCCGAAGTAAAACTAATTTCTCCCTCTTTACCTTCTTGTCCTTCAAATACTACCCCTTCTACCCTTGGACTTATACATCCTACTTGTTTAAAGTCAGCCTTCCACTTAATTAAATCTACTATTTGCTCGTCAATATATAACTGTTTTGGTTCAAAATGTCTATAACCTAATCCTTCTTTTGCCTTCCTATCTAATAATACCGGTGCCAATGGTGTCCTAAATCCCCTTCCCCCTTTTCCTAGCATTTCACCTGGTTTCCACCCCATTTTACGCATAATTTCTAATGCAGCGCCCCCTTTAATTGAGACTGGACCGGGAACCAAATTTCCAATCCCTCCTAGTTTAAACCTTCCCTCGCTGTATCTTCTACTACCACCGATGAACCCGAAGCTGCAACGGCTGCTACCTTTGACTGCTGACTAATTGCTGGTCTTGGCCATTTCTTATAATTTTGACGATGCTCCTTGAAATTACGGTCCAACTCCTTCTTCCTCTCCGCCTTTGCCTGTTGAACCCCACTGTCTACTCGTGCGATGTCGTCCATCTCCCTTAAATAATCCGCCGTCTCTATGATTGTGTTCAATTTAGAAGTATACCATCCTTGTTGTATGTACTTAGGATACTGTCTGACTATATCATTCACTAGTTGTCTCTCTGAGATCTTATAGGTAAGCATTTGCGCCTTCCCGGTTAAATTCAAAAAGTGCCCCAACATAGTTGAAGATTTATCTTTATCCCAAACGCCATTTACGATCGACCTCCGCAGCTCATTCTGCTTGCTCTCACTCCAAAAGGTGGATAGAAAATCCATCTTGAAATCCTCAAAATTAGTCCAACGCAACTTATAAACCCTCGCCCAATCCCTGGCCTCTCCTGACAGACATTCTTGTATTAATTCTAGTTGATTACCCCCTTGTCCAATCTTCTTAAGGTAAGTTTCTAAATCTTCTAAAAAGGTCACTGGGTGCAAACCCATATCATCTCCATACTTAGGCTTATCTAATGTGATATTCCGTATATGATAATTAATATTTCCTGGTAAACCTTGATTATTAAACTCCTTACGTTCTCCATTATCCAAACACACTCTGGTTTGTTCGTGTGAAGAATTCGAAAGCTCTGGTTCCACTGCAGAAGGATTCCCTACCTCGGATGACATTTCCTCATTTTGATTGACAGACGCCGATTTAACCTCTTTCACCTCGGCCCTCAATGCCTCTATCTGTGAAGTCAATATTCCCAATGCCTGATTTATCTTCTCTATCACTGAACAATCCATTGGCTCCACTACTTTATTAGAGTTCAAACCCCCACTATTTCCTTTATTTACTTGCCTAGAAACTGGGTGAACGTTGAACGATTCCTCAGAACTCAGATCTCCCATGCTATTTGCACATGTAAACCCAGTATTTGACTCCCTATATCGAGCAGGTGTCTTACGCACTCTACCTTTTGGCTTAACCATCTTCTCTTGGACAATTATCAAGGTAATATTCTAAATGTATTTAGTTCACTAGAAACCACACACAATTCCCCCCTTGTGGCTTCCAATATCAAATAGTATCACAACACAATAAAGTCACACCGTATTTAGTTATACTTCATCAAATTACAGTTTATCAATTACACTTCATTACACTTTAATAAATTTACACATTTTCAAGGTACACTTATCAAATTACACCTTCTTTTCTCTTCTCTTCCCTTTTTATTTATTAATAAATGACGACTTTTAGTTCTAAAATTAATTCACAATTGCATTAACTTTGTATATTGTATACACTTATTCACTATTATACTATACTCCTGTCTCCCCCATTTACTTCCCTATCTATCATAAATTCCAAGGACGACCCCCCAACTATTAATATTTTATTTCATTCATCATGTTTTTTTTTTTAATTAAAACACTATCTCGACCCCCCATTTTCTAATATTTTTAATTTTAATTATTACTATTAAACCCCCTCTAATATATTAATACAACCCATTTCCCTCTTACCTATATATATTCACGGCAACAAATTGTACGGTATAGCATAACCATACCGTACCTTAAGGAACTTATTAACTTATATTAACCCCAAATAATTTCACTCAATACTTACTTACTTTCTTCTTACAAACCACCCCATAAAACCCTCTTTTTTTCCTAACCTTATACCAATATATTTTTGCTTTAATAGCAATATTTCTCCCTCTTATTTCCAACTCATAATAATTCTTTAAATCCATTTTGTTATATTTTTTTTTTTTATAAATACCTAAACTGTAAAGAAATCAATACATCAATCTAACTACTACTATATATAATTCTTGTTTTTATTTAATATAACCAATAATAATATTTTCTGGTCAATGATATTTTTTGTTTACATCTCAATTATATTATAATTCACAGAGTGATTGCACCGATACCTAATATATTCTAATTAATGATACTAAATTATTAATACCATCTTGTGACCATAATACTACCATTCTATTCCACTCCATATTCTCCGCTTAATATAAATGCATTTACTTATTTAATACCAGACCCTACTGGATCCTGGTTTCAAGATATTAGTATTATACCTACTCCCGTGCATCCCTAGCTAGTCTTGGTCGTACAGTACCAAGTAGCACCGTGATATTGACCTTCCCGGGACAAACAAACGTTAACATCCTGGTTAACGACACAAAATTGTAGTGTCATCCTGTTTACCAGGCACTAAATTGTGGTGTTATCCTGGTCACCGAGCCCCAAATTGTAATGCTCAGTGCCATGGATCACGTCACCAAGTTGTAACGTCACTGCAATAACCATACTAATCCTGGTCAGAGGCACCAAATTGTAATACCCCGGTCACGCGGGACCAAGTTGTAACTAATTCTTGCCATGACCATTGAATCTAGATGTATAAAGCTATCCCCGTACGCCTCTCGTATTCAAACCTACAATTCCCAGCCGCGCTATCGTCTAATGACCTTCAGACCGCTTATCGTGATACGCAGTAATCCGTGATTCTATAGAAAAATGGGTTGTGAAAGACCTATTCCTTATCGTACTTTATCTACAATAGAATTCATGTATATCCCAGTCCTAGTTCCCCAACCAAAGTTCACATACTCTTATGATTGTAACTCGTATTTACTTTAACATACCTCTTAACAGATTTGTCGCTACTCCAACCTTACTTCGTAGTCAATCCACAGTTCGTCACCTTATTTATCATACTAAACTCACAATATAACATACAATTTCACTTATTTACTTAGTGGAATACGACCAGACAATCTTTTGACAACTACATTCTTAATGACGTTTGGAATTTGACAATTTTCACCGCCCTCATTCAACACTTAGCACAGAGACACCTACCACATACGTTTGCACTACACGTAAAATTAGAATCTACAAAATTAATTGTCAATCATTCAATACTTCAAATTATAATTGTTTTCGAGGATACCAACAGAGGTCGTGTTATTCAAAATAATACACAAACAATTACTATCAGTGATAATTTATAGTTACGATCAACTCATCGTTGAAACTTCTATAAATCTTTACTATTTCTGTAATATAGTGTATTTCCCCCCCCCCCCCCCCCCCGTGTATAAGAAATGTGGCCCCGTGCTCGCCACATTCAGTACGACTCGCCACTAGTACCAACATAGTCCTTCCTATGCCTAAGTAGGTATTTAGAAGACAATTTTAAAGTCTCCTGCCTACTGCACCGAGGCATCCGGTATACAAATCCCCAATTCTATTTTCAGAATAGCGTAACTCTAACGCAGGACTTCAGTCCTATTGCCGTAATTCCTTTAATATAAGGTATTAAGATAATAACACAGAATCATCGTTCTAAGCGTCATTTTAGGACAATTATATTAGTATCTATCGCAGTAACTTCTGCGCTGATTGTTCACGATAAGTTTAATTAGGTAAAGCTCATTTATTAGCACAGACCTAAAATAATTATAGTAAATACTAGAACCAATTCACTTCTGAATAATATTGTCTATATAGACACTTCAGAGAGAATATATTCTCACCGAACACTTGATCAAACTACAATAATTCAGCTCAGATATAGCTTTTGCTTCACCCTAGCGGATGACAAAGTTACTATAAGATAGCGATCGAGCGACCATGTGCATTCGATACAGTACATATAATAGCTGATTATG
Organism: Eilema caniola; assembly: GCA_949126895.1. NCBI lineage: Eukaryota > Metazoa > Arthropoda > Insecta > Lepidoptera > Erebidae > Eilema > Eilema caniola. The sequence continues at coordinate 15,474,101 of OX421464.1, read as the reverse complement.
CAACAGTGATTAAAATGTCCAAACATCATTATTTGTGTGTTTGTAGCCATGGTAATCTCATGTGTAAGATCTTGCTCGTACACAAAGAACAATAGTAAAATAACTACCTCTGTAGCTAGTCTGTTTGGATACTTCCGACCCTTCAGACTTCGGTGGTCTTGCACATAATTCTGTAGTCAGAAAAGTTTCACTAGCGTGAATGTACAATATACCGTTGTGTTGTCGTTCAATAATGAACCAGCAAGGATTTATATGTAAATAATAAATATTATATCAAAGATGGTTAGGACAGATCAATCACTGTGTATTTACCTTTAACAATATCTGAATTCTGTAATGAATACACCAGTTCACTGTCTCCATTTCACTCACAATCACTCACTTCACTATTAAATCACTCGTCGTGGTGTTGCAGCATTCGCTTGTAGTTTTATTTTCACCATAATCTTAGCGTAATTATTACACATTACTGTCACTATAATCCCAGTAAATTCCAACAACGTAAATCGACATGAAAATTGGCTTGCAAAAATTAGCGGGAAAACTTTCATTCTTCGGTCACAAGATGGCGGTCATTTACAAATCTGCTTTGTTGTAATTGAACCAATTGTCTATCTAATTTCCCAATCAGTTTATCATGATTTACAATAATAACAACTTAGATCACCCCTTTACAAACGCAATACTACCTACCTAATATATATATTCATATGTTTGCTATTAGTGTGTACCTACTCACCTACCTGACTAAACTAACCATGTATCAACAAACATTCAACTACGTTAAACGTGAAATGTGTAAAGCTAATCTATCTGACTAGGGCGCAGGTAGTAAGCCTGACTTTGAACTATCCCTAGTACCCCCTACGAGCAAGAGACCACGGCCGAAGCCAAGGATGTGTTCTCTCACAGGACAAGGACATAAAAGTGTGTATATATACATATATAAAGATAGACAGGACTGATCCGCTCTGGAGAGCGACAACCGCCTCCTCTCCAGTCACAAACCATCCTGGAAGCTCACGGATCCCTTTCAGGCAAAATCCGTGTGCTGAGCGCTTCAGACTATCCTCAGCATGCCTAGCTGAACAGAGGTCAAGAGCTTCGTTATCACCGATAGGTATCAACTCAGGGCAATCACGTCGATTGACTTCCTAAGCGGGGGAACCTAGCTAATACCTAAGGCCTCAACCGTCCCTAGCCCTACCAAAGTCCCACAAAGAATCCCTATATAAACATTTTATCTCATGTATGGCCCTGTACCGCAGACTCACAGTACAGCTGATATTCCGAATTGAACACGAGATTCAATTCTTAATCCCAGAGATAAAGGTGTCTTGTCTGGCTCATACGATAAAATGTTCATTTCGCGAATTATAAACTTCAATAAAGGCGAGCTACCTAATTCCTCTTTTCACTAATTTAAACACTATATATTTACTAATTAAACTCAATTATTCACAATCAAGGTAAAAAAAATCTTCACGACTTTAAATGTAAAATTCTCAAAATTCCCGCCAAAGTACAATGTACAGAATACCTTTCGCGAATCGACCAACCCCGAAGCCAGCTCAAAGAAAAAGTGTCCTTGAATTCCCACTCAAAATCCTACTTTCGCCGAATTAGGGCTCCAATAGTGTCCTCCACCAATCAGAAGCTTTTATTTTCCCGCCAAAAGTCACAATTTCTGAATAATTGACAACAGCGCTAGGTTTTCTATGGCGCCTGCGTTATAATTATGAACTAACTTAAATCTTCCGTGAACCAGTGGCCCTTTTTTAAATATTTATAAACTATTTACATACTTACACTCATTGATTCTAACTGTCAATATTTTCATAATAATATAAGATTAATTTTATGTTTAATAAACATCCATATAATACTCAATAATAGATATAGAAAATTATTCAATAATCATTTGACCTTTAAACAATAATAACCAATCAGAGCCACTTCCTGCATTTTCCATAGCTCTGAGGCACACAGATAATAAATAGTATTTATAATCTCTTTTCAACAGTACTTTATTGCATTAAATATTATAATTATTGTTCCTTGTAAATAATTAATAAGTTTTAACTTTATCTGTTTATTCTTTTCCTTATTAATTTTATTATAAACAATACACAAAACTATTATAATATTATTCTTGTGTAAATATCCATAGACTATTTTTCTTAAATTCTTTCAATCATAGTCCCATCTATAGGTACTGTATATATTAAACTACATTTTAAATTTATTTGTTCACAAAACAAATTTACTTGCCCTTTGCAATTTAACAGAATAATTTCTTTATGAATCATTTTTTTTTCTTTGACCACATACCATAGTGTATATTTATTCATCATTTTATTTACGTATAAAAATTCCTTACTTAATCAACTAGATGGCGTTTTACGACATTGAATTATTTTCGTTTTATAAAAAACCAAGTGATATTCAATTTACTTGTAGAAATTCTTACTTAATTACTAGATGGCGTTTTACGACATTGAATTATTTTATTTATTTATGTTTTCTTGTTTTATAAGAACCTCGAAACGGTGTTTCAGTCCGTTACAACTTGCATTTTATGTGTTCAATACACCATACTAATCGCAGCTTCAGATATCGCACTGTTACCGTTCTAACGTTTCATTTCTATAACAAATTCAAATATGACAATGTGAGGGTTGGTTTGAGCCGCGTTCAACTTACTCAAAGCTTCACAGTCAAACTCATTTTATTTAAAGATGGATGATATACGATAAGCTGTGGAACTTCTGGATGAAATGAATTTATTTACATCTGTTGTCTGTGAACCAAAGGAATATACTTCGTATGTTAAGACAACACAAGGCAACCTAAAAATAATTACACAAAATTTAAGAATTCGCGAATTTAAGAGGTCGCAATTTAACGGAGTTCATGGGGTTGCTGTCTAGAATAGCCATTCAACCGGATATTATTATACTAACAGAATGTCGGCTTTCATCAAATCATATCATACCTGTAATTGATAACTATTCGTCCATGGCAAGAACAGTCCTTTACAATCAAAACGACGGAGTTGTAGTGTACGTTAAAGATGACGTCGTTTCCAAAAGCTATGAACCAATTTTCGCGGCAGCCAACTGTATCGTAACTACAGTGCATAATTTACTAACAATCATTGCTATATACAGACCACCAGCCTTCATGAAAACGGAGGTATTCGAGGATTCTTTGGGTGAACTCCTGGACTTAATCGGTACTAGTAAACACAATGTGCTTGTCGGGGATATTAATGTTGATATTAGGCCTGAAAATAAAAACACCGGCTCATATAACTACCTGAATCTCACATCTTCATTTGGCTTGCTTCCAACACATACAGAAGTGACAAGGTTGGGATTGGTAGGAACTTATCTTGATTATGCTTTTGCTAAAACTACATATCCATGCACGACCTTAATAATAAAAAAATGCTCTGACTGACCACTATACTCTCCTAATGTCTGTCGAACACAAGCAGTGGCTTAATAAAAATTTAGCCAAAAAGAACACTATCAAAATTGATTATCAAGGTGTGACCTGAGTGATACAGACTTTAACCCAATACTGAATTCCAGTGACTCTAATGAATCTGCTACATTTCTGGAAGATATCCTCACCACAACCTTAACTAAAATTTCTAGTACACGCAATTTACCACGAAGAAAAGCCCCTATTAAACCATGGTTGACCCCAGGTTTGTTGCTCTGCTGGAGAACGAGAAGTTTGATACACCAGAGGTTGAGAAGGGATCCTGAAAATGTTATCCTCAGCATTACCTATTGTAGATACAGAAATTTCTTCACCGCTTTACTTAGGAAATTAAAAACTCAGTATAAAAAATCAGTACTTGAGAAGACGGGCAGAAACGGTATTAAAAAGACATGGAAAGTTATCAATTCCATCACTAACTACAAAACCAAGGCTCACGGGGCTTATGAGCTGATGTCTCAATTTCCCACACCACAGGCTGCCGTTGATTCTGTAAATGATTATTTTGTAAATGTAGGGCAAACTTTGGCAAGTTCAATTAAATACTGTACTGACCCTGGTAGCACTATAAATAAAATATTGCCGTCCCCATCTTCCTCGTTTGTCCTCTTGGAAACGGACCTTACGGAAGTTGTAATGCTGATCAACTCCCTCAAAAATACCAGTTACCAGTTCGGTGGGGTGGGATGGGGTCTCAGCTAGTGTTATAAAACAAAACAAAGAGGTTCTGGCTGGCCCTATAGTACACATTTGCAGTCTGTCTATCTTGAAGGACAAGTTCCCAAGAGTATTTAAAAAGTCTATCATAACGCCTATCTATAAAAGTGGAGACAAAGCAGTTGTAAGCAATTATCGACCAATTTCTATTCTCTCCACTCTTTCTAAAATTATTGAAAGGATGATGAATGATAGACTCATTGTTTATCTTGAAAAGAACCGGCTCATCTCGGACAATGAGTTCGGGTTTCGGAAGGTAAGATCAACTGCTTGACCGATACAGTAGTTAGGCCTTTGACACTGTGTCGTTTGATTTGTTAGTTAAAATACTTGAACTCATGGGAATAAGGGGACTTCAGTTGGCACTGTTCAAGGACTGCTTGAGTGAAAGAACTCAGTGCGTGCGTGTTGGGCATACGATAAGTAGTCCTCTGGGGGTCACTTATGGCGCTCTCCAGGGAAGCATTCTTGGCCCAACACTTTTCCTTATATACATAAATCAATTATGTAATATGTCACTTCCAAATGGCCGCATTCTTACTTTTGCCGACGACACTACGTGTATTTTTTGGGGGGAAAGTTGGTGTGAAACTTTCAATAATGCTCAAATCGGTTTCAATAGCATTTCAAAATGGCTGCGAACAAATTTACTCAGTCTCAACACAGCCAAAACAAAGTTCTTAACCTTCTCTATGAGGAACAATGCGCAGGCCCTGGTTGCTGATGCATTCAATATCAGAACACATTCCTATAAATGTCCTGGCCTACACAATCAGACTATCTTTGATTGTCCACTGCTTAATAAAACAACGAGCATAAAGTACCTCGGAATCATAGTTGACCATAATCTAACATTTGGGGAGTACATTGACCTATTGACTTCCCGCATTCGTAAAATGATAGCCTTATTTAAAAATATTCGACACGCAGCCAGTCCAGGACTTATGAAAACCATATACTTGGCCCTCTGCGAAACCCTCCTTACTTATTGCAACGCTCTTTAGGTGGCGTAGGACCAACTTACTTGCTTCCTTTGTTAAGAGCCCAAAGAGCCGTTCTTAAAGTGAGTCAATTCCGACCCTTCTTGTATCCCACTCCCACCCTATACCAGGATAGTAATGTCCTGACGGTAAGACAGCTTTTCATTTAGACACTGATGCTGCGATTCCGCAAACTTGTAGACCCTAAAAAGGCTAAGGAAATGAAGAGCAGACGTATTAGCTACAGAATATTTACTGCGACAAAATTTAACACTGCTTTCACAAATAATTTCCCTTGTTTCCTGGGTAGTTATCTGTTCAATAAAAGAAATAAAGAACTTAAATTACATGCAATGAACTATAATAAAAGTAGAAAATCCCTATTTGAATAATTGCACCGTCTAGACTACAATGAGACTGAAGTTTTGCTAGAAGGTGTGAAATTATGAAACAAGTGCACGCACACACACACACACACACACACATACACACACACACACACACATACATACACACACACACTGCACATTATTACTTCCGAGTTTATTTTTATTACCTACTATAATTTATTGTTAAATGTATTTAATTATTGAACTTCAGAGTTGAAAATTGAAATAAAGCATTATTATTATTATATTATGTTTCACTTGTTGTTGTTGTTGTTATTGTAAGATTAAGATTTCATTTAGACTTATACACACAATATTTTAATACGAAAGAAAGAAATAAATAAAGTACCTAGTGGGTAGAAATTAATAAAAAGCTTGCAAATATTCATATGAATGTAACTTATTATTCAGAACAGATCCTTTTAAAGCTTATGAAATGTATGCTTTGTTATAGAATAATGAATTTCCTTTATTGTCTCATGTCTTTAATGACTCAACTTTTATGTTAAATTGTATTAGTTTAAGACATATAAGACATTTTACAAATGAGTTTTAACTACCCTTAGATAGACACATTATTCTATAAATGCAAGTAAAGCCGTTCTGATTACTCGTATATGATTTTAGGGACTGATTGAGTCGAATGAGATTGGAAAAGAAATTAATAAAGAAAAGGAAAATAGTTATTAAGTTCGGCTTTCTCGTTGACCATTATCTCAGAACAATTAATAGTAGTAAAGCGAAGAAATAAAAATATAAAAAGATTCACACAAAAGTCAAACAAAAAGCGACTATATAGCAAACCAGATTGTTAAGTGCAATCTAGCTTGTACCTACCTATATTTGTTGAATATGCTCTTAATACTTGCAAAGTACAGTCTATTTATTTTGTGCCATAAAACTGCTAGACATGTTATATTTTGCTATGCACAGCTTCTAAATCCATTGAGTGCTTTACGACCGTCTCAGTCCTTCACTATTCGTGATACGATTACACGTGTGATCCTGGTCAAGTGAATGAGATGCGATCGCATCATTACGGGTGACGACACTCGGATGATCTTTTTACCCTGGAGGCAGGCACGATGACTCCGTTACGTATGAAAACTATATTATCACCCCAGGGGGTGATAACATAGTTGTCATACGTAAAGTATGAAGGTATTGTTACTAAAACTTCTACCCGCGTTGATGTCAGACATCGCTAATTTAATCTCCAGTTTTACTGAACTAATTGCGATCGAAATTTAGATTTTAGGTTTTAACAGTTTTGCTGATTAAAAACCGCATCAAAATCTGTTCAGTAGTTTTTATATTTATTTTACAGTATTTTTTACTCTGGTATGTGTATACAAGAGTTAAAAAGTATTTGGCTTCAGAATCGTTTTAACATAAGCTAAGTATTTTTTTTTATATCTGCAAGATTCTGGCTACTTCATAATTTAATAATACAGTGCAAAAAGTTGAAAAATTTATTATATCGAAGTTTATTCCGATTGCTTACTTCTCTAATTTAACATGAGCTTGCATGACTCGCGTAGGAAGTCAGCTCTTAAAAATGATTTGTATTAATTTTGAAAGTTCCAATAACTCGTAAACAAACATGGCAGCTGTTAAATATTATAATGTCTTTTATTGTGGTGAGTTTAGTTCCCAGAATTCCTTAATAATGTGCTGTATTGACAGAGAAACCTCTGTCATGCCCACCTGAAACTATCCCTAACCATCATTAACCATTTTGTTTGTATGTAAACGAAATTTTTGAAGTCCAATTATTATCGACTTCCGGATGACAATATAACATGTTACTTTGACACCACTGCGGCCTCCTAAAATAAAACTACACGTCCTCATCGATCAACTGATCTCGTGGGGATGGATAAATACACGGAACCAAAACTGGCGTGACTAACGTGGCTTCGGTAAGAAGAAAACTTATGTCGACCAGGAAGCCTCGTGTCTTTTGTTGCTCTTCGATATAGATTTATCTGGTAAGTATTTTATTGGTAGAAGAGTAAGGAGTGACACAAGTCTTCCCCGCCATACTTACTACCATTAGTATGGCAGGGAGTCATCGTCATTGATGACAGCCTCTGTATGTCAGAAGTGGAACTCTTCAACAAATACTAACTGGTTAACTAGTATTTGTTGAATATTAATTAATTTGATTCCATATTAGTTTCATTTTGTAACAAGTGACGATTTGTAGACGTTGGCTGTCAGCGGGGGTGCTCGTTGGGTAACCTCCACGTCGGCTTCTCCGTTTCTTCCCCCTTTGGACCGCGGTCCTGGGGAGCGTAAGCGGGGGGGCTGGTGCACCCTGGACAACGGCTAACAGACTCCTACCTTGGGAGTTCTGTTGGCCGTTGACTATTAACCCAACGGCTGACCTCACGAGGAGGTCGTGGGATGGCGGGCCTCCAAGGCCCGCGGGAAGGGGTCCGTAGGACACCCTTCCATTCCAACAGCCCTTGTAAGGGCTAGCTGACCCCATTGCACGAGGGGGTCGTGGTATGGCGGGCCTTCGTAAACAACTCAAGTGACTCCCAATTCGGCTTCGCAGGAATGCTCATATTCTAACATTGTTATATAATGTATTGTTTAATCCCACCACTCCCTCTTATCTCAAAGAACGTTTCCAGTTCCTTTATGACACACATACGAGATGCCTGAGGTCATCCGAGAATTTAAGGCTGAAAATGCCAATGCATTCTACTGACTTTGTAGACAAGTCATTCGCTGTCAGGGCTGTGCGCTTATGGAATGCACTGCCACTGAACATCAGGCGGGCAAAAACGCTTAATAACTTTAAAAGTATGGTAAAGGACCACTACTTAGCATCGTGTACACCTATATAGCTCACTATTTATAAGCTCACCTATTATTAAACCTTCATACTGGTATGTACCAACTATTTATTTTATACCCATATCTATTTATGTGGTACATATATTTATATGATTATAATACGTTACGTATAGCGGTATATTTATTTTATTTTCTAGGAGAGTTGGCTACTCCCCCGCATCGCGTAACCTCCGAGATATCGACAACGACCTGAGTGCTAGCCACACTCGGGAACGCCGATATCCTGGAGGCCGTGGGGCTTGCCTTAATTGGCCGGCCCACGACAAGGAAAAGTCTGAAAACCCGACAGCGAAGTCGCTTAAAACCTGTGGATACCTGGGGACCTCCACAGTATGTACCCCACTTCCTGGAATGGCTGTCACCCAGGAAGTGTAATTAGAGCAGTTCTACTCGTGGGAAATTATGGAGACTCTTACTAAAATAAAAACAAAAAATCACTTACCAAGCGAAACAGTCTGCGCGAAGGTCGCGCAGCACCACGACGCGGAGGTCGCGTCCCAAGCGGTGTCAGACATCCCGCACACCGCCACTCAGAGCAGGGCTAACAGCCCGGGCATAACGACCCGGAGCTCAGCCGGGAAGAGGAACCTGGTTCCTTCCCCCAGGCCATTTGAGCCGGATCCGGAGGTCAGCATGACTGACTCTTTGACGACCAGCAGCGGCCAGGAGGGAGAATACCTATCTCCCCCGCCTAAGTTTGCGGCGCTAGGCCGCCGAAAGACGCGGGGTGGCAAAAGGGCTGCCCCACAAAAGCGTGCCCCAACCCCAGTCCCGAAGGGTGTCATGGCGCCGCCGAGCTCCTCCCCCTCGGCGGCGCCCTTGCCTTGTGCCGGCGACAGCACCTCCATCGAGGTGGTCGAGGCCCTTAAAGGCCTTGCTAAGGCCCAGACTGGGGCTATGAAGCCGGAGGAGGACCGGCTCATGCGGTCGACGCTCCGCCTCGTGGAGCAATATAATCTGCTCAGGGCGGAGCTAAGCACGAGCGGGCTGAGCTCGGCAGGCGCCAGGAGGCACTGCTCGGGGAAACCGAGCGGCAGGCGGTGGAATACCGGAAGGAAATGGCCATGGCAAGGGAAAGGGGAAGGGCAAGGGGAAGTCGTCCTCGGTTCCTGCCCCGGCCCTGGCACTGGTTTCGGCCCCGACTGCCTCCAGCAGCTCTGCACCGGCAGGGGGCTGGGAAGTGGTTGGTGAGGCCAAAAAATCACGGAGCTCCCGTAAAAAGGCAGCAAAAAGGGCCAAGAAGGCCCAGGCTGCTGCGAAGGGAGCGCCAGGAAGGCTGCGCGTCCCCCGTACCACCGCTGTCGTCTTAACGATGACACCGGAGGCGACAGAGAGGGGCGTGCAGTACGTGGACCTGGTAAAAAAGGCGAGGGGCCTCATTGACATGAGGGCCCTCGATGTGGCGGGGACCCTCCGAGTGACACACACTCGAACGGGTGCCCGGCTCATCCACGTCCCTGGCGCTACAAGCGGTCCCAAGGCCGATGCCATAGCGGCTAGGCTTAGGCAGGGCTCTGGAGAGCTGGGCCGATTCTCTCGGCTTAGTTCTCCAGAATCGCGGGGCCGAAGCCACGTATATGGCCACGTTTGTGGCGGGGGAGCGCAGTTCGATCGTAGATCTTTCGTTCGCGAGCGCTTCCCTGTCACTCCGCGTGCGGGACTGGCGTGTCGCCGCGGAGGTGGAGACACTATCGGAACACGCCTCGGTCGCCTACGGCGCCCAGTGTGGTGATTGACGACGACGTGCCCGAGGTCACTTGGGTAGAACTAGAGCTGGCGGTGCTAGAGATAAGTTCCGAAAGGAGGCGCGGGAGCGGGGATTCGATCCCGAGCCCGAGGATATTCGGGCCGAGAAATCCCGGCTCCACCAGGTCATGGTGGCCGAGTGGGAGCGACGACTTGGGCAACCACGCGCAGGGCACGCCGTGATTGCGGCGGTAAGGCCCATCATGGGGGAGTGGCTAGAGAGGCCACACGGTAGCCTCTCGTACCGTCAGACGCAGATTATCACCGGGCACGGTAGCTTCGGGCGGTATCTGCATCTGATGGATATAGAGCCAACGCCCGAGTGCCATCACTGCGACGCGAGCGTGGACTCGGGGCTGCACACGCTCACCGAGTGCCCGGCGTTTGAGACGCCGAGGCGGAAGCTTGTGGCGGCCTTGGGGGTGAGAGTGCTCACGCTCTCCACCCTGCTCGCGGCGATGGTCCACTGCGCGGATGCGTGGGCGGCCAGCGCCTCCTTCTGCGAGCAGGTCATGCTCGCGAAGGAGACAGCAGAGCGGGCGCGGCGCGATGAGCGAGAAAGGCTCGCTGACATCGCTGCACGCGCCCGAAGGCGGCTCGGGCGTCGGAGGGCGCAAACTGACCTCCGCCCCCCATGAGCGCGGGGTGACGGGTGGAGCCGCCCGTCACCCTAGCAGAAGCAGGCCACGGCGGCGGCGCGCACCGTAGGACGATGCGCGCCTCCCCACATCGGGGTTGAGTCGGGGACCGCGTGGTCCCCCCCTTCCCGAGGAGGGCCAGACCGAGAGGGATGGCCCTGGGTCAGCCGGGGTGCGAGGGATATGTCGCATGACAACCGCACCTTCGGCCTAGCACTACGACCCAGAGACGGCGTGCGGTGCACTTACACAACAACGGAAAGTGAAACCAGCGCAGTACTGCTGGAAACACACTTTCCTGGTTGTCAGGTCACACCATTCACCAACTCAATCGACTGGCCACCGGAACACTACAGTGTATCAACAATCCAAGAATGGGAAATCGCAAACAAAGTAGTAACTGTAGACAAAATAGAGTGGGCCATAAAAAGCTTCAAACCTTTCAAGTCTGCAGGGCTGGATGGAATATTCCCAGCACTACTACAATGGCAACTGACAAAGATAGCAAAATATCTACTTCCAATCTACAGGGCCTGCATTGCTTTCAAATACATACCCAGAGTATGGAGGGCGAAGGCGTAGGGTAGAACCAACCATAAGGAGTCCCTTATGGTTGGTTCTACCCTACGCCTTCGCAAGGCTTCGTTGATGCTGCTGTGTGCCGTTTTGTCGAAAGCCCCTTCTATGTCTATGAAAGTAGCTAGTGTTGAGGCTTTATTTGTGATAGCCGATTCTATCTTATGCACTACCATGTGCAGAGCGGACTCTGTTGATCTACCTTTCCTGTACGCATGTTGCTGAGGATGTAGTGGGTTGTCTTTTAGTGTTCCATCCCTTAGGTATCGATCTACTAGTCTCTCCAACGTTTTGAGGAGGAATGATGTGAGACTAATGGGCCTGAATGATTTGAGATGTGTGTATTCTTCCTTACCTGGTTTTGGTAGGAAGACTATTTTTGCTTCTCTCCATACTCTGGGTATGTATTTGAAAGCAATACAGGCCCTGTAGATTGGAAGTAGATATTTTGCTATCTTTGTCAGTTGTCATTGTAGTAGTGCTGGAAAATTCCATCCAGCCCTGCAGACTTGAAAGGTTTGAAGCTTTTTATGGCCCACTCTGTTTTGTCTGCAGTTACTACCTTGTTTGCGATTTCCCATTCTTGGGTTGTTGGTACACTGTAGTGTTCCGGTGGCCAGTCGATTGAGTTGGTGAATGGTGTGACCTGACAACCAGGAAAGTGTGTTTCCAGCAGTACTGCGCTGGTTTCACTTTCCGTTGTTGTGTAAGTGCACCGCACGCCGTCTCTCAGCTAATAAGCAAAAGAGCGGTCCAGATAGTGATGAGCACTATCACAAGAGCAAAGGTAGTCAAAGGGTGCCCCCAGGGAGGCGTCCTATCGCCACTTTTATGGAATATAGTAGTAGACAGCCTCCTAAAGAGACTAAATGAGAGAGGACACACCACCATCGGGTACGCGGATGATCTTGCAATACTGATAAGCGGAACGGCTGCGAACGTGCTATGCAAAATCATGCGCTCAGCCCTTCAGTCTGTGGAAGAATGGTGCGAAGAACACCGACTATCAGTAAACCTGATAAAAACAGAATTTATCCTTTTCACCAACAAAAGAAAGTTACCAGAACTACAACTACCAAAACTATTTAACACCAAACTAGCTCTAACAACTCAAGTTAAATATCTGGGCATCATACTTGACAATAAGTTGAATTGGGCTAGCCACAATAAATGCTAAGATGAAAAAGGCCTGTATAACTTTCTGGCAATGCAGAAGACTCGTTGGTAAGAACTGGGGTCTTAACACAAAGATAACACTTTGGCTGTACACGGCAATTATCAGACCTCCTCTATCCTATGGATCAGTTGTATGGTGGCCCAGAACAGAACTGATCACTGTGAAAGAAAAGCTCCAGAGTTTACAACGCCTAGCGAGTACAGCAGCTACTGGATGCATGAGAACCACCGCATCAGTCGCACTAGAGCACCTCCTAAACCTGAGACCGCTGCATCTAATCATACAGGAGGAGGCCAAGGCAGCAGCCGTAAGACTGAAAAATAATGGGCTTTGGAAAGAGAATACTGGAACAAAGCATTCAAAGATTCTACAGGGAATTCTAAAGAAGATACCACTTCTTGAGGCTCCCATAGACAGAATACCATGTCACCACGTCTTCGAACGGAATTATCATATCCAACTTTCTGAAGAAAAAATAGATAGCTCTGGCGTCAAAGAAGTTAGGATATACACAGACGGCTCCAAACCCACACATGGTACCGGAGCAGGCGTCTTCTCGAATGACTTAAATATCAAAATAACAACCACCTTGGACAAGCTAAGCACAATATTTCAAGCCGAATGTATTGGCATAACGAGAGCGGCGGAGACGATTGCCGCCAGAGATGTCAGAGATGTAGATATAAAGATCATCTCAGACAGTGCATCCGTACTCCAAGCTCTCCAAAGTAACACCATAACCTCTGTCCTCATATTGGAATGTCATAACACACTCCAATCCATTGCAAACACAAACAGGGTCACGCTGCAATGGATCAAAGGACACCGCAACTCCCTTGACAACGACGCAGCCGATGAATTGGCCAAGAGAGGATCAGGGTCGACATTATATGGACCGGAACCAATACTACCCATACCTCAAGCACAGGTCAAAACTTGGCTACGAAAAAGTACAGAAGAACCCATCTAACAGAATGGACAAACACTGAAGGATGCAGGCAACAAAGAATGCAGTTCCGGTAGCATCAAAAACGTTTAGCCGAAACCTCATTAGGCTAAAAAGGGACCAAATCCGCAAGGTCACCGGCATTTTGACCGGTCACTGTCCCCTAAACAAGCATCTGTTTACAATAGGTGTGACGGACAGCCCCCTATGCAGAGGCTGCATGGGGCAGAAGAAACGCCACGGCATGTGCTTACAGAGTGCACGAGCGTGGCCGCACAACGGGCGAAATTCCTCCAGTCACCAGTGTCACTCCGGGAAGCATGTGGAAACCTGAAAAGGCTGCTGGCTTTTTGGGAGGATCTGGGTTGGTTGGAATAAGAGGTAATATGGTACGCACAATGGCCCAATCAAGAGGCTAAGTGCGGAACAGCCCAGGTAAACTAACTAACTAACTAACTAACGGCGTGCGGTTTAGTCGGTTCGAGTCCGACATAACCTACCCCTCCGGCTCCGGAGGGGTGGGTATACGTGGGGATTTCCCGCACGTAAAAAAAAAAGTTGGCTGTCAGCAATAAAGCATCTGTAAAATATTTTGATAACTTTCACTTTTCAGAATTATAAGAAACAAATAAAACTCGTTATATGTAATTAAACAATATAATTTTCATGTTACACGTTTGACACCATAGAAATATAAATAAAGAAATATAGTTAATTTTTCACTTTTCATAAACTTAATGTATTATTATACTTATAGGTACTCGTAACTTCATAATGAACATGCAAGACGAATTTATTATTCTGTAATTAAATAACAAAGAAAAAAAATAAAAAACTAGAAACGGTGTTTATTAAAACATCTTTGTACCTGTGTCCTCCTATGTCTTTGTACCTGGCTCTACAATTCCCATTATGTGTGACAGTGATAACATAGATACTAATATCTACTAAGTTCCAAAAGTAAAACGTACCTGATTATAGCTAAAAAGTTGTTTAATGAAGTGTGTTTATACTTAAATGAAACTTTATATATATGTAGATCAAACAAGGTGGTTCAAACAGTTTGATCTAATTTATATTTCTGCAAATCATTCGATTCTCATTCAATTTGTTCAATTTTTTCCACACCACACACTCATGCCAATTTGATCAAACTGATTGAAACTGCCAGTTCGATCAAATTATCTGAACCTGTGTGGCGGCCATTAACCAGTCTACTTTCTGCTTTACCATGACTGCGCCCGCCTTTACCGCGCCAGCCGTCTGCCTACCCCTTTTGGGAATTATAGGCGTGAGTAAATGAATGTATGTATGTAAAAACAAACTAAGCATAATAATAGGGGTTAAAGTATGAAATTGCCGTTTCATTGTAATAGGTACTTCGAATTGACATAGAACCTTCATGGTTTGAGATTTTTGAGTGAAACTTTTTCCACATGGTACCTATGTAGTTCTTCATTTAAAAATGTGCAACATTCGATTATCGACTTTCAGTTGTTTTTTTTATTCAGCTTAGACAAGAAAGATGGATACTTCGAAAATTCGAGTGATTTTTGAATACGAGTTCCGACGCGGAACTAACGCGGCAGAAACAGCTCGCAATATCAATGTTGCGTTTGGAGAGGGGACTGCTAATGAACGCACCGTGCGATTTTGGTTTAAACGCTTTCGTGATGGAAACTTTGATTTGAAGAACGAACCACGAGGAAGGCCGTCCACACAGGTGAATAACAATGAATTGAAAGACATGGTGGAAGCCGATCCGAGCCAAACTACCCAGGAATTAGCTGCATGGTTTAACGTTACCTTACCAACAATATTGACTCATTTGCGTCAAATCAATAAAATAAAAAAATGTGAAAAATGGGTACCTCATGATTTGACTGATCTGCAGAAAGAAATGCGTGTTGAAACTTGTGTTGCCTTGTTGAATCGATACAGAAATGAAGGAATATTGGATCGCATTGTGACTTGTGATGAAAAGTGGATTCTTTACGATAACCGTAAGCGAAAAATGCAATGGCTGACCCCAGGTGAAACGCCACAACAGTGTCCTAAAGCAAAGCTTACCAATAAAAAGGTAATGGTAACTGTTTGGTGGTCTCAGCATGGTGTTATTCACTATAGCTTTCTACGATCTGGTCAAGCAATAACGGCAGATGTCTACTGTGCCGAACTCCGAACAATGATAGCAAAACTAGCAGTGAAACAGCACCGACTCATGAATCGATCTTCACCATTATTGCTCCATGATAACGCGAGACCTCATACAACACGAGAAACCGTTTTAACTCTACAGGAACTGCAATTAGAAACTATCCGTCACCCTCCGTATTCGCCAGACCTTGCTCCAACAGACTACCATTTTTTTCGTGATTTGGACAATTTTCTATGTGATAAAAAGTTTTCTTCTCAGGAGGCAGTACAAAATGCTTTCACACAGTTTGTCGAATCTAGATCACCAGAGTTCTATCGCAAAGGCATAAATGACCTTCCTACTAGATGGCAGCAATGTATAGATAATAATGGTAATTATTTTGATTAAATAAATACGTTAAATTAAAAAAAAAATGAATTTCAATTTGTCAGTACAAATCGGCAATTTCATACTTTAACCCCTAATATATTTTATGTCCCAACGAAAAACAGTGCAAGCAACTTTTCACTTAATGAACATTTTTAACAACATGCTTTTTCGCATTAATATGACGCTTACCACGAATTAAAAAAAAATTATAATACCGTGTGATGTCAATAAGGTCGAAAATTGCTTGCACTACTTATTTCTTATATCAGTAGGTAATAGGTGCAAGCTTTTTTGGACCTTATTGACAATGTACATAAGAGTTATCGATGATTATGTACGATCGACAAAAGAGATACGGTTACACCTTTAAAGGTGCAACCATGTCTCCTTTGTTGAAGGTACAGAAAAACAAATTAAGCTTATATATTTTGTGTTCACGTCAGTGTGGACAGACTTTTATTTATTAATTACTGGCTATTGCCCGCGACTCCACCCGCGTGGAGAATCGCGACCAATATGTAGCCTATGTCCTTCCCCAGGGTTCAATCCATCTCTGTACCAAATGTCATCAAAATCGGTTCAGTGGTTTAGGCGTGAAAGCGTAACAGACAGACAAGATAGAGTTACTTACGCATTTATAATATTAGTATGGGTTTTTATTAATTTTGATCATCCACCCAACCTATAATAGTGAAATACTTGACAACAATTAATTATGACATCAAAATGGTTTCTTGCATACAAATTTCCTAAAAGCTTACCGTTTGACGATTAGTAAAAGTAATTAATTTATCTAGACAGTCTAATACCCATTTCGGCATTGTTGATTTGGCAGATGTTCGATACACGTTATCGAAACTTACGCATGCGAAATCACGTTGTCATGTTAAACGAAGCAATTAGAAGTCAGGGAATTCGCGCATGCGTATAACACGAACCAATCTGATTCGCGTACTAATTACATAAACTGTAACGAAGTTGTAAAAATTCTGTGAAACTCATGGCAGAAAATTCACGCTGGGAGGCTGTAAATCAAAATACCGAAATTCAAAATCTAAAATTACAAAATCCCGAAGCTAAAAATCCCGAATATCAAAATCCCGAATGTACGAAATACCGAAGTTCAAGATCCCGAAAAACAGATTCCGGAAAGTTCAAAATCCCCAAAATTAGATTTTGATACGTTACTGATGGTGGGTGTTGTTCTGGTATAAGTTTTATATGTACTTTTTAGAAAGGAGTAGTTTTTTTTCATGTAGCTCCTTTATTTTCATATATTATCATAAGTAACCTAACACGAATTGTATGGTGGGGGTCATCCACCTACCCTACTAACATGAGCTCCTGGAGATGCTGGAGCGGGACTCATGGGGGCGGCCTTACCTTATGGTAAGAGAAAAGCTGCGCCCCCGGGTCCCTCCGCTGACCCAGGTGCTCGAGCTCGAGCATGTTCCGCCGCAGATGACTCCACCGCCTCGGTCGCCTACGGCGCCCAGTGTGGTGATTGATGACGACGTGCCCGAGGTCACTTGGGTAGAACTAGAGCCGGGCGTGCGAAGGCTGAGGGCCAAGAAAAACACCGCCCCGAGACCCGACGGCATTCCAGGCCGCGCGTGGGTCCTTGCTCTAGGGGAAGACGGCCTCGAACTCCGACTGAGAGGGTTCCTCAGCGCATGCTTGGAGAGAGGCCAGTTTCCGAAGATCTGGAGGACGGGGAAACTGGTCCTCATCCGCAAGAAGGGATGCCCGGCGGACGAGGCCGTCCGGGTACCGGCCCATAGTGCTGCTCGACGAGGTGGGCAAACTCTTCGAAAGAGTTATTGCCAAGCGCCTCGTCGAGCATCTCTCTAGAGTGGGCCGGACCTGGCGAACACCCAGTTTGGGTTCCGCCGGTGGCGTTCCACTGTGGATGCCATCATGCATGAGAGGACTTTGGTGGAGGACGCGGTCGAGGTGATGTTGGCGGTGTCCTTGGATATCTCCACTTCAACACCTTGCCCTAGAGTACCACGGCGTGCCTCTCTACCTCCACCACATAGTCGGGGCGTACCTGACGGAGAGAGCCGTCATCTACCCAAGTTCGACCGGAGTTAATAGGCGTGAGATGTCGTGCGGTGTTCCGCAGGAATCGGTCCTGGGGCCGCTTCTGTAGAACATCGGCTACGACTAGGTGCTTCGCGATGACATCGCGTACGGTGCCGCCGTCACGTGTTACGCGGACGACATGCTGGTGACGGTGAGCGGGGCTACGCACCGCGAGGCGACCCTGAGGGCCACGACCGCGGTTGCTCAAGTCGTCGAACGGATCCGGCGGCTGGGTCTCGAGGTGGCTCTGCACAAGTCCGAGGCCATGGTCTTTCATGGCCCTCGGCGAAGGCCAGGCCCGGGAGCCCGCCTTATAGTGGGAGGCACTCCCATCGAGCTTGACGGTCGATGGGACTTCGGACAGCATTTCCGAAGTCTGCACCCCAAGTTGGTGACTACGGCGAATGCCTTGGGTCGGTTGTTACCCAACTTGAAGGGCCCAGAGGCCTCCTGCAGGAGACTTTACGTGGGTGTCGTGCGTTCCATGGCCAGATTCCTGCCTCTGCTCCGTACGGCGCAGAGCACCATGGACTCCAGGGCCATCAGGGGATACCGCACGATATCTTTCGAAGCGGCGAGTAAAAAACACGTAATTAATCATTCATGAGGTAAATTATGCAGACACTTGAAAAGTTAAACCGTACCCGTACTTAATTAGCGGATTTAGCCAAGAGCAGAAAATGTCATATTGTTATTTGTCTGCCATCACATCAAACAGATGTAACAGCGAGCGAAATACTTTTTTTGCTGACCGGTACATTACACAACAAAACTGTTTGCCTAAAATTTCATTAGGTATACACATGTTTGTTAAACCGCTAAACCAGACGATTTGCTTTTCGTATATGTTATTGAGAATCAACAGGATTAGGAAACTAGATGGGTTATATTTTCACTAGCTGACATCGCTGCACGCGCTCGTAGGCAGCTCGGGCGTCGGAGGGCGCAGACCGACCTCCGCCCCCCATGAGCGCGGGCCTGAGAGTGACGGGTGGAGCCGTCCGTCACCCTAGCAGAAGCAGGCCACGGCGGTGGCGCGCATCGCCCTACACTGGGGACGGATGACGGGGGAGGTTATGTCGGTTCGAGTCCGACATAATCTCCCCCTCCGGCTCCGGAGGGGTGGGGTATCCGTGGGGATTTCCCGCACGTAAAATAACCCTCCTAACCTATACGTATACATATCGATGCACGCAGTGTCCACCCCGCGCAATCAGACTTGGATAGATTTGATTAGAAGATTAAGGCGAGAGTTGAGCGAAGCGTAGCTCCCGCATTAACCGTCGTGGTAATTTTTTTTATAACCGTCCAAACAAAAGAGTATTTTATACTACCTAATAATTAATATTTAATCGCCCTGTTTAGGTTAAACGAGTTATAATACAGGATTGAATTTTGCTACATATTTAATGTGCCAGCGGTTTCAGATTTACTGTCTTTCATATATCTACAGGTACGGTTCGAGAATGATAATATAATCACCGTACAATTATTGTACACATTTGTTGCAGGAAATTTCTCTAAAATTAATATTGATATCGTAATGAAATTAGCTACCTACGTAAATTTGAACAAGTTAAATTAATTTTTGAAGTGAAAACTTCTTTAGCGACGTTGGATGGGTAAAAAGTGATAAACTCACGTCAGGATCACGTGTTAAACTCGCGTCAGGATCACGTGACCTTTGACCCGTAACCGACGACTTTGTAGGACGACATGACGTCATACATTCCTAGCTACAGAGTGTTTATTTTGCTATGTACGCTAAGAAGCTTCTTAGCTTAGCATTAAGCGTTATGGTTTCAGATAGTACCGGGTTCGAACCTGGGCTTCTGATACTTTTTGTGATTATTTTTTCTATTTGTAATTTATCAATTTTTATGATTATTTTTTCTTTTTGTTATTTATTACTTTTTGTGATTATTTTTTCTTTTTGTAATTCATTAATTTCTTCTGATAGATAATTAGTGATAGGTTCTATGATTGGCGCTATACTATAGGTATGGTATGGTGTGGTATGGTATGTTATTTTTATCTTTTTCTCTGTATATAACGAAGAAAGAAAGAAAGAAAAAGTTTTGAAAGAAAGAAGAAGAAAGAAAATGCGTTTATTTAAGCTAACTGCAGCACACAAAACAGATCACATAACAAAATACCTATTGATGACAACAAAAAAAAAACTTTTTCTTTTTTCACTCCCTTTTTTCACTTTTTTCACTTCTGCCGGTACTCCCGGAGTGCAACCCGTCTTTTTTTTGGGTCATCAGTTTGTTGATCATCTCACTCCATAACTGTAGTAAAACGTCACACAGTCATCAAATAAGGGTAGGTATATTTGCCTACTTGAAGCACTTCATGCATGGTATAGCGTGAGCGGAAGTTGCCAAATTATAGCTCGATTACTTCATTAAATAAGTTATTTTTAACCTTATTTAACCATGTTAGACTCTTAGATAACTTTTCTATTTCGGAAACATGTACCTTGGTAATAAGTTCCGCAAAGTTATAATTATTAAGTTTAGCAATTTTCCGCCATTGGTTAAGTACAAAAATAAATTCGCTTTATTTAAATTTGTTGTACTTTACTCCCGTTAGGGTACAGCAAAGGTAAATAAAGTAAGCCTTGTCATGTCCTATCTAAAATTATTAAATAACAACCTGTTTACAAACGCCCACAGAAACAATCCTGCAGGTTTACATAATCTCTATTTTTAGTGGCCCTGCCTGGGTAACTCTTAGATCATCTCAGTATACATATATTTATCATTAAGAGTGGATTTTACCAATGACAGTATCTATCTCTAAGTCCAAACTAAACACTAATATCAAGAGACAGTTTTGAGGTGTGTATTTTGTTGTAAATACCTACACACGATTCCATATTTAAATTTTAAATAAAAATTTAAAAGGTGTTTAATTATTTGAACTTAATCCCAAGTAGACGAAGAATATTTTGAAGAGACCTCAAGTCGATAGGCAGGATACGAAAAATTATTATTAAAGTAGAAAACCCAAAGTGTAAGGGTGCATTTAACCAAACCAGCGAAACTCATTCTATCCGTTCTACGTCAAATTGTTTTCAGTGTAAAAGTGTCCGAACATTCGTTCTGTTACGGATCCCAAATGTTGGCGAAAGAGCCTAGTCAGCCCGAACCTTACCGTCCTGCATGCAGACGGTGCAGAATCAGCATTTTGTTCACTATTCAGTGGCCTGCTTTTTAGCAGCAGTCTAGTCCCAACTCTCGTCGCGAAAGTATATCTGATATTTACCAGTTCTCATTTCAATTTCATTATCTACAAATAAATAAAATTGAAAACTATTTCAATAAATTGTGCGCGTATATCTCAATTTTTTTTAAAGGTGTCCTGGAGACTCCCTGAGCAGATCGTTGTTCTTTCTTTGTAAACAAAGTTTCGTTTCCTGTAAAATATTAATAAATAATGAAGAATGGTTAGAATGCTCTTGTTGTAGCTCTGGCTGTATGTTCGTTTGGTCTAAACGCAGCATAAGACGATCGTAGCACATGGAAACATATGGGCCTTAGAGCGTTTTCACATTCATCCGATATCCGATATCCGACATTGGTGACACCTTATGCTGTTTTCACATTTATCCGATAAAATCGGCCCGATATGGCCATTTGCTCGAAAGCACTGGCTACTAATTAGGATGCTAGGGATGAAAAAAAAACAAGAAAAAAAGTGCAAGCAATTTTCGACCTTATTGACATGACATGGTATCGAGATTTTTTCTTATAATCGTGATCAGCGTCATCAATTAATTCGAATTCGTCGTCGTCGAAAATTGCCTGCAGTCGCTGTTTTAGTCTCTTTGTGATTCGATATCGGGCTAAAACAGTGGTGTTGGCTCCGATAACCGATTTTGGGCCGGACAATGTGAAAGAGAGATACATAAATAATATCGGATATCAGACACTGTGAAAACGCTCTTACTGTGACAAAAGCATCACTGTAGGTATGTAGGGATGAACACTACTTTCATTAGTGAAATTCAACTTGAAACACATTCAGATTTTGATAGATTACAAACTCTTTTTAACCTCTTATAATATTATTTATAGAATTGATGAAATCTTAATAAATAATATTTGAAATTGTAAATATAATATTGTCCATTTTCCATCGGAATTTCAATTTGGCAGATACACAAACCGCTGGCGGCTTCTTCCACGTCGTCGGAAGTAAGCCAAATTCCTGTCGTAAGTATTTATTATTTGTACATAAACATACTTACTTCACTTTAAAAAAAAATATAGCGCACATATATATATACACATAATAAAGATATTTTTTAAAGACTTCAGTTCTAGCTCACAAACATATATACAGTTATAGATTATGAAAGAGATGACTAGCCTCTATGTAATAATAATATTACAGACATTGTATTTCGAAATTATATATAAATGCTAATATGGTATTATACAAGATTATAATTTTATTTACATTATGCAATTCTAAACTTACACATAAAAACATTTTACGTATGTCGTATTCATTATCAATTAATAAAATTTATCTAATTACTTTGAACAATAAAATTTACGTCACAATAATGAATGATTAAGACTAATTTAATAAAAAATAACAGTACACAGATATGTAGTGTTGAATCGCATTCGCTCAACATTCACAATAAATCTAATTTATTCATATAATTACCAACTTGTAAGAATTTAAGCTCGTGAGATCACAAAGTTATCATTCACTTGCACAAGATAGTTTCGTACTGCTAAATGACGGAGCACATCGATTATTTCCAACAAACATTTCCATTTATTTCGAAATATCAAATGCACTGTTACTTAGTCATACAAATCACGCCTAGATATGGTAGAGACGGTATAAAAGCCGCTGCTATCCGTCACTTCGTCGGTGCTCTCCGTTAATCAGGAAATATCGATATTCTCCACTTTGTACAAGAAACGCCGCCGACGCATGTCTCATGATTCTCCATTCGGCGCTATCGTCACCGTGCTGCAGTTGGCGCGGGTGGAGCGTGTCGAGCTGCGCCTTAAACCCACACCGCCCACGGGATTCAATAAAATTAAATTTTCGTTTTTCCTTTTACCATGACAGTTGCAGAATAGTAATTCCTTCATTCCTTTTCTAAAATTCTTTGATAAGAAAGCGTATAGAAGAGGGTTGATGCCGGAGTTGAAATATGTGATGAGGAAGGTGAGTGGCGTGAGTAGAGTGCTGAAGTCACTGGACCCCTCATAGCCACTGGACCAGTACTGCCACATTTTGCGCGCGTGGAAGGGTAAGTTACAGATGGCGAAAGTGAGCACAACGACGATTAACATGCGGACAACGCCACGCCGCGCGCGCAGCACGTTGCGGGAGAGATGGCTCAAGTGGTGGCAGTTACGCGAGTCGTGTGTCCGAGCACTCTTGTTGCTCTTACTGTTGTTTACCGTCACCATTTTCTGTATAAAAAAATAAATTATTTTTATTAAAAATAAATAATCAGTTACGTTCTACTGACATCTAAAAAACACATGTTTTTTTTCCAACACAGAGTGCTTAAATGAATTAATCGTAGGCACGATCCCAAATATTAAATTTAATAATTGAGATCGTGCCTACAATTAATTGGAAAAGCAGTGATTCGGGTCCTGTGTCGCTCATTTTGGACCTATTAAATAATGATAATTTGTGAATTTAACTTTATTTTTATTGGAAACAGAGCTAGTAGACCAGGGTAGAAGCCTTTAAAAATAATAAAAAGTGAAAAAAATAAAAATAGTAGGATGCAACCCATCAGAAAAGGAGGAGAATATTATTAAAATGAAAGGAAAAATAATTTACCGGCGACCTGAGGTCGGGAAGGGGATGGGGGTGAGTTTTTAAGGGTAAAAAACGGTTTTTCTCGATTTCCAGCAAAACTAAAAGTCCTATGGAAAAAAGTCAAACGGTAAAGTTGTAGGTAATAAAAAGATCTAAAACTTTTGTATTTACACTTTTTTCACATAACCTCAAAATTTATGTGAAAAATTCTAAAAACCAAGTTTTTGGTTTTTATTTTTATCTTTTTCAAATAAATTTCTTATTTCACGAAATTTGGTGAAATCTTACCTTTTTATGTCCCAAATACGCTGTAATTTATTTGATTAGAAATGTTGATTTTTTCACCTTATTTTGAATTAATATCGAAAAAGCACCCTAACTTTCAATCGAAAATTCACCCGTCATAATATCAGCTTTTTCAAAAAGTTGGTATGTTTTCTGTTCGTTGAAATCTCTACTTACCGATGGTGAAAATAAAAATATGTATCTCTATTTTTATCTGTATAAATCAACTCAAACATAAAAATAGTAATATTTTCTTTAAAAAATAATATGCTTAACGTAATATAACCTAAAGATTATAATTGAATGATATTTTAGTACAAACAAATTTAGTTGCTCCCATGGAAAAAATAAATGTCAAAATGTATAAAAAATATATTAAAAATCTATAAAAAAATATATAAATGTATATTAAATATATATCGTAAATATATTTCTAATAACTAACTTTAGGCCGATTTTCATGTATATTTCATATATTTTAAATATATTTCAGATACATTCAAAATATATCTTAAAAGACGTAAAAAACATAATTAAAAATATATTGTTACGTTAAGCATACTATTTTTTAAAGAAAATATTACTATTTTTATGTTTGAGTTGATTTATACAGATAAAAATAGAGATAGTATTTACCTTTCTATGCAGATTCGAACAGTTTTCTTTTTTTTAAAGTAAACTTGTAACATGTAATCTTACGTTTTCGAGTAATTAAAGTGTAAATTTTAATAAATAGCTCAAAATTGTATTTAATAAGTAAAAAAGAAATTTCGAATTCGAGTCTGTTTCGATTTCTTGCATTTCTGAGAAGATTTACTATAGTAACATTTTTTTTCCCCCATCGGAAAGTAGAGATTTCAACGAACAGAAGACATACCAACTTTTTGAAAAAAGCTGATATTTTGACGGGTGCTTTTTCGATATTAATTTAAAATAAGGTGAAAAAATAAATATTTCTTATCAAATAAATTACAGCGTATTTGGGACATAAAAAGGTAAGTTTTCACCAAATTTCGTGAAAAAAGAAATTTATTTGAAAAAGATAAAAATAAAAAACCAAGATCTTATTTTAAAAGTTTTAGATCTTTTTATTACCTACAACTTTGCCATTTGACTTTTTTCCATAGGACTTTTAGTTTTGCCGGAAATCGAGAAAAACCGTTTTTTACCCTTAAAACTCACCCCATCCCCTTTCCGACCTCAGATCGCCCGTAAATTATTTTTCCTTTCATTTTTATAATATTCCCCTCCTTTTCTAATGGGTTTCATCCTACAATTTTTTTTTTGGTTTTAAAAATTATCGACCCTGGTCTATAGTTCAAAGAGATATAAGTAAGAAAAATGTTTCAATTATTTGTTTTGAATGACGTATTAAACTACAAAAGAAAAGTACCTAATAATCAACAATGAATTTTATCGAGATCTTATCGATTTGTGTCAAGATGGTGAGTCACACATAAACTGGAATGATTAATGAATGAATAATTAATGATTTCTAAATATTTGAAGACATTAATCATTTATAATTACGAAATAAGTATGAAAATGAATACCTCTTTTTCGGCTAAAAGTGAAAGAGCTAATTCAACAAAAATATGATTAATTTTTGAATGTGTATTTTTGCAAGACGCCTTAGAAAAGATTTCAAAAACGTCACCTTGCGATTCATTTATTATATCCATTTTATGCCTCTGTTGGCCATGTGACATGACATCTATTGTTGCTATATTAGTAATGAATTAGGTAGATGTATTGTACTTTAACGTCGAAATATTGATAATAATATGGATCATCCCGGATTTTTTTTAGTCAAAACTATGTGGTCATCAACAATATTACAAAACCTCAGAGATGGATAAGACAAATACAACAAAAATAATTCACATCGTCGCTCAAGTGCTCCAATTCGCCGCGGTGGCATTAATGTATTTTTTATCTTTTTACTTGTTATTTTGACTTTTGTATTTTCTGGTTAGTGGTTATGTAAAGATCATAATCAAAAATAACTGCAGGCCAGTTTGGACCTTATTAACTACCTACTCATGAGATATTAAGATAATTCTCTACATAAAATGAGTAAAATCTTATTTTAAATCCAATAAATATATTTTTGTGATGTCCTTTAGGTACATAGATAACACGACAACGTGCAAGCTACTTTCGATCTTACTGACATTTTTTTTAACTACATGTTTTTACACACTTTCAATTTATTACATACTTTGTGATGTCAATAAGGTCGAAAATCGCTGGCACTACTTTAGTCTTATATTAGTAGGCGATTCATTGTAAGAAATAGGTGCAAGCTATTTTGGAGCTTATAAGATAGGTTATTTAACGTTAGGCTTTTTAAATTTAGATATTCAAATACGTAGCCATTTTAAACTTTCGGTATTTTAAATATAGGTCAAAAAACCATTAGGTATTTATTTAGATTTTAGGTACTTTAAACATTTATTAGGCATTTTAATTTTAGTTATTCAAATCCGCACCCGGTAATAATCGTTGTAAATATCATAATACTTCAAGTGATTGTTACCTAACTGAGCTTTTTGAATAATTATTTATAATTAGATGACCATCTGTGCTCAATTGATCACCTGCCGTAGGTAGGTAAGTACTCGGTTCTATTCCAATTTATCATATCGCCCATCCGGGACTCCTTTTATCTCATTTTAGACTCGTGAGGGTCATAGTGTTGTAGTAAGTTACAGCCTTTAACCTCTACAAGAACTCGGCTACCAAATATAAAAAGATTTTTCAAATTGTACGTGAAGGTGCCAGAGATTAACATGTTCGAACGAACAAACTCTTCAGCTTTATTGTGAGTATAAGTGTGACTAGCACGAGTTCCATAAAATATTCAATTGAGTACATTACGTAATCGAGCACGAATAACAAATTTGCCGCCATATACGAGCAGCGCTGATCCGATATAATACAAATCATAGTTTATATCCTCACGCTTGAATGCGAGTAGGTGAAAATGCGAGATTTTCACATATTTGATCGTGAGCATATATTCTATTTGTTTCCTTATTTTACTCGTATCCTTGATTTTGAAAATCTTACATTTTCTTAGACCTAAAAACACTAAATAGCAAACTAATGCCTTTATTAAAACTTAGCCACGCCAGTTACAAGTTTTGAATTTAAACGATATAATAAAGGAAACCCTTACGAATGATGAAGCTGAAAATTTTGATTGAAAGCTCTAATCTCTTTGTCAAACTCTTTTTAAATTTTTATGGAAATTAATAGACCAATACTGTTGGGAAATGTTCACGCTATGATCACGACCCTTGAAAGAAATGTCTGTGTAGAAATACGACGCGATGAGATGGATACTTTTATTAAATAATATTATAACGTATCTAAGTATTCTAAGTATTTCTATTAAAAAACTGCCTTGCAAACGCGCCTCTCATCTCCCTATACGCTTACCCTCACGATATTATTTTATTGCTTGTTGTTAGGTACAATTAACTACAACACCTTAGTTGTACTAATTAAATTCAATATCTGAGCTAATATATTTCAGTTTACTACATAAATGACATTTTGGTTGATTACATTAAGAAGTAGCTATTAGATATATGACGAAGACTTTTGTTAGTAACCTTCTTTTCAGTAGTACCAACGAAAGTCCGTTGCTGATCATATTATGAATTGCTTGCCTTTTCATTCCGTTGGTGTTGCGTCGCACAGCATTGAACTCGCTCCATATGTTGCAGTGCATGCGAACTCTGCCAAAGACCCACCGCGATGCGTGTATACAAAACCTGTTTAAAGAACAATCATTTAGTAGGATCCAAAAGCATAAAATAGAACTTACGCACACGCACAATTATAGCCTTTGTAGTATACAAAAGGCTATAATTGTGCGTGTGCGTAACTTCTATGGAGATCTTCGGTGCTCAAACCAATTTTAATTTAGACGGTACACTTTTGATGGACAGACGAGCATCTGGCCTCTCATCCTAAAGATCTAGATCGAAAAAAGTTAACACCCAGGACGGGATCAACCTTCGTCTTTTACCTGAGTCCATGAACAAAACAAACCTGCAAAAGTTAAACCAAATCATAAGAAAAGGAGTATTAGGAGGGCGGATTGGTACTCGAGTGAAGTGAACAGGTATAGGTAATCAAAAGAAGAAATGATCGTAGTATGTACATTGTACAAAAACGGAGGACTGAATATCAAAAATCTGCTCTAATGTAATCCCAGATCCACAAGCAGCTGAACACGCAGCATTAAGTTGAAATATCATTTCTGAAGCCAATTGAAACTAAGCTTCGCTCATCAATTTTGTTATCATTAAGATAATGTCCTTGTCTAATAGCTGAAAATTTATTGTAATAATGAAAATGAGTGTTCGTTAATAGGCATCTTAGTGTTCCGACACTAAGATGCCTATTAACGATGCGAACGATGCGATATGAACAGTTGATTCTGACAAGGGTCCGCCCTTGTCAGAATCAACTGTTCACGTGAAATGTACGAGATCTAAACCTGAAATTAGAATATCTTATCTCTTTTAATAAATCTAGTGATCCAACTACTCTATCAAGCCCAAGTATCAAGGTAGCAAAATTTACATTGGCATAGCCTAGATATATATGCCGCAAACTAGCTTAATCACCGTTCAATTAACTGCCTAGGCTGTTAACTTAACGGCGCCATTCATTGAATGGTCGGATTGATATTTAGCCAGTTGATTAAACGGCTAGGCAAATAGTTTGGATCCATGAAGATTAATAACTTGCCAAGCCATTTAATTAAGCAGTTAGAAAAGTGCCTTATTTCTGCATGGTTATAAAAAAAACCTATCTCTTATTTTCTGTGAATACACCTCTGCCTAATTTCTATCTTATTAAGTGCCCCATTTTACGATTGGCCTAAGCGCATTAGCCAGCCAGGTTATTAATATTAAATGTTGTAATAAACGTTACGGCTGAACATCATTCAGGCCGTTAATTGAATGGTGCCGTTTATTTAACCGCCTAGGCAGTTAATAGGCGGCGACATATATATCACAGATAAATAGGTATATAACAAACAGACATATCTTCCCGGATAGGGCTTCCCCTTTCCAGAGATTACC
The DNA here is from genome assembly GCA_949126895.1 of Eilema caniola. Classification (NCBI taxonomy): domain Eukaryota; kingdom Metazoa; phylum Arthropoda; class Insecta; order Lepidoptera; family Erebidae; genus Eilema; species Eilema caniola. The sequence continues at coordinate 15,444,741 of OX421464.1, read as the reverse complement.
ATTGCGGTTATTGGGTCTGATGATAATCAATCCGTAAAGAGAAGACAAATCAAGATAACGAATTCCCGGGTTCCAAAGTATTATAAGAGGTGTACAATGAAATATCCGCTGTTGCGGACCGAATTTTCGGACAACTGGTTCCATGGAACATATTTATCCCGAGGTGTGACCGGGGTGGACGGGTTCAGTAATCATGTCGTAAAAAAACAGAAATGATTTCACGGTACTTTACCTACCTATCTATATGGATCATGGACCCTTTCTCTAGTTTCCAAAAGGTTAACCCTATTAAATTAAAAGCACTACAAAACACCTAAAAGCACTTACTAAAACGAACATATTAAAACTTCTTTAGTATTAATTATTGGTATATGTTTATATTTTTCAGCTTATATCTAAGCTTAACTTTTGATTAAATAACACAGATCTGGTACTAAAAGGTTTCGAGTTTGTTGGGAGATTAGATGTTATTATCTATAACTTAGAAGCGAAACTATGTAAAACCACTTTAACATACTAAAATTCAAAGTCAGGGTATTCAACATTGCATGTTAAATTATAAATATTCATGTCTGCGATTTTAAAGAAACTCGGATTTTTAATGTTCACGAAAATATGGCTTCACTATATCGATTACACAAGCTTCATACTTTGCCGATATCTATAAAAAATCTATAAGCTTTCCCATACCTATTAACACTTTTAATGCGAAACTCTCTGTCTGTCTATCTGTTAAGTTTTCATGCATCAACCGCTGAAATAATATATAAAGTTTTTTGTCACATAATGATACAGCTTACAAATAAGGAATGATAATATAGGTTCCATACAAGGAAACTGCTTAATTACTATGTACGGATTGATTATGTTAAGAACCAAGTGATAAATGCGGGTATTGTGAATAATGCCCGAGTATTATGCATAATGCCCTGCTCTATCGGACAAAGTGATTAATTACCATCTAATCTTTACTATTTATCACATTACCCGGCCATTATTATAGTGCTATTTGTCAATTGGGCAATTTGATTATAAAGCAAAATTTGCCGCGGTGCGGGGAAATAAGGGTTACTATTTACTATTGAACGATTCATTTTATGGTTGTTTAAGATGTTAGCTATCTCAAATAATGGACGAATCACTTACGGATTTAAAAAAAAACCCACGAACACTTACCTCTCACCTTAGCCTTCTAACCTAATCTATCCAAGTTAAATTGCACGAGGTGGACACTACCCGCCTCGACATGGATAGATATAGGTTAGAAGCGTATGTCGATGACCTCCGCCATACCCCTCGTATTAGGTTACTTATAATAATACTCCAGGAATGAAAGACCATCGGTAACGCATCAAAATCTAATTTTCGGGACTTTAAACTTGGGGATTTTGGAAGTCGGTATTTTGATAAGTAACCGGTCTATTTAATTTGTGCAACTATCTCCAAACTTTTATTGAAAAGATGTAGAACATTATTTTGAATGAGCTCCGCTCCGCCCCGCCCCCGCTTTAGCCTTCGTGGTTATTTTTTTATAACCGTAGAAATACCGTTCAATCAACCGACGGTTAAATAAATTATAATTGGATAAACCGAAACATAGTAATAAAAAGAATACATTCATAACACATTTATTACGCTCTGCCCAAAAGGTGTTGGCACGGGGTACCAATAGGATGAAAATATTTTTAGTAAAACTCAATATCAACAGATGGCATTAGTACCTAGTCTCATTTAAAGAAGTTTAACAGTTAAAATGCCTAGTAGAATTTAATTTTTAGAATCATGTAACATATCTCAGAATTTAAACACATTTAATGTAAGCATGTAAGTATATAAAACTCGTTGGTAATGTAATGAATAAAGATTTCGTGACAGTAGTGCTATTATAGGAAGCCGCCATCTAGCAACATGATGCATTTTATTTATTACTTTTATAATTACTACAGAATCAATATGGATTGGAATATTTATAGTTTTATTCAGTCATATTCTATAATGTGTTTAGTGTCTTTTTTTTTCTTTCGATAAGTTCATTTTTATATGTAATATGTAAAGCTAAGAGAAGTTTGTCAAACATTGTCGCCATCTAATAACAACGGACTATAAGTTGCCCGCCGTCTTTTGCATATTACGAGTGTAACCGGTTTTGTTTCTGATTGTGCATTTGCATTAGAATTACATATATTATATCTTCTATGGTTATGGGCAATATGTAGGTATAATGCCCGGTCAATTTTATTAATTGAATAATTATTATCAAATATTGCATTATCCATATCATTCATTATTATAAATAGATCTCGTGGGTAATCAAGTTTGTTTCACAACAGCGCTATCATGACGTGCTTATTAGAGATTGTATTTTTGGCACGATTCAAAAGTGGAGGGATGCCGCTATGTAGGGAGTATAGCTCCATATCTTACGCCAACACGGCGCTTATATCATTTTGTGGTAGGTCCAAAAATGATAAAGAAATTTCAAAAAAGGTTTTACTATTTATTTTATATGTTACTTCCTTAAAATAATGTTTTCATTCTTTTATACACATTCAACGGTACGGAGAAAAATTACAATAAAAAGCAGTTTCAATAAAATTTTGTTCGACCAACATAAATCTCGTATATTTTTTCAGGTAAAGATTAGTTTCAGTTATATCTCTACCTTTTTTAAGAAGAAAAATAGAAATGATTCTTTATTATATATTTCATAACTTTGTAATGTCCGCAGTCGCAACTTTTTTATGGTGTTTCTTCAACTTTTTCTGGGAACTCATCTATCATTGTGTGGGCGTACCCTAGATAGACAAGGGACAATTCAATAACATGTTAAATAGAATTATAACTGTATGGGATTGACACGTATTTTGACATTTATAAAAGTCGTCAACACATGTTAATCCAATAAATTGATCATACTCTATCTACTGTATTCAACAAACATTTGCAAATTGGCAATCTTCTAGAGGGGCAGATATGCATAGACTCGCGTAGTCTGTTTTAGCCATTAGTGCTACATTAGTGTTACTTTTTCGTTCTCAACTAATGGAGAATAAGCCTTTCTTTTATTAGTATTATTACAGTACATAAAAAATATTTAAAATCCAACTGGAGTAAAAAATAAATATTAACTGTACGAATATACACTTACAAAATACTGTTAGACTGTAAAAATAGCTCTTATATTTAGGGTGTTGTCCGAATTTTCAGTAAAAAGAAAACAATTTAAAATTTGTCAATATGGACAAATATCCTGTCGTGTCCTAGAAATATTATTTACGTGATTTTAAAATGTATAAAGTGGAATAATTACAGTTGCAGTTGCAGTTTGCAGTTTACAATTTACGACCTTAGTTTTATATATCAGAAAGAACTCCTCTACAAATATATCAGACCCGCGTAGCCCCAAAATTGACGACACCAGAGCGATGTCGCACTTTCGCTGAAAGTAGGTAAAATGTTAAAAGATACATTGCCATTTTCGTACTCCTATATCATGAGCCTGAATAGTAAATACAAGAACTGGCTGAAAAACAAATGAATAGAATAATATTACAGAATAAAATTCTTAACAGAAAATAAATAAACTGAAACTCTCATTTTTGTGATGTTATGCTATTGTTTTTCTTTTCGACTTGACTTTTCGTTGAATAAACATTGATCCGCGGGTTAAGTGATACTGAAACAACCCTTAAGTGTTGTCATAAAAAATATTCTCACTTTATACCAATCTACCCGTTTATCTTTGTCATAAATTTAGGTTTGCCCATTATTCACGTAGTAGGTAGAGACACGAACTTCAGCTATAACTATAAATTTCCATGTCTTAAGAAACGACAGGTATGCTTACCTATGCTTACCTAAATTTAAAGTTCCTTTTATTATTATGATATAGGTTCAAATTGATATACCTTGAATCATGATATCATTACTTCGAATTTCAAAAATTCTATCGATTGAAATACTACCTTTTAGGAAACTTTTAGGAGACGGTTACTTCTGTGCTACACCTGAATCACCTGGATTTTGGTTCAAAACTAGCACTTGGAAGTTGTTGCGAGGGCGCCGCTCCTCTCAGACCGAGGTATTAAAGTTTACTAGAGAGGATAGACACATCACCGCCTTGATCTCTCAGTGAATAACACTCTCAGTGAATCTCTTACTGGAGAAAATAGACACTTTTGGCCAAAGAGGCAATGACTAGTACTCTACTAGCTTACAGAAAAATAAAGCCGAAAAATATATTTTACCATTAATCATTCATGAGGTAAATTATGCAGACACTTGAAAAGTTAAACCGTACCCGTACTTAATAAGCGGATTTAGCCAAGAGCAGAAAAGGTTATATTGTTATTTGTCTGCCATCACATCAAACAGATGTGACAGCGAGCGGAATACTTTTTTTGCTGACCGGTACATTACACAACAAAACTGTTTGCCTAAAATTTCATTAGGTATACACATGTTTGTTAAACCGCTAAACCAGACGATTTGCTTTTCGTATATGTTATTGAGAATCAACAGGATTAGGAAACTAGATGGGTTATATTTTCACTAGCTGACATCGCTGCACGCGCTCGAAGGCGGCTCGGGCGTCGGAGGGCGCAGACCGACCTCCGCCCCCCATGACCGCGGGCCTGAGAGTGACGGGTGGAGCCGCCCGTCACCCTAGCAGAAGCAGGCCACGGCGGTGGCGCGCATCGTAGGACGATGCGCGCCTCCCCACACCGGGATTGAGTCGGGGACCGCGTGGTGGCCCCCCCGAGGAGGGCCAGACCGAGAGGGGTGGCCCTGGGTCAGCTGCGGTGCGAGGGATATGTCACATGTCAACCTCACGTCGGCCTAGCACTACGACCCAGAGACGGCGTGCGGTTTAGTCGGTTCGAGTCCGACACAACCTCCCCCTCCGGCTCCGGAGGGGTGGGTATCCGTGGGGATTTACCGCACGTAAAAAAAGGGTTGTATTTGAAATAAATTTTTGAAGTTGAAGTTACTATGCTAACTGTTTCGCCGTCGCCGTCGCCCTAAGACGGCAGTATAGGAGAATTTGAATAACTTCGGGTGTGGCTCGGTGGCTCAGTGGTCAGAGCATTCCCCCTGTAAGGGAAAGATCGTGGGTTCGAGTCCCACCTGAGCATTCACTTTTTCCTATCTTAATCGATTTAAAAAGGGTTATATTTTCATAGTATATTTTTTACACCACTGAGTTGGCAGACAAGCACACCGTACACCTGATGGAAAGTGGTTACCTATGGACGTTTGCAACACCAGGGGAGTCACGCTTTTGCTGCCGACCCTGTCCATAGCTGCCCGAAGTTGTAAATGTGTCAAACGCATGTAATCAAGTTCATGTTACGATTGGTTGACGGTCAACAATGAATTTATTTCCATAAGTTTGATGTAATGTATTATGCATTCTAATTGTAGGTCTTAATAATATTACTATTTCAATTAAAACTGCCCTATATTAGGTTATTACACAGACATCGTATAAGTTCATTGTTAAGGTAGGTATATGTAGGAAGTATAAAAGTTTTTTAAAGTATTATGAAAACCGCACATCATAAATTAATACTGAGTGAAATGTTAACTCACCTCAAAGTTTTATCGTGTAAACGTCATGGCAGAAACGGCTATACGTCGTCGAATAAAATTCATTGAGATGACGTTTATAGTCCACGTTTATGCGACTTAAGATGTTTATAACCGAAACACCATATTGCATATTACTTTACAACTGCTTGCTGCAGTCAGCATTATATAGATCTTGACGAACAAAGTACTCAGAATGATTTTAATGCCTTGATTTTTCCCTCTTCCTGATGGCCAATTATTCTGATATTTGATGTACACCCTTAATTCGTACAATTAATATAATTTAAATAATGAAACAGTTTGATTTACTCTTAATATCTTGGTATTAAGATAATTTCGAGACTGTTAAATTTTACAACATTTTCATTATTTAACTTACTAGCGATCCGCCCCGGCTTCGCACGGGTGGTACAAACTTTCCCGTGGAAATCCAATATACCCTACGTTACTCAAGATGAAATGTTAACTAAACAAAGGCCTGAATTATATTTAGCCATTTGATCAAACAGTAAGGTTTGGATAACGCTTCGTTGTCCGCTTTCACATTAGCCTTCTAATTTTATTTATCCAAGTCGGACTGCGCTGCTGTTCTTATTAAACCTATCCGTAACTTTCTGTCTTATTTCTGGGTAATACTCTAACTTATGAATGGCCTAAGCATTAGCCAGCCAGTTTATGAAATGTTGAAAGAAACGTTATGACTGAAAATCAATCAGGCCGTTAATTGAATGGAGCTCTTTAGTAAAGAGGCTAGGCGGTAAACTTAACGTCTAAGACATATTCACGAACTGCTTGAACAGTTAGCTAGTGATCAACATACACAGACAACTCTAGCAGTCATTATCAACACCGCTCATTACAGAAATTGACCATTTGGGTACAAGTTTCATCTACTCGTTCATTTTCATTCATTCGATCGAAGTACATACATACATATAATCACGCCTTTATCCCCGGAGAGTTAAGCAGAGGTTAATTAACACCCACATTTTACCAATCTGTATTCGGTCCCAGGTAATAGGGGGTGAGCCTATTGCCGTATTCCGGGCACTATTGTTGACTTCTATAGCTATGCATCTGAGGCTGAGTCAGGGCTGTTCATAAATGTCTGATGTTAAAGTTAATCAGCCTTATCCTTTAGTCGCCTTGTACGACACCACATGGGAAGAGAAGAGGTGGCCCAAATTCTACTCTGCCGGGAACCACGCGGCTAAAATGTAGTTGTGATCAATAAACATTTACGTCGAATTTGCTCAACTGTTTGCACGTGCCCATCATTTTCAAGAGTTTACAGTGGACTAAACTTATTTATTTCACATGGTGTTTTGAATATACAATATAAAAATATACACTTTTTGGATTAGTCTTTCTACCAGAATACAATATAATATTAAACGTACTGTTTTCCTCCATACGATACGATTTTATTCTTCTACACTACTATTATAAAAAAGAAAGATTTGTATTTTTTGTGTATGTTTGTAATGTATAAACTCAAAAATTACTGTGCCGATTTAAAAAATTCTTTCACCATCAGAAATCTTCATTCACCCTGAGTAACATAGGCTATATTGGATTTTCACGAGAACGTTTTTACCACCCGTGTGAAACCGGAGCCGAAGGCGGATCGCTAGTGTTTTACAGATGTATAGATGTACAATTTTCAAGATTCCACGTGTTCAATAGCGCCTTTAATAACGTCAAACCACAGCATCCCGTTTGAATATCGTTTAACATTCAAATTCCTTACCATACTTATGGCTTAAGTGGAAAGGTAGTGCAGTTTCCGGATTTGTTGAGGTTCACTGGTATCTGGTTTAACCCGATGCTGCTAAATCTTAGCATTGTACTATCTACCTTCCTCAACCCAAAGACTTTGATAGTTAAACCTTTGCATATTTTAAGGCTTAAACCACTTGGCAGACCCTTTTACTTGAATGTCCAATTATTTTAATCTGTTCGTAACAGCTGTTTTGTACTTGAATCTCATTCCTCGTTTTATTCATTGGAACAGCCGGTAGTGTCACCAGATCAAATAATTTTACTAAGTATGCGTCTTATCGACAAGAAGTAAACACATATCATATTTTATTATTATTTATTATTATATACCATGAGGAGTATAATATGTGTTTACTATTGTCTTGTAAACTGTGATCAGTTTTGTGATTTGAACTAAGTACATTATTTTTAAAGAGTATAAGTAATCGAAATTACTAGTATTTTTCCGTTAACACCTCGCCGCGTACAGATAAATTACTTGTGTTACGAGTGGGATCACATCTGTTAGTAGACAAGATGTGAATCTGAGACTTCTCGATCGTAGGGCTGACTCCTTAACTGCGAAGTTAACGACGCTAAGTCCTAATGAACGATTTCAGTTCCAAGAGCATCTCTATAGAACTGGTTTCTTCTTATTCAGTAGTAATCTCTGCCCATCTTGAAAATAAATAAGGAAATTCCTGGTTTTCATAATGTAAAATAACGTTATGCCTTCAAGGATGCGTGCCTTCTATAAATTGGGTGAGGAAATGTACCAAAATGTCAATTTCCGTCATTAAATACAGTCACATTTCAATGTCGATCCCAAACATCTATTTTGAACTCCTAAATATAACTGCCAAACAAATTTGCATGTATTTTCGATTTCATCGAATTTTATGTATATTTTAATCGTACCGGTGGTGGGTCAGTGGGTTATTAAATGTAAAATTTTAATGTTATTGAGATAATGACTTTACAGTAAAACGAAGCCAAAGCAGATTATTATAATGTTGAAGAAACTATTATATCGTAAAAAGAACAGTTTTCATCTACACATAGTATATAGGTAATGGAATTTTATAGGTCCATAAATGAAGTTAATTAATTTTATCGGTACATAAATTGACAAACACTTACATTTTTCTAACATTATTGCCCCAGACAGAATGTAACTTTGCTTAATTGCTTCTTTCGCTGCCAATCTTCTTTGACAGAGACAAATGGTATTTGATACACTATGAAACATGGGAATGATAAATAGCTACTTTTTGCGTACCTTCTATATAATTGTCAGAAAATTTAAGCAAAATTACTGCGTAAATAGCTTCGATTTTCTTAGAAGTGAATTTGGCATTACACCTTTTAAGTTTTGTACAACTTCCAATAGGTAATTTCTATTGTTTTGCTGTGTTCATCTGTGTGTATATTTAACATGTATCTAACAAAAGATAAGAAAATCAACTGGTTACAGTTTTCTGCAGCAAGATACAACAATTAGTTACCATAACTACAATTAGTAGGTATTATAGTAAAGATTATTAGTAGGCAAAACGCACATTCGAAGTTGTAGATCGAAGTTTTTGGTAAATCGCATTTATCCCGCCATTATGTAACACTTTGTAACACTTTGTAACACTTTGTACAATCCAAACTCTACAGAAAGAAATCGTAGAGAACTTTAAGGCATGTAACCATTTATATTATATAACTTTATTGTGAGCCACTTATAATATTCATGATACAGAATTTAAGAAAAGAGCAGTACAAAGGGCGGTCATATCGCTTTACGCAATTTCGTGGGCGCTTCGTGTTTTCATAGCAAATCACTTTTTGGAGCTGTTTTCAAAAAAAAACATTCATAATAACATTAAGCATAGATAAAAACATACTGTGGCACTTATAGTATACTTTAAGTTTTGTGAATATCAGCATAATATTTCTTGTCCAGCGCTAAATAAATGAAATTTACAATTTCTACTATTGCGATACTTAGAACCACGCATGATCTCGAATTAATCGGCTTTCAGAAGACTCCTCATGATTGAATAAAAAGACATGCTTGATCTGACATCAAAAAAGAATAAAATATTAAATACTTCTCTAAAAATAATCCCGTGGGACGCTTCTTTTGACTAAACTGATCTTAGTATATTTTGTTACGCTACATCAAAGTAGAAAAATTAACAAAATTTTATTGCGTTTATGCCAATTTTTCATAGCTGTTCGATTTACAATATATTTACTTTTTTTTAGGACACCGAGTTTGTTTAAAAAACCGAATAGAGATATTGATAAATGTGTGAGTCATTATTTTCGTAAGGCCTTTAACTTAAAGCTTATTAAGCTATTAAGAGCTTCTTCTTCTTCGAAACGAAAAAGGAAGAGCTCAAATAGTATTTTCATTTATTTCCTTTTACCTTATGTAATTTTATTGTTTGTTTAAGACTTATGCTCGGTTCACATTATTCCAATCGCAATTATTATAGATGTTCTTGTTATCAGAGACCCTAATAATATTTTGAGGCACATTGTGTATAGGAAAAAGAGTCCTAAACGGTGTACTTCACCACCATCCTTTTTTTTATAAACATAACTGCTACCGTGGGAACAGCTTTTATAACAGAGAGCCTGCGGGATGTGTGACAAAGACACCTGAACGCTGAGCTTCAATATGTCAAGCAAGTACTGCAAGACAACAAGCTCAAACAACCGCGCCTAAGTCACAGATCCTGAGAAATACCAGCCACGGTTGAACGCCAGCCTGCTGTAAAACCATACGCACGAGGAGTCACGGACAAAATTGGCTAATCTAAGAATTAGCTTATCTTCTACATCTTGTAAGGAACAGAACACTGAGCTCACGAAATCTGTTGAGACAATGTCCCAAAAATACGACGATTTTCTATCGAGAATTAGCTCTCTTGAAAAAGAGAGGAAGGAGCAAAAAAAATATATTCACCTTTTAGAGCAAAGAGTCGACACATTGGAACGCAAGTCTCGTGCATCGCGTATAGAGATACGTTATATCCCGAAAAATAAAACGGACAAACCTGAATCCAAATCGAACCTGTGTCAACTGCTTCAACATATGGGAAGGTCAATCCGTGTTGACATTGGGGACTCAGAAATAAAGGATATATACCGTATACCGAATACTAGGGATTCCTCGTCTCCAATCATAGCGGAATTTACCTCCGTTATTATGAAAGAAAAAATACTCTCGGCAGTCAAAAGTTTTAATAGTGCGAAGCAAAAGGGTGATAAGTTAAATACCGGTCACTTTCACCTCACCGGTCCGGTCCGGCCGGTTTACGTTGCTGAAACCCTCACACAAAAGTCGCAAAAACTATTTTACCTGGCCCGAACATTTCAAAAGGATCAAGGCTACGAATTCTGCTGGACATCCCGAGGAGTTGTGTATCTGCGTGCACGTGCCAACTGTCCCCAAATTAAAATTGAAAGTGAACAGGACTTCGAGAAACTGAGAAATGTCAAATGACTAGTTCCAGTGATCAGTGATTTGATTTCGGTTGTTACTCATGTCTTCTATATTGTATTACCTATTTTGTTATTTTTAGTAATTATTAAAATAATGTTTACAATACACACTCTACACATCTACACTGTTACTTAACTACATTTGTAGCTCGTGCTCATACAGTCATTATAATCAATGGATATACTCGTATTGCAGGCTTTTCAGTCGCTTACAGTATAGTCGTATATATTATGTCAATTACAAAATTCAACGGTTTCGATGAAGTACCAAGGGATTTAGACACATACAGTGTCTCTAGTGCCTTTGAATGCCAGGTGGAAAGCTGCATTCAGTATGTACCAACTTCCTCAAACTGTCTTACAGTACTAACGCAAAACATCCGCAGTGTCCATTGTAACTTACCTGGACTTGAGGAACTACTAACTAGGATTACCATAAATGTAGACATACTTATATTAACCGAATGTAGGCTAAAAGGTACGTCATTTATTCCACTTCTGCAAGGTTTTCAGGTTTCTTCAACTCAAAACAACATCCTGCAGAATGATGGGGTTGTCATTTATGTTAGAGACGAAATTGCCTTTACTGTGGAGGAGCCACCTTTCATGGATGCAAATGCTTTGCTAATGAAAATAGGTTCTGATACTGCTATTTTGGCGCTGTACCGATCTCCATCATATAATAATTTAGATCAATTTATGAACTCGTTAGATACTATCCTACAAAATGTATGCAATGTCAAAAATGTTGCAGTGATTGGAGACACAAATATATAATGATAAACCACACAGTGACAAGGATCGTTATTTAAATCTTGCAGCGTACCATTCTCTTCTGCCCTGTCACTCTTTTATTACACGTGAAGACAGCGGGACTTGTATTGATCACGTTTTACTAAAAACTCAACATCCTGCTACTACAATTGCTATCCAAGCTAGCCTCACTGATCACAAACCGGTGCTATTATGCTTAAGTAAAAAACTTAATCGCAATTACTATATTACAAATATAACTAAAACTAATTCCAAACTCCTTGAAGATGATATAGCCACTATCGATTTCAAACCTATGTATATATAAAGATCCAAACTGTAGCGTTTGGGTATAGTACAAAAGAAAGAGATACATATTTATATTTATGTAATGTAAGGTATTTGCATGATGTCTTTAATAAACCAGTCTACCGCACACTTCCGTGTTTCATTGACGTACCACAAACATCGCGCTGAATTACTTCATTGACACGGTAACCGCAGTTTTAATAAAGAATACCCAGAACATTCCCCTGGCAGGACGTAAAAAAATTATCAAACCGTGGATTACTCCGGGTCTGCTACGCTGCATGCGAAATCGAGACAGGATGCACCTTAAGCTCAAAAAATCGCCTCAAAATGAAATCCTAAGGATTACTTATACTCGCTATAGAAATTTTTGTAACTTACTTCTTAAAAAATCGAAAAGAACTTTTGAGAAACAACAATTGCTAGAGGTGGGAAACAATAGTAAAAGACTATGGCAAGCCATTAAAACGATTACCAGTACTGTTAAATCAAAGGCATCACCTAGGGATTTGTTGAAGTTGGCTCCTACTCCTCAGGAGTCTGTAGACGAAGTTAATAAATATTTTGTCGGTGTAGGCAAGACGCTGGCTGAAAACATTTAAAAAAATAAAAGTCATAACGACAACTCCCCTAACATCTGCACCTCTGGTTGCTTAAACTCATTTGTGCTAATGGATACAGACTTAAATGAAGTTGTAAATCTAATTTCTAGCCTTAAAAACGACTGTGCTGTTGGGTGGGACAAAATCTCAAATAAATTCCTAAAACAATTCAAGAGTTATCTTGCTCCACCTCTGACATTTTTATTTATTCGCTGTTTTGAGATGGGAGTTTTTCCCACTGGCCTGAAAAAGTCTGTAGTTATACCAATTTATAAAAGTGGTGACAGGGACCGTGTCTCCAATTATAGACCTATTTCCTTACTTCCAGCCATTTCTAAAATATTGGAAAAGTTGATTAATACTAGACTAGTTGCATACTTAGAAACAAACAAAATACTCTCGCAAAATCAATTTGGTTTCCGACAAGCCATATCTACGTCTGACGCGGTACATGCTGTGACAGATTACATTGCAACTGGTCTGGATGATCGAAAAAAATGCTTGGCAATTTTTCTGGACTTAGCCAAGGCTTTCGACACGGTCTCTGTCTCATTACGTTTGCGTAAGCTTGAAGCATTTGGCATAAGAGACAAACAGTTAAGTTTGTTTGAAAGTTATCTTTCCGATCGTGTGCAGGCAACAGCCATTGATACTCACTTAAGCACCTACCTACCTGTAAGTTTTGGTGTTCCACAAGGTAGCATTCTGGGACCTACTCTATTCTTGATGTATATCAACGGCCTATGCCAAATCATACCCCTAAAAGGAAAAATAGTATCCTACGCGGATGACACAGTAATTTTAATTTCTACTCATACCTGGGGGGAAACCTTTAGAGAGGCTCAGACTACTCTCTGTAATGTCTCTAGATGGCTAAGTGATAACGTTTTAACACTGAATGCTGATAAAACTAGATACATGACCTTTTCTATCACAAAAATCGGTGTTGCACCTGCTGGACATAACTTGATCGCTCACAATTGCCAGCAATATGATGGCAGTACTTGCTCCTGCCCAAAATTAAAACCTACTGAACAAATTAAGTACCTTGGAATATTGTTAGATGCTCAATTAAAATTTTCTAAACACACTGAGTTACTCACTGGAAGGATTCGTAAACTGATTATTGTATTCAAAACTATAAGGTATGTCGCGGATTTCAATTTGGTTAAACAGATATATTTAGCGTTTTGCCAGTCATTACTCTCTTACTGCATTACTGTTTGGGGTGGAACTGGGCTTTCAATACTTAAAAGATTAGAAATTGCCCAAAGGGCAATTCTTAAGGTAGCCAGTTTGCAACCATTCCGTTTTCCAACGCTCTTACTTTATAAGCAGTGGGAGGTGCTTACGGTGAGACAGCTGTTTATTGTGGGCATAATAATGAAGCAACACAATGAACTGTCATATGAACCGCAAAAAGATGCAAATCGGCGAAGAAATAGGGTTTGTGAAACAAAAAAAATTTCTCATACCTCGTTTATTCAAAGATTTTACTGTTCAATTGGCCCATATCTCTACAACAAGGTGAATAAAATTATCCTTATTTACCCGCTAAATAAGACTCATTGTAAAGCGGCAGTTGTTACGTGGCTTCAAACTTTAGGCTACGACGAGACTGAACAGCTTCTAACAGTATTATCCTAGATTTCTTTCTATTTCATTACAATCTCTGTTGTTTTGAGTATGACGAGGTGAGGTGACTACTGTGATTCACTCACACACCCACGCACACGAACGCGCGCGCGCACACACACACACATACACCCACACACACACACCCACCCACACACCACACACACACACACACACACACACACACACACACACACACACACACACACACACACACACACACACACACACACACACGCACGCACGCACGCACGCACACTTAGGTTCACGCTAACAAAAGATTGTTCCATCATTTTACACACTGATTTCCATTCGCTTTTGTTCTTTTATTGTACATACAAGCTATTCATTTTAATAATGATAAGTCTATCAAGAATATTATATGTGCGAACTAGTAAAGTTAAAGTTCCCGTGGGGAGTGGCGCCGAAAGCCGAAACACAGGTTTCTACCTAGTTTGGCAACGGATGTTTACTCAAATACTATGTGATAATTATTTCTAGTTTTATCTTAAGAATTGAGTATGCAATGTTAACAATGCTTTTTGGTAATAAATTATTCTTATTCTATCTTGAAGCTTGATCCAAGATGTAGAAGAAAAGCCAATTCTTAGATTAGCCAATTGCCAACTATCTTTACAAGATGCAGGGTTCTATAAAATAGACTGTGACTGTGGACTCTCATATATTGGTCATACCAAGCGGAGCAAAGAGCACATACTACTCGCGTCTAAGAACAGATAGCTGACATAAAATAACAACGCTCATCAAAGTCAGCTGTTTGTGAACATGTGAAAAAAGGTACTAACCATTACTTAAGGTTTGATAAACCACAGATACTCGGTATAGAGCACGCTACTGTAAAGTAGCCAAAATGTCGTTCTAAAAGTAAATAATAACAAATAAATCGAGTTGGTGCAATCTTGACTCAGGGGTCCCTCAAGGCGGTATACTTTCTCCCCTTCTTTTCTCCATATTTATTAACCTCATAACCTCCGATCTTCAATGTGCGTATTACCTGTATGCCGATGACCTGCAATTGTATAGCCAAGCCTCTTTGGATGACATCT
The DNA here is from genome assembly GCA_949126895.1 of Eilema caniola. Taxonomy (NCBI): domain Eukaryota; kingdom Metazoa; phylum Arthropoda; class Insecta; order Lepidoptera; family Erebidae; genus Eilema; species Eilema caniola. Next base: position 15,429,521 of record OX421464.1, on the reverse strand, counting down.
CGGCTAATGGAGACTTGAATTTTATTCGTAGCTGTTGTGGCAGATTTGGATTGGCCGTCAACCCTGACAAATGCCAGAGTATTATAATAGGTACTAGCTTTATGATGAGAAGGTTAAAGGACGTGAACATGCCAGCGATCATCTTTGATGGGAATGTTATTCCTGTCACACTTAGTGTTAAGAAACTCGGCTTACACCTGGACTCAACCTTGAGTTGGCGGGTTCAGGTCACTAACGTTTGCCAGAGTTACTGGGACGCTAAGAGCCCTTTACCGCCTTAAAAATTTTCTGCCACCTAAAACCAAGACAATGCTTGTGCAGACTTTAATCTTTCCTATCTTCGACTATGGTGATGTGTGCTATTACGACCTGAATGCAGATCTGCTCGATAAACTCGACCGACTTCTCAACAATTGCATTCGATTCGTCTACAATCTTAGAAAGTATGACCACGTTTCGACTTGTCGTACAGAGCTGGGCTGGTTGCCTATACGACGGCAACGCAATCTGAGAGCTGTCACTTTGATATACACACTACTAAATTCTCCCAACGCCCCAGCTTATCTAAAGTCTCAGCTCCACTTACTCGGCTCTAACCATAACAAAAACTTACGCTCGTCAAATAACCTACTCCTTCACTGTCCCACTCACACGTCTAGCCTTGTCCACTCTTCTTTCTTAGTACAATCTATTCTTCTATGGAATGCGCTTCCTCTGGATGTCAGGATGTCCACAAACCGTTTCACTTTCAAAACTAGAGTACACCGGCTCTACAACAACCCATAGCTGACTGTGGGTGGTTGCAGTAAAGGCAATCAAGTCAGTTATTTGATATCATATCCGTAAGATTTCTCCGCTTATATGTATTCGATATGTTGTGTATGTAAATATAATTATATATGTATTTTTGTGTATATTTATTTGTATATACATATTGGTTTGTATATGTATGTAGTTTATGATGTTTCTATATGTTTATTAGGATACGTTTTATATATATTTATTTTAAGAAAGTATTATTTATTTTTATCACGAAGTTTATTTTTGTACCACGATGGGTCAAACTATCACTGCAATACTGCGTGCACCTACCTTTAGAATAAATATCTCTGCATCACCCTAAGGCTGACTGGTAGAAAATGCCCATGGCATTAAGTCCGCCTTTGTACAATCAATTTGTATTTGTGCAAAAAGTTTAAATAAATAAATAGAAGCCGTTAGAAAGTGGTTTCATTTCAGTCCCATAGATTATTTGAAAAGTAATAAATATACGAATATTTATATGGTTTAAAGGTTTGACATGAAGTTTCGAAGTATGTCACGCTCGAAGCCTCCCCGGTTTCACACGTTTCGAAAGTCCAGCTGGCTAGTACGTTATATCCTAATAAAAATTAAAACCTATAAGTACTTAATTTAGTTTATTCATTTTATTGTTAAAGATCATCAAACTCTGAAATATTAAATTAGAAGATAATTAAAAGATCTGGATCTCCTTCTCTCTGAATTGCCTTTAAATTACTTTCTTGTAAAACTAGAATATATATATATGTATAGTGCTCAATGGGCTTTTCACATCAGCACACAAGATGATTTTATTTTATATGAATGAGAAACAATGATGTTTTATGCCTCGAACTTCCCAATGTTTTGTACGTTAAGTGGATCCCGTGTATCATAAAATTGAAGTACCGAAACATTTAATTAATGTTTAATATGTAATTATAGAATCAACAAGGAAGAATGTTATAAATGAGTGGCACAGGTCTCAGAATGTTTGATAATAATTTCCGGTGAAGTCAAGCAAAAGATTCAAGTTTCAATTAGCTATTGTCTAAGAATAAAGCATCCCTTTGCCGTAAAGGGTTTTACAAAGAGTTTGGAATGAATTCTTGGAATGAACATAAATGGGAAGGTTATTAAGCGGAAATGACAAGATTAGCGTACTAAAGAAAACTAATTAAATAAAATCACTAGATTTGATTTTAAGGATGCCTTAAAATCAGAATATTATACTAATGTAGTTACGTACATTTATAGTTGACCAAGCGAGCGAAGCCACCGAGAGTCTTTCGACAAGGTGGCAGATTTTGCTTTTGTCCGTATCCATATCGGTTTGTCAGTTCCGGTCACATGACGAAGGTGTATTTATAAACCGATTTGTACCAAACTTGGAACACATGTTCTTTAATTTAAAACTCAACTTTTGTCGAGAGATTTTTTGATAGGAATAGTTATTCATCAACCGATCTTTGTGATTTTTGGCTGACACTTCAAGTTTATGATTCCCCACAGGTTGTTCGTAAAGGTGAACTTCGTTATTAAGAAAAACAGAACAAAGGGGAAAGTTTTCTATATCGTTTTTTTAGAACAAATCGTAATTATTTTTTGGTGAAACATCCAGGGTTATTTAAAACGATGCGAAGATACCTGATTTCATTAAGGGTACCAGAAAAATGTGGCAACGAGTGCTCGTGAGATCTACTGTTCACAAGACTACTAATATGATACAACTAATATTAGCTGTAACCTGTGACGTCGACTACGTGAAAACCCATTCCCGCAACGCATAGGCACCTATTTTCGGGAAAAAACCTGTGGCCTATTTGAGACTACGATATATCTCTCTAAAGTGTCAGTAGCTTAATGGTTAAAGAACCGGACTTGCAATTGACAGGTCTTGAGATCGAATACTGGCCATTTCATAACGGACGGGAATCCATTCTTGACACACGTATTTTAAAACTTAGTCGGAAGTGTTAACAGGAATACTTGTAATATTCCAACTCAAATATGAAAGCCGGCGTCATATCCCTCAATTATCAGGTATTCCGACTTGCACGCGAGGTTGGCTTCACCCCAAAGGATTTGTACTACCCATTGAATAGTTACAATTACTTACTTATAATTAAATAGCTGATCCACCTCGGCTTCGCCCGTGACATACTTCATCCTCGTAGCACCTTTGATTCAATTATTTTGCCTTTCTGGAACCTCTCCACTAACACTTGAACTTTATGATGTGATATTAAAGTTTTAAGTATTATAACGAATCGTTTGTATAGGAGTATAGAAAAACGTTTTAAGACATTTTCAGGCATTTAAAACAAAATTCGTTGGGTAAGAACGATCCTCGTTCTTTGCAAGAATATCCTAAAAAAAATTAGTGAAATCGGTTCAGCTGTTCCCGAGATTTGCGCTTAGCAACACATTCAGCGATACATTTTAATATTATAGAAAAAATAATAATAAACTTTCCATTGAGTCTTAAAGACGGAACACATTAATATAACTTAAATTAATCAAATAACAAGCTTATGAACTTTATAGAGAATAATTTTAGTAATCGTGTTTCCTCTAAAGATGCCATATTAAGTAATACGGCAATAATTAGCTCAATGTAGCACAGTTTACTATTTCTAGGTTCGTGTAAAGCTTACGCATAAAATTAGTCAAAGAGAGGCGCCTAACCAAGTTATTCCTATTAAATGAAGATTTAATCTGAGGCACACGTCCAAACTCAGGTTGCTTTAAGGTTTATTGCAGTAACCCACGTAAACGGTGAATACGCAGAGCCCTCGGGTCTGTTAAATTGTCTTCGTAGTTAATGCAAAGGTTACTGTAAGATTAAGATTTAAATAGTCGATTTAGTACAAAGTATAAACACGAGGATGACTAAACACAACAAGGCCGACAGCAAAGTTTGAGCATTGTGGATTTTCAGTTTTTACATGTAGTTTGCTTTGTAGCACGTAAACCGTAATTTAGCAGACTCTAATGATAGAACCATACATCATCATGTGTTAGGTATATATCTCATTTACCTTTGAATCAGTAACCTCCAATATTTGTGGTAAGTGACTCTGTTATTTTTAAACTATTGCGAAGTAAACGTATACTTTTTGTTGTTTAGCGTGGTAGTTAGAGTATTGACTCTGTCGATCATCGATCATTCATAATTGTATAAATCAACTTCACAGTGGTGACATTTGTATAATTAGAAACAAGATAACTAAATTATTACCCTGTTAGGTTAGGTATAATTTAGACTTATAGTTAGTTATTTGTGTACACCATTTTTTATTGACGTTTACAACCACTGTCATCTAAATATCCCGAATTGGACTCGTGTCGAGGCATGAACGCTTTGTATTGATGACTGCGGAAATACCAACGAAAGCCTTTTAACATTTTGATTAAATTTTTAGGATTCCGTTGACAATCAACAGTGGACAAGAGAGAATGAAATCGCTCTTAATCCAATACGAAGAAATGGTCAAACTTGCAACGTTTATGAATTCGTGTTGTTGTTTCAAATCTTTATTGCGTTCTAGTAATATTATGAATGAATAAGTTTATCAAGATGTTTGGAAATTTATAGATTCAGCGTCAGAAATATCTAGACTACAAAGTGATACTAATCCTAAAACCAACGTATTAAGAACAAAGTAAACGGTTTTATTGATAATTATATTACTGTCCGAACTAAAGGTGTGTGTACCAATTATCAGAACAATTGGTACACACACCTTTAGTTTAAAAAAATTACGATCATTTTGAATCTTCACTTTCTTCATCGAAATCTATCTGGCCTCTGATTCTGCTAATTTTATAATATCACAAAGCCACTGTCATACCGCTGACATTGCATAAAATGTCATTAAACTAGGTATAGACTTTATATCTGAGCAATAAGGTTCAAAATTAAAAGAGAAAGAGTTTATCACAATTTTCATTTACTCTACGAGATTGTCATTTGAATTTAGTCTTTAACTGTTTAAATCTAAAGTCTAGAGTTAAATGGCATTGGTTACAGTGGCTGTGGAACCGCAGTGAATTTGCCATGCAAAAAATAATAGCAGAATCAAGGCCCAGATCACTCAATCACGTTAAAACGGCTATATGGATATCACTGAAATTAGAGAAATATAATATAATCGGCAACATTGACTTTTTATCCCTGAAATAGTTTCCAGTGGGAAGCTGGAACGAGATTAGAATTCCACGCGGGCTGTAAATTATGTCTTCAGAACTAATACCCGCTTCCGGCATTAACAGCCATGCTTAATTAGCGGCATTTACATATTTATTCTTTCCTTAATTTAAATTTTTACAAGTTTATATAGTCTACTTTAATCAATAGGTCTTGAAAATAGTGTGTTAGACAAAATTAGATCAATAGTTCTTTTTTGTAATCAGAAGGTAAAATAATATAGAATCTGTGGATAATGTCCAACTTAACATTTCAGAGGAAATCAGAATGTATTGTATTACATAACCTATGTAATCAAAAACACGGCTTTATGATCAAAAGTCAGCAGACCGTTTGTGGCGGGGGAGCGCAGTTCGATCGTAGATCTTTCGTTCGCGAGCGCTTCCCTGTCACTCCGCGTGCGGGGCTGGCGTGTCGCCGCGGAGGTGGAGACACTGTCGGATCACCGATACGTTCGGTTTGATGTCTCCCCTCCCCCGAGCGATGCGCCAGTCATTTCGGCCCAACGCGAGCCGCGCTGGGTGTTGGGGCGATTGAATCGGGAGGACCTCCTGGAGGCCGCCATCGTACAGGCCTGGGCCATTGCGCCGGACAGGCCTGTCGATGTCGACGATGAAGCGGCGTGGTTCCTGGAGGCCATGACACGGGTCTGCGATGCGAGTATGCCTAGGGCTCCAGCCTATAATCCGAGGCGTCGGGTCTACTGGTGGAGTGCGGAGATCGCGAGGCTGCGTATGGCCTGCGTGATCACGCATCGCCGGTGGGGCCGATTCCGTAGGAGGCGTACTCGTCCCGCAGACTCGGAGCCCCGATTGGCGGAGCTTCATGAGGGATACAGGGAGGCCCGGAATGCCCTCCGAGCGGAAATCAAGCGGTCAAAGGCCGCTTGTTACCGGGAGCTCCTGGAGACGCTGGAGCGGGACCCATGGGGGCGGCCTTACCTTATGGTAAGAGAAAAGCTGCGCCCCCGGGCCCCTCCGCTGACCCAGGTGCTCGAACCGGCTCTGCTCGGAGGAGTGGTGGAATCCCTGTTCCCGGCGCGAGCGGAACATGTTCCGCCGCAGATGGCTCCGCCGCCTCGGTCGCCTACGGCGCCCAGTGTGGTGATTGACGACGACGTGCCCGAGGTCACTTGGGTAGAACTAGAGCTGGCGGTGCGAAGGCTGAGGGCCAAGAAAAGCACCGCCCCGGGACCCAACGGCATTCCAGGCCGTGCGTGGGTCCTAGCTCTAGGGGAAGACGGCCTCGAACCCCGACTGAGAGGGTTCCTCAGCGCATGTTTGGAGCGGGGCCAGTTTCCGAGGATGTGGAGGACGGGGAAACTGGTCCTCATCCGCAAGCAGGGACGCCCGGCGGACGAGCCGTCCGGGTACCGGCCCATAGTGCTGCTCGACGAGGTGGGCAAGCTCTTCGAAAGAGTTATTGCCAAGCGCCTCGTCGAGCATCTCTCTAGAGTGGGGCCGGACCTGGCGAACACCCAATTTGGGTTCCGCCGGTGGCGTTCCACTGTGGATGCCATCATGCGTGTGCGGACTCTGGCGGGGGATGCGGTTGCCCGGGGCGAGGTGATGTTGGCGGTGTCCTTGGACATCTCCAACGCCTTCAACACCTTGCCCTGGAGTTGCATCAGGGAGGCACTCGTGTACCACGACGTGCCTCTCTACCTCCGCCGCATAGTCGGGGCGTACCTGACGGAGAGAGCCGTCATCTACCCAAGCTCGACGGGAGTCGGTAGGCGTGAGATGTCGTGCGGTGTTCCGCAGGGGTCGGTCCTGGGGCCGCTCCTGTGGAACATCGGTTACGACTGGGTGCTTCGCGGTGACTTCGCGTACGGGGGGTCACGTGTTACGCGGATGACACGCTAGTGACGGTGAGCGGGGTTACGCACCGCGAAGCGACCCTGAGGGCCACGACCGCGGTTGCTCAGGTCGTCGACAGGATCCGGCGGCTGGGTCTCGAGGTGGCTCTGCACAAGTCCGAGGCCATGTTCTTTCATGGCCCTCGGCGCAGGCCAGGCCCGGGAGCCAGCCTAACAGTGGGAGGAACTCCCATCGACATCAAGCCCCGGTTGAAATACCTGGGGCTCGTGCTTGATGGTCGATGGGACTTCGGAGAGCATTTCCGAAGTCTGAGCCCCAAGTTGGTGCTCACGGCGAATGCCTTGGGCCGGTTGTTGCCCAACTTGAAGGGCCCAGAGTCCTCCTGCAGGAGACTCTACGCGGGTGTCGTGCGGTCCATGGCCCTATACGGGTGCCCCGTGTGGGCGGACACCCTGGAGGCCAGATTCCTGCCTCTGCTCCGTACGGCGCAGAGCACGATGGCCTCCAGGGCCATCAGGGGATACCGCACGATATCCTTCGAAGCGCGGGAGCGACGACTTGGGCAACCACGCGCAGGGCACGCCGTCATTGCGGCGGTAAGGCCCATCATGGGGGAGTGGCTAGAGAGGCAACACGGTAGCCTCTCGTACCGTCAGACGCAGATTATCACCGGGCACGGTAGCTTCGGGCGGTATCTGCATCTTAAGGGCATAGAACCAACGCCCAAGTACCATCACTGCAACGTGAGCGTGGACTCGGGGCTGCACATGCTTACCGAGTGTCCGGCGTTTCAAACGCCGAGGCGGGAGCTTGTGGCGGCCCTGGTGGTGAGAGTGCTCACGCTCTCCACCCTGCTCGCGGCGATGGTCCGCTGCGCGGATGCGTGGGCGGCCAGCGCCTCCTTCTGCGAGCAGGTCATGCTCGCCATGGAGACAGCAGAGCGGGCGCGGCGCGATGAGCGAGAGAGGCTCGCTGACATCGCTGCACGCGCCCGAAGGCGGCTCGGGCGTCGGAGGGCGCAAACTGACCTCCGCCCCCCATGAGCGCGGGCCTGAGGGTGACGGGTGGAGCCGCCCGACACCCTAGCAGAAGCAGGCCACGGCGGCGGCGCGCATCGTAGGACGATGCGCGCCTCCCCACACCGGGGTTGAGTCGGGGACCGCGTGGTCCCCCCCTTCCCGAGGAGGGCCAGACCGAGAGGGATGGCCCTGGGTCAGCCGGGGTGCGAGGGATATGTCGCATGACGACCTCACCTTCGGCCTAGCACTACGACCCAGAGACGGCGTGCGGTTTAGTCGGTTCGAGTCCGACATAACCTCCCCCTCCGGCTCCGGAGGGGTGGGTATCCGTGAGCACGTAAAAAAAAAAAAAAAAAAAAGTCAGCAGTTAGTAACTGTATTTTGGTGCATACCTTAATACACTTACGATAAAATAACAAAGGTTTAAGATAACTTAACCAAAAATAAATCTTTCGAAAACACAACAGGTACATGTCAAACAAAGAAAATGTTCGACTTTTCAATTTTAACATTTGCTTGATTATGTACAGAAACCCAAAATATTACTCAATTACTGAACAACTCTGAGGCAAAACTAAAAGTTTGAACTTCGCTCAGTTAAAATTTACCATCCGATTAAATTTACCCTCCGTGTTCACTTCAAGTTGTTCAGCGTAAGACGTAAAACGCTTACCAAGTACAAATCAAGGTTTTATTATTTATAGGCACATTAAACTTCTTTTATGAATATTATAACGAAATACATCGCGTGTGTACAACACCTTAAAAATAAATTGTCATTATTAACGAGAATTATGAATGAGATATATTATGTAAGTATTATGTTGTGAGTTTCATCTTCCTAGAAATGCTGAAAAATGCCGTAAAAATCGGTTATCGCCGTATGCATAGTCGTTTTCTTCATTGCTGGTCATTAAGCAGCGATTGAGGCACTCTTTATAAGTAAATTATACCTGTCTAGGAGACCTGGAGATTGGACACCGATCCTTCTCTTTTTATAATAAACTATACAACAAATAAGGGTAACCTTATTAATTAGGTTACACTTGCGTTTTCCCTTATGACAAAAAAATAGCTTGTGGCGGCCCTGGGGGTGAGAGTTCTCCCACTTTCCACCCTGCTCGCGGCGATGGTCCGCTGCGCGGATGCGTGGGCGGCCAGCGCCTCCTTCTGCGAGCAGGTCATGCTTGCGAAGGAGACAGCAGAGCGGGCGCGGCGCGATGAGCGAGAGAGACTCGCGGACATCGCTGCCCGCGTTCGTAGGCGGCTCGGGCATCGGAGGGCGCAGACCGACCTCCGCCCCCCATGAGCGCGGGCCTGAGGGTGACGGGTGGAGCCGCCCGTCACCCTAGCAGAAGCAATGTGACATCACACTAGAGAACGGGGGAGTCTCATTAAATGTAACCAGCTGTGACAAGCAAGAGGGGCAAAAACTCATGAAATTCGTGTGACGTAATTTATGGATGACCCCCTATTTGCAGCATGGTATTACAATATATTGAATAATATTATAATAGATGATACATAACAGTATTTTATAGTCGTTGCTCTCTTTTTGTTTGTTCTTGAAATTTTTTGTCACGTTTATATTACTAAAGACAAGTAAGGTAATATAAGTACAGTAGAACATAATAATGTGAATTGTAAAATCATATTATTATTAACATATTTTTTATTAGAAAGTCTTCAAACCTAATTATAATACTCTTTTTTTCCGTGCGGGAAATCCTCACGGATACCCCACCCCTCCGGAGCCGGAGGGGGAGGTTATGTCGGACTCGAACCGACTAAACCGCACGCCGTCTCTGGGTCGTAGTGCTAGGCCGAAGGTGAGGTTGTCATGCGACATATCCCTCGCACCCCGGCTGACCCAGGGCCATCCCTCTCGGTCTGGCCCTCCTCGGGAGGGGGGGACCACGCGGTCCGCGACTCAACCCCGGTGTGGGGCGGTGGCCTGCTTCTGCTAGGGTGACGGGCGGCTCCACCCGTCACCCTCAGGCCCGCGCTCATGGGGGGCGGAGGTCAATTTGCGCCCTCCGACGCCCGAGCCGCCTTAGAGCGCATGCAGCGATGTTAGCGCGTCTTTCTCGCTCATCGCACCGCGCCCGCTCTGCTGTCTCCTTCGCGAGCATGACCGTCTCCTTCGCGAGCATGACCTGCTCGCAGAAGGAGGCGCTGGCCGCCCACTCATCCGCGAAGCGGACCATCGCCGCGAGCAGGGTGGAGAGCGTGAACACTTTCACCTCGGAAATTTAGGACCCCTCGCACATAAGGTTTTATCTTTTGAAGAATGCATAGCCTGAAAAAGTTAGAAATGCCACCGATTCCAATAAGCGAAATAAGTTTCGGATGTTTTACTCGTTTATTGTGGCTGAGTTAGGCGGAAACTTCTTTTTCATCACACTTGCTCATGAACTGGTTCTAATTTCACCGCAATGGGCACATACTGACACCTATAATCAAACTGTAGCTTGATTATATCATTATTGACTTATTGCTTGATTGTTATAATTCACAAGTGAGTTATAGATTCTTTTTTAAAAATGCATGGGTTCAGTTGCTTTTTCTTTAAAAAAAAAGACGTGTGGCACTCGGAGACTGCCGCGGTAAAGCTATTGAATAGCATTTTGTATCAACTTATGCAATTATGATAATATGCCCTTTGACGTGCATTAGTTTTTTTCTTTCTTTTTAGCTCTTTACGCTTTTCTTCTCTATAAAACGAAAATATCTAGGTATAAATAATAGGTATAAATAATTACGTATAAATAGTGTAATGACACACCAAACCAAAATTATTAATTAAAAAAAAATAACGATATTAAGAAGTGATTATCGACAAATTTTACAAGTACAGGTATTCACTGTTGTACATAAATACCTATACACCTATATACTTTCTCATAAGCAGCTGCTTATGTATTCGTCCGATTTCGGAGCAGCTCGTCTCGATTCGTGCGAGCTTCGTAGAGTCGTACAATACGGCTAGTTGCACGCACACGAACACCGTGTCGAAGACTGCCGAAAAGAAACGAGCGTGAGGTTTTTTCGTTACGGAATTTCTGGATTCGTTCCCCGCGCTCAAGGCCCTCGATAGAAGCTATGCAATAGCTTAAAAGTTTCGATACAAAAAGGTCGTGTTCAATAGTACAAATAAATTAATATACCTACTTACTTGTTCATTTCATACAACTTCGTACTTAAATACATAATTTTAACTTGTACGTATTTTGATTTGATTTGATTTTAAAAATAATTCATTTGAAGCCCGTAACGTTATGGAAAGTTGCAAAAATAAAAACTGCAATGGTAAATATCTATTTGTTAGTATTATTTTAATCACAAGAGTGTGAGCTCTTAGTTAATAGTACGATACACGTGTGTTTTGATGATCAATAGCGCCTTAGCGGTAATCACCAACTATACACACTTCTACCATAATGTACTATTATTCAATCGTGGACGTATAAATTTCATTTAAAAATTCGTCAGCAAAGTACTTATTAGATGCTCTCGACAGGTTGCAGCGACGTGCGGTCCGCATTATCGGAAATCCTGAGATAACGAGTACCCTCGAGCCTTTGCAGTTGCGTAGAGATGTTGCTTCCTTGGCAGTATTTTACCGTCTCTACCATGGTGAATGTTCTGAAGAGCTATTCCAATTAGTCCCACCCTCTCCTTTCCTATACAGGACGACACGTGCAGGACTAAGATGTCACCCGCATACGGTGCAGAACATTCCTTCAAGAACCAAGCGGTTCAGTGACTCTTTCCTTTGTCGCATAATTAAGACATGGAATTCCTTGCCAGCTCACGTGTTTCCCTCTTCCTACAGTCCCGGGTCCTTTAAGCGGGGCGTGAAAAAGCATCTGATGAGGCCGTCAAGCTGAGTGTCACCATTGTTGACATGGCACGTGTCGCTCATGTAAAAGTCAAGGGGCTGAGTCATTTTCAGCTATTCGTACACCCACTTATTAATGGATGCGACTCTGGCGCAAGTTTTCTTCTTGAGATTAATGGCAATTGCTCATGTAGAAGTTAGGTGACCCAGATTAAATGGCGGTAGCACAAGTAAAAGCCAAGGGGCCTGAGTCGTTTTGTTTTGAGCCGTTCATCGTGCCGGAACAAAATGGCGAGAGTAGGAACCTAGTCATGTTTATTCGTGTTTACAGGTGCATAGATACCTACATACGTTATTTACATATTCTTGTCCCATTCTGGGTATGCCGACATCCCATGTGATTCATAAGTACTTATGTAAGGCGGGAGTACTTATTTCGTACTCGACATATACGCGGTGCATCCGCGACGGCTTGGTCGGTTCGAGTTCAAGTTCGACATGTCCACCGACCACCGCGCCGTGTCGCCGCGCCAGTCGCTCGTGATAACAGTTATGTTGAACTCGACTATACCTACTCTGGCATGAAGTGCCCGAGGTGTGTTTTTAATCAGTTCGAGTTCAACATAACCACCAAAAATGAAACCAAATTCGTGCTCAGCACACCTGCCTACCTACTTAAAAACAAGTTAGACCATACCCGTATTTCAATCTAATATATAAAATTCTCGTGTCACAGTTTTCAGTTGCCAAACTCCTCCGAAACGGCTCGACCGATTCTCATGAAATTTTGTGGGCATATCGGGTAGGTCTGAGAATCGGCCAACATCTATTTTTCATACCCCGATTCGCGATAACCGACATCCACGCGGGCGGAGCCGCGGGCGACAGCTAGTTTTCTATAAATTTAGACTTAGATTAATTGTATTCCAAAAAATAACATCTAATTCATACTCTACTCTACTCTACTACATACATATAATAACATCTAGCATACAATTGCAAGTTTGAAGATGCGATCTATATTAATATATCGCTTTGGTAATTCATATTATTACTAGCTGTTGCCCGCGGCTCCGCCCGCGTGGATGTCGGTTATCGCGGTCAGGGGTATGTAAAATAGATAGTAGCCGATTCTCAGACTTGCTGAATATGCATAAAAATTTCATAAGAATCGGTCGAGCCGTTTCGGAGGAGTATGGGAAATTGATGAATTAATTATTTATACTTCATGACAAAATAAAGTACACCGCCATCTAGAAGCTATTACTGCGAAACGTACACTGAACCTCGGGAATAGCCCGAGTTATGATGGTCTAATTTTTTTGTATGGGATGGGGTATCTGTACTTTAGTATTATGTTATCTGTGGTACTAGAAAAAAGAACAAGATCTTAGAGCCCTCTTTCCTTTAGAGTTTGGCTATAATTTGTTATGTATTGAAATACTTCAGAATATGTGTAACTGCGTCTAGCAACAATATCAGGGCTATTATATATGTGATTTTTAACAACCATCAAACCATAAGATTTTGTCCAGGTTTAAAACTATTTTTGCATGTTTACAATGGGTGTCATTATAACGTCTACTTTTATGTATTAGTGGAGTGCCTGGGGGGTTAAAAACATGAAAACCTCGGATTTCTGTTACAGTGAATGAAATTTTATAATTCAAAGTGGAATGTTTAGCTTATAATATATACAAAAAAGTTTACCTATTAAAAAATTGTGATCTCGATTTAAAAAAAAAATGAAATAATTATAATTTTGATAGTTTAAATGATACAATATCTCATGATATGAGGCTGTAGAACATTTTCGACACCAAAATTAAGTTAATTTATATATTCATATAGAGATAGTAATTAGGAGAAAGAAATAAATGAAGGAAAATAGAATTTAAAAAAAATGACAAAAAATCATATGTTTATTTAAAGAATTTTCATTTTTGGCTATTTAAGAATTTTCTTCAACTTCACTTATTTCAATGATTGGTGGAGTATTAAAACAAGTATTTTCACTGCACTGTAGACATGCTACACTGCAGTATAAGCCACTCTTTCGACATCCACAAGCAGCTCCACAACCCTTTTTGCAGCTACAAAACAACATTTGCAATAAATTATCTGGAGCTGGTGATTGATTCATTGTTATTGGGATAAGCATGTTATTAAAATACTTCCAGCCCCAATTTTCAATGTCTACATTTTCATCTACATTTCCTAACCATAGTTGGATTTGTAGATATACTCTTTTCAGGTGTTCAAACGCTGCATCAGCTGTTGGAGGTAATGATGACAAAAGAACACTTGTTTTTTTGGCTGTTCCTTTTACAAAGAAATGGAACCTCAATGAGTTCAAGTCTTTGATTTTTGCTGGAGCTCCATATAAACCCAAAATACATGCTGCACCCGCTTGAAATATATTATTACAGTCTTCGTTTGAATTTTTAAATACTTTTGCTAATTCATGTAAATCATGACGTTTCTCAAAGTTTTTGGCAAACTTAATTTTACCTTTGTTGAAGAATGCTGATGTCGTATCGCAACCTGTAAAGGCATGTAAAAAAGAATATGTTCTTTACATTTTGGATACGATTTTTCTAAACATTTCGAAGAAAATATTTTTTGTTGGACTTTGCCTCGGGATGGTTTTAGAAAATATATTTCACGATCCTGATTCACCAATGCTGTTAATATAACGAGGACGTCAATATCTTCTGACACGACAACAACATTGTTTGTTTCTAAATTAATTGCTCTCTCCACGTTCTACTACCTGTCCAAGGTCGTTACGACCCTTCATACGCTCCAACATTTAAAAAAAATATTATTTTATGTCTATTTAGGCATTATTCAACGTATAGATAGGAAAAAAAAAATTTCAGATAAAATTACATTCTCAAGTATTAATTGTTTATAATTTTTGTTTAAATTATAAAAAAATCAAAAGCACAAAAACATTTTGGGTAAACTTTACACTTTATAGTATAAAAAAGAAAACCCCCCCTCAACCATTTAAATTCATTCACTGTAACAAAAGTCTGAGGTCAAAACCCCCAGACACTCCACTAGTATGTATTTGGTATGTATTCACTAAGTAGCATAGCTTAGGTTGAGTTTGCAAGCCAGGCTAATTTTTCTGTGGCTTTATACTTGCTAATCCGACCTCTACATTTCGAGTGGCTAAATCGACTAAAAATTGTTCAATGTAGAACATTTTTTTCTGCATTTACTACACAGATTATTTGAAAAATGATTTTGTACTCACTTAGGTAGTAAAAGTAATAAAAGTTTTCTTTAACCTTAATTTATAAAATTATTTTCTTAAATTTTTCATTCATACGATTCGATATATTCGGTACGATTCATACGATAAGCTTGAAAGATTTATTATAATACACTGATTTACGAGCCTATAAGCTCTCGCAAAGACGTTTTTCATTTTAAGCCTTTTATAAATATTGAGTGAACGACATTTTGTAAAAAATGCTAAAAGAAGTGAGTAGATAATTTTATTATCATAATTGAACCACAGAATGAATACTGTGATTGAACCAAGGATGTTAAGTAGGTATAAACTAAATTGGCTAGGCGTAATAAACAGTTAATATATAATAATCAGTTTTTAGACATAAAAAGCACATAAATGATATCTTCGGAAGTTTATTTACCGAATTCTATCGCGTTTGGTGTTTTATTTATTCCATGATGGTGGTGAATTTATATATCCAACGTTTCCATTTCTTTGCTGCAACCCTGCCCCTTTAGACAAGTGGCAATTCGTTGGCCGGCGTTTGATGGAATATAATGACGAAAGTATGGGATTTGGTACATTAGACATACGTTAACGACTGTCATAAACGTCAAATCTCATACTTTCGTCATTCTGTTCCACCAAACGCCGGCTAACGAATTGCCACTTGCCTAGGGAGGCTTATCAGCCTTTCCGTAATCATAGTAAAGTTAGTATCTATTTATGTTGAGCTTATTATGTTTAAAAAAAAACATAATTTATTATATTTTTATTATATAATAAATTATATTATATAATATATTTATTATAAGTACGGTAAATTACTAAACACCATACAAACTCATCAATCCTGTACCAATCCATAAACCCCAAACACGTGCAAGGAATCGCAGAGAAAGTTGGAGTATTATAACACCAGATTATTTTGTATTTAAGTAGTGTAAGTATTTAGGTTTCAATAAACAACGGGTAACGACACTTCTAGGCATATATATACTAGGTACTTAAGGTATTTTATTAACGACAATAGTTATTTGCTGTTTACATTATTCATTCATTATCATTTAAATTTCATTATCTACTAGTAAGAAGCCCGGTGCGAGGGATATGTCGCAAGACAACCTCACCTTCGGCCTAGCACCACGACCCACAGACGGCGTGCGGTTTAGTCGGTTCGAGTCCGACATAACCTACCCCTCCGGCTCCGGAGGGGCGGGTATCCGTGGGGAGTTCCCGCACGTAAAAAAAAAAAAAAAAAGTAAGAAGCCCGAGCCGGGTACGTACGGCAAAATCTTGTGCTTTTAGAAATTCTAGCTCTAATGGGCTGAATGCCTTCATAGTGTATGCCTACTACAAAAAAGGCTTGAACTTTCAGAATTTTCAACTTAGTAACCTCCTTCTTTTTCACCGGGTGCTAATCCCGGTAGCATTCAAAATTGCAATTTGTAAGCAGGGATTCTCTCTCCTACGTCTTTTCTATAATAAGGTTCAATTAGCTTTTAACGAGGAGTGACTTCTGCTTGTCTTCCCCAAACTACCAGAGGAAAACCTGTGCCTGCGATAGGCTTGCAGGGCCAAGAGTTAACGAAACAGTTAATACAAGTACTTAAACATTACAGAAATCAAACCAAGAACCTCACAATCAAGCATACATAAGCGTTAACGCTTGATTTTTTTTTTTAATTATGTAAGCGATTAAAGCTATTTTCTTTTTACGAATATCTACAAAATAATATCAAACCAATTTTCAACCTTATTCCTTATGATCTCTAAAGATATAATATTTCAAAAGGTTCATCCTATAGTCTTTATTTGACAACCAATGAGGGTATTTTGTATCTTATGACACTTTGAATGACAATTTATTTGTAACCCGTTACAATTCACGCAACCTCAGAGGCAAATAATCCCATAATTAAAAGTTATAGGTGTATTCATCGACTCTATTATAATATTTAATTAAATAATGTTTTTTTATTAATTACAACCTTTTATTTAGTTTCACCTGTCCTGATGTTTATCATTAAGTCTTGCAAATTAAATTTGACCTACTTCTCGTTTGCTGCCTGAGCTGGATCTGAGCTGGAAGGCGGCCAGAGGAACTTCACAATGCACGACACAACTTCAACGAGTTTGAGCTTATTCGAATCGTGTTGAAGAGTAAAATAGTCTCTGAATAGTAACCAGGAAAGCAATGAAACTCAGAAACGGCGTCTTATCTAGTCTAGGCTCATTTGAATCATCTTGACGAGTACTTTATTGCTAGATGGTAACGAGGGTCTGATGATAGAGCTAGAAAATAGGCATATGAACCACGTTGAGTTTATGTAGACAGTAGATGGTCATAGGAATTTCTTAAGACAGACTAGTTGTATTTGGGTTGTGTGCCGTTCCAACGGCGGCCATGCCTCACAGGCACGTAAAAGTACAGGCCTAACCTTCAACCTGACTGGCATTTTAGGATGGCATGTGATGCCAGTATTTCCTACGCACGTGGCCGCAATACGTGCCTTCACGTCGTAGTCGATGTCACCAGTCACGTGGAGCATTCCCAGGTTCTTAACCTGGTCTGTCCGCTCGACCAAGTCATCGACTATGCGGACGGGTGAGGAATCTGTTGAGCTTAACGCCAGCATTTAGCTTCAAACTGCCGTTCTCAAGAGTCTCCTTCCACACTATCACACGTAGCAACACATGCTCCATCAAAGCAATTTCATCAGCATGGATGAGCGACCATGTAGGCTGCTCAGTAGAGTTTCTGATGCTGTTTGAAAAGCATCCAATACCGAGCTGAACAAGTAAGGACTAAGTACGGATACTTGGTGTACCGGTACATGATAGGATGTAAGGGTGATAAGAAAGATTTTCATGACGCCAACAGCGGACCGAACCATGGAACTGGAATCTGGGATAGTGTCCATGTAAGCCTCTGGGATTCCCTTGGACGACAGTGCCCAACAGATCACCGCGCGAGGAATACAGTCAAACGCCATCTGCATGTAGAAATAGACAATGCAGGGGCGTGTTCTTCGCTCTGTATTTCCCCGGGACAATTTTTAGGGTGAACACCGAGTGCTTGTGCTGATACTTTTTTAACATGCGGTCCCGCACTCCGCCATCATGTTCCTGTGGAGCCGGGACTTCTCGGCCCGAATTTCTTCATGCTTGGGATCGTGTCTCCGCTCTCGGGCCTCCATTCGGAACCGATATAACGCCGAAAGGGCTCTCGCATCCAGGATCCATGGTGACGTTCCGGCAAGAAGACTCGCTGATTCGAAGAATATCGTACCCCTGATGACCCTGATGATCTTCTGCTGCAGGAGACGCAGCAGGCGCGTATACTCTTCTTAAGGGTGTCCACCCATACAGAGCACCCGTATAGGGCCATAGACCGCACGATACCCAAGTACAGTATCCTGCAGGAGTCCTCTGGGCCCCTCAGGTAGAGCAGCAGCCGCGCCAGAGCGTCAGCCGTGCCCACTAATCTGGGGCGCAGACTTCGAAAATGTGTTTCGAAGTCCCACCGGCCGTCGAGCACGAGCCCCATGTATCTCATCTGGCGCTTGATGCAGATGGGAGTGTCTCCCGCTTTGAGGCTGCATCCTGTAGGTGGCCTACACCGAGGTCCATAAAAGAACATGGCGTCGGGTTTGTGCAGAGCCACCTCGTGACACACCTACCGTATCCGTTCCACACCCATACTGATACTCGAAGACTGCACTCTCCTATCGAATCCGGGTGCCAATTATCCTCTCGTAGAGCTTCATGGTGTAGGACATTATCATCACTCTTGTACCTTTGGAGACTGGCGTAATGATACTTAGCCTCCACTGGTTCTGGATCTTACCGGTGAGCAGCACGAGTATATAAAGACTTGTGAGGATGCTCACACCACGGGCACTCATTGCCTTCCAAGCTTCGATGGGGACATCGGCGGGTCCGACAGTTTTCCTGCATCATGCATCGAATGGCAATCTGGACTTCTGCAGACGCTACATATTTATTTTTGTACACATAACCAGATAGATAACTTTTACGTATGATTTTTTATGTGAACACCTTTACATCTTTATATCGTACTTACAATTCATATCTACTTATCTCATTAAAACAAGACAACCTCATTTTTTATTGTTCAAATATTCCAAATACCAAAGAAATTTGCAAACAAAGAACAAATGCATACTACCTCTGAATAAAATAAAAGTAATGTAAATAATAAGGTAGGTACCTGCCTATCTGTTTATTTCTCATGTTAGAGAGATGCTTGAAATGTTGATGACCACATCAGTATAATGGTGGTAAACTTTTTTCGACTGTTTTTCCCGATATAACGCTGGTTTACTTACTTTAGAAATTTTGCAAACGCCAAGGGTCGTCTCTCGTTAAATCACTGACCTATTCAGGTAGACGCACTGGTAGCTACGGTCATTAAAATTCACGTCCAGATCTCTATATAAATCTTTTGAATAACTTTAAATATAGAATCTATTTTACCGAAAAATATCAAATATTTAGAAATTTAAAGTAACCGTAAAATTTCAGTTTCGGTTGGTTCACCCGCTGTAGATAAAACGGAACCCTTCCCTGCCACCGTATGGCACACCATGAATACGTGTTAATTAAAACCCTATTGAACAGAAACGGACTGCTCCAGCTTCCATAGCACTAATATGACCCTCAGTTTTCTTTAATCAATTATTATTTTATTAAATGACACATTTTTGTACAATTTCATTAGTAGAGTCAATCATGCTGAGACTGTTAGTATGGTATAATATAAATTCAATTCATATAATTTTGACCTTTTAATTAGAATAATATTTTAACATGTATTGTATTCATATTTGTGTCAAAACTATGTTTTTGTCTAGGGATATAAATTTGTAAATCTATTTTGTGAAATAAATACATTTTATTTTACTTTACTTTACAATTTGAATTTCAGGTAAAATTTGTAATTTTTATAAAATACTGAAGCCTCTTTGAAAGGAGAAATAGAATAATAAATTTATATTTTATAGAAACGTTTAGTATCATCATCTTAAGTAGTTACTGTAAATGATATCTCGATGGCTATCCCAACTCTAAGCACAGGGCTATCAATTGAGTGAAGTGATTAATAGATATACAACTATTTGGGAGAGTACAGGATTGTGATATGTAGTCGCTCCTGATTATTTTTCAATATAATTACTTCACTGTGAATAGTTTAATTTCATTCTAACAATAATACACAAGATGGAATTTGACTGATATTGGAATCCACTCTGTATAAATTGATATAATTTATCAATAATAATATTAATTTTCAAGTATTTTCCTTGTAAAGCAATTTTCAATTACGTAACTCAACTTCGATTTGACTTGAATAATGTCTACTTTTTTAATCTGAATCATTTATTTACTTTAGTCACACATCAATTAAAAAAGTTATCATACGTCAATTGGAATGAAAGTTAAGCCGCTCAATAAAATGTGTGAAAATGTCCAGAGGAATTAAAATCACATGTACTTGAAATAACGCTGCAATATTTTCATTAACGGCGGGAAAAATCACATCAATTTATAAAATAAATAGACACTGGAATTTTTTTCATCATGTCAAAAAAAAAAAATTTTGATAATGCGAAGTGACAACAACCGCGAAGCTTTATGGAATATGCTGTCTTTTTTGAGGTTCCGTATCCAAAGGGTAAGAACGGAATCCTATTACTAAGATTATTCTGTTCGCATATCTGTCTATTCGTCTGTCAGTATTTCTGTCACCAGGATATATTTCATAAACCGTGACAGCTGAAATGTTCACAGATGATATATTTCTGTTCTTACTTTATTATAATGAATACTAAAAATAGAATAAAATAATGTTTAAGAGGGCTTTAGCATTTTTGGATATCAATTCGAAACAGGTGAAACTAAAAAAGAAGATTATAATAATTATACGGAACTGACTCGTACTTGGCCAGTTTTTTATTTAATATTCCCTTCACTTTCCTCTATTGAACTATGTCGCAGTTACTATTTTCTTGTTTAGCTAAAAGTATACCTGCAATATTTATAGAGTTGGGGGACTTCCTGCTGTTATTTATGTGCGTAATATTATATTGTAGGTAAAAGGCTAAGAATGCTTAAAGGGTCCTGACATGTAGCAAATGGCCCAAAAAATGCAAAGCCAACCAAGGAAAATTCGTACACCCTGCTTTTGTGGACATTGTGAATAAACCACTAACGTGGAAAATGAGATTTATAAACTTTACCATTGAAGAATGTACGGTAAAGTTTATAAGTAAATATAATTACACATTTCATGATTTTCTTTTCATTTCATTTATTTTAAAATACAGCAGAATTATTTTTATTTTTAGATAGATACAGTAAATATCTCCAAGTAACTATATTCAATAAGACAATTGTGCTTTTTCACAGTATTTTATTTTAAACCTAGTGGTTTCGCCTTACCGCATCTTTAAAGGTTTTGTGTTTAAGAACAACTCACATATTCAATATGTGTAGCAAGATCTACCAAGTGCCATCGATCAAGAATATAAACAGTAGGTACACAGTAATTCTCTTCATTTAATTAATCTTAAGAAAAAACTTTATTGGAATTCATTTTACATGTTATTAAAGCCAGTTAGCCTGACTCTAAATACATAATTTTCAAAATCCAGAAGACCTAGAGCCCCCACAAACTGCAGACTTTTTGATCTGCCTACAGTTTGATCGGGTTAGGCTGTAAATGGGCACACCCACCCAACTAAACTGTCGGGTTGGTTGTGTTTGTTCGCCGATAGTTTAGTTCGAATGCAGTCGTGATGCCCCTCCAACTTATTTTTCGGCCGATACCAAATCGGTGTGGTGTGCGCACTTTCATACATATGCATAGTGATTAACCGCCCGATTTAACTATCGGCCGATACAAGTGCAGTTTGCGGAGCTAGTCTATCCACCAATTGTAATGACGAAGCACTTTCATCCGTAGTGACAAAGAGCAGTAGAGTTATTTCCGCAAAATTACCTTACGTAGACTATTGTGTGTAACGCACCATGTATGCAAATCAGAAGTTTTAAACAAAATTATTCAACTGTGTTATTGGAAAATAGGTTCGACATCGTATGTTATGCTCTACAGATCGCTATGTAAGCTAAACTATGTTAGGATCGTAATGAATTTAATCATAATAAATTGGAAATGTTCAACCTGTTGAACCAGAAACCCAAAATAATGGGCCGTGTGGCATACCGGTTGAGCGTTCACTAAAGCAGAGCTCGCGTGTCCCATTCCCCCTTGGTAGAAATAATTTTGTACCTAAATATCTATAAATGTATACTTATATATTACTACCCATACTACATAACACATCTTCAATTATGTATCTTCGTCAGAATTTTAGAGTTTATATTACAGGTAAGTTAAGCTATGTCATAGTATTACTACCTATGCTATTTTTATTGCTTTAGATAAAGGAATAGTGCTGTGTAGGATTTCCTAGAATATTATTACTATTATGAACTTAATTTTAAAATGAACTTCTTTAGATGTTCTAAAGAATTTCATCTTGAGAAGTTAGGCTTAGATAGAATTTCCAAAAAGTATTAAAAAAATAATATCTCGATAGGTACATAGTGATTTCAAAGTTAGTTCAGAGCTTTTAGCCAAATTTCGTGAAATGGAGCTGAATTTGGAGTGAAATCTTATCGTAAGACTTTGATTGAGGGCTTCGTCGACAGAAATATTTAATTAAAATCCTATTTAACTCTTAAGGCTGCTGAAACCAAATGACCCTAATATCGGTTTTGAAATTTCTGCTGATTCGGTTTTATAGAAAATTCCTGTTTAATAATTCTATGAAATTGAACGCAGTGACCGAAATTACGAGAAATTTTATGTCTACGGTCGTTTGGCTTCACATAAGCCCATTGGTAACTGGTAAAATTACACTTCAATAAATATCTTGATATATCAACATACCACACATAAAAATAAAAGTCATGTACCTTGTTAGTATGTATAACATATTCAATATGCGTTTAGGATATAAATGTCTGTAGAGGCCTTGTTCTGGATTGACATATTTCGTAACTGAAAGGGTTAAAAGGAATTCCTTACGGTGGAAAACGTAGGTGCGTACATTCCGTACATACAAATTAAACTTTAATTTCCAGTAGGTATACTATATACTACTATAATGAAATATATCATACACAGCTTTGGCACGTTAGGTAATCAATTTCCATTTTTAGAAATAGCAAATTAGTGTCAAATATGCAGCCTCCCCTTTTTACCCGACTGCCCAGAAGAGTTATGTTTTTCGTGCGTATCTTGCATGTTTGTGTGTATGTTTGTAATATTCTTTATTACCTCATATCTTCTGATCCACCGCACGGATTTAAATTATTCATGTCTCAAATGAAAGGTATTTATTGCCCAAGTGTTCTTGGGTACATAAAACATAAACAAAATCTATATGTTCGGTTTATGACGCCAAATGTATGTCGTAGTAAAAAGAATTCAATCAAAATTATCAAGTCGGGTATCAAAATGAAGGCAATTAGAAGAGGATTACAAAAATATAAGTTAGTTGTTAGTGGCGTGGCGTAGCGGTAGTGAACGCGGCCGCTACGCAGGAGGCGCGGGTTCGATCCCCGCTCAGTGCAAATATTATATTTGTATGCATAAATATGTATATTTGCATTGGTCTGGGTGTTTCTATTTATAATATGTATGTATTTACAAAAAAAAAAAAAAACTTATCTAAGTATGTTTATCCGCATTCTAGATTCCATAACACAAGCTAGTTAAGCTATGCTTACCATGGGTCTAGATAGCGTTGTGTGAAATGTTGTGGAATATTTATTTATTATTATTTATTTATTATGACTAAAATGTATAAAATAAATTATTAAAACCAAACACCCGACTGATGCTAAAAAGATCGAAACAATCTTAATAGCAGGCGGTACCCATTTGCAAATCTTAAACCAGATGAACATTAATGGGTAACGCCTGCTATAAAGCTTGTTTCGATCTTTTTAGCATCAGTCGGGTTTTTTGTTTTTAATAATTTAAAGTCAATTAAAAGTGAAGTAAAATTTATGTATTCAAGGAAAAAGGTGTGAGTATATTGTTTTTATACATCTGAGGTGGCATACAAGCACACGGCCCACCTAAAGGAAAGTGGTTACCATGGCCTATGGACGTATGCAACACCAGGGGAGTCATACTCATGCTGCCGACCCTGTAAACAGAGAGTTTCTGTGCCGTCAGTGTAGAAGACAAAGCAGGAATAGCCTTTGATATTTCCATTGACAGCTCAAAAACTCTCCAGTGAGCTCTGGCTACCCTACTCACCGCCGAGAACACAAAACGAGGTTATTATGGCCGCGGTATTCTGTAGGGCGGAGGGACTTTCCCAGGCGGACTGCCCATAGACGGAAATACCGTCGTGTCCTACCTCCTTTTTATGTATTATACTGATTTATCTTGATTGCAGCCAAAATAAAAAAATAAAAAACCACTTATCTAACTTTCACTTACAATAATGTTCTTGATCTTTTCAATATAACTTCAAGGTGACAATTGCATAAATTAAATAGTTTCATAAACGATCAGTTGGAGATAAAATGTGCAGACCGCAAGATTGATGTTGTTCAAAGAATTCTAAACTTAGCAACATTCTGACTGATAGCGAATAGGTACTCTTGCGTTAAACATGTCAAACATAACCTCTAAGCTAAGAATGATCACACGTATCTCGAAAATTATAGAAAGATACTCGTACAACAGTGATCCCTTTGGGTAACGCAGATATTATAGTCGCACCGTAAATAAACTGAACATCTGGTGTACCTCAATTCTCTTAGGAGTAACGCTAGGAAGATGTTTGTTCCACCGTTCAATATTCAATATCTAGTTCAACTCAATTTGTATCTATCAAACGTAACCTGGATTTCTATAGTTCGGTTAGTATGACGTCATAATTTTCTGTATGACGCAATGAGTATAATAACCCGCCTGTTCTTCAGATTATTAAGGACATTTTTGTGGAATCACAAATGCCTGCATAATTAGACAAAGCTCAGTTTTTTCATTTTCATTATAAGGGATATAAATGAAAGTCCATGATGACAAAAGTAATATCGTATTTCATGTTTATTTATTATTGTGAAGTGTAATAAAATATTCTAATATCTAATGTAGCGGACCGCGCGTAGCGTAGACGCGATGTCAGCACATTCCTTTCCATGCGGCGAGGTGAGGCCGCACTCTGTGAAGCCAGTTTATACGTGTAGCTTGCTACAGTCGGCCACATATAAACTCGCTCCACTTATAGATATTCCATGTTAATATCAAGTGTTCTAGATTAACTAGTTTACAGTTCTATTGTAAGAAATAGCTAGGGTTGTGATCAGTAATAAACATTTATAGTGTACGTAATCTTTTATTGAAGCGCTCCCACATAACTGCATAGGCATAGCCTCAAAATCTAAGGCGCGAATATGACTGATTGAAAAAAAAAAAACTTTTTAACTGATTCTATCGCGATTTATTTTTTATTATTTACTTTTAGCCCAACACTTTTAGAATATTATCAACAGATAGTGTAAATGGATTCCTAATCCACCTTCTGCTTATACTGTTGATTGATGGCACTTGGTGGAAATTGCTACACATCTTCAATGAAAACACTTGTCCCATTCCACATTATTTATTAAATTCCTGACCGGTTTCGCCTTACGGCATCATCAAAGCAGGCAGGAATTTAATAAATAATGTGGAATAGTACAAGTGTTTTCATTGAAGATGTAATTCACCTTCATTCTATTTATAACAATATACAATTCACTATGGGGAAATAATTCATAACTTTCCTAGATGTTTTTGTTATAAAAGATGAGAAAAAATGAGATATTTTAATAATACTTTGAGTCACACTATGAATAGGAAAAAGACTCATACTGATAAGTACTTAAACGGTGAATCTCACCACCTTCTTAAACAGTTAGCTGCAGTGGGAATATATTTTCTTTTTTCAAATAGCCTGCGGGGTCTCTGACAAGAAACAACTGAGCGCTGAGCTTCAACATGTCAAGTGAATACTGCAAGACTACAAGCTCGAACAACGGCGCCTCAGTCACATATCCCGAGAAATACCAGCCACGGTCAAGTGTCAGCTTGCTGTAGGTATTACCATACGCACGGGGGGTCAATGGCTACATTTAGAAGCGAGCGTTAATCAATACATACTATAAGCCACCAACGACGATAACTCAATTCTTACCATTTGTCAAAAGTCAACTACCTCTACAAGATACAGGGGTCTATAAAATAGACTGTGACTGACCTCTCATATATTAGACAAACCAAGCGAACCAATGGCACTCGCGGTAAAGAACATATAGCTGATATAAAACGCCAACGCTCAACGAAGTCAGCTGTATATGAACATGTGCAAATATGTACCAGTTATTTAAGGTTACATAACTGATAAACCGCAGATACTCGTTAAAGAGCATAGGTATATACAGAGAAAGATCCGCGAAGTTATTGTAATCAAAAAACACCCAATTTTTAATAGAGAAGATGGTTGGAGTTTGCCTCCAGCCTGGGACCCAGTCATCCATTTTTTTTTATACAACTAACGTAGCAGGCAAGCACACAGCCCACCTGATGGAAAGTGGTTACCGTGGCCTATGGACGTGTCAACACCAGGGGAGTCAAACTCGAGTTGCCGATCCTATAAACACAGAGAGTTTCTGTGTCGTCAGTGTTGAAGACAAAGCAGGAGTGGCCTCTGGTCTTCGCACTGACAGCACAAAAACTCTTCACTTAATCAAACCTAGTAAACAGTAAAATACAAAGAGACTTAACGACACAGTGGGCTCATTCTGCGTAAATAGTAACACCAACAAAATTCATCATGACTAACTTATACTTCAAACTATGTGATTACTACCATCCGCGACCATGGCTTTTGAAAAGTAGCCAAAAGGTCGGGCACTAAAAGTAAATAATATCAAATAAATTGCGATAGAATCCGTTAAAAATGGTTTTATTTCAATGAAATAAAATACCTAATTTGAACCGAAAAAAATTCTAAACTTTTATTTTTATTAGTAATTTTTAAGCCAAATCATGAATGTGTTTACACGTTTTATGAAATAATGGCTCCATTTAACGTCCCTATATTTGTTAAAATTGCAGACATGTAGCACATTTTCTCTGAATTGGCAGCTAAACACGCACGTTCGTTATTACGCATACATTTATTATTTTAATAAAATGTTATGCTTTTTCTAATGAATTTTTGAAGCAAATAATATCGACGGACAGCCTCCATGGCGTAGCAGTAGTAAACGCGGCCGCTACGCAGGAGAAGCGGGTTCAATCCCCGCTCAATGCAAATATTTATATGCACGAATATGGGGGTATTTGCATTGGTTTGGTCATGCCTCGGATAACACCTTAAGCCGCCGATCCCGGTTGTCGTACGATCATCAATGGCTTTTTTTTTTTTACGTGCGGGAAATCCCCACGGATACCCACCCCTCCGGGGCCGGAGGGGTAGGTTATGTCGGACTCGCCTTTCTCTCGAGCCTTTCTCGCTCATCGCGCCGCGCCCGCTCTGCTGTCTCCTTCGCGAGTATGACCTGCTCGCAGAAGGAGGCGCTGGCCGCCCACGCATCCGCGCAGCGGACCATCGCCGCGAGCAGGGTGGAGAGCGTGAGCACTCTCACCCCCAGGGCCGCCACAAGCTCCCGCCTCGGCGTCTCAAACGCCGGGCACTCGGTGAGCGTGTGCAGCCCCGAGTCCACGCTCGCGTCGCAGTGATGGCACTCGGGCGTTGGCTCTATACCCATCAGATGCAGATACCGCCCGAAGCTACCGTGTCCGGTGATAATCTGCGTCTGACGGTACGAGAGACTACCGTGTGGCCTCTCTAGCCACTCCCCCATGATGGGCCTTACCGCCGCAATGACGGCGTGCCCTAACGATCATCTATGGCAGTCGTTATGGGTATTAGGAGCCCTAAAAACTCCAACAACTGGTAGCTACAATGCTTCGATATGGCCTTTGGGTTATGGAGGTCATATGGCAGTCGATTCACGGAAAATATCGAAGTTTAGCCAAATCCGCATTAAGACTGATAAAAGCGGACCTCAGACTCTAAGCTGAAAGCTTCGGATGCAACTGGGATTAATGCCGAGATGAAGAAGATTGAAACAAATAATATGTTAAATTAATAGGGCAGAGTAATCTGAAACAATGTCTCAAAATTATGGTAAAATGTGGTAATATGTTTCCATCATATCTGTAAGACGTATGTATAGAATATTCCATATCCATACTAATATTGTGAATGGGAAAGTGTATATATGTGTATCTGTTTGTTTTTCCGTCTTTAACGCCTAAACTACTGAACTAATTTTTATGAAATTTGGTATAGGGGTAGATAAGACCTTGAGAAAAGACATAGGCTATGTTTGACATCCACGTGGGCGGAGCCGGGGGCAAAAGCTAGTAATGAATATTCAAGACATGTTTAACTTTCTCTGTTGGTCAGAATATCATCTACAGGGACTGGGTACGGGTTCAAATCCCGTCTTAGATGTTGACTTTTCCGGTCTAAATATGTATATTTATATATATCTACATGTTTTTGAAGTGAAAACTTCTTAAGCGGCGTTGGATGGGTGAAAAGTGTTAAACTCGCGTCAGGATCGCTTGACCTTTGAACCGTAACTGACGACTGACGTCATACAACATTAGCTATAGACTATCTATTTTGCAAGATACGATAAATAGCATCGTAGTCGACTTTAAGTCCTTATGGTTTCAGATAGTACCTGGTTCAAACCTGGCCTTCTGACACTTTTTGTGATTATTTTTTCTTTTTGTAATTTATTACTTTTTGTGATTATTTTTTCTTTTTGTAATTTATAACTTTTTGTGATTAATTTGACCGATAGAAAATTAGCAGAAAATTAGTGATGGGTTCTATGATTGGCGCTATATTATAGGTATGGTAAGGTATGGTATGGTATGGTATGTTCTTTTCATCTTTTTCTATGTATATAACGAAGAAAGAAAGAAAGAAAATGTTTTCACTTCTACCGGCACTCCCAGAGTGCAACATGCCTTGTTTTTTCCACTTACCGTCATCACGCATAAAGGGGTCACGTAGAGCAGTCCAAAGTTCACCATGTCAAACAACTCCGAGTTATATTTCATCCGATGAGATATGCATATCGTTTCCATGTGTCCTTCGCCAAGGTCGTTCGTTATTGTCTCCACCCAAATAAACTTCGGAGCGCTGTACACTGCACTTGTGATCCAGACGCCCAATATTACCAACTGTAAACGAAAATAATGGTATAATATATAATATTCCTAATATTATTATTATTCCCTAGAGTAACATTGATGTTTTACTAAGGTATAAAAACGTGGAGAGCTTTTGTGCTGTCGGCGGGAAGACCAAACGCTTGTCCTGTTTTATATTTTGCACTGACGACAAAAAAAATCTGTTATTAAAGAGTCGGCCGCTTAGCACTAGTGTGACTCTCCTGGTGTTACACACGTCCATAGCCCACGATAATCACTTTCCACCAGGAGGGCCGTGTGCTTGTCTGCCATCTGAGTGGTATAAGACTGCAGAGATCCAGTTTAATAGCCTAATACACGTAACTCTATCTTAAACAAGTAGGTACAACAGTTAGGAATTCGCGATCCTGGACCGTTTAATCTATCCTACCTACGAATAATGTATCCTATATCCTGCACTAAAAATGACCTAAAAAAAACCCCTGACAGCGCGTTTGAGATGGCAATATTTTATACTCAAACAATAGAAATAAAGCGAATCATTGATCCGAAAGATGAGGAATAGGTACCCAAAGCGAGGTGAGTCATTTTACTGTCCGTGAACTCCTTAAAAGATAGCGAGTTCTATTTGACCAAGCGCATCGTTCAGATATCACACTACGCTGACCAGCAAAGAATAGGAATACGGCTTATTCCTATTCTTTGATGGTCTGCGTTGTGTGATAACTGTAAAAACGTACACAAGACAATAACGTACCGCCATTTAGGAGATTAAAATCTTTAAAAGACGGTGAGTTCGATCTGACTAAGCGACCCGGAAGATGAGAAATAGCTACCCAAAGCGGGGTGAGTGATTTTACTGACCGTGAACTCCTTAAAAGACAGCGAGTTCTATTTGACTAAGCGTATCTATCGTTCAGTTATCACAAAACGCTGATCAGCAAAGAATAGGAATAAGCCTCAGTCCTATTATTTTCTGGTCAGCGAAGTGTGTAATGCCTAAGTAATAAATAAATTAATGCAATAATGCGTTATTATTAAAATGTCAAATAATCTAACTGGAAACAGAGTAAGTAAGTAAATACTTAGTCCTTATAACTCGGAAACGCCTACTTTGTACTGAAACCATATCATCGACAACTGTCACGTGGGGAATAAAAACCGCCTATTAAAAGTTTTAATACCGGAACATGGTAGCGCTTATAATGTAGGTCGGAAAAAAGTTTTCCTTTGTACCATAGGGCGGAAGATGTGAGGGTCGCCACATTGGCCACGATGTAGTTCTAAATATATATTATAATTATTAAGAACAAGATTCACATTTAAAGACCTGTTCAACAGCCCAACAAACTTGTCTAGTTTTAATTAAAATGGTTGAACAAATTCCCTTTCGAATCTGTTTTCATCGAGACTATTAGAAATGGGTCACGTGAACTACATGCTTTTTAATTATTACTACAATTTTAAGTATTTTAATAAGTCTTTAACCAATAAAAAAAATTGTACCTATATGTACCAAAGTTTTTGAAATTGCATTTAGTCTTTTTTGAGCGATTTCTAATACCTAACTAAAAGTTTACATTTCATACACTTTCTATCAGATGGACTTCTGGTTTTGTATAACTTTTAATAACTTTGATTGCTCTTAATTACCATTTTATATTTATTTATTTGTTTTTAGATTGTTTGAAATACTATATGCCAGCCGTAGATGCCAGCTTAGTCCCAGTTAGTAACAAAATTCGCGGTTAGCTCTCCGACTCCGTCCCTTTATTTATAGGTTTATGTGGCTTTGACTCCCCAACCTCAAGAGGGATGCTTGTTCACTGCCTTGTCTGACAATCAGCAGGTCAACGTGCTTCATTAAGTAGATATGAACACCCTTAGTACACAGAAATAACAAATTATATCTTCTTTGAAATAAAACCACTTTTTAACTTTAGAAAATATTATTTCTTCTTTTTCTGACTTTTCATTCATAAACTTTTGTCGTCATATTTTATGACCTCAAACTGAACAAAATATTACTATGCTACGTTTTTGAATTCGATTTGTTTTAACACTTACTTACAGGTACCAGGTTTTTATTTCAATACAATTGCTGAAACTGATCTTGGTGACCCTAAACTTCAAGAAAAGAGGAACTTGGGGATCAAACAGCAAGCTTTGAATACAAACGAAACTACCGCGTGAAAATGATGATGTAGTTTCTTTCTTCGGCTTTTTCTTTGTTCATAAATTTATCGTAATTTTTACGTCTTAACCATTAAAAGTGAATAATTTCATATTACTTGTAACGGCGCGAACGCGAACAACCCATAACTTGAATATTTGAACAGAAAGTAATATGAGCATTCCAAAAACGACACCAGTCTGTGGGAACTGAGAATATCTTGTGACATAAAATGGGTCCCTCGCGTCGCATTCATAGTACGTAGTCTTACCCTAAGTCTCGTTGAAGTAAGAATCTGTTTGCAAGTGATAGGGTGTATAATAGCGAAGTATCTCTCTGTGCATATCACCACTAGGATGAATATGGATGCTGTGTAGCTCAGGGAATGTACGAACTGGTACATTTTACATAAGAAGTCGCCAAACACCCAGCTGTAAAAGAAAATATAATATGTTAAGGTACTGAAATACTTTTGAATTTATATTCTTAGCTTAAGACATGCTTCTAAATTGATTAAGATAGGAAAAAGGTTCGAGTCCCGCCTGAGCGATTCACTTTTTCCTATCTTAATCGATTTGAAAAGTTAGCATAGTAAATGCTTCAAAATTTCATTCAATGCTTCTGAATGCTTTATAGATGATAGTGCAAGTTGGTCTAGTGGGATAAATTTTGCGTTTAGATTAACGATTTATGTGCGATCCGAGGTTCTGTTAGGAAACTCACCGCTGTGTCACAGAGTCTAAAATGTGATCAATCAAAGCAATCAATTTTAAGATGACATAATGCTGTTACGGTGTGGCTGGGTAATGTTTTTATTTTATTTAAATTTAAATGAGTAAGGGCTCGCTCTTTTCACCAAGCCTTGTTAGTACCCACACCCAGCAGAAGTGGAGCGAAAAAGTAAGTGTAATATGAACTCAACGAAAACCGAAATTAACAAAAGTCGTCGACCTAGCTTAGATTCAAAATCAAATAAAAATATTATGACATGTATTGTATGAATATATTTTCTATTAGTATTGAAAATCGATTTTCGATAACAAAATTCATTCATCGCAATTCTTTTTCGATCTATTTATACCTTAATACATATAAATTAAC
Source organism: Eilema caniola (assembly GCA_949126895.1). Taxonomy (NCBI): domain Eukaryota; kingdom Metazoa; phylum Arthropoda; class Insecta; order Lepidoptera; family Erebidae; genus Eilema; species Eilema caniola. Next base: position 15,396,998 of record OX421464.1, on the reverse strand, counting down.
TTTGTATTAAACGTGATGCTGTTTGCGACAAGACGAGGTATGGAGCTAAAAAATCTAGTACCGAAAAAATACTAACTAATTTTCTTCTTCGCTACGTCTAGCTTCGATCAAGTTGCCTAAAACGAAAAGATTTATCTTGTTAGTTTCAAATTTCGTATGTTTAGGTACCTACCTACGTGTAAAAAAGATACATGGCGTTACACTTTTGAAAATATGTATGTTAGATATGTGTATGAGATAGCCGCGTGGTTCCCGGCAGAGTAGAATTTGGGCCACCCCTTCTCTTCCCATGAGGTGTTGTACAAGGCGACTAAGGGATAGGGCTGATTAACTTTAATATCAGACTGATAGGTACAGCCCAGACTCAGCCTCAGATGCATGGCTCGAGTCAACAATAGTGCACGGAATACGGTAATAGGCATCGAATACAGATTGGTGAAATGTGGGTGTTAATTCACCTCTGCTTAACCCTCCGGGGATAAAGGCGTGATTATATGTATGTATGTATTTAAGTATGTTAGAACATACACAGTTAATTTAAAAGTAGCAAGTACTATGCAGGATTGTAAGGTTTATTAGGTAAGTACCTATATATCTACTCTAAAACTGGAGGTTCAATGCACACTAAGTACATCATACACACGTTCTGGTAGGTACATTTGTAAATACCAAAGGGGAACAGCGGACAATGGCTCTTAAACTTTTGAAAATCCGTTAGAAGTGGAGGAACTAAAACTAAATAACAAATAGCTCTTGTTATATAAATCCTAGATTATCCTAGATTACATACTGTAATACTAATAACAATACAACATACAAATAATATATGTACGAATTCTATACTTACTCAAAGATAAGGGTTTTATAGAATACTTATGAAATAACACGCTTACAAACAAGCACATAAATATGAATCTCGCCTTTGTTATTTAGTCTGTTGCTACATCAATATTAAATCAACGGTTGTTAGCCCGTACCTCAATCATGTCTAATAGCCTTTAACAACTTTGGCTGAAAATGGGTGATTCTCCAATTTCTCAACACCAGGTTAATTGGGATTTGCGAGAAGTCACCTATTCAAAGAGTAATTAATTCATAACGAGTGAAACCTAATTCATTCTCATCAAGTTACAATGTCATTATTTTAGCTCTACCTGCTGTGATCGCAAATGTGTTTCACTTAAAGAGTTAGATAGTGCATAAGTAGTGAAATTCTCAATGAAACCTAAACTTACCTGACTCCGTTTATCCTGGATCAGACTTCATTGAAAATATTGTTTACTTTTTTGGTGGGCTTGCATGAAATGATTGAAAAATCGGAAGCTCATGAAGTAGGTATGTAAGGCTAGAGTCAAATGGCGGGCTGTCTCTGCCAACCCTGGACGGAAATAGGCGTGTGCATAAGTATGTGTGTATTTTTTTGTAACGATTAAAATCTGAGCAAATTGTGTAGGTATCGTTAATGCAGGGAGCCTAGTTCATCAAAATTTCAAAGCTATTCCAAGATATAAAACGGGCTTATACTAGCACTGATGCTCAATACTACCAAAAAATCAAATGCCGAGACATTTGATGTAATTGATTGAATTCAAAGCATATTAAAAAAAACGAATAAACTTAGATTTTAAATTTCACCATGGAGTCCAGTGTTAATCAAACAGTCATTTTATCAGTTCCACAATTTGCATCTCTGTCGCTCTTATTCAGAATTATTATCTAAGCAGGAGAAGTGAAATTAATTTATCAAGTGAGATCATCGTGTTGTAGAAAGAAAATTCCCAACAGTTGAAGGTAACACAATGTAAAGTATAATTTAGTATCCAATTTCAACCCAGAGAGAACCCTTTGAATTATTAATCTTGAATTCAGGTTAAGTAGTTTAACGTCTCATTTTCATTGTTATTTTGAAACTATCGCAGTGTAAACTCATCTTTCTTGCATTTCGGATTTTTGCAAGTTATAGAAGTACCGAAAAAGCAGTACCGAATCTAAACAAAAACGCCCTATGACATCTACCCGATCCTGCATCGGTAATTACAGTCAATATTTTTTTTATTTTTATATATATGTCGCAGTCAGCTAACACCAATTTTACCGATCCTCTGCCTTCTGCATTCAGTCTGTCCCAGCAGTGAAAAGGTTTTATATCTAGTTATGTAAATAAAAATATATTGAAATATACCTAGAAGGCGACCAGCAAGCAGAAGCATGGGTGCCTGAATTTCGTTACGCGAGGGCGGAAAAACTACAGTACTGCTTGCATTTACATGTTATATGCACTACATGTATGCTTGCCTGCATACACGTTTTCCTATATGCATGCTTGTTTGCATGCTTCCATGAATTCACTTATTACAAATCTTTAGATTCTCGGGTTTATGTTGTTTCAGAATTTCGATTATCGGAATTCGTATTTATTTATGATTCGTATTTATGTTATGGTTCGGCATCTTGGAATTCGGAAATTTTGACATTCGTAGTTATAAACACTAGGATTTTTTTTTAATTCGGGTTTAAAATAAATAGGATTCATGAGGCATCTGATTTCTGACTTTTCGAATATCGAATCATTCGGAATTTGAATTCAGAATTTTAAAACTCGTGATTGTGACTTTCGGAATAAAGTTTTTCGTATTATGTAGTGTACTCCAGTAATCCAGCGAATCAATCCAGTCCAGCGCTGGACTGGATTGTAGTGTTAACATTATTCCAGTGTAAAAGTAAACTTATAACCCAGTCACTTTATTGGATTACTCACATAGGCACATTTCAGTTATGGTTCACATTATACCAGTAGCATTCCAGCACACGGGCAAACATTTAATTATGAATTGTTGTTTTAGTAAAGCTTAAACTTTGATATAATCGCCTCACAACCCTTATCATCTCGATTATTATCGATGCGAAAATAATACTCCATGCTGAAAGGAACTTAGGCTAGAATAGAAACTATATTCAAGCCGATTTGAAGTTTTTGAACATATTTGAACCTTTGGGCAATATTTAAAGTTTTTATTCTGACTTGATGTGAGAACTAAAGTTATTATTAGTTTGAATTTGTTAACGGTTTGTCATAATTTTAACCTTACTCTCATTATTATCTCAGTGTTATCCACGATCTTATATTAAAATTTATTAATATTCTCAATTTACTGCTGCACCTCGCCAGTCATTATTTTATTGAGTACCGCGTAAAGTAATAACAAAAATCCTGTTCAAAGCCTTTCGCTATTTGCTGATAAACAATTCACGTTTTATGGCCGCTCTACACGTTGGCGAACACAGTGGCGAACGCGTTGGCCAACACGGACACCTTCTGATATACAGTCAGCATCAGATCGATTTTGATGAGCAAAATGCTAAAAATGACCTTCATTCCTTGGTTTTCCCTCCTTCTGTTGACTGATTGTGCTGATATTTGGTACACACCTTTAGTTCGGACAATAATAAAATTTAAATCTATAAAACAGTTTGATGTGTTCATAAAACCTACGTTTTAAGATCATTTTGAGACTTTGCAGTTAAGATATTTCTGACACTGACTGTACTTGTAGAGCGGGGTTTTGTGCCATTCTCCATGTGTGGCGAGACGTCGGGACGGTGTGTTAGCCAACGCGTTGTCCACTCTGTTTGCCAATGTATGAAGCGAACACTACACGAATTCATTAAAGTCATCAGTGACTTGCCACTCACTACCGTTATTGATTTACATAAAGGTCACATTTACATATCTCGTTCTAAGCCTTAAGTCCACGAATGCTAAGTCGTCTCATAAGCTCACTGTAAATGCCTTTTAAGATTCGAGTATCTAGTTATTACAGTGCTGACATTTTGAATCAGATTAGCCCAACTGCATAAGGTTAGATATTTACATGACATAAATATTACAAGCTGGATTCTTGCACATTTCAGAGATTTGTTTTAGATTTTCATCAAATAAACCTATGGAGCAGTATGAACATATTGAACATTGTAAGTATATTTAGGCTGAACAATCTACATACTATTTTTTTTAAAGTTTTGAATGAAATAAAATGACTCATTCTGATTACTTTACAAAAATAAACAATACCTAATTACCTACATAATGCTCACGGTTATCTCTCTCTCTCTCTCTCTCTCTCTCTCTCTCTCTCTCTCTCTCTCTCTATCCTTACATAATTCACAAGCGACAACGATGCCAAACTTCCATTCAAATTCATAGTGAACTTAATGGAACAACTATTTCATGGCACCTAAGCCTACGCTATACTTACCAAAGTCTATATTTAGTATACACTTTCGTTTTCCGATTTATTATTAAACTCGACATGCGAGAAATTATTTATCTATACTAATATTATAAATGCGAAAGTAACTCTGTCTGTCTGTCTGTATGTTACGCTTTCACGCCTAAACCACTGAATCGATCTTGATGAAATTTGGTACAGAGGTATATAAGAGCTTAAGAACGGACATAGGCTACCTTTTATCACGAGAAAGGAGGTTTAAGGGGGGAAATAGGGGATGAAAGTTTTATGAAAGTTTGTCATTTCTGAAGATATCTTAATTTAATTTGGTACAGAGATAGATTAGAGCTTGGGAACGGACATAGGCTACCTTTTATCGCGAAAAGGGGGGTAGAAGGGGGGGACTAGGGCCTTGGGATGAAAGCTTGTTATTGTTGAAGATTTCTTGATGAAATTTGGTACAGAGATAGTTTAGAGCTTCGAAACGGATGTAGGCTATCTTTTATCGCGAAAAGGGGGGTAGAAGGGGGACGGAATAGGGCCTTGGTATGAAAGTTTGTCATTTTTGAAGATTTCTTGATGAAATTTGGTACAGAGATAGTTTAGAGCTTGGAAACGGATATAAGCTACCTTTTATCGGGAAGAATGGGGGCGGGACCAGGGCCTTGGGATAAAAGTTTATCGTTTTAGAAGATTTCCTGATGAAATTTGATACAATGATAGTTTAGAGCTTGGGAACGGACATAGAATACCTTTTATCGCAAAAGGGGGGTAGAAGGGGGGGACTAGGACCTTGGGATGAAAGTCTGTCATTTTTGAAGATTTCCTGATGAAATTTGGTACAGAGATAGTCCAGAGCTTGGGAACGGACCTAGGCTACCTTTTATCACGAAAAGGGGGGAAGAAGGGGGAGACTAGGGCCTTGGGAATAAAAGTTTGTCATTTTTAAGATTTCCTGATGAAATTTGGTACAGAGATAGTTTAGAGCTTGGAAACGGACATAGGCTACCTTTTACCACGAAAAGGGGTAGAAAGGGGGGGAATGTGGCTATGGGATGAAATTTTGTCTTTTTTGAAGATATCCTGATGATATTTGGTACAGACATAGATTAAAGCTTGGGAACGAACATAGGCTACCTTTGTCGCGAAAGACGAGGATAAAGGGTGGGGGGGGGGTTATAGGAGATGAAAGTTTGCCAGTTTTGAAGACATCCTGATGATATATTTGGTACAGAGATGGATTGAAGCTTGGGAACGAACATAGGCTATCTATTGACGTGAAACTGGAGGCATGGGGGAGGGGGTAATAAGGTTTGAAGGTTTAAAAGTTTTGAAGATATCCTGATGAAATTTGGTACAGGGATTAATTAGGGCTTGTTAACGGACATATGCTACCTTTTATCGCGAACTAGCTGATGCCCGCGGCTCCGCCCGCGTGGATATCGGTTATCGCTTAGTGTTGATCCGACGCTATTGAGCATTAAATTCACCTCTCTACTCAACTTTGTCCTCGACTATGTACTCACATCTGTTCTCGACTTTCTACTCTCCTCTATATTCGACTCTCTACTCGACTTTCTACTCGCCTCTATACTTGAATGTATACTCGACTCTCTACTGACTTCTCTGTTCCCCTCTCTACTCGACTTTGTACTCTTCTCTAAACTCGCCTTTCCATTGGCCCTGTACCAAATTTCATCAGGATATCTTCAAAAAAGACAAACTTTCATCCCATAGCCATATCCCCCCCCCCCTTCTACCCCTTTTCGTGATAAAAGGTAGCCTATGTCCGTTCCCAAGCTCTGAACTATCTCTGTACCAAATTTCATCAGGAAATCTTCAAAAATGACAAACTTTCATCCCAAGGCCCTAGTCCCCCCCTTCTACCTCCCTTTTGCGATAAAACGTAGTCTATGTCCATTCCCAAGGTCTAATTAAACTATCACTGTACCAAATTACATCAGGAAATCTTCTAAAACGATAAACTTTTATCCCAAGGCCCAGATCCCCCCCCTTCTTCCCCCTATTTCGCGATAAAAGGTACCTTACGTCCGTTCCCAAGCTCTAAACTATCTCTGTACCAAATTTCATCAAGAAATCTTCAAAAATGACAAACTTTCATCCCAAGGCCCTAGTCCCCCCCTTCTACCCCCCTTTTCGCAATATAAGGTAAGGCAAGCTCTAATCTACCTATGTACCAAATTTCATTAAGATATTGTTACGAGCGTGGGGGTCGGTTTAAATAGAAAATGCGAGGACAACCGTTGAAGACAGATTTTATTCAGCTGCACTTAACTTACAGCAAAGCGCGTACAAATTCGATAACTCTTCCTTACACAATACACAGTCACTTGTATAATCGCACTGTATCGCTTCGCACACTTTATCGCAATGATCGCTTCGAATTCTAGTCGTAGACTAACTTGAGCAGCGGCTGTTAGCTCGCCTTTTATATAAGGCGCGGCCGAGTAGCGAAAGATCGAGAAAAGACAGGTACGTTCTGAAAAAGACAGGAACTTTCTGGGAGGTTCTATTAGGTCTTGTGTCTCTTTCTATTCGTTCCATTCCTTCTAGAACAGTGACGTCAAGGCATGCTGTCTCTTTCTAGCCTGACGTCTCGTTCTATTCATTCCATTCCTTCTAGAACAGTGACGTCAAGGCATGCTGTCTCTTTCTATAGTGCCGTCTCGCTCACTCCTATGGAAATTTGGCCATATATTGAAGTGGCCAAGCGCCGGGCGTAGCACTACCCCCTTCTTAAACATGCTCGTCCCGAGCATTATTAGATCCGTAGTATCTCGCCAGTCGGTCAACATGTACAACCTTCAAGGGGCTTCGCTGGTTGCGTTGTATCCGGTATGTAACGTCATTGATCCTGGTGACAACTTTATACGGCCCTTCCCAGGTTGGAGACAACTTCGGAGATTTGCCTTTGCGACGCATCGGATTGTGTAGCCATACCAACGAGCCTTCGTCGAACCCGGCTTGATGAGAGTTGCGGTCGTATCGGGTTTTCATTCTGTCGCTTGCCTGGAGCCCAGATTCACGGACGTGGGTGTGAACGTCATTTAGTCTATCGCGCAATGCACTAGCATATTCCGTGATTTCTTGCGGTGAATCTGGAGGACGTCCAGTCAGTAGATCAGCCGGTAGTCTCAGTTCTCTGCCAAAGTTTGCACACGCAGGCGTCACCGTTGTGTTTTCATGTATCGCTGTTCTATAAGACAACAAGAACAAAGGAATATGACTATCCCAGTCCTTCTGGTGGCTCTCAACAACCTTAGCCAAATGCCTTTCCAAGGTTTGGTTAAATCTTTCAACCATTCCGTCAGACTGCGGATGATATGGGGTGGTCCTGGTTTTATGAATACCCATTATCCTACAGGTTTCTTGAAATACCTGTGATTCAAAATTCCTTCCCTGGTCACTGTGTATTTCCAGAGGAACTCCATATCGGCAAAACACTTCCGTGACTAGTCTTTCCGCGACTGTAGTTGCTTCCTGGTTAGGTATGGCAAAAGCCTCCGGCCATTTAGTAAAGTAGTCCATTACTACTAGGATGTATTTGTTTCCAGACTCCGATGCAGGAAATGGCCCTGCAACATCTAATGCAATCCTTTCCCAAGGCGCTCCAACATTGTATAGCTTCAATGCTCCCCTGCTCCTTGTATGCGGCCCTTTTACCGATGCGCAGCATGTACATTTCCTACACCAATCTTCAACATCCTCACGGCAATGGATCCAATAGAATCGTTGACGAATCTTCATCAACGTCTTCTTCACACCAAGATGGCCGCCTGAAGTTCCGTCATGAAATGATCTCAAAACCTCATTAATTTTAATCTTTGGGACAACCAACTGCAGATGTGAGTCTTTCCCGTTTGCAGACTCCCATTTTCTACACAGGACTCCATTGTGTATCACGAGGCTTTCCCATTGTGCCCAGTAGCTCTTCGTAGCTGCACTCATTTGGGAGACATCACTCCATTTCGGCTTAGGTGTTCCTGCCTTTATCCATTCGAGAATAGGCTTGATGTCTCGATCCTCTTGCTGTGCTTGCTGCATGGCTTCGCTACTCCACTCATCGCTGACAGTATCAGTCCTTATTATTCTAATCGCTACACTGTCTTTAGCTTCTTGCCTGACACAATGGTTACATTCCACCGGACAAGGTCTTCGAGAGAGCGCATCTGCATTTCCATGCGCTTTCCCACTCCGATGTTCGATGACGAAGTCGTATTCCTGGAGCTGTTCAATCCATCTTGCCACTTGTCCTTCTGGATTTTTAAATTGTAGCAACCATTTTAAAGCAGCATGATCAGTCCTCAGATGAAACTTGCGGCCCAGCAGAAACTTACTGAAATGCTGCAATGTCTTAACCACGGCCAGTAATTCCCTTCGTGTAACACAGTAATTTCTCTCTGGTTTAGACAAAGACTTACTAAAGTAAGCAATCACGGCTTCCTTGTCTCCTTTTCTCTGGGACAGGACTCCTCCTATCCCAGTATTGCTGGCATCTGTGTCGACGACGAACTCATTTTCTGCATCTGGAAAACCCAAGATTGGTGTTTCACAGAGTCTTTGCTTAAGGTCTTTGAAAGCGGCTTCACATTGTTCATCCCAGCTAAATTTCCGTTTTTCTTCCGTTAACCGATGCAAAGGCTTCGCAATATCGGAGAAGCTTTTCACGAACCGCCGGTAGTATGAACACAGACCTAAAAAGGCACGAACGTCGGTCTTATCTTTTGGTGTCGGCCAATCTTTCACGGCACTTATCTTCTCAGGGTCTGTTTGTATCCCATCCTTCGAAATAACATGCCCCAAATAATTCACTTGTCGTTTAAAAAGTGAACACTTCTTTGGACTGAGTTTTAAGTTGGCACCCTGTAGTTTAGTCAAAACTTGCTCTAGTTTGCTGAGGTAATCGTCGAAGTCTTTTCCAATGATGATTATGTCATCCAAATATACCAGACAGGCTTCTCCCAGCAGTCCAGCAAGTATTTGTTCCATCAATCTCTCAAATGTAGCCGGAGCATTACATAATCCAAATGGCATGACGTCGAACTGCCAGAGACCTTTTCCAGTAGAAAACGCAGTTTTCTCCTTATCTAGTTGACTGATTTGAACTTGCCAATACCCACTCTTGAGGTCCAATGTTGAGAACCACTGCATGCCACTTAAGGTGTCCAAAGTGTCATCTATCCTTGGCAACGGATAACTATCTTTTTTCGTAACATCATTCAGTCGGCGATAATCGACGCAGAATCTGGTGGTTCCATCCTTTTTCTTTACAAGGACTACCGGAGAACACCATGGACTGACCGAGGGTTCAATGATACGGTCCTTCTTCATCTCTTCAATCATTTCCTCCACCTCCTTTTCTCGAGCAATCGGTACACGTCGTGGTCGCTGACGGATTGGCGTTACCTCACCAGTATCGATTTTATGCTGTACTACTCCAGTTCTGCCAATGTCACCACCATGCATAGAAAAGACGTTTTTATAACGTAGTAGCATGTTCCGCGCCTTCAGCATCTCTACCTTACTGAGGTCATTGCGACAATCTTCTAGTAGTTTCAGCACTGTTGATTCTCTGTCACTTGTGGCATCGCTTTTGGTCGAACCCTGGCAACTACGTATCCACGAGATCTCCTCACAAGTGCCAAGCAGTGTCCCTTTGTTTAAGACGCACTCGTTGTTGCTCATATTTAAAATTCTTATAACGGCTGTGGTTGGTGTTGTTACCACAGTACGAGCTGGTATCCAGGGACTACTGCCGTCTACTTTTTCCACCAATGCACAGCGATGAGAATTGATGCCATATTGAGGTAGTCTTATTGGCACTAGGGTCTGTGATTTAGGCTGGAGTACAGTTCGTTTTGCACAGAACACTTTTCCACATGCGCCACCTTTCATGGGAATTTCGTCGAACCCAAGTTTCAGAACGCCACAATCCACGTCGATTTTACAGCGATATTTTCTCATAAAATCCAATCCAATGATGCAGTCATCTAGGATATCAGCAACGATGACTTTATGCCAATAGATCTTATCACCGACGCCCAACGCCACTTCTTGCTCTCCTCGGACGGGAATGCGCTGGCCGGTAGCTGTCTGCAGATGGAGATGCTTAAGTTGATGTAGACGATCTCTAGGTACATTTTTCACCAGCCGAGAGTTAATCACGGTCCAACTTGCTCCAGTATCAATGGTGAGGTGGCACGGTGATCCATCAATACCTCCCTTGATGACCAAACTATTTCCATCATTAGCTTGAGAGATCAGAATTGGGACTTTTACACTACCAGCCAGCACCCGTCCCGCAGTCCTGGCGTTTACTCGTTTCCCTGTTGCTCCGGCGCATCTAGATGTCGCGCCGTTTGTTCTTGGCCATTGCCTTGTTGAGTCCGTTTCGGGCAGCTAGACCGAATATGTCCTTGCTCTTTGCAGAAATAACACCTGGGTGTGAATTCCCGACGGTACACACGTTGCTCATTTGTTGAGATCTCACGCAGTCTATGTGGTCGAGGGTCATGTCGTACAGCTTCCACTTCAAGGGCGTGAGCAACAGCATCTTTAAGGGTTGCATGGTGACCCAGACGGACGGCAGCTCTCACCTCCAAGTCTCTGATCCCGTCAATAAAAGCTTGCACCAAAATGCTGTCAAGAAATGACGAAGAAGCTCCTTGGTATGCTTTTCTTACGAGCTTTTCTATTTCCAAAGCCCACTGCTGCAGAGACTCATTTAGACGCTGGTTTCTGTCCTTCAATTGGGCACGGTAGACATGTTCCAAGTGACTATCACCGTAACGTGATTCCAACGCTTCAAGAAGGCGGTCGTAAGTCACTTCACCTCCAAGCGCCTCTAAAACACTGAGTGCTTGGTCCCGTAACCCCAATGTTAATGCTGTTTTGGCTTGCTCCTTATCCCAACCGTTCGCCTTTGCCACAGACTCGAACTGCAGTTTGTATGCAGTCCACGAGGAGGTCCCATCAAATGGCGGTACTTTGAACTTTCCGACAGCCTGTGCAGATGGAATGGTTACAGAGCCAGCTGTTCCACAAGATATTTTTGTCTCCAATTTTTTTACGTTTTGAGCCACAGACTGCAGCCGTTCCTCATAACTCTCAAATTTCTCGTCGATGCTTCCTAATTTCTCCTCGTGGCTTTCTATTTTGTCTTGCACTGAATGAATTTCTCTTTGCCATTCTGCTTTAGACTCTTTCAAGAAGGCAAATAGATCTTCTTGTTGTTCCCGGAGCTGAACCTTTAGTTGTAAGGCCTGCTCCTCCTGTTGACGGGCCTGCTCTGCCTGATGACGGGCCTGCTCTGCCTGGTGACGGGCCTGCTCTTCCTGGCGACGGATCAGCTCCTCCTGTTGTTGCTGGAGCTGTGCCTTCAATTGCTGAGTCTGCTCTTCCTGGCGACGGGCCTGCTCCTCCTGTTGACTCTGGAGCTGTGCCTTCAATTGCAGAGTCTGCTCTTCCTGGCGACGGGCCTGCTCCTTCAATAAGGTCATCAACGCGTTCAGGTTAATTTCCGATGATGATCTTGAAGCACCCGTCGACGTACTCGGAATACCCGCAGCCTCTTCCGCGGCCTGGCTTCGGGTTTTCACTCCCTCCCTGTCGTCTCTCGGCGTTATCGGCATTTTCTATCCCACTTCTGACACCAGTTGTTACGAGCGTGGGGGTCGGTTTAAATAGAAAATGCGAGGACAACCGTTGAAGACAGATTTTATTCAGCTGCACTTAACTTACAGCAAAGCGCGTACAAATTCGATAACTCTTCCTTACACAATACACAGTCACTTGTATAATCGCACTGTATCGCTTCGCACACTTTATCGCAATGATCGCTTCGAATTCTAGTCGTAGACTAACTTGAGCAGCGGCTGTTAGCTCGCCTTTTATATAAGGCGCGGCCGAGTAGCGAAAGATCGAGAAAAGACAGGTACGTTCTGAAAAAGACAGGAACTTTCTGGGAGGTTCTATTAGGTCTTGTGTCTCTTTCTATTCGTTCCATTCCTTCTAGAACAGTGACGTCAAGGCATGCTGTCTCTTTCTAGCCTGACGTCTCGTTCTATTCATTCCATTCCTTCTAGAACAGTGACGTCAAGGCATGCTGTCTCTTTCTATAGTGCCGTCTCGCTCACTCCTATGGAAATTTGGCCATATATTGAAGTGGCCAAGCGCCGGGCGTAGCAATATCTTCAGAAATGACAAACTTTCATAAAAACTTTCATCCCCTATTTCCCCCCTTAAACCCCCTTTCTCGTGATAAAAGGTTGCCTATATCCGTTCTCAAGCTCTAATATATCTCTGTACCAAATTTTATCAAGATCGGTTCAGTGGTTTAGGCGTGAAAGCGTAACATACATACAGACAGACAGACAGACAGAGTTACAGAGTTACTTTCGCATTTATAATATTAGTATGGATAATGTGGTAAAAGGGTGAGGGAGGGATACGGGCTGGATAGTTAATCATTTTTGAGAGATGGATTAGAGCTCTAAAATGGACGAAGAATGGATGGATGAATAGGGCAAGGGTATGTAAATTTGACAATTTTGAAGATATCTTGATGAAATTGGTATAGAGATGGATTAGAGGTTGGAAATGGACATAGGCTACCCCTTATTGTGAAAAAAGGGATGGAAGGGGGAGGGGGGAAGGGGAATAGGGCTATGGGATTAAAGTTTCAAATTTTTCATTGGTACAAAAAAGGGGGTGAATATGGCATAAATAGTAAGAATTTCTTTTAAAATTTCCTCACGAAATTTAGTACAAAGGTGAATTAGAACTTCGGAACGGACATAGTCGAGATTGTTATAGGGACGAGTGGATGGGCGTGTGAAGAGCGAAAGTCGAGTAGAGTCGACTACAGGGGCGAGTAAATATGCGACTAGAGAGCCAAATAGAATGCAGTAAAATTTTGAGTAGAGAGGCGAATAGGGAGGCGAGTGGAAAGATGAATGTAGTGGCGAGTAGAGATCGAACAGAGAGTTGAGTAGAGGTGCGAGTAGATAGGCGAGTGGGGAGAGCCAAGTAGAGAGGCGAAAAGAGAATCGAATGGATGGGCAAGTAGAGAGGCCAATGGAAAAGCGAGTTTAGAGAAGAGTACAAAGTCGAGTTGAGAGGGGAACAGAAAAGTCAGTAGAGAGTCGAGTATACATTCAAGTATAGAGGCGACTAGAAAGTCGAGTAGAGAGTCGAATATAGAGAAGAGTAGAAAGTCGAGAACAGAGGTGAGTACATAGTCGAGGACAAAGTTGAGTAGATAGGCGAATTTAATGCTCAATAGCGTCGGATCAACACTAGCGATAACCGAATTCCACGCGGGCGGAGCCGCGAGCATCAGCTAGTAAGCATATAAATAAGAGATAAAAGTTGATATCATCTAGTAAAAAAAAGAAATTTTTAATTTAGCTTCTTTCTTTGCGCAGTAGGTACGAAGTTAAAAAATTAATCTGAATTACGGATATTTGAAAACTTGGTAATGTATCTAACATTTAAAATAAACTACCTACATGAAAAACCTGTTATAAAAAAAACTTACATACCTATTTGGTATGTAATAATAATCTGGCACGTAAATTTTATACCAAAGGCGTTTGGTATAAAAAAGTTAAAATCGTACTCAAAGACACGATTTTGCTTTGATTATATTAGGCTTATGCGTTTTCAATACAATACACAC